>JAMFLB010000009.1:0-2400000 GCA_024611085.1 Exophiala sp. LBMH1013 | reverse complement strand
GAGTTTGTGGTTGAGGAAGATTCAGCTGCTCCCTTGATCGAGGGCGTCGAGCGCATGGGTATTGAAAAGGACCATAGGTGAGATCGGCGCACCCTTGGATCTCATCAGCCGGCTAACTCCTTCCTAGCCACATGTGCAAGTTTGAGGACGAATCAAGCCCTGGTTACGACGTGTTGGCAGCCACAATCCAGAGGTAAAGCTCTCCTGGGTCCGAGTGCATTCACAAGACAGTGTTAATTTGCTGCAGATACGCCAGGGATGCTCAGACACTCATCAAGTCCCGCTGGGATGAGGAGAGACAGATAGCTGAGTTGCAAAGACAGGTCGCGAGACAAGAACTGGACGGTGGGTAAAAGGCTCAACTTGGTCTATCACCGAGCTGACAGAGATCAGATAGCAGGTCTCAAATCGGTGCCGGGACCCCAGGCACTCCGGCACTGACTGGCGTGGTTCCAGGCTATGGCCAACGGCTCTCCATCAGTGTGTCTCTCTTTATAACCCTCCTTCTACTCCAGAGAATAAGTTGACAAACTGGAGCAAGAGCCCATCAGAACCATGGTGGTGGAAAACGTCTCCTGGACGAATAAGCGAGAAAAGCTAACCTTTTGTTTTGTCCAGATAGTTCGACCGGATCCTTTCAGGTGAACGAATCTCAACCAATCTCGTCCGTAGACCTTCTTGTTGCTCCCGTGGGCTTCAGACGCAACACAATGTTCTTTGGCTTCGACATGGAATTGGATGAATTGACGAAGAAGTTGCAAAATCAGAAGAGACGAGCTCTCGGAACTTGTGCAGCCCTGTTGTGGGGTCCTCCTGGCTGTGGGAAGAGTCAGATCGCTCGCGAGTATCTGTGGCGGCATAGAAACCACTATCCGACCGGCTGCTTCTGGGTTGACTGCAAGACAAGGGAGTCAAGGTCCAAGAGTTTCTGGGAGATCGGGCAAGCTGTGGCAATACTTGGGATTGATCAACCTCGAGATCCTGACTGGGATGAATCTGCAAAATTTGTTGACGCAATGCGCAGATGGTTCGAGGCTCGAGAAGGGTGGCTTCTCGTGTTCGACGGGGTGTCAACCGATAATGATGATGATATCCAAGCATTTGTTCCTTTCATCCCCGACCGGTCGGGCAACGACATCATTTACACATCTGTGGACCGAACTCTGGCGAAGCGACAAAGGCTACTCAATCCCGCAGGAATCAAAGTGTCTCCCCTTTCGGAAGAGGAAGCATGCGCATTTTTATACAAGAGTCTCGGAGTCAGAGAGCCAACAATGCTGCAGGTAAAGAAGGCCATTCAGCTCGTCAACCATTACGAATGCCTGCCGCTGGCTATTCATGCTGCAGCTCATGCTCTCACTGCTAGAGGGACGTCACTGGAAAAGTTCAAACCCGGCACATCTGATTACCGGCTCGCAGAGCCCTTCCTTGATATTCTTGCGGCGCTCCGGGATCGTTCCCATCCTGAGGCTATCAACCTCGTTACGGTCCTCAGCTTCTTTGCTCATGCAGTCCCGGTTGCGCTCGTCCGATTTGGACAACAGGCTTTGCTGGAAGCCGGAGTGGAAACACGATCGATCGAACGTGTTGGAAGCATGAAAAAGGAACTGGACAATACCATTGCGGTCCTGATTCGATATGGATTGGTCGAACGGACATCACTCGAATACTCGGTTCCGTCGCCGAATAGGTCGTCTTCACCAGAAGAGCACAGAAGTCAACAACCTTTGACGTCAAGCAGCACGGGGACATCTAACGCGTCGTCAGGATATCTGGATCGGGACATTTCCAGCTGCCCCGACGTCCTTCAGGATTCCCGTGCTAACAGCAACCTCGAAAGGCCATATACTCAGTCAATCACATACAGTATCGACATCCTTCGAATGCATAGTGTCGTGCAAGGCGTTATCCGTGACGACCTGAAGTTTCGCTGTGCCGACCAACCACACCAGTACTGGTGGTGGCTCACCGTCGCTTCAAGGTTGCTGTGCCATTCTTATACAATCGCCAACAGCAAGATCAAAGGTTCGGAAGGACGGGGGCTCGTCCGTGATTACCGTGACTATGAGACACAGGCAGCTCGTCTGTGGTCACATTTCCCTAAATCAGCTGCAGATGCTTCGCCTGCCCTGCGGAAGGCCCGCCACCTGCTTCATGCGATCATGCGAGATATCAAGAAGGAAATTCAAGACCAGTCGCCATCACAATCTTTCGACAGTATAAAACATCCGGTACAGGCTTCCGTGTTTGAACGAGCGAACAGCACTTCTTCCGACAGCCTGGGCAGCGACAGCGGGTTGACCCGCGCGTCGACCTGGAGCTTGGAGCAAAAGGAGAGCCACACCGAGTCCCCAACCGAGACGCACGTTAATGTCGGTCCTGAAGATGACGCTACATCTGAGGCAAGCTGGACGCAACGGTGGTCTGAATCAGGAATAAGCAACTCCAAAGTCCTCGGTGCCAGCGATTTTCACTCACGACGGCAAAGTGATTCAACCACATATGGAACAACCCCAACAGAGGCGAGCATGACTGCTCCTCCGAGATCTTCCGTGTTACACGCGATTTTTCAGGGCCGTCCTATATCTTCCAAGAAGCAAAGAAATCTCGGTGAATGGAAACCGGTACCGGCAGCGCCGAGCCTTTCTCACGACCAAGCGCAGATCAGATCACAAGTATCATCATTGACAAGTACCGCCGATGGTCCGAGGACGAGGCCTAGGTCTACCGGTTCAGATGCCTCAACAGCTCTCGCAGCAGTGCACCGAGCCAGTCCTCCACCGTCTAGAGGAGGAAGAATCAAATCACCAAGTCGACCGCAGTCATTGGTCAGAGGCAGTTCGGATGACGGACGACAGGCGCTTGCCCTTCGACCTTCCAACCAGAGATTGTCACCTTTGACCACGGAATTCGACCCTGGTGTCTTCCTGCCAGCGCCCGATATCCCAGACACTGCACGGAAACACGGTCGACACCCATCATCATCACCTCGCCTTGTTCAAACCGCATTGAATAACCAAGCTGCAAGGATGATTGCCAACCCGCTCTTCGAAGAGAATATTTCTGTCACCCAAAGGACAGGAGTAGGAGACACCTCCATGTTCTCTAAGACGGCTCCTGCCGGCGGACTAGGATTGCGACCTACAACGAACGTCATTCCGTCGGGCTACACTTCCCAACCCATGTCACGCGATGTGTCCCGAGGATCCGACGCTTCACTTGCAACGGCACCTCCTGCGATCCCAGGGTCCGCATCTCTAAGCACATCGCCACAAATACGGGAGCCGTATTTGTACAGCAGACCAGGGCTTGCATCGATTGATCTCGCCGCCGCTAGTTCTTGGACTGAAGACCCTGAAGGGCTAGGAGTAGGAGTGGGGGCGGTTGGGAGCGCGTCATCTCTTTCCGTCCCTCTCAGCAACCCGGGCAATGACCTTGACATTGATACGATCTTTGAGCCGCAGCAGGGAACGCCGAGAAGTGGCACTGCGCAGTTCGGGTACATGTCCCCTGTGGAGAATGAGCAGGCTTGGACCAGGGCGTCAGTAACTCGTGCACAGAACGGTCGAGATGCCGGACCTGAAGCGCCTGATTGAATGACTGAGTACATACATGTCTTCTTTTGGCGGGTTACACAATAAGCAGAAAGGGGCATCACTGTCGGCATCGGTAAAAGAGCATAGGTTGGAGGTTGTGGGACACCCGCGAGAGTCAGTATCAGGACCAATTGTACCTAGTATTATCACGTTGGAACTCGTTGTCACAGTACTTCTCCTAGTTGACCGACGTGTTTGGCGTCCTCCAGCCATGGTTCCATTTTTAAGTTGTAGATTTTCAGCATGATTGATCGTCATGACGGCTGGATAGAATCGTCTCGGGTGTACATCAGGTAGTAGACAGGTATAAGTAGGTATAGATATGATGTAGTAGATACTAGGAAGGCACGTATGCAGTCCTGTGCTGGACGAGGACCATGACTCCTGGCCCTTCTCTAGTATACGATAGTCCCCTTGTTCCAGCCCCTTCTAGCCACCAGGAGATTGCTGTCCAGGCATATATATATATATTCCCGCCAGTCAAGCCAGAGTCAACAGCATAAATGAGAGCAGGGACAAGAACAAATCACAACGATACTTGATTGGTGTCATAACCCATATTTACAGCCACATCCAGCACCGACGCCGTTGTTGATGCTGTAGAGCCCCAAAGAACGACAGAAAGCTCATTCCAACAATGCAGACTGCACTCCGCTGTACACTGAGTCGCACACACGTCACCACATCAAAACAGGAAAATCAGATGTATAATAGGTTCGTAGGTTAGTAGGTAGGTAGGTAGGTAAGTAGCTGGAGGTATGGGTACGCAGATCAGATCGAGATCAGAATGTCCGCCAGAATAATGCCGCTGAACTAACAAAACATCAAGCCCGATAACTGGACATGTATAGGAATGGGCGCCAGGCAAACAATAGCCGAGCCAACATAACAGAAGCAGACAACAGCCGATTGCCGGTACGTCCAGAGGGCCCAGGGCCCCCGGACTAGGTCAGAACCCATTCAGTGCCCCTCTTCAGGAACTTGTCGACCAGGAGCATCAGGTCAGACATGACAAATCGAATGATATAGAAGGCAAAGAACTCTGCTGCGTTCTTGACCCCCAACTCCAAGCCGACCAGGGTCTTGCTGCTACACTTCAATCCCGGGTCTTCCACTTGCCGAGCAATACCGTCCAAGACTTGAGCGGCATCAAACAGTCGGGCCAAACTCGACATGTAAGCGGCATGGACCGGCGGCACGTTGGTCAATTGTGACGGCGTAGGAGGCGGTGTGATCTTACGGTTGAGATAGGATCGCGACGATGGGACAGAGGAAGAGGAGGTCATAGGGAGCGAATGCATGGTCAGACCAGACATGGAGCCATCTCTCTGCACACCAGGATTTCCCATCGCTGGTGCACTAGATTTGGAGCGCAGTTTCCGCCAACTGGATGCAAGGGATTTCGCAGCGGTGCTGTTGACCTTCGTCGAACTTGCATCCTGGTCATCGCCTGTGGATTTGAAGATGTTGGAAGACCCTGAAAAGCCAACATCGTTACCCAACTTCTTTTGCAAAGTTGACCGGACCTGGTCGAGGACGACTTCCAACGATTGCAGCTCTTCCAGCATGGCATCTGCGTCGAGCGTATCGACCTTGGCCAATTTCAACAGGGCGGCAGTCAGGAGATCACATTGTGACACTTTATCTTCAACAGCCTTGAGCTTGACATTCCTGACCCGCCATATGTCGCGTGGAATGAATAGCTTGGTGGTAATGAATCCGCCCCTCGGATGAGCCAGTGTTTGGTACAGACATCGCATCAACCAGAAGGGCCGAAGCAAGAATGATTCGGGGCAAGCTTCAAGAGTTTCAGGAGGTGCTAAACTTGAAGCACTGGGGGTTCGGGCAGCGTTGGGAGAGGCAGGATCGCCTGTATGATCGTCAAAAAGGTACAAACCACCTGTCTGAAGAAGATTGGGGCCAAACGCTGCCGTCGAAGGTGTAGGCAAAGCCGTTGATGGTAGTGGTGGCACCGATTTCTTCGTTTCACCCATGAACCCAGCACTCATTGGCGTAATGGGAGACTCGTTGTTCACCTCGGTTGTGGCAACCGAGAGATTCTTCATCCTCAAGCTCGAAGAAGACAATTTCCTCGGCACATCCCCTTGAGCCGGCATTACTAGGGAGTCGTCAATACTGTCTTGCGAGCCGCCCTGGGTCAGCGCAGGAGTCGCAGGGGACTCGCTTTGCGTGGACTCAGCTGAGGCCATTGAGGCCTTGGATGCGACAGGTTGGACGTTCGTGGCTATCGATGTAGTCGGGCCGTCGAGAGGTGCTGACTGGGGCACTCCAGGGTGAATGCCGCGAGGGATATCCAGCTCTGGCACAGCCCGCGTGGTTCCTGACGATTTCGCCGGGAAGCTAGAAGAACTCCGCCTTACGAAAGTTTCGATCTTCAGTTGTTTGCCACTTTGGCCTGATAACCTTCTCTCTCGAAGACCGAGGCCACCATACTTTTCGGTGCTGGTGGACCCAGTGGCTGTTTGCACCGCCAGGGGCAATGAAGGGGTCGGGGCGAGTGCTGACCGCGGCGGCGAGGTCAATGGGGAGTCTTTCGCAGGCGGTGTGGGCCGTGGAGAATCTTCGACCGACGGTTCAATAGACTCTGCTAACGTGCTTAAGACTGTGGCATTCGTTGCAGCCGTGGAGGGAATGGAGCTTGCCCATGTCTGACCAGAGAAGGACGTGGAGTCCGACTGCCGAGGGAGAGCGGCCACGGATATATCATCGAACGCAACACCATCAAAGACGTATCCCTTCGTCATTTCTTCTAGCAGTCGTTCTTCCTCCTCGGACGAATCCTCATTGTACTCTCGAGTGAGTTCGACATCCGAGTTTTGATGGGACAGTGTCCGCACATGTGGCCGAAATATCGCCAAGGGATCAGTCAGTTCCCCGCCGAAGTCCTGTCCGTTCCTGTCGGGTCTGGGAGTGGGCTCTTCAGTCAGGCTGTCGTACGCTGCGTCGACAGCCGCATCGAGGGCAGCATCGAACTCTGCCTCGATCTCGTCAACGAGATTGTGCGTTTGTTGAAGTCCAAAGTCGATGGAGGACAGTCGCGATGATCGAGAGGAGGTATCACCGTCCTCAAGCGTGTCCAACCAAGAAGTCGATTCAGTACAGTCCTCACGTGCGTGAAGCGTACCATTACCCAGATCCAAGAGGCTGAGGGTCGCTGGTGTTATGCTAGTCCCTCTGTCAGAGGTCGGAGACCCTGCTCTTCTAGGGGTTAATGGCCGTGGCATGTACTGGGATTCCATAGGTACGGCCAGGCTTGGTATTTGTAACCTCGGGCGACTGTTTGATTCTTGCATATAGGACTCTCCGCCAAATATCTCAGGCAACAGCGACTCTTGTCGGGGGGGAATATGGACTGCTTCCAGTACATCAGCTGTATCTGGCTCGATGTCGTCGCTGGTGAAGAAGGAGTGGTTAGTCTCGTCAAAGGGAGGATCTTCAGGCAAAGCCTTCTCCATCAGGCTGGAGAAAGTGTCGTCGAGGTCATGAAGTTCTGCTATCCGGTTCGAGTATGTGCTCCTGATTGCAGAGAGTTTCTTCCTGTCATCCAAGTCGGAGCTCCGAACCAGTACTTGTTGCAGAAGATCGCATGCCTCGGCATATGCCTCTATGGCGCCTTCAACATTTTGCGCATTGTCCAGCAGTACCGCTGTATTGGCTTTGCCCAATGCTTTCGACAGCATGGTCTTTTGAGTCGGACTCCGGTGACCTCGTCCCCGAGCTGAAATATTGGTTGTAGTAGTCGAGCCGACGGGATCGCGTTCATCCCTGGCTTCAGGCCTTCTTTCGCGAGCACTCGGTTGCGCATTTTGGCTCGCAAACTCCAATACAGCGTCTTCAGCGGGTGGGAGAGTCGGCTGTGGAACGGTTCTCATGTAGTGTATAGACATTGCGACAGATTCTCCAGTCTTCACAGCCTTCCGACTTTGCCATGTCTCCCCAAGCAAGTCACCTGCGCCAGAATTGAACATGGATGTTGGGGTGAGCGGAGAGGCGGTGGCAGGGCTAACTTCCTGAGAGCCATGACTACGGTTGACCTGGAGCAGTTCTGAAGCCGGATTCGGTTTCCTCGAAGGACTGCGACTCGAAGGTCTGGAATTCATTTCGAAGCTCGGCGCCCTTTCCTCTGATACCGCTGAGATCGAAGGCGAACCTAAACTCATCCGTCGAGAAGCTGCATTCGCCCGGGCACGAACGGCTTCAGTGTCAATTGCTGAAACACTAGAAGACGTCGAATGCGACCAACGATTGATATTTAGACTGGGTCCGAATGAAATCTCGGGTCGGCCTCTGGAGCGGCTTCTATCGTAGCGTGAGTGGTGAGAGCTGGAGAGAGCGCCGCTGGGACTCTGCGGCCTTCTCGTCAGTGGAGCATTTCGAGAGGCAGGTTTGACTGAGACGGAAGCAGACTTTTGGTTGGGTTTTACCGAAGACGAGATGGAAGAATTGGATCTTGATACTCTCCTGCTGTAAGTCGCAGATGCCGTGGTTGAGTTCATCGTCTCCGACAGGAGAATGGGTGATGCTCGCGATCAGGTGCCAGGGTGACGCTGGTCGAGCGGCAGGTACATCGGTGTCAGAAGCACGGCGGATGAGTAGTTGACCAATGTCGAGGCTCAGCCTCGGTGGCTGCACTGCAGATGCGCAGTGCGATGTATGAAGATCTCTAACGGCCTGCAGTCTTGCCGCCAATGGTCTTCAGAAGATGCTCCTCGGTCCGGCGGGGACTGACGAACCAAGGGATCCTGAGACAGGACGCAGAGGCAGTCGAGATGGCAATGAACAGACCCTGTGTGCAAGGGTGGGATGGTCCTGTGTACCCCCAGAGCACTTGGCTTCCTCTTGCCTAAAACAATTCTAGCTGCGACAGGTCGGTGGAAGAGAAGATTTCCGGCCAGCTGGGGCTTTGGTTACGGTTCACTTCGTGTACAGACCGTGATTCTGTTGCAGATAAACTGATACCCCAATGCGGCCTTGGACCAGAACATGGCGCGGATCAACCCGACATGGCAGTGAAACTTCACCAAACCTTGCACATGGAATATCCTGATCTTGCAGCGGACCTCGTCGCTCCTGGCGGACAGGGTTCGGAGCAATGCAATGAGGGAGATACAGCACCGAGGTGGTTTGCTCGCTATAGCTCGCCGCTTCCAAGGGGGAGCGGTGTGATATAGGCAACTTGATAGGCGTAGCGCAGCGCACAACTATAGGAATATAGCAGGCACAGGACGAAGGGCCGCGGACGGTGTGTCGGTGTCGAATATATTCCAAAGGGACTCTTCTGTGCTCTTTTCGTAAGGGAAGGGCGGCCGAGGGATGACAGGTTGTTGCTCGCGGCTCGCGGAGTCGCTGAGTCGCTCTGAAGGGAGGGTCTGGTAGATAACCGACGAGCAACCTTGAAACGCAGCAGCGCTGAGAAGGGGTCTTCGAGCTGGACTATGTGTCCCGGGCTGCTATTGCGAAGAATATCAGGGTACGTGAGGATCAGGCACAGAAGGGATGGTATTGTGTGCGTATCGGCGGTGGTGTTCGTGATCGGGGGGAATGAGGGTGATGGTGATGGTGATGGCTGGCCTGCCTGCCGTTAACTGCAATCAAAGTAGACCGACGACCTCGATGAAGCACTGCAACTGAACCGACTGAGTGAACTGAATCGACGGACCTCGAGCCACGAGTCGTTAATGTCGTGGTCGGAGTGCAACTCTGTAACCCAAGGACCATGGCATGCAGCGTGCGCAGTCACTGACAGTCTCCGTTATCCCTGACTCTGAGTCGAGCGCAGGCGCAGGCGCAGCGCAGGCACATTTTCGTGACAGGCACCAAACTGCATTGGTGCGTCTCGTCCACAACAAGCCACCACACACGCCGTCGATGCAAAGAGATTCAACCCCTGATTTCCTTCGCATCCATCCACTCGAGAGTTCTCATCGGTAGCTCTCCTCTCGCACTACTGCTATTGGCACCTCAAGCATCTGTCTGCCACCATCAAATCACCAAATACCTACACGACTGATGCCCTCCTGGTTCGCCAAACACCTCCCCGGCGCCAGACTATCATTCCTCCTCAAACATCGCCAACCTCTAGCTCGCGTTGCAGAAAAGTCTCACAATTTGTACTCTACTTGTACTACGCACAACGTCCTACCACGGCTCATACACCTCGCTTCCCAGCCTGTGTGTATAGAACCGCCACCATCGTCAGTGTGATGCTGTGCTCCTAGCTCACTGTATCTACCCGACCGATATCCCTTCTCTCCTTGCGGGGATGAACAAGGCCGCCCCTGGTCTTTCTGCCTCCCTCGGTCCGCCATCGTTCATCCCTAATCCCGATCTCGAGCATGTGCACTGTGCCGAAGACCAGGGGCGATCTCGGGATGTTTGTTCAAGGCGAAGCAATACGCCTCAACCGCAGCTGCACACTCGCGAGCAGAGGTGCAATGTCAAAGATCAATCAGTAGGAATAATGGCGCGACTTTATCACGTCAACCCTTGTCATTCACGCACGGGCCAATGCTCCAGAAACGGCCTTCTTAGGCACGATTTCTCGACGATCCAGAGATGCAATCTTATCTCATGTTCGTCCCCATCAGCTGCGTTGTGCGGACGCTGGCTCTGCCGCGAACCCATGGAATAGGTCAGTAAAGGTACAGTCACAGGAAGGCTCCCTCTAGTACCAAAATGAACCAACCTTGGCCGGGTACAGCAATGAATAACAACAACCACAATTGGTTCTAGTTGCTCATGGCATGCAGCTATCCAGAGGCATGACAATTACTATTGTCGCAGACCAGGATCTTCATTCTGGAAGGGTTTCCCAGGTAGTGCAGAGATCCTTGGTGCGACAGGACCTCATTACGCAAAGTGCTCGGTGGGTAAACACTCTTACGCCCGGTGTGTAGGTAGGTCGTGCACACTTGCTGGTACATTGCTGATACACTGGAAGATCCATTGGATGTTCATCTACTCATTTCTCCCAGGAAGTATCTACAATTGATCGCTCTGCAACCCACTGACAGCTACACCGCTCTTGTCTTGTGATATCTGCTAACCACCTGCTACTTGTTTCTGCAACCCCTTCGAACCTGGAGCTTCACCGCTGAAATGGCTGGTACACAAGAAATCCGGTTGCGAAGTCTTTGCCGAATGTCAGAACCAAGCCATTGATCATCGTGCAATGGACAACGCAGCGACCTGCGAGAGGTGTGTTCGTGGGAGACATGCGAAGGCATGATTTAAAATCATTCAATGTATCTTACAATTTCAGTTTTTCTTTCGCCTGAGTGCTGCACCGTCTACCTCCTCTGAAATGCAGATACCTGACGTCGAGACCGTTGTTCGCCGCCCGGGAAACGACTCTTTGGTCAGTGACTGCAATTGTCTAGCTAGATGATGTGTTCCTGTCTTACGGCGATTGTGTGAGACGAGCCCTCCCCGAGGCCGTGGAAATCGCATTTTGAGACTTTCACATCACCAACATGCCTTACAATGCCGATACCCGGCAGGCTCGCTGCATCTAAGCATGACTTTGTCCCAAAGTTCACTTTCTTGCCTTCGGAGCGGTTCTCTAGTTCTATGGGAAAGCCAGCCATGGAAAGGTAGGTTGTTGTCATTCAATTCCCAACGACTTACGATCTGTGTGATCCTGGAACGTGCACAATGTGCCGGGGTGTTTGCAAACGACAATCATATTTGAAGTCGGTACCAAATCAATTCCTCTGCTGACAGGCAAACGTGAAATAACGAAGACCAATGACACCTTGTGGTCCCTCACCATCTCGATAGAAATCGCCCGCCTATGCCACTCTTCTCGAGAAGCCCAGTTCCAGATCTTCACGACCATCCACGACCACGAGAGTTCGGGACTCCAAAAAGGCGTGAAGCGGTAGGTTTGGGACTTCCATAAGACCCGCTACAACCCATGTCTGTGTCATTTCCCGACCCAACTTCCTGGTTCTGCTCGATCTTTCCAGAGTGGAAAGACTGGAGCAAGACGATACAACGGACACTGTCTGTACTGGACTCTTTCGAAGAACTACCACAGCTAGGGCTTATCTTAGCTACCATCTTGACAAGTATCGCAACCATCAACCTTAGTTATATCTTTCTCCGACGGCGCCCTCCGATCATGTTCCTCTTCGCTGGTTTCGGCGTCGCCTCGACCATCATATGCTTAGTCTCGCCCGCACTCGCGGTCGACAAGACGGTCGATCCAGACCTAGTGGCAAAGTTGAAAACGGCGGCGACCATGAGAGACCGGCTGAATCTTCTCTCGGACGACCAGCTCCTCTACAATTTCTCCTCCAATCCCATGTATTCGTGGGAACCGGGTAGCGTCTGCAATGCCAACGCCGCCACATGGCCAGTCTTGTCGACCGTTGGCGTGACGGTGGCACAGCTGAATCTGGGGCCTTGCGCCATGCTTGCACCACACCTGCATCGCGCCAACAACCTCGTGGTGGCCGTGACTGGGTCGACTCATACCTACATGATTCAGGAGAATGGAGCTCGGCTCGTTGAGCAGATTCTGAGCCCAGGAATGATGACCATATTCCCGCGTGCCAGTATGCATTCCATGTATAACATGGGTAAGTCATACTTCTCTCACTCTCTTTCACTCTCTCTAGCAGTCTTCCTCGCTGACGCCAGTCAAGGGTGTGAAAACAGCCAGCTCTACTCATTCCTCGACGACGCGGATCCGGGGACCCTCAACTTTGCGCAATCCTTCTTCATGATGCCCCAGGAGATTGGTATGCAAGTCATGCCCTTTATCAACCTGACTAATGGCAGTTGGAATGCTACTGGACAACTTATCCCCGCGATTGGCACGGGGAGCCAGGATGGGTTCGCAGATTGCCGAACAAGATGCGGTCTTACTGGGAATGGATACTAACACCTCCAGCACTGTTTGTGCTGGGTAGGGGAAGCAGGAACACTCGTTCAATTCCAGACCGCCATGCTTTATTTCTGTTTACCGCATTCAGCCTCTCTGCTCTGCGCCTTTTATCTGATCTATGGAGGGAGTAGGTGGGATCTTTTTCTCGGTATCTCTTGGGCCTGACGGCAGCCACCCCACGGAGGCTCAGCCTGCGGGAATATTTCGGTTCTCAAGCGTTGTTTTATCTGTCGAACGGAGAGGAATATGATGCTTGTTATGCGTGGATCTCCTTTCGGGGGCTCCAGTCCACTCGTTGAGCCATAGTCAGTCACATAGGAAGCCAGATGAAAAGAAAGCGAGCATACGTGCGTCTTTATCGGCGTGAAGACGTTCTTTTTGAGCTCATTCAGCCGCCTGGTGACTTTGACCTGAAGGCAATGGCCCCCGTATCTTCTCAGGAGCGTGCATCTGGGCCCTCATTGGACGATGCGCAAGTCGGCAAGACTACTCTCGGGAGTTCTCTCCTTAGTAGGAGTGCCAAACCCGCTAGGGGTGCCCGGCCGACTCTTATCCGGGGCAGCGTGCAGGCTGACATTTTCTCGGAACGCGACGTACTCACTGTCAGCGTAGCCAAGAACACTACGGATATCGGAGCTGCGCAGGCCTTTGATCCGCGAGATCTCGGCGGACGAGTAATTGACGACGGCACGACCGACCTCCTCGCCGCGCTGGATAAGTTGCAAGACGGCCGAAGCACTGGCCGAGTCGCCGGTCGGGGAAAGACTGCCCAGCGGCTGCTTGTCCACGACGACGAGGCGGACGGCTTCTTGCTGCGCGAATGTGCCTTCGACCCCGACCACGCCGACAGGTAGTAGACCGGCTTTATTGGCCAGCGCCTGGCTTGCGCCGCGGTCGATGAAGATGGTCCCATGGGGCGCGAGGCCATGGAGGATCCAGAACGCCCGGTTGCGGATCGGGGTGCTCGACGCAACGAAGCGTGTATGTAATGGAGGAGGAATGGGATCTGACAAGGCCGCGTCGGTATCCGCGTCAACAGGTGGATGCAGATGACGGATAATGGCGGTGATGTTGCCCGGTTTGGAGGATTTGGTGATGATAGTGGACGTGCCAGCCGCTGTTGCGAGACGAGCAGCCACGATCTTGGTCGCCATGCCTCCTGTGCCCAGGGCTGAACCGGCCGACGACACATCGGCTTGCAGAGCGTCCAGGTCGTCGACTACCAGAATCGGTTCTGCTTCGGGAAACTTGCGCGGATTCTTGTCATACAAGCAGTCCACGTCTGTCATGAGAAACAGATAGTCTGCATGCACCATTGCCGATGCGATCGCAGACAAAGTATCGTTATCGCCGAACTTGATCTCCGATACGGCCAGAGTGTCGTTCTCGTTCACAATCGGAATGACGCCGAGCGAGAGGACCTCAGCCAGCGTGTTCTGCGCGTTGAGGTATTGTGATCGGTCGGCAATATCGTTTCTCGTAATCAGAATCTGAGCCACGGGCTGGTTCATGTGTGCGAACAACGAGTCCCAGATAGACATCAGTCTGGATTGGCCGATTGCAGCCAAGGCCTAGGGAGCAGCTATGTGTGAGCACATATATTGACACATGTGATTCAACAGGAACTGAAGGCGTTCAAGGAACTAGGGAGGCCATTGATTTACCTGGACCTGTGCGAGGTGTTTAGGTCGCTTAGGCATGTTCATTCTTTGGAGGCCGACGCCTACAGCGCCCGAAGAAACAATAACCACTCGATGTCCATCTCTGCGTAGTCTGACCGCCGTTTCGACAATCAACGACAAAATCGACAGAATAGGTTCATGTGTGACCTCGTCGACAATTGATGAAGTCCCTGGCATACACGCTGATTAGTTTCGTGTATATAGACGCCGGGCTCCTACAATACGCCCATTGGTGTCTTACCTATTTTGATCACAATCGTCAAGTGTTTCCCGGGCTTCATTTTTTGCAGTTGAAATATGTACACCGCCGCGAATCCGTTGCGAGACTACTTACCATTTTGAAGCGCGGATAGATAAAGGGTTTCTGTACATAACCCCGGGGCGCCCTTCGAAATGGAAGACCAAGTCAATTTCGCACGGCAGGGCGTGCGGTTGATGTTTCCAAATCTCTTCCTTTTTCCGTCGAGGTCGGGCATCACGTGCAGTGCGAGATCACCTGACACGTCAGCCGCAAGGCTGAGACCCGTAATAGGGGTTTTGTGGAATAGATCTCCTTAGCGTCTCTATCATGCTGTTAGAAAGCCTAACGCTAAGTCACGTGTAGGGCACAGGGCGGCATCAATCTCATCTAAAAGGAGGTTTTCCCGAACATCATCCGAACCAGAATATCGAATAATGAACTCGAGGCGCTTTCCTGTCTCATAGTCCTCGTCACCGGTTACAGAGAGGATCAGTTCGCCGTTCGCCGTTCGCCGTTCACTATACCCTTGCCTTCTTCTAGCCATCTACGCGCCTCCTGGATCAACTCGCTCATTATGGCTGATCCAAAAGAATCCCAAACGACGTCGAAATCGGGCACGGACTTCGTTCCCAGCGACACCCTCTCCGCGCGCTTCAAGAACTTCTACCGGATGGCCACAGGAAAAATGTCTCCGGAAGGGCAGAAGCTATACTGGGAAGATGCAGACCAACGATACAGCGATCTGGACTGCAAACGGTGCGAGAAACAGCGAGACTATCTGCTCAAATTTTCGCCAGTGGTCAGGTACATGAGCGACAACATCAAAAAGCTGGGCGGAGATCTCGGTCCACATAACATACGCTGCCGGACCTGCAAGACCGGCCAGCTGGGAGGATTTGATCATAAATATGGCATCATGATCTGCGCCAACTGGGTCGAGAAGCAGAACATGCTGGAGGATGTGTTGACGCATGAAATGGTTCACGCTTATGATCATCTGCGGTTCAAGACGGATCTGAGCCCGGAGGACGATTTGCGCCATGCTGCGTGCTCGGAGGTAGGCTAGTTACAATGACGAATTGAGCTTTACTTTGGGTGAGGCTGACACAGATGCAGATCAGAGCGAGCAACCTCAGCGGGGAGTGCCGATGGTCGAACGAGTTCTTCCGAAACCGAGTCGTTTCCTTCACGAATCACCATCAAGATTGTGTTCGGCGACGGGCTATTCTATCGGTCAAGTCGAGACCTAATTGCAAGGACGATGTACAGGCCGCCAAGGTCGTCAACGAGGTCTGGGACAGTTGTTTCAGAGATACAAGACCATTCGATGAGATATATCGATGATGAATGGTTCATGTGTTTATCATTGTTCATTTTTAGCGCGGCGTTGGAGGCGCATCCCTATTGATTCATGCCGGGCACGACATATATGTGGAGGACCACGCCAGACCAGACCAGACCCAAGACTCCAGTCCCTAACCATCGTGCATACCTTCCCTTCCTGAACACCCTTTACATGCTATGTCATTTTGTGGTGTACAACACTTATGGCCAAGATCAATCCTTCCAGCGATTCAGGAATTTCTGCATCGCGCTGTCACTGGGCTGGCCAGCTGCAGCTACCTGTTCAGAGTCAGCATGACGTCCTTCAAAGCACTATGTGGCAACCTACTGTCGCTTCTCTGCTCGTGGTGTGGAAGGTCACTGTTGCGGTGTGGGTGGTGACCGCATTTGGTGATCCCGCGACCGTCGTATAGACAGTGTAAGCACTCGTGGGCCATTGGGGAGAGGCATTCTTTGCCGTGATCTTAGTCTGAGCCATAGGTGGCATAGGGGCATAACGAATGCTTCCTGTCTGCAGCGTATAAGGGACGTCGTATTCTGACGCTCCATTGGTAGGAACACTGTCGCCAGCGTCACCTGCTTGGTTCGACTCGATATTGTTGACGTCCGCGGGACCAGCGGTGCCAGTAACGGTCTTCAAACCTGCTGTTACTGAAGCTGGGAATGTTCCTGTCATGCTCTTCAAGGAAAACCGGTCTGAATAGTTGATCACCGTGCCCCCTGTGGCGGCGGACATGAATTTTAAGAAATAGGCGTTTGTCACGTCAGCACCCAGGCCGGCGGTGAGTGTAACAGTGACTTTGTTGCCGTCGGTGAAATCGCCATCTTCCACAAGCGTGGCCAGTTGGATCTAGTGGTGTCAGTACCGTATTCCTCTGTCCAAGCCTCGCCTCTTACAAAGTTTGAGTCTGAATTTCCACCTGCGCACAAGAAGACTTGGTACGAGGCCAGGTCCGTAAGTTTGGGCGTATTGCCGGAGTCCTTCCACTCTATATCCAAAGAAAGTCCAGTAATTGAATCTCCGGCGGCGGGCGCGGTGACTAGGACATCAGCCAGGGCAAAGGATAGGAGTAGGACGCCCAGAAAGTATAGGCTCCGTAAGATCATCGTGTGAGCGGTTATGAATCTTTCGCGGAGGAATACAAGGGGGAAAACAAGGCGTTAGCCGCGGAAGAAACCTGGGGTGATAGACAAGGAGTGAGGAAGGAAACGAATGCGAGGATTCCGTCGCAGTGGTTATGTTGGTGAGAGAGCGCAGTTGCTGAGATACAAAGCCGCGGACACTGGCAATGCCCGGGAAAGCCTATTATTATTCGCCCAGCACCCATAAATAAAACGCGGCACTGTAGAATACCGTGAAGCATACCTATGCGTTTGCGACGATCAAGAACTCCGCTCCAGCCTCCGTCGGTACGTAAGAATCTCGACCGCCGACTTCGCACTGCAGCCGGCAGACAGAACCATGCATTCTTTGATGTCCTTTTCCAAATCGAAATCATAGATCTGCTCATAACAATGGGCTGGTCATCGCCAGACAGCTGGCTCACCAGGCTCTTCTCCGGCGATCCCCTGGTGATTGCGCTCGCTTTCCTGGTGGTGATTGCGCTTCCGTCACTTGTGCACCTGTACTTCTATGCACAGTCGGCGCGGGCCAAAGTCGTCCCAACCTTTTTACTTCTCGGTCCTAGTGGTGCAGGGAAGACTGCACTCGTTACTCTAGTACGTACCGTTCCATTCTGCGTTTCAACTATCCCTAATGAATCCAGTTGCAAAAGCGATCTTCCGATCCGAAGGACGCAGAGCCCTCCCCCACTCGAACTTCGCAAGTATTATGGCGAGCAAGCCTCCTCCTGCCTGGCTCAGTGCCTCTGGGGTCGAACAAATATCGTTCCGACAATGACGTCTCCTTGAAAGACAAGCAGCCTACTCGATATGTCTTGATAGACACACCTGGTCATGGCAAATTGAGGAATGAGCAAGCACTGTCACAACTACGAAAACCAGCACTGCGCGGAGTGATATTTGTCGTCGATGCGAGCGTTCTCGACCCAAGCGGTTCCATCTCTGCACGCGATACAGCAGCGTACCTTCATGACACGCTACTTGCACTACAGAAACGGAAGACCGGAAAGGATTCAGGCAAGGCTAAAACTGATATACCGGTTCTCATCGCAGCAAATAAGCAAGATCTGTTTACAGCTTTGCCACCTGGCGCGGTAAGAGAGCGACTTCAGGCGGAGATTGAAAAAGTCAGGCTCTCCAGAAGCAAAGGCCTTGCTGCCGTTGGTCAGGAGCCGGAAGCAGATGCGGAAGAAGAGGTCCTTGGAGGTGGCGGAGAAGACAATTTCAGTTTTGCGTTGATGGAAGAAGAATACGGTATCAGCGTTGATGTCGTTGGGGGAGCAGTGAAGGGTGAGGAAGCAGGCAAAGGAGTCCAACGATGGGAGGAATGGATTGGCGGTTGTCTATGATCATAACTCATCCATTTCGGCATTTTGAACCGTGGCTTGGTGACATCTGGAACCAACTGCCGATTCGTGGTCCTGCTCTAGCTATCCATCACCGGTCTATGCTCATAGGAGACGAGTCCTGCAGCTGGCCGAGTATCCGTGGTGTCACAAGGGGAGCCGGCGCTCGTCAAATCTCTCCGCGTCGGGCTCCGTGACGGCAATCGAAATATTGACCACATGGAGTATCTATTTGTCTGCGCCATGTTTTCAATTTGAAGAGTGCCTGTCCAGCCTCCGTTTTCCTGGCGAGATAATACTCTGCATGATCAAGGCGGGAGAGCTAGGTCTAGACTATTCCATGGCTGAAATTGTCCTGAGGATCGCGACGTTGGTAACCTGGCTCATCTTCTCCCTGGAATGCAATATCACCGTAGGGGTCTTGTTCGGTTGGCATACTGCCCACGCCTTCTTTGAGGTACAGCAGCAACCGATATGCGCTGTTGCCATTCAAGTAGTACCTGTGAAGCTTTTTGCTTCTCAAAAAGCCCAGACGCTCGTACAGCTTCATGGCGGCCGTGTTTGTTTCCTCAGTCTCTAGGGCGATCTCGTCCGCGTCTCGCTCGATCATCAAATCAATCGCTTTGCTGACCAAGGTTGTAGCGATCCCCTTGCCGCGAAAGTTATCTTTGGTGGCAAGCATCGCAATATAACCTCTCAAGGGTCCTCCCCGATGCGGTTCTAATTTGCATATTACCACGCCAGCCAGCTTATTGTTGTCCGTGGTGTCCACTGCCATAAAACACAACTCCGCCCATTGGTAGAGGAAATATCGGTAAACATAGATGCTGTAGGGTTCGGACAGGTCTTTAGAGATCAATTCGCGGATCTGAGGAAGGTATTCGCGTTCTTTGTCAAGAGAATATTGGAGGTAGCTTATGCCTGGAGGATAGGTTTGGAAGTAAGCACCTGGAGATTCGACCTTGCTCTCGGCTTTGGGAGCAAGTGAGACATCGCCGCTCATTGTAATTGGGATCAAACACTACCGGGTCGTCCGGACTGCCATTGCGCAATGAATGTACATCAAATAAATGATGGTATGCAGGTGAAGTGAATTATGACTTGTGCCTGAAGATCGAATGGAAGTCAGATTTCTCCGAATCCGAACCAGGGTCTATGACGAGAACTTTAAAAGGTGCAACACTGCATGTGGAACTTTCCACTCCCAGCGACCCGGAACCACTGCCGCCAAAGGGTTGATATGGTCTCCCTCGCGGTGTGCTGCCTCACCTAGTTGTGTCTCGTCAAGGGAGGGAGGCCAGCAACATGTCTACCCTGCGTCGTCGCTTTGGTAACGTCCTACGAGATTCGCCGTCTCCGTCGCCGTCCGCGAGTCGAGATAGCACTCCCGACCCAAACAATGAGGTCACAGTGGTGTCGAAAAAGAAGTTCGAGAAGCTCGCAAAAGGCAAGAACAACAGGAGGAAGTATGGACTTGTTTTCGGACTTGGGGGGTTGCTCGGCCTACTGCTGGCAGTGATGTTTGCGCAATCGCAAGATGTCATCAGGTTGGAGGGCTTGTTGGAGCTGAACCTGGACAGCCTATCTGATGTTATCCCGGCTGGGATAGTGAAAGATGTCAAGGACCTATCCAAAGCTGAACGTGAGGCCGTCAACTATGACTCTTTCGCGGTTGGATTACAATTACAAGCACAGGGAATATCAGCACAACATCCGGTCATCATGATTCCTGGCGTGATTTCTACTGGGCTGGAATCCTGGTCTACTGGCGAGAAGTCGAGGCAATACTTTCGCAAGAGATTATGGGGTTCATGGTCCATGATGAGAGCACTTGTCCTAGATCAGCCATTGTGGAGGCAGCATATCATGCTCGACAAGGAAACGGGACTCGACCCTCCTGGAATCAAACTTCGAGCCGCGCAGGGCTTCGATGCCACCGACTTCTTCATCACTGGGTACTGGATCTGGAACAAGATCCTGGAGAACCTCGCCACTATCGGGTACGATCCAACCAACGCGTTTACTGCCTCGTACGATTGGCGGCTTTCGTATTCCAACCTTGAATACCGTGACCAATATTTCACCCGACTAAAGACCTATATCGAGGTGGCCCACAAGACATCTGGCAAGAAGGTGGTCTTGGTTTCACACTCCATGGGGAGTCAGGTTCTTTTCTATTTCATGAAATGGGCTGAACATAAACATCACGGGAATGGAGGACCCCGCTGGGTGAATGAACATATCGACTCCTGGATCAATATCTCCGGATGTATGCTTGGTACCGCCAAAGGCATACCTGCAGTTCTGTCTGGAGAGATGAAGGATACGGCTCAGTTGAATGCGTTCGCGGTCTACGGGCTGGAGAAGTTTCTATCAAAGGAAGATCGTGCCGAACTGTTCCGCGCAATGCCTGGAATCTCTTCCATGCTACCCAAGGGGGGCGAAGCAGTCTGGGGGAACAGCACGTGGGCGCCGGACGATCTACCGTCGTCACAACAAAACTCCAGCTACGGATTGTTTCTTTCTTTTCGAGCCAAGGGGAATTCCACGAAGATACCCGGCAAAAACCTGACAATGACGGAGACTTTCCAATATCTGATGAACAGCACGGAACCATGGTATC
Organism: Exophiala sp. LBMH1013; assembly: GCA_024611085.1. Classification (NCBI taxonomy): domain Eukaryota; kingdom Fungi; phylum Ascomycota; class Eurotiomycetes; order Chaetothyriales; family Herpotrichiellaceae; genus Exophiala; species Exophiala sp. LBMH1013. The sequence continues at coordinate 2,379,135 of JAMFLB010000009.1, read as the reverse complement.
ACAGACAGGTGGAGGGTTCGTATTCCCATGGAGTGGCACACACCAAGGCGGAAGTGGAGAAGAACGAGGACCGGCCCCAGACTTGGTTGAATCCATTGGAGGCTCGACTTCCTCACGCTCCCGACATGAAGATCTATTGCTTCTATGGCATCGGAAAGCCTACGGAAAGAGCGTATTTCTATAAGGACAACGAGAATCCGCTGCAAGGAAATGTCAATATTTCGATCGACACTTCCATCAACTCGCCGAATGGTCGCGTAGGGGACGTGGGCTCGGTTGATCACGGCGTGGTCTTCGGTGAAGGGGATGGCACCGTCAACCTTTTGTCTTCCGGATATATGTGCGCCAAGGGTTGGAAGAATATCAAACGATATAATCCGGCTGGGGTCAAGATCACCACATACGAAATGCTACACGAGCCAGACAGGTTTAGTCCACGAGGCGGTCCAAACACTGGCGACCATGTTGATATCCTGGGGAGGAGCAGCTTGAATGAATTGATACTGCGGATTGCCGGCGGCAAAGGAGATGACATCGAAGAGAACTACCAAAGTCGCATATGGGAAATCAGTGAGAGAGTCCAAATATCCGAAAAGGGATGAGCTGGGCTTGACTATGTGAGGACGTGTGGCATTCTTTCTCTGTTGCATCGCGATGGGTTCTCTTTTGGACATTGAGATTTCTGTGGCCCGTTCATGGGCGTGCAGGGATGTGGCGAAACCATGGCGGAGCAAGAAGATACCCAAAAGACTTGGTCTTTAGTACGGTCGCTTGTCATCGGCATAAGGGGTCGATGATGCTGGCACTGACATACGCCTTCCATAGAGATATTGTCTTGCGCGGTTGTCGCATTACACAGCCACATGTATAGTGCCGACGATGGAGGATGCCCCTCCAGAAAGTGAGGAGCTGCTACAACATTATACCCCCAGTCTGCTTGCAGAACTACCAGTCTTGTAGAACATACCGCTACCTAGGGTACTGTTCCCCAGGTACGAGTAGCTACCTAGGTTCTGCTCTTTCAAAGGTGGCGCACCGCAGCTTTAACTGAGCCGACTCGGCTCAGGTCATCCAAGCCTCAAGCACCGGCTCAGCTGTGGCGCAGTATCAGCCAGCCCTGGCTTTAGGTTTTGATATTCAAGGACATATCAAAACGACCTTCACACGATCGGAGGCAGGTCGTGAGTGGGGTCTACAAGTCTTTCGAGGGATACAAGGCCACATATTTACGTGAAACAGATAATTGTCGTTGAGCAAATCTGGCCTGGGCACGCGCCTGAATCCCACCTTGGCCGTTCACCCTGCGCATCATTTACGTGCATTGGCGACCTGATCAACCCGAACTGCGCCTCCATTCTCGAATCTCGTTGCACTCGAGCTACATCGTCGTCCGTGACAAGTCCTCTCTCGGCTCCTCAACCCCATCGACCTTTCGAAACTCGAGACCAGGCATCCTCACTCACAATGGCGCAGAAGGGGTCAATCGTCCCACTGATCATTCTCCTGATCGTCGTCGCAGTGTTGGCGGCCGTAGGATTCGTGGCATACTCGATTGCTCATGACGTGGGACACAAGACGCGGGTCAAGTTGGAAAAGAAGAATGTGTCGTTCAGCCGCGAAGGGATGAAGGTCGCGGTCAAAGACAGATCCATTGAGCAACAGGAAGACGCGACCCAGGGGTAAATATCCACACCCTTCTCACGTACAGAGCGAGTCGGTCTGGACAATTGCTGATGGACGTCGTTCTACAGTGTCATAACCAAGATCTGGAATAACGCGTCATGGCCAGCGTATAGCTCGCGCCTGGGTTGGGGGCAGGCTCCAAAGAATGCGAGTACTGCAACCACGACTCCAAAGGGAAAACGAGACTCGTGAGTCAGGCCTTTGCGGTACTATTCTCACCGTCAAATTGCTAAGTCAGTGATAGGTCGTCGCGAGGTTCTTCTCAAACTCTTTCTCGCCATGGCTCCGGACAGACCAATCCCTCCACGACGACATCCGCGCAAGTTCGACCATGAATGAACCAGCATTGCCTCGAGTCAGAGCGCAAGGAATGCAAAGGAACATTTGGATTTGGCGGGATTGATCGACATAATGCTGAAGATGGCTGGTCATTGTCGGCCACTGGTGACGACCGGATCTGATGATCTTGAACATAGTCAAGATACGCTACGAATGATGAGACAATAATGACAGAGAGGAAGCTGCATCCTGGTCCATTAGCCCGAGCGTTCGCAGCATGAGCTGGCCAGTGCTGGCTACAAATAATGAGCAATTTCTACGTCTTGAAAGATCGATCTGGAAAATCTCCAACCGTCCGTGCAACTATCGATTCGATCTGCCAGATCGGAACCTGGCTCGTGTTCCCGTCGACAGGGACAAGGGCAGTCTCAGTCAGCAGCTGGCGGATTACGAGGTGCATTTCCGACGTTAGGTTGTAGAGAAGGCCATAGAAGAGCTATGTTGCTGCTCTGAGTTCTCGTGTTCGTATTATTCCGGGGCTATTACGGTCTTCTCATTGAAATTGCATCGGATTCGGCCGGAAACAAGGCTCAAAGTTGTGACTTTTATGCACGAAATACAGCAAGCATGTACCCAGATCTCGCGTGTTTCGAACAAGATAGTACCGTATGACAGAGGGCCTTTTTAGGGGGCCAAGGAAGCTCAAGCCAACTCGGTCGGTTGAGTGAACCAGTCCGGCGGTCCTCGTTCTCCTTTTCGTTTTCGGCCTTGGTTGAGTCCGAGTAGGAAACGAGCTGCTGGAGGAGATCGCGCTACAGAAGGATATTTGGACCCCTTTGACCCATAAGGACGTCGTATAGGAAATTGCAGGGGTGGAGGACGAAAGGTTCAAACCTGGCAGCAGGAGGTGGACAAATAGGAGACAATAATGAATACTACTACAGTATATTATATACTGGGTGCGCAGGGAGATGGCGGTCACTTATTAGAGATTAACAGATGGGGAAGAATGAAATTGCGGGCAATCAATCATACAGTCAGCACCGCTTGATGTACCAGCTAGGAGGCCTATAGGTGCCTAGGAAACAGGCACATCTAGGCATATGCTATGGGAAATGTTGGAGAGGCAGCTGATCGACTGCCTGCATTGGTTGCAACATCACAGGCCTAGGCTTGAAGCGAACTTATTATTACAACAATCAAATTGTGCCCATCATCTACCTAGGTAGATGCACAAACAACCCCTGCCTTTCGCGATTTGGCCGGCGAACAAGGGCTCCGAGTCCATCGACAAGGCTGGTGCCTAAAACGCCGTTATGCTGTGTGCCATCCAGTCACGCGGATCGATGCCCTTCCTGACATATTACATATTTACTTCTTCTCGCATGATGCATCTGTTGCTTCCTAGCAACCATCGACACGTGCGGCGTCTGTGTCATTGTTGTTTCTAGGGCGCGAGCTTCTGCACGTTTGCATCATGAACCACGGAAAAGAAAAACCTTAAGCTAGTCAGACCTCAGCTACTGTGGCAGCACTTGGTAGGACTGAAGTACTGACGTCGACCCAGCCGAGAGATTTTTCACTTCTTCTCTCAAGATTTTCTCGCCCGGCGGCCCCATGATTAGCACGATAATCAATTAATGATGATACTCCAGGGGCGACTTTAGGCGACAGGCTTGAGTGGATTCAGGGCCAGTCCCTAATAGCGCACTCCTGGGGCCTTACTTGGGCCACGGCCAGTCAAAGCCTATACTTCGTTAATTAATAGGCGGCCGGTGACTGAAAGGGCCTGGATCATTGGGGCCTTTCACTTCTAGTAGCCTATTATTCTATACTAGGCCGCCCACCCACTGTATCGATTAGCATTGACTTCGTCGCTCCCTCTCGCTAATTGCTACTCACGGCTTCGGCTTCGTCGGTTCGTCCGTTAGGATCATGGATCTTCCTTCTGCACCTCTCATGGGCATCCGGGCATCCTTCTAGGCTTCTAGCAGTTAGCAATTTGGCTGCACTTCTGCGGTGGCTGCTTGCATCCCAGGCCCGTACTATCCATCCGCCGATTTCCACATCCGTCTGTTCCTTTACCACTTCTTTTGCTGCTGCTGCCGCTCACCTAAGCTCAATCAAACTGCTCTTCCACGCTCCCTAACCTGCTTTTCGTGCTATCTTCTCTCCTTTCATCTTTATACACGAACCTGTCGGCCTCCTCAGTTCACAAACACCCTCGACGCCGATTGCTCGTGTGTCGACCGGCCTCTCCCTCCTCGAGGCCTCCCCGTCCTCCCCGTTTCATCGCCTCCCAAATCCACCGACCGACAGTCGCACACCTGCTCACTCCTCCGCCACGATTACGACCAGCTGGACGCACCAACAGGTGCCATGCAGTCGTCACTTCCGTCCTGGAAGGATGCTGCGATCTCGAAGAAACAAATACAGCTGCCATGGCGGTCGATACAACTCCTAGTGCCTCACCGGTTACGGCGCAAGCTGAGATCCAAGCTACGGAACAGGCAGTCGCCCGCTTCGTCCATATCAGCCCTCCAGACCTCCTTTTCGCCCTACGACACACTACGGTCGCTGCAAAATCACAGGTGGACGGTTTATGACGGACAATGGCTGTTTCTTGCGGTTCTGGGGATTTTCTCGCTGAGCATTATCGAGTCTCCCGGTCCGCTGGTGAAGACGACTGTTGCTACACTCCTGCTCGCCTCTATGGTCTTTCCCATTACCAGACAGTTCTTCCGACCGTTCATGCCGATAGCAGCATACCTGATCTGGTTCTATTCGTGCAGGTGAGTTTATTTTGGAGTATACAGACAAAGGTCGCGAGAGAAACTAATCGAGAGCCTCGACAGGTTTATACCCGGCGAATGGAGACCTCCTATCTGGGTGAAGGTCCTTCCTACCCTCGAGAACATCCTCTATGGCGCCAACCTAAGCAACATCCTCTCCGCCCACAAGAGTACGGCCCTCGATTTACTGGCGTGGTTTCCGTACGGCCTCGGACACTTCGGCGCACCCTTTGTGTGTTCGGCGATTATGTTCATCTGGGGCCCTCCCACAACTGTCACGGTTTTCGGGTTCTCATTTGGCTATATGAATCTCATCGGAGTCATCACTCAAGTCCTGTTTCCTTGTTCCCCGCCGTGGTACGAGAACATGTATGGATTGGCTCCTGCCAACTATTCCATGAAAGGTTCGCCAGCCGGTCTGGCGCGGATTGATGCACTGCTTGGGTTTGACATGTACACCTCGGGCTTCACGGCATCGCCCATGGTGTTCGGGGCTTTCCCATCTCTCCACGCGGCTACTTCCACTCTAGAGGCACTGTTCATGAGCCACGTCTTCCCAGGCCTCACACCCTTATTCGCCATCTATGCCGTGTGGTTATGGTGGGCAACCATGTACCTCTCACATCACTATGCCGTCGACTTGGTTGCCGGTAGCATGTTGGCCGGAGTCGTCTTCTACTTGGCAAAGTCCAAGTTTCTTCCGCGACTGCAGCCGGACAAGCGGTATCGATGGGACTACGACTATATTGAGGTTGGTGAATCCCACAATGACTACGGTTACAATCTGGCCAGTTTGGGGGATCCTAAGCCCGACAGCGATGAATGGACGATTGGCTCTTCATCTTCAGTCTCCTCGGGATCGTTGAGTCCGATTGAGGAGAGTCAGAATATTTGGAACGGAGCCTATTCGAACCACGAGAGATGAGCCTCCACCAGCCGAGCCGCATTGTGGAGTTGAGCCTCCTACACTCCTCACTTTTCATCCTGTCATGGAGTTTCAGAGCATTGTCAGCACAGGCGTTCTGTTCTGCACGACTCATTCAACGCTTTACGGACGGAATCTGCATTTCAGCGACATTTTCGATTCTGCAAATAGACAAGGCATCACCCTTGTAAAATTCCAAGCGACCGGCCGGATCCATTTTGTCCTAGCTCCTGACGACGCCAATGCAGAGTCTTGGTTTATATCGCATTTTCCGATTGGGAAACTGGGAGACCTACTTGAATTTTCTCCATGACACAGTGTCCTCCCTCAACTGGTCGGTTCTGAGTCTGGCCTTGCACACCACCCAAAATTGCTACAGGAGGGGTTGGCTTGAGGTTGGAGCTGTGTCTTGTTTTCTCTGCGCACCAAGGACAACAGGCTTTGGGTGGTGATTTTTAGTCCTTCAGGACTTCTTTATTTGTTCTTCAGCGGCCAGCTTATTGTCTAGCTGAAGCTTTACATTCGCTTACTTGTGTACAACACCATCGACATGTTATGACCGATACGCCATTCGCTTGTTCCGACACGGGCAAAGAAGAGGAAGGAGTCAATTTGGTGGTAACCATTATTGGTTGTTTTGGTGGAGGAGGGAGTAGATCATTGACAAGCGGGATTGGATTGGATTGTTTTGCGGCCGAATCCAACAGCAGATGAAAAGCGCCGAATTCGAGAACGCCTGCAGGGCCTCGGAGAATGCAATTCTCGGCATGTGGTGGTGGAAAGCGTGTTTCATGTTTCAGCGGCATTCCAGGCATATCCCGGTCTGCTCCATTCGATCAGCCTTGATCCAGCCACCCACGTCCACACCCTGCATAAGCCAACAGCCGCCAGAATGCAGCATGCCCGAATGGAGGCTGCACTATGCATTGTGTCACCTGGTTGCTGTGACGGGTGCTTCTGTTCAGCGTTGAGAGCAATTGAGCCACCCGACAAGGCTGGGCTGGGCTGGACTGGGCTGATGGGTTGCGGGATACTGCATTCTCACTGTGCTTTGTGGCACGAGGCTGTTTCGAGACGCATCGTTTGCGCGGGCATGGCCTGAGCTGGACGGGACTCAAGGCTCGATGCAATGATTAATCTGATAATACCATAATATTAATGGACTCTTGAAATAACCGATGCCCACGGCGACACCACGTAACGTACCTTATAAGGTGCCTTGTGACAGCCAGGGGAACTTGGAAGAGTCGTCACGTGCCACCAGGCCAGCAAGCCTTGTTTGTGGCTGGTATGACGCCATAAGGTACCGACGTCTATCTGACTGCTCTACCAAGTATAACAACTAGGTACCTACCTTGAGAGCAGACAATTCGACACCTACTGAGTAATTCATCACTAGGCAACAAGCAAGCGCAACATACCGGAAACTGATTTCCATACCTCGAACGATCACCCTCGCTACCTTACCGCCCATCTCAAGGCACCTCACACGTATATACCCAGACAAGACAGACAAAGAAGAAAGAATGGCGCGTCCAGCCTCGTCGTCCGTAAGTTCTGGTCCAAGTTCAAGGCCTATTGACCCCTACGCCCCAAATATCCATCAATCCCATGAACTTTCAGAAGCAGGCATCTATCTATCAGTCAACCACCAGACGTCAAGCAAAAGCCGCGCTCGACTTGGACTAAGAGACGCTTCCCTACCTCCTCTACTACCTTATACATGATGTCCCCCCCGCCTTTGCAAACCCCTACACCTACACCATATACCCGAGGGACTCCGAGTGGTAACAAGCAGGCTGACCACTGACCATGTGCTGGACAGAGCGATGTGCTCCTCTATTTTCTCGCCATCTTCCTCCCTCCTCTGGCCGTCTTCCTCAAAACAGGCTGCGACTCGAATTTCTTCATTAATATCCTCTTGACCATTCTGGCCTGGCTGCCGGGCTGTATTCGTAAGTCCTGACTTTGGTTCTCTGCTCTGCCCTCCCACTCGCGAATGTCATGATGATGATGATGATGATGATTAAATTTCGAACCACGGGCTAATTGATCGATTCTCAACCTGTAGATGCATGGTGGATCATCACGAAATACGAAACCCCAGCAGCGACACAGGTGTATTAGATCAGGGGGACCTGTGGATGGAGGAAGAACCGAGATGTCCTGTCCTACCGACGAGGAGAGTTCAGATTGGCGAGTTTGATTACTTTGTAGCAGGGTCGGATTTGAGTTGTTATTGTCATGTTATGAATGATGTGGCTTTGATGACGGGTTAGATTGGTGAGGTCTACCGCCTACCTACCACCTACCTACCTATCTGGTAGGTTCTACAGGTCCTACCAGTACTACCAGTGCTGCTAGTACTGTCATCAATTCCATCAATCACCAGACCGCCGTCGGTTTCGCAGAAGTCTATATCTCCTTTATCTTTGCTTCAATGCGTGTGCCTGTCTGCGTCTGCGTGCTATGAGAAGCGAACGAACTTCTACTGGTGACTATATGCTGGTGTCAGTATCAGTAGCGTTATATACGGAACCAGACATATCGTCTACCTAGATTCGACTTCGATATCTGGTTTCTTGTCTCCACCCTTCGGATACTACATAACCTCCCAAGGCTGAGATCGTTCCAGGCCTGTTCACGGTACCATGACGAATCAGTGCCATGGAGTATATCAATGATATACAGTACCCAGGTACCTAGCTAGGTATTCAGCATTCGGTATGATGGTACATCATTGGTACCAGGTAGGGTATACCGGTCTTGACGATGGAATCGGCGGGCTAATCACTTCTGCCAATTCTGAATTCTGAATTTTGAAACTTGGTTTTTGAATTTCGAATTCATTGTCTCTCGTTTCTCATTATCGGGTATTTCCCATTTGTCTTGTCATTTGATGACCATGATCAGAGCGAAAGGCACGACCTGTTACCCAGTGTCGCCAGCTCTCTCGCTGATCGAATATTTCGACTGGCAATGCCGCTATTGGAATCACCGTTACAGAACGACTGTCATGGTTCAACATATGTCCGGCTTGCTTAGAACGAAAGTTTGCGCCTCACACTTTGGCGACATCTCAACATTTCTAATGTCCGTCGAGCATCTTCTTCACTTCAACACCACTCATTCCCGGTCCACTGAGCACGACACTCTCGACCTTGCCCACAGAATAAATAGACAGCCAGATTCCCGGAACATCATCAGCCAAGATTCTAATACACATTCTGATCTCAGCTTCTCCCAGCGGCACAGCGAGACTGCCTCTAATATCGTTGACAAGTTGATTCAGACTGAACGAAACTTTCCCCCGGACCTTCCCAGGGCTGGAGTGAATAGATGAGTTGAAATTGGAAGCCAGCTTTCGTTGTTGCAGCATTCGAAGAATCTCAACCACTTCTTGGATTCGACCAAGAGCATATCGACGGACAATAGCTTCAGGAGTCTGTTTCTCGGCCGTAGAACTGGCAAGTGCTTTGGCTCGAACCCGGTCCAAGAGGGATAAAGTTCGGTCTTTCACCACCTGCGGTGTTTTTATTTCTTCCTGCTGCGGCGGCTCCTTCGTTACTGAGAATTGTGACCCTGGTCGATTCTGGGCTTGAGAAGAGAGACCCAGAATCTCCTTTCGGGCTGTAGCAGCCTTCTCCTTACGCGTCTGCGTCTGAAGGCCCATTGTAAACTCCAAGCGTGGAAACAGGCGGGCCTCGCCATGCAGCCACTTATTCATTTCGCCGCGTTGTGATCTGAATGCTGCTTTGACCTGCGACTCGTAGGACTTCTGAAGGCTACGCTCATCAAATGGCGAGCCCAGCGGTCTGTTGAGTCCATCCTGACCCACGTATTCCACACTGTGCCTGGTACCCTCGCCTCCTGCCAGTGTCAGGAGCAGCCTGAATGGCCCAGTTTCGTGCTTAATGAACTGCCCAGCCGCGACATCATTGACAGCGTCAAATTCGTACATGGCCAGCATCCGCTGGATGTCTTCTTTCTGGACCGTCTGTTTCTTCCATAATCGAGTCATCGAGGCCATCAAGGTATTCAAGTCTGCCGGTATAGATCTTCCATTATGGACAACATGTAACGTGAATGCTCTGAGAAAGGCGTTGTGTAGAGACACCAAGTCATAAAAGGATTGAGGAAGCTCGTTGGAAGAGGTCGGCTCTGCTGAAACGTTGCTGTCGAGTGAAAGCTGATGAAGCTCGAGCGGAGGGGATAGTTCACGGTCAAGCGAACTATCCCATTTTGATTGCGACGGTGGTGTGGGCAACTGCAGTTTTGGCTGAGAGGAAGTCAGCCTGGAAGGACCGAGTAGTTTTAACTGTAATCACCTTTTTGGAGCTTGTGGTGCTGCCATAAGCTCCTTTGGATCCAACTTCTCCCTCGTCCTGCACCTCATTGTGTTTACGTTTGGACGTTGTTTTGGCTAGAGTCTGAAGGTTGACGACTGGGCTAAGCGCCGCATCTTTCAATACTGCCTCGACATTGAGTCGCGACTTTGTGCTTTTGGAGACCTTGGCGTAGTTTTGCAGTCCTGCCTGCCGTTTGCTCACTCGACTGCTTGTTCCCCGAACGGAAGGAGCCATCGTGCAATTGGAAAATGGAAGGAGCGACCGGAAGTTGAGTTGCTGGCAGGAACGAAATTCAAGGTCGACGAACTGTGAGAGGATTAAACCGCCAGACAATACTCTGCAGTTAATCCAAATCAATCGACCAGGAATTCAGAGTTCACGGTCTAGAAGACAATCTAACGGTGGCTGGTGTCAATGCTCGACTTCTGTCAGTAAACGCGTCGCGACGAGTCTTGGCTGACACGCGCCGTACGATCTAGTCCCAATTAGGTCATATTGGTTTTTCAGCCTTGTGTATCAGGTACCTGTATACCGTCCACCCATAAGGCTGTATGTATTGTAGTCATTGCAGCATACTTCATTTCGCATTTGGGTTATGCTATATTATACCATGGGCGCACATAGAAGTCCACCAACGCCTGCGCTAATTGAGAACACAGCGGCTTCCGGAGGGCTCCTAATCCTGCTCGGGAATAAGCACATCATCTGGGCCCAATCTTGGGGGTGAGTCGCCCTCAACCGTATCATCTTCGCTGTCGTGTTCCACTGCTCGGCCTTTGCCCTTGTCTTCTTTCGGCTCCTGTTCTCCGTCCTCTTCGATCGGCGAGTGTGGCTGTGTGTTGAACACCGTCGATGTAGTCTCTGTTGGGACCTCCGCTTTCTCTGGAATGCCCTTGATTTCGTCTACCGGATCATCATCAAGTTCAGGCTTTGATGTAGGCTTGTCGAAAATGGTCGCAAGTGGTCCGCTCGCCGTGCTCTCACTGTCCGATGTTTTGAGCACATGCTTTCGGTCGCTCCAAAACTCCAAGCCTACGATTTGGGCGTCTGAAGCATCAACAGCAGCAAGAAGATTGTCGATCCTCCGACTTTCGGCATCACCTTCGGGTCTCTTCTCGTCTTCATGGTATTGTCGGTGTTGGCGTGCTTTGTCAGCGGTCTTCTGAAGATAGGACAGTAGTTGTTTCCGCGAATTCTGGAACACAAAGAAGGACATGATATCGGGTATATGATCTTTGAGATAGACGAGTTCGTCTCCGCCTTGGTCCACGAACTTCTTCACCAAGTCAATCTTCTCCCGGTCAACCGATGAAAACCTGAGCGCTCTGAGCAGTGTACCAATGTCTTTGATATCCTCAGGTGGCTCATCCGCGTCAACCGTGCTACGGTAACTGATAAAGCTGGATGGTCTTGCCGTTTTCCCCGCGGCATCAACCGCACTGACAGGACTTCGATCTCGTTTCGAGTGGATGGTGAAATAGTCTTTGGTCAGATGGTGAGCTGCACCCAAGCTTCCGGGGTTGCCCCAACGAGCATTGGGATCCGTCTTGACCCGCTTTCTCAACCATCGTCTTCGCCTAACGAAAGAGTGAAACCAAGGATGTGTTCCATGCCATGACCAATTCTTCCCGAAAGCGAATGAGTATTGCCAGCCCTCTTCATCCACATCGTAACTCATGTCAACATACCAGGTCTTCCAGGCCCATTCCCAGCTTGGATCCGGGACCTGAGCATTGGTGATATTGACGGGTGAATCGTGAAAATCCTTATTCACCCATGGTCCCGGATCTATTGGCAAAAGGGACGAGTGCGAATACAGGGGAATTCCACAGATGAACGACCCGCGTTGGTTTTCATATAGAATGTCATACTCGTGGACTTGATGTTTGAGGTGTTTCGACTCTCGGCCTCTTTTCTCCGCGCGCAGTCGTCCTGTGTCAACACCCTGGCTGGCTGCAAAATCCACGGCATCCGTTTCAGCACCCGCCCCAGTTCCTGGTTGTACTGATATGGACTCCGGCTCTTCGCTTGTCACGACGTTGTCCGGCTTCGAGGGATAACGAGCCTCCTGCCATTTCGCGTACTTTCCCTGCTTCCCTTTTGGCAGACGGTCCTTCACTGATGAGCGTGTGCTTTTCTTCGTGAGGTTCTGGGAGCTTGATTGAGCCTCGTCATTGTTCGTAGTCTCAGTGGTGTCGACTAAGGAGATTTCGTGGTCGTAGGGGTCTGCCGCAGCACCGTCGAGGGTGGAGATGTGGGTCAGAAGCCGAGAGACATTGTCTGACATGCCTTGAGTAGTGTAAGTTGATGGCCAGCGATCCAAGAGAGGATTCTAGCTGTGAATCATAGTCGGCAGTGGACGACCTCCGTGAGATATGATTTCCGCAATCTGGTTGAAGTTACCACCCCGGCGAACGTCTGCAGCTGCCCACGTTGTGTGATGGTGAGGGCTGGAACACACAAATACGAGGCGTCGAGAGAGGACGAGCTTGACAAACCTATCAAGAATGCTTTGTAGCTAACGTATAACAATAAGATCAAGAAAGAGTAGAGGCTGAAGGCTGCCGCCTGGCTGGGTTTGGAGCTCACCCTTGACGTCGTCAACGCGTGGTTGAATTTCTTGGGTGGGGCGAGACTCCCTTACCTAATGCGCCCACCAACCGATGCCTAGCAGCGCCGAGAAGCACTTCGGTAAGCCCGCTTATGGGCGGCAATGCCATGGTATGATGCGGGGATGGTGCCCCATAGCCAGCCACCAAGTACGTTCCCTATGATGGTATTGCGGTCAGTCCAGACGATGATGTCACTGTCAATGGCTCATGGTGCCATGCTTGCTCTTCTCTCTTCTCTACCCTATAGCAAGAGACTCTTCATCACCCTACTGAAAAGGCTTCTCTCAGCTACTTTAAATCTACAGCTTGTGATCCCTGCATTTCACTACCTGCCATCTGACCCGACTCGTATATCCAAACTCTTCTGCTACTTCTCTAACACTCGACATTACCGTCGCACACTACAACCATTGAACGCTTCAGTTCCAGAAATCCTCCATTCCTCAACCACTTCCGACCAAGAAGATCCATCATGTCCAGACGTGGAATCACGGTTGCCGGTGTTGCTCTTGCCAGCGGAGCCGGTTACTACCTATACAAAGCTGGAGGTAGTCCCAAAGTTGCCGAGAAGCAATTCGAAGGTGTGTAGATGTCGGCTGGATATCATATGGACTGCGCTAACCGGGAGGGATATAGCCGATGCCTCCAAACTCTCTGCCGAGATAAAGAAGGAAATCCCGGGTCGGCAGAAGGAAGCAGAGAAGAAGGCTGAAGCGTGGGCATCGCAAGCCGGCCAGAAGGTCGACCAAGCTGTAAGACTTGTCTCTATTGTCGCCCGACCTTTCCAGATACTAACTCCCATAGACTGCCGACACCAAGAGTAAACTCTCGCAGGCGGAAGCGGAAGCTAAGGCCAAACTCGCCGAGGCCGAAGCCAAGGCTAAAGAGCTGGGTACCAAGACGAACAAAGAGTTCAACAGCGCTGTCGACAAGTTTGACAAGACGGTGGAAGAAAAAGCAGCAAAGGCAAAGAGTGGACTAAGCAGCTGGTTTGGAGGAAAGTAGGTCGAAATCGTGGCAATATGCTTCCTTAGTTGGCGTCTGCGAGATATCCTGTGCTCAATGTCATGAACATTCTGCCCTGAACCTACCGCTGTCGAGTGACAGACATATTGTTGTATCCTTTTACATTAGTCTTCTTGACCTCTTCCCGACCACCTCACCATATGGTCGAGTACCCAACTCGAGCGCACCATCTGCGGCCAGATGAAAGTAGAGTAGGGAAAGACAGAAAAGGGGTTGAACTCGTCTCAGTTGACAGGAACCGCCGAGACGGAAATATAGGAACTGCATACAACTCCGTATCATGGTATAGGCTGGGGCAAAGAGCTTCGTTTGTAGCCGTAAATAACCAAATCCAACAGATAATATGGTATAGGAGACAACACAATGTTCGTGATCACCGTCAAAGTCGAGGCTGCTCGACAAACATAACATGGCCTCCTCCCGGATAGGCCTTCAAGCCCACCTTCCTGCTAGAATCGCCAATACGACTCTCCTCAAACATGTCTTTGACATCACTGACTCTGCGCACTCTCTTCTCAATTGTATCCTCAAACGCCATAGCCGAGAGGCCCTCAATACTCATTCGGGCAACCATGTCACTTGTTTCTGGTGAATGGACCTTCCAGGCACGAACGATCAGGACAATGCCAAAAATGACATACAGCATATTGCTGGCGACCAGAAACCCAAATGCCGCGGTATTCACTTGAGCCACCAGCAGTCCTTTTCGCGTTGCTTCTGCGAGGTTCATCCTCGGTGACATGACGCTTCCAATCAAGGTCAAGGAGTCTTTGGAATGGAAGTTTGCAAAAGTCCGCGCTAATCCAGTGGCGTTGTCTGAGAGACTCGTGAGGCTCGGTCCTTGTGATAGACTGGGGATTCCGACTGCCTGCATCCCGTGGGAAAGCTCGATGATACTGCCATTGGGCGTCGCAGTGTAGTTGAACGAGTCGATTGTGCCGTTGACCCAGTCATATGTTACTTCGTATGAGGTAACGGAGCAGTTTGGCGAGTAGGCCACAGCGGAATCACCGATAGAGAGGACGTCCTGATCGCCACTCAAGCTTTTGCCGGAGGGCCCGGTTTGCACGGGGACAAGTCCTGCCGTTGCCATGTATATAGGGTTGAGGAGTGACTGGTCTGGCAGGGCAAGTGTGCCTGACGATCCTCCATTGGTCGAATTTCCACCTATCGAGTTGTAGATTTCGTTCAAGTCCGGCTCAGAGAAATATGCGGACTGAAAGTCCCTGTCGAGCTTGGATTTGAAATCTGGTGTCGTAGCATCAGTCCGAGTCCCGATAACGGTGGAGTTTGAGACAGTTTACGGTGCTCCAAGTGCGCGGCGGAAATTGTCGGGGCAATTGCATGCGACAAGGCTGTTGTCGGGATCCGTACCACCGGAAAGCCTCATATTGCATGCCTTCGCGGACGGCATGCATTGCGTCGATACACCCAGCATAGTTGCATGGTGGTCCAGGTCGGTTGATATGCTTTGCATCTGAGGCATGAGAACGACGAGGTGCTCATGTGTAAGACTCTTGTCTCGGACGGACCAAGTGCTGTTGCGGGAGGAAACATTCTGCTCCAGAGGAATGACTGCCTCAGCATTGCGAGCTATGATATCCGCTCCCACGGTCGCATCAGCAACCACTGTACAGGGCAGACCTTGATTGGAACTGCGGTGGAAGCCAATGCACTCGCCAATCAACTCCCGCCCGAATGTAGAACTTGCTTGTGCAGCCTCATATACTCGGCTGACCGAAATTGTAGAAATAAATGTGTGGATGGCTGTGTCTGCTGCAAATACCAAAGCCGCCAACACGGAGCTGACAACCATGATCTGGGCAGACTGGCTGAGCATTCGCGGCTGACTTGCTTCGACATGGCCGGATCGGAACATGACATATTTTTCCGGAGTCCATCAAGTGAGCCACTTGAAAGGCTGGTCAGCACACACAGTGGCATGGTGTTGGGAGTTCTTTGATATTATCAACAGTCGGTTTTGAGGCCATCCTACACACTGTGGGAATATGCAAAAGTGCCATCAAGCTTCCCAGCAGCCTAGGGACAAGTGTGTTGCTTCATGATGCAAGGGAAACCAGTCTGGTAGCGGAGAAGTCGACTAGAAAATTAGCGGTGATCGATCTTCAGGGAGAAGCTGCTGGCAAAGGATGTGTCGCGTTGGGGGAAATACTCCATATATGAAGACAAGGGTAAGTAGAATGAGTGTGAGGCACAATAGCGGAATCCCAACCATCGTGATCGTCCAATATGGCCTGCGCCCTCTAAATCGCCGGGTGGATTGTCCAGGTATCAATGATTCAAGGCAGGTCTCTCTCGACAATAGACGGTCTTCTTCGGGGCCTCGTGAAGCGTTCGTAAAGTAAAGCTCTTCGAGCCTCAAGGTCCAAACTCGCGCATACCGTGAAGAAGGGTTGAAGTCCAGCGAGAATAATCTGTCGGATGGTCGAGCAGCTCGGCGTGGGAACGAGATTGCTTGCTGAGCCGGTCGTAATTGTGACCCGCGAAGGTATGGTGGTCAAGTGTGAAGTTGTGAATCATATCACATTATATCACGCTTGACATCAACCGTGACAAGAGCTGTATATGGAGAGTTTTCCATGGATCAGCATATCAGGAATAAAGGGTGTGTGAATCAGTGTGAGAGAGAGGAAGGGAAGTATACAAAAAATACCAATCACACCATTTATTAGCCGCCGTCAATCGTCTGCTAGACCAATATCTTGAAACCACTGTTCGGTACCAAACTCTGACAAACCTTCAGCACACTGCAATGCTCGTGAAATGCGACCTACACATAGACCCTGCTGCCACTTCCGCCGTTGTTCCAGTCACCCTGCATGGTCGGCTAGTCGTTTTTCCCTCGACGACATATCACTGATTTTGCAATAGCTGCAAAAACAGTCCACAGAAGAAGAAGCGGCCAAGTTAGCGAGGGCGGCTATTCGCATGAACCAGAACTATATGCGGGTATCAGCTTCGAGGAAAGGCGTTGACGACGAACTAGCATGGAGCTTGATTCGCTTCGATTGCTGTTTTGGAGCATCGTGACGAAGCCACCGGCTCCAATTGCTTCACCCTCCTGCGGCACAACAATAAACTTACTTCACGGCGCTTGTAATGCTCTTCCGGTCATGATTAGGCGGGGTTGGTGTGATGGCAGGGTCTTCAAAGTGGTCTTCAAGCACCTAAAGATCCATGGCGTCGTCGTTACCTGACCAACAGGAAATCGGTATACCTGAGTCGGACGGGGGAATGGGCCTGATATAGGCTATCCCGGCATCAAGACCGGACAGCCGCCGCATGGTCTATTCGATTCTCTGACAATATACGTTTGAGGTTGGAGTTTCTTCCGATTTCACTGGATAGACCGGTCAATCCCCATAGCTGCTCTTCCCCGTGCTTGAATAGTTTGCGCGCTTGAGAAGCGAGGATGGAGTTACTTGTGAGACTTGTCTCCTTGCTAATGTCGAGGTTCGAACGTATAAGAAGGGGCCTGAAGTCCGCGGGAAGAAAAATAATCACACTCAGAAACAACCAACTTGAAGAAAGACATTCATTCCACGATCCCAGAGGAAACCAACTTCCCTCACGAGTTCATTGCAAGCCATAACCACTTTCAAACAAACCCCACCGAAGCACATCCACCACGATGCATCGTTCCCTTCATTTTCTTGTGCTGCTGGCTTTCGTTTACCTCGTGGCGGCGATGCCAGTTGCAAATCCGGGTCCTATCATCGAGCCCAACACTCTCTACGTTCGACAGGATGCCGACTCTGGCCTTGTGGCTCGAGAGCCCGCAGAAGCATTGGAGCTGGCAGAACGATCCCCCATTCTGGGCTGGACCTGGTTCAATGGAGGGAAGAAGGCCAAGAGAAGCCCAATTCTGGGTTGGACTTGGTTTAACGGAGGCAAGAAGTCCAAGAGAAGTCCTATCTTGAGCTGGACATGGTTCAATGGTGGGAGAAAGCAGTGAACGTCCACGCTCAGACTTTGGTGGGACGACATCTAGGCTTTTGCACCGGCTCAAGGATATGCAATGCTCCAGTTATTTCACAGCCAGCCTGAATAGCCCTGCCACCAAACGAAAAGTCCGGAAGACGACGAGGATTGTGATTGCGTACCCTGGTTGGAAGACGATAGAACCTGATGTTGGCTCACACGGTTCTCTGCGACACCTGAGGATTTCGCCCACTATATCTGAATACCGCCATTGAAACACCATGCAGGTGCAGCTGTACCATATCGATTGGAACAATATATCAAAGGGCTTGTTGGTAGGGGGCAATTGAAGAGTTTGTGGAGTTCAAGGCGGGACAGACATGTACATACGGTTTCGCATCGGCGGCTTCATAGCTCATCTTTGCCTTTCTTCGTATCCTGGTCATCGACGCTTTTGTGTTTTCGATATTCTGCGGTCAGAGCTCTCAAATGTCTCCAATCTCTTGAATCCTCACCTAGGCCCCAAGCGAAGACACCGCCGAGCTTCCTTGCATCCATGATGGCTGGAAACTTGCGAGCTATAGAGTCAGGGGTGTCCCATGACCAGAATATATGCTCTTCTGGATCCCAATAGTAATGACCGCCGCCCTCTTCGTCATACCTACCCTGCTTCATTGCTTTGGCGTAAGAGTGTGCCAATTCTGAAGGGACTTCATCAGCCCAGCAGAATGCCCCTGCTCGTCCCAAGTCGGCGCCTGTGACAGGATCTTCCATTGGTAGTGTCTGACATCCAATGTGTCGTTCGGTGCAGTTTCCGTTGGGATCTGTCATAAACCATTTGATGTAGAAGGGAAATCCCAAGTTCACCTTTTCCACCGGGACACCTTGCTCGATATATGCATCGAGGGCGTCTAGAGAGGCAGAAATCCCGGCATGGTGCTTGGTCACATTGTCCCTTCGGTTCATCAAATCATAAGTCATGACGTTCCAGAAGTCCAGGGATTGATCAATCTGGGGTATGGTATAGGGCGTGAAAGCAACCATATCCCTGCGAAGACCAGGAACAGCAGCAGACATCAACTTTGTTGGACCCAAAGCTGAGCGTATTTCAGCAAGAAGGTTAGGATATGCATCGACCTCCCAGGCTTTCTGACAATTGAGGACTTGTTTGTAGTCTTCTCCATTGCCGCCTGGATATTCCCAATCGACGTCTACGCCGTCAGCCCCCGTGGCATCGACCATGGCTTTCACATTTGCCGCAAAACGCTTTCGGCTGATGCCAGTTGCTGCGGCCAGTGAAAAGCCTTTGGTGTCTCCCCAACCCCCAATAGCTACCATCACAGCAGTGTCTGGTGGAAATTGAGATCGGACGGCGTCGACCGTGGTGAACAGAGGCCATTCTGTCAGTTGATCTTGATTGAAGACTTCTGATGGCACAAAGGCTAGGGCAACATGGGTAACGGTTTTGACGAGGGAAGGTTCAGGAAGATGATTGTGTTGCCTGTTGGATGGTCATTGAGAACGCGAGCAGCATGAAAGGCAACAAACCCTGTCAAATACATGAAAAATCTAGCATTGACCACTGTGACCAACGCTGCGGCCCATAGCAACAGGCGATATTGGAGCGACATACTGTATGAGTCCGAGATAGAAGCGAGGAACGGGGAGCCTCAAGGGGGTGGAAGCGGCATATGATGCCGTGCCATGAATGTTGTAGGGTGGGATGCAAGGCTGCGTGCGTGGCTGCAACGCCTGCGACTGGCGCGGGATGGACGGCACAAGATCAAATCCTCTCCGAAGGAAATATGCTTTCCGCCGCCACCACTGCAAGACTCAGGCGAGGATAGCAGCAGTTGAGGAGGCTTTTACAGATGCTGCTGGTGTTATCAGAGCGTGACATCAGATCAAGTCAAAGCATGGACTCATCTGCCCCCCAACATACAACTCTGTATGCTGGGGCGCATCCACGTCAAGGTTTTCGTCCCAACCATCCACGTAGCATCTCTGTACTATCTGGACTATCGCCACATACTACACATGCCTGCTCCCATTGGATTCCCAAACCTCTGTTGCACGAAAAGACATCCCTTCAACTCTGAAAAGAGTTTGATAACAGGTGTAGGTACATCAACGGTTTGTACCGGCTCTCAGGACCGAGAGATTTACCATCTCGTCATACTCCCATTGTTTCTTTTCTATTAGTACTCTCCTCTCGAGTCCTCTGTGAAGAGTCTCTCGTTCTACCTGAAAGCGCCCATACGAGCCGAAGCCGATACACCCTCATAATGCTCGACTCATTCGACATCTACAGCCGTCCCCTGCCCAATCGACGGCACTCCGGTGACCAGCTTCGAGCCCGTCCTCCTCCACTATCACGCAACAACAGCTCGAACTCCATCAGGTCTGAGCCTGGCTGGGGAAACCAGATCAACAGCGGCAGTCGTAGCGAGCCCAGTTCGCCGGGCGGCCTCCAGACCTCGAAATCTACGTCGGCGCTCGCCAGGTTTTTTGGGAAAAGCAAGGAAGACAAGCCAAAAGCCGACAAGCCAAAGAAGGAGAGGAGAGGTCGTGACCCGATTGTCCTCACTGCCCGTCACGCCGCGGCCGTCCGGGCGAGACAAGCAGCAAAAGACCCGAACTACAAAAATGATCCGAATAGAGGTGGTTACAGCGCACCACTGATGGTCGGAACACAAAACAGTCAGCATTTGACCGCCGAACAACAAGCCATGAGACGGCCACACTCCGGACCGCCAACACTCGCTCCAGCGCAGGACAAGATCGACAGTATGGGCATGCTCACCCGTATTATCAGTGGTGACGAGGCCGACGAGCCTGATGAGCGGCAGCGTTCCCGCGATGAATGGAAGCAAACTAAGATTCCTGGGCTGCTACAAGTTGCTGAACGCGGGACCGGTAGCGCTCACACTTCTGGCACCACCACGCCTGAGGACAGGGATCTTGACCCAAATTACATATCACCGTCTAAACAAAACATGGGCTTGCCCTCGGTGGCAGAGTTTCCCCCTTACAGTGAACAGTTCCGGCCCAAACCTGTGAGAAGAATTACACCGATTGGCTTGCGGTGGAGGAAAGACGAGAATGGTGTTTGGAAGAGATGAATGACCAGCATTGGAGTGATTAGGTCTACTGCAAAGGAAACACCAATAAATAACATACGACAGAGCTGATGCCTCAGGGTAACATCAGAATATGAAGGAGCTCGACCTTTTTATGCTGCAATGACCTTTAAGAGGTTGACCATGGCAAACAAAGCACGACGGAATGGTTAGTCATGGCACTACTCATACCGGATCACTACAAGAACAGCCTTTAGTCGCAGTATACCGTCATCAGGTCATGTCCTACGAAACAGGCAGGCTGTATTGTGCAACACTGACCAACCAGTGGCAGCATCTGCAGGCTTTTCGGCTGTACTCTGTGCAAGTGTCCTGGAACACTTGCCGGTGGTTATTCTACAGCGATTTACATCAAGCTCTGTCGCAAACGAGTCTATGATTATCATGATACAGCAATGCCGGTCCCCCTGGCTTCGGAATCGAACACGACTTGCTTTGCATTGGAGAACTGGTAACCGCTGCTGACGAACTGCAAGTGTCACGAGGGATGTACCTCTTTCTCACTTCAAGCCATCAGATGGAACGACAAACCAGTCATTGGGTCGGTGCATGGAGTCAGAAGTACAGCGTACACGTCTTTGTGTTATGGAACGAGGCATCACCCGTCCTGTTTGGTCCTGAGAGCCTCATCACAGACCACAGTCTACATGATGGTTACTTGAGACTCGCTTGTTCTGA
Source organism: Exophiala sp. LBMH1013 (assembly GCA_024611085.1). Taxonomy (NCBI): domain Eukaryota; kingdom Fungi; phylum Ascomycota; class Eurotiomycetes; order Chaetothyriales; family Herpotrichiellaceae; genus Exophiala; species Exophiala sp. LBMH1013. The sequence continues at coordinate 2,357,709 of JAMFLB010000009.1, read as the reverse complement.
TTACGCGGGTATCACGGTAGAAGCGCGGTCACTCCTAGGGGTGACTCCAACTCGCCCGCGAGCTTCACATGGATAAAAACTTGTCTGTCTTTTCGTCTCGAGCGCCAGACTGTCGCTCATTCAACCGATGCGTCAAACCACAAAGAAGTGCTGGAAACGATAAATCCAGACCGGGAAATGCGACCCTCGAGAATATGTGTGGGATATCTTGATATGGCTCGGCTACATATAGGCATCCCTATATATGTAATGCCTGTACCTAATACCTAATATCTAATATCAATATTGATATTCATACCAAGAACATACCTAGTCAATATACCGAGAATCTCAGATTCCTTAGACTGCTATGGCTTCTGCAAGACTCGACCCGACACAATCTACTGAGATCTGTCTATGTGTCCACGTACCTACATAGGTATCTAGATCGGTGCCGTCGATACGACTGGAATTGGAATTGGAACTGGAATTGGAAATATATCAACAAGAGCAATGACCCCAGTCGTCCCTGATATATAGAATGAATAGCGTTATATCCCGTCACCAGACCACCCACTGCTGACCAACCCGATCGGTGCTTGTCCTGTTGCACGATTCGGGTCTGGAGTCGTGGAATCTCTCCAGCCTTGCGATATATACGTACGTAGTTGTTCTCCAAAACCGTTACCATCTTCAATAGCCACAGTAGCTGTGTGGAAACGAGATGGAAGGAATCTGAATCTGATATCTGACTTCTGGCTTCTAGTATCTAGCATCTGGCCTCTGGTCTCTGGCATCTAGATCTTCCATATCTTCCTTTCCTTTTTCGTTTTATCTTTTCCTTTCTGACTCTTGATTTGAATAGATTTGATTTGATTCCCACTTGATTTGATTCCCACTTGATTTGATTCCCACTTGATTTGATTCCCACTTGATTTAATTCCCACTTCATTTCATTTCATCTGGCCTGCTCTGCTCTGGTCTCGGATAAATCAGATCCCAAACGCATAAAGACCGCGAATCCCAAGGTAGAAAGCTACCACGACCACGACCATGACCACGACTATAACCATGACCACAACCACGACCACGACCACAGCCATCACATAGACCAGACACCGATCGATGACCCGATCCTAACTAACTCCCTGGTCCTGGACAGTGAACACCCATGCTATACTGCCAGCTCTGCCAAAGAAGATACCCAGGTTGGAGAGGTATCTATCATGAATTCAAAGTCGTCAAGCTTCAAGCTTTCTTTGCCCAGGTCCAGGTCCAGGTCCAGGTCGAAGCCCAGACCCGCCATTCTCTGCGCTGTGCGACTGATTCTGTAATCTGGAGTATTGTTGTCTTGCTGCCGATTCTGAGTCTGTAATCTAGATCATTGTTGTCTTGCGGGCTGGACTCTCCTCTCTTGTTGGGTATTGCATTGCAGTCTTCCATAGCAGCAGCAGCAGTGAGTTGGGAGTTGGGAGTTGGGAGTTGGGAGTTGGGAGTTGGGAGTTGGGAGTTGGGAGTTGGGAGTTGGGAGTTGGGAGTTGGGAGTTGGGAGTTGGGAGTTGGGAGTTGGGAGTTGGAGCTGGAACGTTGTAGGTCGAAGGTCGAGAGGCCCTGGGGCTGATTGACTGTCGGTTGGGATGCTGGTTTGGAGGTAGGTGCTTTTCATAGACGGGAGACTTATATCAACTCCATTCACTGCCTTTGCCGGTGTTGGTCTTGTTGGTAGCGGTAATGATTGTGGTGGTAGTGTTGATAGTGTTGATAGTGGTGGTGGTAATAATAGTGTTGGTAGTAGTGTTGGTGGCAGCGGTAGTGGTGGTGGTGTTAGTAGTGTTGGTGTCACTTCCAGTTTTGTGATTTCCATCCCCTCCGCCGTCGTTGTTGGTAGTAGAAGAGTTAGCGATGGCTGTGGCGGTGGCGATGGCGGTGGCCGTAGTAATGGTGGTGTTGTCCCTGTCGTCGCCATCGCCGTCGTCGTCATCATCATCGTTGGTCGTGTCGTCGTCGAGTCGTATCACATATCATCGCCGTTAAATCCCAGCCAGTCAGCCAGCCAGCCATCCTTTCCTAGACCTTCTCTTTCCCCAGCTCATGGACACTTTCCACCGCGACATATTCCAGCCCCTCGACATCAATATCGCCATCTCGCTTCTGACCACCACCACGACTCCCAACATGACCAACATGACGCATAGGGACTCTTTTTTTAGCATCACCACCAACAACAGTAAACGCAACACTATCACCACCAACACCAACACCACCACCACCAACACCACCAACAATAGGCACATTAACATTAACAGGCACATTACCAGCACGATCCACCCTCCCCTCAGCCGTCCTCCTTTTCCGTTCCTGCCGCTCCTCATTCTCACGCATTTCGCGAATCATAGCGGACCGCTCCCTAATTCGCCCACCATAGCGATAAAACAGAAACGGAATCGGAATGATAACGACCTCAAGCAACCCAAGTAGGGTTCCCGCCCAATTGGGTCCCATGGCATCATACATAGCCGACCCCGCGAGGGGCAGAGTCCCGCCCAAGACGGAGCGCAAGACAGCATTGCCAGCCATGGCGCTCGCGGCGTAAATGCCATAACTGTGCGCGAGGTAATTGCCCGCGTAGATGAAGACGGCGCCGTTGCCGAAGCCGAAGGGGATGCCGGCCGCTATGGGGAGCGCCCAGTGGATGCTGGCCGGGTAGCATGTCCATGCGAACCAGAGCTCGCCTATGGGGATTAAGATGGACGCGACGCACACGATGCTCATCATTGCTTCGGGCGGGACGTTGCCTTCTGAGTCGAGGTCGTGTGCGTTGATGAGTTTCTTGATGGGGCTGGCGAGGCAGATCACTAGCATGGTGCCGATGCCGATGCCGAGGAATGAGAGCCCGCTTAGACCTGTTGACCAGCCGCGCTCGTGGGTGAAGACTATGGGGTAGGCGACGAAACAGAGATATAGGATTCCTAAAGTGGGGGGGAGGGGTTAGTATAAGATGGGAAGGGAGAGAAGGACGAGACGAGAGAAAGACGGGGATACTAAGTCCAAGATAGAGACAGGGAGAGAGAGATTAAGAGCGTGTCTGAGTATGTGTGTAAGGGAGACGGCGTGTGTATGTGCGGTGTGCGTAGTATGTCTGAACCCACCATAAATCAAGGAAATATAACCATTCCAGAAAAGACAAATCGGCTCCTTGACGGCCATGATGAACGGGCGACTGAGATTGATCTTCATCAACTCCAGAAACGGTAAGCGGGTATCATATCTGCTCCAGTACCGGTCGTCGTTTTCCAGTTTCCTACGGCGTCGGGCTCTAGCCTGCAACAACACCGGCGCATACGTCTCTTTGTAACAAGCCAGCAAGGTCCACGCCAGGCCCGCCCAGATCATAGCTATCCAATTCGTCCATCGCCAACCGAGATACTCGGTGACGAAGCCGCCCAGCGTAGGCCCGACCACCGGCCCGTTCATCGGACCGATACTCCAGACGGAGAAGGCGAGGGCGCGATGTTCGTCCGCGACCAGGTCGGCGATGGTCCCGGGCGCGTTGGCGATCATGGCACTGCCGAACAGGGCGCCGAAGAACCGGACTATAATGATACTTTGGAGGTCGTGGGCCAGCGCGGTCGGGAGGATCAAAATGGTGAAGACGGCCATGCCGATCGTGTATACAGGTCGGCGCCCGTATGTTTCGGCTATGGGGGCTAGTAGGAGAGATCCAATGGCCAGACCGAGGAGGTACGTCGTCACGCCCAGCGTGGCGATGGTTTCCGACTTGACTCCAAACTCGGCCTGCATCGCGCCCAGCGCCGACGTGTATGAGGTCGAGTACATGACCACTTCGAGCGTGCCGAATGATATCGTGAAGATGCCTAGTGCTTTGTACCAGAAGGGGGAAGTTGCGCGGGTCGTCGGGGTCGTCGACTTCGAAGTCGACCTCGAATCGTGGGTCGGATGTGAATGTCGAGCCTTGCGTTGAGGTGCGTGTCACTGACTGTCTTGATGTCTGGGTGTTGGTGAGAGTCAGTGCTCGTTCGTCGTGGTCGTGGTCGTGGTCTTGGTCTGAGTCTGATTGAGACACTGATGATAGCGGTATCTGCTCGATAGGGGCATATCTTTCTTTTTCCGACAGTCTTGGGGGGAGCGGCGGCATATTGGGAGACGACGACGGGTGGCACTGATTTCTCCGGGTCCGCCATTTAGAAAAGTAAGCAGAAGAGTGGCGCTCGAAGATGAATGTTCACAATGGTAGCAAGGGTGTCTGAATCACCAACTCACACAGCATGCCATGGGCCAACAGAACGAGAGAGAGAGGGAGAAAGAGACGCAAAAGAAGAGACGCAAAAGAACATCACACGCAACCAACCTGCAAGGAATTCTATGAGTCTGTTAGAGGGCGCGGTGAGTCTCTCCATCTCATCATGGAGTTGAAATGTTCGGAAGAGATGCCGTGCAGACCAGTCATGAGGCGGCAACAGTCCGCTAGTTGCTTGTATAGCTTCAGGGAGGGAGGAGGATGGAGGCAGGTCCAGGCACCGGGTAGAAAAGACAAACCGATAGACGGACAGACGATGGGGAACTGGAGGAGGACGAAAGGCCCATCGGCCCCCGCAACATCGACACAGACACAGACCATTGACCACAGACCCGTCAAAAGAGGAGGAGCCTCTCAGCCGGCATCAGTTGATCTCCGCGCCTCGGTTGGTGGACAGTAAGTAGTGAGCACGTACCGGGTACATACTGTACATCCTGGTAGGTATGTAGAGTGAGAGTGACTTGGTCGGCTGTCATGGTTTCGGAAAGAGTCTGAACCAGCTTCCGAAATCAGGTCCATTCTTTTCCCCAGATCCGAGATGCTTGTTTTGTTCCAAGAAGCCGGGGACGACAGACGACGGCACAAGTCAAGTCACTTGGTCTTGGGATCTGCTGAGTAAGAATAGAGAATGGACCGTGGTACTGGTGACTGAGGGTGTGACTGAGGGTATATATAGGTGATATCTGTTCAGACTATACATTCGTACTGCCTCTTCACTGGTCCAAAGACGATGAGCTCCCGAGTTGATTGAATAGGTTTGTCTGTCTTGATATCGCTGGTCCTCGTCAAGTGTCACCAACAAACAGCCCAGCCCCTCAACATCGGATGGTCATCTAGCATACCACAGCAGCATCTTGAGCTCCCAAACATTGTTGTTCAGGAAGACATCCGTCCCAGTGTAGAGGTGTTGTTGTACTGTATGTTCTTTTTGTATATTTCAATAACAGCTGCATACGTACCCTTGCATATGTCCCAGGTTTTCGCATACCATCTTCAGTACTAATCTATAGTAATGAAAGGGATACAGCACGGGAGTTACATTCCTTTCAAAGGATGATCTCGACCAAGAGTGAATGGACATTTGACCCGTTCATTCATTACCTGAAATAGATCTGTGGAAGAAACCCGGCTTCTCAATTAGGACGAGGCCAAAAACGATAGTAATGAAGCGGATCAGGCATTCAACGCAACACACGCTCTCTGCGTATGTCTTCACTCTATCGCCCCCCCAGATTGGTTTTCAGAACGCTCATCGTTTGCTGAGAGGGTATAGAGTATAGAAGTATAGAAGTATAGAGTATGAGGATAGAGCATACGGAATGCCTGCCTCTTGTCACGGTCGAGATATCCATCCATCCATCCATCCATCCCTCATCCTTGCATGTATTCACCGATCCAATATCCAATATCCAATATCAAGACGTATCACATGTATATGTCCATCCATCCTTCGCCCGCCTGCTTTTGCTGAAGAGAACAAGAACAAGAACAAGAAAAAGTCGTCAAGTCATCAAGATCCTCCATTCCCTCTTCCATCTTCCCTCTTCCATCTTCTTTCCTCCCCATCAATCCCGATTGACGACCCTCAAGCTCCGTCTAGGGTTCAACACGACGCCCAAAAAGCTCGGTTCTCGCCCCGCCATCAGATCTTCCGTACTGCTTGCCGCCGTCGCCGAGCCCGCCCCGCCAGGAACATGTCTGTACGGATTATTGCTGGCCAACGCATTCGCCCTGCCTGCGCCTGCACCGGGATGGCCGGATCTGCTGCTGCCATTCCCGCTGCGATTGTCTGCACTATGGCGACTTTCATCCGTGTTGCTCTTGTCGCTGTATTTGGCGGGCAGGAAGCCGGCGCCGGCGCCGGCACCGACACCAATGTAGCGCGGGTCGTCCGAGAGATGTTGGCGATGCGCCATGGTCAGATGGTTCTGGTAGATTTTCAGTTGCTTGCGGTACAGCCAGGTGCAGAAGCCGAGGTAGGCTGCTAGAATGGCGAAGCAGCCGGCGATGACGCCGGCGATGATGGCTCCTATGTTGGTGCCTCCTCCTCCACCGCCAGAAGAGCCATTTCCACTCCCGTTGCTGCTGCCGTTGCCGCTGCCGGTTCCACTACCACTGCTACTGCCAGGCGTCGCGGTCTCGGTCGTCACAGCTCCATTGGATTGAGTGACGGTATATGTGAGTGGACTGCCGGTTGCCAGAGGCCCCTGACTCGCTGTCTGAGCCGGCGCCGTCACGGTGGCTGCTCCGACGGCGTTGCCCCCAATCACCGACTGCACCTGTTTGGGAACCTCGTAGCCGTACGAGCCTTGCACGGCCGAAGGGTCGTCTTCCTGGCTCGTCTGCCGGTTCAGCTGGTCCTTGGTCTCCAAGGCGTTATAGTTGTTCTGCCAGACCAGAGAGCTGGTGTTGAACACGTAGATGCCCGGACTGTCGCACGACAGTTCCTGGCCTGTATAGCCGCCGACCACGACCATTTGGGCATTCCACACATTGCACGTATGACCGGCCCGGGCGGGCGGCACGGCCTGGTTGGTCGTGTCAACCTGGATCCAGGTGAAGGAGGGGATGGTCAGGATCCACATGTCGTCGTACTGCGTTTGTTGGCCGTACGGAATCAGGTTCTGCCCTCCATACATGTACACCTGGGTCGAACTGCCGTCTGCTGCTGAGACCGCCACGGCACAAGGGTTGACGCGGATTTCGGGCGTCGGGCCAGCCGTGGCTTGCTTGTACCATGTCGATGTGGCAATGTCGTAGACATCGATCACGTTCATTTGCGTAAAGGTCGCATTGGTGCCGCCCGCCAGTCCGATGATGATGCCCGACTTGCCGTAGCCAGGAATGTAGACGAGAAGTCCATCGGCACGCTCGGGAAACCCGGCTGATTCCTGCGTGCCGCCTTCCGTGATGTTGCGGTAGATGCCAGAATCGCCTGCCACCTTCTCGCCGTCAACCGCGGCGTTGCTGTATCCGGGGAATGTGTACTCGAGGAGCCCACGAAGGTAGACTCGCGCCACAGACTGTGACCAGCCGGGAGTCGTGTAGCCGTCGAGATGCCCTCCGAAGTAGAATCCTCGGCCGAGGCCCGGCACCGAAACTCCTGCCCCTTCAGCAGCGCGCTGGACCGGTTGGTCGGCCGGCTCTGAATTGTCCCCTGAGCTGGTGCTGGGGTTGGAAAACTCCGTCCAGGAAGAGGATGGAATGTCGTAGCTCCAAGTCGAGAACGGCTCGGGAGATACAACAGGAGAATCGGAGAACTCGCCGCCATAGAGGTACAGAGCATTGAACGAGTTCCACAGATACCCAAGCGAGACTGCAGGTGGTCCGCTCGGGATAGGAAGACCGGTCAAGGACGGCGAAGAGATCTGCCAGGACTTTGTAAGGTCGAGAGTAAGGAAGTCGTTATCTGGGACGTAACCGTCAGTTATGCGAAGACAGGACCGTCACAAGACTGAATACATACTCCATGTGTCACTGGTTTGGTCGGACGATGTTGTAGACCTGCCTCCATACAGATACAAGGTGCCATTCACCACGGCGCTTTGCTGGGACCATCTTTTGCAGACGTCCGTGGGACTATTGTCTCGTTTTTGCTGGCTGGAAGACGATTCCCTCTTCGCCCTCAAACTCTCAACCGTCTCCCTGCCTTGTCCGCCTCTTGCTCCTACAGGATTGGCACCCGCGTGGAAAAGAGGCGAAGAATGAAGACTGGGTATGACCAGCACAATCACAAGGGCGAGAAAGAGAAGCCTTGGAAGAGTTGGGAAATAAAGAGGCATCGACGCACTGCCGGATTTACTGCTGGGGACTGAGTCGCTCCGCGTGTTCACATCAGGCTCGACAATGTCGACTTCGTTGCGAAAGCGGACGTGTAATTTGGATCTCGCCTCTTTTCTCAGTTTGGCATCGACCACAGCATCGTCGCCACCCAAGCCAACTTCGAGAAACGCAGAGTTGCGCCAACCAGGCTCTTGACGACTCAGCCGACTGTCTCCCGTGGCGACTATCCTGGGCTTATCGAAGCTCCGACGAGGAGGAAGGATTGAGGATCGAAGAGGTGTAACTGCGGGTGTGGCGATATCACAGCGGGAATCTCGCGCGGCAGGAGAGGCCATTCGAGCATCAGTAGGGACCGGGACTTTCGATCAACTGACACAGTCCATACAAGATCGTAGTGGCGGGTGTGGAGGAGAGGACTGAGTATCCAACTACCAGGTACTTGGGCGCCGTCTGTGTCCGTGATCAGGTGAAATGGTGAGACAGGAATACCTGTATAGATGAGATGAATCTTCTCCAGATTCTGGTTCTGGTCCAAGTCTCTGTACGTAACTCGAATCCCCCGACGTAAATGAGGTCGTGTAACCGAACCATGACGATTGACCATGATTTCGCTATCTGGCAGCCCTGTTCGGCTCCCCTGTCCAAGGGGACAACAATGAGCTCAGCTGCAACGCTGGGCTGCTGGATAAGAACCAGGTCGACATGGCTAACCTACCAGAAGCTCCAATGAAAGCCTGCTGGACGGCTGCTCTCAAGCCGGGGGCAGTGCTGGCGTGCGCTTGGAGTCCTTGACACTGACTGTGGCATGGTTGTTTCTCCTTCTGTGGTTCAGAAGGGGGGAATGACATCGGAGGCTTGCCCCCTAGAAGGATCATCTTCCTGGTCCTGGCGCCACGGGAGAGAGCGAGTGGGTGAGTGCCCGGTGTGGGCTCTTTAGCCTCCGGGGATGGTGAAGCCATTGACTGGGAGCTGGACCCTTGGAATGTGTAGATCCCAGGTTTGCGGTAGGTGGCCGATGGCATGGAAAGGTGGATTCCGTACTTCGACATGTGTATGGAGCACAGTGGAGAGAGACGCTCTCAACTGTTTTCCAGGCACTGGATGTGAGATTCCCATGACTCCCTTCCATCCTCCGACAGACATGGGTCATAACAGCCTAATTCGTCTTCCTCTTCCTCTTCCTCCAGTACCTTTCTTCCCCTTCGCATTACAGGGTTCGTCATGCAGCTGGCTGGCTCTCTCAGAATCACGCTGAAGATAAACACATGGGAGAGAGTAGTGCAACCACAGAAGCGTGCAGTCAGTAATCCCTTTATATATTTTACTCTTGTATGGCTGCCCTCATGTGGTGGTGATGATCCTAGACAACCATCCGAGTTAGTTACCGGTTTATATACATACGGAGCGAAGTTATTGCTTGATAATCATGTGTTATTGCGTTGCTGTTGCTTTGGCACATCCTCCCCTGAGAAGCTCAGCCTTGTGGCCTGCCACCCTATCCACATTTTGGTCTTGGACGACGACAGACAATATGACATGTCGCCAGGACGTCTCCTTCCGAGCTCAGGATATTCTCTACAGTGCGACAGCGAGGTGCGGCAGGATGATACAAGACTGATGCGTTTCCATCGGCGTGGTCGCGGGTGTTTTGAATGTGATCTCCAGCAGGGAGACCGAGGAATGACAGGCATAGCAAGTCAAGTCGAGGAATGTGGACAGTGAGTAAGTGAATATAAACATGCAAAGGCAGCAAACTGGACACTTGGGTTGAGAGAGGACAACGACAGTCCATTTTCACGAAAAGGATTCGGCATCTCGGCCCCAATTGTGCCTGTCGCTCAGTACCAGACACCTTCAGATCCAAGTATCTTAGACCCTTTGCAAAGGAAACTCCATCGCTTTTTTCATGCCTGCCAGTCCGCCCCATGCAACAAATCCCCCAAATCAAGAATGTGAATAAATTAAAAGGCAAAGACACCTAGGTATACATGGAGTATATATTTTCATTCATCTCACGTCGTCATTTCGTATCTTTCGGTTTTGTACGCCATAGAGTAGGTCTGAGAGTAGGTCTGAGAGTAGGCCTGAGACTGTACTCACTCCCTGGATTTCCAGGCCAGATGATGCGTTTTCGGTCGGTTTGGAGGCGAATCTTGGGCTTGACCGTTGCACCCGACAACTCGTCTGCTCTACGTCACCGCTGAGGTCGAACCACAGGAGGCAAGCGGTTGCCCTCCCCATCAAGCGCCCACAGCCGAGCTGTCGACGCTCCTTAGTTTGGCCGCCAATGTGGTGTCGTAAAAGTTGTAGTATGGATCCGGGACACAGAACGTCGAGTGCCGAAGTAGTGTATCAGCCGTCGGTCGGTCGGTCGGATTGCTGCCAATTTGGTTAGTATCAGACATCGGCAACCATCATCGGGGAAATTGTACTCACACTTGGAAACAGTCGTACATGAAGTTCAAGCCATCCACAGTAGCGGTTGTTTGGACATCTTCCGGGATGGGCGGTGCTTGGCTCAAACTTCCCAGCTTGAAAATGGCGCCAATAGCCTCTTCGCGACTCCATGGTCTTTTCCCTGCAAACATTTCCAAGACGACACAGCCGAGGGACCAAATATCAACTTTGGCACTGTACCCTTGTCCTTGAGAGCGCACGACTTCAGGGGCCATCCAGAAAACGGACCCTTGCATGCTGTTGGTGACATCGTTGCCGTAGATATTGTCCGACTTCTTGGATATGCCAAAGTCGGAAATCTTGCACGTTCCGTCCAGATCCAGAAGGATATTGTCAGCTTTCAAGTCCCGGTGGAGGATCCCCTCGTGGTGAAGATAAGCCAAACCTTCCAGAGTTTGTCGGGTAAGTGATCGGACAACCGACTCCTCGAATTTGCCGTGTTTGCGAAGACAACTGCCGATAGAGCCACCAGGAATATACTCCAGATAGATACTGATCGAGAACTCCTTACGTTCGCAGCCGAGGTATTGGACAATGTTGGGATGTTCGAGATGTTGCATCGTATCGATTTCCTGGTCCAACGCTGCCACCATTTCTTTGATACGGTCTTTGTCCTGACCGGCAGACTTCTGGTTGACTTCCACCTGTTTGACCGCCAGGAATTCACCGGTTGTCGCGTTCATGCCCAGGTACACCCGACCATAGGTACCTTTGCCAATTAGTTGACCACGAATAATCTTGAAAGTCGCCTGTCGCTTGGGCATGTCTTCCGAAGGTACTTCTTCCTGTGGGATAGGATCCAAGGTCGAAAGACGATTGCCCGGCTTGGGTTTGATCTGGACAATGTTGGCCCCAAACATCTTGGTGCTCTTCCGCCGGACAATACTACTGGCGTTTGCTTGTTCGACTCGTGCCGCGACGGATGGTCCTCGCTTGATATCGTTTCGCTTCTGGGCTACTTCACGGATGGATTTCATGCGGGTTATACCGCCTGACGACCTCCCCACCTGCCTCTGAGCAACGCTGGCTACCTTGTCTCGGTCTTTCGCTTTCAGTGTTGATTCATCCGAGCCCAGGGTATCCGATTCACTCTTGCGGTTGAAGTCGAGATCTAGCCCTCCCGTACCAAATGTCAGAGCTCCTGCGCGTGCCGCTTGAAGGCCATCGAGAGGATCATTGTCGGCTGACTTCATTGGTGAATTGTTGTCACCTTTCTCTTCCAGGTACGGTTGGTCAAGATCGACGCCCGGAAAGAACTCGTCGAGATGATGGACGACATTCTCCACGGCCGGTCGATTCGCCCAGATATCACTAACAAATGAGTCTCTTCTCCCCATCCGGTCATCTGGCGACCGTGCCGAACCACTGAAACTGCCTTCGGAAAGACTGCGCTCGTAGCCATCTCCACTGGCAGTCGCACTATCTTCTCCTGTATTGGGATTGCCTGACAACTCGCTAGATGAGCCTGGCGACTTGAACCGAACGCTCTTCTCCACGTTCTGGTCAGTGTCAACGGTCAAGGCTGGCCTCTGTTCTTTGGTGCCCGCGTTTGCATCGCTCTTGGGCACAGACTTATTGGCCAATGGGATCGCAAAGAGACCGTCATCTGAATCATCGTCGGAGTCTTCAGCCTTTGTTGGGATCGGTGAAGGAGCGAACTTCACATTCGTCTCCTTGAACTCATAGTCTGGGCCATAAGACCTTCGGGTTTGAAGTCCGGGTCGAGGTGCGTTGTCTGTGGAAGGGCTAATGCTGGGAGACCGCCCGTATCGACGGCCACTATCCTGCGCAATGTGCCGTGCTCGACCCTCATATTGGGGCATGCCAAACCCTTGAAGATGATTAGGTACTGTTGTTGATACATTCGATTGAACTTCCGTAAAATCAGGACGAGCTGCCTTACCTGAATTGTTGCCTCTCTGACTCGAATCGGCCGATTGGATGGTTCGATTGCGGTCGGATTGCAAGCCCTGGCTGCCACCGGCAGCAGGGGCACCCGCCATTCGACCCACATTGGCCAAAGCCGCACCGATCCCCCCTGAAGCGAGGGGACCGGCATCAGTCCTCTTCTTCGCACGGTCTGCATTCTCTTCGGCAATCGGATCGGAGATTTGCTTCAAGGCGTCCAATGACGATCTATTGCCCGAACCTCTGGCCCTTAAAGAGTTGACCTTGGTCAGCGTAGTAGACTCTGCTGGAGCCGTCGGTGGTCGTCGCACAGGAACGAGGTTATCCACCTTCTTGTCTTCAAATGGAGACAGCCGGGGTGTGTCAAAGTCTATGACGGTGCTCCCACGTATACCGCTGCCATTGTATGTAGAGCTTTCTTTCTGTGCTCGACGGGACTCAAGGTACGCTCTGTGCTTGGCCTCTGTCTGTCGTCGATACTCTTCCTGCTTCTGAAGCAAATCAGGATCAGCTCGGGGCTGTTCTGCACCTGACGTGGCAATCACAGGGTAACCATTCCGCTCGACACCGCCGGCCGAATTGGATTTGATCATGGGGGCACCTCGTGAAGTGGCATCAGAGTACACTCCATGGTTGAATGACACCCCGAGACCTGTGGACTGGCCAGTAGGTGCCGAGACTGCAGACAGACTTGGGCTTTGCACATATAACATCACATTACCTGCGTGGTCGGTTCGACTGCGTAAAGCAACGAGCATATTGTCCGACAGTGGACTTTCATGCTCGGTCTGACCAGGTTCTGTAACGAAGATTTGCGCATACTCAGCGTCCGGGATTCCCAGCTCGATGCATATAAGGCTACGGAGGGCAAGGGCGCTTTCCACCTCTGTGACATCAACAAGTCGGTAATTCCAGCCATCGGGAGTCACGAAGATATACTTCCTGGAGACAGATGGGGTTCGACGGCTCAGGGATGGTCTTTCGTCTTCACTCGCTATGCTGGTGGAACTAGGTCGCTGTGGCAAGGCCGATTCACTGCCACTGGCACCCGGCTTTGAGAACAACCGGAATGCGCCTGGACTCGTAGGGGATTCCAGAGCATGGTCATCGGGATGTGGTTGATTGTGCTCATGACGTTTCCTCATGAACTTGCTCAGAAACCCTTTACTCTGGTCCTTTCCCCCTGGCCCAGGTGCATAATCATTGCTCCACGTTCGATGAGTCTCAAGAGGCGATGCCCTGGCCACTTCCTGTGCATCACGGCGATCTGCATAGTATCGTCCTGCAAAGGGCCCGTCCGTATTACCAACCGGCCCATTCTTGCCACTCTCAGCAGCGGTTTGTAGGTTCAGGTTCGAACGAGAATGGCCTGCTATTTTGAGCATAGAATCCGTGCTGTTACTTTTGCTATGTTCGGGTCGATGTGGATGAGAAGTAGCGCTAGCAGACAAGGCAGGTACTGCAGACCCAAGACCTGGACTTGCATTGGGCGAAGCTTCGAACCCCTTCGGAGCTGTAGGGACATCGCCAGACATGTTGGGGCTGTGTCGACCACGATTATTGATACCGGTGAGGACATTTCGGGTGTAGTCAACACGGCTACTGCCATGTAGACTGTCGGGCGGTTTTGAGTCGCTTGGGGTTGAAGAACTGCTGCTGTGTTTGCTCAAAACCGGCATTGTACTGCTTCTCGACTGTGAGTTCCGTGTGCCCAAACCTGCAGGGAACAGCGCCGGCATTTGTTTTCCTGGACTTCCTTCTGGCCCAGCAGTGCCAGGAGTACTGCTGAACTCGGACCTGGGCAAGTGAGGCGAGTTCTCCAGCGTTCCTTCAGTCGAGGCACTTGGAAGAATGCCAGATTCACGTCGGCGATGACCATGTCCAGCGCTCGATTGTCCCTCTCCGCCATGCTCTACAAGGCGCGATATGAGTTTCCGCAGCCTCTTTCCTTCGTCGCGCTCGCGCGCTTGATCCCAACCAGTACTACTGCTGGAACACACCTTTGCTAGCTGAGGGTAAATTGTTTGATGCAGCATACCCAAGTTCCCACGTCCATTAGGTCCACGCCCGAGATCGAGAAATTCCGAACCTTCTAATTTCAGAATTCGGAAGGTCTCTTGCCAGTCATTTGAGAACCCATTGGCAGCCAGCCATATGAGCACACGATCCAACGGCCATTGCGACGCAGTTTCACTTGTGTTTCCACTTGTGACGGCAGCACTGTATGCCCGCTGTCGACTATGCTCACTATATGCTTGAGAATTTTGGAGGGTCGCGGTGGGAGGTCCTGGAGACAGAGGTTCCTTGACGTCCCGCACTGGAACGGCAAAAGATGGTCTGGACGAAGAAGCTGAAGCTGCACGTGAGTCCCGGTTGGCAATATCTGGGTTTGGTTGAGAGGGATTCGGGTAAGAGTAACTATGCGAATTGGTAGTCCCGTCTGAATACCGTTGATCCATTTGTGACTGGGGTGCCTCAGAGGTGAATTGAGCGTCATACCGGGAATAGGAAGAATAGTCATCGAGGGGAGGAATGCCGACCCCAGGGCCGAAAGAATCGCCGGTCGGTATGAAAGTAGCAGACAGAATAGGCTTATCGTTCTGAGGAGGCGGAGGCGGGAGATTAAGATGGGAGGTTTGTCTCATTCCATAGGACATATGCTGGCTTTGCGATTGATGGTGATTGAGAGGAGGGGGCGGAGGTGGTAAACCTTGGCCCATTGCTGGTCGTCCCCATGGCTGTTGCCATCCTGCCCCTGGCAAGCCAAATACTGTGCCTAAGGGTAAAGCTGAGGGATGAGGACCGGGCGGCGGAGGCGGAAGGTTTGATGTTGGATAAGGTCTGGGCGGAGGAGGAGGAAGATGAGCCAGGTTTCCTTGCCCCGGAGGCGGAGGAGGTCCAGGGATGTATTGTGGACGCTGATTATCCATGATCTCTCTATTGGAGACCATGATTCTTCGGCGAGAAAATCATTCAGGATATGAACGCCGCGGTTTTTCGTCTAGACGTGCAAGGGCAGCAGACTGTCACCGCCTAGGATTGGAACGTAGCATATTTTTTGTTTTTATCCAACTACCTGCGTCTCTCCAACGATCGAAGGTACTGCCGCAGGGAGGTATCAATGCTGCCCCGGATGACTTGGACAACGGGTAGTCTGCTACAACTGTTGAAGGTAGAGACGATGTTTCCTGCCGGCTATATTATGGAATGCGCAGGTCAATCGAAGACTCGCCGACAGACTCGTGGAACAGACGCAGGATGCAGAGGAGAAGTATCGCGAATCTTAGGAGAGGTGGATTGAGGCAAGGGCGGCGCGCATGCAGTCCGTCTTGGACAAAGTCTCGAAGTAATCCACCGGCGCGCAATGTTAAGTGAGGTAGTCGACGCTGGAAACGTGGAATGAGACAATCAGCGCAGGGAGAGCCAAACAACAGGCGGAGAAGAGTACCCAACTGAAGCGGAGGAAGGCTGACTGTCAGTGTGGTGGTGCAGTCAGTTAGCATATTCCCTGCTGTGGCTGGTGGGTGTTTGCTGTAGTAGTAGTGACTGATACACCAATAAGAGACCTGGATTGAGCGCGAAGTTACTATTTTAAAAGCCACCACTACGTACCGTATTAGTGACATTGACGTTACCGATAAGGCGATTAGATAAGGATAGCATGTCGATACAGGCACTCAGTGACAAGAAGTTCAAGTTGTTATGGGGAGCTGCACCATCATGATTGAACACTACTGTGGTTCCTACCTAGCGGCGACTACATCTCTAGGTACCTTAGGTGGTAGTGAATGTCAGGAGCTTTCAAATGGATCAGAGAAGCTCTAGCATAGCATTCCACTTGTTGGGTTGCAGGAGACCTCGCTGTCAACGATAGAATAACTCGAGCCAGCCTATCACTTCGATATAGGGCCTAAAGCCCGTCTAGCTAGTTCTCATGTAGTCCATCGACATCCACCATCACACCACATCTGCACTCGATCGGTGTCTTGCTCGTGGCATGCTATGAGCAGCTTGAGCGTGAGCTTGTCTGTGTACACAGTACTAACTCACCATATCCATATTTCTATCTTTCTCATGCCAGTGTCTGGGCCCTCCGCCGTCCCCGCCGTAACCCGATGACGTGAAGTAGGTGCTTTCCATATATATTACCTCAAGTACTTGAGGCAACCATCTCTCCTACCCGCTCCCTCGATCTTTCGTTGCTTTCTTTGTGATCGCAAACCCTACCTCTGCAAACATGGCTCCTCAAACCGATATTCGAACAGCAGAGCTCCGACAGCCTGTCGACGTTGCTACTTACCTCTTTACCAGGCTCAAGCAATTAGGCATTGATTCGGTCCACGGTCTGCCGGGAGACTTCAACCTGGTCGCTCTGGACTACCTGGAGGGCTGCGGACTCAAATGGGTGGGCAATTGCAACGAGCTCAATGCAGGCTACGCAGCAGACGGATATGCTCGTATCAAGGGCATTTCGGCGGTCGTAACCACTTTCGGTGTGGGCGAATTGTCCCTTCCGAATGCCATTGCGGGAGCGTGAGTGCATTTCTCGCTTGAAGCCATCGGCGGAATAGCCGGCTAACTGTTGATAGGTACGCCGAGTTCGTTCCTGTCGTCCATATTGTCGGAACCCCGAGCACGCTTTCTCAAGCCAACGGAATGTTACTTCACCATACACTTGGTAATGGCAACTTCCAGGTATTTGCCGATATTGCTTCTCGCCTTGCCGTCAACGTCGCCAAATTGACGGACCCCCGAGACATTCCCGCCCAAATTGACGATGCACTCCGCGAATGCTACCTACAAAGCCGACCAGTCTATATTACACTACCAACGGATATGGTCAAGAAGAAGGTGGAGGGCGAGAGACTGCAAACCAAGATCGATCTCAGCCCCCACAAGAACGACCCTGAGAAGGAGGATTATGTGGTGGATGTCGTCCTGAGATACCTCACCCAAGCGAAGAATCCAGTCATCCTGGTCGATAGCTGCGCCATCCGTCACCGCGTCTTGGAAGAAACACACGAGTTCATCGAAAAATCCGGTCTTCCTGTCTTTGTTGCACCTATGGGCAAAGGTGCTGTTGATGAGACCATGCCCACGTTTGGCGGTATATATGCCGGAGCTGGCTCCAATCCCGGGGTGCAAGAGCGGGTAGAAAGTGCTGATCTACTCTTGACCATCGGCAGTGTGAAGTCCGACTTCAACACGGCCGGGTTCACATACAGAACTTCGCAGTTGAGGACTATCGACTTCCACAGCACTTACACACGAGTCCGCTATTCAGAATATCCTGGCATTGGCATGAAGGGCGTCCTCCGCAAACTCATTGACAGACTACCGAAGCTTAACATCGAGCCGGGCCCGACACCTCCTCAGAACTTGATACCCCAAGCTGAGGACACAAGCGACCCTACCATCACACACGGTTGGTTCTGGCCACGCATGGGCCAGTGGTTGCAAGAAGGCGACATTGTACTCACCGAAACTGGCACGTCAAATTATGGCATCTTCAATACTCGGTTCCCAAAGAACGTGACAAACATCAGCCAAATTCTGTGGGGTAGTATCGGGTATGCCACTGGGTCGTGTCAAGGCGTAGCACTCGCTGCCCGAGAACTAGGTCGCAAGCACCGCACCATTCTCTTCACAGGCGATGGAAGTTTCCAACTCACAGCCCAAGAACTCAGCACGATGATACGGCACAAGCTCAACCCGATCATCTTCATCATTTGTAATGATGGCTACACAATCGAACGTTTCATCCATGGTATGGATGCCGGATACAATGACATCCAGAACTGGAAATACAAGGACCTTCCTGCTGTCTTTGGAGCTGAGGAAGGAACATACAAAAGTTACCAGGTCAAGACGAAGGATGAAGTCAATGCTTTGTTCCAAGACGAGAACTTTTCAAGAGCCCCTTATCTCCAGCTGGTTGAACTTCACATGCCGAAAGAAGATGCCCCTGCTGCGTTGAAGTTGACAGCCGAAGCCAGTGCTAGGAACAATGCGAAGGCTGACCTAGATGCATAATGGGATACATCAAAGGGATGATGGAAACAAAACAACGGTTGAGATTGCGACAACGGTGGACGACGTTAATGATAAGTACTGATGATAGAGGTACTTGAATTCTCACATAGATGTATATATGACACTGCTGCTATATGAATGAACGACATCCCCACCTGTTCCTAGTTCCTTGTGGACGAAAGATGATGCTCAAGTGTGTGATAAAATACTATGGCATGTGCAGCCGATGCCCGCCTAGCCTTGCCGTTGGAGGCCGGATCTGCCTGAGCAGACGAGGCACCACAAATCGACAGCCACATGCCCCTACACTGTACAAACATGCATGGCAACGCATATTGACTGCAACAAATGCATTCAACGGTGTCGAGACAGGTTTCATCGTTGCTCTGGCAGGGCTAATCCTTTCACGACACGTCTCTAAGATATATCACCGTCTAGGATACAGCGCTTCAGTATGTCCGGTTTACAATGCACCTGTCTTCTTCGTCTGCGGGTTCCTCTTCCTCGACAAAGCCATTCCTGCGTCAGGTGAGCCGACCTTGCTGAACCTGTGACTTCTACGGTCGGCATCAAACGATCTTGTTCTTGTCCTGTGCATCAAATGTGTCGCGGATCACGCCTACACTAGGAAGGTCTGTTTGACCGCGGACGACGTGCAAACAGCGACCCCCCTCAACATAACATAGCAACGGACAGTTGCCTCAAGATGGCCAGTCTCGACACTCCTCCCAAAAAGGGCGGCGGCCGCAAACTCCAGAAACGAAATCCGAACCTCAACCGACTGCCCTCCTCTCACATTCCCACTCGCCTTCGTCTAGGGCCTGACGCTCAGGACGATGTGACTGCGCCAAGCAGGGTTAAAAATGCTCCGGCGGCATACATGAATCAATCCATATTTTCCATGATTGCGGCGGCTGGGTCGCGGACGGATTTCAATGCCAGATTCAATGACTCGAGCGAGAGTGAAGACGAAATCGCCGAGGAGGATGAGGAGCAAACAGGAGGCAAGCACAAACTGTACCCGCCCCCATCAGAAGCAGTAGAAAACGAGACGAAGGAACAAAAGATTTCGAGTGACCCTACCGGTAAGCGGCTGTCAGGGCGCAGTTTGGCGCAGTCTCTCCCACGACTGTCGGCAAGAGCTTTGAGGCGCAAGGAAAAGGATCAGCCTGCCCAACATAGCCCCAGTCCTGAAAGCGACAAAACATCCAAGTCTTCCAGGAGTAATCCGCGGGACGCCCCGGTCCTGAGCAGACTCCTCAGTGCGGAAGCAGAGTTCCAGGAGAGCGGTGAGACAGACGCGCATACGGGCCCAGGGTCAGAAGGCCAGCAATCGAGAACAAGGGCTGAATCCACGCCTCAAACTCTTCTAGCTGCGAGGTTGATGGAAATCTTTGGGTTTGAAAAGCCGGAAACAGTTGTGGCCGAATACCCTTGCTGGCTGTTACAGAGTGTGCTCTTGCAGGGATACCTCTATATCACCAAGCATCACCTCTGCTTCTACGCATACCTCCCGAAGAAATCGCACACCATCGCCAAAAATGGGTATCTCGCAAAGAAAGGCCGAACAACTTCCAAATACAAGAGATACTGGTTTTCATTGAAGGGTGATGTCCTCTCCTACTACACCGACCTTTCCAACCTCTATTTCCCATCCGGGAACATCGATCTCACCTATGGGATCTCTGCTGCTCTCTCGACAGAGAAAGGCAAACGGAAAGAATGCAGAGACTTTTCCGTGACTACTGATCACCGCACATACCACTTCCGTGCCGACAGTCCTTCAAGCGCCCGGGAATGGGTGCAGGCACTGCAGAAAACAATCTTTCGCTCTCATAACGATGGAGACAGCGTAAAGATATCTCTGCCAGTGGAGAACATTATCGACTTCGAGGAGAGTCCAGTTGTGGACTTTGCTGAAACAGTCAAGATTAGGGTGATAGAAAGTGAAGACTCGTATGCTATTGACGAGGCGAGTACACTGTCCCGGCAAGCTACACTGATGGTATCTAACTTCCGCAGTATTTCTTTTCGTTCTTTAGTTTCGGTCAGGATGCGCTTCATGTCCTAGGAGAACTGCTCACTGAGGCCCCCCCAAGGAGAACGTCAGAAGATGTCTTCTCGCCAACTAGACGAGACGAGCCTTCATCCAGCCCCAAGAGCAGAACACCTCTCCCCCACAAGACATCAGATATCGGGCCTGGCAGTCCCAGGTCCCCCTCGACACCCCCTTTTAAGGACAGCGTCAAAGCTACACTGATACCATTTTCTCTGGGTAGTGATGGCCGATTGTCTCCACGAAAGAGCGGAGACTTTAGCCGGGGAAACAGCCCGTCGCGTTCGAGTAGCGAGCTTCCGCGTGAATATGGCCGAGCCAGCTTTGAGCGGGGACGTCGAAGTGGAAGTACCAGTCGGCTTGATGTGAGCGCCTCCAGACGGACCGGTAGATCA
The DNA here is from genome assembly GCA_024611085.1 of Exophiala sp. LBMH1013. NCBI lineage: Eukaryota > Fungi > Ascomycota > Eurotiomycetes > Chaetothyriales > Herpotrichiellaceae > Exophiala > Exophiala sp. LBMH1013. The sequence goes on along the minus strand of JAMFLB010000009.1, from coordinate 2,336,780 downwards.
CCGCTTGCGAGGCATCATGAGTCCGAAGATTCGTATGTCCAGTCACTCGACAGAGAAACAGATTCGTCCACGGCAGCGTTATCTCCGAGAGTGGAAGCACAAATGTCAGCCAGCCAGATCCTGACTCGCAGCGACGTGTTCCATCCTCTTGCCGTCAATCGAATGGACACACTGGCCTCTGTGTCAACGGAGCCTACGCGGAAATCTTCGGACGGTGGCACAATCCTGTCTAGTTCACCACAACGGGAGACTTTGTCACCTATGGCAATGCGGGGCGCAGCCGATACCACCGGATTTGTTCCAAGAGATGTTCGGGCAACGACGCACGCTGAGGCGATATCTGCAGAGTCAGACAGTGATAGGAAGCGTTTCAAGAATGACCCGTCACCGTCGCTTCAAGAATTGGTCAAGGCAGGGTCGTACCCTCTCCAACGTGCGGGTGCCTTTGCCTATTATCTCAAGAATCGATCAGTGTCGATGAGAAAGCTGCTAGCCGAGGAATCCATGTCTTATCTCGAAAAGGTGTCGGGGATGTGGGCTGGGCACAGAAAACACTACGGCGAGAACGAAGGAATCGTCCCAGATGACCGAGGTATCGATCCTGAAGATGAAGAGGCCAATGTGGGTCATGGAGATCGCTTTCGTGCGCATTTCGCTCTCCCTCCCACTGAGAGATTACAGGCCACGTATTTTGGATTTCTGCACCGGGTGCTTCCCCTGTATGGCAAGATCTACATCAGCAACCGGAAATTTTGTTTTCGGAGTCTTCTGCCAGGCACCCGAACCAAGCTTGTCCTGCCCTTGAAGGAGATTGAGAATGTGGACAAGGAAAAGGGGTTCCGGTTTGGTTATCATGGGCTGGTACTGGTCATTCGCGGCCACGAAGAGCTGTTCTTCGAGTTCAGCTCGGCGGAGCATCGGGATGACTGCACGGTCACACTTTTTACACAGCCTGGAGACTGTCCGGTACATGGCCGAATCCGGACTGCTTGGACAGGACGATGAGGATAATGCCGAGATTGCTAAAGAGGAGCACCGCATGCTCCAGGAAGCCCGGCGCAACTCAGGCGGCGAGCCTCAGCTTGTGCTGCCTGACACTACTGAAACCATCTATAGCCACGATGAACATCCGGCCCCTGCATTTGACAGTCCTCGTGCGTCCATCCTCAATTTCCGGCCGACTGCGGCGATGCGAATTACATGTCTGACCATCGGGTCTCGAGGGGATGTGCAACCCTACATTGCTTTGTGTAAAGGGCTGTTGGCCGAGGGCCACAAGCCACGAATTGCAACGCATGCGGAGTTTGGCCCCCTGGGTGCAGAAGCACGGCATTGACTTTCGACCGGTGGAGGGTGACCCGGCGGAGCTGATGAGGATTTGTGTGGAGAATGGCATGTTCACATACTCATTTCTACGAGAAGCATCGGCCAAGTTTCGCAGCTGGATCGATCAACTGCTCACGTCGGCATGGCAAGCATGTCAAGACACTGACCTGTTGATCGAGTCGCCTAGTGCGATGGCAGGGATCCATATCGCCGAAGCTCTTGGGATTCCATACTTCCGGGCGTTCACGATGCCGTGGACACGCACGCGAGCGTACCCTCACGCCTTCGCGGTGCCTGAACACAAGATCGGCGGGGCTTACAATTATTACTCGTATGTCATGTTTGACAATGTCTTCTGGAAGGCGATTGCCGGACAGGTCAACCGGTGGCGCAAGAAGGAACTGGGGCTGCGCAGTACCAACTTGGACAAGATGCAACCCAACAAGGTGCCATTTTTGTACAACTTCTCGCCTCATGTGGTGGTACCGCCGCTGGACTACAGCGATTGGGTTCGAGTGACAGGCTACTGGTTTCTGGACGAAGCTGAAGACTGGCAGCCACCTGAGGCACTGACGGCGTTCATCAAAAAGGCACGGGATGACCAGAAGAAACTGGTGTACATCGGTTTCGGGTCGATTGTGGTATCCGACCCTGCGGCACTGACCAAAACCGTCGTTGAGTCAGTGATGAAGGCAGATGTACGATGCATTCTGTCTAAGGGTTGGAGCGATCGACTAGGCGACCCAGGGGCCGTCAAGGCGGAAGTGCCCTTACCCGCGGAAATCCTACAGATCAAATCCGCACCACATGACTGGCTGTTTCGACAGATTGACGCAGCGGTCCACCATGGGGGAGCGGGGACGACAGGGGCCAGCCTCCGGGCAGGAGTTCCGACAGTGATCAAGCCGTTCTTCGGTGACCAGTTCTTCTTCGGGTCGCGAGTAGAGGATTTGGGAGTGGGGATCTGCATGAAGAAGGTCAACGTCAGCTTGTTTTCGCGGGCGTTGTGGGAAGCGACACATTCGGAGCGAATGATTGTCAAAGCACGCCTGCTAGGGGAGGAAATCCGGAAGGTAAGTCCCGGCGTGAGACATTTCCGGCCCTGAGATCGAATAGCGATTGAGGGATATTATTTTGCTTTTTACTAACTATGGGGTGTGGTAGGAAAACGGAGTACAGACGGCAATTCAAGCCATCTATCGAGACCTCGACTATGCACGATCTCTCATCAAGCCTCGACCCAGCGGACCCGGAGCATCGGCGAGCCCGGCAGGCGATGGAGATGACGGAGGCGAGATTGAAGAAAACTGGACCTTCATTGGCGACGAGAGCGATCCTGAATTACAGAGACGCATCCACGACTGGGAGTCTCCGAGACGGGGGCGAGCAGGACCTGGTGTCAGTAGCGATCGCACAGTGGCCGGAGCAGGCTTACGCGCGATGCAAGGGGGTCGAGCCGGTGAGGAGGGTCGGTGTTAGATGATGATGATGATGAAGATGACAACGAGATGACGGAGTCTGCTGCCATCACTGGATTGTATGGGGAATGAGCGGTGTTTGGCGTTTTCGGCAGTGGTGAATGGGAGACCACGGACGGATCAGCAAGACAAGGCACGGGAGCGTTGTTGTTGTTTTGGAGAGCGACAGTGTTAATGACGGCGATGATGCTGAGTTATACATGCTAGACATGAACGTGCCCTAGGGGATGAATTGCTGGTACATTAATAAGATCAATTGAAGTCGTTGAGCAGGAAGTACTTCGTTGGCTAAGTACCGAGATGGCCTTTCACGCCACGACTAGGTAAGTTGCTACTGGACCTTACCTACCTGTAGCAAGGGGATCTGTCATGATTCAGCGAGCTTGTGCTGTTTTCGCTTCTGATATCATGTATGACGTCTAGTGCTCAAGCATGTCTAATGTATATCCAGGCTAGAAGGCAGTAAATAAGAGGGTGCGCGTAGGTCGGTGGGCGAGAACATACCAACGTATTGTGAGCCGGACGTCGGTATCCGGACTGCTGGAGGTTAGTCTTTTCTAGCCCACCATTACCAGGTAAACTCTCTCGTATTGGTGACGAAATGGAGAATATGTCCGAAAACGTATCTTGAAACTCGAGTCGAGATTATAATAAACAAGGTAGTAGTTGGCGAAGAGACACATTGATGCGGACTGCAGCGATATTTTGGGTACATGTCTTAGGATGATCGACAGTGCCCGGTATAACATACAGTACCAACGGTGGTGGTAATAATAACAATAACCATAATAAAATAGGGTTCCTAAGTACACTTGATGAGTGAATTCTTCGTCTCTTCATAGGTGCAGGTGCAGGTGCAGGGGTGGTCGTCATAGGCGTCTTCTATTAGTTCGTCCTAGTGTAACGTGGGATGGAAGGTTTGTTTGCCGTATAATAGGGTCTGGAATGTTCTTTTCTGTCTCGTGTGGCCAACTGCGACTGTACCCACTGCAGTACCGAGCGTACCTTGACTTTGGCACCTCGGGCATGTCGTCTTGTCACGTCGGTTACGGTGGCAATAAGGTACCTAGGTAGGTACCTAGGTACCTACCAGGTCAGGCACTGAGGGCATCATGGCAGACAGACTGAGATACTTGTGTTGCAACTTGGGACCTAAGGTACCTACCGTATCTATCTGTCTACGTAGGTATACCTACAAGTCCAGTAGGGCGTCCACGTGCCACTCCGTTCGTATCCTATTCCTTTCTGGTTGTTGTGGTGGAATGATATTGCAGTGTTGAAAGCTTTAGTTAGGTACCTAGGTAGCTTAGAGGTGTAATAAGAAATATACCTAGGTATAATCTCGCCTTTGCTCACTCACTGCCATGACGATCGAGTCTAGGCTTTGCATCGATCTGTATAATACTGTATCTGCCTGTTCCGCCCACCAATTATGCCCATCCGGCTACTAGTACGTACACTTACAGAACAGAGCGTTGGAGCCACTGCAGTTGACGGCTACTGTGTCCGGTACAGTCATCATATTGACACTCTCCTTCCACCATAAGATTTACATCTGCCTCCATATAGGCAACATCCTACTAGCATGTAAGCAATAATGAATTGTGAACAAGAATCCAATCTCCTGCATTGAGGTGATCATACTACCTTAGGTAGACTACGCCCGAGACATGCAGTAACAGAATGGCATACAATATTTATTCACTGTCAAGATCATCCCCCGCCATCTCCGATCAGGCCGTCCCGTCGCCCGGCTTCGCTCTCGTGCTCGTTCTCGTGCTCGTTCTCGCTGTTGCTTGTCGCCTGTCCATCTTTTCGTTCCGTTCTCCCCCCGTTCTATCATGCTACACAAGTAGGTACGGTACCTACAGCTACTCCTGCTACCATCTCTGTCCTAATACGGCATACCATCTTACCCGACATGCCGCGGTCGCGTCCCCGCAAACTCCCGTTGCTCTACCACAAATTTTCAGTCTCTTCTGCTTCTCCTTGTCCTTCGCCCTCCACTATTCCTGTCCAACCAGCAAACACTAGAGAGCTAGGGCTATAGCTACGGCCGACTAGTCAGGACATAGTAGTGACCAACAATCACGGTTCGGCATCTGGCCTCCAGTCGCCTCCCATCCCTTTCTTTTCCTCCGTCAGTCTCGATTTCGACCTGGAATTGGTCTCCGACCTCGACCCTTCGAAATCTCGATGTGGCCCACTTCTCCTCCGCCTTTTTGGCCTTATGGTGGAAAGTTCGTTGGACCCACGGACTACAAGAGAGCGGAATACTAGTATGTGCAGCCAAGTGCGACCTGGCTCTCCTACTGCCACGACCGACCAGTCCTGCGCTCACCCTCTCATTACATGCCTCCTGCGACATACTACCACTACCACTACGACAACAACCACTGCTACTACTACAAGTACAACAACAACTAATACATCTACTACCCGCCAAGGGGCAGGCTGCTAGACAACCACAAGACTAGTCGACAACCACCACCAGCACCGTGACCAGCATCACTCCCGGCTCCAGTCTCGCGACCGGACCTGACTCCTTCAACAGACAAAATCTCTCATCTCTCAACACCCTCGATACTGTTCTACCTGTTCACCAACCTACCCGACATATTGTCACGACCATTCTACGCTACCGGCCGTCTACACTACCATCATCTATAGCGCCTGGGACACCCTATTCCGTGACCCCTACTCCACCGCTGATCCGAAACCCTTTTAACAAACGAGATCGACCACACCAAAGTCACTTCTCCATACATCAGCCCGTGTTTCCCTCCTTTACCTCGCCTTTACCATCTCACATGGGATCCTTGTCCGGTCCCCCATATCGTTGACTGCTCTACCTACCACACTCCCTTACATAGTCGCGGGCCTGCTGCATTATTTTCTCCTTCAGAGATATATTTCGCGCTTGTTTCAACATCAATTATGAGGCCCATCAATCCGTCCACCAGCCGGTCGCCGCCCCCCACGGTATCCCCGACCAATGTACCTAGCAATGGTCTTTCAATACCAGCACCTAGGTCTGGCCACGCCAACAGCAATTCCACCTGGGAAAAGCCCGAGCGCGCCCGCACTTCTCACGCCTGTGAACCATGCCGCGAGCGAAAGACCAAATGTGACGGCTCCCGACCGGCTTGTCGGCGATGCCTTCACACAGGCACCACCTGCTACTATGGTTACGGCAAAGGCTGGAGAAAGAGAAAGTGAGTGCATCTCCTTCTCAGCCCCCTGCAACCCCTCCTGCATCTCGCTCAATCCTGACCGCACATGCTTGTAGGACAGCGGAGGACCTCACGGCCACTTCTCGTCGCCTGGCACGATATGAGACTTTGTTGAATCAGATATTCCCCATTGTCTCCCCGGAAGTCCGCGCCTTGATCGAGGATGCGCGTGATGTAAGTACCCTCACTTTTGCGTCCCCTGGTGTGTGATCTAGCCAGCTCACCTCGCTCAGGACGGTTCGAATGCATCCAATGCATCTGAGGCAGCAGACAATGACTACGGCGCCCCTCCGGCGAGACTCGAGTCCGGTCTCGTGGGACCTGGTGGTCGAATCATTCTACCCCTTCCTATTCCTAGTCATCCTATTTCCGCCATCTCACGTTCATCAACGTCGTCAGGCACCTATGAAGCAATGACAGCTCCCCCAATTGGGCCTCCTGCCCTTCCTACCGCAAGTACGAATTCGAGTTCAAGCCTACCGCCATCCCAGCGGCTCTCGCCAGACATGAACCCATTGACTCGCTTGCCTTCAATCACATCGGGCGGCATCTTGCTTGAGCCCGGCCAGTCAGACCAGTCGCCTCCGCCGCCGCCACTGGCACTGCCACAAGGCTCAGGTGGTCTGGAGTTGACGGGAGTTCTCGGGAAAGAGCGTTTGGCAACTCTGACGCCCTCCCCATCCATTCTCAGCTCCCTTGGTGGTTGGTCGAATGATTGACCGTCTGGAGGTGCACACGCTGACAGCTAAAAGAGATGACGAAACTCCCTCAATTTCCCCCTGGTTAATGTCTAACGAAGCCACGACTATGCAAAAATAATCATTAATCATGTTCTGTCCGCCGCCGTACGATCATCTCACATGACCCCGACCATGCCCACTGCAGATTTAACATCCTCTGGAACAATGGATTGGAGAGTCCAACACCGAGCGCAGGAGGTCCCAGTTGTGGTGGGCGACAAACTTGCCTCTCCGATGGAGCGCCAACACTAGGTATGCAGGCAAGACAACCACCACCGTCTACCATATTGCAGGAGAATTTCCCAAGTAAGGCGATAGCTCTGGGATCATCAGGGTGCCTGCCTATTCTCGACCAGCGTCACTCAACATCCGAATCCCCCTTTCGATGAAATGGAGATGAGCACCGCCGCGTTCGCGTTTTTGCATTAAAGTGGATGGGATTTGCTATTGGTGTTTGAAGATTTCGCATCCACACATGAACTGGAATCTCGATCTGCGTCTCCAACTTGGAATGGTCTGGACATTGGGGTTGCCCTCGGCAAGCTTTCCACCCAATCAGAGCCGGAGCTTTGACTTCCGGGAGGCTTGATGGAGACCAACATGCTCGACCGGCCGTCGCCTCTAATGCAGGGATGGTGCGAAAAACAGCAAGAGTGCGGAAAGACATCGCCGGCCATTGCAGGTGTAATTGGTCTGTCTTGCTTCCTGGTTCTCGCATTTGAAGATTTTCTCCGGCGAGCGGGGCACCTCGTGTGCACCATCCCAGCCACTGCCGTCAAGATTTACCACACAGTACAGAGAGTTCGGCTGCGCAGCGTCATCTCGGTCTGGCGGTCTCAGGTTACAGCCGGATGCCGGACGACGAACCAGGCTTACATGGACCTTGACCTTTTCGACTGCGAGCTGGCAACTGCCATCCACGACACCTGCACGTCAACTGAGTGGGTGAATTGGGAAACACTACTTATGTTACATGAATGCCCCCAGCGAGAGACACAGCTGGAGAAGGGCAAAAGGGCAAGTCTGCACTTGGGACGTTGCTCAACGTTCGTCGCATCTTGCGCCTGACCGGCCACAATCCATAATGCCTGACGCAGCAATTGGACGGAACTTGAATGGGATTTGGGATTATGAATATAGTGGTCATCAAACACTGCACGGTCCCAGGTGGTCGTCATTTGACTGAAACCGTTTCCGTCCTGAATCTTGAGGTGATCTGAGGCGCTTGAATTGAGTCCAATCAATTGCTTTATTTGGTGGGTGTGGCACTTGCAACTTGAATGCCGGGGTTCTCTGATATCACGCGACCTACCCATGGACAGAGACACTACGGTCCTTTTCTTAAGGAGTTTTTGTGATGTGTCTGTCTGGTCGACACCCCCGAGTACTGCTCTGCAGTGTAAAAGTACCTACTGTTATACTCGTCCGGCGTCTTGGTTTTCAAGCGCTGTCATCGCATCCAGGACCAATCCTGAAACTCGTGCTCGAGTGGTTAGATCCGACCTCACTGAATTCCAATCTGTAGATTTTGGCTGCACCGGTGCAATGTGGTTCACAGATTCGAACAACGGAATCCAACCAGTTACCGAGTTAGCAACGCTAGTCGAACGGTGACCTATTTCTAGAGAAGATGTAAGATGATTTGGATTTGTTCATTCCTCGGCATCTATGCAGCTACTTTGCTAGGATTCGGGACGAGAGAAGCAGTTATCGGTCTGTATCTCGAATCCATCGATTCATTCATTTCTTTCTGCATCCAAGCCTGACCTGTTTACCTTTTCGCTTAGTCTTGATGTCACATCCGCCATCATCGACATGACCGCCGAATTGTCCGGTTTCGATTACTGATCACTTATGGATCAATTGCTGACCTGGTTGGGGAGGGGTCGGTTAGCCAAATCATTCATATGTTTGTCTATTTCAATGTGAACCACAGATACAGAATGTGGAAGGGGGAGTGTCAAGGTCCGGTCATTCATTCGTTCATTCCTTACCTTGTCAGGGACGTCTTTGCCAGTGGTTTTCTCGAACAAGCCGCGGGCTTTGTCGGTGATCTTTTCGTTGGTGCTGCGCTGCTTGGCTGGGTCAATTTTGCCTGTTGAGTGACCCCCAAGTCAGGGAATGTTAGCCTCTGTTGCTTTTTCTTTTACTCTTCTTTTCTCAACATGTATCGAGGAAAATGTGAGGTGGGGTGTGAAGGCAAGGTATGGCAAGGCCGGGCAGGTCGAGGGGTGTTGATTGCGAGAGTGAATGTGGTTGGAGTCGGTTGTGTTGGATTGGCTCTCTGGTTGGGTTGGGTTGAGTTGAGTTGGGTGGTACAAAACGTACCCTGACCGAACTTCTTCTCGGCGGCATCGAGTCCTACATGAGACAAGACAATTGGTCAATTTCATTGCACTTTCCTGTCTATCTTTTGGTTTGGTTTTGGGAGGTGCTTCAACTTACCTTTGTCGACGTAGTCTTCTTGTTGGTTGGTGCCGGAGGCGGTTCCTTGAGCGCTCATCTTGACTGGGTTTGGTGTGTTTGGTTTTTGATGGGTTTATGTGTGGATGGTAGGTAAGTGAGTAGGACTGGAAGTAACTAGATAAGTCAAGTTTGGATCTCTACAAGAAAAGAGGTCTGAGAGAATCAAAAGTGCAGATGAACGGGTTGTTATAGTATCAGGTTGGGGTGCCGTGGGATGGAGGGGTCATGTAAATAGGCAAGTGCAGGTGGTTACGTCGTTGGCTCTCGTCTGCTTGATCTGAGGTACAACAGATAAGGTAAGTAGGTGCCTGCCTGCCCACTTCACCTATCAAGTACTGTTAATAAGTAGCTCACCTTTGGATACCTGACCTGGGACTGTGCACTGTACACTGCATCAGGTACCTAATGATTGATGGCCGTGGTTCTCACATGTCTTGTGCAGGAGCCCCAGTCATGCTCACGAGTACGAGCTAAACTTGAATGTTGTGTGCTCAACCATGCTTTCCTGCAGGCGCCAGCACCTTGTAGGGTTCGTGCTCTGGGCATTCAATGTCACTACTAACCTACCTTTGAGCGTGCCGCGATACGATAGTGTCCATACCTCCCTCGTACCTACCTCCATCCTGATACAACATGCCTAGGTAGCGATATTCGTCATATTGGTCGCTGATCGTCCATTTCGTCAGGTCCTGACCCACGGGCGGCAAGATGAGAACTGGCCATTGGTCCATGGTCGTGAGGAGAGGAAGCTCAAACTTGGAAGCCAAGATGAGATGGAGTTGAGGTCGCGGACTTTCATCATCACTTCAAGTTGCGCAAAGGACAACCATACGTCATCGGTGATGTCGTCTGAATAGGTGCACGTGATGTGGTAGTGGAGTGGGTCACCCTACTCCAAGCTATATCACGTGCAGTACAGTTTCTCCTTTCCATCACTTCACGTGATATCGGTCTTGGCATTTGTCTCGGATTGAACGCGTTGAAACAACCGTCATCATCTCTCAGCCTCAACAGCCTCACCATTGTCCGGATTGTCCAGCCTCCGAGCCCATCGAGTCACTCGCAGACATTGCGCCGTCTCACCTATCTCCTTGGCCGTTACTTTACTCTTCATGGAGCCAAAATGATGACAATTTCTGTGACTTCCCGGGGTGGCCGCTACAAGTCCAAGATATCAACGCAGTCGATTATCTTCCGTCAGCCAGGTCTTCATGTTTACCATTGGGAGCTATCCTCAACGCTCATTGAGCCCACTGAAATGTCACACGCAGATGGCTGCTGGCCCGGGAAGGCATTGGTCAGGTGAAGGGCCTGTCGCGATCTTCTGTCCTTGAGCACAGCTGGTGCCTAGGCCCAGTCCGGCAGAAAGGGGCAGAGAACCGACTCGGTTGTGTGATCCTCTCTCTGTTTTCAGCTAGCTCTTTTCCCTAGTCGCTTCTGCAGTCTGCTCACTTCTTATCACCCTTCTCCCGCGTTCCCCTACTTGACAGATTTTCCCCAAGATCAATCTTCCCGCTCGGGATCTCCCAGCATCCGAGCAAAATGCGCTGAATGAGGCTTGCAAGGCTACTGTTAAGCTCCTATTTGCCTAGTTCATCCCTGGGTACACCGCCATAAGCAGAAGCAGAGTTGAAACGACAAACCTGCACAGTCCGGTATCACAATTTGTAGTCTGGAGGTTCACCTTTACAGAATGTGCTTCGCTAAAGAACGGAGAGCTAGGAGGAGCATGCTCGGATCTTCACACTTCCTTGTTTCGCTCTCTCGGGGTGTTAGTATATATACTCGACGTATCCTGGAGGTGAGATCTCTTGTCCACAATACCAAAGCATTGCAACTTCCATTCCTTCCAGGCTTTTGACAAGTCCTCGTTCTTTTCATCTTTCGGGATTTTGACAAGCCCCCTTCACTTCCAAGTGTGCTGGACACTCATTCAACTGCTCTGCTGGATAATCTATATTATCTTATTTCAATACCAGAAGACACGACACTATCAAAATGAAGGCATCCATTCTTTCTGCTTTGAGCACTCTCTTCGCTGGCCTGACACTGGCCCACCCTGTTAACCTTTCGGCACGGTCATCGTCTTACTCTGCTGTTGACATAACGATCCTTCAATTTGCTTTGACGGTAAGATATAATACAATCCTTGGATAGCCTCCTTTTTGACATTGTCTAGCTCGAACATCTGGAAAACACCTTCTACCAGGAGGCTTTCAACACTTTCAGTCAGCAGCACTTTGCCGACGCCGGCTTCGGTGAGGACTTCTTCCTCAATCTGGAGTTCATTGCAGCCGATGAGGCGGCGCATGTTGCCTTTCTCCAGTCTGCCATCCAGTCGGCCGGAGTCGTTCCCGTCTCGCCGTGCCAGTATAGCTTCCCAGTCACCGATGTCGCTAGCTTTGTGACTTTGTCTGCCATCCTCGAAAGTGTCGGCACTAGTGCCTACCTTGGTGCCGCCCCGTTCGTGGGATCAAAGGACATCCTTGTTGCCGCTGCCAGCATCATGGTTACCGAGGCGCTACATACGTCGCTGCAAAGGTCGGCTGTTGGTGCAGTTGCTGCTGCTGACCCATTCGGAACGGTATGCTAGGCAGACATGTTTTCCGCTGCACTATGTACTAATGGGTCAATCTCCGCAGCCTCTGGATGCCAACTCTGTTTTCACTCTTGCCGCACAATTCATCACCTCGTGCCCACCAGAAAACCCACCTTTGCCATTTACCGCGTTTCCTGGCTTGAAAGTGGACACCCAGTCTTGCTTCGCCGAGGACAGCTCCAATGCGAGTGCGGTCCAAACAACAAACGCAACTGCAACTGTGACAGGCTCAACCAACACTACTGTTGACAGCAACACGACCACTGCTACTACTACTGCTACAGACTCGGCCTCTTCTGCCGAAGCAACCGCACCGGCAAGCACCACCGCTATAGCCGCTCGACGAATGCGCCGTCGTGCTGCCGGATTAGAGGCAAGTTCCTGCGCCGCTCCCTCCGCCGGGTCGACGATGAGTCTCGTCCCCGACTTCAGTGCATCGAAACATGATTTCAGCCAAATTGTGCAGGTGTTTGTGACTTTTATCGCTGGTGTGGATATCATCTCGGTGGGTGTGCAGATTTCGAAAGCGGGCGTCAACGTTGTCATTCCCAGTGGGATTGGTGGACAGGTTTATGTCTTCATCACGATTGTCGATATTACTGGTGGCAAGCTGAGTGATTCGGATGTGTTGTTTGGTCCGGCAATCGTGGAAGGTGAGTCCATTTTTCAGTCTTCATTCCACTTTGCAACTTCGGGATGCTCCAGCAGGTTTGCTCCTTTTCTCTCTACCACTCCGAAGCGGGCTGGACTAATGATCGGATCTCGACTATAGTTGCCCCTGCGGTTCCATCGATTGGATCTTAGGTACTATCCGCAGAGTTCGCGGGTCATCGTCTATGGGTCGGCCCCTTGTCTTTTCTGTCTCTCATTCCACTATGTTTGCTACAGTGTGAATTCCGCTTCGGTGTGTGGTGAGGCCTGTGAAAGGAGAGATGGGCATGGAAAGCGAAAGCGAAAGCGAAAGGAGAACCTGGAAGAAGGGTAAGAAATGGGCCAAGTTGGCAGTCTCTCAAATATGACAAACGATTTATGACTATTCAATCTGTATGGAGACAAGGCAAGAGAGCCCCAGTTGTATGCACGTATGGCCTCGAACAGACTATCAGTCGTAATAGCAGCAATAGGCATAAGAGCAGCAATAGCAGCCATATGGGCATGTCTGTAGCAGTATTGTGGCATGCGGTTGGATTTAAGTCTTTTCTGATTGGTCGCCCCTCGTTGACATCCACAATCCGGGGAAGACGCCGAGGGTAAAGTCTGTGTGGTATCTGCTCAGCTATATATGTGGAGAGAGCCAGTTCACTCGGTATAAGACCTCACTCGACATCTGTCTCCTCGAAGTCTGTCTCCTCGACGTCTGTCTCTCTTCCTTTTTCCGGCTGTCAACATGAACGCATCAACTGGCCCCCAAGAGCCACGGTACCTCGAATTCACCCGATCCAATGAAGCGACGGGGATCGATGGCAAGCCGATGCTCAATCGCTATTCGACGCTTCTGACCCGCGAGCATGACTTTCCTGCGGCTCAAGCAATGCTGTACGCGGCGGGAGTTCCAGACTCGGTGGCGATGAAGACGGCACCGCACGTCGGAGTGGCCAGTGTGTGGTGGGAAGGCAATCCATGCAACATGCACCTATTAGACCTGGGCAAGGAAGTGAAAAAGGCCCTGACCGCCCGCGGCATGCTAGCATGGCAGTACAACACGATCGGAGTCAGCGACGCGATTACGATGGGCAACCAAGGCATGCGATTCAGTCTGCAGACACGCGAGATCATCGCCGACTCGGTCGAGACGGTGACGTGCGCACAAGCCCACGACGCCAACATCACCATCCCCGGCTGTGACAAGAACATGCCCGGCTGCATCATGGGCATGGCCCGACATAACCGGCCCAGCCTGATGATCTACGGTGGCACCATCGACAAGGGATACTCGGAGACGCTGCGCAAACCCATCAACATTGCCACCTGCTACGAAGCGTTTGGGGCCTACACGTTCGACACGCTCCGACAGCCCGACGACGGAGGCGATACCTCCAAGACCAAAGACGAAATCATGGAGGATCTCGAACGCCACGCTTGTCCCGGCGCCGGGGCGTGTGGCGGTATGTACACGGCCAATACTATGGCTACGGCCATCGAGTCCATGGGCTTGTCTCTGCCCGGATCCAGTTCGACGCCGGCCAGCTCGCCGGCCAAAATGCGCGAATGTGCCAAAGCCGCAGACGCCATCAAGGTCTGCCTGGAACAAGACATCACGCCTCGGAAATTGCTGACCAAGAAATCCTTTGAGAATGCCCTGGTCATCACTATGGCGTTGGGAGGCAGCACTAACGCCGTCCTGCACTTTTTGGCCATGGCTATTACCGCGGGAGTGGACTTGACGCTGGACGACTTCCAGCGCGTGAGTGACAAGATCCCCTTCCTGGCCGACTTGGCCCCGTCGGGGAAATACTTCATGGCCGACCTGTACGAGATAGGCGGGGTGCCTAGTGTGCAGAAACTGCTTATTGCTGCCGGTCTTCTGGACGGCTCCATCCCCACCGTCACGGGCAGGACGCTAGCAGAGAATGTTGCGAGCTGGCCCAGCCTGCCTAGTGACCAAGTGATCATCAAGAGTCTGGACAACCCGATCAAGACGAGTGGTCATATCCAGATCCTGCGAGGCAATTTCGCCCCGTCCGGAGCCGTGGCCAAGATCACGGGGAAAGAGGGGTTGCGGTTTGTAGGCAAAGCTCGATGTTTTGACAAAGAAGTGCAGCTGAATGAAGCCTTGAATCACGGCCGGATTCCTCGTGGCGAGAACCTCGTGCTGATCGTGAGGTATGAAGGGCCCAAGGGTGGTCCAGGTATGCCTGAACAACTCAAGGCTAGTGGTGCCATTATGGGTGCTGGACTGACAAATGTCGCTCTGGTTACCGATGGCCGGTATTCTGGTGCCTCGCATGGGTTCATTGTTGGCCATGTCTGTCCCGAGGCGGCGGTGGGTGGACCTATTGCGTTGGTGAAGGATGGTGATGTGATCACTATTGATGCCGAAACGAATACCATTTCTATGGATGTTAGTGATGAAGAGCTTGCAAGGCGCAGGAAGGACTGGAAGGCCCCGAGGCCGTCTGTCACCAGAGGCGTTCTGGCAAAGTATGCCGCTTTGGTCGGCGATGCCAGTCATGGTGCTGTGACGGATTTGTTCTGAACATTGAACGACAAACTTGGTTGGAGTGAAGGACTAGGTCAAGTTTGATACGTCGAAGTGAAGAAGAGCCCCTTATCTGCAGCTTCACGGGCGAGAGCATTTCGATGGAAAGAGGCGGTAGTCGGCAGTATGCATGACACATGATATTGTTTGACTGGCCTACTATGGCAACAGTCGATGCAAGATGAAAAGAAAAGCCATGAGAAGATGAGACCGAGGTACCGGACGGATCTCGCTGTGGAAAGTAAGTCAGTCTTCTCTATACCATCATATATCAATGCCTATCCTGGTCCCTTGACCGGTACGGCACAGTGGCAGTGGGTATGACACTTCGTTCCATCAGACAAACTGTCTCGTCTTTTGCCTTTCTTGGATCCTCGAACCATTCGGTGCTGCCCAGCCTCGTGGAATTCGACAGTTACTCCTGCACCTATCAGCGCTGATCAGCATAGAATTGCAGGTCATTATTCATTACCTGCTGCAGAAATCACTGTTTGGCAACTAAGTTTATTGATTCCCGGTTCTCATGTCAAGCCTTTGGGACGGTTTCTATTTGTGTGTTCGAACTCCGCTCCATCCTGAACAAAGCGAGCGAATGAATGGTTGAACCCCCTTTGGCCCTGAACCTTCTATTTGATCGTCACGCCAGTTTCCGTATATAAGGACGTCTCCTCTCGCCTCCTTTTCTCCGCTTGCCGCGCTGAGCTGATTCTGGAGACAGTGAATGAAACCCATCGTCGGATCACGAAGCGCCTGATTTGGTATGTGCCTTTCCCTTTTCTTTTCTTTTCTTTCCTTTCCCTTCCTTTCCATTCCTTCTTCAGCCTTATCAAAGGCGCACTCCAGCCGCACTTTTTGTTTCGCCATTATTGCCAGCTTTTCCGTGACGTGTAGTGAATGATTCACATCGTCGGATCACGAAACGTCCAAAGTCGGCATCCAACATTGCCTGTCTAGGAATCATTGCTGCTCAGCCTCGTGCAAAGCCGCAGCCTGGCTCATCATCAGCCACACCTTGCTGCCTTCCAGTTGAGATCATCTCATTGGCCGCTGTCCCCCAAGGGGCAGTGCAGTAATGTGACTGCCGTCTATTATCCAACGTCGGAGCACGAAACGTCCTATGCAAGCATCCCTCCCCTTTTGGGCATGCTCAGCCTCGGAGCCACTTTGTGCCATCAGCTGTTTTCTTTGTTTCGGCATTGTTAACGGTTGGAAGGAGTCCAGGAGAGTCTCTCATTGAATCACGAGTCACGGTCACTCTGTTGCTCAAGACAGTCCTGCCTTGTCTGTCTCGCTCGGTCTACAACATTGTCAGATTGTGCTGAGCCCAAGTCTTGTGACAGGTACCAAGTTGCCAGTCTGGCTGCGCTGCAGGGCATCTGTTTCTTCTCACCTTCTTGGTCTGGGCTCTGAGGTACGTGACTGATTCCTACCGTCGGTTCACGAATTGGAATGGTATCCTCTTCCGGTATACAGATTTCCAGTTTCGGTCGAACTAAGGCATAACCTCAGCCTTGTCAAAGCCGCTGCGGGTGGTAGTCCTACAGAATCAGCCACGCCCTCTGGAATACATGACTGGAAAATTGAATCAGCCCGTCAGGCCACGAGATCGGAACTCTCCTATTTGGTTGGTATCCTTCTGCCACAAATTCTTCATTCTGCCAGCCTCATCGAAACTCAACAGTCGTTTGCACAACACAAACAACCCATTGATTTGCCTCGATATTGAACACTATACCTATGCATCCCATTACTATGGACAGGTAAAGGAAGCCTGTCTTGTCACATCACGAATCAAACCCTCATGTATGGGCAGGTAGGCACGCATTATATCTTTCTGGCTCCAATCTGATCAGAGCAACTACTGCCATCTTCTCTCTCAGTCTTCCCCATTTGGTCTGGTTGCTATTGGATTCGTCTATATTCACCACCAACCAACTCCAGTTGAATTACCACTCTTCCGAGTACGTCTCTGGGAATACAGCATATCATTCAGTCTTAAGGAATACCAAGGCTAACTTGTGAATAAGCTGACCCCGTTAAGCCGCCACTGACAGCAGCAATTGTTGTTCCTGGACGATGAACTGATTCAAGCTCTCTCTACCAGTATGCCTCTCTACCAGTGTGCCATCTGGTGAATCAATCAAACTGCACAGCCTGGCCGCGCAGGACTTGTCCAAGTATTGTCATCAGCCGCACTGTCATTGTCAGCCTCAGCCTGGGACTCTGTCAACCAGTCACATAATCAGCCTCAGCCTCGCGTATGTGGCCGAGACAACAATCCAAACCAGTAGCCCTCTGCACGCGCCTTGAATACCAGCCGCACTCATTCTATTCTATTGTATTGTGATTGATTGATTGAATGTCTTTGGTCTCTCTAGCACCGATTCTAACAGCTATATAAGGTAGATCCTGTCCATCTTTACACCTACCTCTCTTCCTTCTCTTCTTTTTGTCTTCAGTTTCGAACCAACTACCAACCACCACCACCACCACCAACTACTGACTACATCACCTCTTCCTCTATCTTCATAGATAGGCTTAGACGATCAAGCAGTCTCAACAGTCAATCAGTCAACGAGTTGAATACTCAGTCAATCACCCAGTCAATCAGCCCTTCAGCAAGCCAGTCAGTTAACCAGCCATTCAGTCAGTCAGTCAGTCTGCCAGACAGCTAATCAGTCAACCAGTCACTCATCCCATCAATCAATCAATCAATTGCCTAGCAAGCAAGTAAGAACTCTAACCCATCCTTATCCCCAACCTCATCTTCATTTTGATCTTCATTTTGATCTTCATCGTGATCTTCATCTTCATCTTCAGAAGAGGATCTACCCCTTGACACCATCGTCACACCACCAAGTTAATCATATCCATCCATGACCTCCGTCCAACCAACAACCAACAACTAGCCCTCTCCTTCTCTCCTTACCAACCTAGGAACACTTACTTACTAACTGTATTTCACAGACTCCAACGACCCAAGACCCAAAGACACCCTCCTCCAGATCCGTCTCCTTGCCTCCCTGTCGTCCTCCAAGCATTACAACTTCCAACTTCCAACACACAACAATGGCTAACCGCTTCTCAGCTTTCCTCCTCTGGGCACTCATGCTCACGATCGCCGCCGCCATCATCGTCGCCGTCGTCAGCAGTGCCGTTCGGGCCGGGTCGGCTTTGACCCAGGCGTTGTGGTTATGGTTGGGTCGGGAGCCTCGATTTTAAAGGGATGACAATTGACAAACAAGGAGGAAAAAGAGAGCTGAAGATAGGAGTGAATTGCTCATTGTAGTTGGTATCTTACTACCTTACTACTGCTGCTGCTGTCGTTGTCGTTGTCACTGTTGTCACTATTGTCGTTATCGTTACCGTTACTGTTATCGTACTTGTTGTTCTTATATTATCGTTGTCGTTGTTATTATCGTTGTCGTTGTCGTTGTCGTTAGTATCAGTGTCGTCCTCCTGCTTGGAAGTTGGACTGTCACTTGTCGTCCTCCAGGCATAAATCGTATGTTACTTATCGTCCTCCTAACACTGTTTTGGACTGTTTTCCACTTGTCGTCCTCCAGCCTTACCTTTCACTCAGCTCAGACTGTCACACAGCGTCAACTATAGCGTCAACTACAGTGTCAACTACAGTGTCAACTACAGTGTCAACTACACTGTCAACTACACTGTCAACTACACTGTCAACTACACTGTCAACTACAGTGTCAACTACACTGTCAACTACAGTGTCAACTACAGTGTCAACTACACTGTCACACCGTCACTTGCTGTCTGGCGTCCGCTGTTCCTGTCTTGTTCTGTCTTGTCCTGTCTTGTCCTATCTAGTATTGTCTTGTGTCTTATGTCTTACCTCGTACGTCTTGCCTCCTTACCTTTATCAAGTCAGTCCATCACTTGAAGCCATTCCTTCCGTTCCTCCTCCTCCTCCTCCTCCTCCTCCTCCTCCTTCTCCTCCTCTTCTTCGTTAGAGCCCTCTGTCTCTATCGACGGGGTCACAAACCGAGTTCGCCATCGCTAACACCAACGCTAATGCTACCGATTAAAACGCAGGCTCTAGCTCTACCATCACTATCACCATCAAAGCAGCTACCTAGTCAGAAGCAGGGAAGACGTCTGTTGTTGCTAATGCTCGTCCTGGTCCTCGTCCTCGTCCTCGTCCTCGTCCTCGTCCTCGTCCTTGTGCAGGTTCAGGTGCCGGTAAAGGACCTACTTTACCTATCTGAATCATTCGAATTTCGACTTTCTGGAAAAGAGGGAGAGACTCCCGGTTCCTTGGTGATACATGGAATCACAGTCACAGTTATAGTCACAGTTATAGTCACAGTCACAGTCACACTCATCTACCTATACGTACGTAGTGGTGTCTTTTGTTGGGTGGGTGAATCGCTTTATGACTTGATGGCCCTTATAATATTAGACCCTTGTGATATTAGGCCAGACAGCCAGCCAGACAGACAGACAGACAGCCAGACAGCCAGACAGACAGACAGCCAGACAGCTAGATAGACAGATAGTCAGATAGTCAGATATAGTCGAAGCGAGGGAGTATGCGGTGGTTGAATCCTCGCTTCCCTACGATGGCCACCGGCATCATGCGGCTGGCTCTGTATGAGTCGAGTCGAGTGGAGTTGAAACTTGGATTCAGCCCTACCTGTAGGTATCTAGTATAAGTTATCTCAGACATACGCTTATATCACATCAAGATACCAGTAAGCCCGAATCGAATCGAATTGAATTGCATCATTGGGAGAGCCGGAACAGGACTGAGGGTAGTGAGTGAGAGATTGATGATATATATCGTTGGTTTGAGATCTAGCATGGCATCTAACACATACAGTTGTATACAGAAGTGCTACTGTTAAGCGGGGTATCAATTGTTTCTACACAGGACAAGTACAAGTACACCTAGATTCAGATCCAGATCCAGATCCAGGTTCCGATTCCATGCCGCTGGCCAGCCTCCATGCAATTCAGCAATATCATGCAGCCTTGTCAAAAGGTACGACCCACTAAAGCCAATGCACGTTAGGAACCTCAAGCGAGTGCACATTGGAGACCTCAAGCAAATGCACATTAAAGACCTTAAGCAAATGAACGTTAGAAACCCCGCCCACCCCCTCCACTGACAAACCGTCTAGCAGTCCAAGCACTCCCATGCTCCAAATACTCTTCGCGAGTGACACCATATTCGCGAACAACGCCAGCAAACCGGCTCGCCAACCTCGCCCCACCGAGCCATGTCGAAGTAATAGGATCGGGCATGTGGCGCACACGCACCATCCACTCCGTTTTCACTCTCGTGCGCAACTCGGCTTGAATCCGGTCGACGAAGCCCGGCACTTTGGCATTCCCACCCACCACAAGCACATTGCTCAGCATAGTAGCCTGGACGAGTGGAGGGAGAACAGACAGGGACTGCATCGCCAGATCCGCGACGCCGGGCTGTTTCGAGCCAATGTCGCTGGGTGAGAACAAGATCTCCGGCACCGAAAACCGCTCGTTCCCTAATGTCATGGAAATCTCGGCGGTGTCGGCCTGCCCTGAAAAGGAAAGCGCCGCTTGTTTGCGCCGGCGTGCAGCTGGTGTCGGGTCGTAGGGTCGACTGAAGCCGCGTAGGAGATGAATGCCATCTGGGAGAATATAATCCACGCGGATCTCGTCGGGTTGCGTTTGGTTCTCCGAACCCGGGACCACTCTCTGCCGGCTCTGGTTGCCTTTCCATGTCTTTTCGAGGTCGCGTTTGAAGTCGTCACTGACAAAGCACACGTCCTCTTTGATGTCGTTGACGATCTTGGTGTCTTGGTGCAGATCGTAATGCCGCACTGATATCACTTCCTTGAGCAGATTCGTCAAATGCTTCCCTCCAAAGTCTAAGCGACGGATCGCGCGGTGTAATGGCCGTCCATTGAAGAGTGGCGTGATGGTGGTATGGCTGTAACCACTGTCGATGACCAGGAGACATTCCATAGGCAGATCTGCCAGCGCCGGATTCTCAACTTCTTCAAACAGGGGATGGAGATCGTTGTAGGCGTTTAGCGACGGACCTGGCTCGACATGTCAGTATGACTTGTCTTGTCTTGCTTGCGCAACGAATATCTTCTGTCTCGGCCATACCTACCGATCACCCTGGAGTAGCCACCGAATCCCCATTCCTCCATGATGATTTCGTCGGCGTTCTTCTGTAACGCAGGCATGGCATTGGGCGGTTCGGTGAAAATCAGAGTAGTGTCTCCCGGGTTCTTGACCAGCAGGTCCTGTCGGGCCGTCCGTTCATCAAAGAAGGATTGGTCCCAGATCTCTTTCTGCGCTTCCCAACTCACTACCTGGCCATTCTCCACCGGTCGCCGGAACAATGCCTCGCTCCAGTCGGTGATGTCTTCCGTTTGGGTTGCGACGTAGGTTTTCTTGTCTCGCGTCCGCACCAGCGTATTGGGGATTATGTGACATTTGGACAGCGCCTCTGGGTCGGGGACTGCTTCGGAGGGCGCAAAGCCTGCTTTGATGGTGTAGCCTCCATTGTCGAGGATGAAGGTGGTAGAAGGAAGACCGGGGATGTTGCGCGCCGAAGCTTTGGTACCCCGAGGCATTGTGAGTGTTATATGGATCTCATTCTGGCGCCAGTGGTTTGTGGCGAAGGGAGGATATGGGGCGGCAAGGTCATCGACGAAGCCCAGCGCAATCGGTCCATGAAAGATGTGAGATGTACAGATGAAGACGGTGGTGAATTGCGCACAGCGTGCAGAGTTATACGGTGGAACATGGCAATATGGTACGGCGCATCTCGCAGTTTATGGACGAAGTGAGTGTGCAGCCTTGTATCAAAAGCTGTGCAGTCTGTGGCATTCATTCAAGAAATCAGTCGATCTAATGGTGTCGCAAAAGATGCAACCTCTCATAGTCAGACATGGGTAGACTTGGTTCTGTCATGGCGTGGATCAAGTCTATATATATGCGAGTCTATCCCACCATGCAACCTATCAGTCAGGCTCTATCGCTTCAGTAACTCGTCCGAGTGGCTTCGCTGGCCTGAGATTCATTGACTTCCGGCTTCAACTGGTCTGTGATGTTCCTTTCGTCCTTCCAAGCAGCTGCAACAAACTTGGTGTGGCTGCCTCGAGCGACGATTTCATTGTTCTTGTTCATGAACTTGACCGTGGTGTAGGCTAATGTCTTTCCAACTGCAGGCCATCAGTACCCCAGTCCCACCAACGGAGATGACTGGTCTTACATTTGTCACAGATCACTTCGCCTTTGAGTAGGTCACCGACCTTTCCCCCAGAATTGAGATATGTCACACTCAAATCCGTGGACACTCCAGTGGAATAGAGGCCACGAGAAGCCAAGGCAAGAGAGCCACTGGTATCAACCATGGTAGCGAGGGTTGCACCGTGTAAGATGCCCAGTCGATTGGTGTGATGCTTTTCGATCGGGAGTTCGAAGTTGACCTTGCCTGGTTCGGCGGCTGTTATACGCATCTAGAACAGAAGTGGTAAGAGAGGAGCAAACTCCGGTATATTTCCGACAACAGAGATGCCATGGTATGCTGCCTCGGGAGTATGGCGCGGTCCAGATGTCAACTTACGGTATCGATCAACCTGATCATGGTCAACTAGACTGTCGCGACCGGAGACACCCAGCTTACCGTGGTTCCACGCCTGAAGTGGCCCGAAAAGACTCCCATACCTGGTCATGTCAGTTCGAGTTCAGATATCCTGCTTATAATGGTTTAACGCACTGATCGCACGAACTTCAGCGCCGACATGTTGACTTGTATACCTCGTCTGGTACGAGCAGGTAGCTGATCCTAGATGCTGCTGGGGAAGAACTCGGGGATGTGTGTACCACGTAGCTCAATGTCAACACAGATATACAAGATGAAGAATGAGTCGTTGCATCTGAGCGTGGATCCCGAATTCCCGATATCCAGGAAGAAGATGAATTGACATAATGATGGTAGCATGAAGCATCAAAGACACTGCTATCGGGCGTGTTAATGGTTCGCCGTACTGGAATGATGTCCCGAGGTCTCAACTCATCAAAAGCAGCGTGAGATCGGAGATCGGATTTCTATGTAATATCTCGTTCACAGTTGCACCGCTGCTGATATTAGTATAGATGTCTCTGAGATATGGGATGTCACTGTAACAGACTGTCTGGCTATTCAAAATCCTCCACATCCCTCTTGATGAGCAAGTTCCAGTTCTCTTCTAGGATACTTGACCGCTTCTTGTAACCTGACATCGTCGGCGTGGTACCGCTCCAGATACAAACATATGGCCTGGCCTTGCAGAATGGCTCGAGTAGCGATCCACCATGGTCCCCGACAGATCTTTACAAACCAATACGCTAGCATGAGCATGGCCCAAGGATCTTTGGCCTGAAGCAACATCTTGTAAGGCGGGTCGACATGGGCAATGAAAGCCAGAAACTTGGTCCAAGTCGAGTCATCGCACTCCAGGTCGAGCAATTCCGCCAGCAGCATTGCCGTGTTGCGATAGGGGTTGACAAGCGTGACAGAAGCGTCATCGCCGTCTACGACGTCACTGTAGAGGTGGTCGAATACCGAGGATCGAGACTTTGAAATTGCGGGCGGCCTCTGGAAGGGCCGCCGGCCATATAGATCGGCCATGGGTCTCCAAACGCTGTCTGCACGAAGCGGTTTGGTGATTGCCCACACTGCTTTCTTGCCGTCACTCATGTTGAGCCAGGCGAAGTCGTCTCCTCCCAAAGGCCAAGCTTCCTCGACGGAGGAAGCTTCCAAGTTGAAGGTCAACACACCGAGCAAAGATGCTGAAACAAATAGGGCATCACGATCTTGGTCTCGCACGGGATGAGCCAGCTTGTAATGCAACGCCCGTACTGCTTGGGTCATATGGTACAGCTCTGAAGGGGTCCGTACAGACGAGGCCGCTCCAGACAGAAACCGGTCATGGGCTGCCGTGACGGATTGGACCATGTGCATGAGGAAGCGGTGGGACAAAGCGAGCCGAACCAGATCCTTTCTGAAATAAGACGAGGTCGACTTGGATCCGATGGTGAGAACCGTGCGAGTCTGGAATCTGTCCATTCGGGCCATATCCAAGAACTCAAACTGCCCTGGGATGTAAGTGGTCAGAGGCGGACTGGTATCTCCATCCAACGACGCATTGATCGCCTTTAGCAGAGGTCCGTTTGATGAAAATGCGGATCTCTCAATCGTAGCCTCAATATATCCGATCTTTCCTGCGGCCGCTCGAGGCTGGAGATCTGGTATGTCAGAACTGTAGTTGCAGACCACGTCAAAGTCGATACATTTCTCGCAGGCTGGCTTCGTTTCGTCGCATTTGACTCGACGCAGCTTGCAATTCCGACAGCCTAGTCTGGACTTTGTGTGGGCTTTTCGCTTGCGAGAACTCAACCCTCGTTTGGTGGGAGTCACGGTGGGTTCGTCGTTGCCAGTCATGGCTGAGCAACCGTATCAATGTCGCAACAGACACGCTTCTCGCACCCGGTGGTTCTCTCTAGCAAGGTCTAGAGCTGGCGCAGAAATACGGGCAAAGGTCAAGCATGGTTGTCTGACGGAGATGATGGAGAGCATGACTTATTGACTTACTACTTTCTGGACCAGATCAAGGCGCCCAAGGGATCATGGACTCGACTCTCGGATTTAGACGGCGTCCGTCCGACGCCCGGTCCAAGCAAATGGACATACACTGTACGTAGCACCCACCTTCAGCCAATCTATGGTGGAGTGACACGTCCATGCATCCCCTCATTCGCTAATGGAGGTGAGTTTCAATCAGGCGCTAACCCTCGCTCGTATTTCTGTGGCTAAAGGGGCTGGTGGCCTTTGACCAGGAGCATGAGATAAGAGGGTGAGCAATCTGGGAGATTCCTCCGGATGGCAGAGCGCTGGAATATACATCGTGTATATAAGAGCAACGGACGGTGTCTTGTTTATGTTCCAGCAAACTCCATTCATGTCTAATAAAGTGGTTGAGTAAGAAGCAAGGTACCTAGGAGCTCCTCTTCTGGCTCTTATTCTGGCAATTTTACTCCGAAACCAGCCTCGATCTGTGAGAGGAAACCATCGGCGAACAATTTCCCCAGCAGTCCGCTACAACCAACAGCTCTATATATCCATCTCTCAAGACACAAGTCATCGCCATGGCACTCTCAACCCTCTACAGGCCTATACACTGGCACAGATGGCTGTGCCGGACCAACAGCGCGTCACGCACATTGTGCTCTTTCGCTACCACCCATCCGTACCGTGGACCGACCTCGAACACCATTTCGCCGAACTGGCCAAACTGAAATCAACATGTCTCAAGCCCGCCGGGACCGGAAAGCCATATATGCTATCGATGCAGATGGGCAAGAATAGCAGCTGGGAGAATTTCGGCAAAGGCATGACCCACGCCATCGTCCTCGAGTTCGCCAGCGTCGAAGATAGAGACTTTTATCTGCTCGAAGACCCCGTGCATCGCGCATTCAGCGTCAACGCGGCTCCTCTGATCGAGGATTCGGTCGTTGTGGGTAAGTTTCTCCTGAATCGGGGGTGGTGATGGTCTGGAAGCTCACTCGAGACCATCCGGGATGCTATGCTGAGCTGACATGACATGATGATGCTAGACTTTGTCAACGGGTCATTACTCGGCCCTTCACCGCAACCAGAGAACACCAAATACAAGTCATATCCGGGGTCCTGCCATTGCGGCGGCGTCGGGTTCAACATTCGATTGCCAGTGGGGAATCCGCCCACGCACATCATCTGCCATTGTGATACGTGCAAAAGGATATCCGGAGCGCCTTACACTTGCAACTATATCATTCCTATTGAAGACTTTGCCATCTCCCAGGGCCGCGACCACCTGAAAATGTACGAATATCAGGGGGCGAGCGGGAAGAACGTCTCTTGTTATTACTGCGACAATTGCACCAGCCACATCTACCATGTCCAGCAGAGGGATCCGAGTAAAGCGATCGTGAGGACTCTGCTTCTCGATTGTGGCAATGTCATGGGTGTCAGTGGAGAGATCTTCCGAGAAGGCGCGTTGGCATGGGTGGGAGATTTGAGAGGTGCTCTACAGGCCTGATCGATGCGGTGGACTGGGTTGACGGCGACACTGGCAGTGGTACTGCAAGTGTAGGATCAATGGCGCCAGGTGGTGATATAGGTCACCGCCAGGATACGCCCTGCTCTGGTTCTTTTCGAATCGTGACCTTCAAAGAGTATCCGGGTCACAAATGGGGAGCACTTCGCTCGCGTATCTATGCGAGGCATCACAGGACCTCCAGATCGTGCAAGCGCAGCATCCACCGATGAACGAAAGCTTGTCTGGACGACAACAAGCCCTTTTCAATGCCCGTCACGCACCCTGTGTAGCACTACCTTGTCTTTGACACGATCCGGCGTGCTACACGGGGCACAGTGTACGTTAAAGCAGCGTGACTCCATATCCAAAAATATCTCTTGCCGGGTGAAAACAGTCAGAAATCAACTCGGAACTCTTAGCAACTCATCTTCCAACTCGAGCCTCAGGCTCCCCGGCTTTGTCTGCGCCTTTTCACATCCTAGCCCTGCCGATAAAACATCTATCTATATCATGTCGCATATCATGCCATTTGGCAGCTCTTGTTTCTTGTGATGGCGGTGCCCGGGCGATTCTCGAAGCGGGGCAACTGGCCCTTGTTCTGACACCCATAGAGATATGCGCCGACCAAGTCCATCCATATACGAAATAGAAATAGCCAAGGGCAGGTGTGTTGTACGTCTTTTTCAGCCTCGAACTTGAAATGGCTCAAGTTCCACGTCAATCATCGTCTTGGCTGACGACAAGCTTGTGGATCGCCATCCTCCTCTCGAAGGTGTGACGCGCGGCATCCAAGACGCCAATGGAAACTGGGGCAACAATACATAAAGAAGGTCAGGCAACCCATATCGCATATCCGCTGCTACTTGCAGGTACCTACCTATGATCATTAAGGTACTCTTCCACTCTCACAACAAGCCCAGCAATAAATAAGCACACTAGTACAAGTTGAAAAGGTTCTCATCATGGAGTCCGACCGCGGTCTATTTTCGCATCACGATAAACCCCCTAAGCAGTCTCTACTCCAAAAGATTGAACATAAGGTCGAGCAGAAGCTTGGTGGCAGCCACCACCCACAACAGCAAGGCTATGGTCAACCAGGTCATGGCCAGCAGGGTTACGGCCAACAAGGCTATGGTCAGCAAGGCTACGGCCAGTCGGATCAGGGCTTTGGCGGACCGCCTCAAGGCCAGTATGGTGGCGGACCTCAGCAGGGCTTCGGAGGCCAAGGAATAGGTCATCATCAGCAAGGCGGGTTCGACTCAGGTCGTGGAGGATTTGAAGGCGGTCGAGGCGGTTATGGAGGCGGAGGCGGAGGAGGCGGTGGTGGCTTTGGCGGCGGCCACCATGGCGGTAGACATGAATTCGGCGAAGGGCCAGGCCAGGGTTTCCAAGGCGGAGGTCCTGGTGGTGGTCCTGGTGGTCCTGGTGGTGGTTTCGGAGGCGGGGGATTCGAGGGCGGTAGAGGAGGTGGATTTGGTGGTGGTAGAGGCGGCGGCGGAGGAGGGTTTGAGGGTGGTCGAGGAGGAGGAGGCCCAGGAGGATTTGGTGGTGGTGGCGGGCGTGGAGGCGGCTGGTAAAGCTTCTGAAAGCCTTGTTAGATATTGTACATTATTAAATCCAAGCCGTTAAAGATTTCTGCTCTTGCTGAATCAGTCTTGTCTTTGTGGTAGTTGTTGTTATGAGGGAGCGACAGTGATGATGGCTGACCGGGGATAAGCACAGGGCGGCATCACCTTCACCCCAAACAGGACGAATGAATCTTGGCACTTCCTCCGACTTCAACTTGATCAAGACAATGGCAATCCACTTCTGCCTGCTGGCTCTCTCCAACGACCACCTCCAGGAGCCTCCACAACATGTTCACAAAGGACTGACTGACTCCGGTTTCTGGCCAGTGTCTCCTGGCTGGACCTATCAAGTCTCAATTCCTGCCGCCTACTTCAATATGGCCGACAATACGCTCCAGTCATGGGAATATCTCGAGACCCTCCCAGGGACCCAGTTCTACCGGCTATACCGCAGCCCAGCGTCTGCCCTGGCCATCTTCCGCAAACGACTGACCAGCCTAGCCAAGACGTTTGTCATGATGCTGTTGTACATGCCTGCTCCTTTACCTGTGAAAGAGCTGGAGCTTTTCGTCAAAGACACAAGTCGCGGGGAACGTGAATACGCCATCGATCTCCTCCACCGATACCACATCTTCAAGGACGTAACTTACAATGGTACCAAAGCGTACACGTTGACTCCCGACTTTGCTAGATCGCTCCGCCGTGCTTTGACCGGGGCAGGTGACAGCCGGTCCTTCGGACAGGTAGCCTTCAACGTCCCTGACAATCAGAAGGTCACCATCGCGCAGCTGGACGAGTACGCTCGTCAACGGTGGGAGGGCATCCTAGGATATATGGTCGGATCGTCGGCAGTGCCGCTGGAGGGTACGACTACCGAAACCCAAGCTGCCATTCAGCCGTCGCCGGGAGTTATTGAGCTGCTGAAGGCTGGCCACCTGATCGAACTCTCCGGGACGTATAGCAGAGGACCGACAGCCAAGATCACCAAAGAAGGCTTTGCGTTTGTGCTGCAAGACATCAATACTCAGATCTGGGCCCTGTTATTTCTGTACGTCGATAACGCTGAGGTATTTGAGATGGACAAAGTGGACGTGTTGTCGTTCCTGTTCTTCGTCTCTTCTCTGGAGCTCGGCCTTGCTTATTCCACCGCGCCTCTTGACGATACCCAGCAACGATGCCTGTCCGACCTGGTATCGTTCGGCATCGTCTACCAGCCGCTCCTGGAAGACGGTACTCCCGTGAATTACTTCTATCCCACACGGCTGGCCACGACCTTGACGTCCGACTCAAGTACCACTCTCTCCGCGACAAACACAACGATCGGCTCCTCCCTCTCCAAGTCATCTTCATCATCTTCCACTTCTTCCGGCGCAGCCAAAGGCTTCATCATCGTGGAGACAAACTATCGGCTGTACGCCTACACCTCGTCGCAACTACAGATTGCGCTTCTCTCGCTATTTGTCAACCTGCGTTCCCGCCACCCAAACCTGGTGACCGGGAAAATGAGCAAATCCTCCGTCCAGCGAGCCATCCAAGCCGGTATCACCGCCGACCAGATCATCTCCTACCTCACTTCCCACGCACACCCACAAATGCGTCGGCACGCGCAAGCGGAACAAGCCCGCAACGCCGATCCAGGCCGTATTGTTCCGATCTTGCCCGCCACCATCCTCGATCAGATCCATCTGTGGCAGTTGGAACGTGACAGGATGACCACGACGCCGGGCTTTCTGCTGAAAGACTTCCCAAACCAGGCGGATTACGAGGCGCCGTGCCGCTATGCAGACGAAATCGGCGTGTTGGTTTGGAAAAACGACAAGAAACGCATGTTCTTTGTCAACCGTATTGAAGGCGTTCGGGCGTTTATGGCGGAGAGAAGAGCAAATGCCCAGGGATGAAACGACATCAAGGCGGAAACAATTCGCAACTACTAGAGCGCAACGCAGCCACAATATCTAGGGAGCCACCACGCACGACTCGTCAGTACCGAATGGCCAAAGACATGCTGCGGGCTCTATACGTCTCGGAAGCGAGACACAAGTCTATCAAGGAATTATCTGGATCCAAGAATCGGAGACCAATCTAGAGGCCCTCCATCTCTTATACAGGAGAAATGATTCTTTGGATGCAAGAGCCTCATCAGCCACCATCAGCCAAGGCACTGTTGGCCACCGTCAGCAAGCAATCGGTCTGAAGGCCTAACCTAGCTACGTTGGCAACAGGGATATGGGCGCATGTTCGACCTGAGTAAGTACTGGGTGGTTCATCCAAGACCTTGAAAGGCCGCCGTCATGACAAATGGACACCTAGACAAGGGAAAAGGCATTCGATCTGCCCCTTTACTCTTCGATCATTCCATACATCTTCTGCACGGGTGGGTGTTTGGGAGAGAGAAGGACAGGACACGGACCTTGAGTAAGCAAGTCGGCGACTCGCCCACTACAGTGAGGCTGAAGGCTGACGCGATACAAGTCTGCTCCACGACTTAATACCACATACCACCAGACAGCGGTCACTGACTCGGTGTCTGCTAGTAGTACTCTGCTCATAAGGTCTTGGGAAAGGGGCGATCTTGGGAAACTAAAGGCCGATCAGGCACGCCGAGTCCCTGAATTAACTGAATGGACCGAGTGAGGTGGTGGAATTACAAGAAGTTTAAAATGCCAGGCCACAAGGCCAAATTCACTGCTATCCGCCCACGACTTCCGCTCTATCTCTCGCTTGCTTGCAAATTGCACAGCCGCCCACCGCCATGATTTTATCCTTGAGCAGCCTGGCATTCGTGACCTTTGGCCCCACCGATCTCGTGAACCTAGTTTCTTCCAAGTCGCCATCATCATCGCCATCTTGGCCCCTTTGTCCAGGCAAAAGCGTCTCATCCCCCTCGGCGTCAGGGCCATGCAAGAGATGCGAAACATGATACGCATGCCCACAGGCGAAACCGACGAGCGTCTCTGTCTCTTCCTCGTGGAACGGGTTCCGACAGGACGCACATATTCCAGGTTTGACTTCCGAGTCCGGTTCAGGCTGCTGCTGCTGTTCTTCTCCAGTAGTAGCAACGGGTTCGACATGGACGCGACGATGCCTAGAATTAGGAGGCAACACATCGAATTTGATACCCCTTCTCCGCCCCCTTCGCAGTGTTTCCATAGCCACCGCGACCTCGCTGCTCAGGACTCGCGCCACGCCGGAACTGATGCTGTCCTGCAAGTCGTATTCGCGGATCATTTTCTTCAAGCCGTCCTTCAAGCCTTCGATCTCGAGGCCCGAAGGGATGCGTTTGACCAAGGTGATAGGGTCAATGGCGGTACCGACTTCAGCTAGCAAGCCGGAAATGAAGCGCGGTCTTGACATGCTGTATTCCAGCAGGTCGTCCCATAGTCCTTGATCGTCTTGTTCTTTGGCGAATGCGATGGCCTTGGAGACGTCCTTGAGTTCGTCGATGATCAGAAACAAAGCCTTTTTCATCTGGCCCGTTTTGCTCAGCAGATAGACCAGTTCTTCGATGTAGTGCTTCTGCTCGCATATCTTGACCGCTGTCTCGAATGTGTATGCTGTGGATGTCTGCAGGAATTCCATGAGCAGTTCGCGCCCATACTCTGCGAATAGTTCCACCGCCGTATCGGCGAATTGCTCCACTAGTTGTTTCCCTGCATCGGCCACCAGAGATGTCGTGAGGGCCGAGTGACCGACACGCGGGGCGGCAGATGTGTTCTGTGTGCCGTCGCCGCGCCAGAGTGCTTTGAGGTAGAAAAACAGAAAAGGCCGCAACGAAGGGGTGTCGAGTTGTGTGACGACTTCGTCGGCCTCAACCACTGCTGCGGCTGCTTCGTCCACAAGCACCTTGATCGGATCCGAGGCCAGTTCTTCCAGCTCATCTCGTGACGCCGACTGGATTTGCGAAGGTGAGATGCGAAGCATCACAAAACTAGGCACGTCCTCGGCAATAGCATCTACCAGATGATGATCCTTGATCAGCGCCATGGCCGTATCTGCGTCTTGAAGGTTGATATAGCACTTTAGAGCGTCATTGTAACGCCCATCCGCCAGATACAGCTTCGCCAGGCTTTCTTCCAGGATTCTCCAGTCTTCCGATTCTTTGGGGGCGCCACCCCCTCGAAGTTGGTTCTCGATAGCCGTGGTTATGCTGCTGATTTCGAACAGGTCCGAGGGCCACTCATCCAGCAGCTCCTTGAAACGGAGTCTGTCCTTTTCGACGTAATGCCCTAGGATCAGTTCAAAGATCGACGACGGGAGAGGAGGCATCAATTCCAGTGTCGGTATGTGAGGTGAGATCTCATCAAACTTCTGATTCCGGATAAACACCCAGATCCAATGTTCCCATGGGGTGGTAGTATTGAGCACTTTGGCAGCCACCTCGCCGGCTTCTAGCCACTTGTTTGCATCGACCAACTGTTTGAGCCAGAGTTCGCCTATGCGTCGCTTCTCCTTCTCTGCCGCTGAAAACTTGGGTTGCGTTCCGTTCTGAGCCGAACTGGTGATCGAGGTTGAGTCGGCGAAGAACTCGGCCAGCGTAGCTTCTTGACCTGCTTGCATTGGACTGGCTGGAACAGCTGACCCTGATTTCGCCAGCGAACTGGGCTTTGATGGACCCGGCGAAGATGACGAGTCGGAGGAACCTGTCGTGGTACCGGCTGCTTCGGGATGTTGATCTACCAATTCCCAGGCTTCCTGATATCGCTTCACGCTCAGTAGCCACTGTAAACGGTCGTTGAGGTTGCGTTTCACCGCCACAATACAGTCATACGGACTGCAAATGAAGATCTTCATGCTTTGCGCCGTTACCATACCGTTCGAGTCTTCGCCCGCTTGTGCCTCAGTTGACCCGAATCCAGGGAGCCAACCTGTCAGATAATTGCGCTCTCGGGTGCTCCCCCCTCGGTCAGGGCCACTGTTGCTGGTCTTGACGCTTTCCGCGCCACTGAAGAGTCGGTTGGCTCCCAACATGCGCGGTCCGTACATTGTGGCATCCCACATGCCCTGGCCAACTGTCTCGACCCCCGTGTAGAGACTGGTTCCCACAGTTCCCATACCGGAGCCGATCGTATTGAGATATCCCTTTGGCACGAGGGAAGCAGGTACTCGGATCGGAGGGAGGACGGACAAATGGTAGTCTGAAGATGACAGAGTCTCAAACCTGCTCATTGATAGAGTGTCCGTATCAATCTCTTCCTTGGTGTTGATGTCAATCAAACGTAACTCCGGTTCTAATGCGTTATGTCGGATCCGCCGTCCTCTTTTGCCTCCTTCATTGCCTTGAGAAGTGGATTTGTTTCCCTTTTTCTCCATGTATGCAAGCACTAAAAGCAGAGTCGGGGTATAAAGCGAAATTCCAGATATTGTACAGTCATCAAATCGTATACTGGAAGAATCGTTAGCGAAGAACTCTCGTGGAACAAACATACCCACATCGTAGCGACCTCTGCGCGTCCAATCTTGTTCTCACTCGCGTTGCCCGTGGGACCGGGATAGACTTTGATAATCCAAGCCGAATCTCCCCAACCTACTAGTATTTCCTCTGTTCTGCTTTTCTCCTGGCCCTGCGTAGTTCCATTGGCCGAAGCAACCGCAACAGTGTCGGAAGAATGGTCATTGTCGCTTTCAAGGTTGTCCCGATCGATCCACTCAGCGCGAGCTTTCCAAACTCCGGCCATTTCTTCCCAGCCTGAGCGGTTCGGTCTATCGATGTGGCTCATTCGCTTCCATTCAAGACCAGATTCGCCGCTCTCCATTTTCAAATTCGACCTCATGATCTTGATGCCCTGTTCATTGACCCAGAGAACATATTTCCCGGAAAGCGACCATTTGATCGTGCTAATGATGCCCTCGCCGCTATGCAAGACTCTGTCTGACCCGGTATTATGTCCCAACCCTATGGATCCGAGCCAACTGGATGCTGCTGCGGCTGTCCCAGTTGTGGTTGCGTTCACACTCTTCCCTGGTTGTCCTCCGGTGGTCAACACAAGACTCCCGGCCTGGCCTCCAGACAGGTAGTTGCGGTCCGATTTATACTCTGGTGATAGTGCCACAGTTTGTACAGGTCTCCCAAAATTGCGGAGCTGGACATCCCGAGAGTCAACCAAGGATGCAATACAGACATTGCCGTCAATGGATGAGGTCGCTATGTATATCTGGTTTGAGGGTACGTTGGGTACCTGTGGCTGTTGCTGTTGCTTTCCTTTCGGCGTCGGCGAGCTTGAGGGCGACTGGCTGTTGCTGTTGGCGTTCGCTGCCGCAAACTTTTGGACTGCTTCCGGTCGAAAAGAAGGGAGGGGATGTGGATACGGAGATATTGAAATCGAGGACACACTGGCCGTGTGGGCATGATATACACGCAAGGCAGTAAAGGAGGGCAAGGTAAAGACATGCTATTCAGGTGAGCAAGACATCTCGGAGAGGAGGGTATAACATACGATGTTGCCATTATGCGTTCCCACGATCTAAAATACTGAATGTATTAGACAGAAATTCAATGCGAAAGAAGCGAGACCGTCAAGGGGACTTGCCATCTTGTCCCCGGCCACCAGAAATGTGCTTGTAGCATCTCCAGTTCGGTATAATGGACTTAGATTCCTCGTCAAAGTAGCGTATTTCAGGCGTGGCTCTTCCTCCTCCTCCTCTTCATCCTCTTCGTCTTCTTCAGCTTCTCCACCCTCATCCTCCTCGATTTCATCTGGCGTGGGTTCTGGATCAATGGGCTTCGCAGTCTGCCGTGGCTCAGCCTGTGGCTTTTCGTCGTCGCCTGGCTCGGGTGAGCCATCTCCAGCCGCCATCCAGACTGAAAATGGTCAGTGTCGCGTCATCTACGCCTGCGTGTGCTAGAGACACACATGCGGAGCGATCGATTGGCGTCGAACTCCAACAGCTGCTGTGACGAGCACCATTGCACCCTCTGGGTAGCCAGACGACGCCGCTTTATAGCTACCCCGGACTTACGGACTAAGGCAACTCAGCCGAGATCTTTCTAGGCTTCATGTCACAGCCTGAGTTGAATTCAACTTCATTTCAATTCACAAGACGTCGTGATAGCTTTGGACGACTGACAAAGACGGAGACCTGTAGCTCCCACCAAACACAAATCAACCATGTTCCCAGGTATGTACCAATAGGGGGAATTGTATACCTGACAATGGCCACAACCCTTTCTTCCGCCTCAACACCTATCTATTCGTAACTCAGCACCTTGACGTGGCGATGATTCATACCGTACCTTGGCATATTCTGTGATATCGACAACCTATGGATGCTCCTCCATTCCACAATCCTGACACGATGTGCAGCATGCCCGTCCTCTCGTCCTTGGTCTTTTCCCCGACGTCACTTCGGCCAGATGCGGCCCGATCTTTGTAGGGATGAAGGAACGACGTGTTGACCGGTGGTTGAGCTATCGAGAGACTGAACATACACAATAGTTCAACATCCTCGAAGACAGCCGTTGATGGCAAGACATCCATTAAATACGCTGTTTATGTGCTCATGTACTTGCAAGTAGTTCAGTCCATGCGGACCCTTTTCTGGGAGATCCTCTCTCGCCGCCCTATAAGCAAAACCTCCACCGCATTGGAGCTGGAAATAATCAAGTAAATCATTTTGTCCGCAGCCGACAACTAAACAAGTCACTCATTTGTTCGCAGGTCTGCGCAGATTCAAAGTGAGCGATGCGGACAGCGGCGGTCCGACCGACGCTATGTCTAGGAAACCAATTCGTATGCTCGACGTGTCGAAGAAGCGGATATGAAGCTCTTCGCCAACCTGGCTTCCGGCCCCTGCATGCATCACCGATCTTCCAGCGTCCGCGCCGGCGGGAATTCTTCTCCTCCAACCCATCGCTATTGAGTCAGACGGCGCAAAGAAGAGAAGAGGCCAGAGAAAATTCCACTTCTCCAGCCGTGGCACAGCAGTCACAAAAGCGGAAAACTGCTCGTACATCCGGGACCAAGACATCACTACGGCGAGTGGGGCTCGAGGCGCAGAGATCAAAAGCTGGAAACTTAGCACGCTCTTCCGGGAGGGCTGAGGACGAGTCTGCAACGCCCAAGCTCGTGACGGCGTATGCGGTGGCCGAGCAATTCGATCTCAGCAAGGTCGCGGAGATCCTGCGCAATAAAGGCTACGAACCGGATCCATTGGGCACCGGCCTGTTCCCGCAAGTGCTGCATGTGCAGATTCCCATATCGTCGATTTACCGCTCGACCAATCCGGCTGCGCGGGACCTGTCGTCCACCGAGGTCGGCGATGTCTTTATCTTTCCGTCCGGAACGTTGGTGACGTGGGCTTTGCCAGAAGGGTTCACATCCTACTTCGCAACGCGCACACTCCTTCCGGCTGCGATTAACCCTCACAAGGAACCTATCGAGACCGAAGACCTGGACTATATAGAAGACCCGAACCGGGAGCATAGCACCATCCGTGGAGACACCATCATTCTCGGCACGAAGCGACCAGATCACCTTTCGCAAGACCAAGGCGATGCGCAGCCTGAGGCGCAATATCAAACCGTCGACACGGTGCTAACAAAGATTGCCTACTCGTCAGGTTTCGCAAGGAGCACCAAACTTGCCGTCCTGGAGACCAATCTATCGACTTATCTTGCTTCCACTGCCGATATCCCCATGCTCCTCTCCAAAGGGTCGCGCCTGCCATTCAAACTCTCCCGACGGTTCATCCTGCGCAAGACGGGCCAATTGCTTCTTTTGCGAGCCCAATTGAACCTCTACTCTGAACTGACCGACTCTCTCCCCGACTTGTTCTGGGACTCGCGCCATGAACTCAATCTGGAAAACTATTACGACCAAGTGGGGCGGGCGCTAGACGTGGGGATCCGGATCAAAGTCCTCAATGAGAAAATGGACTATGCGGCCGAAATCGCGCAGGTGTTGAGGGAGCGGCTGAGTGAAAAGCATGGGCTGTTTCTCGAATGGACCATCATCGTGCTTATTGCCATCGAGGTCGGCTTTGAGGTGTTGCGACTCTGGAAGGACGGGTTTTGGGAGGAGGTATGGGAAAAGAACAAGAAGGGCGAGGTCGCTGGCTCGAATGAAAGAATTCTCGACGAGACTGCCTAGACTGCATTCCTTAGAAAGGCAGCGGTGGCGTGGTTGAAGAACCAGCCAAAGCAGAATATGTCACACCTGCATAGATAGATCCGCTGGTAACATGTTTCGCCTTGCTAGACCTCAATGATACAATCCACTCACACGGCATGGCATGCTTTTGTCGTTGGGGCTTTGTTGGCGCCGAGAAGTCAGAAATATCGGC
This sequence comes from Exophiala sp. LBMH1013, assembly GCA_024611085.1. Classification (NCBI taxonomy): domain Eukaryota; kingdom Fungi; phylum Ascomycota; class Eurotiomycetes; order Chaetothyriales; family Herpotrichiellaceae; genus Exophiala; species Exophiala sp. LBMH1013. Next base: position 2,299,808 of record JAMFLB010000009.1, on the reverse strand, counting down.
ATCCCACAACATCAAATGTATCCTGTGGAAGGCCTCTCACGCAAATGAACGGCTGAATCATAGGACTGCTAGGCAGATATAAAGACAGATCTCACATCAATCGCAAGCCAGGACAGGACAGGACAGAAAGGGCAACGTGTTGTTACTACGTATCATCAGCAAAGGGATAGGGGGGCTACTAGTCTTAAAGCCGAAGGTTTGCCGAAGGTCTCAGCCTCGTCACTGATCAGGGGTTGCCAATCGGGATTGATCCAGGGGATTTGTTCAGGACGGCCTGCTTTTACCAGGGATCTTGACATCCAGAGCAATAGTAAAAGTGAAAGTGAAGTAAAGAATGAGTGTTCCTCTCACTTCACGTCTGAGAGATGTGTGTTGTTGGCGTTAGACTCGGCAGTCACAACTGCTGAATAGAGATTACAGATTGACAGACAGACAGTCATAGGCTGAACTGGGATACTAGAGGGACGTTTAAAGCTTCTTCACATAAGAAATACATTATACAATGACAACTACAAGTAGCCAAAAACAAAGAAAGGAAGCGGGAGGATTGATTGCAGAAGCAATTTTCATTTTGGAGAAGCTATGGTTCAGGGATCATTTGATCAGGGGCCACCTATTGTGACCTGGAACCTTTTGTGTGAAAAGCCAGAGCAATTGATTCGAAACCTGATCCAACGCAAGTGTACCTGCCACCACGACCTGGATTCCATCTAGCCAAACCAAATGGTCTAGCTTGACAGAGACCGATCAAGTAGCGGTTCCTCGATAGCTGGGAGGTCGAAGTCTGTGTCTGTTCAATTAAAACCAGCTAGCATTGTCTCTTCCTGGATCTCACTGTTGAGATGTTATGTCTTGTCACCATTGCATATGCTGATGAATGCATGTAGGGGTACATGGCAGACATAGCTGCAAAGAGTGTCGGGGTATGTTGTGAGAGGTATGTACTCAGGCAAAAGCAACCAGAGCCACCAATCCAAGCCAGCCAACATTGACACCTGCAGTGCCGGCACCACTGTTAGGAGCAAGTGGGACGGCGGTGCTGCTGGAAGGAGGAATGGTGGCAGTAGAAGAAGTGGTAGTAGAGACAGTAATGTCAGTGGTTGATGATGCACTGGACTCAACAACAGAGCTCGAAGTAGGGGTCTCGACAACAGTGCTTGAAGTCGGAGTTTCGATGACAGAGCTGGAAGTTGAAGTCTCGACAGGAGTAGTGGCCTCAGTGGTGGGTGGAGTGGTACTCTCAGTCTTAGTGGTAGAAGTGACTGGAGTGGAAGCGACAGATGGGATGACCGGAACACCTGGAGTCTCGGTAGGAGTCTCGGTATTGACGATAGAGGTGATAGAGGTCGTCAAGGTCGGAGTGCCAGTGACAGACTCAGTCGAGGTACCCTCAGTAGTGGTGATAGTGCCGTAGGTGTATGGGACAGGCGGAGGAAGGCCATAAGAGTTGCAGCCAGTTGCGGTAGCGGTAGCAGTAATGGTAACGGTGTCTGAAGAGAGGGGAAATTAGCAAAGCAGCGCAGGCAGACGAATTTCTCACTTACCACGGGGAATGAGATTGACGATATCCTTGATGTGATGAGCGGGAACATTGCGAGCTGGGAACGTGTGTTAGTTGCTTGATGGTGGAAATGCGATGGCAAGGAAGTGAAAACATACCTTGCAAAACTGCGACGACCTTGTCCTCGAACGCACCAGTGACTCCATGTGGAACGGCAGTGGTCGCTAAACCCGAGTTAGCAAAAGGCAAGCGCCAGGCAGCAGCGGATCTTGGCGGCCAACTTACCGATCATACCAACTGCTTCGAGGGCAGCCAGCCCAAGGGCCAACACACTTGAGAACTTCATGTTGATGATGAAGGTAGGGATTGGGTAGTATGCTTTGTGTAAGAGTAAGGAGTTATCCAAGTTCAGGATGTCTGGTCCAAAAGTTGCGACTCAGAGGAGGGTTTGATGGAACTTGATGAAGGTGTAGAAGAGTAAGGTAATTCGGTTGAGGTAAGTAAGTAAGTAAGATTGAGGAAGTGAGGATGGTGGGAGAGAAATTTATAGCTGTGAATGAGGCCGCGAGATCAGTCCAGCCAAGACACCCGCGCTCTCGTTTTGGGAAGATCAGAGTATGCGCCTCTGATCAGATCGCATCGCCAGACCGAAACCGGCCAATCGTCCGCAGCGCTCAGATCAGTGAGATCAGTGATTGATCCAGCAAAAGGACTGCGCTGCGGAGCGTTGTGAAGGAAAGTGCGCTTCAGCGATCGGGCACCTGCCGATGAAGGGTGGAAGTAACCAAGAGGATTCAAGTTCTGGAGCCTGACGAGCAACCACCATGCATCCAGCCGACAAAGACAGCAGAAGGCGAACGGGTGTCCACAGGAGATTCACTCTAACTTGTGTGAAGACAGAACAAGACCAGTGCTGGTGACTGCTCGACAGCAGGTATCAATCCCAAACCTTACCTGCGGGAGATGTTTGACAATATCGCAAGGCTCCAGATATGGATGACCGCCTTCTTCCAGCTTGCGTTGCCCTTATTCAGGAGGTTGGGGCCCGGCTTCGGCTACTTGCAATGTCACATCTCACATCCTGGACAAGATTGCACAGATCTGTCACACCTTTTCGCCATATACTGGGTCGTTTCTTCCACACACTTACACGGGGTTGAGGATGGCTTTGTCAAATCATGATGAAGAGAGTGATACGGAGGAAGTTCAACGACAACAGAATGAAATGAGCTTCAAGAAGTTCGACGTGTCTACAGACGGCTCTACCCGACGCTAAAGACGGATGATCGACCGCTAGTCAATTAGCGTGGTTTCAGTGTCTTGGCCTAGGAGACTGCACTGCACGACCAGGAGGAGGTAGAACCACCGGAGATCACAGGTGCACAGGTGCAAAAGAGGTGAATGGAGAAGAGATGATACTGGAACAAGCAGGAGAGAGTGGATATGCAGGAAGAGACAAGGCTGTGGACTGTCTGTTGTACATATCCTCAAGATGGCCGACTATCAGGCTGGGACCCGAGGACAGCTCAGAGATACACCTTTTCCGAGTATCAAAAGCTAAAATCAACCGCCAAATACTCCTCTCGTCTTGTACTAATAGCAAGAGTGGATTGGCAGCTCGAATACACTCGGTATGTACTCTGATGGAGGATTGCATCGGCCTAATATCCGTGGACGGATATCCTTCGAGGCGCTGACGATGCTCTGGGCGAGGTCTGGGACCCTTCCGCTAGCAGTGTCGAGGCTATCTGCTCACTCAGAAGATATTGGAGCCATTACGTTGTGATTACACCAGCTGCAGGCTTCTACATAGACGTGCGCTTCTATCAGCGTCCCAAGCGCGACCTTGGCTTAGCTGGGCAAGACATATCTTGTCCATGTCTGGAGCAAGGGGTATTTTGGTGGCCACTGCGGCTTGAACACAGCCTAAATTGATGCCGAGCGAGCCTGTACGTGTACCACTTCGATGCAATCAAAATCGGAGGTTGCTGTGTAACGGGTGTAAGGGACTTGGTCCTATCATTAGTAGTTACCTAGCCGAAGCCGTCCCCTTAGGCGCCTGTGCGTGTCCGTAGAGCGTTGAGCGTTGCCCAGATCTGGGGGACGTGCAGAGCTTCGACAGTGGCCGCGTTTTCCTGGGGTTGGAGGACTTGTAAAGCCTCTACTTGTACCGCGAAATTGCTGAAATTGCAGCCAGGCTCATCTTGAAAGTCGAGAGGGTGACTGGTTGTGTATGCCTCGAAAGAGTGGTCAGGGAGGTGCTCTGATCTAACCGTCAATACATCGCGTGCATGCACCCCTTCTCTTCTTTGACTATTGGCATCTTTGTTGCCGGCTATATCACTGCGCGTTGGGATCTCGTTACCCGACTTTATGAGTTGGCCATTTTTGCCTGGGATCACGGTGTTATTGTATGCTATCTGACGCAACGCGCTCTGACTCGGGACTAATCGAACTGCAGACTCGCGCCGCGAAGGCTTTCGTCCTCATTTCACTAATCTACGTCCTCATCGCAATCCCTCTAGATCGACTAGCAGCGCAAGAGGCAGCAGTTGTGAGTCAACAGACTGCCTGAGGTGGACCGAGCTAATCCAGAGCAGCATCCACGGTTGCCTGCGCATGGGATTTCAGCCCGGGAACAATTACGCCGCAGAGGCTCTTTCTGAGCCCTAACAACATGTTATCATGGTTGAGAATAACGATGGCATGCTACGGATATTCTGGCCGAATAGTCTTACTCGGACAACCACACCCGGTGTGATAGTGGGATGGAAGAATTCAGAATTGGACTTCTTTGTGGTGACCGTCCTAGAGGACGTCGAGGTACAGAACTCCAGAAGACGGGAACAAAGGAAGATGGCTGATAACCACAGGTCCAAAATGTCGAGTCTGCGCTGCGCATGGGCACGCTCTATCGCAACAGTCCTTACCCTGTGGCTAGGATTTTCCAGCTATGCGACCGGCCCGCTATGCTGGTGCTGGGCACACTCAATCATCCAGATTTGCCCGAGGAGAAATTTGACCCGACAAGGCTTCACGCCTTCACGATTCCTGGGGAGAAAAGGCCTTACGTGTACTGTCCATTAAGCGCGGGATTATCTGTGCAGATAGTCCTCTTCGATCCCCCCGAACCCTACCCAGATGCAATACATGTCCCTGACGCCAATATCCCTTGCTCTTGGCCGCGATCATACGTCGGAAAAGGCGCCTTTTTATTCCCCGCATGAGGTTGAGATGCAAGAGGAGCAGGAGCGCGAGAGGGTTTCGCAGCTGGTCGACAAGCTACGTTTCCACACTGTGGTGAGACATCATCCAACCAAGAAAGAGCTTGCCTTGAACGCAATTCTCCGACAAATCAACTGTGCACAGGAAGTCGCTGAGCTGTTGCAAAAGAACACCCCCCTTAGTTGGTCCGAGGAGGAAGAGGAGCTTTTCAGTCAGTGAGAGGGTTGTGGAGTCAGCGCAGTCTCTCTACGCCTTTGCTGCGTACTCTGTCTGGGGGCTGTTCATGACATATGCCTTTCCGGGCCTGTTGTACTTGTTCAAGATTGCGCTCATTGGGCATCGCATCCTTGCTGAAGGCATTCTTCAGATCCTCGAATGGCCACTGCCGCTTCAAAGACTTCAACTGCCGGAAAGCCGACGATCCTTGAACGGGACTGTTGCGCTCAAGGACATCTCGGCCTGCTGTCAACAAGTTCATTTGAGACTTCAGCAATTCTCCTATTATCCCACGCAGTATGCCGTGCTCCGGCGACGACATGCCACATGGTCCTCTTTTCCGACGACCAATAGCGATTACATCCGTTTCTACAACTCTCTCTGGCTGGTTGCGAATGATGTTATTATCGGCATAGCGTTGGGGAGTTTCCTGAGCGACAATGCTCAATCCACATCCCAATTTATCGGGGGAGTACTCGACGAATATATGATCGAAGGGCTTAGGCGAATGATCCGATGGCTCATGTCATTCCCTGGTGGTCTCAAGTTGAATACGGAGCTCGCTGCATTCTTAGGTGACCTCTTTCTCTGGGTTATCGAATACTGGTCCTCGACCACCGTGGTACTGGTTTTGCCCCGACTACCCACGATCGTGTATTTTATTGGATGTTCCTCGTTTGCTGGAGCCAGCATGCCTATTGCGATATTTTCCGACCTCCTCAGCTTGATGACGATACACATTTATTCGTTTTACGTGGCAAGCGCCCGCATTTTCAATTGGCAGCTCACCATTATCATCAGCCTTTTCCACCTGTTTCGTGGCAAGAAGCGAAACGTACTACGCAATCGAATCGACAACTGCGACTACGATCTCGACCAGCTGCTTCTCGGTACAATACTGTTTACCTTGTTGTTTTTCCTCCTCCCTACAGTGGTGGTATTCTACCTCACGTTTGCCTCGGCTCGAATGGTTATCATCTCATTGAAAGCGACTCTGGACACCTGTCTAGCATGTCTCAACCATTTTCCACTGTTTGCCTTGATGCTGAGGATCAAGGATAGCAAGAGGCTTCCAGGAGGCGTCCATTTCCAACTCTTAGATGCCGAACACCACCGACTTCGGTGGCAGGAAGAGACGGAACATGGGGTTAGCGAAGAGGAAGACAACGAGGACGAGCAGCATGAGCAGCTCAGTTCAAGTATTGCCTACATCCGCCTTTCATCTACACCATTGTCATTGCGACACATATTCGAGCAATACTTTCAGCTGTGGGCACGGATCCGCCAGCATTATCTCTCGCCCAAAGTGGTCTTCAGACTGCTGACGGGTCGGTTTGTGCCACCTCTAGGCCGGAGCGAGATGTATGGATTGCAGTACTCGGTGCTTCCGCGAGAGCGCGCAACAATCTCCGAGGTATGGAAGAGCTTGAGTGAGACCATGACAGCCGGTGCATCCTCGAGCAGTTACCCTGGAGATCCACGTGTTGCGGGAGGATCTTTGCGGACGTACGGTAGAGCTATAGGCAAGAGCTGGAAATGAACCAAAACATTGTCAAAGTCCAAACAAATGATACTATACTATACTATACTAGATCCCTCCTTGCGTTATTGCTGCCCTGTGATTGCTGGATCCCGGATTCTCGTTTTATTTTGATAGCCACATTGCTGTTACGTAGCACAGATATCTCGTAAACCACACCTACCGCGGCGTGGAATGAGGCTGATGACGGACGTGGCCGCGGCGACCAGAACGGGAGGGGAGCACTTAAGTGGGGAGCCTCCGTCTTTGATTATGTCATCATCTGTGGATTGAGGCACCATCGAAAGCAGACTGACATGTTACGTAGTCAGTCTTGATCTCCTAGGAATCTAGTTCTTGTTCAAGGTCTCCCCTCCCTTTCTTCCTCCTGATATCGACCACGGGGATTAAAATCATATCGTCCAAACCCCGGTTCCTCCTGACTCTCGCCCAGTTCCTAGGAGCTCCTGTGTGTGTGCGTGTGTGTGTGTGTGTGTTTCTCCTCTTCAAATCATGCCCAAATGTCCCCGATGCGGCGGGCGCGTCGACCTGACCAAGGACGGCGACTGGGGTCATTGTGCCGATTGTACGTACCGTGTTGACGCCCACCACCTAACACCAACACCGATACCCAACACCAACATGAACTTGGGGGGGGTGGGAGGAGCTTCTCGCTGGATCTGCATGCATCTACTGATACTGACGTGAAGAGCAGGCAATAACGTACGTAAGCCGATGATGAAGAAGAGGATATGGTATATGGTATATGCCTGTGCCAGGTCAAGGGATGCTGAAATGTTTGATTTGCTAGATCATCGAGATCAAGAAGGTGAAGGACGAGGATGATGGCAAGGCGGATGTGGATGAGCCGGTCAAAGAAGGCGACTCAAGTTCGGGCTCGGGCTCGGAGTCGAAGTCGGAGTCGGGAGTTGAAGTCAAGAAATAAAGGTCATCTCACCTAGGTGCATGTCATGATATGATCTGACTATGACTATGTACCTTGGGCAGGGCAGGCTACTACGTATCTCGCCGACGCACTTGCGGGCTATTCATTGACTGCCTGCCTACCTTATCCATCTATGCAGGCAGGTGGTAAGATGGGTGGAAATCCCAGATCTGAGATACAAGATACAAGATCATTCATTCCACACAAGCAAGCAAGCAGAAGCAAACCGAAGCGGGAAAATGGACATGGGTTGAGTTTGGCTGATCATAAATCGGATCGAACGAACACAAGAAACCTTGAGATATCTTCTTCTCTGTCCTAGTAATGTGTCCTGGCCTGGGCTTTTCTTGCTTGTCTTTCTTACAGTAAGGTACAGTATATACTGGTAGTACTGGACTGTTATTCCCCTGCACGGAGGGCTTCCTTCGTACCTGGCCACATGCCCATGGACGCGGAACAGTGGATGATGGACGGACGGTGTTTACATGGCCGACGGAGAGAGTTCAGATGGTTTAGCAGTATCCAGTAGCCCTTTTTGAGACTACAGGTTGGACCATGTCAGCTCGATCGACTTGCCATGCTGTGGGATTTGTATTTCTTTGTTGCTTTCCTCTCTACTTCTGCCATCGCCGGTGTTGTCTTCGGCAGCATCTCCTTCTCCCACGACATTCTCAACAAGTCCCATAGAGCTGTGTTTCCTCATCTTTGTCTTTTCCCCCTTGCTAGTCCAATAATATTAGTAGAGCTCTTTTCTTGCTTGGTGACCCCTTTCGCGTCTCGAGTCCCTCCGAGCTCTTTCTTCCCCTTGTGGGTTATCCTACACGCCAAATAATATGATGACATAGCCATAGCCAAAGCCATGCCATGGCCATGCCATGCTTGCCATTTCCTGCCTTAGCCTGACTCAGCCCAACAGACTTCTGTATCTCCAGCGCCAAATCAAGTAAACACCTCATTGCTTGGCGGTCAATGCAAATTGCAAACAAAGGTTAAATCGGAATCAAATCTCTGGTATCATTTTCCCCCGCTCTCCTCAAATGCCAAGGAGTGACTGTGTGCGCGAGGCGATGAAGCTCAAACGTCCTCCTCGGTCTTGACGATGTGATACCTCCCCGTCCGACTTTCCAGTCTCTGGCCGGTCGTCGGGACAGGCTTGTCGACTCTGAGAATCCAGCATAGTATATCCTCGGCCGGCAACAAGAAGAACCAGATCTTGTTGCACAAGAACGACAAGCTAGTTGTGCACATGGCCACGACCGCATCGAGCCAGTAATGATTCGCGGTGGCGACGATGACCGTCAGGACCAGCAAAGGGTAGCAAATTCCCAGGATGAGGAAGAAGATTTGAGTAAAGGCCGATTTGCGCGGTTCGTTACGGCCAAGAGCCCGGCGGAAAATGCCTGAATGATACAAGAACGTGGACCCGATGACGAAGGCGTAGGTAAAATGCAGACTCGGCATGGCGGCGAGTTGGTTGACGTAGTTCCCACCGACCCAGACGGATTCGGCGTTGGCTTGACGTACCGTATCGTGGAAGCCGTACTCTTCAGGTAACAAACGAGGAGGCATGCAGGGGAAGAAGGTGAACATGCCGAAGGCGGCGAAGTTGCCTAATGTCATTGTTCGACGGACAGTGGCGAACGTGGCGTGCGATGGGGCGGCGTAGTAGTACCATGACAGAAAGCTACACACACAGTCAGCAAGGGGGATCGGTAAGGGTGGAGGGTCTGTCTGGGTGGAACATACGCAACTGTGCCGGGGATGTGGACCAGCGAGTAGATCCGATTCAAGAAAGTAATGGCAGTCAAATGGCCATTCAAAAACCAGGCCTGAAAGTCGTTTTCCTTGATGAAGAAGAAAAATCTCAACCAGGATTTATGTTCAATGTCAAGGATGAGCACGCCGTGATCTTGGGCCAGCTGCCAAAGCCCGTCGTAGCCGGAAAAGGTGATTTGCGCGATGGCCTTGGTCAGGGTGTAAAACAACAAGTTCAGGGCCCAGTAGAACATTTCAATGAGGAAGGGGAATTTGGCGAGAATGCGCGAGTGGAAATGGTCGGCAAATCGGGATGAATTCGGGGTATGCACAACCATGCCGCAACAGTTGCGTTTCTTGGGCGGATACTTGGATGAGGTGAAGACATCAGAGTCGTTGGACAAATACGAGTCGTCGTCTGCAGAACCGTCGGGCGATGAGTCTTGAACCCGGAGCTGTGGTAAAAGAGATTGTGTCGGTGCGCGACCTCTGTTAGAGTCCATGATGCGGTATCCTCGTCGACGATTCACGGTCAGGGAAGCAATCATTATTGACACCACAATCTAAAGGCAACCCGGTTAGTCAGGGAAGACACTAGGGTAGGCGTAGAGAAGACGAGACTCACGATGGGCTCTACCCAGGCATGTGAGGCGAACTGAGCGCCGCCCAAGTTGGGTTTGGCGGCAACAGCGGCCTCCGTGACATTGAAAGTGGTCGAAGCCATGGTCCCAGATGGTTGTGAGATTATGGCAATCGGTTAAAAGTTGGAAACATTCACAAGTCGAGGAATGGAGCTGAAAAGTAGCTGAAGTGTCGTGTGCCGCCGTCGTGAGATGATGGTCACGTGCGTAGAAGAAAGGCAGAGGAGGAGCTGCCTCGAGGCGACCGTTGCAAGCACCCGCCGAAAGTGACCGTCCCAAACCAAATGAATGACAAGGCAGAGTAACAGGTTTCCGATGCTCGAGTTCTTGGGTCAATCCTGGGAAGATGCAACCAAAGGGCTGGCTGGACGACTCGCGTGGTAATTGTGGTTGAGGTTGAGGCCGCGCGGAAGAGACGGGAAAAGGGTGAGCGTGGCGGAGAAGAAACTCGGGCGGCTTTGGCAGAAACAGATGGTTCGTTGGAGCGGACCGCTAATTTGACTGAGTAAATGAGTGAGCGACAGAAAGAGTCGGAAGGGAACAATAACAGAGTCGACGAGGCCCGCGATCAGAAAGACAAAGAAGACTCGATTCAATCAATGTCTTACTTGTCGTCGGTGCGATGCAGTGGGAGGAAAGAGAAAGCAAAGACGAGCAGGAAATGCGAATCTCCTCAAAGCTGCTGTGAGTGGCTGAGGCGCAGCCGCAATTACTGGTACTTGGTCGAACACAGTAGTGCAAATTTCAGGTACCCAGAAGTGCCAGGTAATTCAAGCACTTTAAGGGGTGCTTTACCCACGACTGCTCCTACGTACGTATACCGGCTCCCTTACCTAGTAGGTGCCCCTGATATCAAGCCCCTGATAAGCCCCTCTGGCTACTGCCACTGGCTTTTGGGGGCCACAGCACCTGTTACCGCAGGTACTTTGTCTACCTCAGTATGGAGGACTACATCCCGAATATGTACCTGGACTGGACTGGACTGGACTGGACTCAAAACTCACAATTGACTCGAGAGCATCCATCTTGTCCCACTGCAGTCAGGCGCAACCCTACCGTATGTACCTAGGTGCCTAGGTACCTTTCTTTCCCTTTGCGAAGCAACGGGATACGTGGTATAGTCAGGATTTCTGGCTCCGTACCACTAGCTTTGACGCTAATATGCAGTCGCCACCCAAAATCAAGCTTTATGGCCATCACACTTGCACCGAACAGGAATAAATCAGTACCGATCCCGTGCCGGAATCAGCAGATGCACTGTACTGGACTGCAGTGGACCGCATAGGGGTTCACTTCGCTGCAGGTTACTACAAGACAAGCAGCTGTACGTACCATGCGTAGAAACTTCCATTCATACCTACTTCTAAATATCATCTCCTGGCCAATATGCGCGCAAGAAAGGAATAAAAAGAAAGGAATCTTGTCTGCCCTCATCACTTCGTGCAATATCGTCCTTCCTACTCATCCGCCGAGAGGAACTCTCCTGTCACGAATCGTCGATTGTCTCGATATCGTCCTTTGCTGACTTTGTTGCTCGCTCCCTTACGAGGGCTGCGCAACCCCTCATCACCAGTCGAACGCATGAGCATTGGCAAGGCATCCAGCACTTGCTTGTTGCCTTCAAAGTAATGGTTGACGAAGCCGCCACCCAAAAGTCGGCGGATCCCGTTCAACCGCATCAACTTCCACCACTTGTCCACGCGCATCTCTCCTTCTCGGTGGATTCGGACCACCATCTTGGACGCATTGTTGGCCTGGAGTCCCAGCTTCGGGTTCTGCACAGTAACCGAAATGCGCGCAAACGATTGATGCAACAGCTTTTTGTCACGCCGATGCATTGCCTTGGTGCTGAGTGAGGCCAACGCTGTCACCTTTTCCACCACTTCATGTGTGTTGTGGTAGGCATTGTACCGCTTCACTAATCCCGAATCGTCTCGGGCGCCGGCCAATTCGTCCGAGGATCCATTTCCATTCTCATCATTTTCTCCCTCCGAAGAGGGGCTATCGTCCTCTTCCCGTGGGGTATAGCTCTTCTCGTATAGCAAAGCGATGTTCTCTCCCGCGGCCACTTGCACTCGCACATCGTCGGCGTCCAGCTGGTCGAGAAAGGTGGCCACGGCGTCCTCAGACATCTCCTCCACATCGTCGACCTGGGTAGCCAAGAATCCATAAGTGCTCAACGCAGCTGCGACCACTTCCGCGTTGTCATCCGCCCCAATAAAGGCGCCGTCGCTGGAGGCAATCTCAAGCAGAAATGTCATGACATCTGCAATCTCTTCTTCTCCTGCCCCACCAAAGAAGAGGCAGATTCCTAAAGAGTAGATGCCCGCTGCTTTGACCGCCAAGGACTGCGAGTCTGCGATGCTACGTTTGAGTGCCCCAGATACCGTTTCATAAATGGTATCGTCGGCAAATGTGATCGCGGTGAGTGCTACGGCTCTCAGAGCCAGCGTCGTCTCCTTCTCGCTTGTCTCCGCCTTGATGCTTCGACCAAACGCACTGAGAAGCTCCGGCACTCGTCCGTACAGGATTTCGGCCAGATAGTGCGAGGTCAGACATTTGACATAAGTGCTTAATGAATCTTCCCGGCTTTTGTTGCTACTGCCTTTTCGCTCCAAGAGATCGGCAATCGCATCGGTCAATTCTTGTCGAAGGACTTCAGTCGTCTGTTCGTTGAAGTCCTCGCTTTCCAGTAGGGCATCGATCGAATTGATGCTACACGAATCCGTAACATGTCAGCTGCGCTCGATCAAAAATGCGTGCCATATGGGTGAACGCTGTTCTCACCTCTGGTTGGTATCATCACTGAGATTGCCATTGCCAGCGTCTTCCTCGTCCGAGACATCTCGACTCTGGACTCGAGAGGCTACTCGAGAATTGGCCGCGGAGTTGGCCCGAGAGCTAGCACGGGATGATTGTTTTGACTTGGCCTTGTTTGACACCGTCTTGTGGCTCTCCAGAGCTCTTCGGCGTAGATCTTCATGCATGATGAAGAGGGTGGTGCTGAATCGTCTGCGTCAACTGCAGGCGGCAAGAAAGTAGACGTCGAAATGATGGGAATGGCCACCTAGGGTGACTCTGGTGTGATTGTGCGAGTTCGTTCGGATGCTAACCAAGCTCTGCTGAGATCTGTCACCCTTTGGGGAGTGACGCACGATATGAAAGATGGTGAGGCGGGAGTCGTCGAATTTCCATGTGAAGGATGTTCACGCGGAGTATCAGACCGTGAGCTGAGGACGAAAGGTCAGGTCGGCCAGGAAAGAAGCTACGGTTGTAGCGGTCTAATAGTAGCCAGAGCAGCAGCCAGATAGCATGGACGACAAGGAAGCGGTGAAAGTGCAACGAGAACACACAAGAGAATGTGGAGGACGGGCAGAGAGCGGAATCCAGGAAAACAACGGCTGCTTCGGCCTGCAGTGGTCAGCAGTCCTCGCAGTCTACTCGGCGGCCTATCGTCACTACCACCTATTATGTGGAGATGCTTATCCCACCACTCCTCCATTCCTACAGCGTACAACCAGCAAGCATCTCCAACCACATTGTGCGATTACTCTGCGCCTCTGTGGTCGAGTCCTATACCTAGGTACGTACATCGGGTACCTCTTCAACTGCAGGCACTCTTTTTAAGATCGGGATATACCGGATGAGCTACTTCAAACCAGCAAACGTCAAGAGGTCGCAACACTCTCATTGTTAACACGTTACGTCGCTGCGGGGAAGACCTGGGTGAGAGCAAGTACGTAGTCGCAGTATTGGTGTAAGCAAGAGGTGTCTTTGTCAGTACAAATTAAGGAAAACTCGCCCATCCATCCCATAAACCCTTACACGCCCGCCCAGCCTCATCCAAATGCCATCCCTTAGTTCCCTCATATGCTTCATCCTCAGCCCAGTGTTGTGGACCCTTTTCGTCTGCAAGTCCCTGGTGCTTCTTTCTGGCATTGGTACCGCGGATAATACTCCATACAGGTGTCAAGCCGAGAAGGCGACTTTACTTGCGCGCTCCCTGCGGTGCCTCGACCAGGAAATCTTCGTCGGTAGCATCGAGGATGTCGTATTCTTCGTCGGTCAAGAACTCTTCCTCGTCGCTCTCCGAGTCCTCCAGTTCGAGACTCTCCACATCCTCGAGGAGTTCTAGTTCGTCAGTCTTGGTGGTTGGTTCCATCACCGCCACTGGAGCTACTTCGACGTGCTCTGCACTGACATCGTGGACGCTAGAAACGGGAGACTCTTTGTCCAGGGTGGGAAAGATCATGATGGAGCTGGCCTGAGATTTGTCCTCATTATTGACCTCATTGTCCACGTCAACGCTGGCGGGTGCGCAGGGTAGCAGAGATGAGCGGATAGGCAACTCCACTGGAGTCGAACGAACACTGATATCAACCCAGAGCTTGTGACCAAAGGGAAGGCCTCCAGGGGTCTTAAGACGCCAGTAGGAGATAGCACGTCCTTCACGGGGCGGAGATCTCAAAAAAACGGTGAAGACGGCAGTCTTGCCTGGTTCGAGGCTGGTGGCCAGAAAGTTGCTCCGACTGGCGGTAGCTATGGTGCTCACCCTGGATGGGTAATTGATGTCCAGGTTGCGCATATCGTCTCCACCGATGTAGTACACTGCACAACCGGCTGGCCAGGCCTCAGGCCCCGGGTTACGCAGTGTCCAGGATTGGGAAACGAGATGGTTTGGTGCAACTCGAGTACCGTCAGGGGTCGAGTCAGAGACATACCAAGCTTGGAGGTCATTTGACATTGACTTCGCCGACAATTTGTCGTCAGCGGTGCTGGCATCAACCACCGAGGTTTGAGTCTCAGCAGGCCGAACTTCTGCCACGGTTTGAACCTGTGTAGCTGCATTGGCAGAGGTGGAGCAGGTGGTCTCGGTAGCAGCGTGCTTGGCCGTTGGGCGGTCTCCCACCTGGGTAATCTTCTGACACTCCTCCGTTTGGTGTTCAGTAGTGATGGAGATGTGACGGATCGGGATCTTAAGCTTGATCAATGGGTGAGATGGATTGTGTCCATTGTTTGGCAACGCTTCGCATCGGGAGCAGAAATCCGTGTCATGGCAAACAGCGCACTTGTATCGATCGCCAGTGATGTATCTTTTGTGTCCGATGCAGAGAGGACCGTCGCAGTAGATACCACGGTGGAATTGCCGGGGGCTTCGGAGGGCCTGAAGCGGAAGCGGGGCGTAAATGGGTGCAAAACGATGCCCGGGGTGCTTCTCGCCGGCAGTTTCGACGCAGGCAGAGCAATAGTCAAAATCTGGGCAGGACAAACACTTGTGTCGGACACCGATAATACTCTGTTACAAAGCCAGAGTCAGCCAGAAACGAGTCAAGAAATATATGAAACACTTACCTCATCGCAACCATCACAGAAAGCACAATGGCGAACACCACGACCCGGAGCACAAAGAGTTTGGATCGCTGGGTCGATGGCCTGCTCCGCACTCTCTTGTGGTTCAAATTTATGGGACGGATCATGGCCGTGCTCCCCATACTGGAAGCAGGTCAAGCAGAGATCAAAGTCGGGACAATTGTGGCATGTGACGAAGTCACGAGCTGGCAATTCTAGGGAGAAGTTAGCATTTTCCAGTGGCCAGTACAAGGTGATAAACGTACGGCAAATGCAAGAGTTGCAAGTGCGTTCCCCGTCATCTTGGTCGGGGCTGACTGGCGTGACGATATCGTCGAGGGACTCAGTGGCGGCCTTGGACGACTTCTTCGGTGCCAGGGTCTCGGTGGTGCTAGGAATGACGGCTCCGTTTCGGATGGTCCTCTTGAGAAGCCAATGCTCTTCTCCATCACAGGTGACGCCAGCATCAACGCATGCCTTGCACAGATCGAAATCGCCGCCCTCGCATATCCCGCAGTGGTAATGCTCACTGGGCACTGACTTGCCACAGTTGTTGCAATCAATACTGTATGAGGACGATGGAAAGTCATTCAAGGACGGTAAGGTAGGGAAACTGAACACCTTCGAGCCCTGGGAGTTATCTCGTCCTCCGCGAAGGAATGGCAACTCATCCGAGCCGACACTGTCGAGATGGAAAGCACCAGGTACGGCGCAGGTTGGTGAATATGGGCACGTCTTCTGGAAAGACTTGAACGATGGTGAGGCCCCATTGCCCGTAGGTTGCGAAAGGACCGTCTCCAGAAAGGTTTGCCTCGGCTCTGAGGCTGCGGCAGTGTTCTTCATAGCCTCGTCGGCGTCGGGTATCTTTGGAGTTTCAGCAGCATCTTCATCCATTCCCAATCTCGCATTTGTCTCAACAATTGCCCTCAAACGCAGCTTGAGTTTGGCTTTCGCGGCACGATAGAGCTGCTTGTAGATGGCTGGGTTGTTGCTATCAAGGGTGATGTAGGCGCCTGCGGAGTCGGAGAATCGATCAAAGCGCACTTCCTGCTCTGCAGGGATATTGAGCAAGAAACGGAGCTATTTGATCAAGAGTTAGTGGGGTGTCACTCGTAGCTTCGGTTGAAGTTGGGTTAGGCGCGGGCAAGGCGTCAGTGAGGCTAGGGAGCGCAGTATACCTTCTGTGGAAGCACGTTGGCCCCAAGATCACGAAGAGCGAGCTTGAATCTTCGATTAGTACCGGCGATGATGACTTTGACAGTGATCAAAGTATCAGGACCAACAGGGCCGGGATGAGGATGAGTTGTTGCCATGTTAAGTGATAAGGACCTGAGCAGTCGGTGTCAACCGGGTTGGGACTATTGGCAGATGGCCAGGCGCCTGCAGGCGGCTAAAGTGGATATGAGGCCTCAAAAAGAAGAGATCATCAGAGAGAGAGGCAGGATGCGTCTTCGCAAGGTGAGAATGAAGAGGGTTGAGAAAGGAAGATGGTCGAGCAGGTTCAAGGAGGAAGAGGGTGTGAGTGAGCGGGTGGGAGGCGGTCGGTCAGGTAGTAGAGGGAGATGACGGTAAAGCCGCAGCCTGTTCCGTGGAGCGAGCGGGCGGGGAAACAGCAGCACTTCACGTGAGCAGGCAGCAAACTGTATGGCAACACGTATGGCATCCAATAGTACCGCGATATTAGTACAGATATCACTTTAGGTACAGCACCTACTAGGTACCAATGCGCAGTACGCAATGATGTCCGTGACGCGAACCACTTCACTTCAAGTTCATTGCTCACTGGCACCGGTCGGTATGAAAACAATACCACTTTCCTCCACCGTCGTCTCTTTCGACCCTGCACGTGAGGACCAATGCTGCTGTCTCATTATTGCAGTCCAGTCGATCACCGATACTTGTCGGAGGTGGGTGCTGTCCCCATCATTTTAGTGCGCTACACCAGTCTCATGGGGAAGAAAGCCTCGTGCCAGTTGCTCATAATTAACTACGTATTAGTAGTAGGCCAAGCGAGATACGGTCATCCATCAGTCTTGGAATCGTTCCTTTTTAACCTCCCTATCGACCTACTTTAGCCGTTCTGTTCCAAGGCCGCTCTAACAGCCCCCCGGAGACTCTTTTGCTACCGCCACGAGATATAATGTACATGAAGGATATGATCAAGGATATCTCGAAAGGCAGGAAAGAAGCGACACGGGAAATCCTTCTGACCACATGCCTGCTTACTCCTGAAAATGCTCATCACCTCCGTAACCCGCTAGTCAATTCAAGTCGAACTTATTAAAGACACGATAAGCCACAGACAAAAGGATCAGCCAGACTGCGCTGGATAGAACATTCCAGCGGGCGCAGAAGAGAAGTAATAAGGAGCTTGCCCGGAGATCCCGTTGGCCATCGGCATCATGTTCCCACCTGGAGGAACAGGCAAGGGTTGTGGTCCGCCTGGGGCGTCGGGTGCAAACATGGGGGTATTGTAGTAATATACCATGCCGTTTGACTCGTGAGCAACCGAGTTGGCTGATGGGCCGCTTTCCAGCGTACCCGGAGCAGGCATATAAGCGACAGGATGCGACTGAGAGCCCGGCACAAAACTAGGTGCCAAAGGAGGACCAGCCACTGGAATATTGAAAGAGCTCCCCTCCGGCATTGGAGGATAGAAAAATGCACCAGTATTGTAGGGCGGGCCGAAAAAGGCCGGCGCGCCCATGACTGGATACGGTTGGAAGCTTTGCGCAAAGACTCCGCCTTCGGGGATCTGTGAGAGTGGTGCCATCCCAGTCATGCCTGGTACTGGCTGAACTGCTTTCTCCTCGGTATAGGCATTGGCAATGTGAGCTGGGACTTGTTGGTGGAACGGTTGTTCTTGTTGTGGTTGCGGAGCCTTGAAGTGAAATGATGCCGGGGACTCTATGTCTGCAACTGACACAGCTTTCTGAGGTCTCGGTTGATGCATGGGTATCGCGGTGGAATGGCTACCATACATAGGAGGCTGCCCGTGCGGAAGTTGCATGCCACCCCCATTTTGTCCATTCATACCCAGCATTCCACTTCCAGAAAGCGAGGGTGTAGGAACGGTCGATGGCATCCGAACAACCGGCCGAGTGCCCTCCATGCCAGGAATCGCCATACGTGACAAGACCGAGTCAGTTGGTGATCGTATACCGTCCCTCATGGTAGATGCACCAAAGGAAGACTTTCGGCTCATTGCAATGCTTGGGGTGTAGGCGCTCCCATAGATGCTCGGTCTTCGACTTCCATGAAAACTGCCCCGGCCACGACCACGATATGATTGCTGGTTGGGACGCATTGCTCGCGGGATGAAGATGAATGATCTTTCGGTGCTGGGAAAGATGTAGCGCGGCGCCGTGTCAGGTATTGAGATGCGGACGGGTTTGTCGCGTCTTAGAGGTGGACGATGCTCCGGAAGCAAAGTGTGCTGCTTCTTGACCACGTTCGGGATCGAGATCTTTGAGGCCATGCCAGGAAAAGAGATCTGGACAGTCACATTGCCTAGAACCGTTGAAAACGAAAAGGATCTGTTGGGAGCCGTTGACGACGGAGGGTTTTGAGTGTGTTGCTTTTGCGATTGTGTCTCCTGCTTTGGTTGCGCCGGTCCTGCTTTACGCGCCGTCTCGTGGTCCTCGTGAAGATCGTGCGCCCATGGTTTGTCAGTAGACTCGTTGAAAGAACCGCCGCGTCTAAGACAATGTCAGTGACTGATTTCAACATACATATCGTATATGAACCATACCCTGCTATATGCGAAGGAGCACCGCTTCCACGACCTCTACCACGTACAAAGGGTCTTGGATGTGGGCCAGATGATCTTGAAGTCCGATCGTCGTGAAGGAAGAAGCCGCCTCTGGTAGGCACAAAGGCAGGGTTTGCGTCGCGCTGCCTGATATACTCCTGGTGTTCGCGTCGACTGCGCTGCGACTCTGTTTCGTGTCGGGGAGCCTTGGGAGCCACAGCTTGAATGCCCTCCGCCACAGACACTGCCATGTCCTCGAAACGTAGTTCTTCCGGCTCTTTTGGCTCTGAGGCACCAGTCACTCCGCTTGGCACAGTGTCCTTATCAGGGATGGAATGAGCTAGAGCTTTGGGGTCCAGAATACCATGTGGCGCGAGATGTTGTTCGATCTGTTTCTCAGCTTGTTGCCCAATAATTACGGTCGTCTTCGAGGGGTTTTTTGTAGGTTCATGCTCGTCTCCACTGGAATTGCTGCCTTCACCTTCCGCATCATCATCGTCGCCGTTACTTAACGCAGAGCCCTCACTCATCGAGTCGTCTTCCATATCTCCCACCACCGACTCTTCTTCTTCCCCGTCATCTTGTCGCCGTCTCCTGCTGGCAAGCAGGTTCTTCCTTCGCGGCGCAGGCATGATTTTGGGAGCTCCGCGTAGGACGAGTTCGCAATAAAGGACAGTGTCAAATGGTAGAAGTATCAATCATCCTCGGTGGTCGCAAGATGAGGATTCGACTCGGCTCGACGACGGTAGGACGCAATGAGTGGCTTTCTCCGAGCACCGGTCTAGTATGGAAACATCTCGAGTCCACACGTAAATGCAAGGTAGCAAGGTAGCACGGTAGGAGTCAATGTCATCAAGAGGACACTGACATAATATCCCAGAGGAAGAAGAATGCGGACAGAAAAGAAGTCCTCGCATTCAACACACTGTTCTCAGTACTAGGCTGGTACGTTGATGTCCAGACGAAGGCGAGACCTTTTGAAGCATTATTGCCCCAGACTTTCGTCACGGGGTATGCCAAGCGCATCAAGCTACTAGTAAGCGAATCTGTTGCCTTCACATAAAGGCACGTAGACGTATATAGGAAGCCTTGTCACCAGCTTCATACAGTAACACCACCATCTTCTCATGTGAAGATGCGTGTGTGCGGCGTCCCGTGCTGCATTCTCTAACTCCATAACGTGAATCACTGTGACAGTGTCGGATGAACGTCAAGCTTATTTCACCCCAGACCTGGGTGATTTTACACAATTGCATCTCAATCTTCAAACACAACCCGTTGGCCTTTGCTCTCAACAATGGCCCCGGTTAACTTCTGCACCGTTTCTTCTCCATACCTTCCACCAGACCTTCTTTTTCTCCCTTTATCCGACTCGCGCCGGGCGGACGTAGATCCACTATTCTGGGGAACTTCCTGTATTGGTTCCTGTGCTTCAGTGCTGACCCCTTCTCCCGATTTCGCTGATTTGGCCTGCTTCCCATATCGCTTTTGATAACGGGTAGCTTTGTCCTCGGCAAATTCCATCCTCAACTTTCTCCCTCTGATCTTCTGAAGCCATACCCTTTGTTTCGAGGATCCGCGGTGCGTAGACGACATCTCGCTGTTGTGTCGGGGTTCGACCCAGCCTCGCATTGCAGATTCAGCCGAGGATAGCTGCTCGAAGTCAATCCAGGCGAAGCCCTTGCATTTGCCTGTGTCTTCAAATGTAGCCATGTGGGTGTGCAGAATTGGCCCACAAACGCCAAAGTGTTCCTCGAGCTCTTCCACAGTGGTGTCAAAGTCCAAATTACCCACGAAAATCCGCTTACTAGGGGGGTGACTAGTCGTGTCGTCCGCTCCCTTCTTCGGCTCAGGTCTGCCCTCAAAATCCTTTGCATTTTTGATCAGGACCCTGCGTCCAGCGAGAAGACCTTCGCTGAACTCCAAAGCAGCCTGAAGGGCATTTTCGTCAGAGAAGTCAATATAAGCAAAACCCTTATTGGAGGGGTTTCCCAAATTTTTGCTGTCCTTGGGGTAAATGAATTCGCGTAATCTGGTCAGTACGGATGATATTCTTCGAATTCTGAGTGAAGAACTTGAGGAGGTCGTCTCTGGTGGTACTAAATGCTAGATTTCCGATCCAAATTCCGTAGTCCGAACGTTTCTGAATCTCGCCGGTGACTTTCTGTTGGTTTGTAGACTGCTTGGCCGTGTCTGACTTTGGAGCCGAGTCATCCTTGGTG
The DNA here is from genome assembly GCA_024611085.1 of Exophiala sp. LBMH1013. NCBI lineage: Eukaryota > Fungi > Ascomycota > Eurotiomycetes > Chaetothyriales > Herpotrichiellaceae > Exophiala > Exophiala sp. LBMH1013. The sequence continues at coordinate 2,278,683 of JAMFLB010000009.1, read as the reverse complement.
ACGGTTTTGGCTCTCTTTGCTTTCCGTAACGCCTTTTTTGGAAGGAGGTTCTGGAGCATCAATGTCGATTTCAATATCGGCGGCTTCTGCGTCCCTCTTTCGACTTTTCGTCTCTTCACTGGGTGCCCTGACTTCTGTGACACTCATTTTGTTATTTTCCTAGTCATGAATCATACAAGAAGTGTGAGTGACAGGAAAACTGTGGAAGGAATCTTCACCAGACTTTTATGGATGAGGATTTTCCTACTGCGGGAATCTAGTCCGCGGACTTCACTTCAATAGGCTCAAGGCGTAACTTTGGAGATTCGCCTAACCCCAATCCACACGCGCAGGGGCCTTCAAGTCTTGCATTTCGCCTGTTACCCTTACGCGACGACAATCATCCTCTACTGCCGCTGCGTTGTTTCAGCACAACTGGCATTTGATCTCTTCTGCTTTGGTCATTAGCATCATGTCTTCAGTTGCAGAAGAACCTGTGGCAGAGTCCAACATGACCGATCAGCCCAATCTACCTGAGCAACATCCAGCATCCAGAAAATCATATCGGTATTGACCGTTCCCCTCCTAGACCGGGCGAAGCTTTTGTTCTGATCATCTAACAGACGCAAGTACCGCAAAATAATGGTGACATTCGAAGAGAAAATGAGAGAAAACACTTCTTTGTTCAGGGAAGAGCAGAGAATCATGGACATTTCACAACGGCTGGCGGAACAGAACGAGTAAGAGCACTGCTTGAGATGTGCGGTGCAACCTGACAAAGTCTTGTAGTCAATTGCTCCAGCTGCTTGCTGAATTGAATTCTTGCCCGCAAGTGCCGCCAACACTCCGTTATGATCTCAGATCTCCTGGAGAGCAGATCCCGAGCGACGAGACGCCGAAAGTGGCCATTAGTGAAGAGGAAGGACATTTTGAACTACGAAAGGCCCGACAGCAGCTGCAAAGTCGAGAGATTGATGAGACCCAATATCGAGACATTGAATCAAGTCTCCTGAAAGCACCGGCTTTCGCACCCAAGCGTTCATACGCCTCCCTTCTATCAGTTGCACCTCCTCCACGCCAATCCATCGAGAAGACAGACGCGAACACTCCAGACTCAGGTGGACTCCTGTCTATAAAACAAGAGGAGCAATATCTGCAAGCTCTGGACGCATTTCTCGACGGTGCCGCTACCAACCCAAGATCACATGCTGCCAATGGCCTTGGAAGTCGAAGCGTGGAAAGAACTACAGAGCGTGAACGGGAAACACAGCTGAAGAATCCAGTATCCGTTTATAACTGGCTGCGGAAGCACCAACCGCAGGTCTTCCTCCAAGACCATGAACCCGGGTCAGAAAAACCATCCCGAGTCACAGGGTCTCGGATTTCTGCAAGGAAATCCGCCAACAAAGAGACCTTGAAGCAGGAGCAAGACCTTTATGACGAGGACGGGATTGCGTTGGATCTGGGGTCCGCCTCGAGAGGGAAACGAAAGAGGGACGCAGATGGCGGGTATCGACCGAAAGGTGGCAATTCCAAGGGTGGCAAGCGTAAGAAGGAATCGCGCGAAGATACCAGCCGCAGCAAACGATCAAAGAAGTCGGCCACAGATGCCAGATAGGGCGCAAGTGCTCGGTCTGGAGTGATCCTGTGCTCATGCAGCGAACGAGGCGAATGCTTCACGATGAGTATAATTCGATTGCAAGTAAAGACTCGAGTCCTTGTGCAGCCTTGTAGTCTCATGGATTGCATCTTTGCAAGGCTTACGGCCGTATAATTCGACGAGAGGTCGGTGCCTTTTGTTTTGGCGGCACAGTAAGCGGGAGAGATTAGAGCCAGATGTCTGGTATGTCAGATGTGCATCGAGGGGCGACTTCATTAGCTGCCAACGATCCGTGCTCTCTCGGCAACTTTTTGACACCCTCCCCGAATTGATAGCTAGGGGCCCTACGTACCTCTGTCCGCGACAGACACAGAAGCATAACAAGCTGACCAGATCTGCTTCACCCCGGGTGCGACCGCATCACACCTACCCTCCCAATGTACTTGACAACACGTCCCTCAGCGTGCTCTGACCTTAGCAGCAGCGCTTAACAAGCTGAGGACTAGTCATCTTTGTTCCCAGTCCCCATGGCTGGACTAGAACAGATTGTGGTCCATTCGAGGGTGCGCCAATTCCAGCTTCACCTGCGACCGCGGCGACATGTTTTGACTGACGACTCTTTAGAACTACCTCGTACGCTGGGTGAACGTGAAACAGGAACACACCATCTCCTGGACCGTTCAGCCTCACAAGAAGTCAATCAACTTCGGCCTGTTTAAACATCCTGGACCGCAGTCGAACCTTCATTCTGGCCCTCCTTCGCTACCACCCCCCTCACCAAATTCCTCGGCTGTCGACGAAGATAGATCCGACACGATCTCTACGGCGGTTGAGAAACTGACTGGTATTGGGCTCAAGCAAATACGATGGGTGGGCAAGTGCGAGGCCGACAGGGTAACCCAGGGAAAATATGACGTGCGTCCAGGCGAAGGGGGCAATTACGCGCTGGTGTTCGACAATACGTTCTCGAAGAACACGTCCAAGACAGCAACAATCTTTGTATTGACGTATCCTACAGCATGTCAGTCACAAATTCAATTCGGGGCTCAGACCCAACACACTCCGGCTATGGCCTCAGCCATGGCCATCGCTTCGGCATCTTCTCAGATGTTCAGGAGGAGTCCTAAGCTAAAGGCTACCGAGAAAGCATCGGAGGACTCCCTTAGACAGACGTCCATCAGCCAGTCAGGAGCAGGGAGCATAGGTCCTGTCCCAGAGGGTCTCCAGCTTGGAGAGGATCCTGCCACGATTCATACGGGGATCTTACACAAGCGCCGTCGAAAGAAGCACCAGGGATATGCGCGCCGTTACTTCTGCTTGGACTTCACTACATCTACGCTGTCGTACTACCGTGATCGAAATTCCTCAGCGCTTCGAGGGGCGATTCCTCTGTCGTTGGCAGCCATCGGGGCTAATGCCAAATCACGTGAATTCACGATTGATTCAGGGGCCGAGATTTGGCACCTCAAGGCAAGCAATGAGTCGGACTTCGAAGAATGGAAGACAGCACTGGAAAATGCTGCGCGCCTGGTAAAGGAGTCTACCACCCCGGGCGACAACCTGAATGTCTACACGGGCAGTACTGGGGTGGGCGATAAAGCCAACTCGCTCGACGAGCAGGAATGGGCGAGGTTAGAGACGCTGCTGAGCAGGATCTCCGGCACAAGAGATGCCGTCCGCAGGCTTTGCTTGGAGACCCTGGCACATCCAATACCACCTGCATCACCCCGGCTGGGCCCCATGTCGACAGCTTCCACTCCGACCGAGGGCCTCGGTGAGGACTATTTCAGGCAGGATGACAAACGACCGTTCTGGAAGCGAAAACCGAGCGTCAATAGCAGTCAGACGAACATTTTTAAGCGGAGTGTTTCCTCCCAACTGGCAGTTCCAGTACCTAGCGTCGAAACTGGGCTACACAATGCACATCCTTCATCTTCTCCGGGGTCGCGACCTCGGCTGAACCATGAAGAAAGCATGCATGATCACTGTAGCGCGGTACTTCACGATCTTGATGCGGTAGTCGGCGAATTTGCTGCGTTCGTGACAGAGCACAAGATCAGACACTCGGCGCCGCCCCGATCCGCCGTTTCTCGGATGAGTCTCCAGTCGGTGGACTCTCAGGAGTATTTCGATGCTGAAGACAGCTCTCGACTTTATGATATCCACAGTGACACTGAGCACGAGGAATCTGATGACGGTAGCGCCGAGGACGAGGGTTCCGTCACAAGCAGTGACATTGGCGAAGACAGATTGGCGGTGGTGAAGAGACGATCTGGCAGTGTATCGACCTTCTTACCACCTAGATCCAAGACATTGGCGCCTTTGCCATTATCTCCGGTGCCCAGAAGGCGGTCCATCATGGCTCCAAGCATAATGCCGCCAAGCCTCATAGGGTTCCTGCGAAAGAATGTGGGCAAAGATCTGTCCACGATTTCGATGCCAGTGTCGGCAAATGAGCCATTGTCACTGTTACAACGAGCGGCCGAGCAGCTTGAATACTCGCAGCTTTTGGACCATGCCGCCCAGTGCACGGATGTGTTTGAACGACTCATGTATGTGACGGCGTTTGCTGTATCGTCGCTATCCAATTCACGTGTCAAGGAGCGTGCGATCCGCAAGCCGTTCAATCCCATGCTCGGAGAAACGTACGAGCTGGTCCGGGAAGACCGGGGGTATCGGTTCATCGCCGAGAAGGTGTCGCACCGCCCTGTGCAGCTTGCCTTCCATGCTGAATCCCAAAATTGGATCTTTGCTCAATCACCCTTGCCGTCGCAGAAGTTTTGGGGCAAGTCATCCGAAATCATCACAGAAGGCAAAGCTCGATTGGTCCTGAACACGACTGGCGAGGTGTACAGCTGGTCAGCAGCGACTTGCTTTCTAAGGAACATCATCGCTGGGGAGAAGTATGTGGAACCAGTAGGGACCATGACTATTGTAAACGAGACATCTGGTCACAAGGCTGTGGTGACTTTCAAAGCCAAAGGAATGTTCTCTGGCCGCAGCGAGGAAGTGGAGGCGCAGACAATAGACAGCAACGGGCAAGAATTGTCAATTGGACTGACGGGAACATGGACGAATTCGCTACAATTAAAGGAACCAGGCAAGGTTGGGCGATCGACCATCTGGACAGTGGGACCGCTGGTGGACGACGCTCCGAAACACTATGGGATGACACTGTTTGCGGTGGAATTGAATGAAATCACCCCCATCGAAAGGGGCAAACTGCCTCCCACTGATAGTCGGCTTCGACCTGATCAACAAGCGTTGGAGCAAGGGGATCATGACAAAGCTGAAAAGCTGAAGAACCAACTAGAGGAAGGGCAACGAGCGCGAAGAAGAGAAATGGAGGCGAAGGCGGAAAGCTGGAACCCTCGATGGTTCTCCCGAATAGAGATTGGAGACGAGGTAGTGTGGAAGCTGAAGACGGGGAGAGAAGGATACTGGGAGGAACGAGCACGAGGCGAATGGACCGGAGTGGTGCCAGTGCTCCAGGTGTCCTAGCGGCGAGGAGTGACTATACTACTATACCTTGTACTTTTGATAGGAGCACTGCGAGGCCGGATGAGGACGGAATGACTGCTGCCGTCCTGTCTTATCTATATAGATATCTGCGCGTGCGTTGACTGCTTGAATCCAACGAGGTGTGGGAGGAAGATGGCACGTGCGATCGTGGTCGAATCTGGGGCGGGTATCGTGGCCCTATCAAAAGGCCAGGTACGTACAGGTACATGGGTACTTTATCACACATGCCTAAGTTAAGTAGTACCTTATCTAGATACCAGTAGGTGCCAGGTAGGTGCTTTACTGTTCTATACAAGGCTGATAGCGAGGATGCAATGTACGTCGTGAGCCACTAGTAGTCCATGTATAGTAAGTCTCACAGCACTAGTCGACTAAGGTTGGCAATAGCGTGCTTCGGCTCTCGGCTGACCTGACCCTTTTGTATAGTGATCGTCGCCCCTCCATTGGTTCCGTCACCACCCCGTGACCGTGACTCAAGCTGCGAAAGTTCCAAGTTCGATGGATAGATATAGCGCAGTCCGTCCACTCCGTCAGACCCTTAAACCCTCGTTCGACTCTTTTCTTTTCCCCAGACACTGCAGTGTTCGTCTACTCTTCTTTTCAGGCCAGCTTCGCGTTTCTCTGACTTGATAAGGAGTTTGCTCTTCCCGCTCAATAGCTTGTCTCACGCCAGCGAGCCTGTCCCAACCTTTGGCGCATCTTGTTTCCCCGGAAGGTCAAAATCCACCCAAGTACCACCGCATCCTCGATAGCCGTCCTATCCTTCTCGTCGGGTTTCCTCCGCTGCGGACCTCTGGATTAACTTTTCTCCTGTCGTTTATTCACCCGACCTCGTGGCTTGCGTAGGGTCACAACTGTCCCGACCAGTGTTGCATACGGGGTCCATGACGCGGGAAGACGGTCGCGTAATCTGAGCACAGACAGAGGGTTGATCACTGCTCTTCTGTCCCTCCAATCGGTCTTCCTATCGAGCTCCCAGATCTCACGGAGGGGCTGAACTTGTCAGTGCACACTTCCTGCTCATAATTTGAGTGATTTGTCCTTTTCGCCGCGTCGGCACACCTGATCAGCATACATATCCTCCAAACCTTTCCGTCTTGTCTTCGTCGACATCTTTTCATGACTCTCAGAACTGTGATCTCTCTACGAGCATCGATACGCCATCAAACAGCCCGCCGCAATCCAGAGCGATAGGACAAACACGCGCCTTACCCTAGATCCGGTCACGCGACGAAAAAGCAAAGAAAAGAGCAATGGCAACTCCTCAATGCCCTTCGCTTCTCAACCATACACTGAGCACTCCTCCATCAACTCCAGCATTGCTCCCGTCTGGCAACTCCAAACCTCAATCTGGCCACGCCGTCATCTCAGTTCTGACTCCTCCAGCCTCTCCACGGACAGTCCGGTCGGATTCGAGCATTTCCACCTTTGAGACCCCTCTTTCCGCCCCTTATATGCGATCGCCGGCCCTTGATTGCATTCAGAGAGACCTTCCCGACGGCCAAACCTCTCCCGCGGGATTTTTAGTTCCGAAATGTCCTTTTGACGTCGAAATCCTCAAGGACAAACGAGGTCGAGATGCCATCTTCGGCACCGGCGCTTGGAGCATCGTCTACAAAGCCACCACACATCCTAGGAGTGAACCTGTCTCCGACTCACTCACCCTACCACAGTCTCCTATTGCTTCTACGCCCGCCCTTGTCGCCGTAAAGACTCCAAGCCGGCGAGACTCGGCCATCATCCTCAGAAATGAAGCCAAAACCCTCAGCTACTTGCACAGCATCCCTGGCAGCAGTCGTTACATTGTCCCCTTCCTCGGCATCATGGATGATGCAACCCTCGTTCTCGACGCCATTCCATTCTCCCTCGAAGCGCATGTTCGCAAATGCGCCTTCACCGCATCGCGTAATTTTTCTACTGCGACAATGAATGAACCTGTCATCGGCAGCACAGCCATCTGGCTGCAGCTCGCCCACCGACTCATCTCCGGTCTCGCCTGGCTTCATGGTGAAGCTGGCGTGGTTCACGGCGACATTAAACCGGGCAACATTCTCTTAGCGAACATGCAGGAGTCAGAAGCCGTCCCTGACAATTTATCATTCGACCCCGTTTACGCGGACTTCTCGTCCTCACAGCTCCTCATCTGCGACGAACCCACGCCGAATACCCTCTCTGCTGTCACGAGAGAATACACCGCCCCTGAACTTCTCAAGGCCAGCGTCATGCGCGATCCCAATTCGACTGCGACCATGGCTTCTGATGTCTTCTTCTCTCTCGCAGTCACTCTCCTTGTCGCTGCGACGGGCCAGTTGCTTGTGTATCCCGGCGCTGTGTTCCAGCGACAAGTGATGGCGACGCAGGGCTGGATGGTTCTCGAACATGTTAGAAACGGAGAACAGGGATCCAGGGTACCTAGACACGGCGTTGTCCAGAGGGTCCTGGAACGGGCGGTGCTAAAGGCCGACCAGGGCCGGGTCAGCGCGCAGGAGTGGTTGAGAATCGTGGAGAGCGTAAGCAAGGGGAGAGCTGACGAAGCTCTGAGAGGAAGAATTGTCGTGTTTCGACCGAACCCTTGATGATTTCTTCTTGCTTCTTCGTTCGCCGAAAGATACGCTATATCGTTCTACAGCTTGGGAAGCGCTCAGACTCTGGCGCTTGGGACATGAGAGAAAGAGTCTCGAAGGCCAGCGTCTTCTCTTTTCGGCATGGACAGGGTTGTCGCTTGGATCTATTTGCTGATGCTGGGACGCTTCTCACTCATTCGCCCTGCTATTTGTCTTGCTCAACTCCTCCAACGATGTCAGCGACGTCAACCCACCGTGTCAGATCAGCGAAAACAACAAATACGTTAATTATGCCGGGATCCAATGCAGTTGTCATGGTTCTCAACTTGCACGGCACGACATCCGCACAGGCAGTTTCAACACTGGATCAGTGCCTTACGGAAGACAGCTATTCTTTTCCGCTGGAGCAGACGCAGTCGGACCGGAAATGATTTTCTGCTTCCATCTTAAGAATGGGATGTACGACTTTTGGCGATTTTCTTCGGCTCTTTTTAGAGACTATTTCGTGCAGTGAGACGGTCTTTTTTTGGCCCTCAAAGGACTTTGGACATCAGGTCCATTACTTGTGCTTTTTGCGTTGCCTTTCGCCTTGTGTCCGCCTTCTTCGAGCGGACTGGCTATGATTGGGAAGGGACTGGGAATCAACTCAGAATAACGTGCTAGCTATGGCAGGATATGTGATTATGAGACTGGGCCAGAGATTGGGTATACACGAAAAACCGGTATCTTCAAGGTGGTAACGAGTGGTCTTTCTGCTGAGCATCGATGGCTTGCCTATCTGGGCTTTGGACTGGATGTCTTTGCTTCTATATTGGATATGTACCTTACCCATGATGGATGCTGTATGCTGTATGCTGGACGCCACCTAAGGTGCCCAATATGTTATGCCATGTACGAAAATGAAATTATGCAACTTTATCTGCTCGTTCGAGCATATCTATTTCTTATATTATCTAATCATGTTTGCATACAAGGTACATGCACAATACACATACCTAGCTTCTTGTGAGGCATGTGACCATGGGATGTTTATAGACGCTCAGAGGTTCAAGGTTTGGACTGGTTCAAACAACTACTATTATACCATCCTTCCAGGAATTGCACGGCTTCATTAGATGTCATACACTCTTGAACTATTCAGCGTTCGAAAACTTTGATCCAAGCATACTCGTATGCCAAATCCGCTAATAAGTGGTTCATATCAAACTGAGGCTGTTATGCCTTGGTCCATCGACAAGCTGTCATCCGATCGGTGCCGTTTGCAATTCTTTATAATGGCTCGTGTCGAGTTGGTACCCACCTCCTGTTGTGCATGGCATGTTCTTGCTGCGCATCATACTCTTGCTCCCATGTCTTGCTGCATGCTGCTTGGATGGGCAGATGATTTGGTTTGAGACAAATCCAGGTCATCCTTGATATTGGAAGGTCTTTCTTTGCCGTGAGTCGCCATACCGCTTCACATCGAATCAATGCAAGGCCAATGCGTGCCACGCCCGCTGTGGCCGTCGCGTTCGTCGCCAACACCTTATGTTCCGTTTCCCTTCATGGTGCCTCATCGTCATCGCTTCAAGTTCGACCTCCCTTGGTCATTGATTCCGCCAACACCATCTCAACTACGCGGTAAATGCAGTAGCAGTTTGCTCTGCCGCTCCATATCTTATCCCACCCCACCGACTCTAGCGCTCGCTTCCTCTGCGCCGCCCTCCTTTGTCCCATGTCAACCGCTGACGAAATCTCTCCTTTCCACGGCCCCACCCATGCTTTCGCAGAACTCACCTAACCTCTTCCCCCACTCGGCCATTCTTTCTTCCATGTATTTGGCGTACTCCTTCTTGTTCTTCTTCGCCAATATGCCCTTCTGCGCCTCCCAGTCCCAGTACTCGCACGTTTCGGTACCGTCACCGCGAACGATTGGCCGGATTTCATGCACTCGCTGCGTCTGCAATAGGAATTTCGGATATGATTTTGGTGGGTTGTAGCTATTCACCAACGACCAAACGAGCCGATACACCCCGGACTTGGAGACTGTATGTGTAGGAGAGCGCAGGAGACTGCCAGGATCGGCGTCGTCTAGAGGATCATCTGGTCGGGAGACTTCGGTGACGACAACGCTCTGCTCGCGAGTCTCGTAGCTCCTGGGCAGCTTCATCTTCATGTGCAATGTCATCCGTGTGCCCATTTGGATGCGCACGCTCGGTTCGCCATACAGCGCGTTAATGTGCAACTGGCGCCGGAGCGATGAGCTAGTGGCGCTCTTCCGCTTGGGGGCTCTGCTCGATACCGCCAATGCGGTCGATGCTGTGTTCGCCGGAGCAGGCATCAGAACTGATGGATGTGCTGGCGATTCTAGCAAGACGGCGTTATTCGCTGCAGGCGGCTCCTCGCCCGCTGCCATGGACGACTTCCGCGCTTCCTGTGCTGCTTGATACTTTTGAGCGCCGGACAGGCCGTTGGTCGAGTTTGACCGGGACGTTTCGCCACTAGCTCTATCGGACATTCCGCTCGCGGTGCTGGCAAGACGCTGACGCGTCACTGGGGGAAGAGTCAGGCCCTCTGAGCTTCTTCGCCTCGTATCATCCACACCGGTCGGGGGCGAGAGATTTCCTCTACCGGCTGAGCTGCGTGAACGACTGCCTTTCTTTCGGGCTGGGTCAGACGGCATGGTGGCGCCATCTGTAATGTCTGAGTCATAGCTGACTGCAATTGATGTGTTGCGGACCAGTTCTTCTATCTCGGCTAACGTAGCGTCGTCCTCGTCTTCAGGCTGAAAAGTGATGGTCACTCGGGGCACCCACCGATTCCAATCCCGCCAGGTTTCAGTGTTTCGTAGTGTGCGGAAAACCAGGCTGGCGGGCGCATTGATGGATGTACATGCCGAGACATAGAAGGTCGCTTCGGACATGGGAATATCGGGCGTAGAAAAGTCGGTCTTTGTGCTCGCCATGCTTGACTGAAGGCGAACCCGAGGAGGGCTTGAGTGGTCAAGATGCAACCGTGGGCCTAATTCTCTTCAGAACAACCCTCCGCGGTCTTATAAGGCCAGAGGGTGAGGCGCAGAAAGCGATGTCTTTCTTTGACTATGCACCACTTTCGATGGCGTTGGGAAATCTCGCTGCGAACTAACGAGGGCCAGTGGATCACTTCGCCTGCATTGGAATCTGGCGCAAACGGTCCAGCACCGCGGAGGATGTTGACAATGGTAATCTATCCTAGGCAATTCCACGCCTGGGAGTCAGGATCAGGTAGAAGAGAGTGCGCGGTGTTGCAGCGGCTTCGATGTCAGCAGAGAGCGTCCGATGTAATAGGCGTGCGTTGCTCGACCGTCTCCTCTCCGCAGTTGAGAACAAATACGAGACTAGACCTTGAACAAGGTCAAGCGCATGACTCAACTCAGAACTTAGTCAGGCGGGTGCTCTGGTGGCCTAACAATAGTCTGGGGAGGCAGGGATACTGGTTACAGGGGCCTGGAAAGAAAAGATCGCTTTGTGGGAAGGTTATAGGATATTGGCAGGTCTGAGAGCCAAAGGCTAGGCACCGTTATCTCGTCATGGCGAATATAATAGTTAGAAGAGGAGATAAAGGCGGGCGCCAGCTAGCGAGGTAGGGCGGCCGTTCATGCGCTGGACGGACGATAGAGGCATCCATGGCTGGGTGACAGCAACGTTCAATCGTATGGAGGTGGAGTAGAGATCGGAGGGTCGCGAAAATGGTGGAGAGAGATGGGAAGATGAAAGATGGGAAGATTGCAAGGTTCCATTCACTTTTGTTCTTCTGCCTGCGCAGAAGGACACAGGGGAAATTCTGGCGAGATCATGTGACATTCCAAATCATGGATCTTATCTGATCATCAACTGTGCTGGAACAGCAGCTGGAGCAGCATACCACTCTACATGGACTAACACAGCTGAGTGCTGCTTGCAGAGACACGGTAAGCAGAGATACGGCAAGATGAAGAGTATCGGCACCAGCGTGAAAACAGCCTGATTCATGCTTTCTACCTGTTTCGTTGCTGTGGTGCCTCTCCATAGCCTAGCAAACCCTCACCTCCTCGAACGCCCTTAAGACGCCAGTACCTCCCTGTAGCCGCTCGCTCGCCGCCCACCTGTGGTGTCTCTGTTCCGTCCGTACAGGCCTTATGCTCTTACCCAGGATCAGCTAAGCTCTGGCCGCTGCTCAGAATACCTCCAGCCTTGTGGGCAAGACACCAAAGGACCGTGGTCGGCCATCGATGAGGGGAATCATCGCCTCGTGTAAAACGCAAGGGACAAATGCGAGGACCGTTCCCCTTTTCTCCCAGAACGCGGGAATAAAAACATAGGTCGGTGACAACGCTCAAACGACCACTCAGTCTGAAACGGTGTCCCTGACAAAACAAGTCGCACAATTATAGGCTCCACAAGCGGCTGTTAGCAAGCCCCGAAGGACGATGCTTGTTCGAGTAGACTGTAAAGTCTCTGCGCGGATGAAGGGCCTGAGAGGCCTATGGCGCTATACAGGCGTGTGGTCGGCAACCCACCACCACAAGTCGCAGTATGGTAAGCTGTCGAACCACCGCCCCGGGTCCACAAGGTTTACAGCCGATGTTGTCGCGAGAAGTGCAATAATTCTGGTTCTTCATTCATCGTAATCATAGTCTCACTCATATTTTCCACTGCCAACGGGGTATCATGAGGAAAAGGAGGCATGATGATGGTAAAAATCATTTCCGTGCTTGTTCTCTTTCGACTTCGTACATGAAATCGAAGTAGGGCTTGTCGAATGCGTGCAGCCTCACGTAGCCGTCTTCACCACCGCTGGCGTAACCAGTGCCCAGGGGGTGTACCGCAATGGTATTTAGTGGTCCAAAGTGTCCCTTGATACGGCCAATTTCATCCTCGAAGATCTTATGATAGAATCTGGCTTCGAATTTGCCTTGCCGAGCCGAGGTTGTCGTCACGTCCATCGCAGCTTGGCCACCACCTAGAATAACGAAGTCCTTTTTCGGTGTGATGGCGGCAGTGTTGAGGGGTGTGTCGGCAACGTACGTCTTGAGAATGCTCAGGTCACGGGCAGATATGAGCTATTTAGAACATCAGCATGAATGACATACATCGTGATATGGAAAAAGCGAACCTTTGCAGTCTTGTCTTTGCCGGCTGTAATGAAATACGTCCTGTCGGGCGCGAATTGCAGATCATTGATGGTGGTGTCATACTCGTGCGCCTCCACAACCTGAAGGTTCTCACCAGTCTGTGACTCGTGTTAGATAAGTATTCTCTTGGTGGCACAATCGGCACATACCTTTGCGTCCCATTGTGTCACGGTACCATCTTCGTGGCCAGAAATAATGTATTTGTCCAGATAGCTCCATCCGGCGACCGTGGCTTTGCTGTCCTCGCAGGTGATTTTCAAGCTGTGTTCCTCGGTCTGGTCTGTAAGATCTTCTCCGTATCGAACATCGTAGACCACGATGGTTCCCAGATAGCCCATCCGCTTCTCAGTCACGGCAAGCAGCTGTTTTCCGTCCTCGCTGAACTCGACCCGTTTGACTGCAGTTGGGAATTCCCATGTTTTGACACATTCGCCGGTCTTCACATTCCAAAGCTTTACCGTGTTGTCTGCCGCTCCAGAGGCAAGAAGAGTCGTGTCGGGAGATACATCGACGGTCCAAATAGCGCCTTGGTGACCGTTGTACGTTCCTAATCTTTCTCCGTTGCTGGTGTACCAGGCACAGATGACCTTATCCTTGGCTACCGAGAACAGTAAATCGCCATCTTTGTTGTACTTGATCTGGTTAATAGACCGCTCCTGTGTCATGGGTCAGCGCAATACGGGTTTGAGTTTTCGCGGGCAACGCACATGGCCTTGCAACAGTACAGGCCTCATCCTGGAATATAGCTATCCCGAAGTTTGCCGGAAAATGTTCTTGTCAGCTCCAAATCTTGGAACTCGGAAAATAAGGTCGTCGGCACGAGGGTATGCGGTTGAATTATGGCCGTCGAGGCTGTTGAAGTTGAGGCGATGTGGGAATTTGCTGGCCAAGACTGCGTTCGGTGTGAGTCATGCAATTTTCCCACTCTGCCATACATGAATCGCACAGTCAATCCTTGACATATCATGACTCTGAAAAAGTTCGTCACGACCTTCACACGTTATCAATTATGACTAGCAGCGGGGATCGGACATAACAACGTCTCGGTTTGCTGTAGGATTGTTCTATGAAGTCGCGACGACTGACATGGCCAGTAGATTGACCGGTGCAAGTCGCTCAAGAGTCTCTCCTGCAGGTCACGGACATTTCTCCAAAATTTATACTCCCCGGCTTCCAACATCACCCTGTCAACTCGCTCACCCGTACCGCCGAACCATCACGACTGCGCCTGCGGTCAGCTCTGGTCGTAGAAGGGTCTCGAGGGCTCATCACATCGCTGCATCTCTGTCTCTCTTCTCTACTACATCGAAATCTTATCCGCTGACTCCCAATTGCTTGGGTCGCCCCATATCCACCCCACTATCTCAATCAACAAACCGACGAAATTTCTCCAGTAGTCGACCGGCCATGGGGGCAACCAAAATAGATGGCAAGGCAATTGCGCAAAAGATAAGAGAGCGGCTGGCTGTGGAAATCCGTGAGAAGCAGAAGGTGAACCCACGATACAAGCCATGTTTGAAGATCATTCAAGTCGGAGATCGGCCGGATTCAACCACCTATGTTCGAATGAAGCTAAAGGCTGCCGAAGAGGCTGGTATTGAATGCGCTTTGGTCCACCTTCCCGACACCATCTCGGAACCCGAGCTGGTGCAACAAATCACCGAGTTCAACAATGATCCATCAGTTCACGGCATCCTTGTCCAACTGCCTCTACCCAAGCATCTATCGGAGCATACCATCACCTCGGCTGTGCTCGATGAGAAAGATGTTGATGGCTTTGGTGCTACAAACATCGGTGAGCTTGCAAAGAGGGGTGGGAAACCATTCTTTGTCCCGTGCACACCGAAAGGAGTGATGGTCCTTTTGCAAGAGGCAGGCGTGGAGCTCAAAAGCAAGAACGCCGTTGTGCTTGGGCGGAGTGACATTGTGGGCAGCCCCGTCAGCTACCTTTTGAAAAACGCCGACGCAACAGTCACTGTCTGCCATTCCAAAACGCAGAACTTGAAGGAGGTGGTCAGGCAAGCCGATGTCTTGGTTGCTGCTATTGGGCAGCCAGCCTTTGTCAAGGGTGACTGGCTGAAGCCCGGAGCTGTAGTCATTGACGTCGGCACCAACTACATCTCTGACCCTTCCAAGAGTTCAGGCCAGCGCCTTGTGGGAGATGTTGAGTTCGAGACTGCCGTTGAGGTTGCCTCCTATATCACGCCCGTACCTGGCGGCGTTGGTCCGATGACTGTGGCCATGCTCATGCAGAATGTCGTTGACGCTGCTTCAACCTATTTCGCCAAGTTAAAAGCTCGACATATCACGCCGCTTCCTATCAAGCTCCAGAACCCTGTGCCCTCGGACATCGCCATCTCCCGTGCACAACATCCCAGGCATATCACGCACATCGCCAATGATGTTGGAATTGCCCCCCCATGAGCTGGAACAGTATGGTCCGTACAAAGCCAAAGTCGATCTCTCCCTGCTGTCAAGGCTTCAGCACCGGAGGAACGGTAAGTACATTCTGGTTAGTGGTATTACACCGACTCCCCCTGGGAGAGGGGAAGTCCACGACTACGATGGGGCTTACCCAGGCTCTTGGAGCCCATTTGGGCAGATTGACCTTTGCCAATGTTCGGCAGCCAAGTATGGGTCCCACTTTTGGGATCAAAGGCGGCGCGGCCGGTGGTGGCTACAGTCAAGTCATTCCCATGGATGAGTTCAACCTCCATCTGACGGGCGACATCCATGCCATTACTGCTGCGAACAACCTGTTGGCTGCAGCTATCGACACACGTATGTTCCACGAATCAACCCAGAAAGATGGGCCCCTGTACAAACGACTGGTCCCTAGCAAGAAAGGCAAGCGTGAATTCGCCCCTGTTATGTTCCGAAGATTAAAGAAACTCGGAATTGATAAGACCAATCCGGACGACTTGACCGAAGACGAGATTCGCCGGTTTGCGCGGCTGGACATTGATCCTGACTCCATCACCTGGAGAAGAGTCCTTGATGTCAATGACCGACACTTGCGAGGCATCACGATCGGTCAGGCACCCACCGAGAAAGGCCATACTCGACAGACTGCGTTCGATATCTCAGTTGCCAGTGAATGCATGGCCATTCTCGCATTGAGCAATGATCTCCGAGATATGCGCGAACGTCTAGGTCGGATGGTCATTGGATTTTCCAGATCAGGCGAACCAGTCACATGCGATGACATCGGTGCTGGCGGTGCTCTGACCGCTCTTATGAAAGATGCAATCAAGCCCAACCTGATGCAGAGCTTGGAGGGAACTCCAGTCTTTGTCCATGCGGGCCCATTTGCCAACATCAGCATCGGTAATAGCTCTGTTTTGGCTGATAAGCTGGCCTTGAAGCTTGCCGGCACTGAGCCGGATGAAGACCCTGAATCCAAGGCCGGATTCGTAGTTACTGAAGCCGGCTTCGACTTCACAATGGGCGGCGAACGGTTTTTCAATATCAAATGTCGATCCTCAGGCCTCGTACCCGACGTCGTGGTTGTCGTCGCTACTATCCGTGCACTAAAGGTTCACGGTGGCGGTCCAGAAATCTCAGCAGGAGCACCTCTCCCGGCAGCCTACCGAACTGAAAACATCGAGATGCTTCGACAAGGCTGCGTCAATCTGAAAAAGCATATCGCCAATGCCAAATCGTACGGCATCCCTGTCGTCGTAGCAATCAACAAATTCGAAACCGACACCGAAGCAGAACTCAAAGTCATCGAGGAGGAAGCTCTCTCTGCCGGTGCCGAGGCAGTCGTGCCCGCCAACCATTGGGCGGAAGGTGGTGCCGGCGCAGTTGACCTGGCTAAAGCTGTGATTGCAGCGTCGTCGAAACCTAAGGACTTCAAACTCCTCTATGATCTCGAGGGCAGTGTGCAGGAGCGCATCGAGAAGATTGGGAAAGAAATGTACGGTGCAGCTGCTGTCGAATTCAGCGAGTTGGCCCAGAAAAAGGTCGACATGTACACCAAACAAGGGTTCGGCAATTTACCCATCTGCATTGCGAAGACGCAGTACTCTCTTAGCCATGATCCGGCATTGAAGGGTGCACCCACAGGATTCACGGTCCCGATTCGCGACGTTAGACTCGCTGTTGGTGCTGGTTATCTGTATGCGCTGGCGGCTGATATCCAGACCATTCCTGGGCTTCCGACGGCGCCAGGATACCTCAATGTCGATGTCGACCTGGAGACTGGGGAGATCGACGGCTTGTTTTAGGCTTGTGAGGGTTATGGATTCGAAAGAAGAAAAAGCTTGCGTGTCTACCTAGGTGTATGTTTGCATGCCTGGTTATCATTGACGACTTCAACATTTATAGAGAGATACCCATTTCAACATTATAAGGGGGTAGCTTGAACATCAAACACCAGACATGAATATTACATATTCATTGGACTAGAGCACTTGTTCTTCGGCTTCTTGGTGAACGATGCCCATGCATCTACCGCATGTTTGGATCTTGATCACCTGTAGTGTATCTGCAGTCCTGGTTGGGGATTGAGGAGACTTTTACCACCTGGGCTGCAGCCTGTGATATGTTATACCTCCAACACCGGGTTAGAGGGACCCTACCTAGATATGGTGGTCCTATGCAATACGTCCTGAAACGAGGACCTTTCACGCGGTCGACGCAAGCGAGCCAGTCAAGTGCATTCCTGAATGGATCGCCTTGCAAGGCACATCGAGCGGCGTGAGCGAATGCTGAATAGTGCACCGGATCTTGAGCAAGAGCAGAAACCAAATCCAGCAGCCCGAGCGACCCGTGAAGCCCAGCACAGCGAACAAAATAAAGCCGGAATTATCCTGTTGTATTCTCTGCTCGTCTGAGGAGTCGCAAACTTTTACAAGGCCTGAATGAGCTTGGGCGGAACCATAGTCTAACATTGTCGCCCTTCTCCCGACCACGAAAGCTACTGTCCAGAGCCGTTCTGATGACAGATCATGAGCCATAAATTATCATTTCGTTTCCAAGCCTTTTCTCATCCGCGCAGCCATCCCCATTTTATTAGGGCTTCGGGACATGCAGCGTTTTGCTAACCATCAGGCAGCCGTTGATGACAAACAGAAGACCTGCAGGATGGAATTCAAAGAGCGTTCCTGGCAAGACCGTTCCCAATGGTAAAGAGTCGTGAACTAAGCCCATAAACGTCCATGTTGCCATGAAGGCTGAGCTAGTGAGACACGCGAACGGGATTGGTGTGCCCTCGAAGTATTGAGACTTTCCAGTCTTGTCCTTTGGCAGCATGGCGACCGTCACGTTGAATCTAGCCAACCTGGTTAACCCGCAAAGCACATAGTAGGTGAGAAACAACTGGTCGACATTGGTGCGGAACCCTATGGCGAAGGCCGCCACGGCGGGAGCGACTCCAAAAGAAACCTGTTAAAATGATCGGTCAGATGTCGCCGTCGTCCAGAGTGTGGTAAGGATGGCAGTATGCATACCAGATCAGCCAATGAATCCAGCTCTTGTCCCATCAGTGACGACTTCTTCCTCCACCGAGCGACTTTGCCGTCGAAAAAGTCGAAGAAGAGGCCGAGTGGCATCAATGCAAACGCGAACCAGAGGTTTGTGAAGTCTTGAGGAGCGGATAGACAGTATCGCAAGGAGGACAATATAGACATGACTGGGCACACGATTAGAGGACGGACGGAAGCGAAGTTCGTCAATGGCACGTACATCCACAGAACCCTGCCTATATGTTAGCATGTTACCGTTGCGGGTTGACGACGAGGACGCTTACCGTTCATCTCGGTGATCAGGTCGGCCAAGTGCAGTGCTCTATGAATGCCTGTCAGTCTCAACCCCTGTGGAGGTCTAAGGCAGATAGCTGTACCTGATCATGCTGAAATGTCCGGGAGTCTTGGGCTAACAGCATTGCTTGCTTTTGTTGGCTGTTGTTTGTTGGCTCGACCGAGGTCTCTTTCTCGCCGGCATTGGTGACCCCCCGTTCTTCGCGACATGGTTCAGGAATTGGAGAGTTTTGCGAGATCTATGGGTATGTAGGGCAATAGGTTCTAGAGACTCTAAGAAACGGTTCCTCGGAGAGAAAAGTGCGCAAAGCTGGTGCTAGGAACAAGAGGAAAGCAGGAAAGTCACTGTATGTCGAAAGTTGCTTGTTGGAGAAACATCGAAACAAGGCGCAGCCACGTCGCTTGCTTTCTGATGACGAGCCACATTTCTTCCGTCATTCTGCATTACGCACCTTTGGGCGACGATCGGATGATTATGTAATAGAACTCCTAGTCACGTGTCAAGGACGAATAAAAAGGGAAAAAAGACACATGAGTGTACAGTGTAGTCTTCAGAGGGAGACATCCAGCACTGTCCTGAAGCACGCCCTTTAAACCCAGCAATATCTTTTTGTTATCCCAGTGTAGCACTAATCTTCCCCATACAGCCTGATCCACTGTTTCTGATGGGTATCCTCCTGAACGCCGGAACAATGCTTCAGCAACGACACTTGACCATGTAGGCCACAATGTCTAGAACCTGCCCCGGCCTCCTCGAGAGCCGCCTCGTGGGCCACCCCGAGAGAAGCCGCCTCCGAAACTGCCTCCACGACCGCCTCCTCTAGGCGCTCCTCGAGCACCACCGCCAAACGAGCCTCGTCCCCTTGGTGCGCCTCGTCCTCTAGGAGCACCACGGAAGCCACCTCCACGAGGAGCGCCTCGGGCACCAGCTGGTTTCTTGACTCTGGCAGAACCTAGTAAAATGTTAGGACACGCGCCTGCACCTAGTACTCGACGAGATCGGAGACTTACCTGGCGGTGGTTTGGGCTTGGGCAGAAACCTGTCCGCTATTAGTACAAGATTCATTGCGCACGTCAAGCGCACAACTCACTTCTCCAGCGGTAATAACTTGTCTCCTCCAATGTAGAATTTGTCTCCCGATTTGAAGGACGTAGCCTGAATGCCCTCCTGTGGCTTGATTGTGAAGTAGACCTGGTTGATGGGTCCCAAGATTTCATCCACTTTTCCTATCGAGGTCTGTTCCCGTCAGAAGAGGCGCCAGTCATAGCCAGGGTATTGCGCACCTTGTTCTCAAGATATATCGGGGCGTTGAAGTAGGGGATCTTTGCGTTGACGGACTCGCAGACCATTTCTCCTTCGGTTGCATGTAGAAATTTGCCCATTTCTGCATCAAAGTCAGACACGAACATCTTGTAGAGATACGCTGGCACTCACCAAACACCTGTGCAGGGGGACCGAAACTCTGCGGTTGGAAACCACCTCGTCCTGCGCATCACCACCCAGTCAGTCCATTTTGGCGCAGGAAATTGTTGTGCGCGGAGACTCGAATTTCCTTACCTCCACCTCTCCCTCCGAACGATCCTCTTCCTCTATCACCACCTCGAAATCCCCCACGACCGCGCGTATCGCCTCGGAACGCCATTGTAATTTGTTTGATGTTGGGAGAAAGGGTTGTGGCTTCGACGAGATTGATCGAAACCTCGACTGGGGGGAGAACAAAATTAATTGCTACTCGATGTTCCGCGTTGCATGCAGGCAGAATTTCGGAAAACACGTGATCGACACCTCAAATCGACACGGTACCCACAAGATCAGACACATATTATTGCAGAACATTTATTCCACGACACTGTCCAGGAGCTTTGTTATGAGCCATCAGAAGAAAGTCAGTCTGAATCCGCATGATCTCTGGGGCGTCTTGAAAGGCTCCAATATGAGTCAAAACGGTGCACCTGGGCCTGAGTCATCGGCCCCTGAGTCCGCACACTCGAAAAGACCGACCAGCCCGACCTCAACCAAGAAACTCCCTAATAGACCCAAAGAAATGTCTACGCAGGCAGCGCCCGCTGGCGGCCAAGCGCCGAAGTCGTTACCCGACTTCATTGTGGAGAGAAACAAACTGTTTGATGAACTAAAGAAACAGCGCGATGAGGAACTGGCGAGTAAGGAGAAATCCCCCATTCAGATCAAACTCGTCGCGGCACCCGGCCAGGAAACCACTGTTGAAGGCAAAGCTTGGGAAACGACTCCAGGCCAACTACTAAGAAATGTGCCCAAAGAGCGGGCGGGCCAGATTGTGGTCGCCAAGGTCGACGACAAGCTTTGGGATCTCGACCGACCGCTTGAGAAGGACAGCAAAGTCTCCTATCTGACCTTCGACGACCCTGAAGGCCGAGATGTCTTCTGGCACTCGTCAGCCCACGTGCTCGGCGAATGCGCAGAACACGAGTACGGGTGTCGCCTATCGCACGGTCCCCCAACAGCAATGGGCTTCTTCTACGACATGGCCCTCGAGCCCGGCCGCTCTGTTCGAGAAGCAGAGTGGCCATCGCTGGAGAGCCGGGCCAAGAAATTCGCCAAAGAGAAACAGGCATTTGAACGACTAGAAGTATCCAAAGACGACCTGCGCAAGATGTTCGGCTACAGCAAGTACAAGATGCACTACATCGAGAAATTCATTCCGGACGGAGAATCGTCAACGGTGTACCGAAACGGCACGCTCGTGGATCTCTGCCAGGGCCCACACATCCAAAACACGCGCAAGATCGAGTCGTTCAAGATCATGAAGAACAGCTCGGCGTATTTCCTCGGCGATCAGAGCAACGACTCGCTTCAGCGTATCCACGGCGTGGCGTTCCCAACCAAACAACAGCTTAAGGAGTGGGAGCACTTCCTCGAGGAAGCCAAGAAGCGCGACCATCAAGTCATTGGCCAGCAGCAGAAGCTGTTCATGTTCAGCCGACTGTCACCCGGGTCGCCGTTCCTGTTGCCGCACGGCACCCGCATTTTCAATGCTCTCCAGCAGATGTTGCGCGAGCAGTACTGGGACCGCGGATACCAGGAAGTCCAGACTCCGAATATGTACGATGTCGAGCTGTGGAAAACGTCGGGCCACTGGCAGCACTACCAGGACGACATGTTCCGGGTGGTGGTCAAGGATGACAGCGCCGAGCCAATGCCACTGGCCGACCAAAAGCCCGACGGTAAGCCGATCGCCGAACCCAAAGAAAAGGACAAAGACAAGGGCGTGTTCGCGCTCAAGCCCATGAACTGCCCTGGCCACTGTATCATGTTCCGCGACGAGGAGCGCTCCTACCGCGAACTCCCCTGGCGGGTTGCCGACTTTGGCGTGCTACACCGCAACGAAGCCTCGGGCGCCTTGTCCGGCTTGACGCGTGTGCGCAAGTTCCAGCAGGACGACACGCACATCTTCTGCACAAATGAGCAGGTCCAGGCCGAAATTGAAGGTCTCTTCGACTTCATGGAGCATGTCTACGGCTTGTTCGGCTTCCCGTTCAAGTTCAAGCTGTCGACCCGTCCAGAGGGCTACATGGGCACTTTGGACGAGTGGAATGCCGCCGAGGCCCGCTTGAAGCAGGCCCTGCAAAACTTCCGCGGCGACGACTGGGAGCTGAACGAGGGCGATGGTGCTTTCTACGGTCCTAAGATCGACGTCACCATCTCTGACGCCTTGAAGCGCGAATACCAGTGTGCCACCATCCAGCTGGACTTCCAGGGCCCTCAGAACTTCAAGCTCGAATATCGCACCGGCGAGAGCGGCGAGGCTGTCCATGCGCAGTCTGCCGAGCGGGACGCCAAAGGTCTCGCTCCTGGCATGGCTCGTCCAGTCATGATCCATCGTGCCATCATCGGCTCTTTTGAGCGTTTCATCGCTATCCTGTGCGAGCATTTTGCCGGGAAATGGCCTTTCTGGCTGTCTCCGCGTCAGATCCTGGTCATTCCTGTCATGAAGAGCGCCGAGGACTATGTCCGAGAGATCCAGTCTATCTTCCACAAGGCTAGGATGTATGTCGACATCGATGTCAGCGGAAACACCTTGCAGAAGAAGATTCGTTCCGGACAGCTGGCCCAGTACAACTTCATTTTTGGTAAGGAATTCAATCAACCCCTAGCACTCTCCGTCAGCACCCATCCGTTGTCCATTGCGGATTGGTGAAGGGGGACCATCTATGGCAAAGAGACCGATTGCTAACATATTTCTCTCTTCGCAGTTGTCGGCGCTAAGGAACAAGAGACCCGCACGGTCAACATTCGCAACCGAGACGACCCGGCCACGCAGAAGATGGGCGAACTCATCCCATTGGAGAAGGCGCTGGAGAGACTCACCGAGTTACGTGATCAGAGGCGAATGGAGAACAAGATCGACATGAGCCACTAGACGAAGCCCAAGGCTATCCCGGAGCGAAGCCGTTGCTGTAACGTATCCTCGCTGCCACGGCGAGAACACTCGAGAGGATCAAGAAAGTGAAGTCTATCCGGAAGAGAAGCTGTGTACGATAAGGCGTTTACGTCCTGCGACCGGGACTGGGTCTATGTCTGGAGCAGACGTCTGCTTCTGCGCACATCGTTCCCATAGCACATCTGCGTTACAGGGAAGCATGTTCTATTGATAGAGCAAGGGTAACGAACAATTTGAGTGGTCACGGTGAAATAGAAGAGATTCCAAGGACTCCTGCGCAACACGCACGGTATCCCATTCATTCATGGCTTCCATTGATATAGACTTACACACCCTGGAGGTGCACCCACCGAAGAAAACGCCAGAAGTAGTAGAGCCAAATCATCATCAATCGGTGAAAATTATGCTGCCTGCTCAGGCGTTTCCCCTTCGGCAACAACCGGCACGGGGAGACCACGGCTGGGACTCTGCAATACCAACTGCTCATGCCGTCTCGCGCGCATAAAATCCGAAACTGCCCGAATGAGAATGAACCAGCCAACAATCATCAAAACATAAGATATCCAGTCGGCACTTGTAAATCCGCCCACCCCGCCTTGTGACTGGTTGTCCGAGCCATCGACAGCACCAGGATCGAAGTTGTGACTGTTCGGGTCAGGGGGTGATGAAGTCGAAAATTGTCCTGGATTGCCAGTGTCCTGGTTGCTGTCACTTGAACCGCTCATGTAGAAGCCATACTGGACCAGAGTCAAGCCCAAACCCGCTCGACTACCATGTTTGGCTGCATGGGTGGTGTGGAGGAGATAAGTGAGGAGGAATCCGACAAGTTGGAATGACATAGAGATCATAGCATTCCATACGAACGAGAAGAGCGAACCGACCGGAAGGCCGTCAACGTATACTTCGTCGGAGGACATTCCGGGAGCCAAAATTGTGGTTTCCCAGTAGGGAGGAGTCGCATCGGCAGCTGCTTGTTCATATGACTAGGAGAGGGTTAGTACCAAGTTACCTGGTATTGTAGGGGAGTTGTTCATCCACTTACGGGAGGCTTTTCATCTACTTGTTCGCCGCGCTCAGGTTTGGCAGACAGATTGGCAAATACACCATCCATCGGCCTCAGAGACGGCGGCATTGGTCTCGAGACAGGTAGTTCTGTGACTCTCCGCTCGAGCGCAGGCGGTTGATGAGCATCGGATTCAGAAGTAGTCGCTGGAGCGCCGTCTTGTCGTAGGGTCGATGTATCCGCTCTCATCAATCTCTGTCTGTCGTCACCATCGTTTTCTGCATCAGAGCCCTCTCCATCGTCAAAAGTGTCTGCCAAATCTTGATCGGCTTCGTGGGATGTCTGATCTTGGGCTAATAGGCGGCGTGATGTCGGAGAGGATGCGCGAGATCGGAACGAGGGAGGAGGTGAAGAAGGGACGCCTTGAGGATGGTCAGGAGAGACAGGAGAGTTATCATCATCGTCATGCGAGTTCACCTAGGCGCAGTTAGAGTTGTTCTTGTTGTTGCCTTGACTCAGGATGGGATTCGTAAGCCAGGGATACATACCGCTTCATAACGCTGAGGGGCCATTGCAGGGCCTGCTATTGCGAGAGAGCTCCTCTTTGCACCAGGCGAAGAGACGCTCGAGATAAAGGAAAGAGGGCGACAAAGAGGACGATAGGAAAATAGGTATTCCAGGAAATTATGATGGGAAGGGTGTAGAAGCACGTCGTCGTTGGCCCGACAGAGGGACAGGCAGTATGGAATCGGGTGCCTCGCCACTCGGGTAGGATTACTATTGGTTCTAGCCGCACCTAATTAATTCCAACTTTTAGCAGAAGTTGGGTGCGGTAATAACAGTACAGTACTGCGGAACCTTACAAAGCTGTTGGTAGGTACCTTATGAGGGCTTGTTTTCTGCTCCGCCGTAGTGTTTTTACCCCCCAAACAGGCTTAGCCTTGTACAAACTATCCCAGCGTCATTCAAAATAGTGCCCAGCTGCTTTTGACGCCGCGCCGCTCAGATCAAAGAAATCTCAATGCTCGTTGTATCTCTGCCAACAATCAGCAGTTGATTGCTTTATTGCGTGTACTCCATCAAGCAGCAAAGCATCATGGCAACCGGGCAGTCTGTGAGTATTTCGGTGCCGATCATGCTGTCATGTCTAACATCCTTTGTTTAGGTCGCAATCAAGCACTGGGCTAGAATCATCAAGCGATGGCCCGTCGACCGAGTTCGTCCAGAACATGTTTCCTTCCAAAAGATTATGCAAGGCCGTCTACAGAAACTCTCGTCACCGAATGCTGCAGCAGAGGATGTGAAGGCAAACGAAGCTCTAGTGTCGCCAGCTAGTCCTCCTCAATTTGACGAGGCAAGAGAAATGCGACAGGTCAACGCTCTATATTCTCTGCTAGAAGATCGATATTTCCAAGCATATCCAATACCAGCTAAATTGAGGAACCCTCAAAGCATGCCTACACACTATGATGATGTTCTTAAAGAGATGGACGAGGCTCCATCTAGAACTTGGGTACAATCATTGATGAAGAGAATAAAGGGCTCTCTGCGTTTCTCATGATCATGTGTGTTGTATGCTTGATGGCCAATGACAGCTTTCACAGCTTCCTCGCTGGAGCGGTCGGATACGACATGCAACCTTGACTCACGCGCGCAGCACTCCGGCCGATTTCCAGTCACGGATCCCAGACGCGCGATCAAGCAGCAAGCCGATGCGATCTGGCACAATCTGCGTGATTTCGAGTCTGTGATTTCGAGTCTATGCGGCTGCCCGAAATGGTCCAATTGGCGAATGTCTTAGAGACGGTCGTGATCCATCTCTTGATCGAGTCCGAAGCATGAAGGCCGAAACCTGGGGTCACTCCTGGACGTGAGGCCAGTGTCGTCCAGACAAGGGACCCAGTGGCGGGGAGGTTCACCAACGTGTGATCAGGGATACAGAGACACACGAGAAGAATTGCAGGAGATTGAGGAGGACGCGGGAGGAAACGTGTTTGTGCTGGATGTGACGGACATGGTTGTGCATATGATTGTGCCATACCCCTCCAGTTATAGTGATATCTCAGGACTCCATTTGAAGACGGTCCAAAGGCAGGAAGTCTATAGCCATGCAGTGTAGCATGAAATATGTCATGCTGATGGCAATCGTTCGGGACGGACGACCCGGTGGAGGATTCCGCCGTATAAACAAAATAATGAAATCTCCCCTCAATTGACTCCAGGTTGAGCCGCGGTTGGAGAAAGTAATAAATATCAAGCACCTTCATTCAATGCATTGATAGATACTACACCCGCCAACTCTCTCATTGCACTTCCCAAACTACGAGACCTATCTCCTTCCATAAGTCTCAGCCGTCCCTACCAGAGCTGTCTCCTTGAACGAAGTCATGTCGAAGAACAAGGCGCCCACCACCAACAACCCCGTGGCACACACCTATGGCCCCGCGAATACAGGATCAACCGCACACTCGATCGAACACCCCGAACCGATCTCCTCAGTGCAACATCACATCGCCGGCCTCCTGGTGACAGTCTTTGGGCTCAACGAACTCCCATCATCAGCCACGGACGTCGCAGTCCTCTGGCTCCTACATCCGCGCCTCCAGACACAAGCATGCATGGCACCTTTCGCAGCACACCTGATCACCGAATGGAACCAGCATCAGCATCGCTCTCAAACCCAAACCCAAGCACAGCCTCAAAGTAACACTAAAACGAAACCAAAAACAAAGGGCCTGATAGCAGTGAGTTTCGACCAACGCAACCACGGCACGCGGGAAGTCAGTCCGATAGCCAACGAAGCATGGCGCAACGGCAATGAACACCACGCCTTGGACATGTTCAGCTGCTATGCCGGCACTGCAGTCGACACGTCCATCCTGCTCGACTACCTGGCCGGCTACGTCTTCCCTGACAACGACCGGCAAATCGTGCAGAATCTCGTCTTGGGAGTCAGCCTTGGCGGCCACGCCGCATGGCATTGTGTGATGCACGATCCACGCATCAGCGCCGCCATCGTCACCATCGGATGTCCCGACTACGCCCGCCTCATGAGCGACAGAGCAAGACTGAGTAAACGCAAGTCCTGGCTGGATGGTAAGGGCAGAGACTTCTTCGGGTCCTCGGACTTCCCGCCTTCTTTGGTCGAAGCGGTCCAAAAGTACGATCCGGCAGGGCTGCTTTGGTCGTCGAAGAACGGTCTGAAGACGCGGCCCGGTCAAGAGCATTTATACGACGATATCACCGCGGAGGAAAAGCAGAGGCTGATGCCGCTTATGGTCCGATGTTTTGGAAATAAGCGTGTTCTGAACCTATCTGGTGGCAGTGATAAACTGGTCAGTTACGATCACAGCAAGCCTTTCTTGGATTGGCTGAAGAAATCGGTGGGCAAGAATGGCTGGTTCGAGGGCGCTGGCTTCTACTTGGAAGATATTGTCTATCCTGGCGTTGGCCATGAGGTACCGCCGACCATGGTCACCGCCATGGTTAGATTCGTGAATGAAACCCTTGAGAGTGAGCAAGACATGACGCACGGGAAGTTGGGGAGTAAGATATGACGACCCAACCCCAGACAGACGAGCTACCTCAGGTAGCCTGGACATATTATCTGTAGACTGTATTCCAACCATGCCGAGAGCCAAAAGGAGTGTCGGGGATATCATGGTTCAAGTGACTGCTCATTGTTCAATTGCGTCAAGTGACAGCTTCTAGCAACTACATACGTTTTGTCCAACCCTCTCCAGCAGGCTGTACCTGGGTATTGCTCGCAATCAGGACGTCGGACTCCAGCATGATATCCGGCAAGGAGTCGGAACGGAAAGGCTGTGCTGTCTGAATAGCAGCACAGGTGTCTGATCAACTAATAAAAGACCTCTTTCAAGATCCGGTGTCATCTGTTCCAGCAGTACATGTCCATTTAAACCCGGTGATTGGC
Organism: Exophiala sp. LBMH1013; assembly: GCA_024611085.1. NCBI lineage: Eukaryota > Fungi > Ascomycota > Eurotiomycetes > Chaetothyriales > Herpotrichiellaceae > Exophiala > Exophiala sp. LBMH1013. The sequence continues at coordinate 2,250,767 of JAMFLB010000009.1, read as the reverse complement.
TCACTCTTGAACCTGAGCAATTTCATGAGATCAACGGTTGTACCTCGCCAGGGTATCCATGATATTCTGTACATTTTGCTGTGGTTGCTGTCCTGTTGCATAAGCAGGGTTGTTACCATACGTTGGTGACTGTTGCTGCGGGACGTGGTATTGAGTGGAAGCGACAGGTTGTGGAGGATATTGGACTCCTTGCCCTTGTTGACGAGCTGTATTACCAAGGAGAGACGTAAGGTTTGTTGCGGATCTCTCACCTTGAGGCAAGCCGCTCTGAGCGTCGCCAGGCTGTCGAAGATTCGCGAGCAGCTGCTGCAAGTTTGGCGCGGTCGACGTCGGGGTGACGGGCGCTTGGTAAGGAGCTTGATAGGGGGGTTGCGGCGCGTACTGAAGCTGAGGCGGACTGTGCTGTGGGAATGCCGGGACCATTTGAGGTGGGTATTGAGGAGGTGGAGGATGGCCATATTGTGCCTGTGGATAGCTTTGCGGCGGCGGGAAAGTCTGAGGAGTAGGCGGTACCGCACCTCGCTCCTTTTGCCGCGCATGAAGCACAATGTCAGCTGCGACCGAAACGTCAAGGTCAACATATTCGTTGAAGTTGACATTTGAAGCTCCGATGCTCCTATCGAAAACCTGCAAAGGGATTCTGCTGTTGTACTGGTTACCCTGTGTCAGCTTTACAACGGCCTGGACGCCCTCAATAATCTGCCTCTTGACGACGGCACCCAGCGGAAGTCGAGGACTCAGCCAAATGGTGGAAGCTCGAAGGCCCTTAGCCCGGAACCCCTGCTCTATCCAGTTGATGAAGCTCTGCGCAACCGAAGGCTCAAGAATGAGGATTTGTACGTCCGGCACCTCTCGTGGGTCTCTGCGAGGTAATGGGAGAGTGGCTTCATCGTCGTACGCTGCAGGGGCCGGTGGGAAGTTGTTTGAATATGGAGATCTCTGTGTGCTGTCAATGCTGAATCTTGGGCTCTGCGGATTTGCGTGGTAATCGTCTCGTTGGCGAAATGTTCGAGGTGAAGGTGATCGTGCAGGTCGATAATCATCGCGCCTGTTCCTCTCATCTCGGAAGCCATTGAAGTTGGACCGACCATGTCGATCAGCCTGCCGCCCTGCGCCACGGTCTGGCGATCGAGAACGCCGTCTCTTGTTGCCCTGAGCCTGATTCCTCGTGTTCTTTTGGGGTTTGGAAACTTCCAAATCTGAAAGGCGTCAGCAACGAAACAACACAAACGGAACTTAAAGAACAAAACTCACGAATCTTGCGTCCTCGAATCTCAGAAGCCTGTTCTGCTTGAAGTGCTGCTTGACAGGAAGATGCTTCCAAGTACTGAACAAAACCATATGCTTGCTTGATGGAGATTTGCGCCAATCGGCCATGTTTATGAAACACGTGAAAGAGATCGCGTTTGGTGACTTTCTCGGAAGCAAGGTTGCCGACAAACAAGCGTGACCCAGGAGGGAATCGATCCCAAATACCCTCTGTCACATACCGCCGTTCCTCCTCCAGGAATTGATCATACAAGCCCTGGGTCCTTGGGGTCCACGGGCGCTCACCGGCATCTGCTGATCTCGATCGATCCGCCTGTTCCGCATGTTCATGGGGATGTTCAACGAAGCTGGCCATAGGGTTCGTGGGGGACACCTGGGCAGCATTATGATCCCAAGATCCCGGGGCTTGGCTAAGGATATTCTGATGCAAAGACTGTACCGCCCCGGACGTGGACGGCTGTGCACCATTGACCTGGAGAGCATCGTGGTTCACGGACTGGTACTGCTCTCGCAAGTCGCTTGTGGAGGTAGGAAACGCGTAATGATTGGCCGTTTCTTGAGGAGTTGCTTGCACCGGCGGTTTAGGGGGGTAAACCTGGAATTGGAGGCAATGACAGGGAAGATCCATGGTCGGCATGCGATGCAGTGGTTGGAGCAGAAACAGAGTCCGCGACAGGAGCAGTGGAAGCGGATTGAGAAATGGTGTCGAGAAGTGACTGGTAATCTACACCACCTGTCCCCGACTGGGTATTGGGTTTCACAGTGGAATCTGGCTCGGAACTCTTCTCAGCACCGGTTTGAAAGGAAGACTCTCGATGGCGTGCATTTGCATTAGCTTCAATGGCAGAGGGTTCATGGCTGGATTGCGCAACAGTATGGGCCTGACTGGGACCGTTATGGGAGGTATTTGCATGCGACTCAGATGCCTGATGCACAGAAGTGTTTGCAAGGGCTGAAAGAAGATTGTTCGCAAGGGTGGTATCATTCTGCGTAGTTCGACCATTTATGTTGGAGAACTGTGCACCACTTCCAAAACGAGCATTTTCTTGTTCTGCGCCACGCAGAAAGTTCTGTACGGCATTCTGTTCCTCTGGGTAGGACCCTTGCACAGCGCGAGCAGAGTCTGAATAAGGGGAAAAGGTCTGGTTATGAGGGATGTTATAGGTCGCGGTGTCATTAAAGACGGGGTCCATCTGGTTCAGCAAGACTGGAATGTTGGAAGGCTCGGGTATGTGAACAGGCCGCGGGCTCTCGGGTGTCTGAGATCTACCAAAGCGTTGTGCCTCAGGCGGAGGGCTTGTGTCAGTCATCTTGAGCTGGCGCAACACATAAAGGGCCGCCCGAGTAAGTTGCCTTGAGGCTGGCGACGTGGGGCAGGCCGATAAAGAAATCTGAAAAGGCTTCAAGGACAGTCCAGGAAAAATCGTTGCACGGACAGGAGAAACAGGTAGGCAGACAGCAGTCTGCTAATGTGGGCGCGATGACAGGAGAGAAAAAGAAAGGTGATTGTCTGTCTGGCAGCAGAAGGTATGAACTTGACTGAATGAAACGAGTTGATGAGAGGGGAATGAAGAACAGCATGAAGAGAAAACACGCAAAACTCTCCCAGATGGCTAGAAAAGGTTAGCGTAGATCGCCAGCCTGTTTATGCACGTGACCTGAGACTGCGCTGCCTTTCGCCGACCAACTTGAACAATAATGGACCAAGAACTCTTTGCAATGATAAGTCTATGAACGTTTTGGGGACGTGGCCAGATTGCAGATGTTGCGATGGGCAAGGCAGCCTATCGTCAGCGACGCCTTGTCTTTTGGCTGCTTTCACCCTCTTCAGCTCACACCTCGATTCTATTCCTCTAAAACTGAGGGCCATGAACCTGATTATGCTGCCGCGAGGGAATGGTTCAAGAAATTCAATGCTCCAACCTCGTTACGCGATGTTGGGGAAGTGACCTACAGCAGGTCGAGTGGTCCTGGTGGACAAAATGTCAATAAGTATGGTTGCACTGTACGCTCCTCTCCGACAGCGGTCTTACGTTCTCAGGGTCAACTCGAAAGCACAGTTGCGGGTACCTGTTGATCGTCTTCTCCCTATGCTTCCGCCGGTCCTGCACGAAGGTATCCTCTCTTCTCGATACTACGCCCAGAGTTCTTCCAGTCTCGTGATACAAGCCGATGAAAGCCGAAAACAGCAAGCCAACAAGGAGGCCTGCATTCGCAAACTCTCTCAGCTTATTGTGGATGTGTACAAGCGGGCGGTGCCAGGAGAAACCACAGTAGATCAGAGGGAGAGGGTCAGAAAGCTTCAAAAGGCAGAGAATGAGACAAGGTTGAAGAGCAAGAAAGTGCATTCAAGCAAGAAGCAGTCGAGGTCGAAAGGCAGTATGGATTGATTGACTCATGAGGGATTGCGCTTTGGCACCTCATGTTCCTCTATCAACCTCAGAACCTCTCAATGACGCCAAGACGGAAGATCCGACCCTCTGAAGAGCCGGGTCTAGTTCAGGGGTTTCAAGCAGCTTCTTCAGCCAGCCGCATGCCCAGGATTGAATTTCAGGACTCTCTGTTTCGGAATGTGCCTTTCTAAGCCGTACCAACGCCTGTCTCAGAGCTGATGGGAACTCGGGCGAAGAAGAAGGCACCGATACCAGCGGGAGCTGGATGAGACATACTTGGCTGTACCAACTCTGCGGGTGTTCTTTGGCTAGCTTCGTTGCAACGTGATTTGCAATTCTGCGTGCCGGAGGAAGTTCGTCATACTCCTGTACCATGTTGAAGAAGTCGTAAGCGACTTCAGGGTCACTGAAGTGCTCCATTGCTGCATCAAATACTGCAATGGGAATGGCACCGCTTAATGCTGGTGTAGAATCCAGGTTTTGTAACGCTGAGCGGCCTTCGTCATGTCCTTCGACATCAGGGTCAATGTCCATGGCAGTCAACTTCGGCAGCTGCAAAATATCTTCCTCCTCTGCAGGTGGTTCTGAAGGTCTTGGTTTGCCGTCTGTGATGCCCAAGATCTCGCGACGAGCGTGAATTTTGGCGATGTAAGAGAGCTCTAGTCTCGCATACTCAAGCCAGATTGCGTGCACCCGTCTGCAGAACCTGAGGCCTCGTTGCATATAACTTCTTGCCTCTGTCATGTCTCCATTCTCTTCCATTGCAAACTGCGCGGCATAGATCCAAAGGTCTGGCTTGGTAGGGTGTAATCGTAGGACGCTTGCGAATATTTCCTGGAGTTTTTTGTATGCTTTCTGCTTCCTTGCAAATTCTATTGCCTGCATCCATAGAGCAACATCACCAGGATGTTTCCGTGTCCCTCGATCGAAGATGAAGAAGATACGACGCTTGCCATTGTGCGCAGTCGATTTGATCCCCAGCCTTTTGACCCTCTTACGCCTCAAAGCATCCACGTTCATTTCGAATTCTGCATAACGAGCGTAGTCGGCTGGCGTGGAGCCTCTGGCGTTGATCTTGTGCTCGAAGTCGGATCGTTTGCGGGCGATACTGGTGATTTCATCCCGAGTGAAGATCTTCTTCCGCTCATATTCTTTCAATTCCGGCACGGACTGCTCGAGGAAGAACCGAGCCTTGTCGCTGGCTGCGGCCATACTGCAACTGCGGGATTCTGCTGCTAGAGGCCCTGATAGAATTCAGGAACTTACTGTAATCCTGGCCTAGGAGTGTTGCTGTGCCTTACACAAGTTGTGGAGTAAGTAGAAATTCAGGAAACTTTTTTGAGAAGTCGGAGATCTTTTCGGTTCGCCGCGGCTGCGGACCCCTTACGAAGATCAGGGGCCCGCGTGTCGACGGGCATCTTTTCTACCGCGCAGCTTCATCTGTTGTTCAACATCCTCTCTTCAAGATATTCTCTTACTATTTCTTGTCACTCCTTCTCCGCGTTTTACACTATTCCGATGCCACCGGTGCCTTGTTAATCCTGGTCTGGACACAATGGCGCAGAGGAAAGACGGTGACGTGGTGTTTTCTGTGAGTTGCCTCATTGCAAGCTCCCGAGTCCAAAGTTAACGCGTGGTAGTTAAATGGGAAATATGTCTCTTGGGCCCATACAGTCGTTGCTTATGCTGCATTTGTCGGGGCGCTGATCGTCGGGGTCTCGCTTCACTACCAGAAAATTGTACAAAATGAACACTATGGATATCCTGATGAATGGTTTCCCTCCGTCTCCGCGACCATTGGCGACCGATACCCAGAACGTTCGGTATTCATGGTCTTCATTGCCATTACTTCAGGACCTCGGTTTGCTCTGGTTGGGCTGTGGTATTTTCTCACAAGAAGGCCGAACTCGAGTCTCCCTGGCATTATCGCAGCGATTGGATTGTTCAGGACATTTACATGCGGAGGATGGACATACGTGACCTCTACGGACGACCACGACTGGCATGATATCTTCATGATTTCATATCTGGTGGCAACCTTGCCGTGGACTTTGGGCTGTCTCGCTTTAAGCCCTCCAAACACCAAAGCCATCAAATATCGGAAAATCCTGGCCAGCCTGTTCTTTGGTACTCTGGTACCTCTGGTCTACTTCTTCATTCAGCACAAGGTTCATAGAGTCGCTGGTGGTACGCTTTCTTCTTGGATGATGATCTCCCATCCGTTTGCTGACCTTGCTAGCCTATACAATCTATGCATTTTTCGAGTGGGCACTGATCCTGTTCGACGTGGCTTTTGACGCCGTCACCGCACTTGACTTCGAGACATTCGAACTCGTTGTGAAGGATGTCAAGGGACTCAGCAGAGGGTATGTGCAGATGCTCCCAAGATACTCAAAAGTACGGCCAAGGTAGACAATGCTTGACGGGTGACTAACACCAGCACAGTGACGCCAAGCTCCTCAAAGACTCGGTGAAGGAAAAAGAGTAGGTCACTAAGGGCCTTTTGCATGATTTGTACTAACCGCCGGTTAGACACGATAGCACGCTCATCCAAACCTCTACATTCGACGGGCCCTATTACTGGCCTGCCCTGCTTAACGCGGCCGCCGATGTCTTCCATGGTTTCGTGTTCTGGTCGATTCTCACCTCGCTAGGTGTTCTTGTCTGGTATTTTCCACTATGGCATATGGGCATCTCCGGCTACGAAGTCATGGTCATGTCCACCATCTCACCATTATTTCTCGGGATACCCTTCATCCGATCTTTCACGATCAAGAACCTCAGATGGGTCCATTTGTCGTCCCTAGTCGGGCTCCTCGCTTGGCTCGTGAAGGATCCTGCGAATCGGTTGTTCACTGTCGGATTCGCTGTCTGGATGGGATGTCTGGCATGGTCCGCAGAATGGTACGCTGAACGGAGAGACTCGACACGACTCCAGAGCAGAATTCTAGCCTGGTGTATCGGTTTGATTCTTTCCAGCATCGCGAAGTTTGCCAACCACACCAACAATCCTATATGGCCTATCTTGCACCCGGGCATTGGCGGTTGGAATAAGACCGGTCTATTGCTTGCCATACTTGCCGTTTGGCGATCGACACGACCGATCTCCACAACCGGTGGCGATTACTTCGCGCCCAATGCCAGGAAGGGCTCTAGCGTTTTGGCTGGAGTTGGACTGGGAGGACTGTTCTTCGCCATGCACTCCTTGCTCTCAGATTCCAGTACCATGATCTTATGGGTCTGGGAAGGTTATCCAGTTCGCGGCCCGTTAGCAGCTCCTCATGGCGCTCTCACAATATTTGTGATGGGGGCAGGACTGTTTTTCGGCGTGGCTCTTCCTGGATTCTTCGGATCATGGACGGCCTACGGACTCGGGGCTCTTGGTGCCGCCTTCCTGACTTGCTACAGTAATTGGCGAGGCTACTACGGAGGCCTTGTTCTCGCCTTCTATCTTATGGGAGCTGCTCCCGTTCTCATTTCTTCCGCTGCCCAACACAACCCAGCTCCTACCTTTGGGTTGGGATTTCTCCTCTACAACCTGATGGTCTTGTTCCATGTCTGGGTTGTGGCATATGCTTTTGTACCGGGCGGGCCGCTCGTGCGGGAACATACGGACTGGATCATGATCACCACTATGTTGATGATTGGTGCTGGGGTGTTTTCGGCCTTGGCTAGCAAGTCCGGCTACCAGCAGAAAAACAAGTCGAGTCCGCGTGGGCGGAAACAATCAGCATACTATCTGCATCTCCTATCGGCACTCCAGCTATTGGCCGCCTCAGTTGCATATCTTCGCTTTCCCACGAACGATTACCAACCCTATCATAAGGACGAGAAATTGATTACGGCCGGGATTTGGACCATCCACTTTTCGCTCGATAATGATATGTGGTCTTCGGAGCGAAGAATGCGTGATGTGATCAAGGAGCTTGAACTTGATGTGGTTGGACTTTTGGAATCGGATTTGCAGCGCATCATCATGGGCAACCGAGATACTACACAATATCTTGCTGAAGACCTGGGCATGTATGTCGATTATGGGCCGGGTCCCAACAAGCATACCTGGGGATCAGCGCTGCTATCCAAATTCCCTATTCTCAACTCGACCCATCACCTTCTCCCTTCGCCTGTGGGTGAGCTGGCGCCCGCAATTGAGGCCACGCTGGATGTGTATGGAACCCAAGTGGATGTGTTTGTCTTCCATTCCGGACAGGAAGAAGACCCCGAAGACCGACGACTGCAATCGGAGTACCTTGCACGAATCATGCGTGCCAGCCCTCGGCCGGCGATTCTGTTGAGCTATCTGGTCATCAAACCCAAAGAGGGCAATTACAACACTTATGTGGGCGAGAAAAGTGGCATGCACGACATCGATGCACGAGATTGGGATCGCTGGTGCGAGTATATCCTGTACAAGGATATCAAGCGTGTGGGTTATGCTCGGGTTAGTAGGGGTACCATTACCGACACCGAGATACAAGTAAGTCGGCCAAACTGTCTTCTTTGGGCTCCAAAACTGACATCACATAGGTGGGCAAGTTTGTCGTGGGAGAACCGGTTTCCTACTCGGATGAGCGTATCCCTGAGGAACAGGTGCCACCCGGTCAAAGGTTTCCAGCATTGTTCCGTGGAGAGGGGGTTCGGGGACATAGGTATCATGTCTTTGATGAACCATGGTACTATGCGTAAGAGACTGGAGGATGCTCACCCCATGTAGCCAGACCCAGAACATATGCACTCAACCTACTGCTCATCGCATACGCAGTAGATATCATGCTCTTTCGCGGGTCATGTGATTGCATATACACGTGACTATCCGGACTCCCTTTATCTTATCACGAAAATGATGCGGGGCGATTCGACAACTTGAACCTCATATGACTCTCCTATGACTCACTGAGGGCCTGTTCGGCACCGTCGGTTCAAATCGTCGGTTTCTGTCAAAACGCGAAAAATCGCGAGTTAGTAGTGCGCGATAACAGGGGTTGTAGATTTAAGTTCGACGGCGGCCGCCCCGGTTACTTAGCGTAATTTTAAAGCCAAACCGTCGATTTAGATCGTCAGTAACGTAATTATAGTCGGGACTATAGTTACGTTACTAACGATTTAAAAAAAGCCGATATTTTAGGGGCCCGATTTATACCTATTTTTAACGAAATTTCTATATCTTGCCTCCTATTTACGCCTTAATATATTATTTTATATATAAATATACCTCGTAAGAAGCAGAATCGCTATACTTAGACGCCTACCGCCGTCGACTTACTCCTAAAGGTATATATCGACGCCGTACGTAAAGGCTTAGAGATAACGTCGTTAGGCGACTTTAAGAGCCGTATTTATTAGATTTTAGCGCTTAAGTTCGAGAGGAATAGCCTTATAGTACCTTCTAAGGAATAGATAAAGTATAAGCGTAATTCTATATATAAAATACCGCCTTTTCTTAGATATTATATAAATCCTACTAACTCTTAACTCTTAACGGCGTAGTTTAAGAAAGATTTACGAACTTAGACTATAATTATAGATCTCTTAGGCGTTACTATCGACGCTAACGATCGTATATAAGCCGATAAGTCGAGGTAGATATCGCTTATCGCTACCGACGCCTATAATCGTCGTTAGAAGTTTAAGGTATTACCTTATAGAGCGCTATTAAAAGAGATATTTACTAGCACTTATACTATAGGTTTATACTCGTAGGGCGATTTACTTAATAAATCGTAGGATATCGAGAAGGATACGTTACTAAGCTAAATTCCTATAGTAGGCGTATCTTAGAGAGTATCGTAGAAGAATAAAGACGAAGAGGAGGAGGAGGAGAAGGAGGAGAAGATCGACGAGGTTAACGAGCCTAATAAGGTAAGCGATACGTTAGTATATAAAGTAACTAACCTAATATATATATATATAAAAGGCCTTTACTAGCGCTATTACTCCGCGTAAGCGCGCTATAATTAATTAGCCGAATCGCTATATAAATAAAGATATAAAAGCGATAAACCTCGCGACTCTCGATATTCTTTAAGACCTATCGAACGTAATAAGATACGGACTAGGGATAAATTCGCCTATAAATATAGTAAAATAGTCCGTAAGGACTATCGTCGTATAGTAATTATAAGAGAAATACTATCTATCGGGCGTAAAACTAATTAACGTAATTAAGATACTTATAATCGACGTAAATATCGAAATCTAGTATAGACTCGATAAATAGCGTACGGCGCGTATAGAGTAGTTAGAATATAAACTATCGGAACTCGCTAGGGAGGAGATTAAATTATAGTAGATATATCTATCTCTTTTTTAGTATAAATACCTATATATCTCGTTCTCTATTCCTAAGCGTACTTTAGTAGTCGTCCTATATTATTTATACTATTCTATCTCTTTTACTATTTATTTACTTTAAGGCGTCGAAGACGTCGTTCGAGAATATCGCGTTAGGAGACGATTTATTCGCCGCGGCGTTGATCTCGTTAGTTATTATTACTATAAAATCGATATCTTACTTAATATCGCTAAGATCGATATTAATATTATAAATCGCTACTAGCGTAAGGAAGAGATTTATTTACTATAGTATTATAAACTTAGGCGCGCTCTTTAGTATCTTAAACTTACGTTTAATAATATCGAATATCCTCTTAATATAATTTCTTAGTAAAGAATATCTTAAATTAAATAACTCCTCCTTATCCTACGGCCTTAGGTTCGCGCGCTCGTACTCGCGGAGGTAGTATCTCGTTTTAGGGTAAGGCGTTATTACGAAGGCGGAGAAGAAGTAACCTACGTCGACGAGGAAATATCTATCTAAAGGAGGTTTAAATCGTTACTTATAAATAGCGTCTTAAAGTACGCGCGTATTATACGTAGTGCCTTCCTAACCTACGTAAATAAAGATAAATTTAAGATCGAAATTATAGACGGCGAGTACGTTTTAAGAGAGAAAACCTTTTCTATTACGCTAGGGCGACTACTTAATAAGAGGTATATAAGTATAAATATAAGTATCGTCGAAGGCGCCGACGCACTCCTTAAACGCTATATACTTACGATTCTACTCGATCTAACGTAGTATAGGCGTAGCGTTAGTTAGCTATATAATAACCTCGTAATATATCGCGACGAGTGCCTTTAAAACGCTATTAAACGTCTTTAAGATCGTATCGATAGATCGACTAAAAAGCAGTTAAGTACCGCGATAGTCGTTACTAGATCGGTAGATATTTAGAAATATCGCTAACCTCTCCTTAACGTCGATAGTACTCGTATCGCGTACCCTACTATCCTCTCGAATTCGTCTCCCGAGCGCTAGAAATACCTCCTTTTAAAGACCTATACTCTAAAATAGCTGTACGAGATACTCTAACTACTTATTTAGCCTATCCTAACCCTAAAAAGCGCTCTTGAATATCGCTCGTAGAGGATTCCTAAGTCTCCTACTTATTAATAGAGTAACGACGCCGGCGACGAGTATATATAACGTACGCCTATACGCCTCTTACGCCTCCTCCTCCTCCTCCTTATCCTCCTTACGTCTCTCTATTATATCTATTTTAGTAAGATCGGTACGCTCGGCGCAGTTTAGTGGATATAGTTAGACGATATATAACGGTTTATAGGGTACTAAGATCGACGTTAATACTCAATTTACGCTCTTTACGCACTTTACGCGTAAAACACCAAGAAAAGGTGGATTGCGCTATAAAAACGGCGCATTTTTGAAGCGGGGCGCACCCCTATTTAAGTGGTAAAATCGCGTGTGGTTAACTGACGATTTGAACCGACGGTGCCGAACAGGCCCTCAATCCGAAACGTGACTCTTGTTCCTCGCTTCGTCTCGCATAATAACTGCACCACTTGACTGCCTGCGTCCGTTGTCTTTATTTGTTGTTCTTTGCTAGAGCCTCAGTCTCGCCTATCCCCTCATAATCTCCCTTCCACGGTTCTCTACCGTACATGCTTACCCTTACGGCAGGCACTGATTCTCCTTGATATTCCAGGGGTGGTGCCCCTCATTGCGTGATTTAATCCCTTCGACCTCGTACCTTGTTGGCATAATGGCTGAATCGTCGGAATCACCTGCTCCAGGCTCGAGGGCCATCAAGATACCTTTGTACAGCAAGAACCTGACAGGATACTCTACTCCTCGACGCAGCCAACGCTACATCAAGAATGCTGAACGAGCCGAAACCTCCGACGCAGGCACATCATCACTGGGTTCTGACCAGGAATCGGCTTGGTCAGACAGCCCTCTCTCGGGACAAGCACACGACCATTTGCAAACTGTAGCATATCCCGCGGCGGTGGACAGTCAGTTTCCATCCTCATCTACCTCCTCAGGGGACGCGACCGCCTCTCAGCGCAAGGACAAGCATAGGGCTAGTTTCCCACCCGCCAGCACCATGCCACTGCTTTTTCAACCAGTCATCATCACCACTCGGTCCATCGATGCTCTCGTCCAGCTCCTACAAATCCGTCAACTTGAACTCTCGTTTCGAAGACTCTGATGAACCTCCTCGTCTGATCACTTACACCAAACACAGTCAAGGGTTTACATGGAATGATGAGCTGTTTTTGCCCAGTTACATGCTTGGACGTTATGGAGATCGAGGGAGGAAGAAGCAATATGATGGGGATTTTGGAGATGAGGAGCATTGCCCGGTTGCTGAGATCTTTGTCACGGATGAGGAAGCCGAGGCCATGATCCCTTGAGAACATCGAGATACGTCGGGAACATGTATCAGGGAGATTGCATGATACACACGACTGGGCTGATAACAATCCACGGCGTTGGCACTATATTTGAAAGGACACAGGTTGACATTGGATGGTGAGCAAGGCGAACAACATCAGGTAGGAGTAGACTGTCTTGAGGAAACGGGATGGGTTATTGTTTGACGGAGTCTGGATTTTGAGTACAGGTACTAGGTTAGGGCGAAAGATGTGCATGTGGCAGAGTATTGATCATCCAACATCATCAAGGCAACTATCTCGACTCAATCGAGAGGATAGGGCGGGTTGAAGTGGCGTGGATGGAGTTGGAAACGGGCCGGGTTGTTTGTTATCTGCTGGATTCGTGTCCGGTCTTTTGCAGTCGTACAAGGAATACATATAGCTACTTTTACTTTGATGCCATGCGGCGCGTGCTGTTTTCTTTCTGCTCATTCTCGTACCAGCAGCATCATCTGTCGGAAGCCGAGGGCACAAACCTGCAGTCGCCGCCAACCGCAACCGCAACCGATCCACCGACTAGTGTTAGCAAGTCTCATACCAAGCTCGAAACAGCACGCTTGACATTCCGACGGATCCTCCTCTGCGCCAAATTGGACGACATCAATGGTCCGACTATCCCATCGTCTCACCTTGACACGTCGACCCACGATGCGCTGGCAAATGGAGATTGCCAACAGGACACTCGCATGACCAGTGACCGTGGCATGTTTCCAACCTGACATGCCCTGACTGATATGGCAGTCGTTAGGACACTTGGTGCTGGATGGACCCTGCAGAGTGCCAGATATGGGCGTCGACTCGGCATGGGAGAAGTAACATGGTGATACATAAGAGCAGAGCAGAAGAACAGGTGAATACCTGTCACATAAGAGAACAGACATCTGGTGCTGTGTGGCCTTCACATATCTCCCTCCCTACAGCCTGCCTGACCCGCGGGACTGTCGCTGCCACTCGCAGGGCCATTCATTCACTGTCGGATCTCAGCTGATCAAAGTCCAGCCGAACAATTGATTCCTACTGTCTGAGGTTCAGGTTAGCCGACGAAAAGGGATCAACAGGTCACTCACAGTTGGGAAGCAGTCTAGCCTTCGAAACAGCACAATGGCCACGGCGTCTCTGACATCGCTCGTCACGGAGCTTTCGAAGCTCGCTGCCGAGTACGTTCCTGCAGAAGGCCACGATGCTGCATCTCAAGCACCGAAGCTGGCACTGGTCAATCTGACCAAGAAGATCATGTACTCACTCATGGATCCCGGGATGATGGTGCAAGCCCATTCGCTCCAGATGGCCGAGATGGTATGTATCAGGACATTGCTGGACCTGAAGGTTTTTGAACAGATGCCGAGCGAAGAAGGCAAGACGATCACAGCGAAGGAGTTGAGTGAGAAATCCGGCGTCCAGGATACTCTTCTCGGTAAAAACCAATCCCCACCATTTTTCCTTTCTGTATAATTGCAACAGCAACAGGCGAGTGGAAGGAAAGCAGGACAAGACAAATATGTCTGACAGCTCTCGTGGCCCTTGATAGATGTGCATGCAGCTGACGCGATGAAATGTGATCCAAACAAACAGAAAGACTCCTTCGTCCTCTCGTGGCGTCAGGCTTCATCACCCAGTCGTCAGACGGCTCCTACGGCTCGACCAAGTTCTCCCAGGCATATACCTCCTTCCCGGGGCTGTTCTTCACGCTGATGTTCGACCACTTTCTCCAACCCATGACCGATCTGCCGAAATACCTCGCGAAACACGGGGCCGTGGAACCGACATCGTTCTACGTCAACCCCTACTCCGACTACCACCACGCCAGCGACTCAGGAATGACGACGTGGGAAATCATGTCCCGAGATCCCGAGAAATTGAAGACCTTCCAGATCGGCCTGACCACAGGCGACGCCATGGTCCCAGTGACAGGCTACTACGACTTCAACCAGCTAGCCCTGACGGCGGAAGAACAAGAAAAGCAGCCCGACCGAGTCAGTCTGATCGACATCGGCGGCGGGGTCGGGAATGTCGTCCAACGGATTTTGCATGCCTACAAAGACCTCAACCCCAAGAATGTCGTGCTGCAGGACCAAGACAATATCATCGAGATGGCGGAGAAGGAGAAGATCGCACCAGAAGGCGTCAAGCTGATGAAACATGATTTCTGGACGCCTCAGCCTGTGAAAGGTAAGTCTGTCATCCCCTGAAACTAGAAGCATGGAAGCGAAAGAGATATCTACCTCCTCTACCTTATAAGCAGCTGTTCTTGTTCTTCTTCAAGATCGACATGTTTCGACCATATCTGTTCGTTCCCCAACCACTAACCAATCGTTGTGAATTATCATCTATAGGTGCAAAAGCATATTATTTCCGCCGCGTCTTCCACGACTACAGCGACGAACTGTGCGCCAAAGCACTGCAGCAGATCATCCCTGCCATGGCTCCGGACTCGCGCATTCTGATTGCCGATATGATACTTCCAGAAATCATGACCGACAAGGAAGCACACACGGCCGCTCTCGACGTCGCTTGTATGGTCATGGGCGGCAAGGAGAGGACCGAAGAGGACTTTCGCCGCTTATTCGAGAGTGTTGGGCTCGAGGTCGTCGCTATCCATCGTGCACCTGGGGCTGCGGCCGGGGTGGTCGAGGGGAAATTGAAGACTGAGTAAGGTACCTTAGATCTACTACTGGCTTTGACTTGACGTGACGATTGGAGGCGAGACGCACCGCATGATGCAGCTGGATGACGGTCAGTGACAGTCATACATTCACGAATAGATGCCCAAGGGGTATGCAGCTCTGCAGTCTCAATGTCATGATAGCGAAGAATTTGCTTCTGTCCATGAGAGACCTATATAGACCCTTACTGATAAATACATACCTACCTAACTACGTTGATCTGATTGATCATGCTTATCCCCTCTCTAACGTACATCCTCTGACGGATTCCAAACCAACCGTATTGCGAGTCAAGTCCTGAGACCGGATCACCCACCATTCAATTCGTAGGCTCGTAGCACCATCTGAGTACCTTATAATCACAGACTATCGGATATCGATCAGTCGCCCCTGAATGTGCTTAGCGACTACACTCGCCGTAGAATGCCTGGGTTGTTGCTGCTGCTTCTGCCCTGCCTTCACGGCCGCGTGCCCAACGAGGAAATAAAAATTCTTCATGCTAATCACCCCGACTTTCATCTAGTCTTCTTCCCAGTCTTGTTCTTGCGTGGCGTCACACCAGACGTCTCACCAGCTGTCGTAACCGCCTCGGCCCGAGACACCTTATGTGCTGGTGCCATGAGGTGCTTGCGTAAGGAAGGTAGTGCTGCCGGGCCCTTGAATATCTGTATCGATGCACATGCACCAGTAGGATGGGACATTTGGTCGTGTCCAGGCACACATTTTCGCGGCTGCCAGTTGTGACACCGCCACATGGACACGGGTGCCGCGAGACCGGCCTCATTGTTGAAGGCTTTAGAACATTCATCCTCTGAACATTCAAACGTTTCACCCAGAGAACCCGGTCTCGGGCCCTTGGAAATTCACGTAACGCCGGGGACTCTCACTTTGTCGTGAGATCGTGCGAATAAGTGCAACCAGTCTGTCGACGATGGCATGGGAAGGGACTAGGTAGTAGGTGCGTCGCGAGTCCCTGCTGGAGCTGATCTGAGCCATCAGGGATCTTGACGCTTGCCCAGCTGCCAGCATCTCCAGCCCCGTGAGAGTTTCCTTGGGTGGAAAGGAGGTCGTCGACATCGGTGTCGGTGTCGGCCATGGCGTGCGTATTGACTTCCGCCCGTGCAAATGGGGTTTCAAGGTCTGGGGATCCATCATCACTGATCGTCTCCATAGAGTACTTGGACTTGGACTTGTTGTGTGGAATCTCTGGAACACGGGCTAAGGGTTGGCAGGTTCAATGCAGACATGTCGTCTCTGCTTTGCCTCTTGTTGGGAGGTACGCTGTTAGGAACGTCCACCGCCACAAGCTGGTCGGCTTTGGTGCTGATGCTTTTCTTCTTGTCTTCAACTGAAGCCTTGCTTCTAACCTTCGGGGTCACTGAGGCCGCCTAAGCCTGTTGACTGGATATACTGGTCAATGATTTCCGTAGTCTATTATCATATTCGCTGGTGTTGTTGGCAGAACGGCATTGCCCCCCTCCAACAACAACTGCCTGGGCGGTTCCGGCAGCGACAGCGACGACGGGGTCCCATCGAGAGGTGCCAATTAGGAATTGTTCCTATGCTCTCCAGTGCTGTACGGTGCGTATGGGTCGAGAGAGGGCCGTGACACTGGCGATATCATGAGGACGGATGCAAGATCTATTAGGTTTGTTAGTATGCCATCTCAACGATCATGTAGGCTGCGGGACTCACGATTGTTTGGTTGGATTTGTACGCTGTCAGTGATTCATTATTCATTGCCATTCGGGTTGAGATGCATACGTACGTTGCTGCTGTTGCTGTTGCTGTTTCTGTTGGTACTTGGTAGTACTAAACAGATCTGGGCAGGAAGTTTGGGGCCAGAAGAATTCAAGTCGGCAGAGAATATTTCTTGCTCTATCCAGCGCCAGCGACAGCGACACCAACACCAACACCAACACCAGCGTTCCTGCCACAACTGACCACAACCACTGGCCATCTGTGCGTTGTACACAGCACGGTCGACGAACAAAGTCCAAAGTCCAAAGTCGAATACGAAGCACAGTCAGTCCATCCGTGCCATCCCCCGTCATAGTGTCACTGTCAGTATACTCAATCACTCCCCTGAACCAAACATAACACCTACCCAGGTCGATAGTCGATGGAGCACGATCAACCGCCATTCGCTCACACGATCAATCAGTAAATCAAACCGAACCGAACCAAACCAAACCAAATCAAATCAATGAGCGAACCGGAAATCCAATCTCCTGTTCCCCTGATCCGTCGTCGTAGACAGATATTCCATCTGCTGAGAGCCCGTCATGGCGCGCCACCTCCGATCCCGCCGGCTGTTGCGGACCACGTAGTATGCTTTGGTCAGGAGGTAGAGGCAGATATTCCAGATCGTGACGGCGAGAAGGAAGCGGTTTCCTCGCTGGTAGCGCGGTGCGTCGTCTATAAAGTCAAAGGGGCGAAGAGTCAGTTCAATGGCACTCAGATTTTATATCCCTCAGTCTCGCCCAGCAGCTGACATCTTGTAACGAGGGACGTTGGGATGAGGCGAAGACTCTCGTTCTTTTCGAGCAGAGATACCCGCCAGCTGGTTGGAAAGCAATATCGGAACCGATATTCCAAACCAACTATGCAAACCCCAAATATAGGGCAGAGAATACCACGACCCAATGTAATCTTACTCACCTTCACGGTAGACATTCGACGAAATGATCCCCCCAGCCTGCACAAACATATTATACATAGCGGCGGAGACAGTTCGGGAGTGCACGGCATTAGAATTGCGCGAATTCCAGCCGACCTGGATAGGATGTGCTGTTTTTCTCAGGACTAGTCAGTCTCACAACTCGCAACAGGAAAGTCACAACGCGGCACCTCTCCAGAGGTATGTTCAGTGTTCAGTGTTCAGTGTTTGTGTTCTGGAGTCTGGATCTTCTGGTTCTTACCGGAAGGGTAACTCAACAGCAACGTCGTGACGGCCCACATGACCCATTTGTTTGTCTGCGATGTGTCGACGCTGTTGAAATAGACCAGGAACGGAAGAGCCCAGAGCTGCGCTAGAAGGGCGATGAATGTGAGTTCGTGGAAGACTTCGGCCAGATACGTGACTAGCATCATGTTACACACTGGGACCAGGAACAGGGTCATCGTTAGCAGCCGTTTGATTCTTGTCCTTGCTTTCAGATCCTGGATCTGCATTTGAACAGAGAGGTCACGGAGCACGTACTGTGGAAAACGGTGTAGGGAATGGCCAGTAAATTGGTTTGAAAGGTGTCGAATCCCAGACCGCGGAGTGAGAGAGTGAGATATTGTTGTGGCGGAGTCATTGGGACTGTGAAGGTGAGACCGAGAAGGTAGATTGGCCTGGATGGGTGTCAGATTGGAAACAATCACTCCGAATGCCATTGCTACCAACTGGAGGATGTCCCAGTGGATGTGGCGAGGATAAAGTCACAGTGTGAGGCTGTGAGCTGTTACATACCACAGGTCGAAATCTTTCAAACATTGCCAGAGGAGAGCTGGGTTGATGGCTTGCCGATTGTGCATGCCTCCTTTGGCAGGATCTTCACGGATGACTCGGTTCACCATGATGATCTCCTCTCTGTGAAAGATGTCTCATATCAGGCAAACGTTCGGCAAGTCCAGAAATGATCGAAAGTCCTATGCTGTGCTGTGCTGTGCAGTCCATACCTTTCAGTAAACCACCCGTTCCTCCCGCGAAACCAACTCGCAGTATCGGTAGGAGAGGCAGGCATCAGCCCAAACGCCAGAACCCCTACAACCATTGTCAACAACCCCTAGATGGATTCAAGTCAGTTTGATTGGCCTTTGGAATCGACAAGGGCTGCAGTGGTGGTACCTCAATGAGAAACAGCCATCGCCAGCCTGACTGTCCATGAACTCCTCTCATATGGAGGACACCATATGCTACAAAGCCGGACAAGATGTCGGCAAAGCTCATGGCAGTCCAGAAGAACCCCAGCCGCAACGACAATTCATGATGCTTATAGAAATATGAGAGGTAGAGAATGACCTGGCTTCTTGGTTAGTTTCGTTGCAGGAAAGTAAATTCCGAAGTCACTTCAAATGCCACTCACATCTGGGATGAAGCCTCCCTGCAAAACACCCAAGAGAGACCGACAGGCCAGGAAAGAAGCACGTCCCCGAAGCCGGAATTGAGACACTGCAACCATCGACCACAGCACCATCTGCATGGGAATCCAGCGGTCGGGTCCCATCCATTTGGATATGAGTTGCGAAGGTACCTCGGCGCACAGAAAGGAGAATTTGAACAGTGTGTTGCCGAGATTGTAGTCTATGAGATTGACGTGTGATTAGTTTGATGACCGATGAATATAGGGTCGGATGAAGGCTATAGGTCGTCGTACCATTCGTGGTTAAACCCAGATCGCTCAGAAAGTCGTCTGTCAATGCCTGTGTGATGTTGGCTCGATCGAGCTCGAGAGCCATGAACATGATACAAGCAAATATCATGATGCGCACATCGATCTTGCGGATCAACCTGTGTTCTTCACCCCATGTCCACCGAGCAGACGGGTCGAAGCGGTGCAGGTTCTCCCTACAGCCCAAACACCTTGTCAATGGCAGACTCTCTGGTTCAACTGACATGTAGAAATAACACTTACCAGTCACGTCGAGGCTGATACTCCTTGGCCGTTTCAGGATCATCAAAGACGCTGGGCTCAATATCGTAAGTATCCGCTGTCCAAGCTTCCAGACATGCCAGCAATTACCTGAGTTGCAATGGCGTATGGATCGTAGTCTTGACCTCGCTGAAACCAGAACCTTTTTTCATGATGAGGCAAGCCGAGTGGCTCGATCGTGGTACTCTCCCCCCGTGCCTGTGACCCATTCTTCAATCTTTTCTCCGGTGGTTTCAACAGGGCTTCGGACTGCTCGTCCAGCGAGATGGAAGAAGCATTGGACTCCAGTTCATCGCGCAGACCGCGGTGTCTTCCGCGAATGAATACCGTAGACATGACTGATTCATGGCAACTTGTACCTAAACGAGGTGAATATAACGAAGCATCAACAGCATCAAAGCAACGTGCATCGCCAAGGGCCGAGTAAGAGGCGTTTCATTTTCGAGATATGGCGTTATCACGCAAGCGGATCAAACAATGGCAGGATGCAGCGACCAACTCGCACGCCATCCGCCATCCGCCTTGGATGGGTCACTTACCGCGCCACCACTTGCGCTTAGTGGTGTTGTAGCATCGCATGACTTCTGTTATTCAAGGGGGGATGATCGCAGCAGGGAAAGGATTCCATTGACTTATAAGTCCCTGGCGTGTTCAGATAAAACACCATAGACTGATTGTTAGGACTTTACTGCCGATGCTGCGGATCACATGGACCACATACGCCACCAGCAATCGACGAGGCTGCCATTGTATTGTCTGCAACAACCCCTCTGAATTACCCACCCTCAAAGGTCGAACAGGACAGTGAGTCGGGTGGGAGCATGAAACCCCGATCCTTCACTTCAGCAATTGGCCGACCTGCAGTCTATATATACCGGTATAGAAGTTTGGGGGATCCAGATCAGGCTGTGGGATTAAGGGGCGGCGAGTGGGTCTGAGTACCATGGTATCTTACATTACGAAAGGTAGCCTCCTATTCTCGTTGCTGCTACAGTTCTTGCTATTACTGTCACTGGTGGCTCATCTTTTGGTGGTATGACATATATTTGCATATAGAATCTACATCCAAATTTCGGCCTCTTGTCTAGAAACATAACACGCTCAATGCGGGTGTGGTGTCTCTATAAAGCAGAAACCCCTTGCTGTGCGCATATCAACATGACACGTATACACATATATGCAGATAAATAAACATTTATCAAGATCGACCTCATATGCCTCTTCCAACCTCGAGTAATAAGACTGGTCACCCTGACAGAGTAACATCCACGGCTTCTCCCTTTCAGACATATCACTGCAGCCAACTCGTTTTGACCTTCCCATCTTTATCGAGATCGTATCCCACTGACAAGCGCTTGATATGCTGCTGGTGTTGCTGCTGCTGCGGCTCTTGTTGTCTATGGCTCACCCTCCGACCAATCGTCTGTGCGATGCCGACCTGCGCTTCCTCTGCTTTCATGGTCCTGACCATACGTTCTTCATCATCATAATAATTGTCGCGTTCGTCGAAATTCATTGGGCTCTCAAGCTCGGTGTTGTCGGTTGCCTCGCTGCCGGACTCTCCATGCCCGCTTCGACTCCATCCATAGTCTTTCTGAACCACTATCTGCCCATTCTTCAAGGCGGTGACCGTGCTGCCAGCACCACCTGGATTCTCCTCCAGTGGGATCGATTCGGATTTCACGCGTGAACCGGCCTTCGAGATGACCGACACGAACGGGCTTCGTCCTGCACTGACACCGCTCTGGGCTTTGCCGGAGTGGCGCCCACCACTTTCGCCGCCAGAAATTGCAGTGGTGAATCGGTGGATTTGTTTGCCCAGGAAGCTTTTGAGTGGTGGTAGAGAACCGACAATGACAGAGACAGAGCTCTCAACCAGCCCCCAGACCGCCAGCCCGACTGGATCTACACGCACTTGTCCAACAATCTGCGTCAGACGTATGATGGCCACAGCGATAATGGTCATGCCCAGACAGAACACGATGGCGAGTCCGATCTTTTGTGGCCGCGTCACTTGGAGCTCCTTCAGGAGGCGAAGAGGTAGGGACATGATCATGAGGTCGGAAAGGATATCGACGGCGGTCGAGTACGTGATGCTGATGGTGCTGCCTCGCTGGTCGATCGGCTTGCTACACTGGCCTGTGGGACATTTCATGGTTAGGAACATACAGCGGCAGAACGGCGGGGACCAGGTATCTCCATACCAAATTTGAAGTACGTGCTCGGTGGGTGACACGTCCAAGCACTGGCGAACCAGCATCCGATGTACGAAAGTGCGGTAAAGACGACCACAACCCACCACATGCGTTTGTAGTGAGGCAATCCATCGAACAGTCTCCAATATAGAGACAAGAAGCTGGCCTTCACGCACCATAGCACCGTCCACATCAAGCCAATGATAGCGAACTGATATTTCACGTATACCATGCCTTCATCAACGAGATCTTCGCCCACAGGTATCCGACCGATCGACACATAGAGGATATAAAACAGAGAGTTGGCCTGCAGTGTTTGAAGAATGGCATTGACGGTGAGAACCACAAAACCGGCGACCATCCAGAAGTCGTCCAGGAAAAGGCGACCAGCTTCGCGGTACCGAGCAAAGAGTCGCAGAACAAGGAATAAACCAGATGTTGCGACTCCAGCCCAAGCAACTGCTATGAGGCCCGTTTCATCGAGGCCTCTGGCAGCGCCAGTCAATTTGGCCGAAGCCCCAGCTGATGCTGTCGACGGAGATTCAGGCATGTCGGACAATCAGACGAAGGAGTCAATACGATGTCAGCCAGTAAATTTGTATATGGACGGTGAGATCGTACAAGAGCCGACGCAGATTCTCGGCCCATGGGTGAAGAAGTTGGGACAGAACAGAAACTAATTCGGAAGAAGCTTCGACTGCCAGAAAGCGACCATATATCTTTCCCTTTACCATAGCGGACCGAAGAGCGCAACAGCCATTTCCAGGAGTGCCGTTCACTCCCGTATACCGCGGTCACTTCGCCTGTGGAATCCCATGCTCTATGTCGTGAGTAGTTAATCACGGCCAGGGGGTTTGCCATCTGAACAGCACCCAGCGGAAGCGGTGCTGCGGAGTCAAACTGCATTTTTAGCCAGGCACAGAGACGTGCTAAAAGCCATGTGAGCCAACTTCCCAACGTGATGGCGGAAGCAACAACAGAGTCTGCAGGCGTTAGTGCGAGACTATACCCAGGAAACATGGTTCAAACTCAGGAGCATGGTCAGACAAGGAGGCAGGGACCTTTGAGCACGGAAATACTTCCCCCGTCGTTGAAGTGACCCCTGCTCCAGAACCCCAGAGTTGCCGCAATTTCTGCCACATGTTTTCAGGTACCTCTCTAGACCAGAACAAATACTGCCTAGGCTGACGAGGACCGTCTTGTCATGACTTGTTCGGCTTTCTGGACTCTGACCTTGGCGTTTGCTTGACTAACATCCGTGGTCTTGAAGTAGAACAAACCACTATTGATGATTAGCGGGACGCACCAGAAAAGATCGCTCTTGCAGAAGTAGTCCAGGTCGAGGACCTGCCGGTTGAATAGCTCCCAGATTGCCTGGCGAACCGGGGAGCGAGGGAAGCTGTCTTTTGCAAGAAATAGACATTCACCTTATGAAATTCTTATACCACGTGCCTTTCTCCATGAAATCGAGGACTTTCATACATATCGTGACAGCTACGCCATAGCGTGGAGTCACAGAACGTGGCTTTCCGGAGTGTGTAATGAGATGTTGGCCGCGCTTCTGTTGATGAGTACTTAGCTTGACATGACGATGAGCCGCTTGTTAGTAGCAACCAGACGATGTAACATTGACCGTCCGTGGAGATTTAATGACCCCTGCATACAAATACCCATGAGTGTGTGTAGGTACCTAAGGTACTCACTCATAAGCGATCCATTTGTGCGACCAGTCTGAGAGAACGACCGGGGCTCATCAGAAGACTTCGTCGCAAGGGACAGCCCGACAGGCGGACGTATGGGAGCCTGCCCCGGAAAGTTGCTGTCCCGTCCCGGGCCGGCCGCGTTGACTTAAGAAAGGGGCCCCGAGTTCAATCTATAGTCAGTGATGCTCGGTAAAGACAAGGCCTCAATGGCGATGGTTAGGCGCCGGCCGCGCTACCATGATGGCCCGAGGTAAGTAAGTATAACGGAGGCGTTCAACAAAATGAAATGCAGGTCTGATGCTAGTCTGAAGCCATGGTGTTGGTGCCAGACTTCGTCCGGCGCCACTAATGCAACCGACTTCAAGCCGCCGTTTCGATGCCGGTTGTACCCTGGAGTATGCATCAAAGAGCAACATGGACCATCTCCCAATGTCCGTTCATGAGAGCCTTCTTGACAAGTTCCTTTTGAGGTCGACTGTGCAGTTGGTGTCAAGGGCAGGCCCCTTTTCTGGCCGATTAGAAATTAAAATTATGTCTGTATCTAATTTGGATCTGTTGCCTTGCTTCTAGACTCTGCACAGTCGGCCGCTGGAATCTTCGCCAAAGGCATCACTACCAACACATGTCGGGCAGTAGAAAACGGACGAAGGGTCGTATTGTTGCTTGATCGACAATAGCTTATTGTAGTTGCTGCCGTAGAAGTCAACTTTCCAGTCCGGGTCCAGTCGGTCCGCTTCATTCATATAGGCACCGGTGTTGGGTGCCAATGCCTTCATTGCCGCCGTCTTGACATATGTGATATCATGTTGTATTGACTCTACAACGGACTGCGGTGTGCCAACGGCGTAACCCCTGGCGACAATGTTGCTGAAGTACGATGATCGCCATGCCGGCAGGAGGCCCGAGAATGGATCTGCTTTGTCCTTGAACACCTGTCCTCCAGAGACAATCTCGAAACTGTTGAACGTATACTCTTCGGGAGTGCCGGCGATGGTGCCAATCATGCTTCGAAGGGCGGTAAAATTCGAGGTGACCGAAGGCCGGTCAAACAGGCGGGATCCAAGGGTAGCCGGGGTGCCTACTGTCGGCTCAACCCCAGATTCAGTGTCGTAGAAAGTCCAATAATCAGGATACGACGCATATGTCTCGGAGATAAAGACGCTCGTCAGGTTAAATGGCGCCAACCTTGCGCGTGTGGCGTCGAAAGCTGCTTCAGCTTCAGCAAGGCTTTTGTTGAACATGTAGATTCCATGGACGTAACCCGCTGTGAAAGTCGCGAACAGCGGTGTTGGGCTATTGATTGCCCACTCCCCGTAGCCCGCGTATCCCGCATCATTCAGGTCCGGATAGGCAGAGAACAGAATAGCAATTGTATCCAACAAACCAGAGGTGTCTGCGCTCAGCGAGCCAATTGCCAAGTGTTGGACTGTGACGTTGACCATCGGATGTGCTTTTACTATGGTCGAAACAACCACTCCGTAAGTCCCACCGCCTCCACCGCGAAGAGCGAAGAAGAGATCACTATTCTGGCATGCGTTGGCAGTGACAGTGGAACCGTTGGCGAGGACGACCTCAATCTCAAGAACTTGATCAGCTCCAAGACCAAATTGTCTTGATGCTGGTCCATGGCCACCTCCCTGCATCCACCCTCCAATTGCCCCAACGGAGGGCGTGCCGCCGCCGACAACCACAACATTGTTAGCTTTGGCTTGAGCGTATACATCGGCCCAAGTGTACGCGCCGGAAATCTTGAAAGCACTGCCGGTCCAACCGCTCTTCGTACAGCCTGTTGCAGATGTGAACTTCTTCTGAAAAGTGATGCCATTGCGCAAATGTCGCATCCATATTTCCAGACCGCCGTGGCCTTCTGATCTACCAAGCATATCATGACCAGTGTTCTTGACAACGAGGCGAACGTTGAAGAGCTTGGCGAAGGCCACAGTCAAAGCAACCTGCAAAGAGTTTGTACAGTCAACTGCATAACTTGGACTCACCCCCAGAGTACATGTGCCTGTCGGGGTCTCCCCTGCACTGGCATTGACAGGAGGGCAGGTGATGTTGGTAGGGTATGAAAGGCCAACAACATTGTTCGCCTGGAAGAATGCATTCGCCCAGTTTGCATCGACATATGCACACTCAGCCGGGTTTTGGTCAGGACCGGAATAGCACGATATAGCCACAGGTTTCGTCTGAATCAATTTCCCGCCAACAGTAACATTGAAGACTTTCCATATCAAATCTGCGGGCCAACATTTGTCCCCCGGTACCTAAACTACCGTCAGCACCCAGATTGCCAGAAGAGTTTGAAGCAACGCACGCATCTACACGAATTTCCACCTCGAAAGTTGGAGGCTGTCGAAATAAGAGAATTTGCAGAAGCAACGACGTCGGTGGATACCGAGGCTGTGGAATCGACAGTCACACTCGCATCAGGGGTAGCTTTTGCAGTTGTAGCGGTTGCCAAAACGAGAACCGAAATCTTGGAAAAGAAGGAAACCATGGCAAATGGGTTGAAGCACGAAGCGAAAGAAAGCTGTCAAAGGAGTGGAAGTAGGCTCAGGCGTGGAGAGACGAGCCTTGAATCGAAAGAGGGCAGATGGTCTCTTATAAAGCTACCGGTGATGCTGCTAGACGGACTCTGTTCTCCGCTGCCACCTATGCGAGGGAGGGAGGTGTAGGCATGATGTTCTCTTCATTCTCACCAGGCATGGCTCGGTCGAGGCCATTTCGGTGTCGTACGCTAAGGCACTAGGGTACGAGGGTCGTTTGAGCGGAGGACACTGATGGGAGGCTCCCGGGAGGAGATGTTTGGCAAGACAGGCTCGATGGTCAAGGGTTTTGGGCCCTTGAATGCATTGCTGGCCATCCCCAAAGAGGTATCTGCTGCACAGGCAATCTCTCACCGAAGGCCGGACACAAGGTTGTCTTCCGAGGTAGGATCGGCTCCAGACACCATCATGAGCCCGTCGTCTCGGTAGCGTGGCGCAGAACGTAGATTGACGTGGATGGGCAGGCAGGCAATATAGAACAAGCAGAAAAGCGACCCCTAGCCAACTTCACACCGTGAAATGAGAGCGGAACTGCGTGTTACAGCAAGGAAGGTAGAAAGTATGATGGTGGAGATGCAGGATGGCTAAAGAAAAGGCTAGCACAGTAGTAGTGGCATTATTGTTGCTGGAGCGCAGCTGCGCAGGAACCAACGTCCCCGTCGGCTTGCCGTCCTACTAATAGGTACCTAGGTACCTGACTCTAGAAACCCTCAGCACAATGCTGTACTACGCATGTACCATGTACCTTACCTAGGTACTGTCGTAGATAGTACCAGAGTTGCCTGCCACCGTCCCGCTCGGTCCCCCGATCATCCATTATTGTACTTTCGACCACCAGACCGGATGGGCCCGTCGATCCTTCATTCTCGTCCCCCGTTGCTCTCTAGATTGTGAGTGTATCGAGAGCCTGACACAAAGAGAGCGTCTGACCATGGACCAGAATCAAAGAGCAGATTACACCTCCTCTCCTGCGATAGGCAAGAACATGTACCTGCCTAGGCACAAGTGGTAACAGGTGCTGCATAAGAAAGAGACGGATGGCATATGGTGGGAAGGTTTCACACTGTATACATAAAATATACTTGCATTTCGCAGCCACCCCCTGATTCATTCATTTTATTTTATTCCTTCCTGAAGCCGGTTCGAACCAAGGACTTTTTCGTGGCAACCATCGCTACCTCCACGGCCATACGTACATACAGACTCATCCACCCCAGATTTTCCGTTGCAACCCTGTTTGCCCAACCGACCGATAGCCTGATGTCGTAAAATACGTATACCCAGTGCTCGATACATACCTTACCGATGGTCCTCGCTGTCCAGAAGAACATGGGACTAGATACAGAGACTGATTGCCAATGGTGTTCCATGCTGCAGGCCATGGGAGCAAATGAACAGCAATCAGTAAGGGAGAGGTGTCTTTCATGGTGGTTTGGTGAGACAGCCTGCTTAAACGTCCAGACGAAGAAGAGGAGATAGGAGGAGAATACCGGTTTGTTTGGGAAGTCAGCTTATGTACCGATAACTTCGCCGTCACTTGCAGCTTCCTTGCAGAACGCTTCTCGCAGTGACCGCGTGACATCGGTTCGATATTATGATACTTTTGTCAAGTGAAGCAATGAATGCCTTCGCCTAGCTCCAGGTGGAAGCCCTGCTCAGAGTGCAGTGGACGAAGATCACCTTCTCCCCGCCCTGCCGATAGCGGCAGCTTGATGCATATTCTGGAAGATGAGCTTGAACCCATTGCACAGATCCCGCATTGTGGGATACGGCTGCTTCATGAGCTCGAAGCCTTGAGGAATCACCCTGACACTCCAGTCCATTAATTTCGCATTCTGCCCGGCCTTGAACACCAGATGGAATTGTCCTGGTCGCTCTCGGTTGATGCAGAACTGATACATGGACCGTTTGGGATTTGCGTTGGTGTATGTGGTCAACCACTCCTCTGTACAAACAAATCGGTCAGTAGGCGTGCCAGAGTCTCGGAATCTCATAAACTTACCAAGCGCTGCCTTGGACTTGTCCTGGAACTTCTCGTTGCCGCACATCTCGTCCACTTTGCGCGCCATGGCCTTGACATGTAGCACAATCAACTCGTCCAAGTCGGAGTAGTTGTATTTCCCACCAATCCGCAGAGTCCTGCCCAAGGCGAACTCGTTCTCCTTGTCGAGTTCAAGCACATCAATGTGTTGGAAGATACCGTCCGCGACTTTCCATGTCACTGCTAAATGGTCCGTCCCTTTGGACGATGGCCGAATCACAACGTCTCCGCGGTTTTGATTCGCCAGATACTCTTCTGCTTGTTTGGAATTGAACGGTCGGAACAGAGGGTGCTTGACAACGCGAGTCGCTCGGCTTCCCGAATCTCCCTTTTCTTCCAAGAGCTTCTTGTCTTGTGCCTCTTCACGGTCATCCCACTCATCGTAATTCCGATCGTTGTGGTTGTACCGTTTGAAGGGCTTCTTCAGCTGATCATCCCTCAAGCTCACCGTGACTGTAAAGTCTTTGCGGTTGATCGACGTGATGTGGGCTTGGACAGTCTGATGCAAAGAGTATAATTGCTTCGGTGACATTCCAGTTTCTGACCATTGGCCATCCTCGACAACTGCGTCCAACCCACAGTCCAGTTTACCCTCAACGTGGGTATCGGTGATCCGCTTTAGCGAGATGGGAACGTTCATGCCACGCTGCAGAGACTCCCTCGTCTCACCCGTCAACATTGTGAAAATTTCCGATTCTCCCAGGTTGCTGCGGAAGGGATTTCTCAGTTCCTCGTAGGGCTCGTTGAGTTCGGCTCGGATGTTCTCCAACGTAGTGCGTTTCTTCGCATTCAAATTCTTCTCCAACTGCTCAGCATACTCTTCAAGGACAAGGTCATTGACACGCTCTTGAGCTTCTTCCCGAATGAGCCGTCGTACGATAGCTGCCGAGCCTCCCTCCTGTCGCTCAGCTTCAATGTCTTCCTCATCGAGTTCGAGCGCATCAGCAGCCATTTTGCGAGCGATATCGTAGTCTTCCGGATGGACGCGCGTGCCGTCCAAGTACTCTGAAGTGGGTTCCGATGGCTCAAACGGTATGAATAGTGTTGCTGCCGCGTTGCTCCAGACTTTGAATCCCATGGCTGAATGCTTGTCGTTAAGACCAAGGAGATCCTCACGGGTGGAGATAAGCCCTCCGTTCAGGTTCATGACTTTCAGCAGGTGCGCTGCCTTCCTCGGGCCCAGACCGGCCACGTATGGCAGGAGATTAGCAACCGCACTATCACTGGTGACTTCGTTGATATCCACCCCGACCATATTAACAGTATCAACCAGAGCCATTTCGAGCTTCTTCAGGAGCTTCTCTTGAGGGAGGAGGTTTTGAGCCGGATGGAAGCTGATAGACACAATGTCCCGTCCCAGCGCGGCATACTCTTTCAGCGGGTCTTGCATGTACCTCGCCAAAGCAACACAGTAGAGTGCCAGTTGTGGAAATCCAGGATGATCATGCTTCGCTCGGTCGCTTGTTTGGTACATTCGAGCGACCTCGTCGTTGACCATGATCACCTCCAACAGCTCGCTTCGATCTCTGTCATCCTCATCTGAGAACACTGGGCCTCGAAGATCATGGTTTTGGACCAACGTAGCAAGATTTGACTGAAGCTTGCGCGTTTCCGGGCTCCAGCCGGAAACTCCGATGACTTCGGGTTCTCTCCGCCGGATAACCTCCAGCAACGCCTCGACATCTTTGCCGTCGGGAATGCTACGTTCACGGTCGCCAGGGCCAAGCTCCTTAAACTGGCCATGTTCGAGGACCCTGCCATCGTCGTTGACATATGCCCAATAGATCGTGTCGCGGCCAACAGTTCCCCCACCGTTGGACAGTGTCAGCACTCGAGGGGTTGTCCCCTTTTTCATACCTCTCGGTTGGTATGGGGCCTGATCGAGTCTCTGGTTGAATTCCTCACGGCACTCAATCCCGATGGCGTTCTCGCACGATTCTTTCAGGTTTTCCTTGACCAATCGACCCATCAGCTTCATCACCTTGTCCACAGCCAATGAAACGACATCACGCCGCTCCGCGTTCCAAGCATCTGCGATGGTGGAGTAGTTGTCCGTTTCGATGTACTTGTAGAGCTGTTTCTTGAAGTTTTCAGGGTTCTGCAGTCTGACTCTGACCTCGATTAATCCTTCTTCTTCGGCCTTCAGCATCTTCAAGAATAAATCGGGTCGTTGGGAGAAAGATCGAAAGTCCTGGTTCCGAAGGTATTTGAACTCGTAGTAGGGGTGTTGCTCGTCAATCTTTTTCAACCCCTTCTCAGTGCGGTGGCAATCAATGACACCATCAATGTATACATTCCTTCTGATGAGTCCCCGAAATCTTGGATTGTTCGTAAGCTCCTCAGTAAACATTGATTTTGCTGCCTTGAGAACTTTCGTCCCGGTTGGGAACTCTTCGTCGATCATTGTGTCCGCGAGGTTCTCAGGGCTATCACTGGGATCTTCGGCATACGTCCGAACACCTTGTCGGGCGGCGTTTTGTGCGAAGCCATCGGCAGTGATGCCAAAGGCACGGACAAGACCAAACGCTTTTGAAGCTCGTATCTCCTCATAGACTGTCCGGGTGGCTGCCTTCTTCTGAGACATGTTAATGCCATTCGTCTCGCGGTTGGACGTCAAAGCCATGTCTTTGAGTTGTGACGCATACTGGAAGTATAGATAGTCCTGGAGATCCTGGAGTTCTTCCATAGTTGCAGCCAGCGGTAGCATTTCTTGGAACGTGCTATCCTCCGGGACATTGGCAGATCTTAAGTCATTGTATGTTTTCTGCAATGCTTGTCGCTTCTCCATCAGGGCTCGATATTTCAGATCATGCTCGAAGATTTGCCACAGATCGCGCTGGACCAGTAATCGGGTTGCGTCTGCAACTGTCCGTTCATTGCCATCTTCGTCCCTGCCGACCACTTTCTGGACGACGTGAAGAAGATAATCTTTACGATTTTGGAAAATAAAAGGAACCTCATAGTCATCGCGCACCATAAATTCCAAGACCTGGGCAATAGCTCGCCTGAAGGGTTCATGAAGGTCGGAGGTGAACTGTTTTCCGGGGAGCATGAGATTAGCTATCCAGCCTGCTTCCTCTTTGAACTCGTCTTCGGATAATTCCACGTGTCGGTACGGCTTTCTTGCAAGCTGATGTCGTTCCGGCTCATCGGCGAAACGGATAGCATTGTCTTCCTCAGTCAACATCTTCTCCGCCAGTTGCGAAGGCTCAAACACATCTTTGAGATCAAGGTGCTTGTCCTTTTCGGCTTCGACCTCATCAGCCTCCTCTTCCTTTTCCAGAGCGAAATCGTAGTCGGTTCCATCGCCAAAGGCAGCACGGAAGTCCTCCAGGGCTTGTTCATCTAGGCCAGCCGCGTCTGCGATGCCCAAGTCTGGGAGACCTCTCCGATTCGGCCGTGCCACCTCCTCGTCTTCGCGCTGTCGTTGTTGCTCTTCATCGGAAAACACGTCTTCTTCAATGAAGTCGTCAAATTCATCTTGCAGGCCGCGTCGGTCGGGACGACTTCGGCGCGTGTAATCTACGGCCTCTTCCTCTTCGTCAGAATGACCGAATATGTCGTTGACGCCGGCAGCTTGTTGGACATCACGGTCTTCTCGAGGACCACGCTTGAGTCTCTTGAATTTCGGTTCCGGGGCGCCCTCGGCAGGTTTCAATCCGATTAGCTCGAGATCTTCTTCATCGAGGTTCTCATCTTCACGGTCCTCTCGGCGACGCTTCTTTCGCTCACGTCGTCTTTCCCGGCGGGTCTCTTCGTCTTCTTCGTCCTCGTCGACAATGAAATCTCGGGCGACCTGCGACGGCTGTTAGCACTCCCGCATCCGAGACAGACATCTATGTAAGCTCACCTCCGCTGCAGCTTCTTCATCGTCGTCGTCTTCCTCGTCCTCCGAGGAATCATCAAATCCACCGTTTGTCCCGTTTGTCTTCTCTTTGACCTCGCCCGTCTCCTCGTCAAAGGACTCGTCATCTTCCTCATCGTCAAGGACTGCGCGGTCATCGATGAGATCCATGGCGAAAATGGGGAGAGCTGGGTCGCGGGGATAGATGGAATACGGGGCGAAGAATAAGTCCAACAGCGCCTGAACCTGTCCTCAAAACTCCTCTGCCAGGCAACAACTCGCAGTTCAGTCTCTTGTTGGAGTCAGGAACGTTCAGAAGGGCAAAAAGGTCGGAGGTCCTCTCGCCAGAGTTTCCTTTGGGGAGTGAAGGTGCAAACAAAGCAAACGCGTGCTGCTATACTACTAGGGAGGAACGTCTGCCTTTCTGCGCACTGGCAGTTCAACTAGCTAATAGCGGCGAGACATCGTTCGCATTTGGGTTGGTCCAGACCCTGACGCGTTCCAGATCAGTTGCAGCACAGGCAGGTGTGAGACTAGCACGGTAGTGCACAGTAGCAGCCTCTTGTGGTCTCTTCTCAACTCGTCCTGGCGCCCCCGACAGGCTGCGCTCGCTCGAACTGCACACCTCGTACTCTGAGATCTGATTTTGAGTCCCTCGAATAGGCGCCCTCACTTGATTTGACACGATGCTATTGGTGATATCTCAAGTCTATCAACTACCTATGCAATGAAATCTTGTTGAGATCTCTTCTGTTTGACCGTTCACTTCCCAAAATAAACGCCTCCTTCGTCAGGAGCCTCCGCACTGTTCTTTGGACGGACCCCTTTCCACAGTACACGAGTTCAGCGATCTCTACCTCGGAGACTCAGTCGTCTGTCTGTGGTCTGTCACTTTCGGCCGACATCTTGTTTTAACCTTCTTCCGTGCCACTTGGACACCTTCTACTACTAAAAACAGTACTCGTTGACGCATGCGTGGCTGCTCCGACTCGGGCATACCACCTTCGAAGTTGACAGAACCGATATCACCGCCATACATTCCTCTTTCTACCGCCCCAGCGTCTCTCGGTTAAGCGCCCATGGCACAATTCATTATCACTGAGGCCTAGGGTAAACTGCCTAATTCAATTCGATATTCTCACATAACCCGGAATTACAGAGTCAATCGAGCCCGCTGTGCATCTTCGATCAACCTCGAACGTCCACCTTACCATCCTTTGACGAGAATCACCACCGACTGTTCGTACCTAGACCCCACATCTACTTCGACAAGATGTCTGACCCATTCAAAACGAGGACGTTGAAGAGGAAGAATGTGAAGGGACTGGCACTGAATGCTCCTCCGCCCCGGACAGCGAACCCGTCCGAGGGCGATTCGCAAATCCCGGGGGCTCTGGGCAACTCTGAAAGTGACCGGATGGATACGCTCGAAATCGGATTAGAGTTCAAGTTAGATTTGAGAAGCGAAGATCTGATAGTCCTCAAAGAGCTGGGTGCGGGAAATGGAGGCACTGTTAGTAAAGTCATGCATGCTTCTACAAAGGTGATCATGGCTAGAAAGGTGAATTGGGCAGCACATCAGCATGTCATAAATGCTAAATGAAGACAGATTATCCGGGTTGACGCAAAAGAAAATATTCGCAAGCAGATTGTGAGGGAATTACAAGTCGGTCATGACTGTAGCTCCCCATATGTGATCACTTTTTACGGCGCTTTCCAAAACGAAGCCCGTGATATTGTGCTCTGCATGGAATACATGGACTGCGGGTGAGTCCTCCAGGGTGGCAGGGATTTCGGCAGACTAACAACAACCAGTTCCTTGGATCGTATATCGAAAGACTTTGGACCAATACGTGTCGACGTGCTTGGGAAAATCACGGAGTCAATTTTGGGTGGCTTGGTCTACCTTTACGAAGCACATCGCATAATGCACCGAGACATCAAGCCTTCCAATGTCCTGGTCAATTCCCGTGGCATGATTAAGCTGTGTGATTTTGGAGTTGCGACAGAGACCGTCAACTCTGTAGCGAACACATTTGTTGGAACTTCGACTTATATGGCACCAGAGCGAATTCAAGGAGGAGCGTACTCCATCAAGTCAGATGTGTGGAGTGTCGGTCTCACGGTTATGGAATTGGCGATCGGAAGGTTTCCCTTTGACTCCAGCGACTCTGCCGCAGGCGATAGAGCAAGCGCAGGACCGATGGGAATCCTTGACCTTCTGCAAACCATTGTCCATGAGCCCGCACCAAAACTACCCAAAAGTGAGGCATTCCCAGCAATCTTGGAAGACTTTGTGGCCAAGTGTTTATTGAAGAATCCGGATGAGAGACCAACACCCCGAGAGCTATACGATAGGGACAATTTTCTACAAGCAGCCAAGAGGACCCCGGTCGATTTACAGGAATGGGCGGTCTCAATGATGGAAAGGCACAATCGAAAATCCTACCTGGCACCGCCCGCCCCAAAGTCTCTCAAAAGTGATGGTACAAGCTCTGATGCATCCTACACAACCTCAGCCGCATCTACAGCCTCCTTCACGAGTGATGCTAGGGGCACACCTTTTACTGCCAGGCAGAACAAAGGGGCTACGTCTGGTCATATACCGGTTGCGCCACCTCCCTTTACAGTTCAACATACCCCGACCGGAATCGTGGAAAGATCTCCGCCACCTCCGCTGTCGCTACAGCACCTGTCTCTCGAGACACGGGACACCCCCAACGGAGCTTTTCCTCGTGCAAATCGCATGGGGTATAACGACCGTGATAACATCCCTGAGCCTGCATCGGCCATTGAACCCTCGCAGCGGCCGATGTTTCCGCCACGAACGAGTAGTAGCAGTTCTACGATCAACGGAAGGAACCCGTTGGCAAGCCCACCACTTTCACTACGACAGCCACCACCAACAGGGCCACTGCCAGCACCTCCGATGAAGGACTTGCCGCCACCACCAACAACAACGCATGGTGCAGGAATAGCTAGCCCCCGTCGATTAAGGTGAAGCTTCCGGTACATCTCTTTTAACGTCGTTTGGGATTGTCAGCGTAAAGCATCTGTGGGGAAAGAGGAGCAGACCAGCATAGTCTAGCATTTGTTAAGGCGTAGCACTCTAGCCTACATGTTCAGGTCCATGGTACCATCTTGTGGAATCAAAAGATTCACACAGAGATCCGATCCCAGACCTGCAATATGTACTAGGTACCTAGGTATCAATCCATGGTGATGAATTATGACCCGTAGCAAGGCTGCCTCTCCTTTCGGCCCGCCCGTCCTCCGCCCGTGCCTTATCAGCTTAGTCCCGCACCGTAGTCAGCCGCCAAGGTTTCGTCACAGCCTGGCCTGAGTCGATCTCCTTACTCAGGTCAGGAAGGTAGTGCTAACTGGCAATCTGGCAGCCGGCGCCTCAGCCAAACACGCGCATCTCAGTTGAATGTCAGGACCGGACCGGTAGCAGCTCTTTCACGCAAGAATGGAAGCCGCTTCTGCAAGAATGGCGTCGAGAAACCAGTTCGAAGGTTTCGCACCGCCGCGGTCGACGCTCCAACGATACATCTACAACGCCTGTGACCCGGTAGCCAACCTCGAACCCAACCTGGCCTTAAACCTCGAGATCGTCGACCTGATAAACTCCAAGAAAGGCAACGCGCCCCGCGAGGCTGCGATGACCATTGTCCAACTCATCAATCACCGGAACCCTAACGTGGCCATGTTGGCTCTGTCACTGTTGGACATCTGCGTCAAGAACTGTGGCTATCCATTCCATTTGCAGATCAGCACGAAGGAATTCCTCAATGAACTCGTCCGCCGCTTTCCCGAACGGCCTCCCATACGTCCGAGTCGTGTTCAGAGTAGGATCTTGGAAGCAATTGAAGAATGGCGGCAAACAATATGTCAGACCTCGCGGTACAAGGAGGATTTGGGCTTTATAAGGGATATGCATCGGCTTCTGTTATATAAGGGCTACATGTTTCCCGAGATACGTAGGGAAGACGCGGCGGTGCTGAATCCGAGCGACGTAAGAAGTTCCGCGAGGTAACGTGAAGCCTATGCTGACGCTTTGCAGAACCTCCAGTCTCCCGAAGAGATGGAAGCGGAAGATCGGGCAGCACAATCGGCCAAACTCCAAGAATTGATCCGCCGCGGGCGGCCTCAGGATCTTCAAGAAGCAAACAGGTTGATGAAGATCATGGCTGGCTACGACACAAGGCATAAAACGGATTATCGTGCAAAGGCAGCCGAAGAAGTTGCCAAGGTCCAACAGAAGGCGAAGATACTGGAGGACATGCTTCAGGGTCATAGAGAAGGCGACAAGTTTGCTGATGGGGACGTATTTGAGGTAGTGGCTCCTGCTCGCATCGTTGACGCCAGTTACTGATTTGGATGGTGTAGGAACTTGCCTCAGCGCTTCGAAGTGCGCACCCCAAGATCCAAAAGATGTGCGAAGAAGAATCCGACGACGCCGAAGCAGTAGCCAAGCTCCTGGAGATTAACGACAGTATCCATCGAACGATTACGAGATACAAACTGATGAAGGCCGGCAATGTCGAGGCTGCCAACCAGATTGCAAAGGGCACATTGGGCACCACGACAGGGGTTGGCAAAAACGCGGCGAACGAACTGTCCTTGATCGACTTCGATCCAGAACCGCCGACGGCAGCTGCACCGGTCTCGTCTGACACCAATGGTTCTCTCCTTGATGCGGGCGCTGGTGCCTCGACACAAAGTGCGCCACAGTCTGTAGAGGACGATTTATTAGGCCTTTCGCTGGCAGACCCCAGTCCTGCACCGCTTGGATCGATCTTCCTGGGGTCCGGGGGACCAACTGGGGCGCCTCCCAGCTCCAACTATTCAAACTCCTTCAATTTCCCACCGAGCCAACCGCAGGCACCTCAAGCGGGGGCTTCGCCCAAGCCCAACTATGATGCCTTTGCATCCCTTTCTAGCGCATTACCGGTCTCGAAACCTACCACTCCTATACCAGCTGCTCAGCAGCCACGACAACCTAGTCAACCTCATAGCGATCCTTTTGCAGCGCTGGTGGCTTCAAGTTCACGACCATCAACGCCACGACAGGTGCATACTACGCAGCCAGTATCACAGCCGTCGACAGCGCCGAAACAGGCATCCTCTCATCAGGGTGACGAAGACTGGATGTTTGAATCCTCATTGCCTGGGCCTAACATTGTGAAAGTACTCTCCTCCTCCGTTGAGATCGAGTTTGAACCTCGACGGCCTACAGGTCAGTCGGCCATTTATATCACAGCCCGTTTTTCAAATACCACGCCAGAGACCGTTACCGCGCTGCATTTCTATGTCGCGGTGGAGAAGAGCTACTCATTGGAGCTGAAGCCGCAGACTGGGCGCAACATGCCACCCAAATCACGACATGCAATCCAACAAGAAATCATTCTGAATGGAGTCCCGGTTGGAAAAGGCAATGCGGTCAAGATGCGATTCAAAGTATCTTACGAACTCAATGGGCAGCAGCGTGAAGAACAGGGCCATGTACCCCCTTTGGGAATCAATTAGCGTGACAGAAACTCGCAGTCTGAACGAATTTGAATTTTATACCTTAAGAACTACATATTGTTAGCATTCAGCTAGCCAGCAAGAGAGAAGGAGAGCGAAAGGAAACATTCCGCGCGAGCGATAGTCACGCACCATCCTACGGTTGACGCAAGTTACGTCCCTGGTTCCGATGCATGACTTGGAGTTTTCACTCCTCTCCTCCTTGGTGACTTTGCCAGCTTCAAATTCTGTACATGTTCCATCTATGACGTGCCATTCTCCGGTTTCTATTGCAATGGGTTTGGATGCCAAAATGGGCCGGGAAACCGTGCCATGACTCAGGAGGATCGTAGCTTTTCTTGGTGCTTCAGGAAACACAGCCACGACAGGTCTAACCGAGAGGATTCGATCGGCGGCGAAGGGGGAGGACGATAGGCAACGATCAGATCGATCACCACGCGGCTGAGAGATCCGGACACAGATCAGATCTTGCAGATGCCAGATACCCCGGCACAACGGCAAGAGATTCGAGGAGGGACTAGCAACGCGATGATAGGAGATGCTCAGGGAGGGCTGTGCAATGTGACCCGTGAAGAGTGGAGGATGATGGGTTGGAGGCGAGCAAGGTGGTGATGCTGGAGCGTAGAGATGCCCATTGAAACTGTCAGTGGAGGTATGGAAACACACGGGAATCGTAGAGACGTAGGTAGGTAACAAGGGGAGATGACTTCAGGTCCCTGCTCCTGGGTGTTGTACGAGAGTCATTGTTAGCAGCCGCGGGACCTGACATCTGCAGTGTCATCTCAGTCACAGTGTGTGTGCGTGCCGCTCTGCTGCCGCGGTCTGCGGTCAGAGTTTTACTGCGGCTCAGGATTGATTTCAAATACTTCTGTCGGAGATAATGTTCTGATGAGCCGAGAGTTTGGCACCTGAGATCAGCAACTGCGTGCCGTGTAACAACTACTATGCTACTGCGTCTTCAAGGTTTGGATCATTCATACCATTTTGCATTTTCAGCGAACGATCCTTGCCTACCTAGGCACCCAAAACGACAGATCATGGTCGAACTGCTCGTGCCCAGTACTGGCACTGGCACTGGCATCGGCATCGCATCTCTTCTGCCTCCCTTCTCCTCCACGATCGCCTCCACAAATTCCAAACGCGTCGGTGGGCGAACGAGTATGCACAGCCCACCGCGCTCCCGCGGCGGACCGAAGGCTATAGTAGCAAATAATGAGGAAGAGGCATGCCAACTTGGACTACACAAGCCTGACAAGAACTGAGATTTCGAGCGAGGGAGCTGTCTTGCACAGGCCAACATGACGATTGCCCTACAACCTGCAAGACGTGTATTCTATTCTGAATTGACACCAGCATCGAGCATGCATTTCCGCCGGTGCTTTCACTCCGCTAGTTTCAGAACACCTCCCGTTTCCGGGGACTTCTACCCTGCAACGACCCTCCCTGTTTGACCAGTCGTTGTCGTAGTGGTGGGAAAGCAGCTTCGGATTCGATCTCAAAAATCAGGCCACTTGGGATCTGTATTCCGCCGCCATCGCCCTCATCATCGTCACTTGATGTGGTAACCGTTGACAATGGGCGATTGCCGACATCCGCTAGGATCTCACACTACGACAGATAGGGTCAGTGATGTGCTGCAGTCAAGATCGGACATTGCTACTGGCAGGCACAGAGCTCCTGTCACCTCTGGGCTCGCAGTGCATGCCTAAAAGGGTATGGGAGCTGGGCATGAAAGATAGTTGCAATCTCCGCCAATACAAGAACTGAGGGAGCAGACGGCACAAGAATGGATACCAGCCAAGTATGGGATGTGGCATGGGAATCTGGGAATGTGGTGAGCCTCCCCAACTGTCGATATGCGGATGACTGGGCCGCAGGACGTGGTCTACCACAGGAGCAGAATCAACCAATCTTTTGCCATGATCGCTGGCCTAGCGGCCCTGTCCAACTCTATCTTCACTCTCACCTGCCGCTTTGAGATTGGTGGCCCCGATGCACAGGACCCTGTGAACACGGTGGACACCCGAGCACCCGCTCGATCGCTGGCAGGGAATGGTCGTTCCGTCACTTCACCTCTACTCTGTGTAGTCACCATGACAGTACACGCTCTCTGCCTGTTCTCTCGCAGAATTCCCGCGACCATGGCCCTCTTCGGAAACGAGGATGGATGGCCATAGGCGGTAGCGTTCGCCTGATAGATGTCTTTCAGGTCATGGACTATGGTCGACATGCCTTTTCCACAGCCCACACGGAAGGGCACTAGCCTCGTATCCTCCTCGCGATCCTCGCGTCAACATTTCGCCTCCACGGGCAGCCCTGACCATCGGCGCTACAACGACCTACATACCTCACACGGGAGATATTTCCTGACAGGTGTATCCACTCGGTCGACCTACTCCTCAAACTCCCCAGTGTTGTACGAACTGTCTGGCGCAGCTATCTTCCTAACTCGTAGGTAGCTTGCTTTGAACTCTACGCAGTCCTCTCTGGGTCTTCCATCCCTGTCCCAAGCCTGCTTTGCCACTTTTTGGAATCTCCTCTTTATGTTGGCTCTTCCTCGCATTGGACTTTGTTCTCAACCTGGTTTACTTCTCACGACGTATTGGGTTTTCACAGAAGTGATTCAAGTTATATGACCGACTGCTCCTCAGTCTATTTATCAGCTTGCCCGTTAGCTATCGGCCTCCACATTGTGAAGCTTCTTGTGCTTGAAAAGGGCTTTCGCTTCGTGTCCGCTCGAGTTGTTTCTGCAGTTGAATCTTGGTCTATAGACCATCTTCA
Source organism: Exophiala sp. LBMH1013 (assembly GCA_024611085.1). NCBI lineage: Eukaryota > Fungi > Ascomycota > Eurotiomycetes > Chaetothyriales > Herpotrichiellaceae > Exophiala > Exophiala sp. LBMH1013. The sequence goes on along the minus strand of JAMFLB010000009.1, from coordinate 2,210,421 downwards.
CCGACCTCCAGCTCTCGTCTCACAATGCCTCCTTTGAGGACGACGCCGCCTGCCAAGGCGGTCAAGACCGAACGCACCCACGAAGAGAACCAGGAGAGGTACATTAGCCTTGCCCTGGGAAGCTGAGCATTTCAAACTGACATTGAGTGTCAGAGCATATATCGCTGCTTCCAGGAGAAGTGATCGTAGTCTTGAGGCACGAGTCGAGTCAGCACGAAGGGCTTCTGAAATCCACAAACGGCGAACAGGTCGGCCATTGCGTGTGACCGAACAAGATGTCATCAACGAGGAAATGTATGAAGAGGAAGACGATGATCTACCATTCCAGTATCGGCGTCTCACGGCACATCTCCAGACGAACTCGGCAGACTTCAATCGACGATTGGCCGCATATCTGACAAACCAAGTGGCCATGAGGAATGCCATGGAACAAATGCTCCAGAATCAATATGCTCAGTATCCTAATGGCGTCTATCCACCACGACCGAACATGTTCCCATCTCCTCTACTTCCCCAGCCCAACACCGGTTCTCCGGTGCTTGGCGCATCCTACCGGTCCGCGCCGTATCCATCTCCCCATCAACCGAACTTCCGTTCCGGCCATGGCCGAGCCTTTTCCATGGCTTCAGCACCAACTGGTCAAGTAGGCCAGTCTCCTACCTCTCACGACCGGCCGGATCTGCTCGAGCAAAGGAGGATGTCCACACCGGCCTCGATACAACCAGAGGAACCTTCCTCTGGACGCATCCAACGCGAGGGCATCAAGCCCGATCCAGAGTACCTGAGACAAACGTCCGCGATGGTTCCGCCACATGTGGGCTCCAACCCCTTCCCATCCCCATGGGAAGACATCGGGCCTTTTACAACCTCGCTACCCCCGGAGGCTCAGCAGATGCTTGCCCACGCACCTGGCCTTGACATCAACGATTCCAGCTACGCGATGCTGATGCGTGGGTCGGAACAGTACGTCTCGAGCCCGTACTACCCGTGGCGCGACATGCGGGCCAGCAGCGGTGACGGCCTCAAAGGTATGACAGCCCATACGTCTGCGTACCAGGGCATGTCTTCGACCTTGGCGCCTTCAGCTCTCGAACAGAGTGCCGAGGGCACCACATCGGAGACCGGCTCTGAGCTGACGCCGACGAATACCCATGGTACCTCTTCGGCTGCTGTTCGCACAGCAAGTGATGCCAGTTCCCTCCCTACCGCCGGTTTGGACTTCAATTTCAGCCAGGACAGCAAAGGTCTGGACTTTGGCGCCGGACCAGCTCTCAACTCAGGTCAGATCACTCCAGCTGCCGAGGGCTTCTGGGACAACTTCGTCATGGACGGCAGCTGGGACGATGGCGCCGAGGTTGAGGCTGTAGGGTCTGGTACTGCGACATAATGGTGATGTTCCGCTGTACTCGGATGAGCCGAATCATTTGTCTTTGTATCGCTCAATGCTAGCATCTCCTCCAGCCACCGACTAGTATATCTACATTTCGTCAGGCGGTGCGAATCTTCTGGCTGAGGACGGCGAAATACATCTCTACTCTGCGTTCATGATGTTTGGCGAACGCGAACTGGAACGGCAACCGGACCTGGCAGGTCTATGGCACCTATCCCTCCCAGCTCCCGGCTCAAGTCTGACCATATCAGAGCGAGGATATCACTTGTTCTCCTACTGTATCTCGTTGGTCGCTTGATCTCGTCACTGCCCACTACTCACTGCTCAGTGGCAGTTTGACGACAGGCCAATGTCGTTGGCACGGCACGGTTGACCTAATGGCAATCCTATAGCGAGCTTGTTCGCATTGTTTTCGGTTACAGAAACAACCAAGCATCATGGTTATGAACCAGGCGATGCCTCAGTGTTCCACCTATCCTGGCTGTTCTTGTTCTGCCTATGTGTCATATGTGCCCTGTCCTTCTTGCCTGGAACTGTACCGGGGTCTGGCCGACTCGCCAGTGGCTGGGTCTCGGACGATCTGTGTTTGTGCCATATGAGCACCACACTTTATGATACATCCGGGCATGAGTGCCTCTCTATCTATTTATCATTTGCTGTCTGTCTGTGTTTGTCTATCGATCTATCTATCGATGATATTTTCATCTGGAAATGTCTAGGAGTTCAGCCGGCCTTTGTTGGATGCGATGTGTGGTACACCACGATAATATGGAGGACTCGATCAAAATTGTCATATTGATAATGAATGATATACTGAGGCAGTGGAAAAGCATACCTGACCTACCTGATCTGACTTGGTAGTTTTGTAACATCTCTACCTAGGAATCATGTTACACATCTTGCTGATCAGCTTGGTGACTCGACTGTCTCATTCATTTAACAGTAAGATCGCTAAAAGAATTGACAATGTCCTACCATACTACCTTAGTACCTCCCACCTTATGCATATCTACCCTGTCACAATAACTTCCTTTCAAGGACAGCCATTACAAAACTTATTCAAGGACAGCCAGTACAAACTTGGACAAATCATCAGACGAATCAGCAGGGAAAGGATAACTAGATGATGGTAAGAAAAGGAAGGGACGTAATCTACGAGCCTTGGGCAGGTAGCTGGGTGGCTGAGTAGCTGGGTATGTGGTGGATGGATCAGACAGGTATCTTTCGGCCTCTAGTAATTTATAGTTGCAGAGCTATCTGGGTGACTGTGTGGTGTACCTATGCAATGCGATTCAAAGCAATGGAATCCACGACCCGACCCGACCCGCCGGCTCCAGAGTCTGTCTCGATTCAGACCTGGGACGACAAACACTTTCGGAAGAGTTCAGATCTCGACGCTTCGCTTCATCCGCCTCCGCCCTCCGCCTCGGCCTCTTCGTACTCTTCTTCCCTTGTAGAGAGCAAGGACTCGTTTCCAGTGGATAAAGGGCATCGAGAGACAATAATAGTCGTGCGTCACCCGTCTCGTCACTTCCTGCTCCTCCTGTGTATGGGTCACTGGTGGTCGATCTGCTACTATAACGAAAAAATATCTCTTCTTTTCCATCTCAATGGCTGTCTGGGGTCTAGTTCATCCCTTTCCAGCTCCATTGTTGCCATTGCCAGGTGATGCAATTCCTGCCGCACTGCTTCTTCGAGACCTGGAATGTTCACCCGACACACGGGCCAATCCTGCTCCTTGCCCCATCAGAGACGGACGGGGCCCTAAATCAAAGCTTTTCCGCACACTGCTAGAACTGCTGCGTCGGCGTCTCATACGGAGTTCGTTCGGGTCCGCGACATCTCCCATTCCACCTGCTCGGGCGAATAGGATGAGGATATCTGTGAGGCTCACGACTCCCACGAGACGGCCCGAGATGCGAGCGCCAGGCAACGAAGAGGCGGAGATACTCGGTCCGCTCGGCGTGATGAAGGGCGCTTTCGGGGACGGATCGACTACAGCGGTCGAAGAAGGATCGAAAGGTGTCGACGCCGTTACAGCCGGAGCCGGTGCTGCACTGCCCAGGGAGATGGAAGAAGCATGGCTCGAAGTCGGGGCGAGCGTCGCCGAGTGGATAGACGGGGTAGGAGGCCCAGAGGAAGCCGGAGAAGCAGGATCGGTAATCCACAGGCGGTGGGACTTTGTGGCAACAAGTTTGGCAACGGTATGCGCGAGCGTCGACTGCGGGGTGACGTGGAACACGGGGAACGAATCTTTTCCTTCGTGCATGCCTCGCGTGGACAGAATGACGGTGATGAAATGGATACAAGTGTTGCGCAGCAGAGGCAGAGAGGTGGACTTGGTGAGCAGTTTCACGTCGATGTTGGAGATGTTGCCGACGACATTGTAGTGGTTGTCCACCACAGCCAGCGACGAGACCCCTTCTGTGTAGAGCAAAGTCAGGGCCTCCGCTAAAGGTCGGTCACCGCTGAAACAGTTGTTAGTACTTGAGAACGACAAATAGATATGCGCAGTCGTTCACGGGGGAGTTCACTCACTTGATTGCTACAACGTCTCTCGATCCAATCTTCAGATCGCGCAGGTGTAGCATATAGAGTTGATCCAGAACTGGGAAACTCCGACCATAATCCCAGAGAAATTTGATCAGCCGTGTCTGACTCAGTACACCTGTTGTCTCCTTGGTGGCTTCATTCACGACCACGACGCGATGGACACCTTTGCCGAATGTCTCGACTGCCTTGAGCAGATCGGCCTCCTCACTTAGAAATGTCAATGGCTCTTTCTTGCTCAAGGACTTGATGTCTCGAAGGTGCATGGCTTTTCCTTCGCGTGCTTGTTGAGCCAGCGCCTCGAGTTCTTCGGCTCGATCATCGTCGTCGGGTTTGATCAGGCCCACTACCAGTAGGAGATAGGCATTAAGGTCGCGATAGTCGAAGGTTCCGATGACGTTGGAGTCGGCATTCTCACGGACGAGGAGTGCTGGGGCTCCTGACTCGACGAGAACCTGGGGCGCGGTTAGCGACTATGCTTACCACTCAATGGGATCCTTATGTTGATGTACCTTTGTGGCCGATTCCACTGCCGTCTCAATGTCCACAAACCGAAGGTCGTCCGGGTTGATCAGCTCTTTGACCTTGATCGTGGTCCAGTCGCGACCTGCGAACTTGGGGTCTGGGTTGTTCATGGGAGGATTGTCGATGAGTTCTTGAACAGCCAACTGCGAGATGGAAGGTTGTCGTTGCGATCGGGGCGAGGGAGGGTGACCTCTTAGTTCATTAAAGCTTTGGCGATGTTGGGCTGCGACACTGGGCGTGGAGGGAATCCGTAGGGACGATGGTCTAGAAGTACCCGTGGGCGACTGTGCGTCTAGACTGGATCTGGAGGAGGTGGCGGTGGAGGGAGGAGAGTTGAGGAGAGGATCGGGATTGGGTGTCGACGACGACATGGTAGGGGGTAGATAAGGGAGCTGTGTGGGTGAGGTGATGTGGTGTCGTGGTGTCTTTTGCTAAGAGAGATTTGCGATGCCAATGTTGATGTGATGTGCTGGTGGCAGAAGGCGGTAGGTAGTACACAGAATGGCGGGGTGAGCGATGGTCTGCTCAACCAGCCGCAGGCCACATTCTTACGTCGGTAGAGGAGGTGAGGCCCGATGATGGCTCTGGCAAAATCCCTGAAAGGCAGATGATCTCTCTCATGAAGGATGAAATCTCGCGAGGCTTCTAAGGAGAGTGAGTTGTTTGTTTGATGGTGCATATGTATCACGAGCTCAGGTGAGCCATATTATTCTACACAGTATACCCAACACACTGTCATACAGGGGATCGCATTTCCGGGCTTCTGGCAGCTGTAGTTGTAGTTGGTCAACCCCTGAGGATCCATGCCAGCCACCAGAACAGAACCATGATAACTGCTACCACTGGCACAGCTACCAACTGCTGTCTCCTACGTATGTCACCCACTAATAACAAGTATAACTGTCTGTCCCGCATGACGCTGTGCAAGTTGAATCCTGAACTGAGCTCGCTCTAGCATCTAGAATCTACCATGGCGCCCCCAACCACGGACCCAAGGCTGGCCAAGGCTACACATAATCCCCATGACCCCCAGTGGTTCCCACGCAACCTATTATTGCCAAATAGCACCCCATTCGAAGCCTGAACAGTCTGTACTATTGCCTCTGAAAGTCATTAAGCATGTCTGCGACGCTCGGCGCCTTGGCCCTCATCATGGGCCTTCCTTTCCCACCCCTTTTGGCTGGGGGGGACGCTGTCCCTTGGGAAGCCATTTCTTGATTTCTCAATCTCTTCGTATTATCACGACCATCAACCTGAGACGGGCCTTCCCGCTCCGCCCAGGCTTGCGTCCTGACGTTGTCAAAGAATATCGTCCGTGTCGATGGAAAATCGTCGACAATGTGTGACCAGTGACGAGGCGATCCTAACCAAACTTCCAGTACCGGCAACCTCTCTACAGGATTTGGCCGTCTTGCATGCGCAAGGCTGCGGAAGAGCTCCATGCTGTCATAGTAACACCCAGACACGGAACCGTAGTAGAAGTTTTGGGGTGCGATAATGGGACGTAGACTTTTGGCACTTCTCTTCGCATGTCTTGCTTCCCAGCCAGCCGCTTGTGAGATACTTTCCCAATCTCCCCGATTCCGCTGATGCATCTTCGGACAGTCTGTAACAATGACGTGACACAGCGACGGAAAGGCATCGGTGTATCTGAAGATCCAGTCCGACAGATACTCCTGCCAGCCACACAAGATCACACGTAGATGTTGAAATGCCTGCCCTGCTGCCGCCAGTTCTGCCCATGACCGCATCACCCGCTCGTCAAACTTGGACACATTGTTGTCGATCGTAACTTGTCCGTCAGAAAGGTCAAGGACAGCCAGATTGGTGATCGTATGAATGGAAACGAGATCCACAGTGGTCATCTGCTTGGGTGATATACGCAGACATGTTAACCAGCTTGTCTCGGAAGATGTGATGCCTCCAAAGTAGTCGGACAGTGGAAGCGCGGGTTGCTTGATGTCCAACAGATACCTGTATTCCGGTTGAGCGAACTCGCGTTCGCCGGGATACGACGAAGCGAAAACTCTCCATGCATGAAAGCTTTCACCTCTCCTATACGGACCGTCAGCTATGCAACGTAAGGAAGGGCGACTGCTTCCTACATTGATACCAATCGCTCCCAGACCTTCTCCGCGATTGACCATGGTACATCCGCGAAATGTTCCGGAGTCATGTTTCGCATCTGTGTTGCGACTTTGTTTTCTGCCATCTCGAACAGCGATCGAGCACCATGTTCGTTGGGTCGGGGCTTCTTAACCAAGGCGGGCGTCTTTGCTTCGCCGATCCAGTTGGAATACTGTTTCTTGTTGAACCGTATTCCCACTTCGGAATAGACCAGTCCTGACTCTGGATCATACTTTTGCTCAGCTACCGTCTTGGGAGGCACGCGTACGGGTTCGGATCTTCGAGAGCCGTGGGGTGTCCGACCAGATATAGACGCTGAAGGTTTCATGGTCCCGGCCCGACCGACTGTCTTCCCAAATATGGGCTTGATCTGGTCAGGTATTCCTCTGCTCGCCAAGCAATCAGATCCTAATGCTGGAGCTCTCACACGGCCCTCAGCAGCTTGGTCATGACAAGGAGCGACTCCTTTTCCATTCTAGCTGACTTGGATGATTTCAAGGCGGTGTCGAGGGAGGTCATTCATGGATTCGAGGTTCAGGCGGAGATCCGGTGGACGTGGGGATAGAAATTTGCCCCTTGGACACCTAGCTGGAATATAAATCTGGCGAGATCGTTGAGTTTGGCCAACAGACTGGTCTTGTTCAAATTCTGACTTCTTTACGTCGGCATTGCCAGAAGTTACGAGTGACGGCGAAACTACGGTACTCGCGCCTCGTCCAAATCGGGAACATACTGACGCCGCCCTATAGCCCAATCCTGACGGGACCATCAATCTAATCATGTCCTCACTGTGTACTGGTGATACATACCTATAGAAATAGGATAATGGTTGTAAAGGAAACCTCTTCTGAGTAAGACCAGGTACTTTTCGTCGTGCTCATTAAACATTTTGTTGCTAGGTATTCAGCCATCGCAAAGACGTCGAAGCTGAGGGCACAGTGAGTGGCCTTTATTTGGACCTTTTCCCAAGAGGGTCCAACCAGCTTTATTGATACTCGTCTCTCATCGATTGCATTCACTCATTGCAGATCCGTAGTTACCAGAATTTATTAGACCGCACAAATCTCTCCTGATGCTGTTTCAGACTCGCCCAATGCACCAGCTCCTCTTCTTCAATCTCCTCGGGAGTCTTCATTAAACCTCCGTGAGTACTGTCAGCCACGCCGCGGTACCGCGCAGGTCCTAATCTTTCGAGCCTGGATAGAATCTCCAGAAATGTGTTGAGGTAGGCGTTGACGCTCTCCGAGTCCAACGTAGGCATTACACTCATCCTAGACCGCTTGGTTTCGAGCAACGTGGAGGCAACACACCGGATCTTGTTACACTGCAAACAATTAGAATGAGTGGCTTGAGACAACCCCCTGTCACTTACAAAACTCATGCCGTTAGGCTCCATATTGACCTGGTTGATGCTCTTGAGGAGAAGTGCCATGTCACGAACGATATCTTCTCGCTCTACTGCCATCATTTGCTCGCCCGCGTCCATCAGACTGTCACTCGGGGTCCGCCCGGTACCTTGGTGGACGTAACTGTGCTCTACTCCGGAGGTCAGTATACCGGCTGTAGGGGAGGCACTGGTTCCCGGCTTTTCGGTAGCCAGAATCGTCTTGTCACGGTCCACGATCTCATACAGATTCCAAAACCGTTCAACAAGATATGATCTCGATGAAAGCTGGGTTGCATAGATGTTGGCCTTTTGTATCTCGAATTGGATGGCTCTTTTTGAGTATGGCGGGACAGACAAGGACCCCCGGGCGTTTCCAGATGTCAAACTTGGGTCGGTGGTCTCTGCTGCCTCGCGGTCGTTGAAGAGATGAGAATATGCTGCTATGTCGGTCTGGGTTGGTGGCCACTCCCCAAATCCGTTGGCCGGATTCAGCTGAAGTTCCTTTGGGGCATGCCGAGTCGCATCCTTCACATTCTGCAGAGCACGAAGGATGATTTGGCGCTGTCGATCCCAATCGAAGACGGTATTTGCACCGAAAGCCATTTCCAACGCGGCCAGAAAGTGGAAAGCCCTAAAGACCTTAACATTCAGGTTGAAGCCCACCAATTCTGAGACAATCCCGCGAGGTTGTGGAAACACCTGTGACTCTGTAATATATTCATCGTCCACTTCCAACGGAAGCGGGGGAAGCATCTCTACGTGTGAGACCGGAGGCATCAGTAGATCGCCTTCCGCATCGTCAAGTTGACGAGCTGACATGGCGCCCACAAAAAGCAACCAGAAGAGGCGGCGACCAGATTCTTGGTACACGAAGTCGACGGCTGACTGCTGACTGTTATCTGCATGAGGGTAGGCCCCTAACGGCCTCGCCATGGGAGGATGAATTTCTGGTCGGTGGAAGTTCAATTCTCGTGTGATGATGGTACATTCTCCCAGGTACAATCTCAGGCGCGAGAGGTTCAAAACATAGCCAGCGGCGAGACCCGTCAGGTAACTGGCAATGCCATCATAAAGACCCATTGGCCTGTCTTGATATCCCAAGCCTCGAGCCTCGACAAAGACCTGGTGACACCTATCAATCAATGCCCCAGCATTAGGAAACTGCGACCGTCCTGGCTCCGAGGTAAAGAGTTGCCGCGGTCTCCGAGGGAACGAAGCCACCAGGCATTCTATCATAGAAGCAATGAGAGCCAAGAAGCTACGATTCGTCCTGTCCTCTCTTGCTTCGAACGCTCTGCGGAACGTGGGCTCGTGCGGGAGAGGTATTAGCGGGTGGATGTATGTAAAGTAGTCGTCCAGAAGGATCTTCAAGGTGGGCAATTCGCAAATCGACTCGGCGGACAGCGGAGCGGGAGCTGAGAGTGAGGCCAGACTGTAGGCAGCATCGTGGGTCGGTGAGCCTCTCGATGCTTCGTATGCCACGCCTTCGAGTTTCTGCCTCTTGATTGCTTCTGCATGTCTGTTGGGAGGTCCTCGGCGTCGACTCGGTCGATCAAACGTACAGGGAATGTCGAGAGCGGCGCAGGACTTGCAAGGAGGTCCGGTCTCATCGCACTATTTCATTTTGATCAGCTCTTGCGCCGGCACACACCATTAGACATTTGACCTACCTTAACTTTCCGTACGCTGCAGCTGTCGCAGGCTTTTCTCAGCCGGACCTTGGGTTCTGATGAGCCCGCTGACTGTGGTCTGGTGTGTTTTGTCTTTGAGGATGCTGGCTCGGACCGAGGCACTGGTAATGGGACCTCGAATTGGTTCGAGTAGGTGGGTGGGATATGGTATTCTGAATGATCCTCGTATCTGTACCCGCTGCCTGGGTCTTGAGCTTGTGAGGGACTGTAGGACCCGGAGGGAGAGATCGACGACATCATAAGTCAATCCAATGTGCGCGTTTCTTTATATGTCTCCGTTCGCAAGGTCGAGGCACACGGCTGAACGTCGGCACATAGCAATTAAGTATCGCGAGTTCTCCGTCAGGCGGATACGGATGAGATCTGGGGCGTCTGGGGGGGAGGCAGATACGAGATGCACCGCCACTCACTCGATTCACTCGCGCCGGAATTCACAGCTTGCACTGCTGTAGGCAAATACACGAAGGGTGACAGACGGCTCTCCTCATTGCGGCTCTCGAGAAGGTGATTCCATGTGGGAAGATGTCAACGGACATCGACCGAGTTAACGGCCAAATCCTTTTACGGGCATGGAATCTGGGGTTGGTGGTCTGATTGATGAGGAGAAACTAGGTACACAAGGCTACAGGTTGGATAAGGTGCCTGGTCGGTAGCACCTGCATTGTCGCGACCAAAAGGCTGTCATGGTCGGCACTTCGACTGCAGGTAGTACCTCAGGTAAAGGTATGATACTGGCATCCATTCCGAGCTGACTGTTCGCTATCTTGTACAGAACAGCATAGTCCATAGATCACTACTAGCTGCTGCAAGGTACCAAAGGTACCTGGTAGGCAGACTATCTCTTATCATGAAATTTGTGCAGCCTCATATATTTCCATGGACCTCCATAATCTGACAAACTCTAAAGTAAGTAGCAGAAGGTCCTGGGGTAAGTTGGCAGACTTTCCTCTGTCCTCTGATTTCCCCTCCGGCAATCATTTTCACCACGCATGAGCGCAGTGACATTGAAAGAGTGAATACAGAGGAATCTTCAGTTTTGTAGAAGAGAAAAGGAAGAATGAGAAATTCGGTGAAGATGGTGAGAATCTTTGATGCCCGTCCGGCTGCCAAGATCTGGAGCCTTGGCAGCAATGAGCGCCGCTGATTGGTCACAGTAGGGGTGCGCGATGTTATGCCATCCTACTGGAGAGCTATGCACCTGGTTTGCAACGATCTGTACCTTTAATAAGACCCAAATGCTCGAGTATGGCGAAGGCGGACTGCGTCGGGCGCTTCAGCTTATATCAGGTGCCTGCCTGGTAGGTATAGACCACTCCATACGGCTCAACGTCCTTCTTTGCTTGAGCACGCCGTATGCAACCCATCTGCAAGACTTGCTACTATTTCAACAACCCCCTCTGCTGCAGGATTTTGACCGCTGGCAGCGAATCACACATGATTTCAGCCCTGTTCATCTCAATGCCTCCATGTGCCGCCCCTTCTTTCTTCTGGTAGCCAAAATGGAATGCTCCGGGGATCTTAACATCCCACTCCCGTCCCTGCAAGTCCTTGACCTTGCTTTCTCCCTCAGTCGGCGTTCCAGGACAATTTGCAAAAAGATAGGCTTGACCTAACATCTCCCAACCGGTGCTGGTCTCCCAACAGACCAGGAAATACGGCTCATGGAATTCGTTCGTGAAGGGCGCGTACATCCCCTTGCTTTGTTTGAATGCCTCGTCAGCATCCGTGTACGTGGACCCGTCCGGTGTCACCACGGTATAATCCGAGGTGTGCCAGTCGGACGACGTCTGGTCCCACTGCTCACGAGCGTTGAATGCTTTGGTATAGTCTTCCATCCATTTCATCGCTGGGTGGCGGCGTGTTTCGTCGTCCCATGTTCCGACATGAATGAAGGCGGGTTTGGTGGGTACAGACATGGTAAACGAACGTGTCTGCCTGGGTAGTAGTATTCTGGTTTTCACTCCTGCTGCTGTGATGATGATCGGGAATAACGACGAGGATAATGGCAAAGGGAACAGCTTATATAGACGGCACAGGGGAGCTGCTCATCAGCTGCCTTGGAATTGAAAAGGACCTACCGTCACGAGTACGACTTTTCAGCTCAGCCAGACCAGGTCCTTTCCCATCCAGCCCTTCAGCTATTCACAACATGCTCGTATTCGTACTGCCCACTGGTGTATCAGCTGAAGGTCTATTGCAGCCCGCCATGTAGGAAACTCTTGACAGCCATAGAATAGGGTTCTGGACACAAGTCACTGCAAGGAAAAGACAGTCGTGCCGCACATCCCCCACTCTTCCAGTCCAAGATCAGGAGGCCGTTGGCTGCATTGTTCGGGGGTGATAGACTGGAACGGCTCAGCCGCAGCCACAGAAATGCAAATTGTCAATAGTATCCAGTCCATCTGCAGAGATGAGCAACTCATCCACGAGCGTCTTACTACGTACCTTTATGATGACCAAACGGTGAGACCGGGCTTGCGTCGAGTGCAACTCTAATAGAAGGAGGGTAGATTGTTTTCAGCAAGAGGGGTAACAGCGCAGGCAGTTTGATCACATCACAGCCTGCGCCGCGAAGAGGCCAAATACGAGAACTTGCACCTCCAATGCAACACCAAGGTCGACAGAGTTGTCATTGAGAATGGCACCGCTGTTGGTGTCTTGACAGTGCCTACCAAGCCTGTCGGCGGAGCAGACCCCCCTCGCAGATTCTTCAAGGCGATAGTGATGTGCTTTCACCCTCTATACGCTGCATGATCATCGACACCGAACACTAACACTATCAGAAATCCTTCCATATCAAGTGACGCCCCTACACGTTATATATGGTAGACTCCATATTGCCATCTCTATACATAGAGGTAGGGGAATATACCATCCACGTATTTCTTGCAAGGCAGACGGGCTCGAAGACGAGGGAAGAATCGAAGGAAGGAGTAAGAGCCCTCAAGAAGATTCATTCTCATCCTCAGTCACTTAGATACCTAGGTAGCTATCTGGCAAATTGATCGTATACTGTAGAGCGTCGTGATCGAGTGTCAAACCAGCAACACCTTGGTATTTCAGCACGACCTCACTGGTTTTTGGGTTCCAATCTTCCGAGGTTACAGCCACTTGATTACAAGCGGGCCAGGCCTGGGGTCTCACCAGGGGCATGGTAGGTTGGGATCTTCATCTCCAAGGCAGCGCCACTGTACCCAAGATCCTCGGCTGCGAGAACAGCACACTTCTCACCGATCAACAGAGCAGTCTAGGTTGCATATTAGCTAAATATAAAGCAGAGTATGTGTACAAGGCCACTCACCGAGAAAGTGTTGCAGCCAACATTGTCGGGACAGATACTGAGATCAGAGACCTTCAAGTTCTTGACGCCATGGACATTCAGTCTCTCGTCCAGGACACCATGCTTGACAATGCTGTTACCCTCCTTTGGAGCCATGCTACAGGTTCCAAGGGAGTGCCAGGTTGTTTCACAGTGTCGCTGGACCCATTTCTCAATGTGGGCAACTAGAAGTAGATTAGTTAATAGTTCCATGGCCATTTCATGCGGCTGAACATACTATCTTCCTTGGTGTACTTGAGCTTCTCGCGGTAAGGCGCGCAGTTGGAGTTGAGTAGATTGGGCTCAGATGGCTTGTCGGGCTGGACAGGGCTGGTCCAGCTTCCATGTTGGATGTTGGCGGTGATATGATTCGGACCGGCATACAAGTTGCGTGTGTTGATGTCCATGTCAAGGGCTCGAGCGGGTGAGTCATAGCTGAAGTGAGGATGCATTGCCGTCACTTCACCAGCATAGGCTTGCATGCGTCGAGCAGTCTCGCGAGATTGGATGTAGCCCCAGACCATTGGGGCCATGTCACGCTTGTCGTTCATGAACCCAGCATCGAAGTCTGGGGCTTCATACGGGTCTGGAGAGACAATGTGGGTGAAGCCTCGAGAGAATGGATATTCCAAGAAGTGGAACATGGTGAAGAACTTCCCGGGAGGCATGTCGAGATGGTCACCGAACCATCCAGCAATCACGCTGTAATGCATGACCGGTTTGTCTGGCTTGTTCTTGAAATAGCTCTCCCAACCGCTAGGGCTGAAATCGGGTGTAGGCCACGATTTCATCTCCTCGAGCTCCTCTTCGGTGGGTCGAGACTTGACGCCTGCCTCGATGCCATTGGTGGCCAACGGACCGGTGCCCTTGAGGTTCCATTCTGCGAAGACAGCCTTTTGGACTTCCGGCACGCCCCGGGCAAAATCGTCGAAGGACTCGGTGTCAGGGGTGGCCCGGTAGGTGGAAAAGGTGAGGTAGTGGTCTTGGAAGTTGAGGCCGACGCCAGGTAGTTCCACGATAGGCTTGACCCCAACCTTTTTGAGTTTCTCGGGATCACCAATACCAGATCTCTGGAGGACCAGGGGTGAGCTTAGGGTGCCACAGCTCACAATAACAAGTTTGCGAGCCTTGAAGAATCTGCGAGGGGGGGTCTGCTCCGCCGACAGGCTTGGTAGGCACTGTCAAGACACCAACAGCGGTGCCATTCTCAATGACAACTCTGTCGACCTTGGTGTTGCATTGGAGGTGCAAGTTCTCGTATTTGGCCCGGGTTGCATGAATGTAGGCATGGGCCGCATCTGAACGCCGGCCCGTATCACGATTGATCCATTTCAGCCAGTGCTCGGCTCCATGGCCGGTCTTGAGGTCCTGGAGGTCGTCCGTGACAGGGAAGCCTTGACTCTCAGCGGCCCGGAGGAAGTCTTGCATGATGGGGTACGTGTAGTTGCCAAAGGAAACCTTGATGGGCCCTTCAAACCCGTGAAGATCTCTGTTGTTACAAGCACGCTGATAGGTCTCATGCTTTCTCATCAGCGGAAGCAGCTCGTTCGTAGTCCAGCCACGCGCCTGGAAGTCGTCATAGTCAGATTTTGACGCCCTAGTATACATCATGAAGTTTATTGAGCTGCCTCCTCCGAGGATGTGAGCACATGGAACGACGGCTCGACGTCCATCAAGCCACTCCGAAGGACGGGAGTAGTAAAAAGTGGCCGTCTTCGAGTCCAGCTTCATGTTCCGCGGGTAGATACCAGGACGGTAGACCCATGGATTGTTGATGTTGCTTTCACCGCCCTCGATCAACAAGACCTGAAGCTTGTGGTCAAGGTTGGCAAGACCTGTCAGTGTTAGTCTGTCCTTTGGAACATCGACGAAAGAGGCAGATCTCACGGCCAGCAGGAACGCATCCTGAACTGCCACCTCCGCAGACGATGATATCAACCTCGTCTGGCACAGTCATGATCGCTTTGGGCTCGATGATGGAGGTTTGGATAGTGAAAAAAGATATGCTTTGCTCGTCGGGAGCACGCTGGGAAGAGAGGACAAGAAAGGAAGAGGAATAACGAGTTCAATATAACGTCCTCCGGGATTCTATTCTCTCCGCATCTCGGTAACGCGGATGGAGGGGACTCGAGGCAACACGCGTCCATAGTGAGTGTAAAATGAGGAGATCTGGCCTGTGCTGGGCCATCCTTGAGGGACGAACATAGTAATCATTCTGCCGGTCAAGGAACGACACAAAAGGAATGCGGGGTTTCGAAAGCCAGGTAAAAGACCGACAAGGACCTTCAGGCAAGTAATGCTGGGGTAGAGGTTGACATGCGTCGGATGAAGGATGTGGTTCGAGGGTATGAGGCCTGGGGAGGCCTTAGTCTTGCTGGTATTGGTTGAGCATAAACCTGCAGTATTGCTTCAAGGCGTCAAGAGACACAGGAACCGTAACTAAGCTGCCCTAGGCGACGGTTCAGCATCACGTTGTCAACTGGACCAAGTCGGCTAGCACCAGCGAGCAACAAGATGTAACACCGGTCGTACCAACCTTGCATTCCGCCGAGCTAGTCTGAGCGAACAGCTGATGATCCTGCATGTTTGGAAGGATGATTGATGGAACCCTGATAGCGGTTGTCCAGAAAATAGACGTCGAAAATAACATATCAGCCAAGCAGAGACCTTTCCGCATCTTGACAGCGGAGCCAGCGGCTATGACAACCCCGCCGCAAAGCTTTCAACGCCGGCCAACGCGGGAGACGCGGGGAAAGGCGACTAACTGGATGATCTTGTATCAAAATGGCAAGGGCCAAATCAACAGATGAAAGTCGTGCATGGCCTCGACGTGCTGAAAGAATAGACAATGGCGGGGGAGGGAGGAAGCGTCGAACGACCGGCATAGGGTCGCGGGGATAAGTGGACCCATCATTGGCGGATCCGATTCAAGGCAATTAGCCTGCTGGTTTTTCCCGGGTGTACTCTGGGGTCTCAATGTAGAGACGTGGAGGTGCTTGCTGTGGTAGGAGCTGTGACCATGGGCTATACAGATCCTGATTCGGGGTATGTCCAACAATAACCGCTTCGACCCGGACTGGCAATAACATGGACGGATATCTGATGGCAGAACCATGACGCGTCTTGCTGAGGGGTTATGCTGAGCTGCAACGTTCCCGGCCAACGCAAGTGTTGCCATTCATAGATGGCAACATGACTGTCTATTCAAATCAGCCAGTCGTTGGAGAATAGACTTTGTCCAGAACCCGTCCATGAGCTTCCGCCAACGCTCTTTCACTGTGACAGCGGCTGACCTCGTACTCGATCTCGTACCAATCTGAAGGCGTCCGGATATGCTGCTACAACCCAAGCTACATGGCAGCAAGCCCTTCTCCTAGCTGTGAACTTGGCTGTCGCTGGATGACTCTGAGATCTCGTGTGACTCTCGAGATGTGGGTTGCATATGCGGAGTCCTCGCTCGCCCACACATGACCCGAGCACGGAGCGAGCGGGCATTCTCCGTAGGTGCCTGAGAAGCATAACATTCGGCATAGTGTATATGCCTTGAACCATGGTTATCATGCATCCGAGAGGTTTAGGTTGTTCATTCAAGGGGCGGAGGCCGCAGCAAGGCGTTGCTGCTCAAGAATCAGCAGCCGTAGTTCATCTGTTGCCACCTGGATCTCCAGAATTTGGCCGATTCCCCGTTTCCAGTTCTCCTCGAGTCCGATAAGCTCTCCTTTGGCCTGTTCCTGCGCAGCTTTCCGAGCCCGATTGATGTGTTCAGTTTCGGCCTTCACCTTGGCTAGTTTCGCTTCCATCTGTTGTAGAATTTCTTCCGCCTGGGAGTTGCCGATAAGCCAAGCATTTTTGCCGAATTGATCCAGGAGTTGGAGATTGGTATGTCTACTTGACAGGAAGATGCTGGAGACGTATGCCTTCCGTAAAGCCTGGCGCTTGACTTCCTCGCTGCTATCACTGGCTGGTTCGTCAGGCGCCTCATAACGGGACAGGTCAATTCCTCCCTGGCGGGGAAGACCCGCACCGACCCGGTCAATCTCTTGAGAGAAAAGGTCGGAGAACTTGACTGCCGCAGGAGGGGGTAAGGCAGGATGTGGTGTGGTGAGATAGTCTGGGGGGAGGTGTCGGGCGATTGTTGCTTTGGCTTTTGCACGCTCGGCCTCGGTGATATTGGGATCGATGTCTGCAAGCTGTCAGCGTATACGCAAATGTTGCTCTGTATTACTTACATGGCAAAGCCTCAAGAGACTCCAATAACGAAGGCATTTTTGAAAGTGCTGCAGAACCAGCGTCGCAATACTAGTATTCTGCTGGAATAGCAAACTTCTTGGACCGCGGTTGAAATCGCAGTAAGTGCCAAGCCATCCTGAATTTACAGCAGGGGTATGACGCGCCGCAATTCCACTTTAGGCCAGACGGCGTCAGCCTCGTCTCAATAAAGGACGGCGAAGATGATGACGAAGAGAAGAAGGAGACATTAATGAAGTACACAATTAATTTCAACAATTTCATTCTATGTATGTTCAACTTGGAACCATTTAGTAGGGCAGGTAAAGAATGACCACTCCCGACTTCACCCATACTGCCCGCCCGAACCGCGCTGGATCATTGCTACAGGTTCCATTGTTGTAGGCTGCGATCCATCAACGTCCAGCTGCACTACAAAATGGCGCGGAGATCAGTTACCGCCGTAACTTCTGTTTTGCTCCTGATTTCTCTTACTGCCTTATTATTGTTCTGCTTTGTTCTTGAGAGCCCTGTCCGAGGTGTACGTTTGCTTCCTGGAGCTGCGCAGAAGGGGCATGGTGGTCACAATGGGTCCATCCAGGAGGGCGACTTTCTACTGGGAGTGGGAAAGGCAGACATTACAGGGTGGGTATTCCGTTGCGCTTGCGGGAAGAGTGCTGACGATCGCAGGCCGGTGGTTGAAATAAACTTGATGGGCTATGCAGATACAGACCAGTCAGGAACTGGTCTTCGACAGCGTCTGTATTGTAGAGCGTTCATCGTTGGAAGCCTAACCGAACCCTCCTCAAGGATCGTATATCTCGTCCTCGATACTCAGTCCGGTGACACTGCCATCCGCCATGGTATTCTGGGAAGGCTCAAGGAGTTGGGACCTGAATATGAAGGGTACAACAAGGACACAATAGCCGTTACTGGCACACACAGTCATAGCGGTCCTGGGGCGTGGCTGAACTATCTTTTGCCACAAATCACAAGCAAAGGATTCAACAAAGAAAGCTACGAGGCCATTGTCAACGGCTCCGTGCTTGCCATTAGGAGAGCACATGCCAGCCTTGTGCCTGGATATCTCAGGCTGGGTCAAGAAAAAATCGCAAATGCCAACGTCAATCGAAGCCCTTATGCGTACCTACAGAATCCTTTACAAGAACGTCATCAGTATCCCGAAAATGTCGACAAGGGTATGACCCTTCTGAAATTCGAAAGGGCGTCTGACGGCCATCCATTGGGTGCTCTCACTTGGTTCCCTGTCCATGGCACCTCCCTTTACCAAAACAACACGCTTGTCACTGGGGATAACAAGGGTGTGGCAGCGTATCTGCTGGAAGAGTATATGAAAGAGAGGAATCCGGATTTTACGGCAGGCTTCTCTCAAGCTAATGTTGGCGACACGTCACCCAACACCCTCGGTGCATTTTGTGAAGATACTGGCCTTCGCTGTTCGTTCAACGACAGTACATGCGGTGGCCGAACTCAGCCTTGCCACGGGCGTGGGCCAATGTTCAGGTACCTCGACCAAGGAACGAAATCCTGCTTCGACATAGGCAGCCGCCAAATGGCTGCTGCCAGAGACATTCTAGATAGCGAC
Source organism: Exophiala sp. LBMH1013 (assembly GCA_024611085.1). Classification (NCBI taxonomy): domain Eukaryota; kingdom Fungi; phylum Ascomycota; class Eurotiomycetes; order Chaetothyriales; family Herpotrichiellaceae; genus Exophiala; species Exophiala sp. LBMH1013. Next base: position 2,191,599 of record JAMFLB010000009.1, on the reverse strand, counting down.
AGCCTAGAACGAATGCCAGCATCAACCGTATCATTCTTCCATACGTATGCCAATCTTTCGTCATTCGCGTTTACCTCACCGTTCAACCATTCGCGACGGCTCAAAACATGCTCTGCTGCATTAGGTTATGGCTTCGCTGGGGGGACGACAGATGGACCGGGAGCCTTCGACTTCTCACAGGGTACGAACGACACTGATGATTCTCCATCCCTCAAAAATCCACTATGGAAGGTCGCACGCGGCTTTGTTCATGAGCCGACCGACGAGCAAAGAGAATGTCAGCGGCCAAAGCCCATCCTGCTCGATGTGGGAGCAGCCGACCATCCCTACGCATGGTCGCCCAACATTGTCGACATCCAGCTTCTAAGAATCGGCCCGTTGATCATCATAGTATCTCCTGGAGAAGCCACCACCATGGCGGGAAGACGCTGGCGGAACTCCTTGGGAGCTGCGGCGCAATCAGTGCTCCATATCGAAAACCCCATCGTTGTTCTAGGCGGGCCTGCCAACACCTACGCACATTACATTGCTACAGAGGAAGAATACGGCGTCCAGCGTTACGAGGGTGCAAGCACACTATACGGAGCACACACTTTGGCAGCCTACGTCAACCTGACCCTGGACTACCTTCCATACCTCGGCTCGCGCGACGAGACGTCTGATCTAGACAGACTGCCTGCCGGCCCCAGCCCTCCCATCAATGTCAACACTTCATGGTCATTTATCAGCCCTGTCGTCGTCGACCATGCCGGTTTCCTCCGCAAATTCGGCCAGACACTGTCCTCTCCCGACCCGTCGCAATTGTTTACGCCCGGAACAATTGTAACGGCAAAGTTCGCCGGCGCCAATCCACGCAACAACTTCCGCCTCGAAGGCACATTCGCTGCTGTGGAAAAGTACGATTCTTCCTCAGGGTCTTGGGTCCAGGTCCGTTCTGACCGCGACTGGTTTCTGGTCTATCGCTGGGAAAGAACGAATTCGGCTCTAGGAACAAGTGAGGTCACTATAGAATGGGAGATCGAGCCAGGCACCGAGACAGGCATGTACCGGCTGAAGTATTATGGCGATTCAAGGAGTTTGACCGGGAGCATCACCGCCTTTGAGGGGACAAGTGGTGTTTTCAATGTCGCGGGCGACGCTACCAAGACTGCGTTCTGGGATGAGCTGGTCCGGGTTTGAGCAAGATCGTTCAGTACGAGTTATGAGGCAGTTTGATGCTGTATATCTTGACCAAGGTACATTTTATCCCTTTAATCAGCGCCCTGGAGGCGATCAGACTTGTTGTCTTACAGGGCACGTATGACGCCTGTCTTTACTCCTGGGGGTTTTCGAATCCAAGACTGCCTGACCAATGTTGCTGTACCCGAGCGGAGCTGGGCTTCAACTAGTCGATACAAAGATCTCGAAACCCTCAGCAGGAGCCGAACTTGAACAGAACCCCATGGGCGTGGTATATCAGTTTATGCAAGGACATGAGGAGACGACAGTCGTCAGGAAGAATTTACAAAAGCAAGGGTACGACGGCAGGATCTTGATCTTGATGCCATATTGAAGTCGATCTTATTGTCTCTCTCTATCTCTCTCTTTCTCTTTTCTTGAATGCGCATCTGGACTGCGGCCTGAGTCTGTCGTACGGCTCACGCACGACCTGCGCTTGATTGTGAGATTCGTATCGTAGGCATAAACCGTGGACGGTGTGCGAGATAATAGGGGAGATTTGGGTATCATGGACGTGCTAGCCATCGTGTTGCTGCTGGGGACGGCTTCAATGCTGTGGTATAGAGTCTAGAGTCTTCGATCTCAGATATCCGTATCTCTCATCTAATACCTCATTTCAGGCGAGGTGTGGTTGATGGGTTTGGTAGATCTAAGACACTAAGAGAGCACCGGCCGTGGCAGAAAGAGAACTGCAGAACTGCAGACCTACGACCTACGACCTGCACTTCAATGGGGAGGCGGGCAGGAGTCAAAAGACTTCGGCTCAATGACCTGACCCTGAAGAAGTCCTGTAGGACAGCAAAGCAAAAAGCAATAAGGCACGAACGGAAGAAAGAGTGTGGTTCTCAAGGGTGTGTATTCCCGCCCACACCTGGGCCTCAGCAGCCGAGAACCTCTCTTGCAAAAGCAAGGAACTAAACTACTCCCTCCTCCCTCCCCTCCCCTCCCCTCCCCGCCCTCTACAAGGGCTGCGGCCTGAAGCCGTGGACGTTATGCACCAGCCGCATATGGCGCACCAGACTGCTCTTGTGCATACAACCGCCGTGACTGGGGCAGAGATCACAGACCCACGGACGGGGTCTGTTCAAGCGGCCACCAGCACCGGCAGAAGCATCACCGTCATCGCTGCTGGTCTCCACGCTTCCCTCCCCCGACGAGGACGACGACGACGACGACGAAGAAGACGACTCCGAAGACGAAGACGACCCCCCCTCCGACGACGACTCCTCGCCGCTCTCACCCTCCTCCTCCCCCTCCCCCTCCCCCGAGTCCTCCTCTCCCTCCTCCGACTCACCATCCCCCATCTCCTCATCCTCATCCTCCTGATCACGGTCATTCCCGTGATCGCCCATCGGGCTGGAGGAAGCTCCCCTGCTCCACAAACATCCCACCGCAGCACTTGTACAGGTCGATGGCGCACCACGCCCCCTCCTCCCACCAGATTTGCTCCATCCAGGAGGTCTGTTGGGGATCCTCGGGGACGTTGTCCAGCGCTGCCACCAACAGATGTAGGGTGTCGACGTGGCACCCGACTCCCACTAACCTCGGGGCCAGCGCGACCCGACGTCGTATCTCCGCCTCGAACTCGAGGCTTCGAACTTCGCCGAGCACACCGGCCTCCCTGGCTCGCAGGAGGAATGCCACGACCCCCCGCTCTGTACGCCGCCGTGATGTCCGGCGAAGACACGGCGGTGCGGATCGTGACGGAAACCGCCAGATCTCGCACACTTGGTAGAACCGTGTTGCCGGAAGCCATCCGTGCGGGTCCCTCGGTACTTGTGCTTTGATGCTGTAGAATAAGTTAGTAAGAGAACAAGAGTGGTGCATTATGAGGGTGGAGATCGGCGATAAAGATGATAAGTGTTGTCACGAGTCAAGGTAAGAGTGAAGGTAAGGATGATGGTGAAGGGTAAGGGTGAAGGGCATGGTGAAGGGTGAGGTCGAAAGTTTCAGGTGAAGAGTGAGAGTGATCTCAGATCGAGGTTTGAAGGTGAAGGCAAGGACTTTCCACTTACGGATTTGTTTGGAGAAGAGATGCTGAGGATGAGCAACGCTCGTCTCTGTCGATGATCTTCGGTGTTTGACCTTGGATCGAATTCGCTTGAGTTTCTTTCTCTTGCGAAAGACAGTGACGAGGAGGATATGAGGGGGAGAAGAAGAGAAGGAAGCGTGCATCGCACGCAGGCGAGAATATATCTGCTTTGTGGTACCGGCAGAAAACGCTTGGCGACTTCCCTGTCGTCTCGCCAATGTTGCCATGTTGGACGATGTCGTAAGGGTGAGGCAGTATCTTCACTGCTGTTGTGATGGCTGCACGTTGTGTTGTGCCTGGAGGCGACCCGTGAGGCTGCAGCCCCCGGAGGCGAGGCCGCCGAAATCTCGACATCTGCACCAACAACAAGAGGGTCAACAGGGTACTGGTATCGACAACTGTGCTTGATGACGACGACAATAAGACAAGATGTGTTTGAGGATGGTGTTGTTGGTGAATATGGTTGTGGTTGTGGTTGTGGTTGTGAATGTGAATGTGGATTGGTTAGACTGTGGTCTTCCAAGTTGAATGAACCGGCTGACCGCTTGATCTCGAGGTCTTGCGTGTCAGGTAAGAGGAGAGGATATTGAAGAAAGTATGTGACGAGAAACTCTTGACCGCTTGATCTCAAGGTCTTGCGTGTCAGAGATGAAGAGAGGATGAAAGGTGAGAAGGTATGTGTGAAGAAGGCTCTTCAAGGTGGATGAGCTGATGTCTGTGCTGAACTGAAATGTGTGGATCTCACAAGCAAACAAGCAGGCAAGGACAGACGCAGCCCACCAAACAGAAGAGAAGGATCAGGAGTTGTTCTTTGGACGAAGAAAGGTGTCAAGAGAGATAGCTGACGTGTCAAAAGGCTGCTTCAAGAAAGAAGGCTCTTCAACAAGGCAGATTGGTTGAGTGCATGGTAGGAGAGAGAGTTCAACACAGGAAGAATCAAAGGGTGAAGGGTTTAAATAGGTGAGAAGCTCACATTCGTTGGCCAAGAGATAATGGCTGAGCGTCCGACCACAACGGCGCTTCGTCCTGAGGAGCGTTCATGCTGAGCGACGTGAAATTCTGAGCGTTATGTATATAACGTGGATGAGCTCCTGTGGAGCGTCGAGGCTGACCGGCGCTGCCTGCGAGACAACACCTCACACAAACGTTCTCAATGCTGTGAGGAGTGCGAGGCTGTCCCTGTTTCAAAGAGAGGCATCCTGGAAGCAATATAGCTTCATCAGATTGGGCAAAATGGCAAGCAAGCAATCAAGCAGGCAATCAGCCAAACAACAAGCAGCTTGTATAGTCACAAAGGCTGATGCCTCAGCCTTGCATAAAGGAGGTTATCGATACCCCAAACCAGCTTTGTCCCTAATAAGCGTTCTTTCAACTCGACAACAGACAGCCAGGGCTCTTCTCAAAGGTGCAGCTCAAGGATGCCTTGATATTCATGTCTTCTTCCACCGGACTCGACTGACCCATTGAGCCCATTTTGAAACATCGTCCCTGGAACAAATCAGGTCTACCGTGTACCACTCCCTGGCGAGCTCCTCGTTGGAAGCCATCCTGTGGACAAAGCTGTGGCAAGCACGGCACAACCAGGCAACGCTATTGAGTTGATGCTCCTCGTGCCAGCCCCTTTTGAGAACCTTTGCATGCATTTCTTTTGGGATCAAGTGGTGATAAGTCAGGGGGAACCCAGTCTCGCTCGCAAATCTCACAGGCATTCTTTCGTGTTTCAATCCATTTGGGCGGCGGAGTTGTCACAACCCCGATATATGCAGATAGCACTGGGGCGATGAAAGACTGGACGTCCGACTTGGGTGGTTCGACCAGCCCATATGCTGTGAGGCTGTCATTGACCTCCCCCTGGAATACGTGCTGTGACTTCTTCCAATACAGAAAGTGTCAGGGGTAAGGACCATTTGTCAGACAGCGTCGAGTCATTCTGTATTGCACGATGTGAAAGCGTCTGAACCTCAACTGGGAGGCTCGCGAAGATCTCGGCAGCCAGATAATCTGCAAAATCGGCGAGCTCTGAGGGCTCTGGCTCGCTCAGGAGGTCGGGGCTCGCGGTGGGTTTCTTTCGAACAGAGCTCCGTTTGTTCTTTTTCCGAGCTCCCTCCGAGGACTTGTCCACAATGGCCGTAAATAGACAATCGCGAAAGGCGTCTAAGTTGGAGTTTTCAGAATCACTCATTGATATTATGGAGATGGTCAGCAGAAATGAGAGTTGAAGAAGAAATACAAAGGCACGGTTACTGGGGATGTTGAGATATAGATGTCACGTGGACGATTCTGGCGGGGAAAATGAGAATGGAATTTGGGAGACGAACATCATGATCTCCATCTCGTCATGATCTGCCAGCTGTGGACCCTGATCCGAGGAAATAAGATACTTGATGGTATGTAGGATGAGACGGTGAACGATGACAACTGGGTGATTCAGATCCGGTACCAAGAAAGTGTGATAGAAGGTCTGTAGAGAACAAGAGGCCAACATCAACGCCCAACATCCCTTCGAAGATGGGAAAAACCGTGGTTGCCTTTGACCTGTACGGCACTCTTCTTTCCACAGAAAGCATAGCGAAAGAGCTTGCAGGTCATTTTGGGCAAGACAAGGCTGCGTCGATTGCGTCTGTCTGGAGGAAATATCAACTGGAATACACATGGAGACTTAATAGCATGAGTATGCTCATTGCGTTTCCCCGTCAATATTGATATAGGCTAAGCAATCTATCTCAAGAACGCTATGAGCATTTCTCCCAGGTCACCCGCAAATCTCTCCACCATGCACTGGCAGAACATGGTCTAAGTCTTTCAGACACCGACATCGACAAACTCATGGAGGCCTATGATTCTCTGTCCACATTCCCCGATGTCAACCCGGCATTGAAACGACTCCAAGAAAATAACGCCATTGAATGTGTTGTCTTCTCGAATGGCACCAAGACTATGGTGTCCAATTCAGTCAACCGGTCAGAAGATCTCAACTCGTCAGTGTTCAAGGATATTGTCACTGTGGATGGTGTAAAGGCTTTCAAGCCTGCACCCGAGGTGTACAGATTCCTGGCGCAAAAGGTTGACAAGGTGGGCGAGGAGAACTCCTTGTGGCTCGTCTCTGGAAATCCGTTCGATGTCACAGGGGCCAGAGCGGCAGGCATGCAAGCCGCCTGGGTTGACCGGGCAGGTAATGGTTGGCAGGACAAACTCGGGGAGGAACCGACCGTGGTGGTAAGAAGTCTGAAGGAAGTGGCTGATGCCCTGGAGAAGTATACAAACTGAAAGGAATGGATATAAGCTAGACTGGATTATCTTGATAAGGCTCCGCAGCTGGGGAGGCAACGCCTTCCCGGACCCGGCGAGCCTTTTCCATCTGCGCAGCCCATAAGGCACTCCCAGCAGCGGAGGTCAGGAGGAAGAACATGCTGAGTACTGGGACCAGCTGCAGCGACAATGTCACAATTCCAAACCAGGTGTACTTCAGCTGTCGCTGTCTGACAAATTGTTTCCGCTCCTTCTTCGAGAATCCTCGTAGCTTGAAATACCTCCAATGATGGAACGGACCAGCTCTATATCCCGTGAGAATCAGGAAGAGCGGAACCCCGACGAATGGGATGAAATTGAGAGGAAGGAGAATGACAAATTCTAAGATCTGCCTTAGACTGAACGGACTGTATATTGATGATACTCTTGGTTTCCCGAGCATCTGCACGGAATTCGGTGCGTCTGGGTGGAGGAGACGGGCTTGACCGACCATGTCAGCAAGTCCTTGGTCGATCAGGATGGCGTCAAAGATGTCCACCAGTGTCTCGTCGACGAAAAATGCTTCGAAAAGGAGGGCGACCATCGCAGCACCTTCTCCCAGTACCAGAAATGTGGCACTCAGCCATGCTCCAGCTCCTTGGAATATGGCGAGGAAGGCGACTTGAGGCAGGTAGGTCCATATGAAGAGGTTTGCGTAGATGAAGGCGGATAGGAGCACGATTGGAATGAGGCGCGTCTTGAAGAGAGGATAGTAGTAAGGATGGGCGAGGAAGTAGACGATGCCCTGGAGACCATGTTAGATGCTGTTATGTCGGGTCGAGAAGAACACACGCACCTTGACAGGATAGAGCCATACGGCGCCGGAGAGAGCCTTGAGCATATTGACCATCTGGACTGTCTCTCACCATGCAATGACGGCCACCAGCAAAGGAGAAAGCAGTCTCCGGGCTATTCAGTGTATAGTATTCTAGTAAGTTGTAAGAATTCCATATGCGATGACGCAGCATAGTCGAAGCCAAGGAATACGAACGCGTTGCCTGTGTCAGAGTCAATAGTCAGCGATCATCCTCCGCAGTCTGGAGCCTCAACACCCACTTCCAATGGTGGTTTGCGGCAGTGTTTCTGTCATTTCTCTCCTGGCCTCAACATTCATTGGAATGCCCGTGTGATGCGACGGTCACCTTACGCTCAGGCAACATGGCCCACTTCCTTCGAGGAAAGCAGGTCGGGGTCCAAGGCGACCTCTCCGTCGGCATCTCCCAAGAAGTATTCATGGTAGACGATGTACATCTGCGCCCACTTGTTGCTTGAATGATCTCTGCTAATATTACCTCCAGTTTGCCCGCTATGGAATCAACTCCCAGCTCTCTGTCCTTGCTTATGACCCTGTACAATCTTTAATCGCTGTCGGTACAAACGAATCCCAATTCGGCCCGGGCATAGTCTATGTCTTTGGCCAGAAACGGGTCTGCGTAACCTTCACTCCTCCGCGACGATCCTCCATTCGAGCCCTTCAATTCTGCGCCGACAAGCTCATTGTGCTGGATAGCAAGAATGATGTCAGCATTTTCAACCTCGACACCAAACAAATGCTTACCAGCTATGCCCCTCCCGGTCATGTCACTGCAATACTCACAGACCCCAGCCTTGACTACTGTTTTACCGGACTACAAAATGGTGGGTTCTGAAAAGCCTAGAGGATGGTACAAAATTGGCTTACACGGTGCTGCAGGTGAGATTGTGGCATATGATCTGGACCGAGAAGGCATCACGCCGCTCAAAATCCCCAACCTTTGGCGTGAACGGAACCCCAGGGCGCGCATCCTCCCGATCGTCTGTATGCAATTCCATCCCAAAGACATCGGTACCATGCTCATCGGGTACTCGGAAGGAGCCGTGATCTACTCATTCAAACAGAACAAGCCGACCAAGTTCTTCCAATATGAGATTCCTAGAGGGGCTCGAGGTGGAGATGGGGATGCTGTTGCATCCAGTCAAGTGAGGCATCCAAGACTCACTCATGCTGTCTGGCATCCTACGGGCACATTTGTCTTGACCGCCCATGACGACTCCAGCTTAGTTTTCTGGGATCCTCGGGATGGAAGACTCCTACATGCGCGAACCATCGACGACACAGATGTCAATGTACCAGGCCGGCCAGGGTCTCGAGATGGGTCCATGACCATTGCCGTGAAGCAGCCATACATTAAAATCGCCTGGTGCTCAAAGGCGAACGCGGACGACACGGGGTTACTGGTTGCGGGCGGCTCGCCGACCACAAACCCAACCCGAGGGCTGACTTTTATGGACCTGGGACCTACCCCGGTATATCAGACATCCACATGGGATTCTCTTGCAACATATTTCCGGAAGCCCAAGAAAACACACGTCCTACCCACTCCGCCTACAGCCGATATTACCACATTCACTCTTGTTCCCCGTTCATCTCCCCATTACGCAGGATCCCACGATCCGATAGCTGTCTTGACTACGCTATCGTCAGGAGAAATGGTCACCTTGAGTTTTCCCTCCGGCCATCCCATCACACCTACCAATCAACTACATGTCTCATTGTCGTTTGTCCATCCGTTTGTCACGAAACTAGCCTTGGCATTTGTGGACCGTACGAGATGGTTAGGCATGAGAGAACTTCGTCAACATGGTCCCAGCATTCTGATAGGGGGAGCTGAGGGGAACCGCCCTCTGAAGAGATTTGAGAACCGGAATATCGTCCAAGCAGCCCATGCTGATGGAACAATCCGAGTATGGGATGCAGGACACGGGGATGTCATCGAGAATCCTACCGTCCTCCAGGTTGACCTTGCCAGGGCAGTCGGCCGATGGGAGCAGTTGGAAATCTCGGAGATGAGCATGTCTGGAGCTACAGGAGAGTTGTCCGTGGGGCTGAGGTCGGGTGAACTGGTCGTCTTCAGACTCAATCGTAACCAATTCGTTGGCCAACCCCTCTTGATCCTGGTCCCCCCGAAGGTCCTGGGAAAATGACAGACATATCCAGACGAGCAGATCCTGGGTTAAAAGAAGGTCTCCTACCACTGACAATGTTGAACGACCAGCAAGGTCCGGTGGTTGCGTTGCGACATTCGGACGTTGGGTTTGTGGCTGTCGGATATGCTGGAGGCGGTGTGACCATCGTCGACCTTCGTGGACCGGCAGTCATATACACTGTTCTGCTCAGTGAGTTGGACAGTGGCAAACATCGCAAAGCGAGTATCAAGCATAAGAGTGCGCCGACACCGTCTACAGAATATGCCACAGCAATGGACTTTGGAATCATGACTCTGGAGGGCGATGGTAGGTGTTCCGAATCCAGGCTTTAGTACTGAACTGACCGGTTATGACAGATTACTCCTCCCTGGCATTATTTGTCGGTACATCCCGTGGTCGGGTTGCATCCTTTAAGATCATCCCTTCTCAAACTGGCCGCTATTCTGCACAGTTCGCCGGCGTCACTCAACTATCAGACGGCCGTGTTGTCTTGATTTCACCCATGGACGCCCGTACAGGGTCGCCAGCAGCGGCAACTGGCCAGGGCATGTTGGGATTACAATCAGGGCAGAAAGTGGATGGTGTATTGGTGGCAGCCACCGTCTCGTCAGCTCACATCTTCCGGCCCGCTCATTCGAAAGGAGCATCAAAGAGTTTCGACCACTACCTCTGCGACTCAGCCAGAGTAGCACGCTATGAAGACCGCGGCTATGCCCTTGTCGGTCTGTTTGGAGACGGTAACGCGCGTGCATTCTCCATTCCATCCCTGAAAGAGATTGCTGCTGCTCGAGTCAACCACATTTTGGACACGAAGCGATTCGGTGAAGCAATCATCACCCCCACGGGTGATGTGTTAGGTTGGGTCGGCCCTAGCGAAGTCGCCATGGTTAATGTCTTTGGTGCGGGTTTGCCGTTGCCTCCCAGTCCCGATAGGCTCTTCGACGCAACGAAGATGGTTCCTCCTCGACCCACGATTAGTAATCTCCAATGGATTGCCGGAACGCAATATATCACGCCGTCAGATATGGATATGCTGATCGGTGGACCGGACCGACCACCGTCGAAGCGCATGGTCGCTGAGATGCGTGCCGCGCAGGAAGCGGAGTTTCAGCGACAAAGAGAGGCCGCGAGGACAGGTCGCGCCGCGCCAAAGGATCAAAGTCAAGAGAGTTATTGGGAGTATATGCAACGGCAGTTGGCCGAGCGGACTGAAGCTCTTGGACTTGCAGGCGATAGTATGGATCGAGCGGCCGAGGCGAGCAGTACTTGGAGCGAAGGGGTGAGTAATTTCGTGGCCAAGCAGAAGAGACAGGCTGCGCTGGGCTATCTCGGGTCCAAATTCGGCTTCTAACGACTGACGACCCTGGTGGAGCTTACGCCTTTGACGATGAATGACCCCGAATAGAGCAGCGCGTGGAAATGTCGAAAGTGGGCCTCCTGGTAGTGACCATGCGCCCGACCACAGGTGTTGTTACTCCTGGGACAGCATAACAAGGGAGACGGAACGGTTTGATGAGGGATAACACCCTCAGCTACTACTACTACTACTAGTCCGTGTCTCCGGGCCTGTTTGTCATGGAGGGTTGTGTGAATGCTGCCGACACAGACCCCGTGTATGTGTGTGGCGTGCTCAAACTATCTGCCCTATACCAACGAGACTCGTCATATACCGCGTTGTGCTGCTTCCACTACCTCCCCTGCAAGTTCTCAGCCTCGTCACTTCCTGCAACGATGGCGGCACCGTACAGCAGTATCGCGATGAATGACCGGAGACATCAAGGCAACCTCTGCATGAAATGTCGGCGATGCTCTCAATTGCAAATCATGCTGTTTAAGGCAGGTTGGAATGTCTGAGGATATGGGGAAGCCGGCAGTGATAGATACCCTGCGTGCTATTGTTTGCTGGAGACAGAAAGGGGGCAAGACATTACATCGCAGTCTGTATCGCTACTTGGGAAGCTCAGGTAGCCAGTTGCAGTGACTTTTGCCTTGCGATGTAAACCGGTTTATTAGTAAGATTAGTAGCAGTAAAGCATGATACTGTAAGTAGTGTGTACATTAGTTGCGCTCTATCAATCCAGGAACCACTGCTTGTACACCATACACCGTGTAACCCTCCAACCTTCGTTCCCCATTGACATTAGTGGAAACAACCGAGTGCCCGCCTGTCTTGAAAATATTCTCTTTTTGTACAAGAGTTGTGTCCATGGGACTGGAGACATGAAATCCATCGCATGCCTGTGACTGGTTCACCGTCTCCGCGTCATGATTTTGGTGATAGCATGTCGAATGATGATGCCGGACTTCTCGATTTCTTTCTTCGTCAGGCCCAAGGTGATGCAGACCTTCAGAGCGGGCAAAGGCGAGAAGATGTCCACCTTGGCTCCGGAAGGGCCGGCAGGAAGGGTTTTGGCACGGGTGATGAGGACATTCTGGAAAAGGCACTGTGTTTGAAGAAAGGGGATTAGCATCTTCTTCTTCACCCGTGGAAGGATCCTTTCTCGTCTCGTCACCCGCCATCGCCACTTACCTCGTCCACAATGTCTTGCAGTAATTGCTGTTGATCCTCGATCGTCAACCGCCGTGACGAGACAACTTCCGGTTTGAGAGCTAAAAGCATGATCGGATTCTCCGGGGCACTGGTACAATAGACCCAGTCACTTCTGGGGTCGAGTTGAGCCCACATGGAGCGGATGTTTTCTCTCAACTGCACAAAAAGCTCCGGTTGCGTTTGCAGCATCGTCAGTGTCTCGCTTGCCGTCACTGCCGCTATCGCTGGAAGTGCGGCTGAAAAGGTGTACGAGGCAGCCGAAAGGCGCTGGTGCTCCACGACTTCATCGGATCCGGCGCAGAAGCCTCCTGCAGCTGACAAGGGACCTGCAAGAGACCCAATGAGCATGTCCACCTCGGCGGCATCGACGTGCTGGTGTTCGGTGAGGCCTCTGCCGGTTCTTCCCAACACTCCGAACGACCATGTCTCGTCCAAGATCAGACGGAACTTGTACTTGAGCTTTAAATCGATCTAACACCCCGGTGTTAGTCAAATCTACAACATCGCGCGAGGAGTCTACATTGCAACTTACAATCTTGGGCAGATCGGCCATGTCACCGACATTCTCGAACAAGCCTTCGGTGATGATGAACCGTCGAGTCAACGGCTTCTTGGCTTGTTCCTTGGTCACTTTGGCCAGCACCCTTTGCAGATCCTCCATGTCATTGTGTTCATACCATCTCACCGCGCTCCGGGAAATTTGGATGCCCTTTCGAATCGCATAATTTACTGCCTTGTCGGCGACAATGATATCCCCTCTCTTGGAGAACGCGGGAATGACACTTGAGATTGTCGAAAATGCTTGTGCATATATGATGCAAGCGGTGGTGCCTAGGAAAGCTGCAATGTCGGATTCGATCTTCATGTGAACATCCTGTGTCCCATAGAAGCCTGGCGGTCCACAGGGACCGACTCCATACGTGTGTAGAGTTTGTATCGCCCTCTCTTTCAAGTTTTCGTTGCAGGCAAAATTGTAGAAATTGTAGGAGGCCAAATTGGTGACTGTACGACCATTGAGCAACTTCGAACGAGGTCCGCTTGGCCTAGATTCGTCTGTGAGTATTGACCTGGCAATGCGCCGCGCCTGACAAAAAGTCACTCACCCCACGATCACGGGCCGCTTCTCCAGCTCGGCCTCTTCGAAGGGAGTTGTTTTGGCCACCAAAGGCTCTGGCGTCCACTCGTCAACCAGTTCATCGATCTCCTGCTCGAATGTCAGCTTCCATGGGGTCCAAGGGCCGGTCAAGCACCGCCGCTGTACCCACCTCTTCCGACAATTTGACATAGTTGGGCTTCGTCGAGTACTTGGGCGCCAGCAGATATCGGATCGCGAAAAGCACGAGGAAGAGTTCGACGGCAGATCGGACTGGGTCATCCTGGTAACTTGACTTGACATAACGCAGGAAGATGGCCGATCCGGGGATCTTGTGGAATTGGGTGGATGTCACGTTGACGAGGTTGGCGAGATACTCTTGGGCGTCTTGGGAATCCATATTGGCGCGTCGATATGGACCTCGCTTGACCTCTAAAGCGTGAAATGTATGTACGTAGAGTCTCGAGAATCTTTGGTGAAGTTGAAGGCGGCGCCGACATTGCAGGTCACGTGCTGGGTTTAAGGGGCTGCCACAATCTCCGACTATTGCCGGTGCAATAATATGCCGGCCTCCTTTTGATCCGACATATACAGCACAGTGCTATACAGTATATCTATACATCTACACGCTATGCAGTCCGTACAATTCACCTGACCGCCCTGGGGCTCCAGTAGTTGGCTGCAAACTAGAATGGTGTGGAATCTACACCTCTCACACAAAGACACTGTATCGCGTGTATGCACAGATCTGTCGTTTGCAAAACTCTCAGATTGACTCTCATATACAGTACGGCTATGTCTAAAGCAACACAAAGCATGCCCGGATCACCACAACTCCGTCCATCCCCAGAGTATTTGGCATGGTAAAAGAATTGCTGTGAAAGCACCTATCTGCTGCATGGAAGGCTGCTTTTCTATGCCATTTCATTCATTAGTTTGTGTAGAGCGCTGACCGGCGACTCCAACTTCATCCAGCCAATTTTCCCAGCCTGCGCGTTCCACAAGTTGATTGCATCTCCTAACCTGGATCAAAGATGCCATGGTTCCTGTCTGACCATTTTTACCACCGGACAAATCTGCCTCCTCCGCCAAATGAGAAGGGGTCGTTCGAGCTAGAGCCGGAGGTGGTGGCGGCGGCTGCGGCGGCAGTGCCAGCGGCAGTGCCCGCGGCATTCTGACCGAAATCGAGTAGAGCTGAGCCAGTGATGCCAGTGGTTGTATCGTTATTGTTTTGGCCAGTTGGCTGGACCAGATGCATGGGGATGGTCGGGAGACCTGTGACGTATTTGCGAATGATAACAGGTCCCACGACCAGGACAATGAACAGAATCAGAAGAGCGAAGTACAGAATGGCGTAGCGAATGACACGTCTCTTGCGCAGGCGAGACTGCTTGAGAGAGTAAATTGGTGGACGGATTTGACGACTGTGGACTTGTTAGCAACAGGGATCATCGCAGGGAATAGCAAGTCACATACCTAGGTCGCAGCCAGAAGAGCATGACCGAATGGAACTTGTCAATGTAAGGAACACAAAGAGCCGGCAACAGGATGAACAAAATGGTGTGACCCAAAATGAAGTCGGCAGCGAAGAATCCGAGCTCGGTGATCTTGCAGAGGAATTCTCGGCCAGGTTGCGACATTGAGTGCCAACCCATTGAGTACCATTTGCCAGTCCACCAAGCAATGTTAGATGAGTCGTGCTTGAACTCCCGGGTCAAGCAGAGCACAATGATCAACTTGTAGACAAATCGCTGAATGGCGACCACCGCAATCATGCCCAAGAGCGCCTTGGCGAATACCCATCCTTCAAGGAACATCATCACCTCCCAGAATGCAAAGAGCATGATGACGGCGATGGCATGGGCAATGGCGGCAAGGACGGATCCGAATTTCTTGCAGCACATGCTCAACACGGGACCCATACAGCAGGCCATTCCAAAGAGACCAGCCAGGACACCTGCATTGATTGCAATAGGACCGAAGGCCACAAGGGCGACTCGGATCAGAGAGTTCGTAGCCGGCTGAACGTCCTTGACAACGCCTGTTTGAGCATTGATGAAGAGATATGGGATCAGCGTAAGGCAGACCAACACCAAAGGACCCACAATCTCGCTGAAGAAGATGCTGGTCAAATGGGCACGAGGAATGTCGCCAGAAAGCTTCTCAGATGGAGCACCCAGTGCCTTGCGCTTGAAACCTGTGAGACGTGTACGGGACAGTCGGCAGAAGGCAATCCAGGAAGAGGCGTGCGAACGGGAGTTGCCACGAGAGAGCCATCGAAGATAATCTCTGTAGTCGATGAAGAAATCGTTCCACGCAAACTGGTGAGGGTTGAAAATGAAGGGCGAAATGCAGAGACCAAGGAGGGAAACCCAGAACCATAGGAGCCAGATACCCCACACCGTCATAGTTGCAAAAAGCAACATCATCAACGCCCGAGCACCCAGGTATATCGAAGGGCCGGCAAACCGGGAGTAGAGAACACCAAAAGGAATGCGTGCCGTGGCAAAACCACGACCAGTACCGATGTAGCGAGCACCGCCGAAGGACAGGTCCTGCTGAATGGAACTGGCGTAGATCTGACAGACGAACACCTCGAAGATAGGCGAGGCTGAGGCAAAGTGCTTAGCCAAACGAGTAGCCGCGCGCCAGAATCCACGTTCAGTCAACTCTTGTACGACCAATGGGACGAAAGAGATGAAGAAGACAATGAAGATGGAGACGACGCAACGTGAGACCCAGTCCATAATCGGTCTCAAGTTGGTGCATCCAGTAGGCTTCAGCGGGTCGGTGGCAGGGACGTTGCGGTTGAAATGACACAGGATAGTCTCATGCCTTAACGCACCCAGATTGATGAGGACAATCATAAACAGCTGCACAGACAACATGATGAACATGTTGTTGATGTGGAAACCGGGATGAGCGTAGTAGAAAGACAAGAAGCGGTCGAGAGGTAGCTGGGTTCCGAGGTAGTAGTACTCGCGGGACAACATCTGTTCACCCATGCCGGTACCGATCTTCGTGGTGAAATTGAGAATAGAGCCAAAACCAAGATCACGACCTTTGCCACACTGGTAGTATTCACAGTGCTTGATGCGGCCTCCACGGATCAAAGCATTCATACCGGCATAAATATCTTCGTTGAGATGTAAGCCCTTTTGCGCTTTGGAAACACCACCACGAGTGGTCATGAAGATGCCGTTGAGGAAATCAGGGTGACCGTAGTGGAGCTTGCCGCCGATTTGTGCCAAAGTACGAGCGAAGAGAGTGCCGAATGTCTGTTCCTTGCCAGCAGCAACGTCACCCAAGACACCAATGTTCTCAGAAAAGATGTACTCGCGGGCACCAAGAATGGCAACAGGATTGGCCTTGACGGGGGCAATTCCAGGAGTGTATGGCGAGACATTATCTGTGGTCATTTCCTCAAACTCGGCCAGAACGCTTCGGATCTTCAAGCACTCCTCGAGGTAGTTGTCCTGGTTGGCATCGATAAGCTGAATGTATTCACCGCGGTAGAAGATGATGGCATGGTTCTGATTGTCGGATTTGCCGTCTCCCAAGATGGGGTTGCCAGAGAGTTGGACGCGGAACTTCGGTCGTCGCATGCCATTTTCAAGGAGTTCAGAGTGGCCATCAATCAAAGCGGAGTAGAGACGTGGCTCCTCCCCTTCGTTCTGGGGTGGCTCCTCATCCAAATATGCAATCTGGAGGTCTGGATAAGCGCGCAGCAAGAATTCGGTGTTTTCGCGTTCTTCCTTCTTAAACTTGGCATATCGTTGCATAGACACGACGATCTTGAACTTGCGTCTGGCCATACGTTCCAGTTCGCGTTCGAGCTTGTCCGAGTTGCCACCAAACATCTGCACGACTTCGGGGTTCTCAACACGGTACAAAAGCTTGATCGCTCTGCTGTAGTTCATGAAGCCGGAGATGGTACGGTACAGAGTTTGAGAACGAAGGGAGGCCCAGATACGAGTTCGGAGCGTGTACTCAGGAGCAGCTGACTTGAAACCGATGCAGTAGAAAGGCAAGTCATCGATCTTGCTTTTCGCAGTATCCTTTTCCGATTTCTCGTAATCCCCGTTGAATTGAGACGTCTCATCGGCAAGAATTTTGGTGTCCTTGACAAAGCAGTCCCATTCGTGGGGGTGGAGTTGCTTCAGATATTCCAGGAGGGTAACACGGGAGTAAGGTTCGTCCTCACGGATAATTTCTCGCAACGACAGAAGAATCTTCTCACTGTAGTGGGGGATGAGAACCGTGAAAGTCGGCATGTTGTCGACTGGGAGAGGCTCAGGGATAGGGGTCGACAATGACTGCGCAAAGAACGAGATACGACGCTCCGCTTCGCTCTGGGATGGGAAGAACTCTGTCTTGAAGGAATGGTCTTCCTGTGAGACGAAGAATGTTGGAGCTCGAAGTGTCCGCTTTCCCTCCTGTTCTGACGGAACCTGATGGTAGAGCAGCTTCTGGACGTGGTCAATGGCCAACAGATGTTCCCGGTACATTGAAATCACGATCGCGTTCCACACTTGAGAGATGAGCACTTTCGGTTTGTACTTGATCTCCATGTCCGTCGTCGCGAGGATCTTGGAGTAGATACGCTTCGGGAGCCGAGAGAAGATGTTGCGCCAAGGAGTCCAAATCGACACACCTAGGTAGAAAGAGCGCGCCACCGAGAAGACACAGTTCCAAATGATATACCACAAATAGGTATCCAAGAAGAACAGAATCAAATCGGTGAAGAACATGATGCCAAGTAGAATCTGAGGCTGGTACTTGCACAGGTATGTCTTGAGAATGGCATCGCCTTGGCAGTGACGAATCTTCGTGTACGACAAGATCTTGATCGGGTCTCGGAAGGACAGGGTCAAGAAGAAGTAAGACTCGGCCAATTTTGCAGCGAAGACCATGATCCAAAGACCGTAGGACATCCACATGTCGTTCCCCTTCAACTGAGGGAAGGAAGCCGTGAAGGTTTGGCTTGCGACGTAGCGACGGGAGTTTCGGGTCAGATAGCTTCCGAACAATCCGCCCAAAGGCATGATCGAGAAGAAGAAGAAAGTAGCCAACGCGATGAGAAACTGGACAACACCCAAAATCAGGGCGATCTTTGACTTCTGACTGAATCCGAAGATGTAGGCACTTGGTGCAATGTTGAGCACCAAGACACCAATCAGGAAGAGAAGTCGCTTGGTCAGATGCTGAGCGCCAGCCCATTTCCGTGGCACATATGACCATTCACAGAGGGTTGCAATAATTTGAATCACCGTTGCAACTGTACCACCCAAAGCCACTGCGGACCACTGAGCGGCGCGGTGCGGTTTATTGTTCAGTTGCTGCTGGTAGTTATGGGTGTAGAGGGTCGGAGAGTTGAAAGCCGTGTAGAACCAGAAAGTGGTCAAATGAATAACCCAGATACGGTTGAAGTTGACAACCAAGTGGAACCAAGATCTCGTTTCCTTGTAAGTCTTGAAGAAGACTTTCTTCCAATTGACTTCGTGAAGCTTCATATATCTCTCAGCGGGAGGCAGGTCGACCAGACGAGATTTGTCCTCTAGAACAATTCTCTCGATGCCCTCCGGATACCAGAACAGCTGGTTCATATCATCGTAGCCTATCACCTTGTTGTGGTCTCTCTCGCGACGAACGTACTTGCCGTCAACGATTTCGTAACACTGGTCTCTGATGTAGGTGTAGAGGGGAGTGATAATGTTGTTCAGGTATGTGAACTCTTCGACGGGTTCAACACGGTTCTGGCAAGCAGGAGAATGCAGGTAGTCATCTGCGCACTTGAAGATGAAGCAGAGAGTTTCAGGCATGAAACGAACTTGGTTGGCTTCACCCCAGCAAAGCAGGTAAAGCGCAACCTGCCTGGCCCGGTCGTGCTGGGACATCTTGTTCATACGCGTCTTCCAGCGATATTCAGCAGCTTCCAAGGAATTGTCGCCTTCCATCGCCTCGAGAACTTGTTCCTCACTCTCTGGATTTTCCTTCGCCTTCTTCGCGGCTGCTTTGCGTGCTTTGCGAGTCCGACGATTGGCCTTCCCAAGTTTCATGTTGGAGAAACCAACCGCATCGTCAAGGTCGAGGTGAGCAGCGAAGTACCATCGACGGTAGTTGGCGTTGTCGCCTCCAATGTAATCGGCATGGAGGGACAACAGGGCTTGGTTCGGGGTCATACGGGATGCTCTGGAGTCCAGCAGAGTCATCATATGGTCGTACATGTTGCGCATGCTGTCACGCTGGAACCCGAACTTGGCCGTCAGATCGAGAAAGATATCCTCGATTTCCTCCTTGGACAAGGGGATCTGAGCATCTGAGGCCCATGCTGGGTAAGGTTCGCGAGACCGTTGGCCCGCAGGAAGAGCACCGTTGTAGTCCATTCCGTAGATGGGTGTTGATGCACCAGAAGATCGGTTACCACCGTATGAGATTTGAGAGGAAGGTGGTCTGAAACCACGCGCACCTTGTCCTTCGTAGCCACTGTGGTAGCGCTCGTCTCCTCTGCCGTAATAATCCATTTCGGCGGCACGTGCCATGTCGGATCTCATGGTAAAATCACTGAATGTCTCCGAGTCTTCTTCCGAATCATGACCGCGACGTCTTGGACGCTGACCTTGATACTGTTGTTGACCTTCAGCTCCCTGGTCATAATACTGGCCGTCGTAATAATCGTCTTGGTATCCCTGGTGGCCTTCGTAATAGCCACCATCGTTGTGGTAGGGGTTGGCGGCATCTGCGTTATAGTAGCCACTGGTGCCCTCAGTCAGCAAATAATCGGACCTTGGGGTAACAAATGTCGCGTACGATTCATCATAATACCCTTCACCACCGTGTTGGTTGTGGCCATAATCGTACTGATCATGGTAACCATTTTCGTCTTGATAATAGGCGTCATTGCCATGCTGCTGCTGCGGCTGGGCCTGCGGCTGCTGGCCGTAGCCATCATCGTAATGGCCCTGCTGAGGAGGGTGGCCAGACATATTGAGAGTGATTTCTACAACGTCCAAATATCAGCATCCGTGAGCGTTAGGAGGCTTTCACCTCGTTTCTGGCAGATGCAAGCTGCCATGAATCACTTCACTTACCTCAAGGCAGTCCCATTTACGGTTTGCTTATCCTCAATACGTGAGCAAGGCTTCTTGACGTAGCTGCAAAATTACGCGATGAAGAGGTTGTGAATAGCGAGTGTTCTTTAGTAGGTGCGCGGTGCAGGAAAAAGATGGAGGCTGCGAATTTGTCGCCCGTCTATTATCTCAGATAATAGTGAAGAGACGGTGGCCGGTAGTCGTGCGGGCTCAAACGTCGAAATCGCAGGTGAAAGAACAGTTGGGTGTCGCAGTGGTTGTTGTGAAACGAATGAAGGGGGAGAGTCTTGGTTGCTCAGCCAATACAGCCACAGAGCTCGCGTTCGCGGCAAGCGTGGCTGGTTGTTAGAGTGCCGTGCAAGCTGACCACTTCCCAAGCCTGCGGTTTTCCGATGTCGTTGTTAGATGAACAACGGTTCCTTTGCACCTGCCTTTCCTCGCAGCGATAGAAGCGAGTGAAGGGAGGAAACGAAGGAGGTTGAAAAGAAACGACAGTCGGACTGATGCAAGGCTGGTTTGAATGGGAAAAGAGACGACAAAGGAGCCTGCAGTGGGAGAAAAAAGCAGGATTGGCGGGACGGGTTAGGAGCAGGCGGAGCTCCTGGTGGTGCTGTGCTGCTTGTTTCGGGATTAGGGGCGAGTGGCCAGAAATTTGGATGGCCAAGGTGGATTGCAACTTGGAACGAGTGGGTGGGTTTTGCGCCAGGTGTGATTTCGGAGGGGCAGGGGCACGACTTATGGGGGTGCCTAACAGCAAATCAGAGCTGCCCGGTTCCAAGCATGCTTGACAGCTCCCTAAGCTTTCGGCAGGGAAAGGGGCCAGGATTCAAACAAGGGGCAGCGCAGGCAGACAGAGCTACTGCCACCAGCCGCCCGTAAGGAATCTCGACTTGTTTCTCTAGTTCTCGCCGTCAGTCCTCCACGTCTGCGGTCTAGGTATACCTTATGCTACGAACCAAGGTGCTATCTGCAAAATCGAGAGTTACCAAACATGCCGGAAGCAAGAGAAAGCTTCCCGCACTGATGTTGATTTTTGCCGCAAGGTTCCATCTCAGAGTCAAAATCCACTCTGGGCCCCAAGATAGTCAGTCCAGCAATGTCTACCAAAGGACCACCCGCAGTCCATCCGTCTCATGCAATTCGCTCCTCTGCATCCTTGATTGCGACGCCTTCAACACCGTCATCCACCCGCTAAACATGTACCGTCTGCTACGCTACGGACTGGGCTTCCGTCCCGATGCAGCTCTATTGCTATCCCTGGCACCTCCCGCCGCAGATATGCATGGCATGTTCGTGGCTGGGATCTGATCCTGGCTGTGTGGCTATGCATCATGCAGAAGATCAAGAGAGACAGATAAGACATATCCGTCTATCGGCAGTCATATCATGGGTAGCAGTCAATCTTGGGACGAAGAGGCGCGGGACACGAGGATCCGGCTCGCCCACAGAGACACAACCACTGGGCTACCATGCTGTGCGTACCATGATCACACAACCGAGTGAGAGGCGTTCGGAGCTGCAGATCCTGACTATAGTGTCGGACATTTAAACGAAGGAGATGGCAAATGCAGCTACCCGGAAGCCGTAGCTGTAGACAAACCTGACAGTCGTCTTAAATTCCTTGACGGTGATTCTATCTATATAGCCGTGCACTCCGTACGGCACTCGTCGGTTGTTTTACATGAATCTAAGTTATGCATAGCCATTGGTACGACAGATCAGCTGAAGAGTATACTGCTATAAATAATCATATGTTCTATCTTGCGCTGCTGCAAAGCACGGAATTGATGAGGTGGGAAGAGGTTTATCAAAGCATATTTGAAGAAGTACATGTACATACAAGTGATGAAGACGCCCATTGATATCCCGTTGGCAGACTTGATTCATCATGATTGACTCTTCACAAACAAATGCATGAGCACTGGAACAACAGGTGCCTGTAGGTTCCTAGATCCGACAGAAGCCGCACGTCAACTCCCGCCCGAAGCGTTCACGAAAGGTCGGCCAGTTGATATGAACTCTTTTCGTTGCTGATGATGATGCCGAACACTGTGTACTCAATGTAATAAATATGGTTAACACATTCTCGTCCCTGCTGGCCGGCTCCCCAAGAGAACGCCTGCATGCCTTCTTTTTGCTCCCAGCGAGCAAATGCTCAGAAGAATTCTTTCAGATGTTGCTTGAGCCGGAAAGCCAGCATCATCCATTTTGTGGGCCTTTATATCAGATCGGCAGCCATTGACGATTGTGGAGCGGGAGACCGATCAGAACCTGGTAGGGCATTGCACCGCAGTGGCTTCACGAACGGAAATGAAGAATTCCGTAGCTGAGCTCTTGAGCAGCATTATTTCTCTCCCCATGTTCCAGATCTTGTCCTTCGCCCAGCATACGGTAAGGTATGTGCCTAATCTCTTTCCTAGGGAAAACACACGTTGACTCCTTCAATGTGTTGATTTTTCCACTGTCATAGAGCTGTTACGGTATGGCCCGGACTTCTCGACAGGAACTTGTGGCCATGCTAGTTTGCTTTAGCGAGACAAGCTTTGGTGGGAATCAATAGCTAAAGGCCGGCTTCGTGTGGCGACTGCTATTTAAGGTTGACAACGTCCATGGCTGTCATGCTGGCGAGCGGTGGTTCAGGGGGTTCAACTGCGACTGGTTGTTTTAGAGAGCGATCATGGCATTTGTCGGAGCTCCTGGCACTCTTGGGGTGCAGGACGCCAGAGGTTTGATGAGGGTTGGAAAAGGGGCCCGCTGCCAATCAATTCTGACACTTATTAGCGACCCAGAAATGTAATTTGCATGGGCCAACAGGTTCATGCGAAAAAAGCCTGTTGGCAGAATCAGATCATCTCCTTCACCTGCTGTCCAACGTCCAAGCTTGTCGGGGCCGAGACACATCTGGAGACCTCGAGACTGCTGTTTGGTACATCCTGGCAACTATGGGCCCTCTTTGGTGAGACATGCAGGTGCTTTCACGTACTATCATTCGCTTTGATGAGCTCGTGGCAAATAACCGTCACCACTGCTTCTATAGCGATGTGATGTGGTCAACAGAGCGTCGCCCGGTCATCTCGAGACATGGTGGATTGTGATATTGCTGGGATCCCGACAGTGCAAAGTTTCGAGATTTGTTATGTTTGGTCTCCTCGGAACTTTTTTATGCTCAACTTCTTCGGCGTGGCGATAGTCGGCTTGAGAAGATACAGCAACATAGAGATGCTTCTTGGATTGTTCGTGTATTTGAGGTGTCTCTGACCTTCGAGGCTATCGCAAGTTAACGACGAATGGTTCTACGGCACAAGTGGTGTGTGTTCGCCGGACAGCTTGGTTGACTGTTCCTTCCGGTTGCTATGTGAGCAACAATCAACCTCTGTGGGATACTGCGGGCTCGAGACATGATTAATCCAGACAAATATTTACACATCTCTGCTGCAACATGGCAAGCGATGATAATGTTACCCCCGCCTACAACGAATTTCAGAATATTTGACGAGTTGGGGCAGTGGAGGAAAGGACGCGTGTCTTTGTGTGTTGTTGCACCGGCAGTTGACGGAGGCGACGAATGCAAAACAAGTCTGCGGCAGTACAATGTACGAGGCCAGTGATCAGACCAACGCAGCCCTGCGGATGTGCGTAATGAGGCCTATCATACCTACCTAGGTAGGTGACTGGGAGTGGGAGTAAACATGCCCGAGAGTAGCTGAGCAGTTGCGTACGCTGGCAGCAGTTGGCCGCGTTCTGGAAGCTCTCCGTGCCAACAAGTTGGTGCCAGCGAGTGCCCAGAAGCAGCTGCAGTGACTTGTGGTGACTGCGGTGGCTGCGGTGATGCTCTGTCACTCGGCCATCCTGCCCTACAACGCGAGTAGTACACTACGTACCAGTAGTACCGTACCGTAGGCAGGTGGTAGGTCCCAAGTAGCTCCCTTACCGCGCCAAATGAATGCGTCCCCTGCGCCACTGTTCATAACGTCTCCAGGCCTCGTTATTGACACTCTTCCCATTTCGAAGGTTTCATCCCTGGATTCATCCTTTCATCTTCGCATCCTCCATCCTACCTCTACCTTAAGGCGAGTCTCCTTTGCAGACTAACGCGCGTTAAGGTAGTCTTGCATCTCGTCACGTTCTTTTTCTTCATATTCGTGACACTCGTTCAACCCCGGGGAACTTATCGTCCTTCGTTCCTGCTTTGTTTGGCAGATCCCGGGATCCTTGCGCTCACTCGTCAGCGGCTGAAATCCTCTCCAACCTCGAGAATCCTCCGGCCCTCTTGAACGGCGGGGACATAATTGAAGCATCACTGTCTTGCCCTGGACGACATATCTGATCCATCCTCATCATCATGAAGAGTTTCACTGCTGCTGCGGCCGCCCTGGCAGGCGCTGCTCTGTTCTTAAAGACCGCCTATGCTGATGTAGACCCAATTGTCATCAAAGTATGTCGATTGCGCAGATGCTCCTCCTTCGGTACACAAAACCTAACGCTTGTCTCTCTTCCAGGGCTCCAAGTTCTTCTATGAAACAAATGGAACTCAATTGTAAGTGTCTTTGTCCATCATGACAGGTTTGCAGCTAACACGAGGCATCGCAGTTTTATCAAGGGTGTTGCATATCAACGTGCGTTAGCCCATAAACGACCCTACCTTGATTGTCCCAACTGACAAGGATTTAACAGAGGATTATCTGGGGAATGGCACAACCTCGAGTTCAACCGACAGCTATGTTGATCCGCTCGCCGACACTTCGTCGTGCAAGAGAGACATCCCTTACCTGCAGAAACTGGGCACCAATACCATCCGTGTCTACGCATTGGACCCTACCAAGGACCATGATGAGTGCATGTCGATGCTGGCGGACGCCGGTATCTATGTCATCGCTGATCTCTCTTCGCCCGGCAACTCGATCGTTCGCGACAGCCCGACGTGGAATGATGACCTCTATTCCCGCTACACCTCGGTGATTGACGTGATGGCCAACTACACAAACACCTTGGGCTTCTTTGCAGGGAATGAAGTATCCAACAACAACACCAATACCGATGCGAGCGCGTTCGTCAAGGCTGCCGTCCGTGATATGAAGGCCTACATCAAACAGAAGAACTATCGCACCATCGGCGTCGGTTATGCCACCAACGACGATGCGGATATTCGTGAGAATCTGGCCAACTACTTTGACTGTGGAGACAGTGCGGACGCCATCGACTTCTGGGGCTACAATATCTACTCCTGGTGCGGGAATTCCAGTTACACGGAATCCGGGTATGATCAGCGTACGGAGGAATTCTCTACCTACAACGTGCCCGTCTTCTTTGCCGAGTATGGCTGCAACGAAGTGCAACCTCGTACTTTTACCGAAGTGCAGGCACTCTACGGAGATAAGATGACTCCGGTTTGGTCTGGTGGTATTGTCTACATGTACTTTGAAGAAGTCAACAACTATGGTAAGCAGAGCCAGTGGAAGTGTCGAGATGTCAGCTAACCATTTTCAGGACTTGTCACCGTATCTGGGGATTCCGTCAGCACCTTGGCCGATTTCAACTACTTGTCGTCGCAGATTGCGAAGATTGATCCGACTGGGGTCAATTCCGCAGACTATACCCCCACCAATACTGCTGCCGCGTCCTGTCCAACGGTGGGCTCGGATTGGCAGGCTTCGTCGAAGCTGCCTCCTACGCCGAATGAGCAGCTCTGCGAATGCATGTATAATGCTCTGACTTGCGTCCCGAACAAAGTGACCAGCGATGAGATTGGCGATCTTTTCGGCATAGTTTGCGGACTGGGTTCGGGAACCTGCGACGGCATCACGGCGAATGCCACAACCGGCACATATGGTGCATACGGCATGTGCAATCCAAACCAACAGCTGGGCTGGGCTCTCAACGACTACTATGAGCAGCAGGTTGCAGCTGGCAATGGCGCCTCGGCTTGCGATTTCTCTGGATCTGCGAAGACCCAGTCTCCCACCAGCCCGACTGGAACATGCGCCACCTTGATCAGCCAGGCTGGTAGTGCAGGCACTGGCACCGTCACCTCTAAACCCAGCGGCACTGGCAGTTCTGGCTCTAGCTCCGGCTCCGGCTCCGGCTCGAGCTCAGGTAGCAGCAGCAGCTCCAAGAGTGCAGGTGTGCCCGGCGTCTCGTTCCCCAGCTACGCCGGTCCCTTGCAAGTGGTCTTGTATCTTTCGGTTGCCTTTGTCTCTGGCGCCGGCATGATCTTACTCTAAGTGAAAAGAGCGGAAGGGGATGCTTGATGGGGCTGGTTGAGAGCTTCGGATTTTGTTCATATGGGTTTGCACAGTGGGCTTGAAGTGGTCCTCATGCACGGCCGGTTTAGGAGGGATTGTGTAGTACAGAGCATTGCTGGAGTCCAAGCGAACACTGCAAATGGTTGGGTTAGTTCATGGCCAAATAGATGAAAAAGGGTCATGTCTCCATGGAAGAAATCGTCAGCATGGGGTGACCAGGATGCTTTCAGGACAGAATACGATTGCATATCCCTCGATTCCTCTATCTCAGCATCAATTTGATGCGGTGTTTCCATCTTCTACATGACTTCATCTAAGTTGACCTTGTCAATGTGGTATTTGCGTACTGGTGCTTTTCAGAGCCTCGTCAGAACCGATGGGCTTCAGCTGCCGACTACCGTACAACAGACAGTAGACGACAGAGCATGAGAGATGACGGATATTCTTCATGTGGAGGTTGTTCAGGTACTGTCTGTATAGCACACGTATGGATGACTGGTGATGTCTTGTATATCAGTTGCCGGTTGCACGCGGGAGTTGGTCTGCAATCGAACGAGGCTGTGGTTGCTTGCTGCCTGTTCTGCAGAATCCAGTAGAAATAATCAACCGAACTCTTCAACACCTCAACTCTCTTCCGCATCATCACTTTACAAGTCTCCCGCCACACCTCACCTGTCGACTGTAAACTAGGGAAACAGATTCGGTCTGGGACTTCCTTTCGCTGTACCTCCCAACAGAGGAATTCGGAATTGCCAACCGCAAGATGCAGACACATGGAGCGACATCGACCCCTTCGGCTCCCACTTCGGATGTGGTGACCAGTTACGGGTCTCGAGACCTGTATGGAGGTGCCATGACGGTTCAGCTGCCTGTAGAACTCATCGACTCAAGGTATGTATCTATGTCTGACTCGAAGGGGTCCTCGTTGGGACATCAGCATCGAAGTGTGGTATCCCGCGTGCGGCAGAAGAGACCTTTGAAGTCCTCACTACCTTTTTGACGGTAACTGACCCCTGCAGCGACCTTCGCCAAATTCCGGACCATCAGGAAGTCTTTCTCTCGCCTACGACACTTACTTCGATCATCTTCGAAATCAACGACTATACCGACCGGCCAGATGATAGGCAGCAAGACGATTCCAACAGCACGACGACTACAACTGTCGTGAATGGTCATTCTGTCACTGGAACTGCCGAGTCTCACGCAGACCCAGACGCAGATGCCGCAAAGTACCATTTCACCGATGTGATTTCCCCCCCGGATACACTTGCTGCACCACTGCCCAGTCCCCAGAGAGTCGCTTTGCAAAGCCCCAGCCTCGCATCGTATCCGGCATACTTGCTCACAGGAAACATCCGGAGCTTCGATACATCCCGGCAAGCGCTACAGGCAGCGTCAGCGTCATCGACCAGTCCACTCCAGTCACTCGTGCATCAGATCCAACTTCTCATTCGGATGGAGGAACACGCGACCGATCTCTGTGTTCGCATCAATGTGCCTTTGAAAGAACTTGTCGGTGATGATGCTGCTGCTGCTGCCGAAGCCGAATTCGCTAGGGCATTGCTTGCCAGTGTGGTGGCCACGCTTGATGTGGTGGATTTCCGCCTTTTTGGCGCCCAGTAGATGCAGCTGTGGCTGCCGCTGCCGCTGCCGGACCTGGACGGGAGGGATGGATATAGGTACGACAAGGGAACTGTGCGAGGCCCAGGGTTGAATGGCTCAGAAGGCCGCGGTTGGGATTCCAGTCGTCAAGCAGACAAGGTCTCATCAACAGACCAGCCAACAGGCTTGTCCCGCTTGTCAGGTTACTCCCAGTTACTGGCTGACCGCGGAACAGATGGTCAGTGACGGGGCATCGCCGAAGAAACAAAGACTGGGAAGAAGGGAACGACGACGAAATCAGAATCAGGCCTTGAATCTCGGGTTGAAAGATTGGCGATGCATGACATTACCACTCATAGATGCGACGAGACGTTGGAGAGGATCGACACAACACCATATCTTCTGAGGAGCTACTAGCAACTTCCTATTACTTCATTGGGACAGACACAAAGACACTGGGTCGATTGTCTACATCTTAGCTCACAGCCAGAGTCAGAAGCTAGAAGCCAGATTCCCCGTGCAGGCAATATGCACAATACACCACGCACAACACACCACGCTGATCAATGGCTGTCCAGTTCAGCAGGCCAGTGACTCCCATCCAGTCAGTTCAGCTCAGTTCAGTCCAGTCAAGTCATGGTCAAGTGTGCCTGCTAGAAGCCTGATCAACACCTTCAATCGACCGTCGACCAGACAGAAAGCGATCTTTCTTCCACCCCAAGCGCACAGCAAACCCGTTGTACAAGGAGCGTCCAATGTCAAACCCGACCAGACACCAGACACCAGACATCAGACTAATCACTCAACTCGACCGTCTCGATCATTGACCCCAAAACACTTCCGGTCCTACCATCACTCGAACTTTGCGACCCTGAACCAAAACCGGAACCAGAACCAGAACGAGACCCGAATCCCGAACCCGAGCCAGAACTATCCGCACTTCTTTCTCTGCTCAATCCAACTCTCGACTTCTTCCTCGGACTCGTGGTCGCTCTAGGCTTCGGCCGGATCTGGACCAAACGGCCCTTACACTTGCCACAGCGATGTCTTTCGGTATCAATGCTCTTACTATGCCGACCATACTCAGCACCACATCCTTTGCCTTGTTCTTCCTGACTCAGATTCAGAAAGTCCATTGCGGGAGTTCTGTCCCGACCAACACAGACCCAGAGATACTTATGATTGATAACGTAGCTGTGTTTGGTGGTGACTTGGACTTGACGCCAGATATCGACGGGGCTTTGACGCAGATGAGCCGTGACTTTGGCGGCCCACTTCTTGAACGAGGCTCCGTGAGGCTGGTCGCGGACATTGCTGATCATGAAGTTGGCCAGATGACAGAATTCGTGGGCGAGGGTATTAACCAAGCGGTCGTCACAGTCGATGATCTTCTCGGCCAGTTCGATACTTGCGAAATGCTGCACTCTGGTTCCCGGTCCAGCTGTGTCCTCTTCTCCACGTTTCACGGGAGACCCGGATAGTTTGGTCACGGTTCGCTTCCAGTTCGCTCGGCCGGCCGTGGACCGGAGAGTCTTGGACCATATGATCTTCACGCCGCCTGTGCTGGAGGACAGTTCACCCAGCTTGGCGCCAGCTACATTGGTGTCAAGCTCGTGGAGCAGATCGGTGGCCAATTGTCCTTTGCGGCTGTCGAACTCTTTCTTTCGAGCTGCAGCCGCGCGCTTCTCCTCCAGCAGACGCTTCTTTTCCTCCTTTTCCGGACTCTTTGTGGGGGATCGAGGCCTCGGTTTTGTCTTGCGAGGTGAAGAGCACGGGCTGGGAAGCGAGTCCGAGCTGTCGCAGGTCGCGCGGTCGCCGTCATGGTCATTCTCAGGATCCGAATCCGAGTCTGAAAAGATGGTGAAAGGAGCAAATAGTCGCTTTCTTGGTGAAGTGGCCGGCGCCTTCTTGGGTGAATATGCGTCGTTCCATTCGTTGACCGCGTTATGATCCCAGAACGCATCCATACTTTGGCGATGGGGTGACTGTGGGATGGTCTGCCGTTTTGATGGAGACAACAGCTTGGACGGTGACTTGAGTTTACTGGGTGACCGAGGTGGTGTTGTTGATGGTGTTTTGAACTCACCCTTGTCCTCATCTTCGTCTTTGACCGGGTCAACCGATCTGCCCCTAGCATCATCACCGTCCCCGTGGACCATGCATTGGGCAGGCATGTCTTGAGGAGGTATGAGCAGTGCAGGCCTTGAGACAGGAGGCTCGAGCTTCAAGACTGCGTCGAGGTCATCGAAGGGGATTTGGTTGTTGCGTGGTGATCTGTGGGGAGGATCCGTTTGCTGAAGTTGATCTGACTTGGGCTTGAGTCGTGGCGCTCGAACAGGAGATGAAGTGAGATCAATCACCTCACTTTCGCCTTGCTGGCTCTCACTTTGCCGTCCATGGTCGAGACACATGTTACGCAGAGCATTGGACAAGGTATTAGCCGACCCATTCTCCTTGTCTGGGCCTGAACCTGAACCTGAACCTGAACTCGAACCCGAGTCTGAATCTGACTTCCCACACGAGAAATCGAGTCGCCTCCTGGTCGGTGACCCACGTTGAAGTCTTCTCCGAGGTGCTGGTGCTGGTGCTGTTTTAGCAGGCGACCTTCTTCTTCTCGAGATCTCTGCATCATCGTCTGATCCTGACGACGAAGAATCATGATAACTAAGTTCGGCATTGTCATCTACAATGAAGCCACTCAAGTCTGTATCTTCGTCCTCTTCCCCATCCTGTTCATCCATAGAGTCACCATCGTCATTGCACCGAGCCTCCGATAGGACAAATCTACTGGCATAGCCGCGACGGGATAGAGTGTTGGTATTGTTATTGTTGGTGTTGCGCTCCTCCGATCGATCCTTTGCCGGGCGTTCTGTCTTTGTCTTCTTTATAACCGATACCGTCGCTTTTTTCGTCCCACGAATCCCGGCTCCCATCATTGAACGACCACTCCCAGTTCCGGCGTCCGATCGCCCTCCCTCCAAAGCCAAACTCTCGAGAGGAAGAAGCAGGGAGTCGATACGCGCCGGCTTCAAATTGCGCTGACAACCGGTCGGCGACCGGCGGTTATTAGAGGTAGAGGTAGAGGTAGAGGTCAATGTTATATCGCTGACTGCCAAGCTGCGCGGCTGAAGAGGGACTGGGATATCAGGTATACTGAACGACGGCGGCTTCTTCGCCTCGACCGACTTCGTAGGCGACCGTTGCTGTCGATGTCGAGTATTCTGCCTTGAGCTGGGCTGAACCTGAACTGATTCCTGAGACCGCCTAACATCGCATTGCCTCTTCTTCTCCGGTGAGCGCTGGATCTCCGGTACTACTGCATCTTGTTTTCGAGGCGACCTTCGCAGCCAAGTGTTGGTGCTGGTCGGCATTAGTGGTTTCGGGGCCAGAATCGCCGCGAGATCCGGCAGATCGTCTTCAGAAGAGTAGTCTGACATGGTTCCCTACTGGGAATAATGATGCACTTGGATATTGTGGCGGTGAAGAAAAGAGCTCAGAGCCAGGACGAGAGATGGTTCCAGTTCACTGTTCCCTACCTTATTCCATCGTTGACGTTGACGTTGACGTTGACGGTGTGAAACTGGGCGGCGGTTGGTATGTTTACTTTGAGCCAATGTGGTAATCGGTACCTGGCTTGGCAGTTGTCTGGGCAACGACTACTTACATGCCATCACTACCTAGGTACCTACTAAATAAAGGCCTATAGTACGTATCAGATCCGGTCACGTGCACTGCTTCTTTCGACTGCTTCTGGTCAACGGTTCGACCTTCATTATACCATCGTCCAATGTTGAGTAAGGTGTGTATTGACTGCTACAGCGTATGCAGCGTTATGGTCGTTGCCTTAGGGGCCACCATGGACGGTTTGGTTTTATATCGGTCGTCTCAACTTGCGAGGAGGATGATCTCTCTCCTTGCTTGTACGAACGTCGTGCAGATCCCAAGGGACGGCCAACGTACTGGACTTGTGATACCTGATACCTCCACAGCGTGCGCATAAGAGCGCATTAGAGCGGACGAAGATGTACCGAAGATGTACCCCCTCCGTACGCCGTGGAGAATCAGTCAATCAGTCCCATTATTGTACACGAGTAGGCAGTCTCTGTGTCTCCAACTGTTTGATGTCGTGATGGGTCCTCGGCTTCGGTTGACGGGATATTACAAATCCAGACATACAGTAAGGTATCCTTAGTGTTAAAAGGGTAGGGACTCAAACAGGCAGAGTGATACCGGGTGAGGGATATCGCTCTGCTCTCAGTACAGCCTCGTGCGTTTTTTTATACCGAGAAGACCGTGTGACACTAGGTACTTGACGACCATTCTCGGTTTTCCCTTTCACCTCGCTTTCTCCGACTTTGTTAATTTAGTCCCTCTTTTCTACCCCTTTACTCCCCCAATGACTTCCACCACCATGTCCCCCGGCAAGGGCAAGAAAGTACTAATCATCGGACCGGGCTTCATCGGCTGGAACGTTCTCGACCTGCTCGTGGCGGAAAAGTACAATGTAACGGGCCTAGTGCGGCGCGAGACTCACGCGCAACAGATCCAACAATCCGGCGCCCAAGTGGTCCTCGGCAGTCTCGACGACTCCAATCTAATCAAGACCCAAACCGTCCAGCACGACATCATCTTCCATACAGCGACGGCCGACCACCAGCCATCAGCAGAGGCCGTGTGCGCCGGGATAGCGGAGCGGGCGGCGCAAGGGAAACCGACAATCTACATCCACACGTCGGGCACGAGCGTGCTGGACGACCATGCACAGGGCCAGTACGAAGGGACCAAAATATACCGCGACGACGAGCGCGCCGAGATCGATGACCTGCCGGATACCGCGCTGCATCGGCACGTCGATCTGGCCGTCCTTAAAGCCCAGCGTGAGATTGGAGACAGGGCGAAAATCGCAATCATGATCCCTCCGCTCATTTATGGCTTTAACCCGTCGCATCGCCGGCTGTCGATCCAGATTCCTACTTTGACACGGTTCGCTTTGAAACATGGCTTCGCGGGACATGTGGGAAAGGGCCTTGCAGTGGAGTCACAGATCCATGTGCTCGATTTGGCACGAGCGTATATCGTGCTGTTGCATCATATGGAATCGGCGTCGCCGGCGGAGTTCCTCGACAATCCTTACTTCTTCTGCGAGAATGGTAATGATACGTCGTGGAAGACAGTTGCCGAAATGATTGGGTCTGGCTTGTATAAGGCCGGAAAAATCAAGAACCCTACTCCGAAGACGATACCGAAGGAACTGTATGGCGATCTGTTTGGCGAGGTGACAGACGCTAGCCTTGGTTTGAACTCGCGTAGCCGTGCTGTTCGGCTGCGACAGCTCGGGTGGGAGCCGACGGAGCAGACTATGCATGACTCTTATGAGATGTTTGAATTGCCTGAGATTTTGAAGGAGGAGGGCGTGGATTTCAGTGGTTACCATATGCCGATTACTCAATAACTCTTTGCTCGGCTGCAAAACTCCCAGAAGGTGCCGTATGAACTATTGTAACTCGTGACAGTGCGATGTTGTGATCGTGTGTGGTTTAGCCAATTCAGACAGAGAAGAACGCGGAAGGGTTGTTCAACTGGTGGTACCCTCGTCCGGTGTGCATGGCTGCTGTCAGAGCACTTGTTTGATCAATATCGACCACTGGACGTTCACTTTCAGCCCATCGCCAGCCGAACATTCCTTACTAAGGAGAACACGGTGTGGACGTGCGGGTAGTCTTGCAACACTACATCCGGTGCCTTCTGGCGCGAGCCAATACCCCAATCTCAAGCTGCAATGATGAGCCGGTGATGTTCTGGAATGAACCCACCCGTGTGCTGGAGGGAGCCATGTCAGTAAAGAGTATTGGGGTCAGAGATTGGCACCAGGGCAACTCGGGCAGGTCCTCTGTTGTGGTAGCGAAGCCAGGTTCAGTCACCATATATCAAGCCAAGAAGCGGGAATGTTGGTATTTTAATATGTACCCTCTCACAGAGGCCCAGACCTAAACATTTTCATCCGCCCTGGCCACATTCACCATCTCATAGCTGGGTCCTGAGTCGAGATTTCGACTCCGTCCTTTCCCGCCGCGGACATGATCATCCGCCTCGACAAGCCCGTTGGATGTGCTTTGTGTTGCTTTCGGTGGGACAGTGCCGAAAGATATAGGCTGCATCTCACGATACCGACAAGCCCATACGCCCAGACTTATCGTGAGCGAGGCACTCGCTGCCTCGAGGCCCCACCAGAGAATATTTGTAGGAACGGATTTCGTGTAGAGGCAGGTAACGACAAGGTGGAAGAAGTGGATGGTCAAAGCGAAGTCCGGGACGAGTTTGGATCGCGCGATGAGGAGGAGTATTGGAATCACTCTGCATTGCAGTCAGCTGAAACTGCCGTCTTGTGGAACAAAACACAAGTCGTCGATACGTACGTTATGAACCCATCTATTACCCAAAGTAACCCAATGGTCCAGCCAATGGTGTTATCCCCCCCGTACGCTTTTCCAATCGAAAATCAACCCCAATGAGAACTTCTGGCCGAGAACGAGGGTGGTGAATAGTATTAATACAAACGCAGTCGCGTAGTAGGAAAGCTGGAGGAGGAGGATTGAACGGATGATCTTTAGAGGGGGGAAGTTCAGTGAGGGCGCCTGCGCGAGGTGGTCTCCTTCGCCGCGGTGGCATCCGCGAGCGGTTGTGTGTTCGTTGACACTGCTAGCTCTTCCTCAAAATTCCAGTGACCGGCATGCGCCATGGACTGTCGTGGCAATATAGAGTGTCGTTGGATATTTGTCGAGGTGAGGTTGTGTATACCGGAGCAAGCAAAAGGAGATGGTCGTTGACCACCTCACCTATATTTACTACGGAGGCAGTACACAACACCTGACATCACGTGGAGTCGGGAAACTCTCCAATATTTCCGACTTCAGCCCTACAGACTTGAACTCCGAACGAACTGCGCATGCTGGAGAGAATCTCTATCAAATATATCATTTTACCACGATCTAGAAGACTGCTCCCGGATACTTGAACTGGTACCATCTTGATCCCATAAGTGCCCTCAACACGTTGAAAGACACTACTCCGGCCCTATATCTTCTCCGCCGGCTGTTCCGTCTCTTTATTCACCATGGCCTGGGGACTTCCTACCCAGCTAGGCGGCAGTTCTACTCCAGCGCAACCTGAACCGGCTCGGCCAAAGTCGAAGGACGGTGGCTTCGTTGCTCCCGACCGGAACGCTCGAGAACTATGCTACGAATCCCGAGATGTCTTCTTCGACTGTCTAGACAAGAACAACATTTTGGATGCGATTAAAGAGGACGAGAAGGCGCGCAAGGTCTGTCCTCGAGAGGTTGAACAATATGAAAAGGATTGTGCTAGAAGTTGGGTGAGTGTACCCCTCTGTTTACGTCCGGATTGATTCTCTGGCGAGAAACTCCTACTGATACTGGCGGGCCATATCCAGATCAAATATTTCAAAGAGAAGCGGGTTATGGAATACAACCGAGATCAAACGATAGCTCAGATCCAAAGAGACGACGCGAAGGCTGCTGCGAAGGCCAAGGCCGGCAAACAATCAGGCGGTTCTTGGTTTGGATGATATGGCCGTGCCAGACGGGATGTTACATCGAGAGACTCCATACATGGGTATGTTTGATTTGTGGAGGGGCTATACTCTTCTTCATATGTAAGGACGCTATCACACCAAACGATCTCTTTACCAGGGGTGCTAGCTTCAGCACTATGTCATGAGCAAAAGCGAGATGAGTGGCCCCGTGCAATGCCACGACCGGGCAGGACATTGTATAACAGGCTGTATATATATTCTGCATAGCGCGGTGTTGTGGCAACATACTAGACTGGCCGAGACATGGAAAGCAAAATGCGCCGGCCTTTCGCATGATCTGGTGGAGCCTGAATGCATAGATCTTCACTCATACTGAAGCCTGGGGTCATTCAACGTTTGTTCGTGCCGCCAGAGATCACAGATGGCATTGTCTAAAGGCAAAGATAGTCTGCCGAGCCAGTCTACCGTCCCAGAGGGCCTAGCACACTTCCAACCATGACAGCAGCCTCTCTTTCCCAGTTATCCACCGGCTCTTCTGCCTTTGCTGCGGTACTATTGTTTCCCAGTGCTACGCTCCGTGGCATTTTGGACCCTCGTAGCACACAATCACGTATCTCTGCTCGGACGGTGTCGCGCTGACTTCGTAGAGTACGGGCTGCCACTCCTCCGCGATTGAGGATCTCGGCGACGCGAGGAGCAAGGGATGATGCCAAAGACCGCCAGAAGTAGGATGGTAGCGAAGCCGTGTCGAGGGCAGTCAGAAGGATGGCCAGAAAGGTATCTGACGAGCGCTTCGTAGAATGTGGAAGGTCATCTTCCTGGTCGCTGTCCTGGTCGCTGTCCTCGTCAGTGGTGTCCTTGGGACTGCCCTGGTGCTCCTCGCCCCGCAGGAGAGGGTGTTCCGGAGCATAGATGCCTCGCAGTAAGACTTCCAGAGCCACCACGTTCTGGCACCTTGCGCTGGCTTCCAGTAGCGCTCTGTCTAGGTTCGGGAGCTGGCCCAGAGCACGTCCGATGGAGGCAGCACTCGAGGTGATGGCTGTTTGAAGATACCCCTGCAACGCACGGATTAGATACTCGGGCTCAAAGTCCTTCCTCTCCATCTTTTGACCATCGATCCTAGGGGCGGGTGAGAGAAGGTAGAGGATATGGACCGCGCTGGTGAATCGAGCACGGCTGTCCTCTGTCTCGCGGAACGTTGGGCCAGCCGTGGACAGCCCGCTAGCTGATGTAGACGACAGTGTGGTCATTGAGAACTCACGAACCACGCGGCGTGCAAAATCAAGAATTCTAACCTCCCCGTCCTCAAAAACACGACCACGTAACGTCTTAACGGCATTGATACGGCCAAGGTCGTTGCCATCCTTCCCGCTCATAGCGTCACGGAATGTAAGCACGACGAGGCTCGCACGGACCAGGGCAGCATGGTCTTCTTTGCCGAGTCTTGCACCTCCTCCTCCCAGCCCCGACTCAGCCAGAATCAGTTCGAGCTGCCTTGCCAAACCCAGGATCCTTTGGACGCTGCGGCCCAATTGGAGCACTTGCCAGCTTCGTTGAGCTGTTTCCTTCGCGTCGACGGCTCGTTGATGCCGTACCAGTACTTCCTTCTCCAGCCGCTCGTAACTAGCAGTAAGCCGAGTTCGTTCTTCCTCGACCTTAGCTAAGATACGTTGTGCTGCTGAATTTTGGGTAGATGTGTAGGTCAATATCTCGAGGGCACATCGAGAGGTCAATGTATGGATATGCGTATCGATTTCTTGGAGGTCAAATAACACCCGTGATAGTGGAGTTGTGAGATCTATGGTGGGATCTGACGGATTGTTGGTAGCTAGGATGAGATTGTTGGCATGAGAGTACGGGGAGAATTCGTCCGATGAGAGAGACGCAAGGTCGATGTAAGTCGAGGTTGCGGCAGCAGGGTTGGGGCCAGCCATGATACGCAAATTCTGGGGTGGAAGTCCCCTCAAACCCGGCTATAGGTGTCCAGATACGCTTGCAAAGCGGAGCTACCTTTGCACCGTCTCACTGCCTCTTTCTCTTTCTCTAGTGCGAGCGTGTGCTTCAAAGGGTTGTGTTGACCATATCAAGGCCAGAAGGACCGGGAGAATCTCAGTGAGCAGCCATCGCTCTCAATAGCCGTCAAGGGTAGGAAATACAGCAACGTCGTGGTTATAGGTGAGTGCTGACGTTAAGGCCTCTCCGTGAATAGTACTAGGACAACGCGAAAGACGAGAGAAGGCGGTGTTTGGTGTACCTATCTGAAGAGAGGTGATTCGGAGACTCCACAAACGAAAAGTGCCAAGTTGGGTTGAAAGGCTGAGACCCCTCCGACAAGGCTGAAGCGCACCGCCGCTTTATGACCGATGCAATAACGGCCAAAGCAGATTTGCGGCCGAACCCCTCCTATGGTACGCAGTATACGTATTTCCCCTTCTCTTCTACATTCTGTACCTACCTTTTGTCATATTCAAGTTGTGAAGACTCGAAAGCATCAGCTTCGACATCTCGACCGTGATAAGCTTATATCCAGAGGAGTTACTACTAGAGCATCTTCAAGCATGAAAGATCGTGTCAATAATATGGCGAGATTCCCTATGCATCCCCTCCTACCCGGGCACTGTTACTCATCACACTTGGTGCGCTCCGCAAACGCGGGTTGAAACCTTGACAAGATTGTCGAGATCATCTGTAGATCATAATAGTCCCAAACACGTACGGATCTCATCCTGACAACGGACCCTACAAGTCGCTCGCCTAACCCGGACGATTAGACATGGTCTGGAAAGTTATTCCAAGCAACGGTCAGCTGATGCGTTCGGATTCTCATAGGCACAATACGCCTTGTGGCACAGCTATTGTTATAGGCTCGCCAAATTGTTCGGGGGTACCTGACGCCGCCTGGTGCTGGTGCTGGTGCCTGTGCCTGGATCAATGCAAAGAAAGAAAACCTTTGTCTGTTCTGTGGCTCAGATCACACCAGCCTCTCCACGCACCTGTACCTGTACCTGTCCCTGTACCTTACCTTAGGTAAGGTAGGTGTTTCGGTCAAAATGTTACTACGATCTCGGTGTTGACGGATTGTATGCCCGAGCTTCGAAACTCCGCTGATCCTGATCACATGCACCGTATGACAGGCGCCGTGGGAATGTCTGCTGTCAACCAAAAGTATGGACGTGTCAAGCGGAAGCAGAGCGCACGCAGGAGTAGACGTGGATAAGCAATCAGACGCGAGGGAGACAGGCTGCAGGTGAAGCGTTCTTTTGTGGCGCCTGAGAGTTCAGGTATGTATTCGACGATGCGATGTTGTGTGACGGGAAGTAAACCCGAGATGACAGGCTCAGCCGCAACATGATTAGCATAAGATAGGTTGATCGAGTGTGCCAGAACCAGAGCCAGCTTCATTATTCGAGGACACACAAGCCGCAGGCGAGCGCAGGCGAAAGATGCAGGTCAATCGATAAAAATGATGGGTTTGAAGCAGCGAACAAGAGGATATGATGTGCTGGTTGGCAGCCGTCCACTAGTACTGTATGTCACGCGTTCGCTGCCGTTCGCTGATCTCGCAAACATGGTTCGAGTTTGGCATGCCGCTCTTGTCGCCCCCAGGATGCTTTTAGCACCCCTACATGACCCCTCGGTTCGCGTTGCAGCCTGGAAGATGCCCCTCGCTCGACCACTGCGCTGCACCCGTTGTGACCGGGGGCCTCTCTGTACTCAAGCGCCTCGCAGTGCCTTTTCTTGTGCCTTGAAGGCCGCTACATTCCCCTTAGCCTAAAATCCTCAGCCCAATCAGCCCCCGTGCTCCAGTGATTTAGCCTCGTTCCGGGCATGCTGCGGGCTTCAACGCGGGTGCTAGTATGCACTGCAAGGAGCCTGAGGAGCCACTATTATTGCGCGCGTTATACTCGTGCTTTCATGGAGGTCCTCCCCTAGCCGTACATGCTGCCCCTCCCTCAGGCTGCGCCGCGCCCTAAACACCATGGTGACAACCGCCCATTATCGCACATGCGCCGCCATCCATCCATCCTCTTCTGGATTCACAGAGTCATCATCTTCTTCTGCCTCCAAGGCGCCATCAACGTGCTCTTCTTCTCTTCTTCTTGTCTATTCTACATTACTATTTTTCTCATTGGTCTCTTATAGGAGTAGACTCACTGCCTACATCGACAGGATCTCGACTCCTCTTCAAGCCCTCCTGTTTCAAGTTTGCACACCGCTCAGCCCTTCACTTTTAGCCTGGCGTTCTCGTCATCTGCCCGCTCGTATCCACACCTAACCACTTCGCCCAACATACTTACGACGTACTTGCCTACCTATCTATCTACCTACCTAGGTGCTACTGTCTTCTGCCAGTGCAGCAGGGTCCGCCTTGCCACCTACCGGTAGACTGTCTTCATCATCTGTTCAAGATCAACAACGCCTCGACTATCTAGACTGTTGCAGAGACAGTGTCGACTGTCTCCAAATTTTACCGAACCTCTCCACGCAATCCTGGGCGCTCCCCCGGCTCGCCGGATACGTCGATCGTATGGATCATAGGCGTGCGCAGCCTTCGAGTTCCTGAACCCTCCTGATCCGAAGCCCCTAGTCTTATCACGGTCCGCCTGCCCCTCCGACGGCGTCCGTTGCCACCATTTTCATACTACTTCATCGGCTTTGACGATTCACCATTTGCAAGAGTGTCTCATAAGCCTATAATCAGCTGCATCACGACAAAGGCCGTTCCGGATGCGCATCAATCTGGGGGCCGAAACGCCGCCGCCGCTCGGATCCTTGACC
The DNA here is from genome assembly GCA_024611085.1 of Exophiala sp. LBMH1013. Lineage (NCBI taxonomy): Eukaryota > Fungi > Ascomycota > Eurotiomycetes > Chaetothyriales > Herpotrichiellaceae > Exophiala > Exophiala sp. LBMH1013. Next base: position 2,151,184 of record JAMFLB010000009.1, on the reverse strand, counting down.
ATCGTATAGCCTGACGCCGACCAAGCGATGGCTGCGATATCGAGTCTCGTCTTAGACGAGGCAGTCCCGCTGAGAGACCGAGCAGACCAGATGGACACTCCTACAACCCCTCGCGCTGGTCAGTATCCGCCGACATCTGAGGACGACATGAATATAGTGATCGCGGACGAGAGCGCTCAACCTCCATCACAAGCCTCCTTGCAGGCTTCGAATCAAGCCGATGAGGTCGATATGCCGAGCCGCCGTCAAGACTCAAACCCGTCCCGAGAGGACCATGACCAGACAGAGCCGGGCTCTATGGATGTCGATGACGATGACGATGATGAACATGGCTCAGATAATGAAGGGGAGCAGGGAGAGCCGGACTCTGCCTCAAGGAAAAAGAAGGGCCAAAGGTTCTTTTGCACGGGCTACCCTCCGTGCAATCTCAGCTTCACGAGAAGCGAGCACCTGGCTCGTCACATCAGGAAACATACGGGTGAACGGCCATTCCAATGTCATTGCAACCGAAGGTTCTCCCGATTGGACAACCTGCGACAACATGCGCAAACGGTCCATGTTAATGAGGAGATACCTACCGATTCACTTGCCGCTACTGGTACACGATTTCAGAGGCAAATTCGTACTGACCGTGTCAGGCCGACTGGGCGTCCACGTACAGGCACCACCGGTAGTACCGGCGGACACAGCCGAGGACACAGTCGGAATCTTTCGACCTCGAGCATTGGGTCGACCTCTTCCAACTACAGCGTGGTGACAGAAGCAAAGAGACGGCCGCCGCCACTCCTCATGGCCACCGATAGTGCAAACAGGCCCGGTTTGGGCATCGAACCGCCTCAAACACCCCCAACACAATATCGTGGGTATGGTGCAAACTCCCCCAGTGGGATGAGCACACCAACATCTGCGAATTTCTCTGCCACCCCTGGAAGCCCTGGCTTCATGTCGTCCTTGGGTTCGCCGGTTTCCACGAGCTCTAGATCTGGAGTCTTTTTTGGGTCGAGACCGGCTGTTCGTAGGCTTTCAGTTCCCTCAAGCTCAAATCCGTATCAGAGCCAATATCCTCCTGGATATCCCGTGACTTACATAAGTCAGATGGGCCCGCCCGGCTCTTATGGTTCTTCCAATTCTAGCGTCTTTGCCAGTCCTACCTCGACCGCTTTTCCCATTGCACCCGGGGACCAGGTCGCCCCCGGAGATGATTGGCGCAGGCGGACGTGGCATGCATCGACCCTGACTGCCCATTACAACTACGGGCGTCCAGCAACCAGTGGATTGACCTATTCGCAAACACCTGATGCACCTCAGCCTGCGCACGCTCAGTATGCCACCGCCGCTGCTGGCCAGGCTCCCAGGCTCCCAGGTATCGAGAGTTTCGACCATGTCCAGCATCGGTCGTATACGCCGCCTCGGCGCCATCCGAGCCCAATGCAGGCCGAGATGTCTGGCGAGACGCAATATACCTCACCGCCTAGTCAGGGACCCCGTATGCATTCTGGACATGCTTCTTGGGATGGTTCACGTTCGGGCCAATACCCAGAACCCGACTCACATGGCGGGGGAAGTCAGGTTGCAGCCTCGTGGGGCCAGCAAACTCTTCATGAGATTCAGAACGTAGGCGCCCACCGTCAGACTGCCCAAAGACCGATGGATATGGGACCACCTTCATCTGTGCCCCCTCCTCAGCAACAGCAAATAGCGCGGGAGACTCTCGAAGCGCACTCACCTCTTAGACAATCTAAAAGACAAGGCTGGTACAACGGCCCCCTTTCCCATGCTCGGACGTCGCCAGAAGATTCCAGCAGCAGTGATGGTGTTCCCACCCCAGGCATGACTGCGGTCGAGGTGCATCCTATGATCATGCACAGCAACGGCTATATGGAACCGCCTCACGCAGCCATGCCTGCGGATGGACAGCAGAATGTAAGATACTGCGGATGAAGTACTTGCTGCTGAGGTAGACTAACAGTGAGGCAGGTTTGTCTTGCTCCTTCTCCCTACATCGAAGCAAGCCGTCACCACCATTCAACGTCCTTTGGTGGGAGCAGCAGCGGGCGCGAAATGAACCGACTGGAAGCTTTGGTGGCTGTGGCGACGAGCGAAGAGAACATTGCACGATGAGTTGGCAAGGGGTGGATTTACATCACGCCGTAACTTCGCTGCCCGACAGACGAGTTTTTCTCACGAGAGACGTTCCGGATCCTCATTACGAATCGAAGCAGAGGCATTTTTCGAAACCGACACCTCTGGTCTTTGAAACTTTGACGACCTGCATTGAGAGATACCCATATCGGCTCTTGTTTTGATTGCATTCGATTCGTGTTTTCATGCGTTTTACTTGTTGTCTGGATGGATGCATGCCTATGGCTCACGACTCTGGCTTACGCTTTTTGCTTTTCTGCGCGCAAGCGGGCGCTGGAATCGAGGATTGGATGTCTGAGCGTATCATGAAATACCCACATTGAGTTCACGATCTGTGTGGTTTTTATATGACAGAACAGCCTGGGTTGGTATTGGATTGGTGGCTTAACAGTGCTCATTTCTCACCTCCGACTGTACGCCTCCTGTGCAACTGAGGTACTGGAGCATCATACTCCGATGATACAGGCTCGCTTGATGATCACGAGTTGGGGGCTTTTTCTGGCTGCCTTCGCACTGATGCTTTTGGCACATACTCTGTTATCTTCTTCGTTATTTAATGACTACTCTTGTGACGACTTGCCTTGATAGAACGCAGGTGGCCTCCTTATGAATATGCTCGCTCTCTGTAGCTACAACCGGTGCAAGCCCCATCATGATGTACGTGTATACCTAGGGGACAATGGTAGGTAGTAGGTCGAATGTGCTTATCACGTAGGTAGGGATACTCGACCGTACAACGGCGGACCCATAGACGATCATCGATGGTAGAACTCTTGCAACAATTTCAAGGGGTATGCAAGGGGATCTTGGATTACCACGACGAGGTACGTATCTAGCGGATTGCGAAAGTGGGCAGCGGCCACGCGATCCATGCAGCTTGGCTGTTGTACTCCCCAACAGCGAACCTTCGACCGGCGATGCCTCGTGAGGTATCCGCCATGTTCGGTCAACGGTTCCGTTCTCTTGCCCGGACGGCCATTCCAGTCTGGACTAGGCGCACACGTCGCGTACAAATTGCTTTGGAACGGTCCTTTTCATCCAATCTCCGCCATGGAGCTGCCTGCTGTAGGTACCCATCGATTTGAGAGGACAGTATGTCAGACCAGATGCCGCCAGCCTCGGCCGACTGGACCGTCGTCCGGTTGCGGTTGACAGATTGTGGTGAGAGCAAACATTTCGTCTGCTCTTTCTAGGCTTGCTTCTGGAATTCTGCTCTTTCTTGCAGAACTGGTCGCCTTCAGCCGTCGCTGGCCACCACGCTTCCCCGGCTGCGAAGAGGCGATTAGAGGCGGAAGGGGTATGGGATAGGCCACGCCAATCTCTTCAGTCGCACAGCCATGGGATCCTGCGAGAGGTCCATGTTTCGTCTTCAGACACCCGTTGCCACGTGTGTATCTGCTTTTCTCTTCATTCTCGTGGCTTCAGTCAATGAGCCAGTCGACAGTGAGGGTTCCAGTGTGTCGGCATCCACTGGGCCAATGGCTGAAGGAAATCTCGACGCTTACAGGCCATATGAGGACAGATTTGAGCATGAGGGATCGAAATGGACAGGCGGACAGTCAGTGGCAAGCCGTGCACCATACTGCTCTTGGAGATGAAGGAAGAGGTGCGGATGGAGTCACGATAGTGAAATTTCCTCCCGCATCTGGAGGAACTTGAAGCCGGAAGGCGCAGACAGGCGGGCAGGCAGGCGCGAGCTCTATCAATCGCGGTCTACAACCTCGTCTTTCCTTCATAATCTGTCCTGCGCCCTCTCTTTCATTTGAATTCTTCTCTCACAGATCTTCACTCCTTCTCTCACTCTTCACTACCACACCCTGTTCGTTGCGAAACCCTTTAGGCATTCAACCAACGGATCTCTCATCCTGTCAAATACTCTAACAGCAGGTCTTCTGCCACGGACAATCTTTGTTTAGCCTCGGTGCGTTCTTGTCTTTCCTGACAGACAAGGGAAAAGAAGACATCACTCTGAGGAGCCACAAAGGTTGTCACCATGAGATTCGGACAAGCTGCCCTCCTGTTGGGAGCGGTGGCAGGAGCTTGTCAAGCAGCAATCTTGCCTATCAGGCAGGCCACTCCTACAACACAGTAAGTGACGTGCTTGTGAGAGTGAACAGCACCTTACAACGTCCTTGACAAGTCCTGAGGTCTTACTGACCTATGAACCCTCCAGGGCTGCTCAACCATGCTCCCCCGTCACGGTCTTCGTTACAGTCACAATCAGAGAAGTGGTTGCCTATCCCCCACCAACCATTACCATCCTAGACCAAGACCCATCTTCAGTTGCCAAAAGCGTGGCTTCAGTCGACAGCGATTATGTCATGGAGCAGAGCGAGCTGGCCCCTATCTCAGATCCTCCAGATACCGTCACTCCGATTTACACTGCGACATTATACGTCTCCGGCCATCTGGCTACTGAGGTTGCCAGTGTTGGAAATTCGGTTTATTATCTTTCCGAACCCAATTCCAACACAGACTCCAGCGCCACACGATTCATTGCTGGAGTGACCACCTTCACTGTCCTTGCCAGTGTACCTCATCCGACGACTGCAACCACCGCTCAGCACGACATTAATACTACGGCCAATGGGGTTACAAATACGACTACCAACGGTCCTTCGGCCTTCTCGCGGCCTTCAGCGGGATGGAACAACACCTATGCCAACTCTTCCATCTTGGGCAGTGGTACAGCCGGTTATTCCACCCTAGGGACTGGAATAGCAGGACCAGGGACTGGTCCAACATATGGTGCTGCCTCTACTGTCACTACTACGAACTATGTCCACACCATCACCCACAGCGTCAATGTCAACCCTACATCTGCCCCGACGTCCGCTTATCTCCCACCAGATTACGGATATGGCTCATTGGAGTCTCCAGATGCCCATACTGCTGCTGTGAAGAGACAGACATGCGTGTGGATCAGTGCCACAATTGATGGTCAGCAGGTTGGCTGGTGTAACAACTGGGATGGGAGTACGACATTAACTTACACTTCGTGGGAGACTACCAGTAAGTAGTGGGGACATCTGCTAGCCTTGAAGAAAATGCTAATGGAATATTAGCAACTCCGACATACATTCCCGGCATTGGCACCATCGCAGTTGCAAGTCCTTCACCCTCAAGTGATTCTGTTGAGCCCACCCTCACGATCGAAACTTCCACGCCGGTGTCAAGCGGATCGTTGCCTTCATCAACTGCCAGCGCTTGCGGCCAAGTCGGGCCCTTTGAGATTGGGGTGAGTGGTTATCATACCTTTGCGTCAGAAGGTGGCTTACATTGCATAGTTCGACGATCTCCCATCTTTTTCTCCCGCTGACAACAATACTGCGGATTTTCCACCGGTGTTTAATCCCTATGATCACTTCTTCTGGGGTGATGGATGGACTTATGTACCTCCACCGAATGAGCCCTACCCACCGCAGTCGGGCAATCGGCTCGCCCAGTTCATACCATCGCTTGCCAACAATGACACCGGCTCCCCAGACGCTGGCCTCATTCCGCCCAGTTCGTTTGGTTGCGGCCCACGTAATTACGACAACCGATACTGGTTTACTGCACGTTCAGCCTACGTAGGTTGCGACAATGGCGGGCCCAATACTACCTCAACATGTGATTTTGTTGCAACCGCATACCAATGGGACAATACTACGGCTAGCGAGGTTTTGGTTGCCACCCAGCATTTCAAAATCCCGCCTTGTCCGAACTTCCAGGATTGTCATCTCACAAAGATTACGTTCAACTACTTGTTCTACAAGCTGACAACCCTAAGTTTCTATGCCAATGTTCAAGGTACTGTTAGCATCTTCTGGCTGGACAGCTTGGACTTGAACTGGTACAACAACACTTGCTCAGCAGGACTTGCCCGTATCTCATCGCGGAAACTTCGGCACTGATCATTGTATCATGCGAAGATCGCCATGTGGGAACCGGCCATAGCCAACAAGGCTGTGAGACCATGGTGTGCTGGCGACACTGGTGTCGTCCAAAAAGGGCTGACCTGAAATAGCTTTTGCTGGGAATCGAAAGGGTGATGGCCATGTCGTATCAACGGGAAGGAGTTCGAAATACTCCCTTACAACTAACAGCATCACACAATGTTAACCAGAGCTTGAGCATAATGCAGATGACAGATGGATCCTCAAGACAGTAAGTCGAAGGCAGATGAATTGAATCAAAATGCATTTGCTAGAAACATACTTGGCTTTGTGATGAGCTCGATTTTCTCGATGATGAATTTCCAATGTCCCAAAACGTATAGGGAAAAGCTAGAGTACCATTGTGACGCTTGTATCCAAGAGAAGCCCGCGCAATTTGCCGATGCCATATTCGAGAAGATACATTGGTCGCCAAGCACAACACCTAGACATCTCGATCTTATGTCATGGTTGCTGCCCTTCCACCTGTGTACGTGCTCATATGTTGTTCGCAGTACTAGCAAAACTTCTGACAGTGATGATTTTGCCTGTGGTGTATCGACAGACGGCTCCTTATATCGCTACTCGGCGTTCCAGCACGGTATCTAGCCGAGACATAATGACAACGGCGGTAGTAGACGCATGCAAGGACATACTATAGTACCTTTCAGCCCTTATGCGCTCTCCATCATGATGCGTTACGCGGCATATGCACCAGGGATAGCTACACTCAAGGGTAGCTATGTGGAAAGAAACGAAAGGAAACTAAACACATACCTAGATGGCGAAAGAGATAGGGGTATCAATCATTTCTTCGTCATCCTGAAACGCTATCTAAGAACGACCTGCCTCTCTGCTTGTCTATCTCTGCCGTGGCTTCTATGTGATCAACAAGGGAGGCTATCTCGAGGAAGTATGCAAGGTACGTAACAGCAGATGCCTAGGTAGTAGGAAGACAATACTGTATATAAGGTAGGCAGCTTTGCCCAGAACGCCCAAAGCAAAGCAAACCCAGCCCAGCGCAACCCAACCCAACCAAACGCAAACGCAAGCATGTCTTTGGGGCACTGCATCATCCGAAGCCAGGGAACCCAGCAAAAGGATTTCCTCCACCGCCGCCACCACCGGGGAACCCTCCTCCGCTAAATTTGAAGTGTCTCTGTCCACCTCCGCCACCAGGGGAACCACCCTGCTGGAAGAAGAATTGCTGTCCGCCAGGGCCGAAGGGACTGCCTTGCTGGAATCCACCACGACCACCGCCACCCTGTTGCCCTGAGAGAGGATCATTCGGATCATCACCCTGATCGAACCGCGCTCTGAGTTCGGGGTCGCTCAGAACTTCATAAGCCTCATTGATAGTGGCCATTTTCTTCTCGGCTTCTTCCTTGGGGATGCCCTTGGCGGCGGCCTTGTCGGGGTGGAAACTCTTGGTCGCGGTGCGATATGCTTTCTTGATTGTCCGGTCGTCGGCGTCTCGAGGCACGCCCAGAACCTTGTAGTAGTCTTTCGTCTTGCTGCGTTTCAAGGCGACCTGGGCTTCCTGTAGTTTCTGATTGATAGTGCTGTCGTGGTTCGGGTGGTTTTCGCGAGCCGTGTGAAGTGTGGCCACTGCTGCGTCAAAGTTCTCGCTTTCCATGTGTTTCTGGGCTTGGTACAATAGGCCATGCAGAGACGTTGGCTTCACCTTGAGCACCTCGGGACAGTATTTGCTGGCTTTGTTCAGGTTGTTCATCGACATATATGCTTCGCACGTCTTCTCCAGGAGGCTGTTGTATAGTTCGGACGGCGCCTTGGTGTGGATGATGCCGCTAGCCTTGTGTGCATCAATGTTTGCTTGCAATTCCGACAGAAGACCAGGCTCATCTTCGGTGCCCTTGCCCGTAAGGATCTTGCTTGCAGAATTGAATTGTCGCTTGTCCAAGAGAGCCTGGACTTTATCGATTTCTTTCGATATGGCTTTTTCTTCGCGGAACAGCGACTTGCATGGCTTCGAGTCCGGATCGGAGTGCAGGCATTTCTTGATCTGTGCCAGACCACGCTCGGTATCTCCCAGACTGTAGAACATCATTGCGGAGATTTGAAGATGGGGTTCAACAAGCCCGGGCTGGATCTGGAGTAGGTGTGCTAGGTCGTTCATGCCTTCTTGCACCTCTCCTCGCTCGAAGCGACATCGTGCGCGTAATTGGCGAAGTGACGCTGCTGTACCAGCCGTCATAATGGCGATCCCAGCCTGGTTAATGCACGTCTCCCAGTCTTTTTTCTTCTCGGCTTCAAAGGCAAGGTACGCCGCACCCTCTGCCTCCTCAAGTTGTGCCAGGTCTGCAGCGGCTCTAGATCCCAGGGCGGCATAGTCTTCTCTGGCTGCAGCCCAGTCACCGTTCTTTGCCCTGATCTTCGCTCGCTGCAACAATGCACCCTCAAACCCAGGCCTTGCTTTCAGAACCTTGTCAAAGTCTTCACTTGCTTGTGCATTTCTTCCCATCGATAGTTGTGTCACACCGCGCTGGAATAGTGTGAGGTAGTCGGAAGGGTCTTTGGACACGGCCGCATCGAAGTATGCCAGGGCTTCATTGTTTGCTCCTCGGGCGCGGGCCGCCTTTCCGGACGCGATCAAAGACGACACCGTTGCATCGGAGGGTATTTGAACAGCGTCGGCGGAGCATAAGGTAGCGAGAGTGAGGCCGAGGAGAGCGGCCAAGAGGCCCAGCCGTTGAAATTGGAGTATCATCTTTGCATGCTGTCTGACTGCCTGACTGTCTGTAGACTGGTCGAAATGAACGAATGGAAGATATGGTTTGGGGAAACCCGTTCAACGAAAGAGAAATAAATGAAAGGGAGGAGGTGGCAGGTTCACTAGGTCGGTATGGCAATGAGTAGTGGTCACTTGGATGGTCGTGGAATGCAGTGTCTCGACCAGTCGCCAGATTGTCCTTTTGTTGCCACTGCAGTGTAGTAAATAACTGAGGCTTCGAGCTTGCGGGGAGGATCGTGTCACGTGCAGGCATCAGCCTCGTTGAGCCACGCTGACGCTGTCACATGATTTAACAGCTAAGGCGGCGGCAGGTGAGTTCCCCGGACAGCGTGTCGGATCTTCCACGACACGTCCTCTCAATATACGTGTGCTTGGACGTATCTAACTACATGTAAGTCTTCAAAGCATCGACCACATACCCGCGTACAGATACCGCATCCACAGGGCCTGCGAACCGAGTCACGTCTAAATGCGTGTGGATATATCTCGCAAACGCCATGAATTGCCTCCGAACATGATCTTATGGTTTGCGGCATGGTCTAACAAAACCGCCATTCGCAGTTGAAAGCATGTCAGTCCTCCCAGAAGGCTCACCACACCGGTCGAGAAGGGCGTCGTTGAAGGTCCTGAATCGGAATATCGGCCAGGTTGTGCTCGGTAACCTGCTGTTTGATACTTGGTACTACTCGCCTTACCCTGACAGTATTATACTGCCACCCGATCATCAATTACACGCTGGCAAGCAAGTCGGATTCGCGGCCGATCTCCGACATGGAGTCGCCCGCGGCCTGATTAATCCTAGTGACCCGCCGTGTCGGCGCTTACATGTCTGTCCACGATGCTTTCGATACACGCCTAATGAGCACGACTACGTACGGCATCTACAGCACCATCAAGACAAGCGCGATCAGGGCATCGAGACACAGCCGGTGCCAGAGTCCGCGGTCAAGGTGTACGACTGGGAAGGCTATGCGGTGTGGGAAATCGACGGCGAGAAGGAGAAGCTGTACTGTCAAAATCTGTCGCTGTTTGGGAAACTCTTTCTCGAACAGAAGAGTGTCTTCTTCGACACGGGCGGGTTCAAGTACTATGTTTTGACTCATACCCCAACGCATCTTTCACCGCCCACGGCTAAAGGGCGAGGAAGGAAACGGAGCTCGTCGGTACTGGAGCACGACATATTATCGGAATCTCGCGTCCTGGGCTTCTTCTCTAAAGAAAACTTGTCCTGGGACTCCAATAATCTGGCGTGTATTCTCATCTTTCCCCCTTTCCAACATCGACAACTGGGTCAATTGCTCATGGCAATCTCTTACAAGTTGAGTGGATGGGAATGGGAAGGAGGCGTGATTGGCGGCCCTGAAAAGCCCTTGAGTGCCATGGGTCGCAGAAGCTACATGAGGTTCTGGTCTGAGCGTATTGCTCGGTTCATGATGGGCCAAAGCGCGGATGCTGATGCAAAGCGCGTTTTCTACAAAGCTAGGAAGAAGACAGTCCTTCCCAGAAAAGAGGAAATGACTGTGAAGGAAATCGGCGACCGTACAGGTATGCTGGGAGAAGATGTTGCCGCTGCCCTGACAGAGATGGGGCTGTGCCAGTTGATGACGACTACACGAAAGAAGAAGACAACTACCGAATTGAATGGAACCGCAAGCCATGAAGACTTGAGTTCAGACGCTACTGCTACAATGATCATCCAGAGGTCCAAAATAGTGGAATGGGCGGAGAAAAACGGCGTCGACTTGACGAGCCCGGTGCCGGAGCAAGGATTCCGGGGCGAGTGGGCGCTGAGCGACCTAGACAATTCAGGCAACAGCGGCGACAGCACCGACAACGAGGATGGCAACGACATCAGCACTCCATGACAACGCCCTTGCTAAAAGACCATGACGGCTTTCGAGGTTGTGCTACGGGTGATACGTTTCGAGCAGCAATGGTGCCCCTGGACTATTAGCATAGATTGGTGATTGTCCCAGATACAAGAGTGAACAGTACTAAACCAGGGCGAAAGTCCTGACTTCCCTTTTCTCCGAGAAACCACACCTCACATCATGTCTTGAAGGACGTCTGGGGCGGACTGTTGGATCCCACACCCCCTGAGTCCACTGAGAATGATCTGGTCCCTCCTAGAAGATGGTGTTTGACGATCCATTTCCAAATCTTGCAACGGGTCAGGTGCTTCCCAGCAGTAGTATGGTGTGACGGGGTGTGTTCCCGTCTTGTTTGGGTTAATGTAGAATTACAAGTCGGGAGGAATATCACTGCCTCATCGGTAGTAGATGGATCCAGTATGCCAGTGATTTGGGATTTCGGGCCCCCTTGGGTCCTCGCAAAGTATCAAGGCCCGCCAGTGACCACCGCTGATCGCGGGCCAGGCTTGTGGCATGGGTTGAAGATTTCTGAGAACATGATCTTACGGTAGCGAGTGCGGAAGTCGTCGAATCCGGCCCGCAAGCTAACGAACAAAAAAGGCGAGACAGTGCAGACACACTGGTAGTTTTGCGGCCAAGAGTAAAAGCTGCAAGAATTGCATACCTAGGCAGGTAGCCTTGAACTGTATTTCGGCGTGAACGGACAGGACTGGACATCGGCCAACTTCTCAGACATGCCATGATACCTCGAGATATGCTGTCTGTCCATACCCAAATCGGAAGTATCGTCTTGAGAGTCGGGTTGATGAACTCGATGGAAATCCCCTGAAGCTCAGCCACCGAGAAGGCAGTATCCGTGACCGGCCGGATACCGGCGAGATGTTACGCGGAGGGTTATGATCTGTTCCCCTGCATGTCGGGCTCTTTTTCTCCTGCTAGGCAACTTTCGACTAACAACAGGGATCCGGGGCTACGGTTTTGAGAAGAGCGAAGCCACGTAGGGTATCGTTCGGCGCAGGAACGGCTCCTAACCCACGCAAGCGTCATCCAACCTTTTCGGAAGAGTCTTGCAGACTTTTTCGTCGCGGACTTCCTCTTACGTGTAGCTGATTATTCACTGCCCCAGAGCTCGAGTGAACAGCCAGTGTAATCGTAATCTTCTGTTAGCTTGTAAACACATGCCACAGCGATTCAGGGGCCCGGCAAAACAGAGTTATTGACGCGTTTGCGTAGCGTGTGAAGATCCAAGTACGGCGGCCGAGAGGGTGGGAGCCGTGAGACACAGAGCCCCGCCAGAGAGAAAGGAAAAGTGAATTAAGACCATCATAATACAACAGAGTAGAGTCGATTGCTTCGGAGCTGCTCGCCGAGTAAGCGGTCTCTCATGGAGCAGTCCGTTGTGCTGTGTTGAAGGCCTGGAGCCTTGTTCGTTCATCCTGACCTCGAAACTTTCTCTTGAGGACGAGGGTGATGGAAGTGCCCGCCGTCTGAATGGTGCCTGACATGTCGATTCGGCTCAGGTACCGTGACAGGGCTAGAAGTTTGAAGGGACAACAACAACCTGACACTTTTTGACACCAGCGCGGAGCTAGCTGGAGCTATTCACCATGCGGTTGGGTAGAAAGACCCAAGAGACCAGGGGTAAATCGCGAGCGAGCCGAATGGTCAGCTTAACAGCTTATAGTTGGGTAAGGAACCGTAGGCCGCCGGTAGTGTATCTGTGGCGTGCCGAAACTGCGGCCACCCAGCCCTGGGGCAAGCGGATCTGTGGAGTTGGGTATGCCTCTTGTTCAGGGCTGGGACAGTCAGACCAGGGGCCCTTGTCTAGTTTCTTGAGAATATGCTGAATGGCAATGCAATGAGATAGTGGTAATTGGTGACCCGTGATACGTGATACTCGGCTTGATCCCCATGGAGGCGCTCGAACTGTTCGACAGCTTGCGGTCCAGTGAGGAGGATGGAGGGCAGGAAGGGCGGATTGGGAGGACAACGCAGGGCAAACATGATACAGAGGTGGCGAGGAGTAACATCACATGGTAGCCAGAGAGGGAGACAAGGATTGCGAAGGAATATTGAGATGGCGAGTACAAGCAGCCTGCGGCAGAGAGAAGTAGAATGGTTGAACTCTCTGCTACCAGTTCACTGTGTCCTGTACCCCTCTGCCGCAGGCGGACACTGTGATCAAAAGCATGCTACCACTACCACTTCTCCGTGCTTCCCAACGCACTTGTCAACAACAACTACCTACTTCTACTAGCTCTGTGGTACATTGACTCGATGCGATATCCTGTTCGACACCCTTGTCCGCTGCAGTCATAAAGGTACGGATAGCACTCATCCTAACACTTCTGCGACCTCATCCGCTACTGTACTTTATTCCCCATCTTCACTCCACCACACTTGTCATCTGGCTTTCGGTTACTAGCCTCGACGTACAGTTCTCTACTCTGCAGAAGCTCTTTTTACTGCTGCTCATCCTCCGACATCTTCACTTCTCGCACTCCCATACCTGTCTACCTCGCACGGAATCCCCTTCCTCCAGGCGACACCAATCCATCGTGCTACAACTGCTCCTCCTGTGCTCTCCGCCAGCGTTCTACACTCACAGCACTGATCGGCAACATATACTGTCACATACCTTCTCGCGTCATTGTATCCAAGTCAGCGGGACTCGGCACTGCTTGTGCATTGACAGCAGCCGTCAAATTTCATTCGTGGCATGTCCTCCACCTCGAATCGATACAGGATCACTACTCCATCGGGAATTATACTGCTACACACTTTGTTCTCGTGGTCTCGTGGTCTCATGTTCTACGCACGGTTCATGATTTGTTAAACACTGCCTCAACGCTCGAACCCCATACGTTTCACGACCTGGCGCGTTGTTGACAAATTCTCTGAGTTGTAAACAACCAAGCGCTGATCAAGTGCTACCAATGCTGGGGACCCAAACACAAGAGTAGGGTCTAGCAAGTCCGGTCATCCACGTCTATTTCGTTCACACCACGTTCGCACACGATTGTAGCAGTCTTACCGGATCCCGAGTATCCAACCCAACCTCTCTGGTCCGCAGGGTCAGAACCGATATCTTCGGACAACAACTGAGCACCATGGATCACCCGACCTCTTCAGACGGAGTCGCCAGCTCTCGAGGAGCGGCCTATCCCTGGGTTCTGGAGCATTTGCTGGCATATCCGGGCACTTATGAGATACCATTACGGACCATGTACACACTCAACGCGACAACCCAGAACCAACCAAACTCTCCCAAATTACCATCTTCTACCGCAGTCCCTGGAAACGCCTTCCCACGCCCGACGCAAGAGGCTCTCGACGAGCAACAAACAATGAGCACAGCCACCGCAGCCGCTCAACTACGAGCAAATCTCATGACGCATATCTCACAACAACCGTCGCAACCCACGTCTTTACCGCCGAGCTTTATAACCAGTTTTGTCCGACGTTGCTTTCCAAAAGAGCTCGACCAAGTTGATTTCCCCCAAGCGCTGACCGCAATGGACTACCTCAAAGATCTGGAAGTCCGACGCAGACGTGAGGTTGTTGCAGCCTTTGAGAAACTTGGTATAGACAGAGAAGACATTGGATATCGAGACAAACTGGCTCGCAAATATCCCGGGGTGTTGAAGTGGGTCACGGATATTGAGGAGAGAGAGCGTAAGGTCCAAAAATTGTACACCCATGTGTACCTTGGCTTGAGGCGGTGGACATTGATCAATGAACTTTCCCTCACACCCTTCAACAAGGCGAACTGCATTGCAATGCTCAATACGCTCTATCCACCTATCAACATGGGTTCGCAACAGCTGTTTGTGCCGCCTACTGCAGACCTGACCCCTACGATACTCTCCAAACAACGCGAACAGTTTTTCCTGTATATCAAAGCGGTCGAACGCAGAGGGCCAGAGGCTCTATCCACTCTAATAACCAGCAGCAAGACAGAAGGCGACCCTACTGGGTGGAAAAGTCTGCGGGATACGCTAGACAATTACCTCCGTATGGCAAACAGCATCATTGAGGAGTGCTTTGAGATCACTGGTCGCGGCCTTTCTCCCACTACAGCATCCTTCGGTTTCATAGACACGCCAGATGAGGGCCGACGAAAGGTAGACTCGGCCATTTCGTTCGGTTCCACAGCTTCATCCAACCGGGACTCTGCTCAGAGTCACGCCACAAGACCCAGTACCAGCAGCAGCTTCAGCACGGGTAGCCTCAACCATAGCCGCCAAGTGTCAAAGGAGAAACAGCTGCCAGAGAAGCCACTTCCTACTCCCAAGGATGACGATATCACAGTGACGCACAAGTCGTCTGGATCAACATTGGAGCGTATTGCGCGAGAACTTCGGAAAATGAAGAGTCGTAATAACGTCAAAGACGATCCGCGTCCTCGGGCTGTTTCGAACCTGTCGGTTGATTCAACGATGCTGGACGGTCCCACACAACCTGTACCAGCTCCCGTCAAAGATCGCAGCTTGAAGCTCAAACGCAGCTTGCGGAGAATGAGGTCGAATACCGGTCTCATGGACGGCAGCGCCTTCCGGCCGTCAAGTCGCGGTGATGAGCCCGGTACCCCGACATTGCCTACATTTGACGCTGAGGAGATGAAAAGAAAAAGGCAGGAGTGGGAGTCTCAACAGCAGTCAAGGGGTAAAGACACCAATGTGGAGATGACCAGCTGATGCCCATGATTGTAACGGACGGTGTGTTTTTCAAACGGTTTTGATTTGGATTTGGGTCTGCAGGCGTATGGTCGCGGCTACTGCTACCGCAACAAGACACCCAGGGGGGGATTCGGCGAATGGTTAATGACAAGGAATGATGACAGGAGCATGATCAATTTTTTTTTCGGGCTTTGGGAGGATTGTGGAGTATTGGCATCAGAATATGTAAGGCTCTCGCGAGCAAAAGGACGACTACTACCTACCTACCTACCCAGATACTCGTCGAGGGCTTCCAACGAAGAAGCACTGATTGAGTGAATGGACTTGGAATGAATCACAACAGTGTATTTCGATGTACCTTGAGTCTGATAGTATAATTTCCCTGATGATTGATGAGGATAGAAGCGTGGCCCTGTGTTGATGTGTTTCCACTTTCTACCTAGTGTAGCAAGTACGGTAGTGTAACCGGAATTATAGATAATCCGGAAAGCAGCAAAGCACCTCTGCAACTTGTGTTCCGCCAGACATTATTGATTTCCACAGCAGTGAACATCCTCAAGCCTTCCACCATCCGAAGCCCAACACTATCACCGCTCTTCCTCTTCATCCTCCTCCATCCCTCTCTTCCTCGTCTTCTGTCTGTCCTTCCACAGCCTCCGGTTCCCAAGACAGTCCGGCTGTGCAGCTTTCATCCGTGGAACGGACCCATCCGAAACCTCCTGCACGAATTAAGATATAGCCGCAATGGACGCAACCACCACGAATCCGCGAGGCATCCCCTCGTTTCCATTCATGTCCAATGTGACCGACTACGTCAAGTCAATCGAGGATGTTGAGCCGACGCTGCAGCGTTTCCAGGAGATGGTATCGAAATACACATTTATGCAACAAAACGTGGAGCGGCGCGCGGCGGGACTGAAAGAGAAACTTCCGGACATGAAGCGGACCTTGGAAGTCGTGCAGTTCCTGAAGAAAAAGAGGAAGGATATCGCCGACAGGAAGGCCAACAACGAGGACGGAACAGAAGAAGGAGACGACTTGGATGCCGACGAGAAGCTGTCCCAGCCCGACGAAATCGAAACCACTTTCAGCCTGCAAGATACGTTGTACGCCAAAGCCAAGATCAAGCCTGCCTCCATTGACGAGGTCTATCTCTGGCTCGGGGCCAATGTCATGGTCGCTTATCCGCTGGATGAAGCGGAGGAGTTGCTACAGACCAAACTGGATAAAGCCAAAGAAAGTCTCACTGCTGCGGAAGAGGATTTGGAGTTCCTTAGGATCCAGATCACAACGCTCGAGGTCGCTATTGCTAGAGTTCACAATTGGGATGTGGGAGAGAAGCGGAAGTTGAGGGCGCAGGGGAAACTCAAGGACCCTGGTCCTGAGGATAAGGAGAAGGAATGACGAAGACGCAACGCAAGGCAGCGCATGAAAAGAAAGGCACATGCAGCGCTAGGAAGTCGGTCGGAAGCCCTGTCTTACATATGTCCCGGACCACATGAGCAGTCAGGCTTCCTGATCAATTGAGAAACCGTGAAATCCCAACTCGCGGTAGTGTTGAGATACCCACAAGCTCTTGAAGAGTTTGTTCAGTGACAACTGAAGGAAGGAATATTCTATCGCCTCTACTCCCGCATGGCAGTGCTCATTGCTCGAATCGACAACCTGCCAATGGGTCTGAGATATCAGGCTCCTCGAAACCGCAAAGAACCATTCGCACCAAACGCCCGGTGCTCGATCAGTCAACCAATGGTACCCGCCTCCGTTGTCAACCCACTTCTTGAACCGAGTCCACGGGGAAGATCAACGCGGATCGCTTCTTTGCCGCCTCTCTTGTCAACCTAACCGATGGATCTCTCATGATTTGCAAAGAGGAGAGTGGTGTCTTAATACCTAGCTCGTCCGGGGGGTCTGGTTCTCCTGGTCCATCTCTCCATCCTTCACGCCCATCTTACATCCATGAAGGTGCCGACAGGGGAGGAATTCGCAACCGCTGTGGCCACACTCATTGTCCGATTTCCACCGTCGAGTACCTATTCAGTCTGTATCCAGCTGCTCCCAACAATGGTACATCCTGGTGCCACATGCATAACTTGTCGGGCGCTTCCAGTGACTCCCTGATGGGAACGCCTTGAAGATACTCATCTCAGATCGTCGTGCTCATCCGACGCCGACTACTCTGCTCTACCCGAGTTGCGGAACAAAATGTAGCAAAGCGTCTCATCAGAAAGGCCATTCAAAAAGGGCGCAGACTAGCATACTATTGGGATCTGAATGGATTCAAGGGGTCTTTCCCATGTCATGGGAGAGTTCATTATCATTACGGTTCCTAGACTCTGCAAAGCTCACCTCGTAGGCGGATACACCTGCGACATGCCAATAGTGACCCAGCTGATGCTTCTTTTTTCAATCCTTGCGGATTTGTTGTATATCCACTGTGATCTAATATGCAATAGTGAATCATCGTGCCGTGACCATTGTGCGCGCTCCCGCTAGTTGCGCCCAAATCCCACTCTCGCCGCGTCACAGAAACACAGAGCCTAGTGTGTTGGTATCGTTCGTAACCTCATTAA
Source organism: Exophiala sp. LBMH1013 (assembly GCA_024611085.1). Classification (NCBI taxonomy): domain Eukaryota; kingdom Fungi; phylum Ascomycota; class Eurotiomycetes; order Chaetothyriales; family Herpotrichiellaceae; genus Exophiala; species Exophiala sp. LBMH1013. Next base: position 2,133,250 of record JAMFLB010000009.1, on the reverse strand, counting down.
TCATACATTCTCTTGCTCAACGGTCTTTTGCAGGCCCAATCGAAGGAAGCCATGATTGTCTGTCTCAGCCTTGCTGGTTGAACGCTAGCCATTCTCGAGGGAGTGTTGCGCTCGTTCTTCATCCTCCTGGTCTGCTGCGACTTTGATTTGAACTTGTGACTCTCTGGTGGTATCAAGACTCTGCATTTTACCACCTGGTGGATCAAACAGAGAACCAATGCCATTACGGTCGGTCCTGATGGGCTTGAGTGTGTCGTCAAACGATGACTCGGGATGGTGAGGCTTCATGCAAGGTTCGCTGTTTAGAATAGTGGAAACTTCATTGGACGCTCCGTTGTCCAGACCCTGGTATGGAGGCAAAGGGCCGAAGTGGCTATACCGTGTTGGCAGCGTTGGAGAGCTGAAGCTTCGAGCTTTGCGGGTCGTGTCCGGCGGCGGATTCTCTTCTGAATCTTGGTTGAAGTCCGGCCAAAGAACTTGTTCGTCCTCGCCGAAGCGTCTGCTCTGCTGCGGTACTCCTTTGTCTTGTTCCTCGCCCTCGCTTCCTGCAAGGCTGTTGCTGCGGGATCTTCGTCGCTCCTCAGTTTCACGCAACATCTCTGCCGGACCCTTGACAATCGCGCCACCAACTGCAAGCATGATCGCGACACTGAACTTGCCCCAGAGAAACAAAGACGTACCCCAACCTGTTCTGGGTCTTTTGTGGCGTGGCATATGCGCATCTGGTGGTGCTGCCTCTGTAGCTCTTGCACTTCCATCATGCTGAGGCGTCGTTTTCGCAGACTCCCCAGCAGCTGGAATACAACCACCATCCGCGGAGATCCTGTCTCGTCCCGGGCCGCAGTGCCGATCAGCAATGCTCTCGCCGTCATAAACCTCCCAGTCCCATCGGTGCTGCTCAGGGCGAGGACGTCCATGACCAATAAACAATCCAAGTACCCACCAACTCAACTTGCCAAACATTGCCCAGTTCGACCGCCATGCATTGGCTATGACTCGACGTGCTAATGCAAGCGGATCCCTTTTGAAAGCCCGTATGTATGAAGTGTATTTGGACAATGTCGCATAGATGGTTTGGATGGTTATGGCGGCAAGCGGTCGTGCACCTCCATGACGTTGATGGAGTATTTCAAGCGGACTGCGAGCCCTGTTGGCACCTCGCTTCCGGGAAGACGGAGGAAGCGACTGGGATGAGCTGACGTCTGCTTTTCGCTTCATGACGGAAGTTGGAGTCAACGTCGGACGCGGTACAGGCTGGTGCGGCAGCACATCGCCGTCGGTCACGTCCTCCTCTTGCAACGAGTTGGGAGAGGTCGAGCCTGCTTTGCGACGTTTGCGCGGGTTCAGCGGAGACAGGCCATCTGCGGAATAAGATGGTGATTGGACGGCCCCTCGGCCGGGCGCGAGGTCTCTTGAAAAAAGCGGCCGTGGGATTTCGACATGTTGCTCCAGTGTCTGAAGACCACTTTCAGGCTGTGGTAATTCCTCGTGAGCCTCGAGGTTATCAAGCATACGCAGGGGTCCAGAAGCACTGATCTCCGCATCCTCGAGGTGGGCTTGACCGCAATTTTTGTCGTACTGGGGTTCAATATCCATCGGGATGGCATCCTTGATCCCGAGGCCCCAAGGATCCCCTTGCGAATGAGCCTCCTCGACTGCCAGCACAGGGGAAGATTGTATTGATGCATAGTTGTGTGAATGATGGCACTGATCCGACTGGGCAACGGTTGCCTCGTGGAAGGCTTCGTTGCAGTACAATACTCGGTCCCTTTCAAAGACTTCATCTAGGCTCTGAAGGGCTTGGGTGGCCTGGTTACTTGTGTCATAAGATTCCAATGGTTGCGTTTCGATTAGACTTTCCATTCTTCCAGGCGGCATAGGAGGAGACGCCCATTGTGGCGTATAGGGTAAGCCGTAGTCACCGACAATGGAGACTGGTCGGCGTGGTGAAGTGACGGGCGAAGTCGAAGGAAGATTGCCGTTCTCGGCAGTGAAAGTTGGCAACAGAAGTGGCTTCAACTGAGTAGACCCTGGCATGAACTTTCGAGGTCTTCTCTTGGAAGGTTGTCTCGTGGGCATGTGTGGTCTGGTGTCTGGCTGACAACGGTCGTTCTGATGCCTCGACGGACTAGTCGTAACGCAAGAAGCCAGTGTTGATCGTCTGGACCCTGTTCCGTCCGTCATATGGGAAGACGACTTCCCCGTGCTGGAGTCAATCGACCGGGCATCATCAGCAGTTGCCGGATAGTCATTAACCATGCCACTCAGGCTAGATGCTAGCGGGGACGATGTGACACTCGCTGGAAAGTAGTCGGAAGCAGGCAGTGCAGGCGATATGTGGACTGACTGAGGCCGGCTCAGCGGCGTGTGCGTTCCCGGAGAGGAGGGCATCCGGGGAATGATCATGGACATTGGGCGCGCACTCCGCCGTCTTGGAGTAGGGAGTTCAAAGTTGTGCTGCGTTTTAGTAGGCGACAGGGCGAGTAGTTGTGTCAAGACCTCATTACGCTTCATCATATCGCGATTCGTAGTCTCGAGGCTGAACTTCTCTTCTTCCAACTTTTCGATCTTTCCCTTCAACACTTCCAGGGTATTTTGGTCGAGGCCCTTTTCCTCGCGGTCGTACTCCAAGTCCAGAATCATGGTCTGTTTGTGGTCTACTTCATCCTCCAGATCCTTAATCCTCCGCTTTAATCGCTGCTCAATTTCTGTGGATCGTTCGACAGTCTGTTGTAACTCCAATTCAAACGACGATTTCATGGCTTCTATCTCCTTTTTGAGCGCATCGTTCTCGTCCTTGGCCTTTCTCAGCTTTTCTTTCCAGTGGACATTGGTTGTGGGAGAGTACATTGCATCCTTGACCAATTGCAGCTCATTTTCGATGTGTTCAATGTACTCTTCCGAGTTGAATCGAGGCTTGCCTTGAGATGATACACGCCGAGCACTGTTCCGCAGTGAATGACGGTACGGAGAGTCCTTGTTAGGGGAAGGCCGACGCAGATTGATGGACACTTCTCTGAGACCCATGGCGGCCGACGGGCTTCTGCAAGCTTCGGTAGCGGAAGGTGACTGAATATCGCTGGAGGCGTCGTGATATACCGATGGCGTATTTGTTCCGGCTGTGCCTGCGAATCGCTTATCCGGGGAGTCTTGGAAGACTGGAATAGGTGCTCTCTTCTGGATGCCACGAATACGATATGCGCCGGAGTTTGTAATCTCATTCAGAATACTCGATCTGGGTGAAGTGCTGGTCAATTCGGAGTCTTTGTCTAAGTCATGGCCATTCTCTTCACGCTTCGTCAACCGGGGTGCGGAAAAGTAGGAAGTATCGTTCTCAGCGGATCGAATCAAATGCGGAAACGGAACAGTCATGCCATTAACAGAAAGCCTCTGGGCGGGAAAGCGGGAATGGCGCGTCTGTAGGATCCTCTGCTGCCGAGTATGGGGGACTGATTTCGGCGTATGAGCAGAATTGGGCTTGTGGTCTCGCAGGTTCAGGGTGGTACTTGATTTCGAACGCGTATGGATGGTGTGGACGGGCGAGAGAGGATGCGCATGAGCGTCATCCATCGTTGAGCTCGGGAATTATGTTGACATGGATGTCCCTCGCCGACAGTATGGTCCGGCCAGGGCAAGGCATACCATTGGCGTTACGAGCCGAGTGGTTCAGAGGCGTCTACTGTGTAGAGGAGTGAACGAATGGTTCGACAGGGTGGAAATTAGGCCGACATTCCAGACCTCGCTCAGCAAGGAATGATGCAATATGGAGCTACTAGAGCAATGGAATGTGAGAGAGAAACAAAGGACAAGTTGTAAGGAAGAAGAAGCTGTGAATGAAGTTTGTCTACAGACAGAATGGAGGTGGAAGGTCACAGGTGCGATGGATGGACCGTGGTTTGAAGTTTGAGGGAGAATGGATGGAGGCTGGCGAAAAGGGTGGCTGCGTACATGTTCATGTTTACCTTTTTCCTCAACTGGGAGCCGGCATCGTAATTAAATCGGGGAAAGTTGAAGTGAGCGTCCAGTAGCCACTAGCCACTAGCTGCAAGGTGTTGGCTGACAGCTGCAGGTGCAGTCCCACTACAAGTAGTACCCAGAAGCCGAAGAAGGCTGATCCTAGTCGCCTGTAACCACTAGATGGATCCCCTAAACCACCCCTACGCTCCCCTAAACATGCCTAAGTCCAGGTACCCAGCCAGGCCCTTAACAGGGATTACGGGGAATCGGCAGTCAAACCGAGGTTCTCGGGCCTCGTTCTGGGCCGCTTCACCTGCGCCTGCGCCTGCGCCATTCCTCTACACAGTCACATGATATTACTTGTACCACTCGTTCCCACTGCGCAGTAAAGCTCAGTCTCCCGAGTCCTCAACAAGACTCTCGATACTGCTTCCTACGGAGTGTTGTGTCGCTTCTGCTGCATTGGGTCACTGGCTTGCAGGCAATCTGTTACGCTTTGTTATGGACATTGAGACTCTCTACGCAAGCTTTGAAGTCAATCTGGTCCGACCGATCTTCTCCTCCTAGCCTTTCGGTAGCCAACAATCAATCTGACACCTGTCAATCGTCGGTGCTTTGGAGCATCAACAATGGCATCCTTTCAACCCCAGATCCTCAGGCATTGTCAAAAATGCCCGCTTTATCCTCTCTGTGGCTTCAATCGGGTCGCAACATAGCAGACTGATTGTGCGCAGGTAAGGCTCATTCAACTTGATACAATGGATTGCGAACAAAGGACATGCACAATGCGTAACAGCATCTACCGCGAAAAGATGAAGTATATCTTGCTCGGCCGTCGGCCTGTACGGTTTCTGCCCTTGCACGACCACATTGCTACCTTCGACCTTTCCATCATCCACTGTCGTGACGAGGCTGGACGAGTCTACCACATGGAACAGCTGACCGTGTTGATTGATTCAACATAATGTGCTTACAACTCCAATACGTTTTCACCCAGTGCTTTAACGGACGTCAGAATTGCACTGGGCGGATCAAACCTGTGACTGTTAAGCTCTGCGAACAAGCCATTGCCCAAGGTGCTCCCCCTTGGGAGGAAGGGTATACTGACGTGGGCCGTGAGGAGGAAGTCTGCATCCCAGAGATAGAGTTTCGCTACATCTACGGCAAGTGCTACGAATGCAGCGAGGAGCGTCCCGATGAAGACGGACTGCTTCAGAGATACGATCCGCGGTCGCCCGACAACAATGTGTTCCACACTGCTAACCAGGAACAGGATGACTTCACCTGGCACGTTGAACAGACTCCATGGACCGACCCCCTATTTCGGGAAGTCAACTGGACTCCTGTCCCGCGCATCGTCCCTCTTGACCCTCCTCTTGCTAGTCCCGGAGACTCGACAGAGTACACCCATCCTCCGACGGGGGTTCAAGATGCCTTTTATGCTCCAGAATACTGGCGACCCGCTGAAGGCCGTCCTGTGCGTCTTCTAGAAACTCCCAATGATCCTCCAAATTCTCGTCTATCTCGACCAGCCAAGCCAGAATTGCCAGCTAATCCAGAACTGCCGGAAGACTTTGACGAGCAACTGGACGAGCTAATGGCCGAGTATCGAGATAGACAGCCTACTCCGGAGCCAGCTGGGTTGGACCGACCAGAGCCACGAGGACGGGAACCTGGCTCTCCCGCAGCGCCTGCCTCCAGACATCAAAGCAAGCGACCCAGAAATGAGGATGAAGGTGAGGACGCACTCCCTACGACATCCAGCCCCGGTACAGTATCCAAGCGACCCAGGATCATGCTGAGATTCAAAAATGCGGCCAATGCACCCAGTGGTTCGACTAGCGGAACCGAAGAAGATACTTCTTCTTCAGGTGCTCCCAGCACCCCATCACCACCACACCATCGAGAGCCAATAAAACTTCGTCTCAGGATGCCATCCAAGCCCATGCAACCGAAACTGACGCTTAGGGTGCCGACCCGACCCACGAGGCCGAGACTGACGCTCAATATGCCACGGGCTGGCAAGACTATCACCCTGAAATTTGCGCTGTCTACCAACCCCAGATGTCAGCTTGCTTCCCAGAGAAGCCGGCCAAGTCAAGTGGTTGGAATCCGATCAGCACAACCGATACAAGGTCCGATGACTCGCAGCCGTTTGAGACAGTTGCAAGAGGAGCTTAGATATTCAGGACCTTTGACCCGTAGCAGGCTCGGGCAGCTCCGAGTAGATGCGAATCGACCCGGGAACCGAGCCAAGGCAGAGCTGTTGGCGAGTTTCCTGGAGCATGCCGATGGTCTCTCGCGCTGATGGCAGGTGGTGGGGGTGGGAAACCGTTGGTGATGAAGATGTGAGGAGAAGAGTATGCCAGGCTAGGTACCCAGCTAGGTACGGATGGCAGAGACTCGCGTATTCACGTAGTCGAGCGGGTAACTCTGGGAGGCTTAGGCTTGTATATTAGTTAGAGCTGGACTCAACTGGAGGTCGACTTCGAAACACGGTTTCTGCTTGAACTACGAATCAATCATATATTTGAATATCCCAGAGGTCTGCCCATCAGCCTTGACTCTACCATTGCATAAGTATGTTTGCGTACTAAATATCTTCCTAGACAATTTGTACTGTACCTAGCTGACAATTAGGTACCTAAACTAAGGTACGTACCTTACTCCAGGGGTATGCTGTGATTTGTATTTGACAATAATGATACGTCCCTACTAATCGTCTTGATCCGGCCGGCTATTGCCCCCTTTTAGCTCAGCCTTGTCGCCCCACTCCTTGGTGCTGTCATTCGTTTAGTCAGCCATGAGGTACTTGATATACACGTAAGAAATGGGAAGCCGAACGAGCACTCCCTCAAGACAAGACAAGACAACTTGAAAGTCATACGTTCATCGACAGACTACAAGTCCTAAATAACATCTTCTAACGAATCTAACGTCCAGCACAGTCAGTCACTGTTGAAGATATCTAGGTAGGAAAGGGTCAAGCGTACTTTCCTACCTAGATAGGAACTGGGTTTCGGCAGAGAGCTTATCTCTTGATTAGGTAGGTATGTACCGGATAGGTTTATTGAGGCTGTGCTTGACTAAAAACATGTCTGTTCGCTATTTGTATGTTCGGGAAACCAGCCAAGGACGAGCATGGCCTGTTTGTCCAGAATCCTCTGACTGTGCATGTGCCGTACACGCTCGGTGCGGTACGCAGTGACTCTGAAAGCTCATCGCGACTCGATTCGATCCGATGAAGTCCCGTTCCAACCTTGCTCGCACCAATACCCAAACACAGTCCTTCCAATTCCACCCTCCAAAAAATCAAAACCAAACATGCCTACTTCAAGCTTTCGGCATCAACGCAGCAGTTTCAGCACACTTCATGCATGATCGTTTCATTCAGCTCATCAGGTCGTCGTCCAGAGGTGTCAGCTCAAGGGGCGTAGAACAATCATGCCGTCGACTGACTAGCCCATTGGTAAAAGAGGTCTGCTCAAACGCTGTTGAAACACTACTGCGGGAAGGGGTATCTCTCGCATGCTGATTTCAGAAGCAAAAAAAGAAAACAAAAGAGATGCGCCGTCATCAACATTAATATCAGTGTCGTCAATCGTCATCGTCGTCAAGAACAATGATCTGTGTCGCACGCCTTGGCGCCGACGGAGTCTTTGAAGAGGGGAGCAGCAGCAGCAGCAGCAGCAGCAACTTCTTGTAACTTTGCTTGTGGCCCTATGCCCGTGGTCGGTGTGGACGCCGATGATGCCGCGGTTGTCGGAAGCGCCGCAGATGAGGATGTGGGACCAGAAACAGGTCGGTCCAGCTTAATTCCCAAGAAGCCCTCCTCCGTGACCATAATGGCCTTGGCTACTTCCAACTGGTTGCGTTGCTCCAATAACTTGCGTACCTCGAGCATGAATTCGTCAATGGCCAACATCGGAGGGCGAACGTCTTTGTTGCAGATTGGACACTTCCACTGGTCGGGATTTGTCACGCCACTCTCCCCGTCACGGCTCGTGCGACTCTGCAGGAATGATTCCAGGTCGAAACACTCGCGATGTTGGCATTCCTTGCCGCGCACAGGTGTCACCCACATGACTGACGTGAAGGGATCCATCAGGTCAATGCTCAGGGAAGGTTGCACGATGACAATGTCACCGTCCTCCTCGGCTTGATCGCCCCGTTGGCGTTTCAATGCCCCAATGATATTGGACAATGCTTCTTTCGCTTCGATGCGACCTGGCATCTTCAAAATTGTGTCGTGATTGGAGATACAGAGGATTTCAATAGCCATAAGATAAACACGCTGGGCTTCTGCCGGAGGCGAACTAATGCTGATTACCACTTCATTGTCCCCTTCTTTCAGCAAATCGGTCACATCCGTCGGTAGGTCCACACCATAATGCACCTTACGCCGAAAATCGACTCCCATGTCACCGTTGATGGAGACTGAAATATACTGAGGCCATTTCGTGCTCCGGACGCAGAAGTCAGAGAGCGTCGGCCGAGGCGTAGGGAGGCTGTCCTCGAATGAAATACATTTCAGTCTGAACTGAACGCATCCATTCCAGATATTGCGACGCCTGGCCAGGAGTTCACCTGTCGGGCTCAAAGTCTCTGCTTTACGGACCCAGAGGTGGCGTGGGATGTGCACATTCCAACGCACCAGATCAGGATTGGCCCCCAGGGTTTGAGGCAACTCAATAATATCTTCGACGTACTGGTAATACCTGGTCTCAGGCTTGCCTTCAGGCGCGTCGACTTTGATATACTCGGGGCTGCGGAGGTGCGCTTGATGCAGGGCGTTTCTGTCAGGGTCGGGACAGGCTAGTGTTGGTAAGACAAAGTCAGCGGGAGGAAAGAGAGCTTGAGCCAGCGATCGCGACGCCTGCCTCGCCCGTGGGGACGGGACCACCTGCGGTGGGAGGAGCTGCGGCGGTGCGACTGCTGGACCACGCCCAATACCTCCTCCGGGCTGGGTTGGTGTTGATTGTGCTTGATTTGAGATAGAAGTCTGTTGCCTAGAGATTGGAGCAGAAGGCTGAGTCTGTTGCCTGGAGATTGGAGCAGAAGGCTGAGGCATGTTGCTGGGCATATTGCTGGGCTGGGCCGGTATGCTATGGAGGGGTCCAAATGAAGTTGAAGCAGTAGGAGAACTTGGCAGGACTGGAGCCGATGCAGTTTGAACCGGCCGCTCGTTTGGCAATGCAGCTCGAAAGGAGGGCTGAGCTGCATATCGTTGGCCTGGTGGGCCTCTATAGGTGAACTGGGGAACCATCTGGGGCTGTTGTGGTGGATAGTGACCAGGCTGCGGCTGCGGCTGTCCCGGTGTCGCTGACGGATTAGGGGTCAAGGTAAGAAGAACATTCCCACCACTGGTCGCGGATGATTGATACGGAAAGGTCAATGTATGGTGTGCCTGAGCTTGCTGTAGTCCAGCTCTGTAATCCGCGAACAAATTTTGGTGCACTTCAGGAGAAAGTTGACCTGCAGCCGCGACCGTTCCGGCAAGGAAATGCTCATAAGCTGTAAAGTAACTCTGACGGAATATCGAAGCCGACTTGCTGCATTGAGCGATGGCCCCGTTTGTAGCACCATCGATTGTTGGTTGGGAAGCACTCTGCGCAGGGTCATTCATAGCCTGTTCAAAAAGGGCCGTAGCTCTCTCAATCCAGGCCTCGTGTGAGGTCCGATGGCGGAGGATCGTCCGGAATACGGCCTTCTGAAGGATTGGTGAGGGGAGTCGAAGCTGCAATTGCAGTTCAGTAGGACACGGCGGGAACCCTCTCTGGAGAGCTGTGTTCTTAATGCCTTCATATGCGAACCCCAAGCAGCTGAGGAAGTCCTTGAAAGACTGAATTACGCTTGCTGCCGCGCTCACTGACAGCTCCTTGATGTATAGGTGGATCTGCCTTGGGAAGTTGAGGAAAAGACAGTATACCTCCTTCGACAAATACTGATTCAGTCCTAGGATTGTCGGGAGAATCTGCAACCCGAGAGCTTGAGCCTGCGTGAGGTTCAGACTTGCCAATACGATATGTTGAGCGGCAGTCCAGGTACAATAGGCCAGATGTGCCAGGACGTAGAAGATATCGTTCGCCTGGCATGCCCCACGAAGCATTGAGAGCCGGCATTGATCCAGAGTTGGGGGGAAGGTCGCAGTCACAGGCGGGTTAAGAGTCCCTATGGCTGAATCAAGCAGCATAGCCAGAACTGTAGTTGTGGGAGCGATCGGGGAATCATGAGGAGTCGGCAGCTGAGTTGGTCCAGATGCTCGATCATTTGTATTTCTGATTCTTCGTTCAGGCCCGGGATTAGTGTCAGAGGGACGCTTTCTGGTCACTGGGAAGCTGTAGATAGATGATGGCGTCGGGTTTCCGTTCGCAGGAGGCGAAGCCTGTTGGGCCGATGCATGAGCAGCTACGCGAGGCATACGACCGCCGTCATTGTTCCCAATCCGCACTCCAAAGCTCGAGGGCTGGTTGACCTGCATATTGCTCACCGGTGGAGTAAACTGAGACGTTTGGCATGGCGGTTGTGTCCCAAGAGGAGCAGTTGCACTCGTGACAGTATTGGTACTCGCATTGGTCGTCCCAGAAGCTGAGCCAGTTTGTAAAAGAGCACCACCAACAGTATCTGCATTTCTTTCTGCTACACCTTGCTGCCCTTCTCTTTGTTCCGCGCTGCTGATGGAAGTTTCGGCTGAGGTCTCGGTGGAAATTGGCAGACTGATGCTATGTGCTTCGCCGCTCTCGACGACCGTATTTGTTGATGCTTCGGTCACTAGGTTGGACTCAGGTCTCCGCGGTGGAGGTGCTCCAGATGCTGTGTTGCTCTTCGCCACATTAGGTCGTGGGACTCTGCAGGAAGAGCCAGAGCCGGCTGCCGCATTCATCCACGACCGCTGAGGAGCGCCAATGAAATAGTGAGTAGTGTTATTCGTAGACTGGACGGCCGCGACATCACGAGACGTTGAGATGCCGTTCGAAGCATTGCCTCCAGCGCCCATGCTTAGGTTGATCGAATGGTAGAGCCTCGTGCCGATTTGAAGAGGGACGTACAGAGGTCGCAGGAGTGATCTTTAAGTAGCTGACGTTGGGTCGAAACCATTGTCTTAGAAGGAGGCCACGCAATTAACAACAAGAGAATTTGCTTTACTGGGAAAAAGCGCACAATCTTTGATGCGGTGAAGTCGCATTGTTGCTGTGCCTTTGGCGTCTGCGAGATCTAACAATACGACCCTGGTCGTGGCTGGTAATGGAGATAAGACGCTTCGCTCTCGCAGTCACAGCTCGGCCAACATCATTAGTGGACTGGTGGCGACCATGTCGACGAGGCTAGCTATCTCGCAGCATGATAGAAGGCCGCAGTGGCAAGTGTTGAGAGGCAGTAGGTAGGTACTTGAGCAATACAAGCGACGACGGAGGCAAGATACAGTCCAATTAATTAGCGGAGCGATAGATTTGCGGAGAAGCGCTTAGACGCTGGATACGACAGGAAGGCCATGCTAGAAGGGGCTCTACAAGGAGAAGGCTTTAGGAGGCTTCACCTAGATGAGGCCCATTCTTCCATGAACCACAGCCCGGAGCACTCCACTGGTGGTCTCACCACCCACCAAAAGGCCCTGAGCATAGATCGCAGCGCAGCCATGTGCCCGCCCGTCAAATAATAGCAGATACTTCCTCCAACAGACACCACGTTCGTCTATCTCATTGACACGACTCAACCAATTTTGACAAGGCTCTCCGTCTCCCTCCCACTTTCTTTTCTTTCATATTGCCTCCATCTCTACATCCGTCAGAACGTCCTGTCGCCGATCTGACGTGTCATTATCCCGGTCTCTTCCATCGAATGATACCGACCACCACCTGCACAACTGCAGCAACCAGATCGGCTCGCGCAACCTCTACTGCTTCCTCTCACACCCACGTCGTCGTGCAACCCTCCTCACCGACATAAATTGGACAGGCCCTGCACCCTTCCCAATCGCCCTGTGCCGGACGAGTCTACCATGCCGGTTCTCGCCACCACTCTGCAGACCGATCTGTCTTCCACGGTTCAGTTCGGCTAGATCATACATGAGCAGATCTACCTCACAGTGTCAGAGGCGCTGCGCGTGAATGCTCGACTGAGATCACGTCCATCAGTCACCATGTCGTATATCGCCCAGCAGCGTCAGCGCGGCGCCCTTCAACCTGGAGATATACTGGTGGTCATTCGTATGTCGTCGCGATCCTTTGCTGTACCATTGACAGTCACGCTGATAACAATTAATCAGATGATTTCGATGCCCGAAGTCCGGACGAGTTGACCCTTCGAAAGTCGGACCAGGTTGAATTGGTTGAGCTGGATGAGGGCTTCGGGGATGGCTGGTATTTAGGGAGACACCTCGGTCAGAGTACGACAGGCTTGTTTCCAGGAGGTAAGATGCTTCACTCTCCAAGACCGTCACCATGTCTGATATACCCACAGTCTACACTGCAAAGCTTCCTTCGAACTTCACTCCTGTCGCTTCCAACTCCAGACCTGCTCAGCCTGCGCAAAAGCTCTCCAATGGTGCCAATGGTGCCAAAGTTGATGCTTCCGAGCCCACAATACCCGAGAACCAGTCGACCATACGTCGCTCGCTCGTTGGCAAATCGCCGATACCACCTTCGTCAATGTCATTTTTCCCTCCCGTACAACGTAGTATTGGTCAGACTCTCTCGAGTACCATGGGTGGGGAGGAAAGTCCGGTTATGAACGAAACGTTGAGCGTTATCGACGAACATATTACGGACCTCAGCACACCCCGTCAGAGTCTTGCGCCTCCCAGACTCATCCCAGAAGACTCGGAAAGCGAATACAGCAGTCATCTGGATCGAGCTGACTACATTGCCGGTCCAGAGACCGATAGCGAGGATAGTTCGCGGTTAACGGAGGCGGACGTGAAGCAATGGAGTGCCAAAGACACCGCTGAGTTCTTAAGATGCCTTGGAGTGGACCCAAAGCACTGCGATATATTTGAAGAGCAGGAAATAACTGGAGATGTCTTGCTGGATATGGATCAGTCTTTCATTCACATGAAGGAGTATGATTTTGGACTGATGGGTCGCCGACTCAAGACCTGGCACAAGATTCGGGACTTCCAGAACCAAGTTCGCAACTCCGGGGACTCGAGAAAAAGCAGCTTGAGGCAAGATAGCTCAACCGAAGACGTGGCAAGAATCCGTGCTCGTGCTTTCTCTGGCGGCACCATCCTCCCTCGAATACCTAGTCTGCTGGAAGAGCCAGGACTCTCTATTCGCCAATCCCAACATGCTCACCCGTACCAACAAGTCGGGCCCGCCTCGCCTCCTCTTGAGCCGCAAATGCCGCCGTCACCTTTTGCAAGGTCTCAGCTTGGTGGGAGCACTCCTCCATCTCCATGGAGAGCATCAATGGCGGCCGAAAGTCCCAGTCGACCTTCAGCGGCGTCGATTCGTGAGATGAACCACTCGCGCCGGCACTCTTCGATCGACTTCGCCAAACAAGGATCTCCAGAGGCGTCTTTTGGGACCTTTTCGGCCGTTTCACCTCCTCACAAGAAAAATGCTTCACTTGATAGGGATTGGTCCATGAGTAATGCGACCACAGCTAATGCTGGTGCAAGTACCCCTTCACTTAGGGTGGACGTCGGCAAGAATCTCGGTGTGTCCCCTAGATCTCCGTTTGACGGTGAGCACTCTACTGTTGATATCGATCGAGGTTATTTCAGCGGCAATGAGGCGGAAAATCGTAAATCGCGGAATCTGCTGAGGAAGAAAGGAGGCGGGGAGAATGCTGGTCACTCTCGTCAGTCCAGCATGGTTGATGAGGCACGCAAACCTGGACAGAGCGTGAAGCGACATTCGCGTCTGAGCAGCGTTGACTCTATCAGGGACCGCCCTGCAACCATGTCTTCAGCGGCTAAAGCTTACCATAGCAGTTCTTACAAAGGGCGATTCAGGTCTGCAAGCGCACGAAACCTGGGTGCACAACGGTCTCCTGTTCCTCCATCACCGACCGTCACGAATCTAGAGGATGACAATCCCTCTTCTTTGTCGTCCCCCAAAGTTGCCAGCGGTTCTCTGTCGCCTGCCGCTGCCGCGCCTCTACCATGGGCAGCATCCCAAAAGGCACGAAAACTCTTTGGTCTTCGGGCAGCATCCGATGCAGTCACCGGAAGTGAAAAGGAGGCAGCAAACGCATCGAATATGACCACAGAACCGCTCAAGGAGAGTCCAATAGCTTCGCCTTCAGGCTCTCAGACGCCTTCAGCCACGTCTCGGAGCTTCGAAATGGACAACGCTGACACGTCATCGAAGGGCGCGGCCGACCAACTCGGACCGCTGCTGCACACAAAGACCACTGTACGCACCAACCCGAAAACGAAACGGCAGACAAGTGCTTATACGAAAGGTTTACTGCCTATTTCTCCCGCTGAAGCGCGGAAGCACTGCGACTATCATGGCTGGATGAAGAAGAAGTCCAGCGGGCTTATTACTCAGTGGAAGCCTCGGCTCTTCATACTTCGTGGCCGACGCCTCTCCTACTACTACTCTGAAAGTGACACGGAAGAGAAAGGGATAATTGATATTTCCGGGCATAAAGTGCTGAGCGCCAGCTCTGACCCAATTACGGCACTCCATGCAACCATAGCCGGAGGGTCGTCGACCGCTGGGGGTACAGGCACGGCAACTGAAAGTTCGACAGCTACCTCCGGCAACTCGAGCGGTGGCGGACCCTTCTTCTTCAAGCTTGTCCCTCCCAGAGCAGGATCGCCTAGAGCTGTTCAATTCACAAGGCCTACTGTACATGTCTTTCAAGTCGACAGCATCGTGCAGGGAAGAAAATGGATGGGCGAGATCCTGAAGGCGACCATCGAGCACGACCTGACGAGCTTCGAAACCACAAACCGGCAGAAGACCATCAGCCTTGCTAAAGCAAGGGCACGGAAGGAGAGGCCTCCTGCGCTCAAGGAAACAGACGACACTGGGGAGATGTCCGAGCTGGCCGAAAAGCCTACCCCAGCCGAAGAGAGAGGCCCGCGAGAAAGCGGATTGAACATACAAGGACTGGAGCTTAACGGGTCCAATATAGATCTCCAGTTGGATATTGATTTCGGCGATACAAAGGACAGTCCAGGAGATGATGCACAGCAGAAGACAGAGACATGATGATGCCTTGGAATAATTGATGACCTGATACACAAATAATTGCTCGTTTCCTAGTCCTGTATGTCTTGTGATGACCATGACTACGGTACCTTCCTACGTAGTAGTAAAACATTGAAGGATGTCGTGTCTCGAAAACCCTTCGTCTGACGAACAGAGAAAGACTGATTATACATGTACTCGCTCGCTGTCTGACAAGGCAGACTCGAGCCTTTTTGCCCAAATGGGAAAGACGCCAAGTCGCGTCCTCGCTCTACGATGATATACATCTCCCTTCTCTGTTGACTGGCACACTTGCCCCCATTGCACTCCTTTGTTTGGCGCCTGACTTTCTCTCCATGAATCGATGTTAATATTTCTCTCTGCAGGCAAGCTGCTGCGTTTTCTCGTTCCCGTCGCTCTCTGTCTGACTGTATATTTGTACCTTTACCCAATCTTCCATGGATGCGCTTTTCCTTCTAAGAACGGCGACACGCTAACTTCCTTCGCCGAGACTCTCCAACACCATCTACCCAGCTCTGAGTTCTCAAACGATACCCTGCGTCCCCCTTTTCGGCTCCTCATCCTTGCCGATCCTCAACTCGAGGGAGATAGTTCCCTGCCCAGGCCTGAAGATGGCTTGCTGCCCAAACTCGGCCGTCACTGGACTAAGCTATGGTTGGAAGAAGTCACAAATACACCACCTAGTATTGCTGGAATAACACGGGAAATCCTGCTACAAGACGTCCCACAAGCACTACAGGCATTGCGGAAACGGCTGGACCTCTTCGGCAATGACTACTACCTGGGTCATATCTACCGCACTTTACATTGGTGGACGAGGCCCAGCCATGTCACGGTGTTGGGAGACTTGATCGGGAGCCAGTGGGTGACCGATGGAGAGTTTGAATGGCGAGGGTGGAGGTTCTGGAATCGAGTCTTTGCCAATGGCAGCAGGGTCGAGGATGAACTTGTCACATTGACGCAGCCGGAAAAAGAGAGGATATTTGACATGAACGACAGTAGCTGGACTACCAAGATCATGAATGTTGTCGGAAACCATGACGTTGGATATGCTGGAGATATCACAAAGCACAGGATGGACCGCTTCGAACGATTATTTGGAAAGGCCAACTGGGACGTCAGATTCGACTACCCCCAAATTGACGCTATGGTGTCGAATGACACAACAGGCCAGCACCCATCTCTGCATTTGATTGTCCTGAACAGTCTGATTTTGGATACACCTGCGCTGTCTGAGGACCTCCAGGCGGAGACATATGATTATCTCAACAGCCTCATTGCTGACCGCCTGAGACCGGTGGAAGATCGATCTTCCTTCACTCTCTTGCTTACCCATCTACCACTTTACAAGCCAAAGGGGATTTGTGTCGATGCTCCTTTCTTTGATTACTGGGGCGATGACGACGGAGGTGGCGTCTACCGGCCTCATGGCTTAAAGGAACAGAACCATCTGAGTGAGCATGTTAGCCGTCAAGGCACACTAGAGGCCTTGTATGGTATGAGTGGCAACCTCAATGGACCAGCTCAAGGAAAAGGTCGACCAGGCCTCATCCTAACCGGCCATGATCATGAAGGATGCGATGTCTGGCATCATATTCCATCCGATTCACTCTGGTCTCCATCCTCTGGCAAGCCTGATGAGGATAAACGGACCGTATGGGACGCCGTACATCAAACACAGGCCAACCACAGTAACTCGCATACTGGAATTCGGGAAGTCACTCTCCGAAGCATGATGGGAGACTATGGCGGTAATGCGGGCCTTCTGAGCGCATGGTTCGACTTCACCACGGGAGAATGGGTCTATCAAATCGAGATGTGCGGTTTGAACGTGAAGATATGGTGGGCTGTTCATGTTATTGATCTAGTGGTCGTGGGTCTGTCGCTGGTCAGCCTTGTTGGGGTCATCCTGAATCACGAGAAACGTTCACACGTCGTTCAATACCAGGCCGTCTCTCAAGTCACAAAGAAAGCACATGCTTGACAACGAGTACACTATCGTCTAGCCTAGCTCCTCGACATAGATGAGCACCGGGTTGCTTGTGTTTTAAGCGCCCTGAAACATGGCATTTCCATTATCTCTTGTCCCTGCCTTTCTCCTCTCAGAGCCTGGGACAGAAAGAGGAACAACAGAGGTTAGACATGAGACTTGAATGCGTTGAATTACAGATATCTATCTCCCTTGTCGGCTTCGTAGCCATTGTAATATATGCACCGCGTTCCCACTCAGGCCTCTGCTCTGCACTCCTCAGCTCTCTTATGAGGCAGATAAGTAGTGATGATGAAGAAGACGTCGACGATACTGATGATGAAAAAGCCGAAAATGTCACACAGCAAACTCTGATAGACACTTCGCTCGTATAGACTGATGTAAGTGAGGTATATGGGTAGGTAGGTAGATAGATACAGAGCCGACTTGGCTTTGAAGGCAGTAATCGTCCATCCATCTTCCTGTTCAGCGATAAGAATGATTCTATTTTATTCGGAAATACTGACCACGACCATTTCCCCGTGGGCGTCCTATCTAAGTCAAGCCAGGCATTGGCAATTTGTTATATTCATATTAGAGAGAGCCTTGGACTAAATCACGCGGGGTTCAAGTCTACAATATCCTCGAGAGACTCTTAGTAAATGGTCCATATAGAGGTACAACCGTCACAGATGATCAGCCCGGAAAACTCGATAAGGAAAACAAACAAATGATGCGTCCCGATTCGTATTGCTATTGCTTCTGTCTTTTGTCTAGAGTAGCTACCTTGATCGGTCTCGCACCGCCACAGATGTCTGCTGTATCATCTGCTAGAGCTATCGTAAAGGGGAATATCAGGGGGCATGGGGGATAGGTGGTCAAGGAAAGAAGATCGATTGAGTGCTTCGCGTGGGCGTCCCGGCTGTCAAAACCCCTTAAACTCCTCCGTTGGGTTACAATAGCCTGAGAAGTTGCCATTGGACGCGTTCGAAAGGGTCATGACCGACTTTCTACTCCTATTCAGCCTTCTCGGAGCCCGCCTCAGCCGCGGTCGAGCTCTCGGGTTCCTTTGGTGCCTCACTCGACTGACCGGCGGCATCCTGTGGCTCGGCCTCGGAAGAAGTCCAAAGAGTCTATTTCAGCGTTAGCAACGTAGTCCCAAAGGTATGTCAACGAGCATGACGAACCAGGTTGTCCCTCAGTAGCTGCATGATCAACGTCGAGTCCTTGTAGCTCTCCTCGCTAAGGGTGTCAAGCTCAGCAATGGCATCATCGAAAGCCTGTTTGGCGAGGTGGCAGGCCTGGTCGGGCGAGTTCAAGATCTCGTAGTAGAAGACGGAGAAGTTCAGGGCAAGACCAAGTCGGATGGGGTGGGTTGGAGCAAGATCGGTCTGAGCAACCTCGGTAGCGGCCTTGTATGCCTCAAGGGACTTGTCGGCAGATTCCTTTCGCTTGTCGGCAACGGCGAATTCGGCGAGGTAACGGTGGTAGTCTCCCTTCCTGTTGATCAACGTTAACACCTGCTCTTGCTTTCTTGTATGTGGCAACCATGAGAGGATCTTACATCTTGTAGTAAAAGACCTTGGATTCACCCGACTGAGCAGAAGGAATCAAGTGCTTGTCGAGAACCTCGAGGATATCCTCACAGATCTTTCCGAGCTCTTCCTCGATCTTTCGACGGTATTCCTTGATGAGCTTGACCTGAGCCTCGTTGCCCTTGGACTCTTCCTTCTGCTCGATAGACGTGACGATTCTCCACGAAGCACGGCGGGCACCGATAACGTTCTTGTAGGCGACGGACAGGAGATTTCGCTCTTCGACGGAGAGTTCTTGATCCGCAGAGGCAACCACCTTCATGTTCTCGACCATTTCTAGACATATATCAGTCGCTGTGTGCGTTGACGCGGGGAACCAAACTACCTTCATATCGCTCAGCTTGCTCGGCGAGCTTAGCCAAATAGACTGACTCTTCCACACCCATTTTTGCGGTGCTGTCGGTGAGCTAGTTGATAGAGAGAGACCTTTTGGGATGAACAGATTAGCCCGGTGATCCGGAGACACGCGATCGACCTTGACAACGATAACAAAACGCGATCAACGACAAACGAATAGAGGCGCTGATGGTTTGTTGATGTGTAGACAGGCGAAGATTTGCCGCGTGTAAAGAATTATGTTTGACTTTGTTGTGATTGTGGCTGCGCGAATTCAAGATAAAGTGAAGTGGACACCGAAGTGTGAATTGACGTCAACCACAGGCGTCTTCTGTTAGGATGCGAGAGGACGCAGGGAGACTTCAAAAGTGAGGCTTCGCAAAGTCTGAATAAAATCTAGGATCGCAATCCGGATCAAGCTGAACCGATCTAGACGAAAGCGTTGGGGCGAAGTGCGAACAACTGTCGCGGCTGGAGGAGAACGTGGGGTACAGGTATCCCTGAGACAAACAAGTGGTGAATCTGGAGGGCAGCTTACCGTCTGAAGAGAAGGCGAGAGATGAACGAGCCTTGCAGATGCGAAGACTTGAGAGATGGAGAGCGCGGGCGATGGATATCAAGGGTGGAAGTGGTTGATTGTAAGGTGTGGTGTGTCAACAAGTTAGAAAAGGGTAGAGATGGGAATCTCAGGTTCAAGACGAAGGTGTTGTGCGCAGCCAGGACGCAGGCGGTGGAACTTTATTAGCGGTGCCGAACTGTCAGTCAGTTTAGTGACTGGGACTCGGGCGAGGAAGTTGTAGGGGAGAATCAGCAATAAGGGAATCATACTAGTGAGGCCTTAATAACCTTAAAGCTCCGCGCTAAGCCTGGTAAGGGCAAGACGGGAGCTTGGTCTGCCGCCAAGCTACTATTGATGGAGATACAAACACTGCCAATTATGTCTATTGCTGTGTTATGCACTTGTTTCCCAGCTGTGAGTACCCCTGTTGCTGCCTGCGGGTGCAAGGTATCTCCAAAACAAGACAGCCTCACTCCCAAGTATCAGGGATGGCATGCTGTCGATTGTTTTGTTTTGAGGCCGGCCTGTCCTATGTTTTGATAGGACTTCTGACACGCGTTTCGTGATGATTTATACCTATCCATCATCCCATAAAGAGATATCTACTCATCTTCTGCAGGACACGTGTTGAATATTCTAAAATTGTCAAATACACGTACTTGTATAACACCATCCCAGATAAGAGGCCACCTAGGTGAGGGATTATGTGGCCTAGTAGGCTGAATAGTGTGCCGTGCGTGCTACGTTTGTTTGCCTACGCCATACCTACCTAAGCAGCAGCGGAACAAAGGAACACGTGATCAATAGCTCCCTATCACTGCAGCTCACGTGGCCTTCGTCATCTCTGCAACCTCAAGCGAGGAGCTTCCCGCACTGCAGCCGACTCTCAACTGCCACTTCGTACCTAGCAAACCCACAGCCTACCCTTTCGATCTCCTGATAGTCGAACAACAATCGTCAAACTAATCCGCCGAAATGCTACGCACACAAGTCGTCAAGCTCGCGAGGGCAACCCCGTCGCTCCAGCGTTCTTTCTCCGCTGCTGCCATCAGAGCTTCTGAGGGTGATACTGGCGGCATCAGATCTGGGGGCATGGCCGCCGGGTACGTTCATTCCGTAGCCCTCGATATGTTTTCAGCAAGATTCTGACCTCATTCCTATTCTAGTGATTCGTGGACCAAACGCGAGCAGGCCAACGAGACCAAATTCATCCGAGAGAAGGAAATGGAAAGGTACCCTTCACCACTCTTTTCAGCCTTCGAAACTTGGACAATTCCAATGATAAAACAAAATAAAACTACCACTTCTCTATATTGAACAAGCAGACTGACGATGCTGGTGGTGATAGCCTCCGAAAGTTGAAGGAAAAGCTTTCCCAACAACGAAAGCATCTGGATGAGCTGGACCAACATATCAAGGATTTGGAAAGCGAACGTGCCGGGGAACAGTAAACATGAGCAAGATTTGACCTGGGAAGTCGAGGCAGCATGGAGACATGCCGTTGATTGAGTCATGAAGTGTTGCAGAGTTCTGCTGACCACGGAGGGCTCAATTCTTTTTTAGCTACGTACGTGTACAGACTTGGCTGCGGCACAATCAATTTGCTTCCTCCACTCATCCAGGCCTTGTGCCTATCCTAGACATA
This sequence comes from Exophiala sp. LBMH1013, assembly GCA_024611085.1. Lineage (NCBI taxonomy): Eukaryota > Fungi > Ascomycota > Eurotiomycetes > Chaetothyriales > Herpotrichiellaceae > Exophiala > Exophiala sp. LBMH1013. The sequence continues at coordinate 2,112,024 of JAMFLB010000009.1, read as the reverse complement.
TCCTGCGCCGCCAGACGACTTTTTCGCCCCTGTTGTTTCCCAATCATGAAGATACTCTGACAGTGGAATGGCCTCTTTTCGGCCAAGATTGGGTCACTGCTTCACCCTTTTGAAGAATCGTCCAGGTCAACTGTGCCCTCATATCGAGTACTCATCTTCTACCCATGTAGCTTCGGTAGAAATCCTGAACCGCTGCACTGCCACTTCCATCCGCGGAGTTGGTTAGGTATCCTAAACTGCTTGCGGATTTCTGTGCGGTCGCCACCCTCTCCTGGAGAGCAACGGTACCCTGGTCGATGGCCTGGAGTTGAACCAAGTGCGAGTTTAGAATCTTGACAATTTGGGTAATCTGGACATCTGTTAGTATTGAAACCCAATAGAAGTTCTGAAAGCTTACTGGTTCATCAGCTTTGCCACTCTTATTCAGATTAGCGTTGGCAGCGTTGACCTCCTCAACCATGCTCTCCAGATCATGTTCCATTTCCTCGAGTCTCTCCCCAAGCTTCTCTGCGAGTTTGTAGGTTCTCTCTCTCTCCTGATCAGGTCCACCTAGCTCGCTTGGGTTGCTGTTATCCTTGGCCAGCATCTCCTCCACGTCATTCTCGTATTTGGTGAGCCAGCTTTCCAGCTCGGCTTGTTGGTTCTCGACCGCTGCAAGTTGCATGTCAACGCTCATGGTCTGTCTCTCGCAAGTGCGCGTCTTCACATAGAGTTTGTCAATCTTGGAAGAGTTGTCCACGATCAGCTGGTCCCATCGTGCAATAGTCTCCGCGTGTTCCTTGAACTCCTTAGAGTATCGTGACATATCAGTCGCCCACCGTGTAAGAATTTCATCCATTGTCTTATTGCGTAGCCGCGATTGTGCAGGAGGCGTTGGGCCAGTGGTAGACGTCTGTGTCCCCGCAGTTCCCTGGGCACCACCGGGAGCGGTGGTGGCGCTAGTTGTTGCAGGAGCAGTGCTGCTGGTGGTGGTAGGCTGCGAGGTCTGGGCTGCTGACGTAGTTGGGAATGAGAATGTACTTGCGGCGGAGGCTGATGCCGTTGTCGGTTGAGAAGCAGATGTGGTTGTTGCGGGAGCGAAGGAGAACCCACTCTTCGCAGGACCAGAGATGGTTGCTGCAGAAGTCGAAGCTCCATTTGTCGCGGGTGTTGAAGCTGAAGAAGCCGTGGATGCTCCGAGGTTGAAACCGCCAAACAATGGTTTCTGAGCAGGTGCTGAGGTTGTCTGGGATGCTGCTGGTGGTGCCTCCGTCGAGGCCTGCGTAGATGGTGCTCCAAACGAAAAAGTAGGTTTACTAGGCCCTGCTGCATCCGCTGTCGTTGCAGGCTTTGAGAAAAGACTGGGAGCGCCAGATGACTGCGGCGCGTTGCCGAAAAGCGACGGAGCAGTCGACGGAGCAGGCTGAGAGGTCGCAGGAGTTGCTGCAGCTGGGGCGGAGGTTGAAGTAGATGTAGGACCAGTGAAGGACAAGGGCTTTTGTCCAGAGGTGGACGCAGTTACTGCTGGCGTGGAAGTCGATGTAGACTCTGCTGGCTTCGACGGCGCTCCGAAACTGAAGCCTGGTTTGTTACCAAACAGACCTCCTGTGGTTGTTGAGGCGCCTGACGAGGCTGCGGAGGTCTCTGCAGGCTTGCCAAAGCCGAAGGTGGTAGACTTTGTTCCGTCCTCAGCAGGTTTCGCGCCAAATAGCCCTGCACCGCCTGTGCTTGCACCAAAAGTCGAGCCGGATGGTGGGGGTCCAGCAGGAGTGGTTGAAGCGTTGCCGAAACTGAAGAGATTGCCGCCGCCACTGGTTGCAGGTGTGGTAGAACCAAACAGAGGCGCCGCCGATGTCGTCGTCGATGGGGTTGGACCTTTATCCGGTGTGCCAAATCCTGAAAAAAGGGGCTTTGAGCCACCACCGCTCTGGTTGTCCTCAGGCTTCTTAGCACCAAACAGCCCGCTAGAAGCCCCTGCGCCTCCTCCAGTATTGGTCTGTCCAAAGAGGTTCGACGTGCCAGATTTGTTCTCCGCTGACTGCCCTCCGCCAAACAGGGACTGGGAAGGAGGATTAGATGTGGTTTGGTTTGTAGCACCTCCAAAGCCGAAGGAAGGTGTATTTGAGCCTTGTGTGCCCGATGTACCAGTATTTCCGAACAGACCGCCTCCTGATGCAGGTTTATTGGTTGCGCCGAATATCGACTGGCCACTTCCTCCAGCGGTGGACGAAGGTGCGCCGAAGTTGAAGGACGCCATCGTAACGGTAGGCCAGCGAAGAAGCTGTTTTGTTCAAGAGGTCAAGGTTTAGGAAGATGGCATGGCAGCAAGGAAAAGGCCAACGGTGCTGCGAGTATGGGCTATTTGGCCGTTGAGCACTGTTCAAGAGTCGCCGTAATGAAGGAATCTGCGTCGATCGAATAAAGGGTCGGTATGTTTGTACAGCAGTGAGCGTGCAGAGGTGATGTGGACGCGCTCCAAGACGCGGAACAAAAAGTCATTGCAGCCTGCAAGTGGCCGAAAGGGAATGTCCAATAATGGTGGCGGGCGCTACATCTGGCCGCAGTGCACTTCAACCTCGTCAATTCAGCTGCACACCGCTGCTCAGCCAGAACATTTCTCTTATCTGGGTCTACGTTCTCAGAGATTAATTCCCATGAGTGTCTCGCTTTGAATATCATGTCAAGACCTGCCTCAAGGAGTAGTTCGCATCTGGAGCCGCCCCGCAAAAGCGTGGAACTGGTCGACCCAGGTGCACACGAGTGTAAGACTTTCCCGCCCATCCATTGTAAGTGACGGCAGTGCTGAACCCGATCTAGTATCATCAGATGGTGAAGAGGAATACTTTTCAGATGCTTCAGAAGGCCGGAGGCCAGCTTCGAGACCGGTCACTCCTTCGTCACCCATTCCAAAAACACGAATAGAGAAGGTCGATGATGAGCCAAGTCATGGCGAGGTTCCCGGGACGCCTGCATACGAGAAAAGAACGAGAGACGCCGTGCCTGATGAAGTTGAGATATTGTCTCCTGGTCGGCTGAGCCGCCGCTCTTCTCAACTGCTCGAATCTGCAACCACACCGGAAGGCACCACGGTACCTCTCACAGTAGTTGAGAAAGTTGACCCGGAGTATCCAAGCCACGGTGAAGTTCCCGGGACTGCTGCCTATTCAAAGAGACAGATGGATGCAGCCCCGGACGTGGTCATCAAGAACCCTGAACCGGAGAAGAAACGGAGTGTTCGGGAAGATGATCTCGACAATGCAAGACAAGAGCCCTCCACTTCAAATACTTCTATCCCACAGACTGTTATTACACGGGTCGACTCTACACCGGCACACGGCGAGTTTCCAGGCACAGAGGCGTACGAGCAACGTACTCAAGATGCGAGCCCAGACGTCTTGGAGATCAAAAACACCACTTCAGGTAAACCTAGCGTCTAACAGCATCTCGGAAGGGCCATTGACCTGTTTCAGGGTCCCCAACACTGGAGAATTCCAAGCCAAATTCAAACAACGGATCCAGTTCTGAAAACGGCGACAACGCACGCGACGATATTAATGAAGAAAATGATTTTGCTGACGACTTTGACGACTTTGAGGAAGGCGGCCAAGCTGGAGCTGATGATGACTTTGGAGACTTTGACGGAGGATTCCAGGAACCTGAAGCTGAAGCTGAGGCCGCGGAGAGCCCTTCTGTATCTATCATTCCAAACAATGCCATACCTGCCGAAACTTTTGTGAGTCTCCGATGATTATTTTGTTCTTGCCCTGGAAGTATGCTAATGTTCTTTTGGTGGATCCAGCCCCTGATAGATTTTAACAAGCTCTCGTCGTTACAAGAGCTGCTTACTGCAACACAGACTCAGCTGGACGCCATGTTCCCGTCTTCCACCGCCGACCAAATATCCACCCTTCCACAACCAGAGCCGATACCGGATTCTTCCCCAATATTCCCGTCCGACAGGTCGCAGTCTTTATGGAAACAACTTATCACTCCTCCGCCACTGCAACCGCCTAACTGGACTCAATCCCGAATCCGACGCCTTTTCCTGGTTAGTCTAGGAGTTCCGGTCGATCTTGACGAGATCCTTCCGCCATCCAAGCAAAAGAAGCTTGTCCTGCCGGATATCAACCTGGAGCCGTCTGCTCGGAACTCGGAGTCCGATAAGAACCTTGGTTCAGTGGCCCGGTTGAAAGCGCAAGCCGCCAACGACTCGACGGGCTCGGTGGATAGCAGCCAATCCGGGGCAAAGGAGAGGCTTAGTCGGTCTAGGAGACCGAAAGGCCCTCCCCCTCCTCCCGAGCTTGATCTGGTAGCAGTGAAGCGTCTTTGCGCGACGACGGACGAGAAGTTGGACGGATTTACGGATGAGGAGCTTGAAGCGCATGTCACCGAGCTGAAGGACCTGACGGAAAAGACATCGGAGTTACTAGAGTATTGGTTAAAACGGCGGGATGGGTTACGAAAAGAAAAGGAAGCCTTTGAGGGTGTAATCGAAAACCTCGTCAGGCATGCGAGACGGGTCCGGAAGTAGCGATATTTGTGCTGGAAATTGGAGCCGAGCATCTTCCATTCTGCCATACTTACCTATTTGTCTCCTATTGAACGTGATGTACCGTTTATTCAACAGCCTTGCCTACAAGGCTCAAACCAACGTATATGTTTTAATAGGTCGATATGCGAGACTCGCTAGGCGGGACCGCAATGCCATGTCAGACTTGTGGACCGTCAGATACCGATGGCCAAGTACGGTCAAAGTACTAAACCAAGACTCTCAAGAGATAGATCCGTTGTCATGTGGCAGAACATAACTGGTCCAGCAGGTCAGACTTCTCTTGGACCAGCAAAAGGACGTCGATCCTCCGGAAATAGATGCCCTAGAATTTTCGCGCTGGAGCATCAACTTGCTACAATTTCGCTGAATCGAGAAATCTGATTCCTTTTTCTGGAAACTGGAGTGCCTCATGACCGGATTTATATACCCAAGGAATTTGAGGTTGAGCGGGAGGTTTATCCTGCTCAAGGGAGAGAAGCAATTGGATTGAATAAGTGCTGCTTGAGGAGAAGGTTCCCCTTCAAAGGTGGCGTTTCCCCTCTCGTTCTTTTGTATGGCTGCCCGAGCGGAGATGCTATCCAGTGCAAGGGGGCTGAAGGTGGCGATACGTCGAGCGGCCAAGGAATCAAGGCTCTTTCTTCCAAGGGCATTCGGCATGTGATCCGACCACGGATGCTTTCACCTGGTTTGCCCTGTGCACTTATCGTGCTAGAGATGATATGGATCAGGCGTTCCGTGGTTGCAGAACAGTCGTTGCTTGCCAATCGTACGACCCATGGGCTCCTGTCATCGTAACAATTTTGAGGCGACTGAGCTCGGAATGCAGGTCAGGAGCGAGGAACATGACTGATGAGTCAGCCACGAAAGACGCCCTATCTGAGACTACCCAAAACATCTCAAACGACGCGGACGACCGCATGGGTGGGACAGTGAATTAGACAAATCGTTGGTGGCTAGTCATTAGTCCGTAGCCTTGTCTTACTCCAGGCTTGGAGGTAGACTACGGTACGGTATAGGTAATGATGAGGCCTTGATGTCGTCGACTTGGATGTCGGACGAGGCTGGTATCGGGATGCTCCGTGGACACTCCGGATGTGATTGATAAGATTGCTAAGATTACCAATGCCACCACATCGCAAAGAGGTGACAGTCTCCAACGGCAATGCGCAATCCGTCACTGTGAAGAGTAATAGACACTGCCATAGATATAGATCAGCCGGCTTGTTTTGTCTGGCAAGAGCAGATGTAGAGATATCGCGTACTGGGAAAACACTCGGAACGTGTAGTGACGGACCGTACTGACTATTGGCGGGGAAGTACGGAACTGCATCTATTCAAATACGCAGAAGTACCTCGTAGTATCTGCTGTTGGACTTCCAATATATAGAATACTTCATGCCTTGACTTTCAGTACCTAGCCGACAGACAATCAGCTCGTCCCCGGAATACACAAGAAAAGGACAGTTCTATTCCAGCGGGGTCCACATACACCACTGTTACTAAGACATAGATTCATTTACCAACTCCTGCCAGTTGTCAGCCTTCTCAACCGACACACATGCAGCCCGGGTAGCCATCCTCAAAGCGTATTGCCATATTCGCCGAACGACCATGCCTATGGCCGATCAGAAAAAGCAGACTAGTACAGCCAACCCGTTGAAGAGGCCTCGTCAAGAACCCGTGTCTTGTCAATTCTGTCGGTCTAAGAAACTCAAGTGCAGTCGACAGTATCCTTGTTCCAACTGTGCAGCCAGGGGCCTTCCCTGTGACGGGCAACCCCAACCTTCTCAGAACCTCTCTCCTCCAGCCGATACCCAAAATGATTCGATTCTGGCCCGGCTCAAACGACTGGAGGAGATAGTTCTAGGATCACCGCAACATGGGTCGTCAGGCGCCTACCAAGGCTCACATCCTTCTCCGTCGCTCACCCAATCCCGGCCAACGACTTCTCCGGTGCCGGGTATCTCTCCAGCATCTGAATATGAAGAGACTGTTCAGAGTCTGGAAAAGATGGGTGCACGTCAAGACCCATGGTTCCGGCCCAACTTCATAGGCCCCGAATTCCAGGTCTCCCCCATGCATCAAATCTGTTCCGCCCACAGCATGGCGCAGACACAGACTGTCTATGGTCAGCAAGCGTCAAAGCGCGTGTTTCTTCCGCCCAAGGAGGAAGCTTCTCTCTTGATGAGTCATTACATTTCATACATCGACCCTCTGCAACATGTGGTCTACATCCCACATATCCGTGCTCTGATGGACTCGGTTTACCTACACTTGGAACAAGGAGTTCCGGTTGTTCACAGCCATGTAGCACTCGTGCTAAGCATATTCGCCAACTCTGCAGCCCTCATTTCAGGCAATGTGGGAGGACTGCAGCACCTGTTCCAAGGCTCCGATCCCTATCAGGCAGCAATAATCTGGGCCAATGCTGCTCTCGAGGTACTGGAATTTTCTCGTCGTACAGCCTCGTCAAGCCTGGAGGACATTCAGGCATCGATTCTAACGGGCTTTCTGCTCTACCACATGGAAGGCTACACTGCACGCTCTCGCTACTTGTTCGTCGGAACTATTGCAACTGCACGCGACCTCTGCCTTCACAAAATTGATGCACCAACTAACCCACCTTCGCCGTACTCGAATTCGCTAGACACTGAACTCAAACGTCGTGTCTGGTGGCATGTTGTTGCAACTGACTGGTGAGCATCATCCATTTCAACCCCGCTGACATTTGCTGAAATTCTTCTGCAGGCTGTTGGCTCACAATGGAGGCCCTCAAGAGGGGACCTATCTATTGCAGCCTCGACAAATGCGTGTTAACATGCCACGAAATGTCGACGACAAAGATCTGATACACGATAATCCTCCAATAAACCTGCCGTTGTCCGAGCCTACCACCATGTCATATTATATCCAACGCATCAAGCTCGCCGACATCTGTCGCAGCGTGGTCGATGTGATGCCTCTGTCTAGCCTTCAGGTTTCGACAATCGACTACCTGGATGTAATTGCTCTCGACCGCAAATTCGAAACGTTTTTCGAAGAACTGCCTACTTTCCTAAAGACGGATGAACAGAGCCGCAGCATAAGCGAATCAATCATGCGCAGGTATCCTCACATGAGGGTCCAACGATACAGCTTAGGAACAATTGCCCTGATCCGACGGTGTAAACTACATCAGCCTTTCCTCATTCGTCGTCCGGCCAAAGGCAACTACACCTATTCTCGAAATATTTCGCTGCAATGTGCACGCGAGGTCCTTAGGATGAAGAGGTTAGTAGATGCGGAACATGGCACCATTTTGCACGCCACCGTCAAACCTGGGGTTATAACTTACCATGTCTTCATGGCCACCATTGTTCTGGTCATGGATCTTTGCTTCAACCGGAATGAGAGCGACGACACGGCCAGGAAAGCCGAGGTTGAAGCCGCTTGCAAGACGCTGGAAGACTCCATTTCCCAGTCACGGTGTCATGCCTCCTATGAATTCTTGAACTCACTCACGGACACACTGCGCAAACACAAAGTCAAGTTACGCAATTTACCGAGTGGTACCTTTCAAAGACCACCCGCTCAAGAATCTATGGCCATGTACCAGCCTCCCAAAGACGCGGTGCCTATCGCAAAGCAAGTTTCCGAGCAGCTCCAGAATCCATGGTTACAAGACAATACCCAGAACGTGCTCTCGGATTTCGATGAGATATGGAAAGAATATATCGAGTATGGGCCGAATATGGATATGCCAGATTGGGATGGGCTCTTCAATGACCTTGACTCGCGACTTTGTTAATTCAATGTCAAGGAAGGGATTCGCAACCGGGCATTCAGTCCCCATCATGGCGGAGTTCCATATGTGCTTATCGAATAGCATTCGTACAATAGCCAGGACACACCTGAGTCTGTCTGAGGACTGGGACAAGAGTAGTGACAAAATATCAGGCAGCCCCTTTCCAAAGGCCGAGAAATTCATTGCGCACCTACCACCAGATTTTATATATATAATAAAATATTATAGCTATAGTATAAATTTATAGGGAAAAGTAGAGAAGAAGTGTACTAACGCTCGTTATAAGGTTTCAAATGAACAAGACTACTAAAAGCGGCGTGGCTTATGTTCCCGGAACGACGTTCCTTGGCGGGCAGGCATATGCTCCGATTCGCAAGCAGCCGCCACGAGGCTCTGGCCAACGTCTGCGATACATCTGTCAATCACAACGTACTGTGTACTTCCCTAGGGCTCTTGAAGTTCAGTAACTCTGCGTTCAGCTCCGGAGATCCTATTCTCGCCCAAGCCTGGCGCCCTGCTCCGGTCTCGTCGCATCCAGTCTGCTCCTCCTGCTGTCCAACCGGATCAACCAGGTCTATTGCCATAGATTCCTATACCTGATACCGGCCGCCTCCACAAGAACAAAACTTCGGTAATGCCTGCGGCGATGGGCTCAAACGCTCCCTCACTCGATGCGATCCTCCACACCCTCCAACAATATCTCAGTCATGGCGACTCATCGCAAAGCCAGCCGCAACTACAAAAGGCGAAGCTGGCCCTCCTTCAACACAACGCCCTGATCCCGTCACAACAGACGCCCGTGCCCACACTCGCGACCGCTCGATCAATCCTTGAAGCCGGCGCCCTTCTCTCTATCCGCTCAAGAGACCCTGAATCCTTTGTACGGTATTACTCCCAGCTCCAGCCATTTTACGACTTTCCCGGCCTACAACAGACACCATCTCAGAATCGATCCAAGATCACTGGACTGTACCTGCTCTTACTGCTGAGCCAAGGAGACTATGCCGGGTTCCACACACTACTAGAGTCACTTATTGTGGCGGAAGGGTCGAATGGCGCGTCAAGCGTCGAGGACGACCAATTCATCAAATACCCGATTGAGCTGGAACGGAGTCTGATGGAAGGGAGCTACGATCAGGTCTGGCGCAAGACAAGTGGCCGAGATGTGCCCGGGGAAGAATTTGCTTTGTTTTCAGATGTGAGTAAGCCGTCGGGCTGTTGATATTCTAGCCTTCGGAGGACATTGCTGACTGGTTGGTGCGTCGCAGATCTTGATCAATACGATCCGTCTGGAAATCGCGTCTTGTGCTGCCCGCTCGTATCCTTCCCTCCCGATCGCCTCGGCCAAGAACCTCCTATTTCTCGACTCAGAAGGCGCTGTTATTGCATTTGCTAGGGAGCAGGGATGGAGTCTAGAGGAAGGCAGATTATACTTCCCTGGCTTGGGGGATGCAAAGAAGGCAGAAGAGGGTGATCAGAAAGAAGTCGTAAACCATATGATTGAATATGCTAGGGAGCTGGAGATGATTGTTTGAGGAATCAAATCTAGCAAGGCACCAGAATTGGTTGATGAACAGAACCCGACACAGCTTGTAGTCCCGGGTCCTGTCGTCAGCTGCATCATATCGGGGGCGGCAGGGGCGAAGAAATGCAGACTTCAAAGGGCGAGCGGTAACTATGATTCATACACGATCAAGACAAAACTGCATCTCGCTATTGGGAAGGTCGCCACAACGACCGAGAGTTTGGAACTCTTCCGCAGCCTCAATGTCTGAATGTAATGCTCAAAAAGCACTAGTAACTGTCGGAGCAGGCCACAGCCAGACTGTATTGGACTGGTTGAACTCCATTGCCATCACTTTTGACAATCCAGGTCATTGCCCAAAAGTCGCGATCCAGAGCCGGGAGATATTGCGGGATCCTGTTTCATCAATGCAATATCAGGGCCCAACCCTGCCTTAAGCTCTCCAGTACCGCCCTCCTAGCATGACTCGTCCCAGCCTGTCCCCCGGCCCTTGATTTGAGCATCTTCAAGTCGTTCATTTCCGTCATGAAAATTGAAAATTGAAGATTGACATTCTTCCGCACCGCTCCCCCAAGACCTCAGTCCGTCCATCACTGACTTCCAAGCTCGGCTTTAAACCGATCCACAAACTTCCACGTACAGATCTTCATATCGTAGAAACTGGTGCTAACGATAGTGTAAGTGAAAGTATTTGCGTCTTCGAGCCACGCGTCGCAGCAGTAGACCATACTTTCGTGGCCGGCACGGAATGTCGTGAGGGGCGTTATCGTCCATGAATCCCAGCCTGGATCGGGATTCGAACGGGGACTTTGTGGGGTTGATTGGGTTCTGTCGGATGAGCTGGTCGGGGTGTATGTTAGGCGAAGAAGCGCTGCGCCGCCGTGCATTAGGGAGGCGAGGATCAGGGTGTGGTATTGTTGTGGGGAAGCGGGAGAGGCGATGACGGCGTTGGTGTTAACGTTGGTGTTAATGTTTCTATTGATGTTGATGTTGGTACTGTACTGATCAAGCACCTTTAGTCGCCACACACCGCCGTTGAGACGCAGTTCGGTCTTGACAGTCGCACGGTGCGGGAAGCTCTTGTCGTCGAGCTCGTAGATGCGGATGAATTCGTCGTAACTCCCTGTCACTAAGGGGATGAAAGTGGCGTCGTCGTCTGTGGTGAGCGCGAACCTGGCACGCTGATCATTTGCGTGATTCAAGTTACGGATTCGTGGAAGCGGGAGAATAGCCACCACCCCGGCGGTGTGTGTGCGCCGGTCTTTCCAGAGTGGTAGGATGTGGGTTGCTGGGTTCTCGTCTTGGTCTTGGTCTTGCTCTCCGTCATCGTCATCATAGGTATTTGGAGATGCTGATTCGGAGGTGGTCAGTGGCATTTCCACCATCGAGGCAATCAATGCGCTGTCGTCTCCGCCGCTGATGATTAGACGATTGAACGACGCCGAGTTATCGCTTGCGTCGGGGTTTGGGTTCGAGCCTTGCGCGACGGCCGCTGCAACCGTCCAAGCCTCCAGATCATGTTTATGAACATCGACAATCCGGACGGCCAAGGGGTGAGACGCCCGCTCATCAAACAAGTCCTTGATAGCAGGGATTGCAGTGCTGACGATCTTCGTCTCTCCGAACGAAGTGGTCAGCGCCAACGAGACCTCTTGAACATCGCTGATCCCAGATACGCCATGCACGCGCGTTTCAGGGAACCAAGTAAACTGCGTGACGAGGGCGACCAGCCCATGCTCATCTTGGTCTGACACGGCCGCCGTGCCCAGAGGAAGTAGTTTCGTGATGACCCGCCTTCCCAGTACGTCTCCGTGCTTGACGAACCGGAAGAAGTGCATTTGCGCATTACTGGTCGCGACGCCTAACAGCGTCTGGTCGACAGGATGGAAATGCAGATCGAGGATGGCGCAGGGAAAGTCAATTCGGTCGAGATGCGGCCCGAGCATGCCGGCGTATTTCGGCTTGAATGTCGGTGCCACGGTCGTGATTTGCAGGCTGCCTCTGCGTGTTTGCGCTTCGTAGTCTCGTGTCTCGTCTTTCTTGACCAACGAGTAGGTTCCTATGATCATGTATTCTGGGTGGTCGGGGCAGATTTCGACGGCGCAGATCTCTTGGTCGGCTGTGCGGCTGGTGAATTCGATCGCGGCGTCTCGCTGTTCTTGCTCTAGTTCCATGATTGCTGTTCGGGTGAGTCTGAGGCGGGCCTGGCTGGGTTCGGGGAGGAGTGCTTGTTCTGCGCGGTATCTTTTGATGTTGGCTTTGATCGTCTTCATGAGCTCGTTGAGCGGGCGTTTGGGGATAGCCATGATGGGAGTGAAGAGGGAAGATGGCAGGGTTTGGGGATAGCAGTTCAAAGACAGTAGGGCCAAAGAGTCTTGCTACCTACAAGATCGGTGACTTACTGAAAGTGGTGGATGGCCAATCCAAGGAATATTGTTGGGGTTATGGATCTATCATCTGGAGGAGCATGGGAGGGCTCTATGGGTATCGTTGCGGTGTGCACCAGAGACACATCATGTTTAGATGCCCGGAATGGTGAGGATGCCCTCCTGCTGGCATTGGCATGCGATATACCGAACGTTGCGAGGCTGAGATCAAATGCTCGAACTTTTCACAAGGCTGTCACTATACGGAGGAGTATTTCCGCGTTCGTGCCACTCGTGCCCAACAAGGCTGCACAATACTGAAGAACGTCACACCTGACAGCATGCGCGTGTTTCTGCATACCTGGCCGCGATGAAGATGTAGCTGGCGCATCTTCTTCTTCACCCTCCGCTTCATGACCTGGTGGCTGGTCGTCAAACGCTCAGCCTGATCACGTGCAGAGACTTCTCCCGTAAGCGAAGGGGAACGTCAACCTGTCAGTCCCTCTGTCACACGTCCCTCTAATGAATCCAGTCGTCCCTCGAAACACGACACCCTTCCTCAATTGGAGGTTTGGTTGGCACTAGACGCAACCGTGCGTCTGTACACTCCGCGCGTCGCTGTCAAAAGTCGATCCTAATCTCCCAGACCGGTGCTGTTAAAGGGGGACGTGCGAACGAAGGCGGACCATGAAGAGCCATGTGCCGGCCAACGGCCAGAACAGTCCAGTCAGGGTGGAAGGAACATCGGCCTCCTCGCTACGCCCAGACCAACATAAAGGTCGCGCCGTTGCTGGAGGCTGGGAGACTCCGGCTCGAGTGGTGACTACTTTTTTGTTCTACCTGTACATATCCTGGCTGGTCTGCAAGTTTGTTTTCATCCCATCCCAAACCTTTCATTCCTAAACCCGAAACCGAAATGTACAGATCTACTTTGCTATTTGCTTTCTGCTCCGCACTGGGCTTCTGTGAAGCTCAAGTTGCATGGTAGGCGATGTTCTTTCAAGGAGGCGACACCCCTGGCTGACTGTCTTACAGCGATATTCGTTTACTTTACTCTCGGCTGTTGGCCGATGCAGCGCTGGCCGATAGCTTCTGTACGGACTTTCTCGAAGGATCGAATCTGTCGGCCCAGTTTATGCAGCAGTTTGGCACTGAATGCCATGATGCCTATCACTCCGAATTAAGCATGGGCTGCTCAATATTCGAAGCTGCCAAGCGACTTTTACAACCAGAAACGTCCACCGTGACTGTCACGGCTTCGGAAACAGTGACTGTCAAAGAAACGGCGCAGTCGGAGTCGTCTAGGATTCCATTTGCCAGTCAAGGCGCGAGCACCACGCTGGCGCTCTATGTGTCTTCAACGCAAGAGCAGGGCTCAGGGGCGGAGGGCCAGCAACCAGTACCATTAAGCAGCCTCACTTCCACGACGACCAGCACATTCTCCTCGTTGGCCGGTGCTGCAACATCCATCCAATTCAGTTCAACCTTGTCCACCACCACAGCCCCCTTCCTCCAATCGACGCTATCTTCATTGGCAGCACCATCGCCCATCTTCACGGGCAAGTGCATTCCGACACCTTTACCTGCAGCAGTGGATCGCCATGTCTTTACTCCTCTGGTGGATTTATCACTGGAACAGTCGGCGGCTACAGTGGCAGCAGCGGCGACAGTTGAGGATCCGCACGACCCCAACTCCGAGAACTGCAGTCCATATTCCGTCATCTATCTTCCTGAACAGGCCTCAAAATCCTGCGTTCACTTGACAGGATCTTGGACGCCACTGTACAGCAATGTGTATTACGAGTGCGTTGCTCGAACCCGCGCACCAAACTTTGTTCCAGCCAGTCATGGAGACGGCGTGGCAGGATTCAACTTTACCGCAAGCGACGAATCCTTCTCCGTGGTTAATGCCCGCCATTTTGGCCCACGTCCGGAGCGCAAGTATCGAGAGTCTACCTTGACATTGTTCGTTCCCAAAGAGAAGACATACACGGTGGACTTCTGGGCTTGCGGAGCAGGCACCACTTTGATTGTCGGAGAATTAAGTTGCACCTACTACGGCTGAGGAGGCATCGACAAGCTTGGGATGGTGCTTTTGCTTTGCCTTTGAATTGCTGCGAGCGGAAGACCAAAAGATACTATACCACGATTAATGAACCGTGCCGCGGGAAGGCACACGATAAGATGAGGTTGAAGCGGGTCGTGAAGGGCCTCCTTGTACAGATACAGATCATATACCGACATATGTGGGATAATGGATGAATCAACATACAGAATAAGTGTCTTTCTTGTTGGAAGATGTTTTGTCCAAGATGGCATCGCAGCCTTGTCGCCAATATTATTTTATACACTAGTTAGTTGCCTGCTTTAGCGTTTCAGCCTGATCAACCTCTTCAGAATGTCAAACAACAACCAACATTTTCATCTGCCTGCTTTGTATGTCGTCGTCCTTCTGTTTGCTTTGGCGCCTGCGCTTTTCTTGTTTTTGTACAGCGTTTGAGAATGTCTCGGCGTGCATGTTGTCAAATTTGTTCATGACCTCTGCTTGCTACTTGCGAATGCCATATAACTCACTTCCTGTTCCTGTCCACCACCACCACCATGGCTCGCACATCTCCCACAGAAGCGCTCGGCTCGCCAGCCGAAACATTCGTTCCTATCCCTGATGATTTGATAAGCGACGAGTCAGATTTCTATGGTAAGACCCTGGAGCACCACCATCCGCTTCATGTTTCCACCCAGACCCAGCTGGGCACGTTGGGTTTGATTGTAACTTTGGCATTCCAGGAAGCCCCGACACAAAGTCATACTACAACAAGCTGGAAGCAGGATACAGGGTGGAAAAATATTGGGCCACACATGGACAAAACGCTCAAATGGTCGCCATTAGAGGGAAACAGGCGCAGAAACTAGCGGCGGAGGAACGAGCAAAGCAAGAAGCTGAGAAGCGGGCAAAGGCCGAAGCAGAAGCGCCAGCAAGCAACAGTACTACTCCACACAAGTCCGGTGGTCAGACCTCTGTCGATCAGGACCAGAAGGACCTCAAAGACGAAGAGGCCACACTCTCGCCCTCAGCCTCACCTTCACCATCGCTTCCGGTCCCTGATCCCATGGATTTGGATTCCGCTCCTTCGGCTCAGAACAAGCCAGCTCCGGCGAAGAAGAGTAGTAAAGACAACAACGACAACCACTACGATGACGACACCAGTGCAGACAACAGCAGTATCAAACTACACAACTACTACGAAGGCAGAAAGAACGCGAAGCAACTCTCCGAATCCGTCTCCGACTTCCTAGCCCGTCTCCCCCCTTCAACGACCACCATCGCCACAGGTGGACCGTGGATTTGGATTGCGAACCCGTACCCAGACCGGAATGGGAACTCGGATTCATCAGCTCCAAAGTCCTCGCGTGATCGCAACCGTATCAACGCTCCCGAAGCCGCAGATGTCTTTTCCTTCAAACAGCTGGGCTTGAAGATCCTCGAGGCATACGATTCACGCAAGCGAGAGTTGAGGGCCCAAAACCCAGACAAGCCCCAGGGCAGCATTACACGCATGCTCCTCCCCGACCGCATGGGCCTTGAGCCAGCCATTCTGCAGGCCGCCCAAGCGACGAACGTAACATGTGGGAAATGGATGCTCTTCCCAAACGCCGAGGATGTCGATCGTGTCTGGGCCATCGTGGCTCAGGGAACATGGGAAGGCAAATTAGGAATTGGTGCCAAAGTGGCCGTTGCGACAGATGCGCCTGATGAGGAAGATGAAGATGAAAACGGTGGCCATGACCGCAACAGCAACAGCAATAAAAACAGACGCGGCCGTCTCATCTGCATCTATACCTACAATTTCGCAGATAAGGCTGATGTCAAGCGTGTGTTGCTGGGAATGAAGGATCTTGGGCTGCTCGATAGCCGCAGTCACAATCAGACCAGATACGGCGGCGGCGGCAACCAAAGAGGCTTCGGAGGCAGTTCCAAGCGTAATGGCCTGGCTACCATCTATTACAAATGCGACGCATACACGTACCTGGACATCGTGAATGGGAACGACTACAAGTTGAAAGCCAGCATGTATTGTTCAAAAGATCTTTTGTGATGAGTGATCTGACTCTTGCGCTGTGGACTTGATTTCGATATGGATGAGACTATGACATGGTTACGGCAGGGATGAACTCACGCACTCTTTTCTGCCACCCGGTCCGATGGACGGCCGTTTGTGGAAGATTTGAGATATGATGGTGTTTCGGACATGCGAAGAGCAGAATAGCGAGAAAGGGGAAAAGTCAATGTCGGAGTCGGCGTCGGCGTCGAATCGAAGAAGATGCTGATCATGACAGGATGTCTACGATGATCTCTCTGCTAGACCATGTGATGAATGATGGCCAGGTGAAGAATGATGATGACGATATGTTGATAAGCAAGCGGTTGTCGGTCATCCTATGCGGATGATGAGTTTATGCAATCATGAATGATACACTGATACCCCAAGGCTGAGACAATGAAGCTTGAATGAAAGATCTGAACAAGCAAAGCAAAGCGAAGCAAAGAATCCCAGACGACGGCGTCGAGGCAGTCTGATCGCACACCAGATGAGAAACCCCTGAGACTTGGACCCCTTACCATGCATGGCCTCCCATCCATTTATGAATTCACTGAAATGGAACGAAGAGGCTCGGCTTGTGCATTGCAAGTCTCAGCTATGGCATCGTTTCCAATTCCCAGAAGAAGAGAAGGAACCCGATGCCCCCTGAGGAGACGGACCTCGAGACCGATACGGTGAGGAAGTGAGGATTTCCATTTCTCTCGTTATCCATCATCATCTTCTCCATCCTTATATCAATCCATTCTCCTTCGTCTTATTTCATTCCCAAATTCCCCCAGGTCTGGATACCAACCACTCTTATCTGTCTTCCCTCTCGCCCCAATCCAACATCACATCACATCACATCAAGAAAACACCACCATCAGACCTAACCACCGTGCCAGTAACATTCTTATCCTTCATCAAAAACAAATACCCCTCAACCACATCCTCGACAGCACCGACTTTCCCCGTGGCCTGTTTCTTCTCATATTCCTTGATAATCTCCTGTTTCTTATCGCCCATGGAATCCCACAACTCAGTATCCACCGCTCCAGGACTGACGACGTTGACTCTCACGGGTCTCAAATCCACAGCAAGCCCCCGAATCATACCGAACAGCCCACTCGCAAAGGCCGCAATGACCGACCATCCTGGCGCCGGCTTTTCCGCCGCCGCGCCCGTCGTCAAAGTTATCGACGAAGCCGGGCCGGGCTTGAGCAGCACATGACCATGTTTCGCCACCATTAAGGGAGCGAAGAACCGCACCATGCCTGCTTGTTGGGCGCTCTGGACTGTGACTTGCGATAGTGGGCTTGGCGCTAATGCGTCGCCTGCCGTGAAGACGATATGGTCTAGGACCTTGGTGTCGTTGGTGTCGTTGTCGTTGTCGGTTTGTTGCCCTTTGTGGATCTCCGCGATCTGCGCAAATAACTCCCGAACATTGTCTTCGAGGTTCGCCCCGTCGGCCAAGTCGCAGCGTAGACCGATGATGTTTGTCTTTAGACCTGGACCTGTACCTGTCGGTGTCTTTGGGTTTGTGTTGGAGTCCGTGTCCCCGTTCACAGCGTCAGGATATCGCTTCTTCAACTTGTCCACTGTGGCGTCGATTTTGGTCTGGCGTGATGACGAAATATACAGGGTCCCTACGCCGTGCTCGACCAGTGCTTCGGCCACACCGTAGCCGAGGCCGGATGTGCCGCCGACGATTAGGACGGATGTCCCGGCTAGTTTGGAGGTGTATTTGTAGTTGGAGGTGGATGTGGATGCCATAGTTATCTTGTACTGTGTTGTGTTGTGTTGTACTATGATAGACAGAGGAAGACACGGAAATAGACAGAGGAAGAGGGCACAGATAGAAAAGGAGAGGAAGAGAGAGAGTCGAAGCTAGGTGAAGTTTTTTTTTCTCACCAAGTCAGGTACACGTAGGTATATATGTATATATATATATATACAACAGCCTCTGTTGGGAAATGAAGCATTTGTCATAGACTCGTGGCCTGTTCACATTATGTCTCCATGGTTTCGGACGAATACAGGCCCGCTCAGATACCTCCAGAGTACGTACCGTAGTAGTCCGTGCCTTACGTATTGTAGTTTAAGGGTATGTACGGTACCCTCGACCAATGTACTTTGTACGAAGTCGATGACCAGTAGATCAAGTACGTAGTGTGTGTGTGTGTGTGTGTACCTTGTGCATGAGGTCAGGCTCGGATTCAGGGGGCCCGCTCGGAGTTAAGGAAAGCGGGCGGGCGGACTTGCAGGCGGTATCTCCGTGATATACTTAGTAAGTAAGTAGAACGTGCACCGACAAAGCTCGCTGCACTACGCTTCCAGGATTGCGGTGTAGGTGTGGACCGAGGCGGAAGAGGGAAGAGAGAAGACGAGAAGAGATGAGATGCTGAATGAATGATATGGATTCACACTTGGTGGCATGTAACTGGAGACCATATGAGAGCAGGAGAGTGGATTGGGATTGACAGGATTGCAATAATGACAGTGTCTAGTCTCTATCATTACGTAGGGAGCAGTTATATATCATCCATCGGTGTCGGTGGTCTTGGTGAGGCTGGCAGTGTCTGCCTTCCTGCTTGTACCACCAGACCCATTCGTTCTTGCACGTAGACTGCAGTATACTCGGTATACTCGGCCAGTATACATACCATTTGCAGTGCTGGGGTATCCAAGTTTCTTTGCTTTCTTCCAATAACACATCCGAGTCACTCTATTGTGTCGCGCGATCTCAATCACCCCCTGAATCGTGTACATCCTCATCACTCCGCTGGGCTGTATAGATCTCTTCACCCCGTTGTCGTGCCATTATGTACCGCGTGGATCGCAGCCATGACATCCAATGCAGCAAGTTGACTATGACTGGTAGGCAGATCCATCGGACCAGCCCACCATGGCCCATACTGGCCTAAACCATTAGTATCGCGCTCCTGAAGACTCTGGAATTGCCATTCAATGAACGCGACCAGCTGAGATTGGACATCCTCATACACCTCGTCCCGGGACAAGACCTTGTATAATTTGGCCAAGCTACGCAGTAACACGGCCTTGAATCCCACGGCATCATCGTTCTCCGCGGCTGTCTTCTGATTCGGTCCCGTACCGGGATACGCGCCACGTTCTGTGAGTGTGCCGTCGGCATCGACCCATGTTGACCGCGTCATGGCATTGCGGGCCATATTGGCCGCCAAATCGAGGTATGTGCCAGCCCCGGGAGTGTTGGCAGGTTGGGTCTGCATCTGTTTCATGGCATCGTAGATGGCGACCGACGCAGCGATGGCTTGGCCCGTGTTGTAGGTGAATGACCAGTCGAAACATTGGCCCGTTTCGAGGTCAATGTGGTCCAGCACCACATACTGGTCGGCTTGATATCGACATCTCAAAATCCAGAAAAGGCTGAACACGGCATACGTCAACATCGCCTGGCCTTGTGCTTTGTCTTGTTGCAAAGGAGCCAGTCTGGCTGAAAGCTCGGAGAATAGTCCCGTGGTAATGGCGTTGACTTGGGTCTCGTTGTTCTTGTTGCTCCACATGACGCCACCTTCCATGTCGGTGCCGTTGATGATGTATTTCCCTGGTTGGATCACATATTCACGCACGTGGGTCCAGATGGTCTGCGCCACCGAAAGATCGTTGGGGTCTTGCGTCAGATCGTACATGTCTAGTAGGAAAATCCCCCACCAGCTGGTGTCGTCGTTGAAATCGTTGATGCAGTCCGTTTGGTTGGCTTCCACTTCGATCAGCAGATCGTGCAGAATCCCCGCATTGCCTGAGGTGTTGGACCACGAGTCGTGGAGAGCTATGGCAGTATACCCATTGGCGACTTGCCAGTAGCCCAATCCGGATATCTGGCCGTTGGCTTCTTTGGATGCAAGAAAGACATCAATGGCAGTTTGAGTCGTATTGATGAGAGGCCCAGCCCCTAAAGATAGAGACGTGTTCATTTTGTGTCTTGTTGGAAGCAAGCTGGGGTTATCGGGTTGGATTGGGAGACAGAAGACGAAAGACACACGTACCTTGGTCATCGTCCGAGCAGCAGCTTTTTGATCTACTCCGCGAGGTCATGATGGATCAAACGGCCGAACAGCTTGAAGGTCACGTATGCGACCTGCAACCCGCGACCTGTGATCTGGTGTCATGGCAAACAAGACTTCACCCCCGAAGACTGGTAGGCTGCCTCATAGAAGTTGTGACAGACCAGCATGTCGAATGATTGAGCAGATATCTTTCGCATTAAATGACGGTGACTCAAGGCGCTAAAGCAGCAAAAGACCAGTTCAGTGACGATCAGCCCTTGGGTCTGGCGGCGGCAATGACAGTGACACTGCGTTGTAGTCAAGGTCGGGGCCTCAAGACTCCAGCCGCCTGGCCGGTGACTTGTTGGCACAAATGCGGTGTAATAGGAGCGACAGCAAGAGACGTAACAAGAGGTGAGAAGAGAGAACTTGTTCATGTGCTGTAACCATGAATGATTGATTGATTGATATGTCGTCGATGCTGTTGCGGGAGGAACAACATTGATCCGGATGGGAGGCTGTTCCGATTGGCTGCTCGGGAAGCCACAGAACACTTGCCTCATCAGGCAGTGATCGTCGGGCGGTATCTCCGGGAGTGGCACTGGTTAAACTCCGAGCCAATGAAAACGACATCAAGAACATCGAACCAAAGGCTGCGTTGTAAATGACTTCAACTTACTCTGTATATCATCATTGACTGGCATGTTGTATCGGTATATGTACTTGAGTACATAATGGCGTTCATGGCGCCGTCGTCCATCTCCCTCCCTTTCAGACCACCCAGTCCACAGTGTCCATCCTTCGGCCTCGTACCACTCTACGCCTCGTACGCAGTTGAAGTAAAGTTTGAGTGGACACCTCGACCATCCTCACAATGACATCGTCAATGTCGACCATCCTCATCCTGGGTGGCACCGCAGGCATCGGCGAATCTTTCGCTAGAGCCTGGCACAAAATGGGCAAGAAAGTCATCATCACAGGCCGTCGCGAAGCCCGACTATCTGCCCTGGCCCAAGAACTCCCCGGACTCGAGACGTACACCATGGACAACAGCGTGTTGGGGTCTCTGGCAGATCACGCCCAAACCATACTGTCGCGGTATCCAAAGATCGACACCGTTTGGGTGAACTCCGGAATCCAGTATCAAGGCAACTTCAAGACTCTGGATGGTTTCTCCGACGACAAGATCATCAACGAGATCAACACGAACCTGACGGCACCGATCATTCTGGCACGCCATTTCATCCCACATCTGCTAGCGATGCAGCGGCAGACGACTTTTATGATCACCTCGTCTGGTATTGCTTTTGTCCCGATCGGCTTGTTTCCAGTCTACACTCCTACCAAGGCCGGGGTGCATGCCTTTCTCGTGGGAGTGAGGCAGTCGCTGAAAGACACGAATGTCAATGTCATTGAAATCGTGCCGCCGTATGTCCGGACCGAGCTTGATGCCGGAAACAGAATGGACAAACTGATCACGCCGATGGAGTTGGATGATTTCACGGCGCAGATGCTGCAAGCGTTGGATAAGCCGGCCAAGGAGATCAAGGAGGCAGCTGTGGGATCTGCGGCCGTGTCGGTCAAGGCGTGGCGCGGAGCCATGGATCCGATTTTGAAGACACGAAAGATGGATGATTGAGGCGTAGGGAAGGCGGGCGACTGACTGGGACACAGAATATAGAACCAGACCAATGCGGTTCTTCGACTACATATATCAACAGGATACAAGATAGCCGTAGATGCCCTAGTTTATCACTTCAATAACGAAACCCCGTGCAAGTCCCCACTGCCTGTACGTGCTTGTCATCTCTTGTATGTCTATATCTAATAGCCCAGTCAGAGCACATCTATCTCTTGTTCGATCTGTCTCTAGCACCCAAAGCTAACCCTTCTCCTCCTCTTCCTAGCATGAGAATTCTATTTGTCTTGTACTTGGCTCCATGTGGGTATTTGTCTTGTACTCGACTCCATGTGGGTATTTGTCTTGTACTCGACTCCATGTGGGTATTTTCCTCCACCCCGTCGCCAGCTTTATCTTCATCCCTAAACATCGAGCCTTATCCCCCCATTATTCTCTGTTCGAGGCCGTAGGAGGCACTTTCTTCCTCGGAACATTGGGATCCGTCGCCGGCGATGCATCCGGATCGAACTGTGGCGTCGGCTGTTGTGATTGTGGTTGTGGTTGTGGTTGTGGTTGTGGTTGTGGTTGTGGTTGCGCTGCGGACGGTGGAGGGCTGCCGGTAATCGATCCCGGCGTTGTTGTGCTTCCACCTTGCGTGTCTTTGGGTTGTGGGAATGATGCTGACGACTGTGCCGACGACGCCGACGACGACGAGGGACCTTCCCCCTGCCTTCGCGGAAGAACTGAGGCTTTGACTTTTCTCTCTGGGGGTCTCTTTCTCGGTCGGCCTTGTTGGGTCACGGCCACGATGATCCGTATCTCCTGTCTTGCCTTGCTCTTCTTGACCTTCAGAGACCTCTGTATCATTGTCTTGGCTTTCCTTTCTATCTCGAGACGGATCTCGAGTCACCCTGTCCGTTGACCTGTTTCTGTCGGAGTCGTCATGGTCTTGGCTTCTCGCTTTGTCTTTATCATCATTCGGATTTTGATTATGATCCTGATCTTTGACGTTGGCCTCCTTCTTAGGCTCTTCGTTCTTAGACTCTTCCTTAGGTTCTTCCTTCTTAGATTCTTCCTTAGGTTCTTCCTTCTTAGGTTCCTCCTTCTTAGGTTCTTCCTTCTTCGGCTCTTCCTTCACCACGACCGGCTTAGCAGCGGTAGCAGGACTCTCATCCGGATCTGGCCCCAGTGTCTGCTGTGGCTGCACAGGCCCAGCGACCGGCGGCCCCGACGTCACCCCCGGCTCAACAGTAACCAGAGGCACGGTACCCACCGGCTGAGGAGCCGCCGCAACCGGCAAAGACACAGGCAGACCACCAGGCTGAGACTGAGACTGAGACACCGGGACCGGGACCTGGACCACGGCCGGCCGTGTCCTGAGGCCCGAATTAGTAGGATCAGAAATGCCCGGCACGCCAGCCATATACATATCCGGGTTATTAGCGGTATTTGTCCTGACAGCACGATCGAAGAGGCGAGTGAGTCTGGCCACCTCACTACGCACCGTGACCTGGTGGTCGTCGGTGTTGATCTCATCATAGCCATGCACACGACGCGTGATGCCCAACCACATGACTTCGGAGTTCTCGATTTCGTCCACCACGCGCTCCAGGTCGTCGCGGAACATGCGTGCGCGCATCGGCTGGCCGCGCGACTTGAGGTACGCCACTAGCCCGGCGATGATGGTGTTCATGGCTCCAAAGACCGTGATTAGGATGTGTGATGACTCGGATGCCCCGAGGGCCGTCAACGCCGCGCCTAGCACCACTTGGGACAGGAGCAGTGTGTTGGAGAGCGACGCTGTGAAGTAGTATGTTAGTCGTTGTTGGCGGAGCTGCCGTGTTGCTCGCCGGTAGAGGGACTTTGGAGGTGACGAGGTCGAGCTTTTCTTGCTGCCGCTTGGTTCGGGTGCTGATGATGGGACACCGACCAGCATGCAGAATTGCCGGTGCGGGTCTGAAAAGAAGTCATCGTCGTTGTGGTTGTTGTGGTTGTTGTAGGAGGAGGAGGAGCGGGAGAGCAGTGGCGTGCGTTCGTCCGACATGGTTGGAGTCTTCATGAAGCAGACACCCGACTCCTAAGCCGAGTATTTCGCCCAGCCTCGTCAGACTCCAAACCACGTATTTCTCAATCCTAATCAGACGAACCCGACTTCTCTCGACGCGTCCGATACCCGAGTTCAGGCCTCAGGCTTCCACCAGATTCGGATGCCGCTGCCGTAGCCTTCCTTTCCCGTCGTACTGCCTGGCCGCGTCTTCTCGATATGATCGTTACCCGATATCCCATTCATCCAAGCCAGACTTCTGTCCCATCCACCGCTGGACCAGGTGATCTCCTGGTATCGATGTCCCGTGCTGGGCTGTGGGTTTGCGCGCGCGCGAATCGACCAGCTCTATCTTGTGTTCCCTGAGCAGTGAACAGTAAGCGCGTCTGCCGCACCAAAGGCCAGTCTGGGGTATCAAATCAGCCCGAGGTATATGGTATGGTCTATTATCGGCCTCGCGGAAAAACAAGCAAGAAGCAGTAGGACCAGACGGCGCCCAATCCAATGATAAGCAGGCTGCACGACGAAGGACAGACCGTCCTCACACCCAATGGTGAAATGAAGGGAGTGGTTCAACAGACAATAGCAAAAAGGCTTAGCAGTGAGATACCGGAGGAACAGGAACAGGAACAGCAGTGAGTGAGTGAGTTGGTGGTATCTATTGACCTTTCTCTCTTATCAGATATAGGAGAGAATGTTCAATACAAAATAACGTAGACAGATATCCTTGATGCCGAGGTCCCCAAAGTAGCTACGCAGCTACCACACCAACACCACACCACCTCTACCTTACTGTATATCTATCTAGGTACTAAGGTAGGTAACGCAAAACTTGTTCCCTCGGTACGGTCCACATAGCTTACGCAGACAGTCCTTACTTATTACTTCTCGGCCTATCCTCTCTTCCCAAAGCATCATATCCTCCCGAGACTATATCCGAAGACGAAATGAAAGAGAGGATATTTATTGACATCAGGTATGTACCTTCTAATACCTACCCGTCGAATCACTCAAGCCCAGCGTGAACTCGAACGAACCCCTTTCTCATCTTCACATTCATTACATATCGTACTCCGAAGCATTGACCCTTGATACACATACGCCTGCATACAACTTTCATAACATGCCGTACGCCTTGGCCTTGGCCTTTGACATCGCCATCACGCTCGCTAAGCTCTCCTAATGTAAATCCCCACGCGTTGAACCATCTAGTGACACGGAGAAGAAAAGACAGAACAGAAAAGCAATGCGCCATATCGCATATCTCGCACCCGCGAGCAACTCCCGGAGCATAGTACTGATCCATGGGAACAAAGGCGATCCTCGTAAAGCAGGCCGGACCAGCCGCCCCAGCCGACCCGAACCATAGTCCTTGCTCATAGTCCTTGCTGAGCCTCCTCTTTGGGTGTCGGTCTGAGGCGTTCTGGGCAGGGGTTTGGATCGAACCCAACACAGTCAAAATAAGACTTCATATGTTTGCATCTTACCATCCGACTCCAGGATTGTTCCACGCACCCATAGAAGAAGGCCAGCCACCATGACTGGTCCTCAAAGGGTGCAAGGTCCCCGCCACGAAAGAATTCGACCCAATACCGCTGCCATGGGAATGTCCAGGATGGTTATGGCCGTGTCTGGCTCCCGAGGCGGCTCCAGCCCCTGCAGCGGAGGAAGAAGACGTCGTCTTGGCCGCCGTCGCAGCAGCTCGAGCAGGACAGACCGTATTGGTATGGACATGGTAACAGCATTTGTCCCACAGAGCAGGATCTTTCCAGGGCTCCGCGGTAAACTGCCACACCTTCTTCATGATATAGAACACCAAATCCGGAAGCTTGAACAACTCCTCCAGATCTGCACGGGCGGGCTCATTGCGCTTGAGGTCGTGATACCATTTCGGATGTTTCATCATATGATGTACTAGATGTTCGACGTAGAATCTCTTGAGAGGAGACTTGTGCGGGCCCGTGAGGTGGGTGAGTGCCAGCGCTGGGAAATTGGGGGTCTTGCATGATTCGGTCTCTCGTCGGCCAAAGCTGGCCCGGATGCTGTCCATAATGCTGTTTTGGAGTTCCTCCATGGCGAATTTGTCGGCCATGCAGTATGCCGCTGACATGTCTGACAGGTCGTATGTAGGCTCGGTTCGCAAAGGAAGTTTGGTTCGGTAGATCCAGTCAACGATGATGGAAAACGCCTTTGGGTCGTCCTCGGGGAGGTAAAGCTCATTCTTGTAGCCTTCGTCGAATCGGCCCTTTTTCAGGCATTTTTCCATGAAAGGTGATCGTTCGCAGATGAGGTCGCGATGGAGAAAGAATCGTTTGCGCTTGACGCCGACCATGACGGTGACGATTTCGGAAGTGGAGAAACTGGAAACCAGGTTAGATAGGCAAGATAGGACAGAGTGCCAGAAACCACAGAAGCGAGCGTCTAACGATAACGCTGACCCAAACATAGACCGCTCCAATCCCAATGTGAGCAGAACGATCACCAGATACAGCATCACCTGACGCCAAAAGAAACAGAAACATCGAAATAGTAATTCTGAAGCGGTATCGTCAAGCCAGACACTCCGCAGTTCGGGCACAGAAGAAAGAACGCTGACCCGAGACAATGGCTCCAAGCCTGAGCCGGAACAGTGACCCAGGAAGAGACCGATCATTGTGACTGTAGCCTGGACACACGACAAAAGACTCGAGCCTCAAGCGTGTACCCCCAAACGACGAGCAGGCCTGTATCAGATCTCTCACATGCAGCAGTGTACTTAGGTCCTAGGCCTGAACGACAAGACGACAGAAACAGAGGCAAAACCAAAACCAAACAGCAGGTAGAAAAAGGAAAGGAACTTAACTTACTTATCAACATCATCCTCATCGTCATCATCTTCGACTTCCTCTTCCTCCTCCTCATCTCCTTCTTCCTCCCCCTCTTCACCTTCATTATCTCCCTCGGCCTCACCGTCTTCAACCTCCTCTCCCTCTTCTTGGCCCGTTACATCTCCTTTTAGACTCTCGTCTCCCTGTACGGCGTCACCACCACCACCAAATATACTGCCAACACGTTTCTTTGCGCGGCGGGAGCGCAGTGACCTTTGCTGCGACTGCGACTGCGGCTGAGGCTGAGACTGTTGCTGTTGCTGCGCCAGACTCACGGCTCCTTCTCCTACTACAACGACCTCGTCATCGGCAACAGCACCGGGCGCCCTGGTGTCTGGTCGTCCTGGCGTTAGGTCTCGAGGCCCAGACATTCTCGCCCGTGACTTTTGAATTCGGGGTTCGTGGCGGACGGTAGTAAGGGGGGTCAAGATGCGCTCGTAGACTTTTGCGGCGGGCTTGTTCGGCACCCACGTACACAGCACAGCCTGGCACACTTGGAAGGAAATAAGACTGTGCAATGCAAGGCGATGCGATGTGAAGTGAAGGGCGGTGTGTAGTGTACTGACGCTGGGACTGGAGAGAAGCCGATCTCACTGTAATCAATTGCGGTTGCGGTTGCGGCTTACGGTGCAGTGTTCGGCAATCATACGACGGTGTGGAAGTGCCCGATGCCCGATGCCCAACATCCGATAATTGAAAACGCGATACGCGATACGCGGTATAATTCTACGGCTGAGCAGCAGTACAACATAGTAGGTATAATAAAGTGGTGTGAGGATGTAAGGGGGAATTGCCGTATTTCTCAGCCTCGTCGGAGCAATCAATTGACTGACTACCCAAGGTACGTACTGCATTGTGCGGGAGTGCGAAGGGTCATGACATACAGAGATACATAAGATACTACACAGATACATAGCCAAGCCATCAGAAGTCTTCATCTACTAACACCCATACCCTCGAACCGAGCTCGTCGTTACTGAAGATAGAGATCGGGATCTGAAAAGGCATTGCTCGTTCAGGGCAGATGCATTGACGACGTCCATCCTCAGAATATAGTACTGATACAGAACAGGATGTCTTGCTGAATCCTGGCTTTCAATCCTAGTAGTATAGTAGCAGTAGTAGTGGTAGTGATACAAGCCCAACCAGCCAGCCCAACCCAGCCCAACCAAGTCCACCCGCTTAGAGATTCCCAGCAACGCAACACCACGGATCCAATCAATCCTGCCCGTCTATACCCTTTACTGTAGGTAGAGGCACATTGATGTCAAGACCAAATGAAACCGGTCGAATCCAGCTTTTCCGTTTGGTCCCTTCCCTCCCTTCAATACCAGCGAGCCACTTTGAACCCGCCAAAACGAATCTAGCGCTTCTTCGCACCATTGCCATTGCCATTGCCATTCCCTTGTCCTCCCCCATCCACTTCAGTCGCATGGGCCTCGCCTGCGGGAAAAGGCTGTAAAGCCACATCGGCTGGCTCCACGCTCTTCCTGACCCGCTCGCGTTCCAATTCGCGCCTGAGTTCCTCGTTGACTGCATCCCTTTCTTCCAGCCTCTTCCTGGCACCACTTCGATCCAGGAGTCGGGCTTCGCGCTCCGCCTTGAGTCTCCTTTCCAGCTCTCGGAGTCGATGGACCCATTTCGACTCCTGTCCTTGTCCACTCACACTGACGGCCGTCGTGATACTGGCGATATCAGAGCCAGACGCATTACTAGGTGGTGCAGGAGGTGCTTCGCGGGGCGGGGGCAACGAGAAATTGCCATTGGCAGGGGCATTGAATGGTCCCGCTGGAATCATTAGCCCCCTCTCACGTTCGGCCTGCATGTAGGCCGAATTGCGACTGGATATCGAACTTGACCGCATCGAGGTGACGTCTCCGCCGAAGCTCGCAAAATGTTCCACGGCGCCGGTGGAATGATGCCGTTGTAGCTCCATTGGTCTGTTGCGCCTCATACTCGACGACCGCATCGGTACTCCCACTCCACCGTTAATGGCTCCGTCCAAAGCTTGTCCAGGACCCTCGTTGGTCATCAGGCTGGAATAACCGGAAGCGCGACTCTCATTGTTGCGGTCGCGTCTCTGGTGCAAGCTGTGGTGGGCTTGCTGCTGTTGAAGCAGTTGCAATTCGGCCTTGAGCAGCCTATTCTCGCCTTTCAACTTGCTGATCTCAGGAGTGCGGCTCGATTTCGGTGTCCGGTTCCCATGGTCGCTAGGCAGGCGCATTTCCATCTCCGACATTTTGAGCTTCATCTTCTCCCAGCTTTCTTCAATCCGTTCCAGCTTCCGCGTGCGCACTTCTAATGTCTGCTCAAGAGCCTGGTATTCTTTATACAATTCCCGTTCGACCTTTTTGATCTTCTCTCTGAAGCCCGATAGCGTGCCTTCGACTTGTTTGGCTGCAAGCAGAAGATTTCGGCTGAACCCGGGCCAAAATAGCATGTTGCCGACGACCTCCTGAGACGGGAGGTTACCATTAATCAAACTGTTGTTGTGCGTCCAGTCGGGACCGCACATTGCTGACAATCTCTTCCAAAGACTGAGCAAGATCTGATTGCGCTCAGCAAGTTGCTCTTTAAACTGGCTTTCCATCTGATTCATGCGCTTTCGGTCCGTCTGCCGCAATCCTTCCAGCTCCGCCACTCTTGCGGATGCGGAACTGAGGGCACGCGTGGTTGAGTTGTGACCTTTGTACGTCCGCTCAAAGTCGAGCTTGTCTTGTCGGCGGCCCGATTTTTCACGCTCGAGGGCATCCGCCAATTTCTTGCATTCATGACTGGTCGACTCCAACAGGGCATCGCGGTCAGCGAGCAGACTTTCGCTTTCACCCAATCGTCTTCGTACGGATTCCAGCTCCATGGTGGCTTGGTCGAGTTCCCGGCGCATCTTGGTGACGGCACTGATAAGGCTCGATCGCGAACCCTGAGTATCGCCGATGATATTTCGCAGGCTTTCTTCCAATTCCGACAAACGGGTCTTGTAGGCGTTTGCTTCGATGTCGCGAGATGACAGCGCCTTGCGTACGCTTCGAAGCTCATCCTTCGCACCTGCAGCTTCGCGGTTGAGCTCGTTGATAACCCTCTGGACTTCTTGCTTTTCTTGGCTGGCCACCGCGTCGCGTTGAGCTCTCTCATCCTTCAGACGACGTTCTAGGTCTCGGCTTCTGTCTCTCTCTGTTTCTAGGTTCAGGTGGACCTTTTTGAGCAACGATTCCAAGTCACCAATCTTGAACTTGTCCGCATCTTGCTCCTCACGCAAGAATGCAATCTCATTATGACTGCTCTCCTGCTCAACAGTCAATCTTTGCACCTTACTCTCCGCCTCGGCCAACGTCTTTTCGAGGTTCTCAATCTCGCGATTCGCATCATCCAGCTCCGCCTGGACGGATTGATAACGCGCCAGATTTTGCTGCGCATCGTCTTCCAGACGAACAAGACCTTCGGCGGCCGAGCGCATTTCAGCTTGCAATGCCTTGACATTGTCGATTTGTCCCTGGAGTTCCTGCTCAAGTCTGGCGCATTCCTCGACTTTAGCATCCAGCTCGTCTCCTAAGCCGTCAATCTCTTCTTGCGCCTCGCTTTTCAATTGCTGGAATGCCTGATCCTGCTCCTCGGCCTCCCGTAAAGCATTGTCACGCTCTTGAGTGAGAATCTGGAGTTCTTCGTTGAATTGATCGGCATCTGCCTGTGCTTGAGCGTCCACGGCGTCGAGTTCGGCCAGGGCTTGATCGAATTGATCTTGAAGATTCTGATTCTCCAGTTTCAGCTGGGAGACCTCATCCCGGAGTTCGTTGATTCTGTTCTCAAGAGATTCTCGTTCCTGGTCGCTGATTCGTGACAGGCGCGTTCCGTTGCTTGCACGAGAATGCGACCGCGCTCGGGAAGCCGATCGATCAAGAATGCTATCGCCGGCCACGGATCGAAGACCACCCATCCTTCCCAGTTTCAAGTCCTCGATTTCCTGGTATAGACGTTCTTTCTCCTTGTTGCGAGATGTGAGCGTGGACGCTTGTGCACCGATCATTTTCTGGAGTTCCGACACTTCATGCCGAAGTCTTTCGATTTCCGCATTTTGAGCGTTCGCAGTTTCAGCACTGCTGGTCCTTGAAACGACTGAACCTGCCACGCGGGACTTCCGCGAGTTTGACTTGGCCGAAGCCAAAGTCTCATTCCGCATCTTAGCGATTTCTTCCCGAAGTCTTTTGTTGTCCTCCTCGGACTGCTCACGGGCGATTGTCTCCGCCTCTAGCATGTCCTTCCACATATCACGTTCTTCTCTTGAGCCCACGTCAGATGTAGTTGTTCGGGTGTCTCCCAAAGACTTGACCATTTCGGCCAATCTGCGTTTCTCGGACTCCTTCGTAAAGTTGTCGTTTCGGAGTTTTTCGATCTCAATCTCGTTCATCTCCACCCTTTCGCGAAGATAGATGACCTCTTCCTCAGCAGTTGGGCTTCTGTCTTCGTCCGTTCCGTACCCCGGATCCCCGTTTGGTGACTCCCGAGCACCACTTTCTTCAAGCTTTTTCTGCAACTCGCGAACCTGCTTTCGTAGATTATGATTGTCTTTCTCCAACTTTAACCGATCCGACTTTAGTTGCACGTTTTCTGTAATCATTTCTTTGATTCCGTCCTCAGACCGTTTCTGAAGAGCTTGGTCCAAGAAATGTATCTTCATCTTCAAGTCGAAGTTCTCCTTGCCTAGTTTTTCCACAGTACTTCGATGCTCTTTTAAAGTCAAACCACGCTTGGGGCCCGGTGTCGTGCCAATCATCGGATTATTCTTTTCTGGCGACATACTCCGTTCTTGTCGGTATTGCCGTGCAAATGTCCCGGGTACTTCTATGTCCCGCACATTGTTAGCAATAACGGTATCCGTGGGCATGTTGAAGTTGAAGATCGATGCTCGGGGAGTCGCCAATCCGCTCGCTCTATTAGACTTGGGGCTCTCTTCTTCCAGAGTGTCCAAATCTGACGTCCCAGTCTGTCGCTGTATTCGAGACTCATCATCACTGATTCCGGATATACCTGACATCATGCTTCCCAGACTGGCTTGACGCGAAATCGTCGCTCTTGTCTGTCGTTGTGTACTGGACTCGGGTAAAGCGCCGCCCGACTGTAAGGCGAAATCGGCGCCAAGCGTGGCATCACTGGCGTCCGTATTTGAACTAGCCATAGAATCATAAGAAAGCCGAGCCTGGGAAGACCGTTTATGAAGATACTGCGGCCGCCTTGATGCCGAACTGGCATTGTTATTGGAGCCATCTTGCTGTCCGTCCGTGGCACTGGGGACACTCAGATATTTGCTCTCCTGCTCATACTGCCCGTCATTTCTTCGTGGCGCCGCCTCGGCATCATCCGTTCCATGACCATGTTCCCCGTCAGTTCCGTAGTCATCTTCTCTTTCGTTGGCGGTCTCATAGCCACCCATTGTTGCCAGAGACTGAACTCGGGTGAGCGTTCGAGCCGTGGCGGCGGCAGTTGGAGAGGAAGACATGTTTTCGAGGGCCGACGTGTTGGGTATCTCGGGCGTGGTTGCTTCGGGTACACCCTGGTCATGGAATCGTTGATGTTCGAGACCTGGTGTCTTGTACCCGCCAGGCGGGGTACGAGGCGACTGCATTTCGCTGGACTTTGATCGTGGCTGGTTTTCCGTGTCATCATGGGAGCCGGCAATCACAATCGGCCGTGGTCTTTTGCGAGTGGCGACATTGTCATTTGGTATGCCGAACAGGTGTGTATCATCCACGCCAGTAGTGGCCGCATCCTTGCTTCCCAGCTCAGATGGCTCTGGGTAAAAACTGGACTCGACATCGAGTAATTTATCGTTCATTTCACTTTCGCCCATGGTCACGTTTGCCGGCCCTTCGATATTGGTATTCTCATCCAGTCGCTGCAACAAACTGCTCGGGTCCTGAGGACCTGGCAGCAAGGAATCGGTAAGAGAGGAGTCGAAGTGAGAATCGCCGTGAGTGCTTCCTGGAGGTGACAGGTCTTCGTCCTCCTCCGCGTCAAAACTCCCAGGCACCCTCGACGACCTGCGCTCAGCCCGGGGCCGGCTGCTCATGATTGACGACGACATGAGTAGTAAAGTGCCCAGAAATTACTGATCGCTAGCCGAGGCTGGAAATGCGGCGTTGAAGGCCGACTGAAATCGAGCCGTCAAACGAAGGTGTCGCTCGCATCGGGGGATTTGGAAATGGTAGACGCGGCGGGATGACGAGGGAATCGGCGCGTGTTGTTTTGCCAGTTGCACAGAGCGTTGATGAGCGTAGGTCAACGACACTCCGCGATGATTGTGATGCGCAGAAGCACGGGAACAGAGCAGTGAATAGCTCAGTGCATGATCCTGTCACTCACCAGCCTCTTCCATCCCTGAAACCCGCAGTCCGAATCCCCTGCAATGCCAGGAGTCAGTCGCGCCAAGCGCCAGTCCCAATTCGTGCGCATCATCAACACTACAACGACCATCACATTGGGTTTTGGTCTGACGGGATAATATCCGACAACTGCAGGCTATTTTGACGCAGAGACCCTGCAAAATATTTTGTCAGAAGCAATCAACATCCCTTATCATGACTGCACTACGCATCGAGGCTGGGGACTTGGGTTCAGCAGTAAGCGGAGTAGCCAGCTTGATGGTGCAACAAGCCGTCTCACAAGTATCTACACCGCAGCAACTTCATGCTCGTCGCTGGTAAGGAGACAACATTGTGGTAGATTTATCCTCGGTCATTCCCAGCCAGCTTCCGTCACCAAAGAGAAGGAAAATACCTCTCCATTCGCTACACATCTAATGCTCGGCTTGCCAGCTCTTCCTTTTGCTCATAAGTCGTCAGTGGTCAAGTACAAGTGCAGAGTGCATCAAGCGAGCGTCGCTCCGGAATCAATGAACCTCATATCTTTGCGCTCTTTCGCGCTCTGGACAAAGATCACTCTAAAATGTTGTTCACACCATCAGAGGTTGAGTGTTCGAACCCTGTATTTCCAATTCAGTCCTTCGGGCATCATCTCCTTCCCGCCTCGTCTGGTATATGCGCTCCTTCGTCATCTGGGCGGTTTGAAGTGCGTCAATGTATGTGCGAAACTTGACAATCTCCCGGAGAAGGTAACTGCTCTTCTTCTCCCAGTTGTACATGGCTTTTGTACAGTTGGGATGCTTTGGGGAAAATGCCAACAACATCGGCCCTCGAAGCTCATTGTGCTTTTGCAACTCATCCTCCACATTGTTCACGTACGTCTGTAGAGCTTTCAATTGGTCGACCTCCATCAATTGCGATGCAAACATGGATTGTTGAGGAGGCGCCCAATCGCTGATATGTACGCGATCCCCGGGTAGCCGCGGCCGACTGCCTCCAACATGCTCCATGGAACTTCGCATAGACATCTGTGTGCTGGGACGGGGACTGACTGTGTTGTTTATCGGACCTTGAGCTTCCGATGAGATCAACGCTCGGTTGATGACAGCGTCACTCCAGCCATATTCCATACTGCTAATACCGCCCATCATCGGCTCTTTCGACAGCCGGGCGCTCCAAAAGTTGGCAGTGGACACGAACTCCTTCACAATATCGGGAGTCCCGACGGAAAAGAGGTGAACAGCACCAGTGGGCAGACTCAAAGCCCACACGTAGGGACGTGCTTTAGAATAGCCAGGAGGAGGCAACGAACTTGCAATGGTGTGCCGCAGCATGCACTTCCACACCTCTTCGGCATTCTCTTGCCAGTTCCCACCGCCAACAACAGCCCCGGCTTTGGGGGTCCGCGCCTTATGTCTCAGAGACTTCGCAGTGGGCGAAAAAGAGAACAACCGGACCCATCCGCGCTCGATGACTGCAAAGCAATCCGTCCAATTCCTGTCTTTGGATTTTTTATCCACGCCTTCCAGGTGGCATTTGTGTTTCACAATCCCTTCTTTTGCCCAAGGGGCACCGCATAGCTCGAGTGAATCGTCCTCAAGGAGAGGACCAGCTTTGGGCCCATCGTCGAGGTGAAAGTCCAACTGATCTTCGCGGATAATGGCTTGACTGAGAGCATTTGCGAAGCCGATCGAAGATTGATAGTCACCAGGGATCGCATCGGTGCCAAACGAGTCAACGGATACCGAAGTCAGTGTTTTCCCCAATGAAGCTCGGCTCCATGTGCTTGACATTGAGGGACTCCAGGTTGACTGCTCGTCTATACTGGTTCTGCTAGAGCCAAAGCCTGGTGCGGACGGGAGGCGGGGTCTTGACCTGGTCTTGGTCATCCACCGAGCACCCAGTGATCTACTTTCTCCCACGAGACGACCACGATAGGTGTCGGAATGTGCTTTACTGAGCACACTAGGAGATCGGCGTAGCATGTTTGACCCGACGGTCAAAAAGTTGTTGGACTGGTTGAACTGCCCAGGTGTATCGCTGGGAGCGCCAGACAATGGTAATGGCTCTTGGTAAATTGAGTTGTAGAACGATCTTAGCACCGAATCCATCTGCATTTCCCAAGATCTGCCAGGTCCGTTTTCTTCCGGAGACTCAATGTTAGAGATGGTCGACGCGGAGTTTTGTCGCTCGCCATGAATTGGCCTGGTTACAGACCCCTTAGGTAGTGGATTGAAGTCGATTGAAGCGTCTATCGACGACCGGCTTGGACGAGCAGTGGTAGGGGGGCCGCGCAGAGTTCTGTCTGCGTCGGACCCCTGGGCCACTAGTTTGATGGTTGGAAGCGTGTTCCGGACAAACTGAGTCCTGGTCATTTTCTGACCAATGTCGGCCAGATGGAGATCTGTGTTGAGAAGGAGGATGGAATAGCAAATTGTATGGACAACATCTGTTCTGATTAGCAAGGCTCTGGTACGTCAAGGGGGATTGAATTACCACTGGATCTGAACATGTGGGATATGTTGCACTCGCACCATCTCTGTGCAAAGGCATCAACTACTCGGTCCATCTGCTGAGTCTCGCCTTTGAGGGCGATGCGGTCGCAGAGACCTCGGAAGGCCTGGAGAAGATTCTGACCGGACCAGTCAAAGAGCTCCATGTACGCCCTTCGAACATGCTCGCGTTCAGCGCCGGCCTCTCCCAGCCATGCTCCGGCACTTGAGCCATCAATCTCATCGTCAGCGTGGTCATAGATGCGTTGGGCCTTCAGCATATAGGCATCCTGTATCATCTGAGACTGGTCCAAGGCAAGGGAGGATGCAGACTCGACCCGGTTGCTGTTTGTTGGCTCAGCCACTAGGGGTGTTGTAGGGGCCGATCGATAGTCGCTGACATCAGACGTAGAAGCAAAAGGCGAGCCCCTGGATCCGTTTGGACCAGTCTGGGACTCTTTCACCCGCCTGCCGCCGTGGTTGGACTTGTTTCTAGCCTCAACGCCGGTAGCAGCAATTGGCGGACTTCCAACCAAGAAAGAGGTCGTTGGGGCTTTGTCAGACTTCGAAGACGGTCTTCGTGGTATCGATTTCACTGGTCCAGTAGATGGGCTTGGTGACGTGTTGAAGGATACTGTACGCTCGAGCGTCGTGTCATCAACAATAGGCTGAACCTGCATATTGGGCTGCTCGCTATCGGAGATTTGGCTTCTATCATATGGCGAGGACCTCAGGGCCTCTTCTGTACTGCTATTATCAGCCAAGAAGGAGTCCTGGTGAGGGATACGAAGATTGGACGGTGCCTTGACGTTGGATTTCACGGTCCTGTTGCTTCCATGTGACTCGTTGCGACCATGGCTTGCAATCTTTGACCGTTCAAAAGAATCCGACGTCAGGCCAAAATTGGGAGGCGGTAGCGTTGGAGTATAAAAGCCTTGCATCGAATTTGTCCGCAGATGGCCTCCGGAACGTACTGGGCTTTCGACGAGGTACGGATCCATGAACGCTCTGAGACTGCTGACTGGGCTGGTTTGTCCAATAGGTGCAGACTCCGACTTCAGCACCGAGTTGAGTGTCAGCGGTAGAGGGGGAGGTATATTGGTCGACAGAGACCTCTTCCTGCGACGAAAGAAAGTTGACGACTTTTTGGCCACGACGGGCTGATTTTCCTTGTTGGCAGACGCATCATGTGAGATTCGGCGAACAGGCCTTGGATTTTTAGCTGGCGGCGTGAATGGCAGCACAGTCTCTTCCTGCACCGGGGTCGACCGACCATGCTGTTGTATGATATGTGCATCCGCTAGATGAGCATCGGCATTCGTAGCGGAATTCCTGGAGGAACCGAAAACACGGCGGAAGAAGCCAGGACGCGGGACCACAACAGGAGTCTGAAAGCCTGCCTTTTGTTCGTGCGCTGCGTTGATAAGCGTGGGAAGACTACCCACCGATGGCAGCTGTGGGACGGAATCGTAGTCGGGCCTTACTGCACCGGTTCCCAGGGCACCAGGCCGGCCTCTCTTCGCATACGCACTCTTGGAAGATTTTGTGCTATTTTTCCGTACAAGGGGCAGTGTCGATGTGTTCATCGGCGTGGCATTCTGTGCATCTGATCTTTGAGATGCACCCCCTGTGACCATAGAATTGTTCAAGGGGCGTGCATCTCGGGGTCCGCAACCGAAATCAAAACTCCTCGAACGTCTGTCTCCTGCCGCTCCTAGTCGCCCAGAGAGACTAGCCAGGTGACCCAGATCAATACTTGACGAAGTACTGCTGGCTGGACTCTTCCCGCCTCTGGATGCAGGTTTCCTCCTTCTATGGTGGCCCGATTGAGTGGCACGCTGGGAGTCGTACACTCTCGAGCGCACCGTCTCTTCATCCTCGCCGAAGATGCTCGGCAGCCGTTGTAGATTCTTCTGGTATCTCAAGCTGTTCCGTGCGGGGACACGAGGGACAGTATCTGGGAATTGCAGTCCAGGCCTCATATCCTGCAAGTCCACCTCTGAGGATAGTGAAGATGAGAACGTGTGCCCCCTCCTCCGCGTCCTCATGCCAGTATCATAACTGTTATTGCGTGGGGTATATGGAATGTCGTCAAAAACAGCACTGGAAAAGTGGTCTAGCGACATGACCAGATTGTCCACCATTGAAGCCCGGAGAACGTGGTTTGAGGAAAAGGACAGGTCGTGAGGATCTTCGAGATCATCATGCTCAGTGTCATGGTCATTAGGATGCTCAGTGGGAGGCGAGTCTGCCAGAAATGTGCGAGAGCCCGCCATCGGTCTGCTTGTCAACTGCTCATTCACTTGTCGACCGGTCGGGATCAGAGAATTGAAGAGGAAGGTCTAGACGTCAACGGCCGGCGTTGAAGTTCCGAGGGAGTCTGACTTCCTTCGCAGAAGCGTACGAGCGTTCTGAAATGTAACCTAGGATAATGTCGAGATCGGATGTGTTATGTATCGCAGGGTGAGACAGTTGTCATCGGTCTGCGGTCGCACGACTGACAGTCGACCGGAGAGTGTCGTGTCTCATGCCCAACAACCGCGCAGAAGTAAGGGTACAACACGGGCGAGGCGGTAACAGATGCAGCCTGGCGGAAGTTCTGAAGAGCATGCAGGGATCGAGGAGCCTTGATCCTGGAGTGTGATGTGAAGGAGGGTTCTCCAGAGAAATATGTTACGGGGGATATCCCAAGAGTCAGTAAGAGCGCGACGCCAGTGCTGGATAAGAATGGAGTGCAGCTGGTGGGTCGATTTCACGCTGACTAGAACCACCAACGCAAGGATTAGGGGTTCGAGCTGCGCAGCTACAGTTAGTTAAAGCAACTAACAGGAGCACAGGAGCAAGGGGCTGAACGAACACGATCGCGTGGCTCGTCCAGAACTTTGCTACGCTCAATATCGGCAATGTATGGTTGCTCTATAGTCTCCCACCGGTCAATACAGGTAGTGGTGAATATATCAAGGGTTTTCCTTGGTAGGTAGTTAGTTTTACACATGGTATACACTGTAGTCCAGTGTGGTACAAATGTCTAATGCTTGGACGGGCATTTGTACTACGAGGGACTGTGCCTGTGCGCTGTGCACAACCTCAGGCCGTCTCAGCCCACTTGATCATCAATTCGCCCCGAACCGGAGGGCTGTCAGGTTTGTTGCAAATCCACAGAAGGTTTCAATAACGCCTTTGCTCGGTAGGGAACACTTCGTAGATCGTCATTATGGTATATATCTGAATAGGAGCATCACCCATGCCCATTTGACATTTTCGCCGCGGACTTGGAAGGCAGCTTAAAACTGTAAGATGCCCCTTGCTTAGCTGCTTGATCGGATTAAATAATCCTTACGGTGGACGCTGGCTCCAACGATGGGGGAGGGACCTGCATTAGCAGCCCCCGCTACCGAACGCCACATCCCAATTCAAGCTCAAGATCAGGCTGGACCGTCCTGATCAAATAATAAATGCTGGCGAGCCATAACGTGTGAGATCCATGGTGTACCTGATGCTGTGGACGGTCTTCGCAATAATTGATGCAGACGTCGTATCAGTCGCAATCGGCATCCTGGGACTCGATTCTTTGCTCACTTGGCTTGTCGGCCCATTGACTCGATCCCTCGTATGTCGCCATATTGCATTGAGGTAGGGCTTCAATGCAAGGGTAGCACGATGGCCTGTCCCATTGTTCAAGTTGATCATATGGAATCAGTTGGGTCGTGCCCTCTCATGCATGCCTCAAAGCTCACAGCTCAACCCTTGACCCCCAGAAACATCCATCTCGTACCCCACGTCGTCAGATTTATACCTAAAACCGTGCAGACTAGCCAGACGACCACCCATGCCACCATGGGTGAGAGAAGGAGCTGGGTATGATTGAGGAAATGTAGGGCGTTGTACCCCAGAAAAATAATCATGCTCCAGTATGATCCTGCTGCCAGGTAGAGGAGATTGGCAAAGAAGGTCGAGGCGCGGTTTTGATGGTTGAGCACTGGCATGAGGATGTACTGTATGATATAAAGTAGAACGTACGGCGGGAAGAACGCGCGTATGGACACGTCAAAACAGTATCCGAACTCCAGGGCGTCCGCTCCTCTTGACGCTCCCGATGGACCAAAAAGGCCTTGCTGGCGCCTGCGGCCAGGAAGTCCTGCAATACCGGGACCCAGAAGCCGTCCAACGACATAATATGCCACGGTCGAAACGACCAATGACCCGAGGAGGAAATGGACGAGGACAAACATCAAGGCCAACTTGACAACAGAGGCGAAGGATGGTGTGTAGGCTAGTGACCAGGCGAACGACGTAAGGAGGAGGAAGAAGGACAGGAGGTAGGTAAAAGAAGGATCAGGACGGTGCCATGTGTTCCTTGTCTCTGTAGCTGTTGTCAGTGAAGGCGAATGGCCGAAGTAGGACAGGGTGGACTTGCGTTTGTGATAGTAGATTGATTTGAAGACTTTCTTGGGCGCGATGAGCAGGTGTGTCATCTCCCACACGGCCATTTCGAAGTCCATCTGAGGGAATTTGAACAGCCTGCTCGATGACAAGGTCAGTATGTTAATGCCATCGCAGAGGCTGAACGGGGCTGACCTTTTGAAGAATCGAGGCATGCGTATGTCGGAGCGACGCCTGTCGGAGGTAGCCCCGAAGTGACCTCCGCCATACTGACGAGGTGTAGCAATACGAGGACTGCTCATAGAGGAGACTGATGTCGGTCGCGTATGTCGGTGCCAGACTCGTCAAGGAGGAGGGCGCAATGGAAAGGGAAGGTGAAGCAGTAACGCGACAGCAGAACAGGTATGAGTTAGGCAATAATGGTGCGTGGTGTCTAAGGTATGCAGAGGCAGTGTTTGGTCTTTCTCCGACACCTTGGAGTCGGGCCGCTCCAACCGCCCTGAGTCTGGCTTGGCATGTCACTCACCCCTCAAGTGCTGCGCCATGACCAGCACTGCTCCTCTCAAAACAAGTACTTCAGTCATTCCTGGAGGGCAAGTCCAGTATCGTGGAGGAGATGCTACCTTAGGTATGAGTGAGAAAGAGGAATGGTCTCCAAAACGAATACCTACGCGAGGAAGGCACCAGAGTTTATTCCCTACAATTACCCTGGGGCGCGCTGAGAATAGGTTCGCCAATGTTCATCATATAGCCAATTCATATCTGTGATAGACAGACATCGTGTCTCAAACTCAACTAGCTGCTCCGGAAGGAATCTAAAGTCGTTGAGCTAAAGCCTTCAAGTCACTTCGTTCCTGTTCGTATATGCGGTAATCCGCGCCTACACATGGTTCCAGCAATGCTTGTGGTTGCGAGGAAGGATGCGAAGATTCTGACTCCAAGTAGGACCGGTCCCATTCTGCCATGGCTTGCTTCATCATCTCACGAATGGTAATCAATGTCGCCTGCACATCTTTGATCATGTATGCCGACCGTCCAACGTCGTTCAACGGATTTGCAGGATCTTGGAGCGTCATTAAATATCCAGTTTTGCGCCTGTAGAGGCTCATCTTGCGCTGACCGGCAAGCTCTTGTGGAAATAGTTCGGTCAAAGATGCATCTTGCGCCAGATCATGCGGCGTACCCTGGCTGCTGCTGCGTTGCTTGGGGAAGAAGTGGAGTGGACGAGTGGAAATACCTTGAGCGGAGAAATCGAGCTCGCAGTACATGTCCAAGAAGAATAGGAGTTGGCGCCCAGCGTCCAGCGGATGAATCTTGCCTTCGGCAAATTTCAGGGCAGCCACAATCATGTTTAGCAGGGGATAGGAGGTGAGACCGCCGTGGCTGCCGATGGTCAGCCCACGCATCAGAAGCGTTTGCTTCAGAACCTTGAAAAGGCTTCGTAGAGTTGGATATTCTTTGATGAAGGCCTTGACATACTCAGTGCTGTCATATGTTCGAGGGGTACACTGGATTTGGATAGGCAGGCCTGTGGATTTGTGCCGACAAAGCAAGATAGGTACCTTGGCTGTTTTGAGATTGTAGACGACCTCGACAGGCCGGAAGCCCAGTATGATCTTTTCATGAGTTCCACGGAAGACCTTTTCCAGCAATCCCAAAATGTCCATCGGACTTTTGGGGCTGGCAATGGAGGCAGGAGTCCGTGGTCTGGAAACATTGATATCCAGGTCTGACAAAGGATCCGCAATGCCGGTAGCCCGGGAGCCAATAACGTCGACGTCGAGGTTGTCATCCGCGTATTTGATGGCCTGGATCAAGTCTCGTAGAGCGGCATCTGTCACCAGTTGCTCCTCTTCTGATGGGGCAACATAACGGTCAAAAGCTCGAATCTCGGCAGATAACCGATCGACAGCAGAAGCCCAGGTGTCCGTTCCGGGGAGATGGGCCAGCCATGGGAGACGAAAGCGTGTGGGAAGGTCCTGCTGTCCACCGGTGGGCCGCCAGAGATTGGTCAGCTCGCGGCATGTGCCTTTCTCTTCCGTGAACTCGTTTGAACGACTAGTGCCACGGCTCGAAGAAATGCCTGGGATTTCCACCTTTTTCACACCACGCTTGTTTCTCTTCCCACCAACATGCCGTGACAAATGGTCGAAATAGTTTCTTAGGTGTGGTTCGGAATCAGCCGCGGTTTCCGCTGGGACGTAGCGAAGCCGTGGTTTCGTGTGTAAGGCATTTGAGCGGCGTTTTTGGTCGACCTTCCGTTCTATCAGCGAAGCACGGTTGGTTTCTCGTACGGCTTGCAATGTTTTCTGAAGGCTTTTGATATCAATGTCAGGATCTGCCGTGGCCAAGGATGGTTGATGATCTCGAGACGATGGATGTCCGGTCGATGACCGGTGTGAAGTGATACAACATTGCGAAGAGTGGTGAAGAGCAGCAACTGCCCTTAGACTGGCCACGCCGGCTGCCGAGACTGAGGTTTCATGACGAGGCACAAGACCGCATGTTCGAGCGCAGAGACGGACAGATGGCATGCAGCATAAAGGCGAATGAAGAGCAGCGATGCCGCGGGCGACTGTGCCGGCTCGAGAAAAGATCCGGGCTGGGTGTTGTGCCTTCGTGGTGGACAGGGTCGGCGAGCCGACAAGACCGTAAATGGAAAGCAAGAATGTGGTAGCAAGTACCTTAGATCAGCGAGGTATCTTATTAATCTGGCTGAAATCGAAGGTGCTGACCAAAAGGTGATTGATTATACATGATTGCGCTGCGATGGATGGGTTTCTCTCTCTACAACCGTAGTACCAACAAATGTCGCTGCGGCTTGGCGGATAGCTTTGGTGCCGTGGCACTACCGTGACTGGCACGCCGCGTTCAGAACACACATGCACATGTTTGTTCGACTCTCGTCTCCGTCAATGTCCGCAGTTCGTACCTAGCAAGCAAAGCTGGTACCTAGCAAGGTACGTACCAGGTACACACTGTTTCTAACCTAGACCCCTGATATTATAAAGCCCGCCCATTTGTCTGCCTACCTAGTAGGTAGGTACCTAAGGTAGGAGGTATACCTGGGATCATGCTAGGGCACCAGCTTTTCTGAGCAGTTTCATCCAGTGGCGCCTATTATCTTTTACCTTAGAAGTTGTTGTCATCTTTGGGCGACTGGGCACGATCTACTAATAATGACCAACAGCCTTATAAAAAGCGGATCTATGCGCGTCTGTTGGGACCGCAGTGCCCGTGCTGCCAGTGTACCATAACGTACTACCACAACTACTACTGTGCGCCGCTTACAGTCTTTTTCGCTGCTATTTGCAACCCCGGGAACCTGCTCCGAGCCATTCTAATGGCCTACCTAGCGGTAGGTACCCATTTCTGCAAGCCATAAATGGCATAAATCAGTCAGGAAGATTCCACCTGTGGCAGCATTCATCATTATTGTACATGTACCTTCTGACGTCGTTCAGACAGTGTCTCTACCTCTCTGTCTTGTCTGTCTGTCCGTTTGTCTGTTTGGCGGTCCATGAGTATTACATCTGTCGTTGAATTTTGCTACCTACCATAAGCTGCATCTTCCTACTCCAAAGGTGAAGCCTCATTTTCTCTCCCTTCTTCCTCCTACGTCTCCGGTCTCCTCGCCTCCTCACTGCCTGTCGCGCCCTGTTGTTGGTGTCATTATCCTTCATTTCCTCCCCTCTCTTTCCCGGAGGACCCCTCCAAACATCAGCGCGGGCACACTGCGCCCACTGACACTCTCTCCCTGGGCGCGGTCGTCGGCCATTTCCTCTCCTCTGCTTTGCTTTGCTTTGCTTGCTAGTCCATCCAACGAATCATCGACCTTGGATTATCATCCGTCTGCCACTCGCAAGCGTCCTTTCTCTGGATTGAAGTTAACTTGCTCTTCAGTGCGGGCCAACGGTTCAGTTACTCCCGCTCGTCAGCTCAATCATGACCGATCCCTCAGAAGATTCAGTCAAGCGCCTGAGAGAAGAATACATCAACGACCCTCCGAGTTCGACAGCGATTGAAACCGCCGCCCCTCAAAACCCCTCTCTACAGCGAGCGACCACTTCATATTTCTCCGTCCCTCGACGTCAACCTCCCGAACAGGCAGCTGCCCCGGCGCCCGAATCCCCGGTGGACGTGGCCAAGGGTGCTACATCGGGAAAAGAATTGCTGCGCCGACTCAGCCTTGTCGAGCATAAGGATGCGGAGACTTTGGACGTTGATCCTCGCACCGCCTATCCCGGCTTGAGGTTGAGTGGTAACGTGATCAGTGCGACCTTCTGTATTCCTTACCAGCTCACTCATGGCTCGAATGGCGAATGGGCTCTCTCAAATCGCCGAGGCACTTCCGCATTGTTCGACTCATTCCGTCACCTTTCATCCGACAAGACACCGTGGAATCATACCTTAGTAGGATGGACCGGAGAGATCCAAACAGAATCAGACTCCAGTACGGTGAGTATCTTACAGAAGGATACCACCTCAA
Organism: Exophiala sp. LBMH1013; assembly: GCA_024611085.1. Taxonomy (NCBI): domain Eukaryota; kingdom Fungi; phylum Ascomycota; class Eurotiomycetes; order Chaetothyriales; family Herpotrichiellaceae; genus Exophiala; species Exophiala sp. LBMH1013. The sequence continues at coordinate 2,067,459 of JAMFLB010000009.1, read as the reverse complement.
CAACTGCTCAGGCGCAAGCCCAAGCCCAAGCCAACGCGCCCCTCAACAAGTCTGCCGCACCTTACCCTGTCGATGGTAATACTCAACACCAGCAAAACACTCATGGCGATCATCTCCGCGTGTCACGTTCGGAACGATCGCGACTCGAGAAGACTCTCGCCCACCATCCGAATGGCAAGACTGTACCTGTATGGCTGCCGGATGGACCGACCGACGAGCATGGCGACTTCGTTTTCAAGGATCAGGGTCGATGGCGGAAATACGCGGAGCACGAGTTGTACACGCTCTTTCACTATCGACAACATGGTCCGGACGATGGTCGAGCCGAGAAAACCTCCTGGGCTGATTACGTACAAATGAATCAAGCCTTTGCCGATCGCATCCTGCACATCTACCAACCAGGCGACATTGTTTGGATTCACGACTACCATTTGATGCTGCTTCCGAGCATGCTTCGTCAGCGAATTCCGAACATCTACATCGGCTTTTTCTTGCATATCCCTTTTCCCAGCAGCGAGTACATGCGGTGTCTTCCTAGAAGAAAGGACGTATTGACAGGTGCTCTGGGCGCCACCATGATCGGATTTCAGGCCTACAGCTTCTCGCGCCACTTCAACTCTTGCTGTAAACGTATCTTGGGCTTCGAATCCAGCTCGGCTGGAGTTGACGCGTACGGTGCCCACGTTGCAGTGGATGTCTTTCCAATTGGGATCGACGTGGGTTCCGTGCAAAAGCTGGCATTCATGGATCCGATAATTGAGCAGAACATGAAAGCATTGAAACAGCTGTACGCGGGCAAGAAGATCATCGTCGGTCGCGATAGACTCGACACCGTCAGAGGCGTGGCGCAGAAGCTAATGGCGTTCGAGATGTTCTTGGAGCGGTATCCTGATTGGCGTGATAAGGTGGTGTTGATCCAAGTGACCAGTCCTACCAGCGTGATGGAAGAGAAGGTAGACGGTGCACACAAGATTGAACATCACATCTCAAACCTGGTGTCACGGATCAATGGCAAATATGGATCTTTGAGCCACGCGCCAGTCCAGCATTATCCACAATATCTGACCTCACAAGAGTACTTTGCACTCTTGCGCGTTGCAGACGTTGGTCTCATCACCAGCGTCAGAGATGGAATGAATACTACCAGTCTGGAATATGTCATCTGCCAGAAGGATCACCATGGCCCCCTGATTTTGTCCGAGTTTTCAGGGACTGCCGCTAGCTTAGGCAATGCCATTCACATCAACCCCTGGGATCTGGGAGGGGTGGCAGAGGCTTTGAAATACGCCCTTGAGATGCCTGAAGAAAAGAAGAGGAGCGACCATGAGAAGTTGTACAACTACGTTACGACCCACACCGTATCGGCCTGGAGCAACAATTTCCTCAAACGCCTTCTTACCAATCTCACTTCTTTTACGCAGAACGATCTCACCCCGGCCCTAGATCGCAACCTCATGATCCAACAGTATCAGAAGGCCAAGAAGCGTCTCTTCATGTTCGACTATGACGGTACTCTCACTCCGATTGTGAAAGACCCAAATGCCGCGATTCCCTCGGATAAGGTGCTCCGGACCCTGAAGGCGTTGGCCGCTGATCCCCGTAACAATGTCTGGATCATCAGCGGGCGGGATGCTTCCTTCCTGGAAGAGTGGATGGGCCATATCACCGAGTTGGGGTTGAGTGCCGAACATGGTTGCTTCATGCGCCGCCCAGGCTCGGAGCAATGGGAGAACCTGGCGGCCTCGATGGATATGGGTTGGCAGAAAGAGGTCATGGATATCTTCAGCTACTACACCGAACGCACACAGGGATCCTGGATTGAGAGGAAACGTGTGGCTCTTACTTGGCATTATCGGCAAGCAGATCCCGACTTTGGAGAGTTCCAAGCTCGTGAATGCCGAAAGACTCTGGAGGATAAGGTCATGAAGACTTGGGATGTGGAGGTTATGTCCGGAAAGGCAAATCTGGAAGTCCGTCCTCAATTCGTCAACAAGGGATATATTGCCACGCGTTTGATCAACGAGTATGGATTCGCAGGCGGCGATCCGCCCGAGTTTGTGCTTTGTCTGGGCGATGACCAGACCGATGAAGGTGAGTTAGCGATATACTCCATGGCTTTTTCAATTGTGTTGCTAACTGTCGCATCTAGATATGTTCCGAGCTCTCCTTAAGACCAGTCTACCCAAGGAACACGTCTTTGCGTGTACAGTCGGGGCGAGCAGCAAGCGGACACTTGCCACCTGGCATCTTCTCGAACCCAGCGACGTGATTGCGAGTATTGCGGCGTTGATCAAACAAGAGAATTTGTGATTTTGGCTACAGCCCCTTAGATGAATTATCCGGGTGTAACTGAGCGCTGATAAGTGGTGCTGATGTGGACTTGAGCGTGCTATTCAGCTTTTCTCCCTCGTGGAATCGGCACCATGGCTTGGATGAGACAGAGGACACCAGATGATGGCGCTTCCGAAAGGACATTGAACGAAACCCCCGCTGACCGACGGCCGTCAATAGCGAGGAACTCTTGTGTTGGAGGCGGGAGGATTGCACGACTGGATAGAGGCAGTGATGCATTCACACACCGAGCGCCGAAGGCCTTGTAAGCAGGATATTCTCGACTGCTCCAGCCTAGTACTTGGTGTAAGGCTCTGGCCAAAAAACACCCTCGAGTTACGATAGATAGACAAAACAGACGAACCCTTCACCTCCCTAGCAACAAGTGGGAGGATTTGACCATAGAAAGTCAGCTGAACAGAATCGGAGGCTGGCTAACACCATGAAATCTTCTCGGCTCAGTGTCGTTAGGATTCAGGGAGCATCAGCCTTGTCTGAATGGTGTGTGATCAGTAGTGAGTCTAGTGACATGTGCAGAAGAAGGTCGTAAAATATGGCTAGACGATGATTGGCTGAATCGGGGACTCACTGCCAACTCACCTTCACAGATTCGACTATTATCCCGGGCGGTTTCTTGTGAATGACCTCGCCTTTTATTCCTTGCTATTTCTTTTCACGGCTGATCCGGTGTATTACAGTCTGACCGCTTCCCACGGATTGTTATCTACAGTGGCAGTGTCTTGGAGAAGTCAAAGTACGTCATAACTCATTGCGCTTTGGGCACAGAGAAATTCCTGTTCATCCCACCGCTCTTTGTTGCGGTCTGGCAAGTTCGAACAATGCCCTTGACTGACCGATGATCTGTTCAGGCTCTCGTCACTAGACAATTTCCCAGCCATCACACTACACCTTCCTTCGCTCATAACCGCCGACGTCCCAGTTGCGACTCAGAGTGCGCCTGTTCGACAAGTCTCTGACTAGATACCCACGAGCCTCACCCCAGTCACCATGGCTCCCAGAGGAAGAGGAGGGAAATTCTCAAAACCCTCAAGAGGAGGTGAATATGCGCTCACTTTTCCTACGCTATACCACCTCGATCCCCTGAACTAACAACCCATTCTATCTATAGGCGGCAAACACTTCTCTCGCGACCTACAACCACTCGACAAAGATGGCAACCCACTAGGCATGTGGCGCGACCCAGCTGAAGCCAAAGAATCGTCCGACGAGTCCTCCGAAGAAGAATCATCCGAAGAGTCTTCCGATGGCGATGAGGGGCCCTCTTCTGCTACGGCAGGACAAGGCGATACAGAAATGACTCGCGAACAACGCAGAGAGGCAGCCCGACTACGCAAACAAGCCGCGATTGCCAGGAAGAACCGCAAAGCCGCCGCCCCTGGAGACATGCCGACCAGTTCTTCCGAAGAGGAAGACGAGGAGGAGGGCAATATGCCTGCGAACCCTAACCATACGCAAAAAGCCCGAACACAGGCACGAGCTGTCACGGGGCCTAGCGGCGAAACTCCCAAAAAGGACACAGAGAATCTTAGCCGTCGGGAACGCGAAGCCCTTGCCGCACAACAGGCCAAGGAGCGATATCAGAAACTCCATGCTGAGGGCAAGACGGACGAGGCACGTGCGGATCTAGCCAGGTTGAAGCTCATCAGAGAACAACGTGAGGCTGCTGCTGCGAAGAAGCAGGCTGAGAAGGAGGAGAGAGAGGCGCATGAGAAGGAGAGAAGAGAGCGAGAGGCAAAACTTCGCGATGCGGCGTTGGGCAACTCTGGAAGCGCTGCGAAGAAGGGTGCTAAGAGCAAGAAATGATTTCTGCTATGCGTCGTGCGGGAGGTGAAGTTGTTTGTGAGCGAAGACGTTCTCGTGGGCAGTCGTTGCTGGCTTGTCTGACGTCGCCGTAGTGCATAAGGTATCCAGAAGGCGTGCACTGGAGCATCTCTAGCCCTTTTGGTTTGTTCTTTCTATGCGAATGCTCTACAAGGTCCACATCTCCTGCCGGGGAGGCCGGGGGTGGCATACAGGTCGTAGCATCACCGGGGTCTTTGGTCCCTCAAGGGCAGATTACTGTGAAGCACATTAGCATCATTCTCCAAGAAATCAGATTGGTAAACAGTTCATGGCCTACGCTCTGGATAGCATTTCTTGTCACAACGTTAGGAAAGCATAACATCTCAAGTCGCGACCTTATCCATGTAAGAGACGCATACGTACTCGAGAGCCAGCCTGATGTGGGCTCAGTTGAACACCAGGATTGCTTATCGAAATCCGGACTAGAGAGGCTCCGTTTATCAACGTACAAGAGATCAGAACAAATCCAGGTCCCATTCTGTGAATTCTTCGCTCACCGTTGCCCTTTTAAATCGACTGCTTGCCATCTCAGAAAGATCTGGGACAAAGATGAGCGACGAAGCCTGCGCACATTCTGTCCTCGAGACTCATACAACCCTAGATCCAAGTCAGCGGGAGATATCTCATCCTCCGCAAACATACACATACTATCATGCCGGACCATTATTCACCATGGCAGAGCTGCACACCAATGTTCTTCTATCTCGGGCCATCCACAAGCAATCGTCCGGAAAGTTCATCCCCATATTACCACAAGATCTAGAACAGCGAGATACGAGTCCACAGTCCATCAGAGACGAAGATCTTCGCGCATTGCTTTCTTCCGACCTTGCCATGTTCACTTATGATGGAGCAGAACTCGATGCCGGTACAGTGGTCGAGTACATGGTTGCAAAGATGGCGGATATCCCGACTGTCATTATACGGACCGACTTTCGAGGAGCCGGCGACCAGGGCAAGGCGGGTGATTCTTGGAACCTGATGAGTTCATTTTGGCCCCGAACGGTCGCTGTCACTGTCGATGCTATGGTCGGGTATAAGACCAGTTTGGCCAAAGCGTTGAGCCAGGGGAAGGAATCTACTGCGGGCGAGTACATGATTGAGGAGGTTGCGCGGAAAGTGGTGGATGGCTTCGAAATGGCCATGAAGGAACCACCCAGACTACCCAAGGAATTGAGGGAGAGTGTCTACCAGTGGCTTGCGCTCATGCCTGGGTTTAGGGATGGGGGAGACCAACATCATATTGAGATGATGGCGAAGTTGTGTAAAGAAAAGCAGCTCAAAGGGTTGCTATGAGAGAGTTCATCCAGGGACAGATCGCAGAGACACAAGTTGCGGGCACATTCGGTGATTGTCACAGAGGCTGATATCTCGCCATCCAACTTGTCCAGGTACCGAGTTGCTATGTGCTTTCTCCTCAAGATACAAGAAACCCGGCAGAAAGAAGGGGCGTTTTCCGGCGACTGGCAAGGCTGAGATGGAGAAAGAAGTATCGTTCTCAGATTCCACCAGTACATCTTCACGAACTCGGACCCAGGTCCCAACCCAGACATATACTATACCATCTATGTGGCCGTTGACTACTTATCAAAGTCGGAGACAGTCACAGGAAGAACGGAGCATGCGGTGTTACAATAGCATGATTGCACCGGACAAGGCTGAGTTGCGTGCAAACACGACAAACATTCTGTAAACAGCAGTGGCTTCGACGTGTGACGAGGGAGTTCGCAACCATCGTAACAGACGCTGTCCTTCATAAAATGTAATCTTGCACTGCCGTTGCCCTCGAGGCAATTGAAATCGACGTGATGAGCAGAAAGCTTTCCAACTGGACTGTGTTCCTATTCCACCTCCTGCTCGTTACCGCAGACCAGTGGCAGACTCCCCTCCACGACGCACCCACAAGACCACACCGAGTCGCCATTATAGGTGCTGGCCCTGGCGGTTCCGCAACATCCTACTATCTAGACCGGTTTTCAAGTTCTTCTAATTTGGATGTCAATCTGGACATCACCGTGTTCGACACCAACCCTCGCATCGGCGGACGAACAACGACAGTCAATGCTTTGGGTGACCCTCGATACCCGACCGAGCTAGGGGCCAGCATTTTTGTCCAAATCAATCAGATCCTCTACAATGCCACGCGTGACTTTGGTCTGATACCGTCCGGCAAGATTTACGAAGCTACCACTGAATCAGAGTACGAGCTAGGAATATGGGATGGGTCTCAATTTGTCTTCAAAGCCGCCAGCGATGATGATGGTAACGACAACGGCAGTTCCTGGCGCGGGTGGTGGGACATTGCAAAGCTGCTTTGGAAATACGGAATGAGTCCGATTCGGACTCAAAGAGCGACCAAAGCAGCGGTGGGCACATTCCTGCAATTCTACGAAGAACCTCTGTTCCCGTTCCGTTCGTTACAGGAGGTCGTGGATAGGACATCATTGGACAGGTATACGGGCGTGTCCGGCAGACAGGTACTACAAGACGCACATGTCAGTGACCTGTTTAGCAGAGAGATCATCCAAGCCAGCACGAGGGTTAATTATGCTTCAAACCTAGGCGGGATTCATGGTCTTGAGACGCTGGTGTGTATGGCCATCGAAGGAGCCATGGCTGTTGACGGAGGGAACTGGCAGATCTTCCACGAAATGGTGAAAAGGTCGGCGTCGCGTGTCTTGCTGAACACGACCGTGACCGAAGTGGTTCAACAGGATGATAAGGACAAGCAGACGTACCGCTTGCGAACCAACGATCCTGACATTGACGCACATTTCAATGCAGAGCCCTATGACACCGTCATACTGGCGGCGCCATATCAGTTTGCCAATATCTCATTCACCCCGCCGCTGGTCGATCCGCCCTCGAAAGTCCCGTATGTCTCACTGTACGTGACACTGTTGGCCTCCCCGCACCGACTGTCTCCAGCCTTTTTCGGCTTGGATTCTCAGGCCGAAGTACCCTCGTCGATCCTCACCACTTTGCCCGAAGATTTGAATGACGAACTCGGTTCACGTCGTGGTGTTGATGCCGTTGGCCCGGCCGGGTTTTGGTCGATCAGCACCTTACGCGTCCTCCACCCAGATACAGACGGATTGAGCTTCTCAGGTCCAACATTCACAGACACTGACGCCCAATCGGAGACGGGCACTGACTCTAGGAAGTCACAAACGAAGACCCAGACTGATTCTGGACCGCAGTATCTTTATAAAATCTTCTCCCCAGCGCCTTTGACGGGCACATTCGTCTCGTCTATTCTCAGTTTTCCACATACGCCAACCTCCGATGCCGACCCGTTATCTTCACTTACCGAAGAGGATATCACATGGCTGTACGAGAAACACTGGCACAGCTACCCTTACGAAAGTCCCAGGCGGACATTTGACAATTTCACGCTGCATACGAAGTCGTCTACTACGATGGATGATGAGACGACGAACTTATACTATCTGTCTAGTATGGAGAGTTTCATATCCACGATGGAGACAAGTGCGCTTGCTGGAATGAACGTGGCCAGATTGGTGGTTGACGAACTGAAACAGACCAGGACTATCTGACAGCCATAGCCTTGAGCCATCTGGGATGACCACCGGGTGTGACCATTACCGGGAGTTTTGGTTCTGTTCGTCTCTGCTTAGAACACGGATTGGATCCTGTAACCGCAGGAACATCAAAGAACTTTGATGAATGTGGATTAGCATGTCATGTCATACAGAAAGAGGCAGGCCTGTTTTGCATCCCTCTGTTAAGTCCAGTCTTTGACTGCGAATCCAATTGAAGAAGTCTGATATAGGATTCGGAGCGAAGGAAGCCTGCTCAAGAGATGGTTGACTGTTAAACAACCGGCGAGTTATCATATGTATGTATGTATGTACCATGGCTACACGACTCGCGAGACGTCTTACAGTACATCCCTCTCTGCTCGATCCTTCCCTTTCAAGCCGATGGAGGTACATGTCGAACCTGATGTAGGCATCTCAATCTTCTCGTTTACTTTACCTCAAAAAGGCCTCATGTATTTAGCTAAGCCTGTCCTCAAAGCGCGGTCGAGATACCCAGAGTGACATCCACGCCTCGCAAGCCTGAACAGAACAAGACCAGTACATGGAATTTCAGCAGGGAACCGTGACAGTTAAAGATACCTAGTGAATAAGAGCGTCCTGTATAGATACAAAAAGTGCAGATGTCCTGCCTGAAGTCGCTGCTCCACAACCCCGTCATCGGAGAAACTTTGCTCCGATTGAGGCGCAAAAACGGCGGCAGCATTTCGATGATGTCCAACTTCTTCCTTGAAGGCGACTGACTGTCAGTCTTCAACGTCAGTCACTATTCTAGTCAGCCACTCAGTGATAACCAGCCAGATATGTCGGCTTCTCTCGCTCCCGAGTGCAACGAAGTCAAAGAGTATGTCGGGCACAATCCTCCAAGAAATTCAAGGGCAACAGCTGACTTCTACAGGAAGTACGACACATGCTTCTTAAAATGGTATTCCGAAAGTATAGCTTCCTTCCTCTTCAGTATCGTACTAGACCAGATTTCTGACACGGTTTTACAGAGTATATTCGCGGCAACTCGTCTGTGGATGAGTGCGAGCCGCTTTTCCGACAGTACAAGTCTTGTTTGACAGTAAGAGCATCAACACGCTATGTTGCGCGCAGGATACATCGGCTGACCGTGCATGCTTCAGAAAGCGCTGAATGAGAGAGGGATCGATACGATGTTGAATGAGGCTCGAGAAGGCACTCCTGAAACAGATGCCCAACACTTGCGTCGATGATACTTCTATCCAACTCGAACGCCAATTTACTCCGCCTTCCAAATTGCCTCGTCTGCTTGCTGTTCTTGGGACCCAATACAAGGGAGGCCACACCACCACTCAGTGCTAACCTGAATCTCGTCCAATCATCCATCCTTTGCATAGCATAACCGCCAGTCACCTTTCCACCACGAGATCCGACCTCAAAACCCACTTCTCGCCACTCGTGACCTCTCTACCTTCATGAGGCAAACAGTCATCGCCGTGTTTGTGGAGGAGACCTAAGCCAACTTCGGGGGAAACCATGATAGGGGCCGGTGTCTTCTCCCCCTTCTTGGGGCTGGGGAGGTAGAAGGCGGTCTCACCTCCTTCGCAGCTTGTCAAATAGATCAAAAGTGTCCAGGTGGTTTTGGCAGGCACTTTGTCCTCGCCAAATTGTAATGTATTACTCTCATCATAATGGGCAGCAAAGAACTGGCCCGGGCGGTATCTGTACACCCTAATATTTGGATTCAGTCCAAGGACTTTGCCTCCAAAAATAGTCGGTTCCTCGAATGACTCTATCAGATATTGCAGTGCAGTTTGCTCCCACAGCATTTTAGCGAAGACCCTGTCCTCAATCTGGAAGCGGTCATTGACTCGGACAGCCTCTCCACGTCTGGGGTTTCCTGGCGTCGTAGACAAGGGTAGCGAGGACAGAAATGACACATAATTCTTGCATAGTGTGGAGGTGAGCAGGCTCTGAATCAGAAGAATCTGGCCCTGGAGTCTGGTCTGGAGAGACAGATCGACCGCCGGGATCAGAGGAGCCAATAGTGGCCAGTTGGGCACTTGCTGTTTGGCGGTCTGTTCGCTTTGACCTGGCGGTTTGGCAGGCTTTTGCTTTCTTCGCGGAGGCATGATGAACAGTTAGTGACTCATGACAAAAAATAGGCTGATGGCTCTGTTGTCGGCCAAAAGTCCGGACACTAAGGACCTACTCGTTACTTTGTTGTAGTCACAGCCAGCAAAATCCCCGGTTCTAAGATCGCAGTCCGAACAATTTCTGAGATGGAGCCATAAGTCCGGGGTTTCTGATTGGGTGGCAGTGGACGGCATCACATGCAGCCAATCAGCGTACCCGGTTCGTCCCTGCGCAACGAGACTTTGAGATGCAGAACTTCGTCTTTCTTTGAGCGAGACTCAATCTCCGGCGCGCCCTCGACAACAGGTTGATCCTCTTGCGCATTCCCCCTCTCTCTCTCGGCAAATTCGCAGACCTCGCCATGTCGTCGCAGGCCATCGCGACGTCAACAAGAGGTCTGCCGGATTTCTCTTCTCATCCACTCGATTTGCCAGACTTTCCCGATCCAACATGGCCCGATCCACCCGATCCTGACGATGAGGCCGCAAAGTCGCAAGACGAACCGCAACCGCTGCAAACGAGTGACGCACACTCGCCCAATACTCAACATCAGTCTTGGGGTCAAATGGACACGCAGCAACGCAACCAGGCCGTTGGGAATCTCCTGGCGGCTTTGGCGCCCATAAGTCCGACCCAGACCGCAACTCAGAATGCAGGTGCGGACGTCGTTGCAGATGCAAACCCAGAAGTCCCTACAAACAACATCGAAGGCGCATCCAAACCGATGGACGAGACTATTTCTGCAGACGGCCCTGCTGCCACCGAGAAAACCAACGACATCGTTGACACTAATCCTAGTATCTCTCTTCCTCCGCTTCCTCCCCTCGACAACGATGAATTTCTCGATGTGAATCCCAATCCGGAACCTGCCTTTTCTCCCTCACTACCTACACAGCCAACCGAACCAGCCCCGTCAGATCAAGTGGCGGCAACGCACTTGCCCTTAACAGCGGCGATGGGATCTCCTGCGGCGTCTCCTGGTCCCCTCCCAGAACGGAGAGAAATCGAGGCTTTTGCGAAGATTGAGTTCGAAGATGGCAACTATTATATTACGACATATGCTTGTGAACTGGGCCGGGATGCTTTCGCATACAGGGCGGCCCTTGCGAGGGCGGAGGAAGCCCGACAGGCCGAGCAAGACCGTGCTCAGAGTTCGAGTGGGAGACGGTCCGAGGTCATGCCAAAACCAAACGATAGCCAAGTGCAAGGGAGCGTGGTTAGTGAGGCCGGAGGTTTTGGGGGTGTGGACGATGCTCCGGTTCTGCAGGATGGAGAACGCCACAACTCTGATCCGATGCGTTCGCAATCCTCCGAGAGGTCAGGCGGTAGTGTCGTCAAGCCTCAAGAAGTTCTTATCAATCCGCCATTGATCCCCTTTGATTACCACAAAATGGCTGAGCGTCAGGCGCAATTCGAGCAGGAAAACGATGCGGCAGCAGATAACGAAAAACCTGCTCCGGTCACCGCAGATCATATCCCGGACGCCCACAATTGCCCTTTGATTCCCATCCATGCAATGCGCACGTCTCAAAAATCCGAAGTGGAGAATCACCGAAGTATTTCTCGCCGACATGTCAAGATCCAATGGGATTTTGACAAAGAGTGCTTTCAGATGAAGGTTTTGGGGCGGAATGGTGCTTTCTTGGATGATCAGTATCTCCCTCGTGGTGGTGTTAAACGGCTCCGAGATGGGTCAAAGATCCAGATCTCTAATGTCTGGATGACCTTTCGCCTACCAAATCAGAAGACTGAGCCGATATCCGAAGAATCTGATCATGAGAGGATGGAAGAAACTCCTTCGGCACAGAACAACACGTCCCCCACGCCGAATGAAGAAGATGACGAGGACATGAGTGTCTCGCCTTCGCGCACCGGCAAGACCAGAACCAGGATTGTTCTGACTACGGCGCAGAAACCGTCGCCCAGCATCACAGATCCTGTGATTGGGCCTGATGGCCTGCCTTTGCCGCCGAGAAAACGTGGACCAGGAAGACCGCCCAAGGACGGTATCATGTCTACACGAGAAAGAAGGGAACGAGAAAAGGCGCAAAGATTGGCCGAAGCCAAAGCTGCAAATGGAGGCAAGACTCCGCCACCAATGTTGAAGGGCAAATTCCCGAAGCCCATCATCAAAGAAGAGGTCGTCATTCCCGAGCTGAAATCGGAAAAGAGGAAGTACAAGAAAAGAAAGCGACCAGGAGAGGAAGGGGATGTTATGCAATCCATCGAAGGGGGTGAAGTGGATGTTCCAAGTGAGACGGAGAAGGTGCCGGTGAAGAAAGCACGGCAATCCAAGTCACCATCACCGGAATACCCTCCGGCGGAAAGCTTGACGGAAGAACAGCTTGCACGGCCGTCCGAACCTTATGCTCGATTGATCTACGACATCCTGATCGACATACATCCCAAAGCCCTACCGCTGAAACAAATCTATCGAGCGTTGAAGCTCAAGTTTCCCTTCTTCGTGCATCGTGTGGATTCCGAGGGATGGCAGAGCAGTGTCCGACACAATTTGAATCAGGAATGGAATAAACTGTTCGAAAAGGGGGAAAAGGAGGGCAAAGGCTTCGCGTGGAAAGCAATACCTGGCGCACTTCAACCACAAGCGGAAAGAAGACGAGCCGCTCAGCAAGCCGCGGCAAACAAGCCCAAGCCGACTCCAACGCCGCGTCAACCTCCTCCAGGATCTCATCCACCGTTGAATTGGCAGAATACACCTTTCCCTCCGCCCAACGGTATGCCACCAAGAGGACCTCCACCTTTCTTCGTCCAGGGTCCTCATGGTCCAATGCCGCCACCACCGAACGGGATGCCTTGGCCTCCACCACCGGGCCCTCCCTCGGGCGGAATCCCACCGTCTTCCTCGACTAATACCAACGGCCATATCCCTGCGCACATGCAACCCGGCCAAAACCCTCCTTCATTCTATCCACCACCTCCTAATCAACAAGGAGGCCGTCCGCCATTTCCTTCTCAGCCACCTTCACAAGCTGCTCCACCACCCAATGCCGGCACCGGCCAAGGACCACCTAGGCCCAACTCTACTACGGCGACTCCAGTACCTCCTCCGCCGGTACCGACCAGCTCTTCGGCATCTCGAAACATGCCTTGCACGATGGATGGCTTGCTCGCAATCCGAAGATTCGAAAATGCCATGTATGATCAAGTTCGCGATCCGGCCAAGATTGAGGAATGGCAGAAGGTATTTGCATCAGTCAAACGACGATTGTTGCATGGGGCTCCACATTCGTCTTTGCCTAATGGGGAGACGAAGGAGGAATTGACTATCATGGAGCACGTGCGGCGGTTCATCGAGAGGTTCAAGAATCCCAACTTTGTGGGATTTTCTATTGAGCAGACTAGAGGGACAGGGTCTCCGGCGCCAGCATCGACATCGACATCGACAAATACTGCTGCTACTTCTGGTGAGGCTGCTGCGTCGTCTCTGTCTGGGTCTGGACCATCTGGGACGTCACAAACCGCAGCTCCGGCACCGGCTCCGGCACCAGCTCCGGCGTCGACATCGATATCAACATCGGCGCCTCTGCCTGCAGCCAGTCCTGCTGAACAGGTCACTCAGGGGCCTGCGAAAGAGGTGGCAGAAACTCAATCTACTCCGGCTGTTGAGGGTGAGAATATGGCGGGAACTCAGGTCAAGGCCGAAGCTGGACAGTCACCCAAGATGACGGTCAATGAGCCGCCTCGGGCTTCGACTGATCCACCGTCAGCCAATGGTGGCACTTAGACGGGGAAGAGATGTTCCTTGTTACCCCAAGAGACGCCTCACACCCTTTGTGACTGTGTCTCTACGCTGCTGCTTTTTGGTATTTTGGCTGCGAGAGGCAATGGTGCAAAGAAGCCGGGGTTTGGTCTGCGAAGTCCAGAAAGGCATTCCCCCTTGACGAAGAAGGTGGCCAACTCATCTGTATGGGGATATGCATACATTACGTAGTGTATCATCGGTAGCTGCAGACAATGGATAAACGAATTACGCTTTCAGCATTCCACGGCGATATTTTCAGGCACAGGACTCATAGTACAGGACCGAGTGGCCACTGTTGTTAGGAGCGCAAACCGGCATCGGCCTCACTTCATACCTGGTAGTCGCAGGAGGTTACAGTAGGGACAGTAGCAGATATACAGTGGATACTAGGTACCTACCTAGATATGTATACTGCTCGGTATGAAATTGACAGCACCGGTGTTGTGGTTTGGCCGGATCCCTACGGGCTGATCTATTGATATTGTAAATACGTATAGGGACGATTGGGACGATTTGATAGTTGATGACGTCGGCACAACTCAAGTCCGACTCTATGTTCTATACACTGTGACGAAGCGGACAAACTGCGAGCAATCAACCACGAACTTGAACAAGTCTAATATACTGGAAGGCTGGAAGGTGACTTTAACCATGATTTAATTTTCAATAGTAGGGTGAATGGGGACGGGGATGGAGTCCGGCGTGATTCGACTCCGGCGGTCCGGTGTAGTTGTTGCGCCGATACCAAAGATAGAATACCAACCAACCTTAACCGGTAACCTTATAACCCTATATAAACTACTTGCCTACTACGTATAGATAGATAGATAGATAGATATACCGACCTTGCTCGCTATATAGTACCACCTCTATTCCACATATCCAGTTATAGACGGTATATAGAAACCAACAAGGGAGTGAACCTAAGAGAGAAGACTGAGAGAGAACCAACAACAACCTCAACCTCGTCTCAACAATGAAAGTCCTCCTCATCGGCGCCACAGGCAATCTCGGTCTCCGCCTCATCCCCGCCATCCTAACCCACACCCACACCGTCGTCGCATTCGTGCGCTCACCGCCGAAACTCGAATCTCTCCTCCCCAGACAAATATCAACATCGTCGCAAATCACGATCGTCCAAGGCGACGCCAGAGACGCCCAGGCCATCAAATCTGCACTGCTGGACCATAAATGCGATGCCGTCGTCAACACTGCCGGGCTGGCTGCTCTGGCGCCGTGGGGGAAAAGTGAACTTCCGACGATCGTGCGTGCTGTGGTTAATGCGGTGAGGGAGGTGGCGGTGCAGAGACGGAACGAGAATGAGAAGCCGTTGAGATTGTGGGTTTTGGGCGGGTTGGGCGTTTTGTTGGTTCCTGGCGTGGAGAGGATGTGTTCCGATTAGTAAGTCCCCTTCCCTACTCACTCGTTCCTACTGTACCTTATCCTGTCCTGTCATGTCCTATCCTGTCCTGTCCCTGGGTTGATCTACCTACCTATTATACTATGTTAGGTAGGTAGGTGGTTATGCCTATGTTGGTGTATATATTGTGTTCCTGTCTATATATATTCTCTCTGCCCTCCTGTCTGCCTGGGTATGGCGTACCTGTTTGCCCGGCTCCCCAAGAAATGTGAAAGAGGAAGACAAGAAAAGAAACGAAAAGGGGAGGGACAGATAGGGAAGAAGAGAGACAGGCAGAGAAGGACAGAGCATCCCTACCAGAACACAATTGAAAATGGAAATTGAAACGTCACCTCTATCATACAACATCAACATCACCATCAACAGCACTCACTCACTCAGTCATCCCAATCCTAACAGAAGACTAACCACCCTCAAAACAATCTAGTATCCCAATCTACCGCGAACACAGACAGAACCTACGTCTTCTCAAATCCCTCCCCACCGACATCAAAGTCGACTGGTCCATGCTCTGCCCGAGCACGATGACGCCTGAATCCAACGAGTTCAAAGTCCCCACACAGTCCACACGAGGCAAACTGATTGCCCACGCGACGACGCCACCAGCCTGGCATGATTCCTGGATCAGACATATTCCCTTCCTCGGGCCGATGGTGGTATGTGCCATGAATGCGCCGAGGTATGAGACCACGTTGGAGCAGAATGCGGATTTCATCGCTGCGGATCTCGAGACGTATGGTGGTGAACGTCAATGGAGTGGTGAGAGTCGTAGTGTGTGGAGTGGTTGTGCGGTTGGGGTTATTGATGCTTCGAAGGCGAATTGAAGATACGATATCAGGAATGGAATTGAGATATAACAGATGGAAAGAGAAGCAGCTCTTCTATGTTTATGTAACTAAGTAGTCTTCTATGTTGTAACTAATTACCGTGTACGAAGTACTATTGTTCAGTATATTATATCCCTTAATAAACCGGTACTACAAGTGCCTACTCGCCTTTGAAGTTTGAATCATACTACACAGAGGGGTACAGATGATATACACTTCTCTGATTCACTGGTGAGGAAGTTGAACTTCTATATCACTTGCCACCAGGAGTTGTAACATGTTCGGTGGTCCCAAGTACTAAAGTAGTGTTTGGTTATGTTATACTTTGTCCATTTACTTGCGATCTCGGCTAACTTTGATGCCTTTCAGGAAGTGCTATAAGGAGTCAAGTGAGGTGCTGTTGAAATATACTGTACTTGCCACTAGATGCGTCTGTAGCGACAACCATGGTCGAATAGCAGTCCTTCATCTATCGATCTCTATCCATCCTGTATAGCAGTCATATGCGACGATTCATGTATATCCCCGCCGTAGATGGGTGGTCCAGGGACAGAGAATGAGAATAAAAGAACAGAACAGTGTCGCATCTCTATTGCATCACATCTCAGCCCCTCTCCGATCCAACATTGCAACCAATTCCTGAAAGACACTCGCCATCTCTGCTCTCTCCTCAGCCCATACCGGTTCTTCGTCTCCGTCTTCGTCTTCGTCTTCGTCTTTCGATTCCGCTTCCTCTTCCCCTTCCGCCCGACCACCACCAGTAACCCCCCCGAACCAACCCCAGTTCAGCCCCCACAGCAGCTTTCGCCATAAACTCCCGATCCGGAAACATCAACTCGACGTGCCTCTGCACAACCCTCATCCTCACGCCCTGCAAGACCTGCTTCAACTGCACGGCCGCTTTCCCTCCCCCCGTGGCCACCATAGCTAACCACCATTGCCGGTTTCCCCGTCCATTCGTGGTAGAGATAGTCGATCGCGTTCTTGATGCTGGCGGGATACCCCCAGTTATACTGGGGCGTGACGAACGCGAAGGCGGCGAAGCTGTCGATGAACTCTGACCACGCTCGAGTGTGCGCGTGCTTGTATTCGGATGAGGACTGGATTCTGGATGGGATCTGTGGCTCGTCGTACATTGGGAGTGGGTGGTCTGCTAGGTCGATCAGTGCTAGTTCGTAGGCCTTTGCCGTGGCCGTGGCCGTGGCTGTCCTAGATGGATGGGGTTGCTGGTGTTGTTGATGCGGTTGCTGCTGGTGTTGCTGTTGGTGTTGGTATTGCTGTGGTTGGGGTTGGGGTTGGGGTTGGGATTGGGATTGGTTCAGTGTCTGTAGGACGAAGCTGGCGATCTGGGGCCCGGCACGGGGGGAGCGTTGACTGCATATTATGATGCCGATCTTTCTTGGTGTGGCGGGAAGTGAGGTCGGCGCGGGGAGGGCGGGAGTGGATGATGCCATGATGGCTGCTTCGTTGCGTGTGTCTGTCTGGGTATTGTTTGGGGAGAGAGTTGGTTATTGATGCGTGTTGTTCTGGTTGTACTGGTGGATTCTTGTGAACAGATAGATATATTGATTGTTGTGCTGGGGGTTTGACCTGGTATGCTGGAAGAATTCTCAGCGTCGACGTGTTGACCTGGTCCAGAAGAGTGGTTGTCTTAATACATATAGGCGTGTATATATATTCATATATACTGTGGTACACCGGTATATATATCGTCGAACTACGGCATGTCAGAGAAGAACTCGCGTGTACAACACCGTGCTTGAATGGAGTATTGGATGAGAGCGTCAGGCTGAGAAGTGGATACTGGTTGATGTTGCACTGTAGCCAATAGTGAGGCGTATAGAGTTGTAAGGCCCGCAATCTTTCGGCCGGGCTGTTTGCGCCGGCTTCGCCCTTCGGCCCTAGCATCTGACACGAGGCTCGCTGTGTGAGATATGGCCGACGCTGTTTCAACGACCACCGTGTTGCCGGTTTGGTTGGACCACTCACCCAAAACTCGCTCCACTGCATGCATCCTATGGCTGCACAGTTGCACAGCGGCCAATCCATTCAATTCGGCACCGACAGGCCAATATCTCGGGGCTGCCTGTATGCCGAGAGAAACTGTTGCTCTGTCCGCCCCGAAAGTGGCCAGGTAACTAGCTCCGAGGTCGTAGTTGTATATAAATACGCCGTAGATTGGCTTGATCAACAATGGCAACAGCAACAGCTTCAACAGCAACAGCAACTCAGCAGACATCGACAGCTAGATTTACCACGAACCCCAATGAGCAACAACAGCAATAATCTGCGCCTTGCAATCATCGGCGCGGGTCCCGCTGGACTTACGCTGGCACGACTTCTCCAAACCCATGATATCTCATGCACAGTTTTTGAACTGGACAAATCTCCCGCTCGTCGTGACCAGGGCGGCAGTGTCGACTTGCACCGGAACGGCGGACAACTGGCTCTTCGAGAAGCAGGCTTGTTTGAGGAATTCAAGATCCATTCGCGCCCAGAGGGTGAAGCCTTGAAACTCCTCAAATACGACGGCACTGTTGTTCTGGACGAGAACAAGACCGGCACACACAGACCCGAGGAGTTCAGTGGCCGACCTGAGATCGAGCGGACAAAATTGCGACAACTGCTGCTCGATTCTTTGAGGCCGGGAACCGTCTCCTGGGGTAAGAAGTTGATCTCCATCGCAGAATCGTCGGCCAGCCCAGGCAAATATGATCTGAATTTCCAAGATAGTGTCGAACAAGCCTTCGACTTGGTTGTCGGCGCAGATGGAGCGTGGTCCAAAGTGCGCAGCTTCCTGACGGATCAGCAACCTTTCTATTCCGGGGTGACCGCCATCGAGCTCTGGGCGCTGGACGTTGAACAGCGGCACCAGTGGCTGCGAGACTTCGTTGGCGCTGGAAGCTGCTTCATGTTCGACGAAGGACGCGCCATACAATGCCAGAGAGATGGAGCTGACAGGATTCGCGTGTATGCTGGGGTGCGCCAGCCTGAGGATTGGGTCAAGACATGTGGCATTGACTGGACCTCACCTGAGCAAGCGAAGAAGACATTGATTGAGCGGTATTTCACAGATTGCGCACCAGATCTAAAACGAGCCGTCATGGACGCCAACGATCAGCTCATTCCTCGGCAGATCTGGATGCTGCCGATAGGCATGAGATGGGAAACGCACTCACGAGTCACTCTCCTTGGAGACGCAGCTCATCTAATGAGCCCTTTCGCGGGAGTCGGGGTAAACCTGGCCATGCTTGACGCGTTAGATCTGGCCAATTCTGTTGTCAGCTGTGGCGGTGATGCGGCCCGACTTCCAGACGCCATCAAAAGATATGAGGAGGTTATGTTGGCACGGGCCGAGCAGAATGCCCTCAAATCTGCTAGAGGTCTCAAAGGCCACTTCAGTGCCGATGGCATCGAGCAGATGGCTCAACAGCTTCAGGGGGTACAGTTCTCGGCAGAGGAGAATGAGCGGGATGACAGGTTGCTGTGAAACTCCCGTGCAAGTCCATTCAACTTTTTGTAGCAGGAGTCAGAGGCGTCCCTAGCTCAATCTTCAATGCAATTTGACATCAGCCAGAATCTTCCGTGTTCCCAAGAGGTCGGTCGAGACATGCAGTACCGTTGGCCCAGAGCTACCGTAGCCGAATCCACAGGCTTTGCTGCTACCGGTGAGACAGAACCGACGACCTCCAGGGATAGTGAAGCAGCGTCTGTTGTTCTCGACATGATAGCAGGGTAGGGGTACTGGCCAGTCCATCACAACCATAAGGAAATTGGAGATATATAAGACATGTTCTCTTGTTGGGCCTGGAGGTCGAGGTTCGTCGACGTCTTCGAAGATGTATTTCTTTCTCTGGTAGAGGGAAATGATCGGGGTTTTCATCCACTAACTTCCACCTTCTGCTATAGCCTGGCCATCTCCAGCCAGCCTTTACACGCCTGAGCATAAAGGGCACTTTTGGCCGCACTGGCTTGAATGGACCTAGCTTTGTCTCTGCAGGCAAAAGCCATGGGAAGGATGTACTCCCTTCTTCCGTTTTTGACAAATCTCTCAGCGAGTGCTTTTCAGCGTGCTGAACATGGCATAGCAAAGTTTTGCGGTAACCTAAAGCCTCCACCATCCGTTCAGAAATACTCGTCCATAGGTATATCTCATTATGAAGGGAGATCAACAGTTGAGGTAACAAGACCATACCAACGGTGAAAATGAATATAACTCAGAGCAGTATGGCGTAGTCATAGTTTTTTAACGTCCTGAGAGGGCAGAACTTACCTAAAGAGGCCTCCCAGGCAATTCGTTAACACATATGCGTATATCAAAGATACTGAATCCAACCATGATACAGATCCCAGCATACAGCTCAATCCAATCCACCGTATAGCAGTCGAAACTGTCATATACTTCACCGTATCTTTAGCGCCACGCTAATGCAATGTGCGGAGGAATTCGACTTTTGGAGACTTTTACAACTGCGACTTTAGATTTCAAAGATACAGATCTAAAGGATCTTCGAAGGATCCTCTGACTGAGTCCTTGGTTCGTCCTGCAAGTCCTGATGAAAGACTAGAGTCGCCATGGACTTGACTGCAGACTTCAAGTCCTTTCAGGACCTTGTTCAGTCATCCCTCATCAACGTGACGAGGACCGCAACTCAAATCTCTAACCAAGACCTGGGCTTCCATCGCTCCTCTAGCGAAAAGCTATCTCGTGCCCTCGACCGCCAGAACACCCATCTTTTGCGCCTGACCAGCAGTCTTCTTAAAGCTGCCACCAAAGACACCAACCTCAAGTCTCCTGCTGTCCGAAGCCAGGATGACATTGAGGACAATTGGCGTGGACTAGTTGACGTGGTTGATGACCTGCTTGAGAAGGCGGATTCTGCCCTTGATGAATACTCTGGGGTCATCAAGCGTCAAGCTCCTGGCCAGGATGCAGAGCCTCCAACCAAGCGTCTTAGGACAGGAAGGGGTCCTAATTCATGGTCTTCAGATATTATGCAAAAGCCACAGCTGCATTTTCAAACACAGGTGAACAACGCCGAAACAAAGCCTTGGAAGCCTCTGCTCAAGGACAAGCCTCATGCCACTATTCCCTTGGAGGAGAGTATTGGAAACGAGACTGACGGGTGAGTACATTCTTGATTCGTTCTTTTTCGTCGCTGACGACAGCATAGATACAAGCACCCATATCAGCAAGAAATCGAACAATACGCCTACCCTCCTTCTGTGTACCAAGCTAGCCCCCCGATTCCGTTTTCGCCGCCGGAAAATAGTGACCCTATTTTCGTCGACACTGAAGAGGGTGTCAAGGAGATGCTCGAAGACTTGAAAGGTGCTACAGAAATTGCGATCGACCTTGAGCATAACGACCAGCGGTCATACGTAGGTATGGTGTGCCTCATGCAGATCAGCACTCGAGAAAAAGATTGGATCATTGACACATTGAAACCATGGCGGGAGAATCTTCAAATATTGAACCAAGTCTTTGCCGACCCAAAGATTCTGAAAGTATTCCACGGGTCCAATATGGATATCATTTGGTTGCAAAGAGATCTCGGCCTCTACGTCGTTGGACTCTTTGATACCTACCATGCTTGTTGCGCCCTCCAGTTCCCGGGTAAGGGCCTGAAGCATTTACTGCAGCAGTTTGCAAACTTCGAGGCTCAGAAACAGTATCAGACAGCGGACTGGAGGATCCGACCTCTTCCCAAGGAATTGGTTGATTATGCCCGCTCAGATACTCATTTCCTGCTCAATATCTACGACAACCTGCGAAATATGCTCATCGAAGGCTCCACACCGAGTCAGAACCTAACGGATTATGTGCTCTCACAGTCGAAGAAGGAGGCCCTCCAGACCTACGAGCGTTCTGTCTACGACATGGAAAGTGGTCGTGGCCCGCTTGGTTGGCTGGGTCTTCTCGTGCAACGATCTGTGCGGTTCAGTAACGAACAGTTAGGGGTGTTCCGAGCCGTCCATGCCTGGCGAGACCGCAAAGCACGGGAACTGGATGAAGGGCTCCAGTATATTCTTCCGAACCGCATTCTCTGGCAGATCGCTGAGAGTATGCCGACATCGAACTTCAATTTCCACGCCGTGTTCAGGGGTACTGCTCCCAAAACAGTCATGGATCATTTACCCGAAATCATCGAAGTTATCAAGCAGGGCAAATTCGAGGGTCGCACTGGGCCTTCTGTTCAAGAAGTGTTACAGCGTAACGAAGAGGTGTACGGTATCAGACCGCGTCGAGCACCCAAAGAAAAGAGGGAACCGGCAACGACGATCCAAGGTCTAGGCTCGACTCTGAAGCAGCTTATCGCAAGTGGAGACGTTGGTGCTTCGCCGACTTCTTTGAACTACGATGGTGCCTTGGATGTCGAAACGCCAGTTGCCGCCCGGTCTTTGGATTCATTGTTCTGGGGTGATGTAGCACCACAACATGCCCCCTTCCCCGCGGAAGTAGATACAGTGATGGATGCATTGCAATCTATCTTGCCTCTGCCGTTGCCGTCAACGCATATTCAAGACCAACTCCTTGTCACTGAGCAGGAAGCGCCCGTTACAGCCGAGCCGACCGTACCCGCGACCAATGCTGCCACTCTCAAAGCACAGCCACGCCCTAAGACAGCCGAGATCTTCACGCTAAAGGATGCAGCTACTGCAAAGAAACGGAAAGCTGACGAAGACGAAGCGGATGAGACTGGAGAGTCGCCGCCAACGACACCAGCAGTTGCGGTTGCATCGTCGAACGGGTCTACCAACGAACCCGCTGCGACGTCCAAGAACCCAGACCACGAAGCAAAACGGCAAGCCAAGAAACAGAGAAAGGCAGAGAAGAAAGCCAAAAAGGAAGCCGAGAAGCTGGCGGCAGAGACCGCAGCCAAAGCCACCCGACCTTTCGATTATGCTAGTGCAGAGTCTCTCCTGACTCCACAGGCACAACAGGCACAGGCCGCAAAGGGAGACGCCGACGGAAAGGCCGCCAAGCGAATGAATCCATTTGCTAAGGCGCTCGACACCAGCACCGGGGCAAGACGCGGCAGGATGGGCAAGGAGTTGGCCGGGAAGAGCATGACCTTTAAATCTTGAGCACATCTCCAGGAGATTCGGGCTGGTGGGATTACATTGATACTGTACGTTAGCATTTCTGTATGACGAGCCATGCCTTCTCACTGTGGAGGCAAGGCGAAAGGCGAGAGGCGAGAGGAGAGAGGAGAGAGGAAGGGGAAGCATTCCGTAGCCAACGAGGACATTCGAGTTGACGAGCCCAGCCCCCCGGGCCATGCATGCATGATACTGATCCTGGAGAGTCTGACTCGTTCCTCAGCCTCGCCTGTATCCGGGTTCTGCATGGGAACGAGAAAAAACCAGAACAGTGACGATGATAAAATATTGATGCTGGATTTCGGGCAGAGCAATAGAGCAGTTAATTAGCTGGGAAGGAATTGACGGTGGAGTGGCCTGAAAATGATAGTGATAGCAACATAGATGGAAGCATGCTACCCGAACTCGAACTCGAACTCGTCACAGGGTTGCTACAGTATCATGCATGCATGCTGCATACTTGGAATTTGTTCAGAGAGTCATGGTTATTCCCGTACGTAGCAAGCAGACACGACACAAAATCATGGGCCCCGCCACAGCACCCAGCACCCAGCCCCAGCCTTGGACAAAGCGCCATAAACATCAGGTCAGGTACCTTAAGCTAGGTACACTAGTAATGTATGATTGATGCGAAAAAAAGACAAGGACAAAAAGACCCGGTGGGCCCCCCACTGCATGCGAAGCGCCCTTCTACTTAGTGCGTAGGTGAATAACATCAAGATTGCGAGATGGCGGGATCAGATCTCAATCTCGCCAAAGCTCTTCTTCCTCCCAAGAACTCGGTGGCCCGACGGTGGTGGGTGGGTTGAAGGTTATGTGGAGACGAGACAGAGAGACAGACTGGACGGAGTTGCAACAGTCTAGCAGTTTCGACACGAATGCCGATGCCACGAAGCAAGAGTCTGTGGAAAAGACAGAGAGGTAGGTAGGTAGGTGGCATCGGTCCCTTTGTTGCAATCTTTAGACGGCCATTTCGGCTTGCAGTTTCCGGAGTTCTTCTTCTTCGTCCTCCTCGACAGTCGAGGGCTTGTTGACTACTACGGCGACAAAAGTCAGTATAGGATAAGATGGGATGGGATGGGATGGTTGTTTTCGTCACAGAAACAAAACATGCCAGATTCTTCGTCCTTTTCGGGGCCTGTGGTATAAGGGAACTTACTGGGACCTGCAGAAACGGCAGGGAGCCTGTTGACTTCGCCCGTGACAGGCGTTGGGCCGGTCTTGAGCATTCTCTCATCCATAGCTTCTTGCTCCATTCCTTCCAGCTCTTCCTCGAGCTCGGCCTCGTCGAGAGGCTCGCCAATAGGGGCGTTTGTGATGGCGTTGGCAATTTCTTCCCCGAGGGCGTGTTGCTCGCGCAGCTCGTCCATGGTCTGGTCGACCTTGTCGATCGTCAGGTTGCCGTGGATCTGTTTCATGGCCGCGCCGGCATTCTTCATCGCGTTCAGCGTTTCCTGGTTGATGTTGGCGGCTTCGATCGAGTAGATCTGTTGCTCGATCTGGGCGATCTGCGCAGAGGTTTGTTCTAATGTCCGTTCATGCAGCTTCTTGCGTCGCAGCGCGGCTTTGGCGGCTATAGGAGAACAACTGTCAACCAACTGTCACGGTCTAGATAACGGGAGCACGAGTCTGCGAAGAGCCTCAGGGCAAATGGGCGCCCTGCGGGAGGGAGCACATAGGTGTATATAGGGATTGTATGGTATGGTAGGCTGATTGCTGCCTGGTTGGTTGGTTGGTTGGTCGGTTGCTTACCTGTTTTATTGGAGGTGATGTTCTTCCGCGCTATCGCATCTTGTTCTGCCATCTGACTTTCCAGGTATTTCTCTCGTTTCTGTAACATGTCCAGCTGCTGGCGCAAGCTGAGGATCGCTTTCTTTGGCGCATCTTTCCTGGCTTGCGCCGATGCCCCGCCAAACCAACTCCACATGTTGTTCGTCTGGGAAGGGAAGAAGGGGAGAGGAGAGGAGGCGACGGTTGATGGTACTGGAAAAGGCAGAGCCGGGACGGTCAGCCCAACAGAGTCACAAAAAGCAAGACTCCTAGATCAGGCCGTCGAACTTGCGGTGCTGTCGTTGACGGATGGCCCTTCCACGGACTTCGATCGTTATCGCGTCGTGTGCCGAACGGCTACCGGGCGAGGTTTATTCGATGGCGTAGGAGGCAATGAGCGGTCTATAATGTAGGGTTTGAGATTGTCGCCGATCCAGCGTAATAAGGTCGTGGATGTTGTGTTTTAGGTCGATCGAGCAAAGAGGGCGTCAGTCTGGATGGGATGAGGATGGAGATGGAGATGGAGAGCCTGGCACGGGATCTGGAAGCCTCCAAAGACGCAAATGACAAGCAGAGAAATGACATCGGCATCGACAGTCGCTGCTATTCGGATTCAGTCATAGTGGCCACGATTGGGCAGGTAAGCCGGAATCACGTGAGCACTAGTCATCACTTAGCAAGTGCTTAGTCATACTTGCTTAGTCATAACAAACACGGCAAGGGTGTATCTTTCTATGGGTGTTCATGGTATCGTGTCTAGATCTGGAACATCATGTCCCTGTTTCTACGGTAGTATATGTCCACCTAGCCGAAGCAAAAGTCAACGTCGCCATCACCCGCGCGCCGTCGTGCGTCGACTACATCTCCCCACCATGAGTGCCGAGCGCCCACATCTTGATCGGACCAGACCTCTTCCAAGATGTCGATGACACTGGTAAACATGGGGTATCCAAAAGTCTCAAACCACTGCCTGCAGTATCCGCGGATGAAGTCCCGATGCCTTGCATCCTGCGTCTCAGCTCCAGCCAGAAAGATCGGCAACAGGAGCTGTTTTTGCGTCGGAGAAGACGGCCGGATCGAGCACACGTGGTCCAGGGCGACGCGACTCAAATATCTCAGCCTGGCGATCAAAGAAGCCTGTGCCGTTTCCGTCTTTGTCTCGTCATCCTGGAAGACTCGCAGAGTGTACAGGAGCAATGAATACCGTATCGCCTCACAAGAGTGATACTCGTCCCTAGCCTGCTGCAGACTCTCTTCATTAATGTTGTCTAGCTCGTAAGCTACCTGGTCACCCGGAGGCCGGTAACTGCGCAGGTTGGCTTCAATCTCGTTGACGATCGTTTTGGTGGTGTAGCGCATACTGCTGCTTTTGCTGTTGGACTGACCGGCCAAGTGGGCAAGTTGCATCAGTGGCACAAGCAGCTCGCGGGGACAACCAATAAGTTCGAAAAACGTCCAGAATTGCGAAGCTTCCCATTGCAGAACAGCCTCGAAATACGTATATGGCATCACGCACGGACGGCGAGACAATAAAGCCACGACGGCATCCCACCTTGGACCAGAGTCAGTAAGTGTTTGACGCGAAAGCAGGGAAAGAAGCCAGGGCGGACACTCACCATAGCAACATGGTCACTTGGGTTTGGGATCTGAAAGACAGCGACCATACATCAATGCCACCGGCTAGCTCGAGGAGAGAGTATGCATGTGAAAGATGATCCCTCCATGGGTTCAAGGCCGATTCTACAGTCTATACAACAAAACGTCAGGCTAATTCATCGGCCTAGATTGAGGCCATTGACCGATAGCATAGGAGGACTTACATCAATGCACCAAAGCGCTAGCAAAGTGTCTAAAGCTTCCAATCCTTGTGCTTGGATCTCCGGATTTTCAATGGCGGCTTTGTACAAGGCCGTCGCCTGGTTCTTGTGCTGATAGAACTCTGCCGGCGGACTGCTGCTAGTGGAATATGAATTTTGATGGTGACAGGCGATGGCTATAATGGCGTGAAGCAGATGTTTGGATCCACGCGAGGTTTCTCTACGGTACCGAAAGGGATTGATGTCCAAGTCATTTGTCACCGGGTATGTACAGAACTCCTGGTCATCTAATAATACATCGTTAGAGTCTGAGAGATCCAATGGTCTGGGGGAAGGGTAGCAGAAAGGTGCATTGGACAAACGTACATCGGTCGAGCAAGATGGAGAACTGGTCAGCTGTCGTGGAAAAGAGGACCTGGGGTGGAATCGAAGCGAAAATGGTGAATGTGTCGGCATCAAAGCTCGGCGTCCGCAGCGTCGCCATGGAGATGGTCGAATTGTGCGAGCGCGGCCTCAAGGACCACTCTGCTTTTCGCCTGTCATTTGTGGATGTTACCACCCCCTCTACTTCTTCTTCTTCCTGGCCATCATTTAACATGGTAACCCACGCAGGGCTCGAAGGCGGCCGCTCAGGATGGTAAGGTACCAAGTTGTTAAACCCAGCGTCAGCACTGAACCACGGCAGTTCTTCGCCCGTACTCTGATCTTGCGGCATCCAATCCTCGAAGCGCGAATTGCAAAGCATGTTGTTGTTATCCTTCCGCATGGCTGCCGTAACCTCCAGGTTGAGCGGGGAGAGCATAGACGTGTACGCCGTCGATAAAGGAAGGGCATCTAGATCTTTGGCATGGAAAGCAGGTAGTGATGGCTCGTCGTCCGCCTCTGGACCAGGCCCAGTCTTCTCTAGATTGTTGAAGGCAGCTTCCTCATGCAATGGCGGACCAGCTTGCTTTTCTCGGGATTCCTGGCCGGCTCTTCTAGACTGCTTCTTCCGTCGCTTCGGAGGCCAATTGACAAATGAAAACTCTCGGGCTCGTTTCTGATGGGAACTGTTCTTTTGAGTGCTGCTTTTCGCCGGGCTGACTTGTAGTTCTGTGACTGTCGGTGTTGGTGTCGCTGTCTCAGACGGCACTGGCCGGCAGTCGATGCCATGTCGTCGCCTACTATCATCCCCGCGTCTAGATGGTAGATCGCTTCCTTCCCAGATTAGACGCGTCTGGAAGCCTTTGCATACATTGCCGGCGTCCTGGCAGGTCGTGCAGATAGGGCGTTGGCGGTCACAGACTCTGCGAAGCCGTTTGCAAGTATGGCAATCTGACTTGGCGAAGGCTAGCGAATTGGTTCTCTGAGACATTGTTGATGGCTGGGAGATGGCTTGATTCTGCACTGATCTGGGTGTGATGTATGTTCAGGCATCTACCATGCACTGAACCGTAAGCTAGGAACAGACAGGGTGATGGATCAACCGATGGACTGTAGCTCATTTGCGGTCATCAACGATAAGTATCGCCTCGTGTGACGGAAGAAGGCTGGCCCCATGTATAAGCAAGAGCAAACCCCCATAGTTCTGGGCAAAAGAAGACTGATCGGGTCCGACGAAGGCGAGCAGAGAACGTACAGTACCTAGGTATTTCTCTGGAGATGAGCGGCTCTTTCTTGGTGGGTGGCCAGTTGATGTCCCAGAAGTCCAGCCTTATCTTCGGTCCCCACTTTAATGGCAACCCCACAAATAATGGCCCGTACGGGAGGTTACGAGATACAGTATCACCGGACCACGACGGCAAGGGGTAGGAATTCCAGGTATTCTTATGAGGCTCTGATGCGGTTCATGTGAGCCTGGATATGGATACATATACCGGTCATTTACATTTAAGGATAACTAACGATTAATGAAACCCCTCTTATCTTCCTGTCTGTCGGCGCTCAAACCATCGCAGAGGCGGATACGACAGTCCAGTAAAGGCAAAGGCCAGGATGACGCCAAGTTCACCACCCATGTCCCCAATGTGTCGGGCAGCGACGCCTACATACCATGTCTGGTTCATGCCGATCACGGCACCGACGATGCCCAGCAGAAAACTGAACACTGCGGCGACACCCCATGGCAACCTGGTTTTGTCTGCGTAGGCGTCGACATCGTAGCCGCTTCGGCGCCGAAATATGAGATCCTCCTCGAGGATGATCATAAACAAAGCACTGGTCCAATACCCAATGACGCTCAAGAAGTTGCTGATGATGGTCATGAGATGGCTTCGGCCAGCAATGCCGCAAATGGCGTAGATGAGAACGGCAACCAGGGTCCAGAACAGGCGTGGGATGATGGCGAAATAGTGAGTGAGAGCCTGGATGGACAGACCTGCCGAGTAGGTGTTGGGGATGTTATTCCCGATAAGACCTGTAAGGAAGTCAGCATTGAACATGGACTCTCTCTGATAGGCTTTGCTGTGATGCTTACCAAGGAAGAAGACAACCATGAGGAACGTGCCGAATCCATGGACAGGTTTCAGCGCCGTCCCTATCAGAGCCCCGTAGCCCTCGTCATAATACACATCCATCCACTGAGGGTAACTCGACATGCCACCACCAATGGCCAGCCCAACAGACTGAAAGAACACCATAGGCACAGTGATGCCGACCCATGTCAGGGAAAAGGTTTTCCACCCAGGCGTGGTAGCAGGGTAGGTGATGTAGTAATCACTCGCAATAGGCAGAAACCCCGAGGCCGAGCCAAAGCAGATAGTAATCATAGTTAGGAAGTTGCCCGAGAAGGTGGCCCCCGAATACAGGTTCGGGGCACCTGAGTCGAAGTGCCTTGATGCCACGGCGCAGAGGATGATGGCAGCGATGAAGCCCGGAATGAAAGCGTATCGCTCGTAGAAATGAACCAGACTGTATCCGAAGCCTGCGACGACGAAGGACAGCACCGAGAGGATGATGATCCCAACCACTGTCGGACATGAACCCCCAGAGATGTAGCTGAGGATTTGGCCTCCGATAACCACCCCAACAAGGCACCATCCCAGCTCCGTGATGGCATTGATCAGAGCTACGAGCTTGCCTCCGTACCAGCCGAAGGCAAACCGAGCAAGGATGATCTGTCGAAGTCCCAGGCGCGGGCCGAATGTTCCCATGTAGGCTGCGCAGGCCGCTCCCAAGGCGGTTCCGAAGAAGACTGCAAGGAAGCCGTTGGTCACACTGAGGCCAAGCCATGAAGGCCCTGCCAGGAGTCCTGTAGCCACTGTTGAAATCGTTGCAGAGCAGGAGAACCACAAGAACATCATGTCCAGATAGTTGAGACTGTCATCGCGCTCGCTGGGCAGGACTCGTTCGATGCCGCGGCTTTCAATATGCAGCTTCCGATCTAGCAGCGCCGAGAAGTGTTGGACCCGGCCAAGCCATCCCTTGGTCTCGGGTTCGACATCGTGGACGCTTCCGGTTGCACTCGCTGCGTCTGCTTGAGTCTTCTCCTCCGTCATGGTTCCTTTCTCTAGAGAAGATTCAAGGCTAGCGGCCTTCACAGCCGAGCCTTCAGTCGCGGGACGCTGTGGCTTTGAGTCAGCACTTGCGGACAACCGGTTGTAAGCATCAGGACTCCTCACCATTGAACAGACGTCTGTCTGTGTCTTCTGTGCAGCTTGAACACCGCCAGGCGTGATGCTGGATTCGTCCTAAGGATGAGCGCGCAAGAGATGGCGATACTAGAGCCTCAGCAGCGGTGCCTCGTGGGTCTTATTTGCCCTGCATAGACGATGCCCTTCGCATGTCAGCCCAGGTGTTGGGGATTTTGCCATACTGGGCAACCCATCGGATTGGTTCTATCTGTTATCTGCCTGGGGTTATCTGTGCTGGGTGTATGCCCCTGCCGCAGATATCAGTAGTGAAGAGGCGTTCATAGCAGTGGAGATGTTTGTTTGGATGATACAGAGCTGCAAGAGATCGTATGATAGGCAAGACAGTGACTGGGCGTTCAAAGAACGTATCTCACAGATGCTAAAACAGAGTCCAAGCGTTATCGATAGACGGAGACTCACTTCATTGCCCCATCTCGTCGATATCTCTCCGCCCCACTTTACATTTCCGCTTTTGGTAACCGGAAACTGATAAGACTCTCCGTCTAACGAGATAGAAGGAACTGGGCCCCTGTACGTACTGCATGTGGCAACCGGAATGTCTCAGGATGTGCCGACAAGTGCTCGATTGGTGACGGCCTCGTCCCGTTGTCTCAATAGCTGAGAGCTCCAGTAACCTGCAAATGCCCGTTCGGGTAACCAGTCGTCTCGAAATTACCATGTTCGAGGAATAATTTTGAATTGTCCTGTCCTGGCCATACTCCGCCGGGGGCACCTAGGTATTGCAGCAAATGCACCTCTGGGTCGAATGGTGTCGCAGTATAGTTATGCCCGAAGGCGGTCGTTGATGTCTGGCCGTGTTGCTAGAGATATCTAGAGATATTCCCAGCCTTGTCAGGGTCAGCATCGAGACATTGCTTCAAGGCAACTGAAAAAGCAAAGCATTTGCTATTTGACCTGATGGCGAACCACAAGCAGACTGCTTCTCTGCCGGTCGTGGACATTTCTTCCTATCTTGATCCCAATTCTACCGAGGCGGACCGCGCAGCGACTTCCAGCGCTGTTCATTGCGCATGCCTTGACTTTGGCTTCTTTTACGTGGTGGGACATGGCATCCCAGAGGACTTGCGGCAAGAGATGCTGCGTCTAGGGCACGAGTTCTTCGCGTTGCCGCAGGCTGTCAAGGATGAAGTTTCCATCTTCCACAGTATGGATCGGATTCGTGGGTATGCGCGATTGGGGGAAACCATTACCTCCGGCAAGAGAGACGTCCTGGAAGGATTCGATATATATCGAGAGTACCCGCACCCATCGAACCAAATGCTGCGAGGGGCTCAAATCTGGCCGTCGCAGCCTGCGACACTGAAGTCCACGGCCCTGGAGTATGTCGAAAGGCTGATCCCCGTAGGCCAAGCATTGATGCGAGCGATGGGTGATGGGCTGAAGATACACGACGGGGCGAAGGCATTTGAGGAGATCATCGCCGACCCATTCTGGGGACTGAAGTTCATCAACTATCCGCCTCTGAGCACACCTGACATCGACGAGAGGGAGAAAGGTATATCTTGTGGAGAGCACACCGACTATGGTGGTCTGACCTTCCTTCTCGCCGACGACCATATCAAGTCGGCTCTGGAAGTGCAATCCAGAGATGGTGACTGGATCAAAGCGGATCCAATTCCAGGGGCGTATGTTGTGAACATTGGTAACAGCTCTCCTGCTTCAATGTGCCCACGCAGCTGCTGACGGTGTTGCAGGTGACATGGTCAATGTCCTGACGAACAATCGATACACAGCTACTGTGCATCGTGTCATTCATCGAGGCGATGTGCCACGAGTATCAATTCCATTCTTCTTCGAGCCTTCGTTGACCACAAAGGTCAAGCCTCTTGAGGCATGTGCCGGCAACACGCTTCCCTTTTCCAAGCCGGCGGTGGACTATTACGAGCACATGTGCCATATGCTGTAAGTCTGCTCCTCCTGTTGCTGAGGCATGACAACTGACCGGCTGCAGATACGATGGAAGATTCGTAGAAGCTGGAAAAGAGGTAGAAAAAGTGCTGGTCAACGAGATTTCCTTGAAGGGTTGAGGATCGAAACGAACAGATGATCTGCAAACGTCTGAGGTGATCGACAGGCTTAAGCAAAGGGGGCGTTGATTCTCGCACTCAGCCTTGTACACAAGTACCTTACAGCACCATGTTTTGCTGTTGGAAAGTCGGTGGATTTTTCGAACGCTCTTGTCGGACCCACCGTAGATTACATTCTGTAATGACATTGAATAACCGTGGTAACCATAACCGGGTCGGTAACATTGCGCCGACGAGGCTTTAACAACTGGCACCAAGATGTCGCCAGCCCCAAGGCTAGAAACAATGGGGCTTCTCAGGCACGGTCCACTTGATGAAATACCCAGTTGTTGGTACCAGACCGTATCGTAGGCTACTTAACCTCCAGGGCTGTCAATTCGTCAGTACGCAGCTTCGCTCCCTTGTTCTTCACTTTGGATTTCCATCAATTCATTCCACCTCTGCTTCCACGACATCGCTTAAGCAGTTGGTAGCCTTGATTTACGATGTCTGTCCCTACCATCACTTTGAAGCCCACCGGGCAAAAGATCTCCCAGGTCGGATTTGGCCTGTGGAAGGTGGGTGGACTTGCTCAATCATGCGAGCGTGCCTTTTCTGACACCACCATACTATAGGTGCCTGATGACAGCACGGCTGATGTCGTGTACAACGCCATTAAGAACGGCTATCGACACTTTGATGGAGCCTGCGATTATGGTAGGTGGACTGTCCCGTGTTCGCGGTTGATCCCATCGCTAATCGGGCATCAGGCAACGAGAAGGAAGCAGGAGAGGGCATTCACCGGGCAATCACAGATGGCCTCGTAAAGCGAGAAGACATCTTCGTGACGACCAAGCTCTGGGCGACATTTCATGCTCCGTAAGCTGACTTCGTCCTGGAGCCACCCTTCAGGTATCTAGCCGGTGGTAAAGCTGATGTCCTTCTAGTGAGCACGTTGAGGAGGCAGCCAGGAAGCAACTCGCAGACTGGGGCCTTGAATATTTCGACCTGTATCTCATCCACTTCCCTCTACCTCTCGAATACGTCAACCCTGTAGAACGCTACCCACCTGGCTGGTCGATTGCTGCCGACAAATGGGAAACCAAGACCGCCAATATCCCTCTGGCTACGACCTGGAAGGCACTGGAATCGCTGGTCGATGCCGGTCTGGTGAAGAACATCGGCGTCTGTAATTTCCAGGGCGGATTGCTGCTGGATCTGCTCCGTTCGGCGAGGATCCCCCCTTCCATGCTGCAGATCGAGCATCATCCTTATCTTGTTCAACCTCAGTTGCTGGACCTGTGCAAGGACCTTGGGATCGCTGTGACAGCTTACTCCAGCTTTGGACCTCTGAGTTATCGAGACTTGCAAAGCCCCAAAGCCATGGGAACTTCCTTGTTGTTTGAAAATGACGTTATCACATCGACCGCAAAGAAACACGACAAAACACCAGCTCAGGTTTTGTTGAAGTGGGCGGTGCAACGGTAAGCCTGAACTGTATCGCTTCGGATGAGCACAAGCTGATCGTGTATGCACGCAGTGGCCTGATCGTCATTCCAAAGTCGGCCGATACGAAGCGACAGACAGAGAACAGAAACCTCTTCTCCTTCGAGCTTTCTTCTGAAGAACTGAGCGCCATCAGTTCTTTGGACAAGGGGCTGAGATTCAACGACCCTGTAAGTGACCACCCAAGGCCCTGCTATTGTCCTCAACTGGCTGACCATATGGCAGGGGAGATTACTTGAACCCTCCCCAGCGCATCTTTGCATGACATCTCAACTGTATGGCATCTCATAACACATAGTGCTCTCCCACATCAACTTTGGGAGAGGCATAGCATCCTGCGTTCGCCGGGCAATGAATCCTCGGCCATGCCATGGGAATGAAATGGGCAGGCTAGCTGCTGTTCAAGGGTATTTTCTATAGCCAACAGTGCCGAACAGCAATGAGTATTTGGTAGCGTCAAGAATCATTCTCACCTTATAGCCTGGGGAATATTGCCATAGGTGCCTGTCCGTACAATACGTACTAACGTATCTTTGAAAGAGTCTCCGAAGATATTTTGGTCTTCGGTTGTCGAGGGGAAAGTTTGCCGAGGTCACGTGCACCCGAGTCTTGTTCGTGATCGCGATGTTGCACGCGTTCACCGTGTTCGTGTGCTGTTCGTGTGCTGTTCGTTCACTCTCCATCGATTCCAGGTTTATTCCCGTAACTCCAAGGACCTCGTCTGTTATCGTGCTCATCCTTTCACAGGCAACCAGAATCCTATGCATACCCTGTGATGACCGAGAGTGCAACCAATGGACCCTTCCCGGCCAGGTTTGTTTTTCTGAGCGATTTGCCTTCGCTTCCGCCCGCGACCAAGGTGAGATTTCTAGGCTGGTAAGCGTCTCACGCGTTTTGATTGTCATGCCATTGATGTCCGCTGGTAGCGTGGTCGAATACGACAGCATTAAAGGTCGGCTACTCCTCGAGCATGCCTATCCCAAGAACGAGCAACCGATCCCTCGCGCATCGGTCGATGTCAATCTCATCTTAGAGACGACGCCCTCCTCAATGCTCGAAAAGGGCAGGTGGATCAATGTTATTGGATACCTTCAGACTACCCATCAAGGGAGTCGAAAGCGGAAGATCGATTCTACTCATGATGCGGACCAGCCAGTATCTTTGCAGGCAATCTTGATGTGGGATGCAGGCCCGCTACGAATAGCGGACTATGAAGCAACTCTGAAGGAGCACATCCACATACGGCGGCAATTAGACCTCAGGGGAAAGTGATCTCGCTTGATGGACCAGCGCAAAGATCTCAATTCATGCGTTCGTCTGCGTCCTACACTCGCAGAACGAAGGACCTCCTGATTGCGCTAGCATCACACAGCCTCGTGGAGAGGTGTGATGTTTTGCCACGAGCGGCTTACGACCCCAACCTCATCTTCAAATCACCCCTGTGATGCGCATGCTGCATCTGCGAGATGGCGGCTCGATTTCGAACCGAACCGGCGGTCGTAGTCCGTGGTTCGGGAATACACACGCAGATCATGAGCAGAGTTTCATCCCTGGATGATGTGCAACAGGGCCAAGCTGGCTGAGAACCTTCCATACCTATCCTTGTGACCTCGGCAGCACACTTGGCCGACCGCCTTCTAACACAGTATAGAAGGATGCTGGCAATTCAGATTGTTCGGAACCGGGTTTTCAAAATGAAGGATTGACTTCTATTTCGGGTACTCCTGTCTCGAAGCTGTTTGATTTGGAATTCTTCGGCTGTTCTGGCCTCGGAGGCGCAATTGCAAAGCATCGCTTGAGTCTCAGCGCAATACTCTAACCAGCCTTCCACCAATACCTTGTCTCAGTCACGGATGCTTCGATCATTGATACCACCGTTCTCCTACCCTGCCTTGACCCTGATCGCTTTCGAAACCATGTGTAACCCAGACTTTGCCCAGGAGCTTCATCTCCCCTCTTTCGCCGACATCTGTCATTTTATCTTATCCTCCTGTTCGATTATAACAAACAGCAGCAAACTCTTCTATTGACAAGCTCGCCTCTAAATACATTCGACCATGGCAGCCAATGCCCGAATCTCAAGCCCCGAGAGAACTGGTGCAGCTTTGAAGCCAGATATGGGACCGGAAATAGCAAGGACGAGCCATGCAACTGCTTCGACCTACACCCAGTCGCCGCCGCCCAGCCCGCCAGCACTGCCAGACTTGGCAGCCAAAGGTGCATCATCCAGCACCTCCTTAGGCGATGGCTCGACGGACTTGACCTCTAGTCGAAAACATTTCCCTTATAACGAAGGAGACTTGAGGAATAGCTCTACATCAGAACTGCGAAACCTCAAGACTGACATGATGTGCAATTGGCTTCATCAGCAACAGCTGGAGAAAATGTGGTCGACGAACGGCTTAGAAGAAGGGGTTGTGATCAAGAAAACCAAGGACGAATACAAATGCGCCCCTGAAGATCTGCGCTCCCGTCCAGACGGAGTATTTGATGCCGTGAGAAGGCTCAATGTCAAGGTTAGAGCCCAGGATCGGAGACCGCCTCACTCGCTAACCTTCTAGTGTGCCATGACTGTGAACACAGGCCTCATCAAACTTATCCTCCGCAATCCGGGCATGTCATATCTCCCGCTTGACTCAGGCCTCCGACTGCAAATTCTTCCCAGCATCTCATATCTTCCAGATTGCCAGAAACACCATTTTGCTGCCTTCATTCAGGACTACTCGATCCTTGTTGTCTGGGACGATGACCCCAACCACATCATGCAACGCGTTCAAGGGCTGGTAGATCAACTGATCAGCATATTCTGGAAAGAAGAAGTTGGGGATGATGATGAATCTGCAGTTCCGGCCACGAGTGCAATGCCCAGCACCATCAACCTGAGCGCTGGAGAGAACTTGCAAGATTTCGAAGTCACAATCAACACAGCCCCTCGTCGGGTCGTGCTGATACAGTCTGTCCTGACAGCTTTGACCCTTATCCTTCTCATCAGTGCCATCGGCAGCGGGTGGCGTCAAATTGCACTTGAAATCAAAGTCGACAAGGCCTGGATTCGGCTGGCTTTCATCCTTGTTGTGCCTCTTCAGTGTTGGCTCGCACTCTTCTTCATGCAGTCCGTCGCAGGTTGTGTGGCTCAGATCATGGGTCCAATTGGCCAAATGACTACGAACTCAAAGTTCTTCTCGGGCCAAGCGCCAACTCGGCTTTCCACAACTTCCCCGTTGCCGCATGTCACAATTCAGTGTCCGGTATACAAAGAAGGTCTTTGGTCAGTGATTGACCCGACCATCAAGTCCGTTAAGGCCGCCATTTCCACGTACGAGATGCAAGGCGGTTCGGCCAACATCTTCATCAACGACGACGGCATGCAGATTATACCTGCTGAACAAGCCCAGGACCGACGTGAGTACTACGAAGAACACAACATTGGCTGGGTGGCCCGACCGAGACATAACCCAAAGCCGGCTGATGGTGAAACCCCATTCATCCGAGCAGGCAAGTTTAAAAAGGCCTCCAACATGAACTATGCATTGTACGTCAGCGCCCGTGTCGAAGATAAACTCGCGCTTGTCGACCGCACTGAAGGGTGGACTTCAGATAAAGAACGGAAAGCATACGAAGCTACGCTGGCCGAGGTGGTAGCCGAAGACGAGGGACGTACCCAAGCCGACGGCAATATACGCCTCGGCGACTACATCCTGCTCATCGATTCCGACACCCGCGTTCCCGTAGACTGCTTTCTCGACGCAGTCAGCGAGATGGAACAGTCTCCAGAAGTTGCCATTATCCAATTCGCCTCAGGCGTGATGAACGTCACAGACAGCTGGTTCGAGAAAGGCATCACCTTCTTCACGAACCTGGTTTACTCTGCGATCCAATATGCAGTTTCGAACGGCGACGTCGCCCCTTTTGTCGGGCACAATGCCTTCTTGCGTTGGAAAGCCGTGCAGGACGTGGCTTATGTCTATGCCGACGTGAACGACGGGATTGTCAAAGAGAAGTATTGGTCCGAAGCAACTGTATCCGAAGATTTCGACATGGCTTTGCGACTCCAGACCAGTGGCTATATCCTGCGCCTCGCGGCCTACGCTGGCCAGGGATTCAAAGAAGGCGTCTCGCTCACTGTATATGACGAGCTCGCACGCTGGGAAAAGTACGCATACGGATGCTCAGAGCTCATCTTCCACCCATTCGCGCAGTGGTTGTCTAAAGGACCCTTTACGCCACTCTTCCGTGGGTTCGTGGCAAGCAATATGCCCTTCCCCTCCAAGCTGACCATTATGGCGTATGTGGGTACGTACTATGCGATCGGCTCAGCATGGATCCTGACACTGTTCAACTACTGTATCATTGGATGGTTCAATGGCCACTTGGATCACTACTATATCGACAGCTTCAAGATCTATTTTGCCATCATCTTGGTGTTCACAGCTCTCGGCAACATCGCTCTAGCAATTATGCGGTACCGTGTCGACAATGTGACTCTTGTGGCTGCCTTTTGGGAGAATTTCCGCTGGGTTCCGCTGCTCACGATTTTTCTCGGCGGCATCTCGCTCCACGTCTCGCAGGCCATTCTGAGCCATCTGTTCAGTGTGGATATGACTTGGGGCGCGACCAGCAAGGAGGCCACCGATACGAGCTTCTTCAAGGAAGTGCCTGTCATTCTGCGCAAATTTCGACTGACATTTGTGTTCTGTGGTGTCGTGAGTCTGGGGATGATCATCGTTGCTGGGGTGGGACCGCTGGGTGCGCTGGTCCCTTATGACTGGCAGATTTCTTTCTTCACTGCTGTATGGCCCTTGGCGACTATTGTCGGTAAGTCTCCTTCAACCTGCAAGTTTGTGTCCTCAACAGATGAGTGCGGATTGCTGATAGTTCTGCGCACAGCTTCCCATGCGCTGCTACCCCTCGTGTTGAACCCAGGCTTGATGCAGTTTACTTTCTGAAACCACGGCCAAGCAAGTGTTTTCTCATTTTGACTGTGGAGCAGAATCATTGGCGGCGGTTGTGACTTGAGTTTGATCTTGGGGTACGCCGAGAGCAGCAGTGAAGGTTGAGCAGCGAAAAGAAGAAAAGGCGGAGTCATTCGTAATGGCTGGTTAATTCATTCCTCGGGCGGACAGTGCGTAGACGCCGACATAATATCAATGCTCATACCCTCATCATTAATGCGAAGATGAAGATCAGGATGTTGATGAGGTGGCAGTGGCAGTGGCAGTGGCGGTGAGCGCAGTCATTGTCGACGCAGCTGGAACGAGACAGCACAGCACTGGCTTGGGCAGAATGCTCGGCTGTTTTCTATTTCATGGTGAGTGTCGAGTGTTGGTTGAGGTTGGAGTCAAGTTCAGAGGAGATACGTACTGGGGGGAATGAATCAAAAGCTAAGTTGCGTGGAAGTTTCAAGTTGTCTCGAGTTGGGACGGTAAACTCGGAGCGAATCCATGTGATTTTGAGACGAATCGGTCACTTTCAGATCATTCGGGTTAGCGCCTCAACAGAGAAAGTCTTGGTGCGACGGCTACGCCTGCCACTGGCGCTGCCGATAGGTAACGTACTAGTATCTTAGGTACTTCTACCAGTGTCAGTGTAGTGCCTACTGCCTAAGTACCTAAGTACCTGATGGCTGGCCTAGGGCAGAACCCCGAACTGTTACCCAGAATTTGGTAAAAACCAAGTTAGGTAATGTTTATTGCTCTGGAATATCGCTGCCAGCAGACGCCTACCTTGATGAGCTGATATGTCCTTCGCGACACGGTCCTGGTATCCTCGATCTGCTGATTCCTGGGCATGCAAAAGGACATGCAAAAAAGAAGGTAGCTTGGAACAATAGAAGAATTGAAGAAGGATTAAGGCCGTCCTATATTGACGCTTAAGCGGCATCAGATAACCTGACGGAAAGGGAGACCCGGTATGGAAGGTTGAAAGTCCCTTTCGCCTGAAAGAGACCGCTGCCCTAAGTCTGTCAAGAAATCCGGGCAAGAACAGATGCAAGTGAAAACCATGGACACAGATGTATGGACACAGATGTATGGACACAGATGTATGGACACAGATGTATGGACACAGATGTATGGACACAGATGTATGGACACAGATGTATGGACACAGATGTATGGACACAGATGTATGGACACAGATGTATGGACACAGATGTATGGACACAGATGTCCCACAGGTTGCTGGTTGGAGGACCGTGTTCAGGAGTGACCCAATATTGACTCTTGTTTGTTGGTCCACACTAGCACATACAATTCAATTGTGCTCATCCTCCATACCTGACCTCGCCTCAGATATCCTTAAGAACCTGGAGTTCCTTCTTTTCAACCACCTCGTCCCATTGTGTAATGGCAAATTGACCTCCCACGAAGACCGTTGCCAGCCACTTGAGACCGAGCAGACTCAGGAGGCTGACATTGTGTCTCTTCAGCTTGGTTATAGCAAACCAAACAGTTTCGACCCCATGAAGCCCGAACAACACGTAAAAGATGGTATCTTGGACAAGCTTGGAGTATCTGGCTGCTTTGACGCTTCGAGCCAGCAGGTGATCGTGTATGATCGAGCGTGGTTCAATGTACTTTCTCCGAGCAGAGAGTGCCATCAACGCCGCGAGTACCAGTGTTGCCACTCGCTTGCTGCCCTTGGGAAATTCATATTCGTCGATGGTGATATAGGAGGCTTTGTGTGTTGCCATATTATCAATGGTTTTGGTCCGGGGACTCGATGAACTTGGATTCCTTAGCCAACAGCAGGGAACAGAAAGAGGTCAGGAGGTCTTTGGTTCAGGAGCAATTGGTCGTAAGATGTGCCTTTTTATGCTCAAGCGCCCTGTTAGCAAGACGTTCGGTCGACGTGGTTCCCCGCCTGACGCGGGGAGAGTGGAACATCGACGTGGTTCAACGGGGTCGAACGATTGGGATGACCCGCTGCCGAACAGCAGGATACAGACATGGGAACGGTGTACCTAAATGAGGAGTACGCATATGCTGAACTCCTGGGCCGAACGAGATGCCGTGCTCGGTGTCGAGAGAATGACCGCAGTAAGAACCTGCGGTGGAGGTTGGAGGAAGAGGAGAAACTATGCAAGTCGGGAGTTGGTTTTACAATGCGGGGCAAAGGGACAAGGCTGACTACTTGGCCTATAATAGTATAGTGTTCGCCTAAGCCACACCTTAATCCTGTCCTATCGCATCCGGAGATTTTGTGGTATTCATCCTACTAGGTACGTATCTAGGAAAATTATTCTTACGGGATCTCAAGCGCAGTTTAACACAGTCCATTCTACGCAATCAGTGACTCCGAAATCACCGGTATGGCTCCCTACGATAGCGATTCATCTGACGATGGCGGCGATGACTACTCCACGACGAATGTCATTCTTGGCTATGCCACAAACGAGCCTACTGGAGATGAAATCAGTCACATCGGCGGGCATCCCATATGGCTAGATCCTAGCCACCCTCCTCCGGCGACTCTGGCCAAATGCAAAGTTTGCAACGGATATATGTCGCTTCTGCTACAGCTCAATGCAGATCTCCAACAGTATTTCCCCCATGACGAGCGACGGCTTCACGTTTTCTGCTGCAGAAAGAAAACGTGTTCGAAGAAAATCGGTTGCATCAGGGCTTTTCGAGAAGTGAGGAAACCTGAAGCGCGGGAAAATAAGGAGAAGCAACCAGCTGCAGAAACAAAACAAACCCAACCACTTCCGGACCTTGGAGCTGCGCTGTTCGGAGGGACAAACTCGTCTACCGCAACGAACGGTACCAATCCTTTCTCAATGCCCAGTTCGGTCACCCAACCACCTTCGAACCCTTTCTCCTCGTTAGGATCACCTTCAGCACTGGCAGCAAAGCCTCCGCAACGGCCTGTTGACGAGCCTGCGCCTCTTACTCAAACCTTTGCCGAGAAATTAAAGATCGGATCAGATCCAGACCCCAAACCTACCAACAACCAAGTCACGGAGCCATGGCCAGAACCATCTGCATTTCCTCCTCCCTTCACATCCTTCTACCTAGATGCATACCCCGAAGAACTAGAGAAAGAGCCGGTAGAGCTCACAAAGGCAGAAGCCTCAAAGACACAATATGACATGGACGATAGTGGAGCGGCGGGCGGCTCGGGCAAAGACGACTTTGAGTCTGCGCTGGACAAGACGTTCCAGAAGTTCTCCGACCGAGTAGCGCAGAACCCGGAACAAGTGTTGCGGTACGAATTCAAGGGGGCACCATTACTTTACTCCGGAGCCGACGGCGTTGCATCCAGATTTGTGGTGCCGCATGGGAAATCAGGCGCTGTAAGAGGTATCCCCAGATGTGAGAGCTGTGGTGCTCAGAGAGTGTTTGAGTTGCAGCTTGTTCCAGGTCTGATTTACGAACTGGAAAAGGACGAAGCAATGGACTTGGAAGACGGAATGGAATGGGGAACGGTCATTGTCGGGACTTGTGTCAACAACTGTGGTGAGCCTGGCAAAGTATCCTATCGAGAGGAATGGGTTGGGGCGCAGTGGGAAGAAAGAGTAGCAAGGAAGTAAAGTCAGAGAGCCCATTCTTGACCATAGTCCTCAGGCCTGGACCGATTACCTTAGTGTTGATGAGAGCATTCCTAGGCTTCACTAACGTTTTTGAAAGGTCAGGCAAGCATACTGCGAGTAACCCATGAACACGTGGTTGTCTATCAGATGCAGTCCTGGACTCAATTCAGCTTGATACGTAGTCTGATATCAAGCTGTCGGGAGGTATTGAAACATTCGACAGCAACTGGGCTTGAGACGGATTGCCCGGTTTATGAGGAGTCCATCAGCGACATTTAGCCCTGTGTATCCCAGTACCGGGCGGCAGGTTATCTGGCTGGTGGCTTACCACCACCACCTCCTCCTCCTCAAGCGATATCACCAGCACCTGTTGAAACCCAGTAATCCAGCAGCATGTTACCCCAGGCCCCTACTACTCACGAGCCAAATATACCACAAGCTCCTACCTAGTACTGTGTATACCCCGCATCCTACACTTGCATCTCGTGAAGCAACGCTTTATCTCCCTGCCAAACTTTCCAATATTCCATACCGGAGTAAAATTACCTCCGCCCCACTATATGCTCTCCCATTCGTCCCCAGTGCATCTATATAGACGCGCTAAGACACGTCACGTCATAGATGTCAGCGATTGAATCACGCCAGACGCGTAAAATGGTTAATTTCTCCAAAACACGTCAACAGGGGGCTGCTTCTTCGATCGTGCGGGCAAAACTTCTCCAGCCATTCCATATAGAGCACTTTGATAGCCGTCAAATACTTCACTCACATGGGGGGTCTTTATTCTCAGTTTCGGTACCATCCATCCCTTTTGGAGTGTTCCCCCTATACATATTCTGCTGAGATGGATTTGTTCGCGGGTCGAGGCATGGGACGACGCAAGGGTTTACTAAGACTCTTGCCACGCCGGGATCGACATACAAGCTAATTAACATTGATAAACCCCCTCTTGGTCTGCGGCGGGCATCGGGCAGGCATCATGCAGCAGTCCACCGGCGATAGCTGGCTGGCCATCCAATTCCTACGGGGATGCGTTCGAAGCCAACCTCGGCTAGGCTATTTCGGAACCTGCTTTTTCCAACTCCTAACGATCGATCGGCATGATCTTTACGTACTGCATGGTGACAAAGGGTGAGCGGTAAGCCTGCCGCATACTACCTTAGATAGCTACCCACCTACCTAGGTATATATCTTGAGCGGGTTTGATGAGCCTCGCGGAACCCCCGATAGCCTGACATAACCCCCCAGGCAGAGTGTCTACCTGAATTAAAGATGACAGGGAGATTTGACCTACTCGACGTACGTACCTAGGTACCTTACTCACACAGGTATGTACCTACCTACCATCTGGGTAGATACATTCATGACTGATCCTTCTCTGTATTACTACGTACTAGGTAGTGCATGTAGTGTTGCATCTGCGTCGCTTGTCAAGGTATAGTGGGTGCATACATTTCCAGCGCTACTGAGTTAGTGATTCACTCAAAAGGTAGGAAACATGTGGATTCTTGATCCATCAAAGTAAAGTGCATGCATACGGATCCCCTCTACTATGATCCTCCCACCTTTTTCAGCCAGCCAATGCAGACGTTTTAATCTTGACGTAAAGGGCCGCTTACCTTACTAGGTGCCTAGGTAAAGTATGGCATGGCACGGCATGGCATAGCTTAACGGGCCCAAGCTACCTACCTACGGGACATCTTCTAGTATGTAGCTGGTATATCCGAGGCATAACAGTGGTAATAACAGAGAGGCGTGATGGCGTGGCGTCGACAAGACCCGGATGTAAGAATACTAGGCATGCTTTTGCCCAGGAAGGGAAGAATTTATTTGACATGTCGATGCGAGCACGCGATATGCATGGACTATTGACTCAAGTGGTCAGTTGATCGAAGGTGGCATGGATACTCGGCTGGAAACATAACTTTGTACTACGTATTTATTTGCTGGGTGACTACCTACTGTAACTTCAGCTACCTGTCGACGGGGTGTTGAATCAGCTGTTCGTGGAATGCCCTTTCTTGGCCCATACAGGAGGACAAATGCAAATGCAGTGCGATGCAATGCAAGCACACAAACAGACAAGTGACCAACAGCAGTATTTCTCAGAACTCCCTCCCGATATTCCTCCTTGAGAGCGGGCGCTCTGCACAAACAGCAGAGACAAAAGATACATTGTTGCCCATTGGCGAATACAGAGCAAAGCAAATCAATACCAGCTTCGCATAACCCGACTCCCACTGTACAGAGCTCAGCCGGCTTGCTCCATCCTGGTCATCGCACGCGTCGTTGCTAGAGGAACAAATGTGTATGTTTATCGTGACAATTCGAGTTGTTCATGACACAGCTATCGTGTGTCTTCGTTTTTGATTTATCGTAATGAGGTGTTTGGACAAAAAGGGGTATTTGACGTTGTGAGGTTGGAGACAGGGGGGCATTCCTTATGACCTTGGGATAAGCTCATCTCCGAGCTGAAGTGCCAGACCTTGAGTGGTCGGAGTCTTGCGCTGTAAGGTCGGACTACCAGAGGGTGGCTGCATAGAATCAAAGTTCAATCCTCGTCGAGCAAATCTACTTGGAGTCTTGGCCACATTTGGAGTTCGACCACCCCATTGGGCTTGCGCTGGAGACGGCGTGACATTGCAGAAGTCGGCAAGGTTGAAGTTCTGCCCTGGAGTCTGGAGAGCACCATTGAATAGTCCCAAGTGTGTCCCCGGTGTAGTCATAACCGACGAGGGAAGATGGGAATGTTGCGAAGGAGGG
This sequence comes from Exophiala sp. LBMH1013, assembly GCA_024611085.1. Classification (NCBI taxonomy): domain Eukaryota; kingdom Fungi; phylum Ascomycota; class Eurotiomycetes; order Chaetothyriales; family Herpotrichiellaceae; genus Exophiala; species Exophiala sp. LBMH1013. The sequence goes on along the minus strand of JAMFLB010000009.1, from coordinate 2,022,467 downwards.
GTAGAAGGTGGTTCTTTTGATGAACTTGAGTTACGCTGGAAGTTGATCGCCGGGGAGCGGGACGGTGAGTTGGCCAAATAGAGTAGGAGATCAGCTCCAGCTTGCTTTCCATTGACGTTGAGGAGGCGTTTGGTGGGCGGCGGAGTTCGAGGAGGTGATGAGGACAATATGCTGCTCGAGGGAGGGTGATTGCTAAGGGACGGCATTTGCAGGTCGTGATCTTCATAGTCAGAGTGGACATCGAACATAGGAGAATCCTCATTAGATGTTTGTGGCATGCCGGCAGTATCACTGTGAAACATGTTCTCTTGAAAAGACTGTGATCTTTCCAGCAGCGGAGACGACTGTGCGAGGCGGTGATCTTGTTTCCATGTCAAGCTGACAGAGTGTCTGGCAAGACCGTTTGTGGATGATCTTCTGGCTCTTTTCACTCTCCCACCAAAAGGAGGCTCCGGCACCTTGAACGTTGCATTGGAGGGGCGAGAGAAACGGCTTTTTGCAATCGAGGGAGTAGGGACATATTCGTCGTCAGTGCCAGAGGAACCATCGGATGGAGTATCGTCCTCAGAAAACGGTCGTTTCCTCTTGAGCTTTTCTGTGACTTCGGGCTCAATGGCAGAAAGGGTTCGATCTTGCCAGCCATTTTGTGCTTTGAAGCTTGCAAAGGCCAGACAATCTTGAAGATTTCGAGCAACCTGAAGGAGAATTTTAGTCCAAGTTTCTTTCCGTGGCCTCGAAAAGTTCAATGGTGGGCTACCTTTGCAATCTCGACTCTCCGCATCACCTTCTCGGCCACTTCAGCCGCAGCATAAGTATGTTGCGGTTGCTGAGAAGCCATGCTGTCACAGATGCTGTCGAGGACCAGCATGAGGAATCGGTCTCAACTGAGCACGAAGAAGGAGAAAGGTACAGGAGTGCCGAATATGTAGTCGTGGTCCGGCACGTCAAAGCGCAGGCTAGGAATACTAGAGCTTGTCACTCCTGGGATCCAGAATCCTGACTCGTGGGGCCACTGGCCAGGGCAACCGGTGCAACTGGGGGATGCTTGGTACGGGCGTTGCGTCCCGATTAGAAGTAAGAAGATCGAAATCGGGGAATGTGAGTGCGGACTGTCCGGTCAATGGAACATAGGACGGTACAATGTCACGGACAGCATAACAGCAGGCAGTAGAGCGGTCGAGGGAGTAGCAGATGAGGAATTCCTGAAGCATAAGAATGTAATGCAATGTTAATGGTTTAAGGCAGAGGCAGGCAGGTAGATAGGCACTGCAGCCACTTTACTTTCAGTTCCTTAGTTGCCTCTGGACAGTGAGCGCCAACCGAGCCGTGGGCTAATGAGGGCATCGGCACAGGCAGTGGAGAGCCGCCTGTCGCGAGGGGTGAGTGCTCATTCCCACCCCCAAGACCGCCTACTGCCCGTGTCGCACCTACATTTTGCCGTGGCTGGTGTTGCTCCCAAACCCATTGGCCCTCAGGCCTCAGCTCGTCTGCGACATGACATGCTCTACATTGAGTCTACTGCGAGCTTACTGACTGGTTATGAGATTGGCCGTTGCGTTGGCCGTCTGGCTTTCTACAGCTCGCTTCAGCCATAGGTGCCTCTGCAGCTGATACCAACTCAAACCCACGCTTGTTCCTTATCCAATAGCCCTCAACAACGAGCAGTTCTGCCCTCACTTCCTCGTCACTCTTTGGGACCCGATTGCCGTCTGCAGATACCATCTGCATTCTACCATCGTCTAGTACGGGTTATCGGCCGGTGAAGGTCTCAGGGCCTTACTAGGAGCCTCGTCTGTGTCCCCGCCTCTTTGATCCGGCCGGATCTGGAGCCTAAAGCGCAACTGCGCACCTTGTGGAAACCCGATAAAAGCAAGTTGTCGGTGACGTTGTAGAGCACCCTGGTCGTACAATAGCTTTATCAATTCCAGGTGCCTGGGAATGATTGAAGATTTGATCAAGAGCGGCAGGCAGAAGCTGGCACTACAGCGAAGGGCTATAGAAATCGACCCGCGGGCGTGGATACCGATTGCTCTGGGGAGCGTCACAGCTGCCCGGTAGGTCAGGTACCGCCTATGATCACCGGTTTTGATGGGCCTTGGTAGACCTACCTTACGGTAGTCACCGCCTGTACTCTACTGTACCAGTGCGCCAAAGTCATTATGCTCGACCGTTACAGTCCCTCCACATCCCCGCAACAACTTCAACAATCTGCACTAGGATCGCCCAACATCTCAAACTGCGTAAAGTTGTTCTTCTCAACTTTTCAATTCGCCAACGCTCACAATTGGCTTTAGATTCTTGTCCATTGTTTGTGGTGGTGACCGTCAGGACCGCCGAGGATGGATCTGGCATCGATTTGCTCAGCGCGGGTACTGGCCCAGGTCGTCTTGGAGGACTGCCACTGAACAACTCAGACGTACTGCATACGTACAACAACTCTTACGCTCCTTTGATTACTCCACAGTCCTGAAATCCAGACATCTCGGCTTCAAGTTCGTTGGCTTTCGTTGAAGCACGTGTTGCTGGTCACTCTTCGTGCACTGACCCTTGGCTGCGACATCATTTGAATAAAGTCGATTACAAGACCTCGAAGAAATTCATCAAGGAGAAACAGGCCAGGCATTGATTGAGCTGGCCAATTTCGAGCCTGCAAAGACACTCCTGGTGTCCACCTCCAAACATGGCTGCTAAATATCCAGACCTCCTGTTAGTAGAGGTAGCAGCGAGCAAGGACCTGACAAAGGCAGTGCGTAGCTATGTTGCGAAAAGTCAATCCAGTCGTCTGCGTCGTCGAAGTCGATTTGAGCATGATTTTATGAACAACTTGAAGATCACTCTGGACACATGAAGACCAAAGTTTGAGGCCTGTTTCCCATACAAGGAGGGTATCACAGCTCCATGTGTCGAGGCCGCCGACCCAGACATGGGGATGTGAGCTGGCTTCCCTCAGCTGGATGACCAATCTGTACGCGAGGCGCCTGCGATGTTACCGCCCGTGGTATCGAGCAACTTGCGCAAAGGGGTCGTCGACAGAGCCATTCCGGTAGTGTGATGTTGTGTGCCGATAACCACCGCCACCAACAGCTGCATCAACTGGCCGCACATGAATCTCACCCCTTTGCCACCCTCCTGGAACTCGAATCACATGTTCGCAAGTCAGCGAAGAAGTGGATAAGACTTGGAAGTTCCCGGATATTGCGATCAAAAGATTAGGATCATCCACAGGGGCTTGTACGATAGGAGGAGTGAGAGCCTCATCGACTACTCTGGCTTCACTCCGCCTGCGCCAGCCAAATATGAGGCGATGGCTCCTGTACAGTACAGCAACCAGGATTCGGTAGGCATTCAAGAATAGCTTGGAGTCGGAAGTGGGAGTTGCGTAGAAGACAAGTTGGACACCGAGGGACCACCGCAGTTCCTCCGCGCCAAAAATTGATATTGTGCTTGGAATCAGAACAACCGCATTGTATGTGGTAACCATATGAACCATTCACCGTCGAGGCACCGATATGTATCTCAACCCTCCATACAGTTCCTCTTCACTCAATCCTTTGCGAGCTGCAGGTATGTCCCTAATAGGGATGTGGATGAAATGGTTCAACGGCGGATCATAGCCTTGTCCAATGTCAATCGAAGAACAGTGGGAGAGTTTCGCTAGGTAAAGGTATCCACGTACTCAAGGTTAGTCCTGGAGTCTGGTTCAACTGCTGTTGTAAAATACGGATGAGCAGGCCGGAAACGATAAGCACGAGATGCCGACCATCTGCATACTTTATGATGCAGTACGTAGTGGTTTATGTTGGTTGAAATCTGTGAAGCGGGATCCTGAACGATGGATATCACATCGGCGCACCAACCACAAGCTCTTCGGGGTGCCACTGGCTGCGTCATCTCTTCCCAGTGGACCTGCCGCCCACTAAACTGCACGAGGTTCCAGGCACTCGATGGCTAAGAGTCTCCGAGCACCAGCCCCGAAGAGGTTTAACAGACGGGCTGAACCTCCAGGCTTACAGGGGCTTTAGGCTCCTCCTTATCTCTGGTGCCGGGGCATTGTTGGGTTTGGGCAAATCGCTGGAGCTCGAGGAGGAGCATGTCTTCAATCTTGCTCATAAAGCACCAATCCGCTTGCCATGATGAGTGGATGAGTCGCTGATGCTGTCCCGCGCACTATCTCACATACTACTACGTGGATATGATGGAGAGTGAGAAGTTGAAGCAGTAGGATGTTCCATGTACAGAGCAGACTGACCCATCGCCGGGGGCCGTTGTACGTATTGTAGAAGTCCGCCCTCATCCACTGCGCACCATAGCACCTTCTCGTCGTTGCTCAACATAGTCACTGAGGTGCGAAACCGCCTGCGCCCTCAACTCTCCCTCCGTCTCCCTTGCATTGTCATCCTCCTCTTGTCACTCGTTTGCCGTTCATCAAGCTTGCCTTAAGACCTCAACCTGCTTGTGGTGCTCCTTTGGTCAGCCAATCGTCAACCCGGACCAGTTTCGTCGCACATGCATGAGCCTGCGGTCGTTGCATTCAACCCTTCCGCGACATCCCTGGTCGCACTGACGAGCTCATCCCCCAGCCAAACCTCCAATATCTCAATGTCCGGATCATAAGCACAGAAACCTGCATTCATCTACCAGCCATGCCTTTCTTCAGAGATTTGCGCAGGCGATCAAAAGCTAGCTTTCGAACCTCCGACTCGTCGACCGAATCCAATGGCACCGTGCCAACCGCAAAATCCTCCTCTACTCTCAACTCCGCACCCGGAAGCACCACTCCACCTTCTACCTACCATGCGAATGGCTCATCATCCAATGTTCTTGCTACCGTGAAAAGCAATGGCGAGACACCTCCGCTGGTGCCTCAGCGGCCCAATGCTGTGGTGCCGAACTCGAACAGAAACAGCATGATCGTAAGCATAACTACAACAAAAAAGATCAAACGATTTACAGCAATATTGACATTTTACAGACGTTGTCACCTTCTGGTTCAAATGGCACGATGCGAGTCCCAATGCCTACTTCGGCTTTTGCGCCGAAAGTCACCTCCATACTGGACAATTCAGTGGTACGTGGAACATGAAGTCGGGCTGGGCCATCAACTTACAATTGACATGCAGGTCTATAATAAAGTGCTGTTGGTGTATGGAGAAATTGGAGATCCCAGCCAAAAAGCAATGGATGGGAACCTCACCGTTCACCACGACAAGGATGGGCAGACTTTTCCTCCGACGAACTGGCCAGTATCCGATTCATACTTCAAAGCCTTGGTATACCTCTCGCCGGGGTGGAATAAAATACGATTTGACTTTACTTCGCCCAAATTGAGCTCCACGAGCAACGGCTTTGCTCCCACGATGCACGCCTCCTACATTATGCTGAACTACCTACCCTTGAACAGCGCACCACCGCTGCAGTTGGTCATCCTTGCCGGCAAGGACTCCCCCTGCACGTATGACGCGGTGCCTGAGCGCATACAGAACGAAGGCAACGGTCTCGAAATGGCCATCCGGAAATTCCGCATGGCGGCTCATCTGTGGCAGGCGTTTACGGCCGAGCAGATGTATAGGCAGAAGTTCGGGCGGCGTTGCTTCAGATTTGATGAAGAGTGGCAGACCGGGACACTGTCCATGCGTGACTGGGAGACGGGGCGGATGAAGAACGAGACCAGGATCCATGTGGTACGGTCGGACAAGACTACTGCGGAGTTACGTGATCTCCAGTATGCTCAACAGTACGGCCCGGCAGAGAAAAAAGGGGACCTATATTCGATCGCGGCAGAAGCTGTTAAGAAGCACTTCAACATCAAGCCTGGGCAGAAACAGTACGTTGCATGTCTTTTACTCGACGCACACTGGGATCCTGCGGTGGGGACCATTACTGGACACGCGGCCTTGGGCGGTACTGGAGATGACCTTGGTCTTGCCATCTTTGGCTCTCACGCGCTTCAAAGCTACCCATCCTGCATCGAAGAAGTGGTACCAGCTTTCACCGACTGTACGCCGACTGACACCAAATTTGTTGCAAACGACTGCAATGAGTCAGGCAGCAGTTGGGAGGCTGCCAACATCGGGATCGGCGCACACCTCCACGAGGTCGGTCACTTGTTCGGGTGCCCTCACCAGGAAAACGGAGTAATGCTGAGAGATTATGTGCGACTGAACCGGACATTCTCAATCCGCGAACCACCATCTACCAGAACCAAGTCTCCAGGACTCAAGGTTTGTCGTCAGGAGGATGAATGCGGCTGGCATCGACTTGATGTTCTTCGATTTCGACACCACCCCTGCTTCAAACTTCCAAGTGACGAACCTCTGCCTCCGGACGACAGCATTCAGTATTTCCCTGTCGGCAACGGACGGATCATTTGTTCGGCTGCAACGGGGGTTTCATTTATCGAGATTTGGATTGAAGGGGAAGATTTCTGCAGGCACTGGATCGACTTCAACAATGCTGACCCACGGTTAACTGGCATCCCTCGACAAGTCACATTGGTCGAAAGTGATATTCGTGGCCGTCTTCCTGAGGATAAGAGAAAAGCGAAACTATCACTCGTAATCTTCTGCGGTGGTTCACGGAACGAGAAGATCGAGGATCTGGATGATCTTTTGTCCAAGAAGTACGTGGTCAACCTGCCGCCGCTTAGGCAAGCGCCTAAGCGGGACGAAGGGTTAACCATGAACACTTACAACAATATGATGAAATTGGGCAAGTCGTTTGACAGCCGACTAGGATTTAAGAGCAAGAAACTGGGCCATTCCGCCATGGAGGGCTCTCGACCGGAGGAAGTGATCTTGGACTGCGCCAACCTCCAAACCAAACTCCTGACGTCGGTGAAGGTATATCATGGATTCGCACTGGACGGCATCGAGTTTCGCTATGAAGACGGCCATAGTCAGCTTTTCGGCAAACGAGGCGGCAAACCTGGCGGGGACGAATTTGCTCTCGGTAAGTTGTAGACAAGTCCAGATGATGCTTTCGGTCTGACACAAATGCAGATACGCGCCGGGGAGAAACAATTCTCGGGTTTTACGTGCGAGCCGGGCTCTGGATCGACGGGATTGAAATCCTGACGAGTACTGGCCGAAGATCTGGGATCTTTGGCAACCCCACTGGGGGTTCTGGGTGAGTTGGTTCCAGTTCGAGTGGTTGATTACTTTGCCCTGACGATACCGTAGACACACTTTGATGGCGCCCCGTGGTTACAGCCTTGCCGGGATTGCGGGTTCTTGCGGCGCGTGGATAGACGGGTTTCAAATCATCATCACTCGCTAATGATCCCGGGACATTAATACATCAAGGCGAGGCGCCCCTTGGACGTTCGACTACTTGCCTCCAGCGATTTCGATGAATGGGACAATGGGTCTTGTAACGATTCTTTCCAAGGGCGCCACCTACTACACTACACTTGACATCAGTTGCTCGAGTCAGGTCAACATCATGATACACCAAATAATAATGTTTGATCGCGGCACAAGACGGCACGGCAATGGGCGAAGAATCAGCCACGCATACGAATACGGCGCGAAAAAGGGAGAACGCACGGGCACGGACATGATCCTGCGATAATTGAGACGGGCACTTTGATTGAGTGGTTAAGGATAATAGAGGCAAGTCATGGTGTTGCAGCTCGTGAGCGAGCAGGCAGCACAGCAGCAAGCTTGTACATGATATTCGGAACAGACAAGCATTAGGCCATCGCCGCCGGACCGTGTTGATGGTGGGTGGTTCACCTGGTCTGTGGAAGATGTCCGGACGACGGGGCTTTAAGGGAACAACGATATACAGACAGGGGTCATGAGGTAGGCCGGGGCCATTAATGGGAAAGGATGATAATGGACAGAAGTGTATTGGCGACGGTGAAAATGTATGTTTCTGCGGTGCTGTTTCCATTTCTTTTCCGCTTTCTGGTTTCTGCTATGCTTGTGTTCGTGTTCGGTCGACAGACTTGTGTATGCTCTTCATGCTCTTCATGCTCTTCATCCTGGTTGACCTTTATCAGATACTACCTACCGCGTACCTAGGTGGTTATGTCCAGGAGCACTTTACTTCTGGGACATTGGGTACTGCAAGCCAGGTAAAGTCCTCGACTCTAGAGAGAAAACAACAATAAGGAGAGGGAGTCGTAGAAATGTATCCAAGGTGAGTTGAGTATTAGTATTAAGGTAGATTGTTGAATGCTGATATTTATATCTGTATAGGTACTAGGTAGGTACCTTAGGTATAGGTGTGTAAGTATGTACACTGACTTGGTGGTGTTGAATCTATCTACCTTGCCTAGGTATCTTAGCTATCTTAGGTAGGGTTTCATTCTCAAGTCTGTCGTTTCCTTTGTATCTGCTATAGAACAGGTAGGGCTTCATTCTCGATTCTGTCCTGTCCCTGCTATCTACTAAGGTGGCTTATGAACAGTGACACCTTTTTTTGTCGATGACTCGACAGAAGACTAATAAGACTCGTATACCGCTCACAGACGCGAGATAAGGATAAGGATAAGGATGAGGGTAGGAGTATGTGTGTATATATGAATGAATGACTGGGATTCGGCACTGCTGATGTTGCCTCGAGTACCACTGTACACCCACGTTACGGAAGGTACGCTCATATTCATATCGAGGTACATCTTGCAACCAAATATATGCGTTGACGATCGAGCGCCGACACTGGCGTTGGCCACTGATTGACTAGTAATTACTACTGCCTTTGAGAGTGATGCTATTTGTGAGTTTTACCAGATTCCGTTCTCATCGTCGACAGCGATGAACCTGACACAGTATGAAGATTCCACTGTTTGCTTCCCGACGCGGAGTTCCGAAGAGTGGGAAGGACAGAAAACATGTCCAGCTTCGAACAGCCGCTGCGAGTAAGGGTTAGATGCGAGGTAAGGCTTGCAGCACTCGAATACAAGGCTCAGACAGACCAAGGAAGAAGTGATTGATTTCAAGATTGACCCAGTCGTGTTGGAGGGAAATCGTAACGGACTGTTTGATCTGCTGTGGAAGAATAGACTGGATCACTGATTCCTCGACGAACCATGGACTCACTTCACTCGTGACGTTGTGGCCACTGGTAGGATGGTTGAAAAGTGCGGTCGCCTGCTCTGCCGGATGCGTAAGCTCGAGTCGGGGCAACATCAATGACTGGCATGCTTGGACAAAGCAGAGCAAGAACATCAACAACGACAACAAGACGAAGACGAAGACGAACCCAAATCGGGGGTGAGTCGAGAGCCAGGGACGCAGGCGCAAGAATATCAGGACCGAACCGCACAACGGGTACAACTGAACTTGAGCGTCCCCGATGGCTTGAAAGGCCACTTGCAGTGCACTGCTTGTACATTCCACATGTCCTTTGTATATGCTGGCGAGACCAAATCTTTCAAATCAAAACTCACTCTCTCCCTTACTGTCGGGCTCTCTATGCGACCCTCCATCCCGACCAAGGAGCTCCTCCCTCTTTTGTTCAGCATTGAAACCATCGCAACCTGTTGTTCGGGGGCTGACTCCATGCGCGCAATACATTGACAATCGTCAGGATGAACTCGCTGGATGGCATTACCAGACTGGGCGTCATATTGACGGTGTTCAACTCCGCTGCCAGTGGCGTGATCCTGCTGTCGTCGACATGGATCCTATTGCAACATGAATGATTAGACCAGAGACCTGTTCACAAACACTCACCAGAGACAAAACCCGTCATGCGGATCCCTCCCTCTCCCGCAATTTTGATTGCCGTACTTTGGAGGGAGCCACAACTGCGTGGCTTGCGTGGCTTGAGTGACTCCAGAGCAGACGGCACAGAAGACGCTATTCTCGTATAGCTCTGAATGCACCGGTATCACGACAACAGCTTTGACAAACCGCTTCTCGACTTACCGCGAAACCGTGAAAGATCGGCATCCATCTCCTGACATTGGCAGCATCTAGACCGCACGGTTCAACAAACTTTGCACTACCCTTGTGTCAAGCCCTTGTTCGAACCAGCCCGCTGCCGTCAATTGAACCCTTTGTGCTTTCAAGCCACAGGTGTTGAAGTCAGAACGACCCCGACTAGGCCCGCGACAGCAGTGATCGACCAAAGGTGAGGCGCAGCAGCTGTGGCGTTCGAAGCGGTGGAAGCCCTTGAATCAAATTCGACGTTTGCACGACCTTCGGATCCCGGATCCCGCGCTGTCTGAAAGTGTGGGTTGCGCTGGGCCGCTCGACCTCTTTCTTGTCCCGTGTGTTGGCGCCTACGAAAGGTTGCGGAGATAGCACCGCGGTCCAGTAGTTTCGCATGATCGGAATTTGTCTTTGCGATCGTAAACGTACTGGCAAAGTCCGCGCGCAGGATTGCGATCAGGTGGCAGCCAAAAGGGATTTCATTTTTTTTCCACGGACCAAGGACCCTGGTCCCTGTGCAGATGATGAGACACCCGTCCCGGCCACAGACACCAATTTCCCTAGCCAAAGTAACATTACCACATAGCCCGACGATATCGTCATGTGGCTCTGCCGTGTCTGGTTCCACGATAGGGTTGATAAGTGTAGGCGGGAGATGGTACGATGAACAGTGTCTTCTCAGAGCTATACGCAAAGACACCACAGCATAGGGCCTCTAGCAATTTGCACAGCTCCCTGACTTGCCGCTGGGCAGGGAATCCACTGCTCGCCGAAGTTACGCGGGGGCCACCTGGCGCCTGTGCCACAGCTCGTCTCGCCTGTCGTTGGCCGAAGATGATTATTGGGTGTGCTTCCCAGCCGTGCGCCTCATGGGTCCCAGGCGCCGTTTTGTTCCCGTCCAAATTTGTTCCATCCGTGTTCCAAATGTCTCCAGTCGAGATTGCCGGGTTTCGCGAACTCGTGCGCCCGGTCAACGGTCGTAGGATGGGTAGTCCTGATAGAGCGACCTGTTCAGCCGTGGTGCTGATTGTCTATAGTCACCAATGTTCAATCTCTCGCAACCACGACCAAGTGGCTCGACATCTGCTGGAACGGTGACAGTTGCTGACCCGGTACTTCAGCGCGCGCTAATGGCTGGGTCGGCTGGCCTGAGGAATCTACTGTGTACTCTTGAGATCCACCGACCGGGCCGGCAGGTAGGATGTAGGGTGTTCAGTGCTCGACGGAGTGTGCGATGCCCCTATGAGCTTGTCATGAGCTGGAAAAGCGCCCTGTCGATTGGCCCAACGGCATCCGAGGAGACTGGAGATTTGCAGTGTGCAAGACAAAGATGTTAAGATTATCAAGGGGTCAGTTGACCACCATGCTCGTCGCTATTCGTGCACCCCAAGTGTTTCAGCTTGCAAAAGGCTTACCAGCCACAACGTTTGGTCCAGCGCAGAGTAGGCATGATGTAATGTCTGGTGTAGCACCATGACGAATTGTGCGGTGTGGTCTGAGGTACAGCAGCCCGTTACCATCGACAAGGCCATTATCTATGTTTAGGGATGGTATCATTCCGTGTTGATTGTATTGGCTTGGGCGGCAGGTACACGAGGTTGCCGGTATCAGGTCAGCTGGCTCCTCATGTCTGACTCATGCGGTGTCGGTCAAGATAGCGAGTCGACTGCCTCCATGCTGATGAAGAGAAATCTTTGCTTTTCATCGCCAGCCTGTGTATACAAGGAGCAATGGTAACGGTAGTCATCCGGGGAATTGCGTGAGGTTGGGAAACCAACTGCATCATGACTGCCGGAAAAAGTTCCCTGGCTCATTTCCTTGGGCTCCTTCTGTTCACGCCCAGTACGATGGTGCATACGCGTCCTGTGAGGATCTTCCTGAAAACGTACAGAGTCGAGTGAGGTGCGGTTCTGTGAGTCAGTGGGTGTTGGCCTGCGGGAAAGGCCATACGGCGGCCATTATTGGCGCAGGCGGCTGCACGGAATGGAAGATGAGATAGTTGATCGACGGGAAGGTGACAAGACGGTAGGAATTAATCACTCTCGCTCGCCGAAGTCTCAGCCGACACGTGTGGACGATCCGTGCTAGGGAAAAGATAACGTTGTTAGTACAGCAGAGAACCATCCTGTAGGCATGAAGAACAAAGGGACCCATCCCATTGCCCATCGCCAATACCCACAGTGATGCTGTGATGAGGGTCTGAGAGAGTCCCGCCGGGAGTCCTGTGGCTAAGGGCGGATATGGCGTGGACTGTTTCACTCACCCATAGACATCTCGATTGAGTGAGCGATGGGAAATGAGTAATTCCCGATGTGCAAGACAAGAGTGAATTTTTCGAACCAGGGGTCTGGCCTGCGCCGAAGGTTGTACTGTGGTTCTTTCTTTTTGGTAGCCCGCCGAAGTGCCTGCAATAATGGAGATGAAATGTAATGCTGGATGAAGGGGGTCAAGCCACAGGTGGCCCGGGCAACTGGCGCTTGGAGGCTGCTGCGGAGAAAGATTAGGCCAACACCCACTGAACACACACGTTCTTTCACAACAGTGGCTCCGGGCAAGTTAGGCTGAAGCCGGGTCGCTCCCTGGGTCCTTTAGGGGTGCTCGCCACAAATGCCACAGTGGATTTTGCCACCCGAAAGCCACAGTTTCTACACCCACTGGTGACTGGCGGCGAAATTGGAGCCCAACCTCAACTGACGCGTGGCTGTGCTGCTGTCGATCAGGGCGATTGAGTGCCTGGCCGCGGCCGCTGGAGAGCGCCGAAAGTGTCAAGGGACTGCATGAGGAAGTGATGCGAAGGGGGACATTCCTCTTACAGGAACCGCGCACATTGTTCCCACTTTTGGGCCAGGATAGACCTGGCTTGCGACGAGGAGAACAGAGTTGAACAGGAACCTCTAAGCCGGCTGAAGGATGGAGTAGGGGTGCTACGGTACTACCTAGACTATACTTGTTAGTGTCGTGAGCCACTGAGAAACTCCCCGTTCAAGTGTGGCAGTCACGTCGTTCGACCAGGAAGCCACACAGAATCGTCCAGTGAGACTGGAGGCCCGGGACTCGACGCCACGCCTGGGCGACCAGCCTAAACCCCCATCACCAGCCCGCTCCGTCAGCTTCTCCAATAGGCGACTCCTCAACTCCCCGGGCTTGACTGCAGCGGTGGCTCAGTTACCCGAGAGCCCTGATCCTGGCTCTGAACACGGCGGGCAGTTGCTTGAGGGAGAGGCTTCACAATTGATTAGGCTCCAGGCCAAACGGCAATCAAATACCCTAACCCACGATGAATACAATGATGCTGCCCCCTAAACACCGCCTTCGCCCTGCCCTTTACCGGTGACTGTAGGCCGGCCAGAGATGTGTTAGTGATGCCTTGGGTGCCGGAGTCCTTTACCGTGCATCGCTGTCGCTGTCGCTGTCTGGATAGCACTTCCGATCGGTGGGCGGCGCCACTCCATACACATCTCATCCCTCCATCTCCATCTGCCATCTTCTCATCCACCGCACCATTCCAATCCACTCTTGCTTCACCATCCCTGTATCCATGGCCCCCCCAATCTGGTCGAAGGGCTAATCTGGTTACCGTCCTAGTCACTATGAAATGTTAAATGCTGCCGATGACAGCCAGCGTCCAGCATCCAGCATCCCACCCTGGTCCTTGTACTACTACCAGCAGTAGACCTATATGCGTCAACCACTCCGCCTACCCTACCTCAGACCTCACCTTCATACTCCTCCAGTCGACCGTCGATCGTTTCTCCTCCGTCCTCAGTTGCTCGCTTCGATCCTCGAGGGAATCCAGTCTGTCTCGTCCCAGGACCGAACAGATCGAGGGCCCTACAAAGACCCGAACCATCCCTCACAAAACGCGCACGCAGTAAGGCGCAGCAACTCTACAACTTGACGCACCCTGGGCATCCTGAATCAATTTCGCTCCAGACTCTCGTCCGTCTGTCGATGCGCGCAGCCCGGACTGCCACTACCGCTTCGTTCGACCATACAAAGGCCTCATGTCGTTGATTTGACCCCGTCGTCTCTCGAACCTGCAGCCTGAGACGCCGTCTCCGCCGCAAATGTTTCGCAATCGGTTCGTCTTCTTCCCTTGAGATCTACGAGTTTCGCATCGACCGGACCATTTTGGACACTAACCGTCATGTTTTCCCACAGGCGCACTTCTCAAAAGCCCGATGAAGCGTTGTACGCGGCTTTCAAGGAGTCCTTTCCCGAGGTCGGGCCTGGATCATCCTCCTCAGCTGGGCAGGGCGAGGAAGGGCCTGCTCGCCGATCGTCAGGTCTAAGCGACGCCATTGTGGATGAGCCTTCGACTACACAATGGTACGTTGGGTGTAGTTCTATTTCAGCTCGTCTTCTTCCTCTCTCCACCAGCCCCAAACGTCGACCAGTTTTGACAATGTCGCCCACTCTCTTGTCACCTGAACAGCCCGACCACCGAGGACCTACCACTGACTATTTCTCCAGCGCATTCGAAAATCAAGCAGAAGTCAAAGAACAGCAAGATGTGACTCCAAAGCCCTTCAGCGACGCCTGGAGGTTTACTCCTTCGCTCATGGATCCGAACTCCTTCGCCTTCTCCGCCTTCGCGAATCAGCCTCCAGGCTACCTGTATACGCCGACGCCTGGAGGCTTCGGGACACTCTATCATCCTCAAGCAGGCGACCTTCATACTCCCGGAATGGGCATGAATACGCCTTTGTCGTTACCGCATTCCGTACATGCGTTGCACGCCCATGATCCCTTGATGCAACTTCAACATTTCAACCCTCATTTTCTGCAGCAACCCCATCCGTTCCAGGATGCTTTTCAGGCCCCTCAAGCCCAGGTTCCCATTGTTGCGCAGCAGCCGCAGGCCTTTGCTCCTCAGCAATTCCTACAGCACCAGGACTCCGGCTATGTGGCAATGGACGACAGTCCGCACAAGACGACTCCCAATCAGGCCGAATTCGGCGTGGAACGCCCGAGGATGAACCCCTCTATACAGCAAGGCATGCCTGGAGCAATGGGATTAACAGATGCGCCACTAGGGGACAAGTCAGTAGTGTCCAATATGGACCGCCCATTGACTAACATGACGGGCAGATTGCGTTACCATACCACGCTGAATGCTCCAACCGCGATGGTTCGACATACGGACGAGATCCCCATCACCTATCTCAACAAAGGCCAGGCTTACACCATGTCAATTTGGGATACGGCCCCTCCTGTGCCGCAAGACAGTGCTCCTCAGTACCGCACTTATGTCCGGGTATCGTTCGAAGACGAGCAGCAAAGAGCTCGACCTGGAGCATGTTGGCAACTATGGAAAGAAGGACGGGGCTCGAACGAAGCCCATCAGCGAGGTGGCAGGCTCCTCGCTGTGGAATACGTCGACCCTAATCAGGGTGGGGACGACGATTTACGCAAACCACTTGTGCAACTTGAGAAGGCTTCTTTCGACGGGTTTGCGGTGACGTGGGTTCCCAGTCTTGCCAGCGGAGGGCCACACTGTGCCATCTCGGTGCGGTTCAACTTTTTGTCGACCGACTTCAGCCACTCTAAGGGTGTCAAGGGAATCCCCGTACGCTTATGTGCCAAGACCGAATTGATCAGTCCGCACTCGGCCGTTGGCAACGAACCCGAAGTCTGTTACTCTAAAGTCAAACTTTTCCGCGACCACGGTGCCGAAAGAAAGCTTTCCAACGACGTGGCGCATGTCAAGAAAACAATCGACAAACTCAAGCAACAAATCGCGCAGGCTGAGGCCGGCCTGGGCCATGCTGGAAAGAGGAGAAGGAGTGGCTCAATGGCGAAGGTGTCGGCGTCTCGCCCGGGGAAAGTGATGAAACACAAACGTACATTTTCCGTGGATTCGGAGGCCGACGGAGGTAAATTTTCTGCGGAAGACGATCTCCAGATGAAGCTTGTGACCATGCAAGATATGTTCTCTTCGACCCGGCCAGTCAGTGTTCTGTTTCTTCGTGGTGATCCAGAAGACGACCCAGATGTGTTTCCCGTCAAGCTTCCTGGAGACGACCCAGAGGGGAAGGAAATCGTGCGGACAAGCACTTGGGAATCAAGACAAACTGCGTCTGAGTCACCCACATCAAATGCAGGCTCGCCCAGCTCGGGTTCTGCGCAGACCACGCCGAAGAGAAAGTATTCAGACATGCAGCAACCAGCCATCCAAGAGGAGGGTGATGTCGAGCATGACAACGCGGCAAAGGGCTCTTCGACCCGAGCAGTCAAAGTCCCCAAAACTGAGGCCGATTCTGCGGCTACGAACGCCCTATTTGCAGTCGATGTCGACAGTAGTTATCGGCCTCCTGTGGAAAGACCCATCCGACCTGGTAAGTGGCCTGTTTCTGACTATTTGCTCTTTGCTGTTTGCTGACCCTTATACAGTCGCATGTTTCTACGTGCGTCAGAAGGATGCCTCCAAGGAGTACTATCGCGCAGTCTACTTGATGCAGCGATCTGTGACAGATCTGATCAACAGCATATCGCAAAAATTCCAAGTCGACCCTCATCGAGTAACTCAAGTGACGCACGTCAACTCCCGAGGATTACATATCATCGTCGATGAGGATGTTGTCCGAGAGCTACCGGAGGGACAGGATATGATTGTTGAGTTTTCGCCGTTACGAACCAACCAGCCTTTCAAACAAGAACCTGGTGGCACAGCCATGACCGAAGTCATGGTGGATGGCGAAACCGCACCTGCGGAAACCTGGACGTCCGATCCTTTGGAGATGTGGTTGAATTACTGACTTGAATACCTGTGCACCATGATACGACCCTGAGATTGCATGAGATACCCCCCGGCTTCGCCAATTGTTTTTGGTTCTGTTTCTTTACGAACACGACTTTTCCATTCGAGGCGACTTTGGGCACCGAGACGGCAGATGAAAGCTATCCAGCCGGGCTCATAATTACTTGATCCTAATGGTGCAGATGCCTGCTTCAAGAGTGTACAGTTTGGGTGGACACCCACGAGGCGGCGGACTTTTTACATGGTTTCGGTCTCTCCAGGACTTGCAACCAAGTTTCTTCAGTTCGGTACCGCACATTACAGATGATTTCGAATGATGGGATGATACACGCGTCCCCGAGCGAGTCCGACCGGATTTCCTTTCTTCTTGACGAGATACATGACCTTTTCGAGATACCCAACATTGCCAGATGGGACATTTTTCATCTCTGGCAGCATGATACCCAGGCCTGGCCTCCTGTTGTGAGACTTGCCACTACTATCCAATGTATCGATTAATCTTAACTGCGCAACATACTGTACGACGCACATTACTTTTTTAACTTCTTTTGCCCGCGGACCAATAGCCCGCGCACTTATGCCGGCGCGAAACACAGACATGGATCAGCTCTTCTTTCGAGACGGCATATGAGCAGTGAACCTGCTGGAAGTCTCGCCACCAGGCAGGAGAGATGTTGATGGAGGGAGTGATTGGCCGAAGTAGGCGCAGGAAGAACCGCAGTAAGGGAGCAGGGTGTAGGTGCATGTGGCAGAGCCCTATTACTCTGTACACACTGGCTCCAGGGCTGGCGCCGACTCTGCAGGAACACAGGACCAGGAACAGGAACGAGAACAAGAAACGGTTCTCTTGTTAGAGAATGATTGCAGGGAAGAGACATGTACCAATCAAGACGTTCCAAACAGCAGGATCAGAACTTCCGCTTCAAGCGACCCAGAAGAGTGGCGATAGTAGTAGTGTTGATGTGGCTGTGCTGTGCTGTGCCGTCGAACAACTTTTGTCCTTCTAGATGCGCTGTTAGTCCTACTACCGTGTACAGTGTAGAGGTGTATCCCCCCAGCAGCAAAGATGATAGGCGAGTCGCGGACGGCAAGGCCAGCTGACCCGCCGATCTGGGCTCATTGGAGACTTCCTAACGTTCCCTAGTGCTCGCCTTTTGACTGAGGTGTGTACCGTAGACCCTGTTCGCGTGTTTGGAACATGCATATCTAGTGTTGAAGAGCATTTGCGCTAGATTTCTTCTCGCGCGTGGGCCGAATTGCGCCAGTGGATGGGCAGATTGGTCGTTATCAAACTTGAACTTCAAGTACGGGACCTAACCTTAGGTACTTTAGATGCCAACCTTGAGGGAGACGAGTCTTTGAAGCGATCGACCTGGACCTAGACGTAAGTAGAAGTGAGTTCAAGAATAGCTATGTTACTGTGGCCCTTTAACAGGGGGCCGCGTCAGCCTCACAGACAAACAGAGCTGGGCTGCAGTGGTTGCAGAGGTCGCAATTGTCAGTACACCGCATATCTGGATCATAATTCCAATCCACCCGGATCGTCGCTCGGTAAGACCGTCGTCGCTGGGTTGAGTGGCTAGCGACTAGCTGAGCCAGCGCATCTTGGCTACCTTATACGTAAGGTAGGAAGAGGAGAAAGGTGAGGAGTGAGGAGTAGGAGGACGCCGATCAATGATATCAAGCGTGAAGCGGAGGTCGTGCTGTGCTGTGTGCTGTGCTATTCTTGTCTCTTCGGCTAATATTCTGGACTCTTGGACTTTTGACTCTTGACTCCAACAGGTACTGGGTGTCCTCTTAGACAGGGATATTCCTTGGTGAGTGGACCGTTGGATATCCAGCCCCCAACTAAGGTACCTAGGTACTTAGGTACCTCGTAGATAGATCAGGTACTTGGTAGTACTGTCAATGTACACTGTACAAGTATATTGATTGTGGATTTTCTGTTCTTCATAGGTCACGTAGCGATGGATTGAATTGAATTGAATTGATGTATATGTTCATGCGCAGCTTGAAGGTAAAGGCAGGGAGGGTATCGTAGGTACCGAGGTGATAGGCACCTCAAGCGTAGGCGTAGGCGTAGGCATACTAGGCATAGGCGCTGCTTGCTCGGCACGCAGCTCCGAGAAGGCCCCCATAGCCTAACGGTTGGTACCTAGGACGGGTACATTGGAGCGGAGCGCGCTGGAGTGAGTACGTAGTGGGCACAATCAATTTGATGGACACTGGCATGGCTGGCGTCCTTTGTGAGCGGAATTATGTGTGCGGCGCGGCGATCGTGATCGTGGGTATCGATCGAAGATACTGATGGTGCAGTGGCCGCGGTGATTTCTGCAGATCGAGTCGAACAGTTTGGAGGAGTTTGCTTGTTAGTAGTAGTAGTAGAGAGAGGGACACAAAGTCATCTGCAGTGTCTCTCTGAAAGGATCAGGTACATGGTGCTGACCAGAGTTACAGTTTGTACACTGTACAAGTCAAAGTACCTTAGTTCAGGCTGAATGTTTTCCAAAATGACGTCATTGATACTGTGGCTCCTTGCAGCGTGTGGTGGATCAGGCAGGTTACCTAGGTACACTGGGGCACGTGGGGTTGAAGCCACAGCTAATGCGCCACAACTGTACCGCCACATCTAGAACGTCTCCGCATGGCTGCGTCCCCACTTTAATACCTGGGTTCCATTACGTGTAACTTACTGTACCTTAGTGTACCTTAGCGTATCTTAGCGTATATGGTCGATACAGGGGTGGAATTCCAGCGCCACACTCAGTACAACTCAGTCTGGAACGCCACATGTAGAACGCCACACTGTGGTCCCGGATGATGTGGCTTGCACTGCTGCGCCACAGTGTCGAGTTGTCTATCTTGACTTCAATCTTGACTTGCAGTGCGTCTTCAGTAAGAACACCTACTACTACACAGTAGTGCTCCATTTTCTGATCCCTCGGTGCGCCGATCAACATTGATAACGACCGGGTTTCCGGAGGGAGGAGTCTGGACTTTAGTTGGGCCACAAACGGTGAAATCTTCCAGGTAATGATAGGTAATGGAATAGCCATCGATTGGATTGCACAACAATGGAGTCCTACGGATTTGATGTTATATCGCTACTACATTTCTTGCTTTCCAGGGTCCAATTCTGGCCCCTTTCCGCCCGGATTGACTTTTCCACCCAGGTTCCACGGTGAGGCCGAATCCGAGGCCCAGTTTCGCAGCGCACACTCTGTCTGAAGCAACAAGTTATGGGTGACCTCGAGGCCACACCTTTACTCTTTCACCTATGCTTGTCACATGACATGCACATGCATGGGCTGGCATGAAGTTCCGAATATCTGACGTTAAACGGTCATGCACGGGGGCCATTGTGGCGGTGCGTATGCAGGAAGCCCACGACCACGGCCAGGTACCTACACAGGTTTCGGTAAGTTGTAACCGGTATACCTGTATTCTTCTGCTACATGATGCTTGATCCCTGATCATGACCAAAATATGCAAGGCCTCATGCAGATGTAATTGCAGTTGCAGGGCCTCTATGCAACGCGTACAGTGTAAACTCTGGTCCTCTTCCCGTCCCTCCCTACCACACCACCAAGGAGAATTTCCAACCAGGGCAATCCACTTTCAGAAATGGTCTTGCCGGGTAACTGAACCGAGACCCCAAAGTAAGAAATCAAAGGAGAGCTAGTTCCAATGCAGGGTCTCATGGTAGGGTATGGTAGGGATCAGATGAGGCTGTCTTTCTTGGTCGCGCGTGGAGCTAAGGGTTTCAATTTCCAATTGATCTTGCTTTCCACGGGATGCGCTGGCCCTAGGGAAAGGAGCTGGAGTTGAAACAGGTGCTGTATGCCGAGCCAGTGACAAGGAAGATCTAAGTAAAGAAACAACTTGGTTCCCAGAGCCTCATTCGTTTGACAACTCGGGTTCGTTCACGCAGGGTGAAATGAGGGACGGAAATTGGACAATACCACCACATCCAGGGATGGCGGTCGTGGACGGAGGTGATGCCCTTTTCTGAACTGATGCCGAAATAGACATACAGGCAAGGAGGGAAACCATGGCCTATGGCCGGCCGGGCCATGAACTCTGTTTCTTCGCAGCGGTCGCCATCTTGAGCAGACGGAAACACGAATCCGCTTTGCAGGATCGTCATGACTCTGGATTGGCAAGAGTGCTTGTCGGAAGTAACATACCTAGGGACCTACCTAAGGTAGGTATACGTCTACAGCGTTGCGTTCTTCCCGTCTCTTCGCCCTATTCTGTGCCGTCTTCCCTCTCTATCCCGCCCTGTACCTTATGTATATGTGGAGCATCGACTGGGTCACTTGTGCCCGGTGATTATAACTGGAAATAAGCATTCACGGACCGGAAGCCGGGTGTGTACCTTCCGGTGCTTTTGGCTTTTTGCATTGCTAGAGAGAGCCGCATCATGTGCTGGTGAAAGACGACTTTATGAAATGTGTAGTACCCGGAAATGCATATTCGGAAATCGGGGAAGGTGAGATAAGGCTCGTTGGGTGTTTGTTCGGGTGCTTTGGAAAGGAGTTGATGTACACTTTACTGTTGCAGTTCGATCATAGATACCTAGGTAGGCAATTTGAATGAACATTATTACGGTACGATCCATTTAGAGTAAGACTGAAAGGCAGGTGTTTCAGCATAGGGACAGTCAGTCTATTATTCGATGAATGTGTCTTGAAGTAGCTACTTGCATAGGATGCGTCTATAAGGCTTGTTGATGATTCCTCTCCTCTCACCATCGCCTTCCGGCCTTGCAGCTTTCCGGCTTTGAAAAGATGCTCAGCTGCGAGGAATGCTAGTTAATTCATGCTGTGTACTGTTTAACCAACCTCCTTTCATTGGTGATGCAGTTTTACATTTGTCCACTGTTGTATATGTGACCAGGTTGCCTGTATAAAATGTTGGCAGAGGTAATACGTAGTAAGTGCCTCGGGCCTCGTAGATGATGCTTGGTCGTCACTGTTGCCAAATCAAGATTTGTACACAAAACAGAACTTCAGTCACAAATAGAGGAATCGCCTCTCGACGATGATCACTGAACAGTCATCACGTTAACGTCTCCTGTCGTTTGCTTTTACTTTGGTTTTCCTGCTATCGTTGGCGTAGAGCCGCCAGATCAGACCTCTGGGTCTCGCTTGGAGGTGAGAGACAGTTGTCCACCTTGATAGGGTGCAACTCATGCTCAGAAGTAGTTGTCACTTCAGACCGTGTAGTATATTTCCGCCATGACCCATGCCCGGCGATCCGAGAGACATCTTCCACCCTGAAAGATATCGACCAGGCGAACATTTGGGGGAAGTCGATCCTATGGCTTCCAGCTGGGGTACACATGCCCACTTACGGGTTCGCCAACGTGAACCGTTTGAGATCCCCTGAGGATTCTGCCGCCACAGCAGAAGCCTACGGTCTGGAAAGCTGCTCGAACTAGAACCTCTGGGCTAGGAACATGTTCTTGGCCGGTTGCACATACAGAACTTTGAGTCTAAAGGTCACAGCAATGAATCGTGGTGTAATGGTGATTCTCATATCGTGCCAGTAGCCCACCGGGGTCAGTGGTAGATCCTGGATGCAGCCCAAGGCGCTTTTGGTCATGCAGGACGGTAGTGGGAAGGCCAACGCAGTAGAAGACATCTTTCGGAGTGGTCGGGGTGGAAGCTGGGGCAAGTTCAGCTAGTAGATGAGCTGGCATGTCTTTTAACCCTCCTGGACCCATTGTGCGACCGCAGCTTGACGATGTTCACGACGTCCTCTAGCGGGAGCTTAGAACGGGGTCAACCTCAGCTGTTAGAGCGGATGTTATTGTCACCGAAGGTATTTGATCATGTCTTCGGTAAGGGAGAACAGCAAGGAGGAAGAGAGTGAAAGGGACTCATCACACAGACCTAAAGAAGTCTTTCGGGGTCACTTCAGCTGTCTTGCAGACAGCCTCGCACGTGATCTTGGGGAGCGCGATAACTACACACTCTCGGAGAGGACAGAAAGGCACCATTTCTGGAGTCCCTGTTCCGGTAGGGTCGTCGTGAAGGTCATGATGCATGTCATGCTTATCATTTTTCATATAAATGTCTCGTTGCCGACAAGCGACCTCTCACCTATATCCGCCACTTATGCTTGTTCAATGATTGAAACCCGGCGAGACCGTCTCCTCATTTATACGCCGACATGTTTGACCATAGCATGGCTGTGATGCTGTGGAGCCAGGGAGCCAGGGAGCCAGGACTTCAGTCGGCAGTGCTCTGGCTTCAATTGTGCTGAAAAGAGTAACCGCCAGAGTTTTCTGGGTACGCCGCTCCAAGGTGGATAGCAAGAAAGGGGACGGCAAATGCAGAGCTGTCGAGGACAGGTAAAACAGACAGACAGGTGGACAGATGAAGAGACAGCAGGACGTGGTGGTGATGTGGGTGGCGGTACGTACAGATAGTGAGTGAGAGTGAGTGAGTGAGTGGTTGGTGGTGTGCAATGCCGTGTTCTCGGTGTTCCACTTCGACCCCTGAATGCCAAGACCTGACATTTGGCTGGGAAAATTCACGATTCACGGGGCTGGAAACGCAGTCGACACCTCAACCTCCTCCACCACCTACGCAGACGCGACCTGTCAAGAACTGTCACCTGCTCGACACGGAATGGCTTCATCCAGACCCCTTCATCTGGGTTGTGCACTGCCAGTGTGCAGTCTCTGTTGTACCAGAAGTGAAGTGGTGGTGTGCCGACGCCCGGTGCCGAACGTGGTTGCCAGCCTCATAGACATGTATGCTATCTTGCTGATGGATACTGCCAACCGAGCAAGACGACGCAGAAGAGGGTGTCGAACTCCGAGGTAGGTCCCGAGGGAACTGGCTCACGAGCATCAAGCTGTTCTTGAGGCCCATAACGAGGATTCAGTACCGGCGATCCTGCAACTGTTGAGCTTGCAAGAATCTGCTACAGGTGTCACCACAGCCTCGCGTCTTACGACGGCGAGTATAACGTGATGGCAGTCTTTGGTCTCCTCTGATCAGGTAGCGAACATAACCGAGATCTGACAATGGAACTCCAGATTCGGCGTCTGTGACCCTTGGGCCCCTGCAGCTCAACGCCCAGTTGGGAAGCTTTGACATGTCAAGGACGGCTCGGACAGTTGTCTTTGTCGCAACGCGTACCTTCTAGGCCACCCACTCGCAGTCAAGGCCCTATCGCATGCACTCTTTGTTGTCAATGCTCACGAACCTACACCTCGCTGACGTGAAAGGCTGTGGAGGTGCAAGTTCTTCGTCCTCTGTCGACACCACCTCCAGCTGGGCCACGACCCGTGTCCATGTCGCGTGCTTGTCCCTCATATACAGTGGTCGGTGGCCTGTTTGATGCATCCCTCTTCTGGGCCCTTTCGCAGCTCAATTTCCCTTCGCGAATGAACCAATGTGTCTGATTTGAACACCATGACGAGTGCGGTGTCGGCGAGTGGCGATGGAGGAATCAAGGCGTTCAATGGCTCGTCCCTGGAAATCCTTACTCTGGTTTTAATAGGAGTCTCTTGTCTCGTGGTACTTGTGCGCGGGGTGGCGAGGCATCGACTCAGTCGAATTGCTGAGCCTTCTGACATTCTCTTGCCTTTGACTCTGGTAGGTCTTGTCTCGCCCGCTCGAAGAGGCCGACCATTAACCCCAGGGTGTGCAGGTTGTGGCCATTGCTCAAAGTGTCTGCGTTCGGCTGGCGCTATCCAACGGATTGGGCAGACATGTGGCCGCTCTGAGTTCCAGCGAAGTTACACAGTTGGAGAAGGTGAGATCTATATCCTCAAGCACCCCGAGAACAATGAACAACCCAACTGACTCTCCAATCCAGCTCATTTACGCCAGCAACCTGCTCTTCCAACTGGTGCTGGCCTTGTCCGAGGTCATCGTGGTGCTCCTTGTCAAGAGTGTCGAGCCGCAACGTCCCATCCGGATAGGGTGCAATGTTCTGCTTGGATGTATCGGGGTCTACACCGTGCTATCCCTTTCGATCCTGGCTTTCCAGTGTTCTCTTCCCGAGCCATGGCTGGTTGGCACCGACAGATGCGTTGACCGGGTTAGTCACATTGCTACCCAACCTATCCAGCCTGAGCCACTATTGCTAACACCCGTGGGTATATAGCAATCCTTCCTGACCTCGTTCGTCATTGTAAGCATCGTCATCGATGCTGCCACGCTTCTCCTCCCCATCATTATGGTATGCAAGCTCAAGACACCTCGAGACAAGAAGATCTTTGTCTGCATCCTGTTCGGCACGCGCATCGCGCTTCCTCTGATCACGGCCCCGCAAATCTACCGCCTCAAGACTGTGCTGGTATCACAGGATCCGTCATGGGATTTGGTGTCATTTCAGACATGGGTCCAAGTCCTCATGAACGTCAGCATCATCACAGCCTGCCTACCCTCCTTGGGCCGCATGATGTGGGAAATGGTGACTCGGGGTTCCGCAGGGATCAGATCGACCTGGACAGCACGAGACTCGCAATCTCGAGATTTCGGGCACGAGCTCGGCTTGGACCACGGCAAGGCCGGTCTCGAAAAACCATATATTCAGCAACCGAGCCCGGCTTTCTCTCCCGCAGGCGAGAAGGGTAGCTGGAGCGACCAAGTGATTGTGCAGGTGCGCAGCATTGGAAGCATGGAGAGTTTCGATTCGAGCCACGCCTTGGTCGGCCAGGAAGCCGCCCGTGTTGTGTACGAAGAGAAAGAGAAAGACATGATATCGACAACGACGAATACAGCGCCTCAACAGTCTGCTACAGCTTCGATGCTCTACGTCCCGCGCCGGCCGCACCACCACTACCGTCGCCCGCTCAGCAACATGTTGTCTCCCGTGCTGGAACGGTCGCCTGCTCTGGGAGCACAACTGCCTCATATAATCGCCGGTCAGCATCACCATCACCATTACCACCATCACTGGAATGGAAATGGAAATGCGAATGCGAATGCGGCATATGATGCGCCGCCAGCGTACTCTCATCCTCGACCGCGTGACTCTCCCACCCGACCTTGGGACGCCACGAGCTCGCTCTACGACGATGATCTCTCCGACGTCGATATCGATAGCTACTACACGGGGAACGGCGCGTTGTCGCGGTCCTACTTCCCCAGCACGACAGATCTGGTCTTGGACCATATGATTGAGGATCTGCAGCGAGAGAATGCCGGCATCAAGCCTCGCCAAAGAGTCGAGGACAGCTGGATCTGATTACTTTTTTCGTGAGCTTGCATGCATGCATGAATGATGTCTATGATATCCTGACCCGGCGGCTGGTTGTGTTAATTCCTACTCGACCAACGCTGTGACGGATCATGTCTTTACGAGTTACGGGCAATGCTTGCATGGGTTACTCGACGTAGCCACACAGCGAACCGAGATATTCCAAATGTACCATACCATACCTACTTTGTGGTTCAACACACCATGAACAATGGGAGATAGAAATGTCACTTCATTGCTTGAAGAATTGATCCTTCAAGTTCATCAACTAATAATACAGGATCTGTGTCATATAATGCCATACCATGCCACGTCCACGTCATCCCTCACATTGAGGAGACCTTCACTCTGGCTATCAAGCCTCGTGTCCGCAGCCACAACTTGTCCGATACTAGGACCGGGTCGTGTTGATGTTGATGTTGATGTTGATGTTTATTTATTTCTGCTCTCCGCCAACCAGCTTATTCACAGTTCCGCCCAAGGTGCCATCACCCTTGAAATGCTTGCCAATCACGCCCTCCTTGTCCAACGGCCCGCCGATCTTCTGAGCAGTGCCTCCAATAGCACCATGTTCGGTGAACTGCGAGCCGATGGCACCAGCGGAACTCAGAGCAGGTGCTGAACCCTACAGTTGAGATCAAGTCAGTCATCAGTCAGTCATCAGTCGGTCCAAGATCAACCACAAAAAGAGAGATATATAAAGGACGTACCTGTTTAGTAGCGTTCTCATGCAACGCCGTCTCAGCATTCAAAGCCTGGTTCCCTGCCGTGGCGCCGGCGTCGAGACCCTGTCCACTTCGAGCTGATGCGTCAGCGGGCATATTGGAGGAAGACTTCGAGTCGGAACCCGGAGCGGGATTGTAGTTCTGGTAGTTGTTGTTGTTGGGGTCGGTGGCTGAGGTGTCTGGTTTCTGGCCGATGAACTTGGACGTGTCAGTGTGGGATTTGAGGATGTTAGGAGTCATCTGTCAGTCGACGAGATGTTGGGGATTTTTATATGCGATTCAAGAGTTGAAGGATGGGATTGGAACAGATAGGTATCGTATGTGAAGACAGACGAAGGGAAGGGGGAGGTATTATATCAGTGATGAGAGGTCGCCAGTTTGCGTTTGCGTTTACGGTGATGTTATGTTGCCGTATCTCTTGTCAATTCGTCACTCTAATAACCCCTCAGCTCTCATCCCTCAGTCTTTCTCATCTTACTCTCCCTCCGTCTTTCTTCCTCTGCCGTAGATATGACGGCATGGGATCTGGGTGCAGTTTGGGGACGACCATTACTCTCGTTGATTCGTTGGTCTAGTTCATCTGGTTCCTGGTATTGCATCATGCTCGTCAAGTCACTAGGAGGGCGTGGGAGCCATGGTCATCCTATTGGGTCTGGTTGATTCCCGGATGAAGATTCCATGCAGTGTCATACTTAGAACCAAGAGCTTCAAGAGGATGGAATCCCCGTCCGATCGCCAATCGTGTCGTGATAATGAGAGTGTGGACCATGTCACGTGGACGAGGATGAGGGTGAACATCATGTCACGTGGACGGGTTATGTCATGCAGGGTTGGGCGCCGAGGTCCTCTTATTCTTACCTTATATACACTTGAGGCATAGGCAGTGTCGTCAACGACTTCGAAAAGAACCAACGGTACTTACTCCCTTGCACTTCGTAGGCCAACCCAAGCCTGTTCTGCCTGGACCATCAGTGGCTACCGAAGTATGTTTGACCCTGTCGCCAAACCAGACGCGTAAAGCAAGAAACGTGCTTGAAATACTGTATGTAGGTAGCCAGCTCTTCCATACGAGATCTCCTATTTCTCGGGACATATGGGCGTATATGGCGAAACATGATCTGATGATCCGCGGTCGTCACGGACCTGTGGTCTCAGGCATGTGTCTAGCATTGATGACCTACCTACATAACATACCGACGATACTCAAAGTACCCAGCGATATGGATGAAGAAAATCCCCCCAAACACTTGGAACACTGACATTTGATCGAGCAATGAACGATCTGCCTGCCACGCAACGGGACGGTGCCCGTCTAACATACGTTCACGCTGTAGCACACCAACCCCGTGACCAGCCCAACCAGCCCTACCAGCCTCAAAAAAGACAAAAAAACTTACTCCTACAAGCCCCAGCTCCGATTGAACTGCGGGTTGTAGGGAAGTGAAAAGCCATTCGAGTCATGGCTTTTTCTTTCGATGCGGCAAGGAATCGGAATCGGTAACGGTAACGGTAACGGAAACGGTTTAGACACGGCGGCGATGGCACGGTACGGACCCGGTGATTCTGGGCTGGACATGCACGTCTGAACGAGAGCGGCGGGAGTGGCGAGTTGTTCAGAACCAAAGGCAATGCCTCTACACCTTTACTAACCAACTGAGCCACCGGAGCGGTTTTTGGTCTCAATTGGCCTTTCGGGCGCGACTGGTGCAGAAATTCGAGACTACAATATGTAAACGGGTTAGTTTCCCCCGAGCAGTGAATACCTACATGTGACCCATCTGGAGGGTTCCGCAAGGCTGCGAGGCTGGGAGGCTACCCCGGACAGGTGGTCCCGTTACGCGCCCGCATCCACGAGATCAGTGATTAACCTTGATCCAGTTCGGCTACGTTCCACTTCAACCCTGGGATCAAGTCATTCTGCAATGATGCGAGCGAAATATGGGAGCAGCCAACGGTCTAGGACTCTTCACACTGTTTGAGCAGATATATCTGCCTTGACTTGCCTTCTATGCCCTTGTACTGAAGAGCAGACAGAATTCAGATCGACATGTCATGAGAGCAGTGCTGGCTCCTCTACAATTACAAGGGAGTCGGCAGCGCACTACCTCACAGGGCCCTCAGACCCCTTCGCGATGAAAGAGTAAACGGTATAGAACGATGGAGGTAACACAGTCAAGATGGCAAAGCATTTCTCGTGGTGCCTTAACTGAAAGGACCAGTCATTTTCCATTTTTCCGTTACAGCGTGTGCTAGCCAACAGGACCATGAGTGTTCCAGCCATGATGATTCCTGCGTCTGATTCCCCTACCACTTCCATCATAGAGATCCAACGCATGATGGGTCAGGTCACCTGCTTCAAGACTCTCCGGGGCACAGTCTAACAGATAGCATGTGTCTTGCCATGCTTGCCTTGAAGCGAGTGTTTCTCATGCTTGTATTGCGGGATATTGACACCAGCCTTGCCTCTTCGAGTGTTCTTCTTGACATGCCTAGAAAGGATGTTAGTGTATGTGTTCGTTCAGGAAGCAATCCGGGATATACTCACTCTTGGTATGTCTCAATGGTCTTGCGGTCCATTTCACCAAGAACTTGCAGAGCCATCTTGATGTCATTGACGAGGCTATCGCAACGGGCTTTGCTGAAATCCTCCCGGACGACAACGCGCATCAACTTGAGGTGTTCACTGTGAGGTGCCATTGTGTAGGCGGGTACAACCCAACCGCGCTCGCGAAGCTGATGAGCAATGGCGAACTCATCATACAGGTGGCCGTCCTCCGGGTCCAGTCGAAACGCTACCACTGGTAGGGACCGACCTCCGCCGGGTGACATGAGGAGGAAGCCCAAGGCTCGCAGCTGCGCAGCCAAGTAGTCGGAAGTGCGGGTCAAATTGAGCATGATACTTCGATAACCACGTTTTCCCAAGCGGATCATCTGGTAGTATTGACCGATAACATGGCTGGCGCCTTTGCTGAAGTTCAGCGTAAACGAGGCCTGATCTGCTCCCAAGTAGTTGATGTTGAAAACAAGTTCCTTGGGTAGGAACTCTGGTGATCTCCAAACGACCCAGCCTACACCGGGATACACGAGACCGTATTTATGCCCCGAGACGTTGATACTCACGACCTTCTCAAGCCGGAAATCCCAGATCAGGCCTGGGTTGACGAACGGAGCGACAAACCCACCAGAAGCCGCATCCACGTGGATAGGACAATCAATGTTCTTTTCGACCAGGAGGTCGTTGATCATTTGGACATCTTCATACTCGCCGGTATACGTCAAGCCCAGGATAGCACAGATGCCAATTGTGTTCTCATCGATGAGGTTCACGGCTTCTTCTGGATCAATGACGTATCGATCCTCGGTGCAGTAGACGTATTTCTCCTCGACATCAAAGTATCGGGCGGCTTTCTCCCAGCACACCTGCACAGCACTGTTCATGATGATGTTGGGCTTGCTGGCATCTTTGCCCTCCGCTTTGCGTTTGTTGGCCCATCTCTTTTTCATTGCGAGAACAGCGAGCATGATTGCCTCGCTCGAGCCGATTGTAGAGGTACCCATGGCATTTGACCCATCGTCAGACTCTGGAGCGTTGTAGAGGCGAGCGATCATGTTGACGCAACGGTTCTGAATCTCGGCGGTTTGTGGGTATTCCTCGTAGTCAATGAAATTCTTGGAGAACGCTTCGGCCATGAGCTTTTCAGCTTCGTCTTCCTAGTTCAAAATCTTAGCATATAATCAGTACTAATGACGAAATTCGAGACATACCATGAATGTGGTCACAAAACTGGCCAGACTATGGCAGCGTGTCAGCTTTTGTCCAGCGTTGAACTGGCCACGAACTCACTTTAACATAGGGTTGCCGTCAAGACTGAGTTCGTCCTTGATCATACGATAGGCGATCTCCTTGGGCATTTCTCTATCGGGCATCTCATGTGCGGGAAGATCTTGGGCTGCAAAACGGGAGCCATAGACGGAGGTAGAGAATTCGTCCTCACCAGGAGGCTCGAGAGAGATGTGCTCGAGACCCGGTACGATAGAGGCACGGCGTTTGGGACCGTCAAACTCAGTGCCCTTGTGAGGGTCTGGGGTTACGCTGGATAGATGAACCATGTTGACAGTTCAACCTTGACGAAGGGAGATGGTGGGTGACGAGGAACGAGGGAAGGGGTTAAACAGAAGAGTGCAGGCAGGAAGAGGTTAAATGGGCTGGGCTGCCTGGTGTCTCAGAAGAAGTGTTTGAAAGGTGGCGGTCAGAGAAGGGAGAGAGGAAGGAAAGGGAGTCTAGGTGATGGACTGCGTTACGATCTTTTGTTCCTAGCAAGACAACTTGAACTACAGAGAAACATGACGTGGGTGGGCATCACAACTCGCTGACTGGTAATCCACCCGCCGCGCTGCCCGTCCACGAAGTGACAAGTGACGAAGCGGAATGCCAGCGTGACGGAGGACTACGATGGTATTGCTAATAATATCAAATGGTAATAAAGACATGATGATGAGAAGTGAGCGTGCGTTTTACATGTTCGTTTGATGCCGCAAAATGGTTATGCCAGGGGTGACGATTGGCGGGGAATATGCAGCGAGGGCGCAGGAGGGCGCAGGCAAACGCGCAGGTAACCAAAGAAAAGAAAATATACACCGCTACTGCATAAAATCCAGCATTATTCAGGTTTGTTAGGCAGAGAAATTTGCCCAAGATCCAGTTTTCTCCCATCATTCAACCCACCAACTTCATGTACGGTAACATTGATGGCCACAAACATCCCGTCAGTTGAGCTCCTGGTGATATCGATTGACCTGTCAAAGCTGATCATCATTGAACGCCATCCACCCCTTCAGCCACGGGTTCTAAGAAAGCTTGTCAATGCTTGGTCTCTCTCATCCCGCCTCGCTCTCTTACAGCTACCCTCTATTGGGTGACTGGGATCCTCCCTTGCGTTCCTGACGCCGGCCACGCAATCTCCAGCTCCATCACCGTATCATTTCCCTGCCTCGATTCTAGCGGCAAGCAAATCCTGGCCTCAGCTCCAAGACAAAAGCTTGGTTGATGACGCAGTGATGATTGTCCCATACCACTCTATTTCCCGTGCGAAGACGAAGCTCGCTCTACCTGTATCTAGGGCCACGGGGCACGAACTCCATGTGGAAAGTTGTTCGAGATGCAAATGCACTCCAATGAAGGTGACGAAGCGATGATTCTCCTTGGGGTCGGGCGGTCACATCGGGCGGACTGGATTATCTGAACACATCAAAACAAATTGCTCAGTACTACCAGGTAAGCTGGACTATCGGCCGCATACTGCAGCACCGAAACAATGAGAATGGCCAAGATGAACACTATCCTTTGGTGAGGCTCGAGCAAGACACCAGCGGTGTGCTTCCGGGGGTCTGCGACCATGATAGGGCTCCAGTCCTTAACAGAATTTTTATGCTCAGATATGTGATTCCTAAAAAGCAGGTAACAATTACATTAACCTGTCAACACAAACGGCAGCCGGTCCTCAGAGATACGCGTGCCGCCATATCAAGCTTGCCTGAAGATGGTTTGACCGGTCCAGATATCCCGCGATATGCGATATAAACGACAGCTAGGAATGCCGGTGAGCTCTTAAAAGGTTCTGCAGCACCAACTTGTATGGGATGGCCCTGAACAATGCGGTACCATCCCACACTCTCGCCGGAGTATGGAACGGTTCTCTCAGGTGCCAGTGTCTGTACGACGGAATGAGGAGTCAGAAGAATCTGCTTCAAGGACAACCTACCAATGTGAGTGTTCTTTGACGGTCTTGACTCACCTGTGCCACCAAAATCTCACGTGCGATCCCCTTCTGCCACGAAGACAGCAGGCAACCTCGGCGGATGACCACTAAAGCTGTTGAAGCTGTCTCTAAAATGTTGGAATCTGTGGTTGTTGACAACTTGGCCAGTTACAAAACAATGTCCGGTTCTGCTACCTTTTGCTGAACCTATCGTGAGTCGCATGGGAGTGTGATTCCTGAGTCGTCTAGCTCCCAGCATCAACAGCTCCCAATCTATTCCTGTCAAGTGGCCCGAATGCGGAGTGATTCATCTATGCAGAGCCTCATCTTGCGTGCGCTATTACCAGAAAGACTGGATCCTCCCGCCTCAAGGATCGGCCAACGCGGCATCCCTGCGGCTCTTCTTGCTTCTACAAAGGTGCAGACTCATCAGGCGGACCTGGTGGCCGCGTTGACTTACTCATAAAGCTTCGCCGCATATCAAAAGTCCTCACCCTTGGCTTATCAAATAGCTACGATATCTCCACTCTGTCTGACTGAGCGGATTGGCATCAATCTTTGCCCAATCGATTAAATATGTCCGAAACCTTGTGTTCCCATCAGCCTTCAAAAGACTTCTTGGAAAGGCGCCCAGAGCTCAGAGGGGGCTCAAGTGGCTACTGATCATTGGGAAGGGTTGCCTTCTCACTCTGATACCGTGGCAAACTGCTTGCTGCTGCTAGTGTTCGCTTCTATATCAACCTGACTTCACCTTCGTTGCTAATCAGTATTCCTCTATACTCCCTGCCAAAGACAAATCTAGTTCAAAAGAAAACTTCATTACCTGCTTGCCAAGTTCCGCACTTGCGTGTACAAACCCTCGAGCAACACCCATGGCCACACCGCTGTGTGAGACGCCGCGTCAGTCGAGGCGACCTATTGCAATGCTATCGTTAGGTGAGTCGAAAAACATGGGCTCTTTGTTCCTGGACCTTCCTCCAGCGATATTTTCTGCCGTGAAGGTGTGACAAATACTGCAGAAGCTCGTCACCCACCATAGGGTCAGAATGTCTCTGTACTTCTTACACTTGTCATCTCTCGCCTCACATACTCGAGCATTGGCTAATTTGCGCTTAGATGGAGGCGGCGTCCGAGGTCTCTCGTCGTTGCTAATACTGCAACGGCTACTCACCTTCGTCACAGAAGAGCTTGTCATAAGAGGAACAAGACCACAAGATCATCCGATAGTGGATCCCCAGGAGATATTCGACGTTGCCGTTGGAACCAGCACCGGTGGACTGATTGTGCTGATGCTTGTAAAACTGGATATGACTGCGGATGAATGCATACAGCAGTACAAGGTCCTGTCAGGAGAGATCTTCTCCAGATACCGCTCGTTGTTGAGACGGGTATTTGGTTCCGATTTCTCGAAATTCTCGGGCAACAGACTTCAGAGGGCTGTGGAAAATCTTTTGACCTCCAGAGGGCATCCTCCCGATCTGAAATTGCGTGGCAGTGTACAACGTAACCAGATGCATGGGTAAGTGGACTCTACCGTTTGGACTTCGTTCTCACTGACGTGACAAGGACGGTCCTCTGTCACGAAAAGCTACAGGCACATCAAATGTTCTTGTGCACGCACGAATGTACCGGGCCCTACCGGCGACACATGCTCAACTCCGAACTCGAGTTACGGCACGCAGCACGTGCAACCTCAGCCGCACCATCATATTTTGAACCGATCATAATCCAAGGACGGACGCTGCTCGACGGAGGATATGGTGATACCAATAACCCTTCATGGGCAGCCAAGATCCACTACCATCAGAGCCATGGCCTCCCGGCAAGACACCCTTTGGTTTTGATCAATATTGGAACAGGGACCTTACCGGAAGGCTGCGATGAGGCTCGCCTGCGGAAACGGCCCTGGTGGACCAGATTATTGCCCAATAGTCTGGTGGAGGCTCTTGGTCTGCTCTCCGATCTTGTCACAATGGCAACCGAGTCAGAACAGCGTGCCAAAGACCTGTCTTATATCTCGGCAATTGCCCCGGAAAAACTGATCTTCCAGAGGTTCAGCGCAGACACCGGAATGCACAACATCAAGCTAGATGACTGGCAGGCGGCCAATGACAATGGGGGCCCCGGTGAGATTGAGGTTAAGACGGAAATATACCTGTCGAAACCAGAAGTCCAGATGCGCCTGAAGGTCACCGCAAGAAAGCTCGCCGATGTATACATCGCCCGCAATGAGGAGCCGAGGATTTCCCTCCCACTTCCAATGGAGTTTCCTTTGGGCCCCGAGCCACCTTGTTTCAATCAAGCAAGGTGGACACCCGACATGTTGCCTTCGGTGCTGGAGGTTGGAATGCTTCCTAGCCTTGCTTCGGAAACCGACTCAAGACCATCGTCCAGCTCTTCTCCTCCGGCAACCCCGGCTCCGTTTGCCAATCCCCCAGACTTCCCACAAATCGGCAGCAAAGCAGAGCAAGTCGTCCGAGTTGGAGGGCAGTGGTTCGAATTGCCCACAATTAGGGCAAAACGAGCTTCTACGCATTGAACAGTGGTGGTCTACATCCGGCTCAGGTTTTGCAAGGGCCTACTCACCTTAATGATATGGGATACCGCGTCCTCTCTGTGGTTGGTAACAAATATGGTGCTGGAAGCAATTTGATCTGCTTGGGAAGATAATACTGGGAGCATCATGTAATGGAGTAGGTAGCTGCCAGAGGTGTCGGCTGATTGTGGGCCTGTCAATGAATGTTGAAGGATCAGGAGGATGCATTTCCGCAGCAATCATGGTTCAACTTTGTGCAGCAGGAGGGATTGCATCTTATGCAAGCGGTACCCTGGTAGGTACATGCCTAACCATGCCATATGGCATAGCAAAAGTCAGAAGCATGAAGTTCAAGTCGAAATGTATTTCGGAGATATAATGATCCGGCAAACCCGTGACCGCAACCCCAACCGCGGATTTCTTTTCTGTCTTTCTTTTCCCTCGATGTCTCTGTCTTTGTAGCCACCGACCGACGACGGCACTGTACAGCTCTTGGTGACTGCGTGACTTGGTTGCCGCCCGAGCGTATGACCACAACGTTTCCTCGCTTCCATGTCGAATGGCCATCCAACCAAATCACTGTGTTGGAGTAGCCAGCCCCCATGCCACCCAAAGTCCTTCTGGGGAACTGACCCCAGCAGCAATACGTTCAGTGGTCTCTCTGCTTCCTTCCGCCAGGGCAGCTGAAATTGCGGGGGAATGAGCTTGCTATACGTACCTGGACAAGTCAATGTCGAGACCCGACTACGGTCACAGTCCTACCCCAGTATCACCACGCCTTCCAGAATTTGTCCTTTCCCTCCCTCACACCGACTCCACATCAGTGCGCCTGAGGATTCTTGGAGCCTTCCAGACGAGATGCTCCCCGTCGCTCCAATATGGTCAGTGATAAAATCTCAGCTGATTGCTTGCGGGGTCGGTCACCCAGCTTGAGGCAGCGTCCCGGAAGGATTGAAGCGAAGCAGGAAAAGGGCGCCATTGGTCCCTTCACGTTCTTGTTCCTATGGCCTACACTTCCGAGCTTTCGGTTCGATGAACATCCCATCCTTGACTTATGTCTGGGCCAACATCCCGTGCCTTGAGACAGCAGTGTTACATCATGACGGGTTCATCAGGTGTCCGGTACATGCTTTGGACATTCACAATGTCGGCAGTTGACGAGTTAGCCACCGGGGCGCTGTGATTTGCGAATCAACACTTGCGTCGTGGGCTTGACTGATGGCTTTACGTTCGCAAGTCCCACATCTGTTCCACTGTCCTGCAACAAGGGTCGCTTGACCCAGGGCTGCGGACAGGAAATAAAGACAATCGACTGGCCTGCTCGTGGACCGTTGGAAGCTCCCTCCCAGGTCTTCTTTGTCTGCGCTTTACATAGTCGACGAGCTTTGAGGTCGACTCCTCCAGCAAAATGTCGTCTACTAACCATCGCACTCTATCTGACCCAGACATCATGGAGGACAAGCCGAACTTGTCGCACACTATGTCTGCGGGAGCGGTCTCAATCAGTCCCGAGCTCTTCGAAAAGGCAAGAGGACGACCTCACCGTTCATTGAACTCCGACTGACATAGTGTTCTGCTGGGGTAGCTCTACCTGACCCCCAAAGTCCCCCATGCCGGCGACAACATCAAACGGTTTGCCAATCCGACACCTCTGGGCTTCGTCGGGTAAGCCTTATCAAGCCAACACCCCATCCAAGACGGAACAGCTGAGAAGAACAGCTTCGTGATTTCCACCATGACATTTGCCATGGTCTTGATGGGCTGGGGCGGCGCCGAGGGCCTCTCACCCGTCGTGTAAGTAGCCGCCCTCGCCACTGACAGCGAAAACATTGTCAATCTTCTTTACAAGGCGGCTGACGGCGTATGTCTACAGCGGGATCTTCTTCTTTGTCGGCCCCGTGCTGCTCGTCTTGACCACCATCTTCGAATGGATCATGGGCAACTTCTTCCCCATGATGGTATGCGGCTTGTTCGCAGTATTCTGGCTGAGTTTCGGCATGCTGCAACTTCCGACTCTGGGTCTCGCTGCGCCCTATTCAACCAGTGGCACCGACGCAGTCTCTGGCGCTGCGAGCAAGGAGTTCAATGCCGTCGTCGCGCTCTATCTAATCGTCTGGGGGTTTGCGCTGTTCACCTTCTTCATCTTCACCCTCAAAACCAACATCGTCTTCGCCCTCATCTTCCTCTTCGTCACTCTTGCCGCTTGGGTCCTCAGCGGAGCGTACTGGAACGTCAGCACCGGTGACTATGCTAAAGCCCAGGATCTGCAGAAGGTGAGCTGACTATCTTGCTGGAGTTGTTCTTCACTTTTGCTCTTCTTTCTGCCGCACTGGGCAGCCTTCTCTGCCAGAAATGAATTAGGTAGGCAATCGCTGACTGGGCCGCATAGACTGGCGGCGCTCTTCTCTTCATAGTCGGCTGTCTCGGCTGGTATATGATTTTTGTCATGATGGCTGCCGAAATGCGCCTCGCTATCAGTCTGCCTGTCGGAGACCTTAGTCACTTCTGGCCAAAGACCGACCTCGAGATGGGGCGGGCTGAGAAGGAGGCTTGATCCATGTTACTGTTGACTTACAAAGGGCCAGGAGGATTTTCCGGGAAAGCGTGTCCACCCGACCTTCGTCTCACCGCCGCCGAGGAGAGGTTGAAAGCAATTATGCCCGTGGACACTGATGCAAGTTATACGAGAAAGTATAAGATTGGTTGCTACCGCGACTTGAACTTTGTCGTCCTTCATTGCCTCGATTATATATGCAAACAAGCCAGTCCACCCGATAAAGTACCGTACTGAGACTTGATCCCCCAAAATTGCAATGTCATGTGCAATCCCCTCCAACAAGGTCCCTTCTGGACGTGCTGCTGTCACTCTTTTTCCGAGTCCATTCACCATTAATTCCACCGTCTATTTCAAAAGCCATATCCTTCCATGAAGGGTTGTGACAGTTCCTGTGGCTGAATGGCGTATGGGGCATCAGGCGATGGCTTTGTCGACGATGGCTACGATCACCTCTCCGTCACAGCTCTTACATTCGGCGTGCGGTAAGTCACATTCGTAGTATTGAGTGGTTGGATATGCCAGGCTCAGGTCAGAGAATTTGGTGAGAACGTTATACGGCGCATCGCCCACACTGTGCATGAAGGTCAGAACCGGTCGGTAGGTTTGCCATGCTCGTGAGAGGCCACTTCTCCTGTAATAACACACTGACTGAAAGGTCACAACATACCTGTTGTCAATATAGGTGTGCGCCAGTTCGAGTGAAAGGTTCCCTACTCCATTCCAGGAGGTGACAAGGACTGCGAAGGTGGTGTTGTCACAGGTGTTCCCCGACGTGGTAGGCGGGTTCAGGCCCACGGCCCATTCGACGCAGCAATGTGTTGACCCGACCTCAGGGGTATCTTGATCGCAGAAGTCAACTGGTCATTGTTAGCACGATGTCTAAGCGACAGGCTGGTGAACTCACATTCGACATAAGTGCTCTCGGTGGATTTGGGATCCGCTTGGAATGGGGAGGAGACGACAAGGTTGGTCAATTCGAAGTTCCCAGAGAAAGCTGCCACCGCCGAAGAGAAGAATACAGCAACAACGGCCAAGAGAGGGAGGAAAGTGGGAATCATGATCATGGTTGAAGTGCTTCAGCACGACTTCTGCTCGATGGTAGAGGGATCTTGGGCAGAGGCGGTGGCACGAGTTGCTGTGAGCAAAGTAGAGGAGAGAAAAGGGAAATCAAAGTGCCAATGGTAGAGGGGATTGAGCGTTTGGTATGAGGATGATAGAGGGAAAGAGCAATGCAAGGCAGCAGAACAGGTCTTATATCTCTCAGTTGTGCGGCACACTCATGTTCTTGATCTGCGTTCTCCTACCTACATCGTTTGCCCGCCTCTTTGGACAATGCAAGAACAAGTTTGGCCAACAAACACCACAGTCCTCTTCTGCTTTCTGTGACGTTGATAGACAAACATTGGAAACGTGCAACACTTGGCGAAGACAACGTTGCGTGTGTCCGACATCGCCTGCCCGAGCCTGCGCCACGGAGCAATATCCTTCCAGAATCCTACAATCCGAAAGTTGAAATGAGACACTGCATGAGGCATTCAGTTGGGTCCTGGACAAATCTGGGAAGGTTGTGACCAAGGAGAAGGGAAGGCCAGCGCAAGGACCAGCATGAGTTGTTGACCCCTTGCATGGATGGATATGCGATGTGACTCCAGCCTTCCACTTACCTGGCACCTCTTCGTGCCGGAGAATATCGGGGATGGCTAACGTTCCAATTATTCGGAACATTCTCGAGAGCTGCCAGAAATAGTCATGCGTGACACAAGAGAAGGGTTGTGGAAGAAACAACACGGTGGCATAAGAACAACACTGAGACTTGGGTTCGGGTGCCGATTGCAGGACTGTCCTGCTGTTACGCCCAAGAGTTGCATCGGGGAGACTGCGAATCCGCCTAGGAGAGCCTCACTTCAAAATCTGGCTGTCGATGGCATCGCGCAATCGAAACATCGGATGGCCGATATTGCAGTGGGCTGCATCGCTGTATTTGGCTACGCCTCATTCACTGCCAGCCGACGAATTCCGCTCACCGTATAGTCGAAGGTGGGATGTCCCATACCAACAAGCTGCCAGACCGCCGGCTCAACCTGCTGTGTCACCCGAATGGGTGCTGGACCGTGGCTGAGTTGACGGAGACTCAAGGACGTTCTGAGACATCGGGACAGACCACCTCCACGGAAATGCAAGCCAGGCCGTCAGCTGGACAGTCGGGCACAAGGCCTCTGTTCTGTTCCTCCAAACGTCGTACGCACTGGCAGCAAGGATGTGCTGGACGGCCCATGGGCGAGGCCTGCAGTCTCAGTGACCTCGAAATCCTGCACATCATCCTCCAAGTATCACTCGTTAGGTGCCACAGCGCGACCTTCTGGATTATCATCACACAGCACAGGATGGCGGAAGAGGAGAAGCCCATCAGCCAGACGGGATGCCACACGAGCAACAAACCAAACAGAAGAAAAAGAGCGAGATGAAGAACTTTCAACTTATGCCATGCATTTTGCGCAGAAGTCTACTGACCATTGACCTCCACGAGTAACTGTGATATCGTTGCACTGACTGAGAAATCCCAGCCATGCATATTGCTCTTTTGCTCCACTGCAGATTTTGCAGTGACGTTCCGAGCCTTTTCAAACCATCCCCAACCACACTGGCACCGGCGCCTACACCATATGACAGCAATCGTTTAACCCTTCTTCTTGCTGACACCGACGGTGCGACCTCTTCTGCCAGTGGTCTTGGTGTGTTGACCTCGCACACGGAGACCCCAGTAGTGTCGGAGGCCACGGTGAGCGCGGATCTTCTTCAGACGTTCCAGATCCTCACGCAGCTTGCTTTCCATGCCGTTGGCCAACACTTGGCTGTTCTTGCCATCAACGATATCGCGCTGTCTGTTGAGGAACCACTCGGGAATCTTGTATTGGGTTGGGTTCTGGATGATGGTGACAATTCGCTCGAGTTCTTCCGTGGTGATTTCACCCGCACTGCATTCCATATTAGGCCTCTCTTTTGTTTCATGCCATCCGCTCCTAGTTGACATACCGCTTGTTCAAGTCGACATCGGCCTTCTTGCAGACCAAGTTGGAGTAGCGACGACCGACACCCTTGATCCGGGTCAAGGCGTACATGATCTTCTGCTTGCCATCGACGTTGGTGTTGAGAAGACGGAGGATGTATTGGACTATCATTCGAGGTTAGCGTCGTGTCTGTGGTATGGATTCTGGATTGATGCATACAGTTCGACTTCTCTCCGCTGACGAGAGCTGTTTGATGAAAAAGTTAGCGATCATGTTTAATCACGGTGCAGGCGCAACATTGATCGAATCTTCGAGGGAGGAAACCCTCGTTCGAGATCGAATCTCATGTCGCGTGTGAGATACAATAGGCAAACGTACACATGATGGGCGACTGTCTCTCCTTGACGGTGTTGTTGAAGATGCGATGTAGCGGACCAACTTTCTTCAAAGCGATCAGTGTGCAATCCTCGATGTTGGAGGGTTTCGGGTGAGGAATTGTGGGCTTGGCACCGAAAAACGAGCTAGCTCCAATATCGACTAGCGGATCAATATATTAGGTACACGACAGATAGTGACTCACGTGCCTCGTCTTATCGGCTGTCACATGATGTCAGGAGTCCAGCCTCCATGCCGATTGTGAACCGAGTGGCTCGTCGTCTAGCAACAAACAGGCTGCTTCATTACGAGTCGCAGTTGAACAGGACCATATCATCCTCCCTTCCGCTATCATCCTCATCTCTCCATCCCCCTTCATCTCGCCATCCCATCTCATCCATCTCATTCTCGTTTTGTGTGTTCCATCAGTTCAGTGCCAGCTTGACGCTCACTTGACCGCTGGGCCATCTATCTGACAACGTCATCGATATTCGCTGCTGCCTTAACTGGTCACGTAGACGAACCTCAATCGATATCTTGACCACCTCTCATCATGAAAGCCTTTGCTGCTGCCCTCCTGGCGGGGGTGGCTACGGCCGCCGTTGCCCCTCAGCAACAACCCCTCCAACTCCCCAAATCGTTCCCCGGCGAGGCCAAGAGCATGCTCGAGAACCAGCTCCATCATCTCAAAGATGCCCTCCGCGGACTCACCGGGGAGGCTGCGGCCATCTGGGATGAAGTGGCGGCTCTGTATCCCGAGGACATGAGCCGTGCCAGTTTCTTCTCCACCCCAAAGAAGCATACTCGTCGGCCGGACCATGAATGGGACCACATTGTTCGAGGAGAAGACATCCAGAAGGTGTGGGTTGACAATGCCGATGGCGAGAAAGAGCGTCGTATTGAGGGCAAGCTTGATACATACGACCTTCGAGTCAAGGCTGTCGACCCCAGTGCGTTGGGTGTCGATCCCGGTGTGAAACAATACTCGGGGTATCTGGATGACAACGAAAATGACAAGCATCTGTTCTACTGGTTTTTTGAATCCAGGAACGACCCCAAGAACGACCCAGTTGTCTTGTGGCTCAACGGAGGCCCGGGATGCTCGTCCTTGACGGGACTGTTCCTCGAGCTGGGGCCGTCGCGCATCAACGAGAAGCTGGAGGTTGTGCCGAACCCATACTCGTGGAATGACAATGCCAGTGTTATCTTCCTGGACCAGCCTGTGAATGTTGGATACTCGTACTCGAGCTCCAGTGTCTCCAACACGGTGGCCGCCGGCAAGGACGTTTATGCGCTTTTGACCCTGTTCTTTGAACAGTTCCCGGAGTATGCCCACCAGGATTTCCACATCGCTGGCGAGTCATACGCAGGACACTATATCCCTGTGTTCGCAACAGAAATCCTGTCACACAAGAAAAGGAATATCAACCTGCAGTCTGTTCTGATTGGCAACGGCCTTACCGATGGATTAACTCAGTACGAATACTACCGCCCGATGGCCTGCGGTGAGGGTGGGTGGCCGGCCGTGCTTGACGAGCAATCCTGTCAGGCCATGGACAATGCCCTGCCTCGATGCCAGTCTCTGATCCAGAACTGCTACGACAGCGAAAGTGTCTGGTCGTGTGTCCCTGCCAGCATCTACTGCAACAACGCGCTGTTGGCACCGTATCAACGCACGGGACAAAATGTGTATGATGTGCGCGGCAAGTGCAAAGACAGCAGTAACCTATGCTATCCCGAGCTGGGGTGGATCAGCAAGTGGCTCAATGAGCCGTCTGTGATGAAGGCCCTGGGGGTGGAAGTGGATGGCTATGATTCGTGCAACTTCGACATCAACCGCAACTTTTTGTTCCAGGGTGACTGGATGCAGCCTTTCCATCGACTGGTGCCTGGACTTATCGAGAAGATGCCAGTCTTGATCTATGCGGGAGATGCGGACTTCATCTGCAACTGGCTGGGCAACAAGGCGTGGACGGAAGCGCTTGAATATCCCGATCACAAGCAGTTTGCTGCGGCGGAGATGAAAGACCTCCGGATTGATGGCAGCAAAGATGGACGTAAGATCGGAGAAGTCAAGTCACACGGCAACTTCACCTACATGAGAATCCACGCCGGTGGCCACATGGTTCCGTTGGACCAACCCGAAGCCAGCTTGGAGTTCTTCAACCGGTGGTTAGCGAAGGAATGGTTCTAGATGCGATGCGTGTCTGTCCATCACACCGGGGGAAGTGAAGATTGTGGACGGATGTATGGAAGGGGGCGATAACAGAAGGGGATGGTCAGACTGCACACATGGCTACGGAGTTGATGGCGGCTATGATAGCAGTATAGCATTCAATCAATATATGCATCGCATTGCATTGCTGCACACTTGGAGAGTTTCTCGTATTGTATGGGACTTGGGTAGTCTTGGTAGTCTTTCTCTTCGTTCGTGTCTTGTCTGTGCCATCAACCATCATCTCTGCCTGTGGAGGGTGTCGTATTCTGGAATTCTGTTGCCATGCCATGCCGCCATCATGTGAGAGAGCGTCGAAGCGCCCTGCCCGACATGTCGACTGCTAGACAAGGTGCCTGGATCACTGGATCCCTGTCTTCATGTCGAAGCTATTCATAGAGAAAGAATCGATTGGACACGGCGTCGTCGCCATCACACCAATCACCAGCAGATTAGGCGCCCGGTCCAGCGACGGTTCGGTTCCTCTTCTTCTTCCTCTTCCTTTTCCTCGCATCCAGTTCTCCATCTCCATGCACATTACATTCTGGCTGGTCGAGTGTCTTTCTACGCGCCCAGTTCATCCTTCGCTTGGTGCAGCCGTGTCGCTGACTGGCCTGTCTGCCTTGGACACTGGGGTTCTTCTGCATCACCTGCTTCACACCCTCTGTATCTGGCCAACCCGCCCTTCCGTTGCATCTGCAATGGTTTCTCGCTGCCAGAGTCTGCAGGCGGAACAGGACCAGTCACCGCTTACCAGTCACCAGTCACCAGTCACCGGTCATGGATCTCGTCCCTCTCCTCCACACAAGGTCGGTGCCGCAATTCATGTTACTCGTAGCTAAATATTGCCATTGCCATCCCCAACCCGCTTCTCTTCCCTCTCTTCACGCAAGCAAGTCTTGTTAATTTTGGTTGTGCGGCTGCAACGAGCTACTATTTGGAAAGCAAAAAGAAAAGAAAAGAAAAAAACATACTATCTTGGTCCTAATACGTCTGCAAAGAAGAGTGTCTGGTACACCATTCTTTGTGTTGATTCCCCGTCATTGCTGCAAGGCGGGCCAGCCGACAAACCAGCCGATTCATTGATCTATCTTTGTCGTTGTTGCTACTATTGCATACCGGTGTATCAACAGCATCATCAATCGCTGTATCCACGAGCTGGACTCACATTGCTGCATCTTGACGCCTGGAGCGGAAATCTCAGCATCAACACTATCAACATCAACACCACCACCACCACCACCATTCTTTGCAGACA
This sequence comes from Exophiala sp. LBMH1013, assembly GCA_024611085.1. NCBI lineage: Eukaryota > Fungi > Ascomycota > Eurotiomycetes > Chaetothyriales > Herpotrichiellaceae > Exophiala > Exophiala sp. LBMH1013. The sequence goes on along the minus strand of JAMFLB010000009.1, from coordinate 1,978,168 downwards.
TTTCCTGGTCCAGACGGAACCCAAAGTCCAGACCAGATTTCACTTCAGCCATCAATCACTCACTCATATCGTCGCTGGTCGACGGTTGTTCTGGAGAAAGCAAACCTCTAATAGCTCCTTGTCCTTTGTTAATTGACGCCGCACATACCCAATCTTGCTGAGCCACGCCATTACATTCTATACCATCCAGCATTAATCCAGCATTTCATTTTTGCATTTGCAGGCCTTCACCGCCGAGATCTAATCCAACTGATTCTATTCTACTTCTACTATTCTGGACCCGGTCCTGGTCGATTCGAGTCCAATTCCAATTCCAAGTCCAATCCCAATACCAGTCAAGCGAAAGACGCCTTACAAGACGCCAAACACTGCTCCGGGCGAGTAGTAGACCGGCATCTGTGTCATTCCCCCTGTCAAGCTACTGTCGAGCCACTGCAAGAAACGTGCCGCACGATCTTGCGGCATATACCTACCTTAGCAACAGGGCCACTGCTAGCCTCTATCCGAACAGCCGGGACCAGAAGCCAAAGGCAGACAGACTCTGTCTAGACAAACGACAGTCTCCAGTCTCAACGGGTCTCTGCCCAGTCAGTGTGGTTCCCCGTTCACCATTGCGAGGGGCTCATCGTTGCTATTTTGGCCTTTCTCCAGCGTCGCCTGCTGCCGGAACAAGACATAATTAGCCACGGTGACTTTGTGCAGTCAGTCAGTCAGTCAGTCAGTCAGTCAATCATCCTTGTCGCTACCACCGATTGCCGGTCAATCGCTTGCATTACAGATTCCACGGATCCAAGCAGCCATCATCTTTCTCAATCCTTCCTAGGTACTCTCGTCACCCACCGCCTTGACGTATCTGTCGAGGAAGCTCTGCCCGTTCTAGAGATCTGTTTATCTCTCTCCCTGTGCAAGACGGCAACCTTGCAGCACAAGGCATACACACACAGACACCCACATACCACGCCCGGCAGTCTTTTGTCTTTTCTTTTCGCTTGCTGCCCCCCATCGACTCGCTATTATTGGGCTTCGTCTTGCATAGCATTTTGACGTCCCTCTCTACGCATCTCATCCACGTTTTGAGTTAATATTGGTAATATCACATCATATCTCTATTTCCATCTCCATCTCTATATTTAATTCCATCCACTGGGACGACCACCACGCCCCTGCATACGGCTCATCAGCATTTCGGCACGGGCTACATACCATCTACGACGCAGTGCCACTCGAATCAAGAGTCTCAACGACAACCCACCACCAACGACGACAACAACAACAACCTCTTTTATATATGTATGTCCAGGATGACACCAGGCTCACCCCCCTATCTGTCCCTTGTTGCTTACTAACAAACGGTGTCTAGCAATCCCTCTGATCCCGTCCACCAGCTACAACCCACAGAAATCCATAATCCAGAAAACACAATCAGAAACACAACCAGAAAGCCAACTAGAAACCCGAAACCGAAACAGGAAAAAAAGAGAAACCGAAACCGAAAACGAAACAAAACCCCAAAAACATGTCGTCCCCAGCAGTCCAGCTCTCATTCACGCTCCGGACATCGCCCAATGTGCGAACCGTCCACCTCCTCGGGTCATGGGACAACTACAAATCGCAACTCCCGCTCTCGCTGGTCAAGGACAGCACCGCGAAACCGGGGTCCTGGAAAGGCACCTTCCGCTTCCAAGGGGCCAATGCTCTCAAACTCGGCTCCCGCTACTGGTACTACTACATTGTCGACGGGTACCACGTGTCTCACGACCCAGCCAAAGAATTCGTGACGGAGAAAACCACAGGCCGGAAACTCAACGTCATCGACGTGCCTGGTGGAAGCAAGTCTGGGAGTGGCAGCAGCAGCAGCAGCAACACTCGAACAACAGCAACATCCCACGCCCAACGACCTACCGTGGCTACTTCCACTTATAGTCATGGACACGGCCACTCCGGAACAGGAACAACAACAGCAACACAAACCCAGCGCCACAGCAGCAGCAGTACGGAAATCCCCCAAGGTCGGGCCCTGAGTCCAGGCAAGATCCAGCATCCGAAACCCAGCAAGCCCTACGCCTCCCGGCAACTCAGGGAAGCAGACTACGCGCACTCGCCGGTTGATGATCTCGAGGAGCGGTTCGCCGGCACGCGCATCAGCGCCGACCAGTCGTCGTCGTCGCCGTCCGAATTGTCCGACGACAGTTCGTCCAGCGGCACGGCGTTCTCGCGCTCCTCGCCGTCCACGCTGTCCAGCGCTAGTGATCGCAGTTGTCGCTGTGAACGCTACGGCGTCACGCGGTCCGGCCAGCGCGTCAAGTTGGATTGTGGCGGGAAACGGTGTGGCGGGTGGAGTTCGGGGTCTAGTGCCTCTGAGTGTGATTCGCTTGGCAGTGAGGAGGAGTCGAGTGAGGACGAACGTGCTAGGCGTGCTCGCTTGCGCAAAGAGGCCGAGAGACCTAGAGCCGCGCCTTCAAAGTCTCATGCTCATCCTCATGGTGGAGATGAGAGGAGAAGGACGGTCGTGGTGGAGAAGGTGAGACGAAGATGATGGGCTTCAGTTTCAGGTTCAGCTCCAACTTCAGCTTCAACTTGAGCTTCGATTTGAGCTTCGGTGTGGCCATGCATGACCTTGACAATGACCGTGACTATGATCATGACCTTGACCATGATGATCAACACGACCGTGGCCTCGTCGTGTCAAGTCATGTGCATGGGATCTGGACTGCAATTACTCGGTGGACAGACAAAAAACACATACACTGGAAAGCCCCGGAGTGTGATTAGGCACAACCACAACCACAAGCACAAGCAGCTACGAACAGCACGGCAACCCAGGTGAAGGTCGACTCCATCCTATCTATCTACGGTACCGCCATGAGTATCTCAGATGCTTGGTCCTACCAGAAACAAAACCCCAGCCCGATGCGTTGGGAGAGACCCGCAGTCGCAGTCGCAGTCGCAGTCAAGTATGGTGGATTTCTTCCCCGTCAGAGGGAGACAGATGCCAGTCGCAGTCACAGTCACAGTCACAGCCACAGTCAATCCAGCAACAATATATATCTCCAAGCCAGTCGACCTGACCTGGACTGTCCTCAACGGTTCGCAACCAACACCTTGCCTTGGGGGGGCTCTCAACAGAAACAGAAGCGCGTCTCTCTCGCAGGGATCAATACACCAGTGCAAGTCAACATGCCAGGCCAGGGAAAAGACGAAGCCAGCATGCGTGCCACCGTCCATGGTTGTCCAGTCCAGCCTGACTCCCTAGCTTAGCTGGGCTGGGCTGGGCCTTCGTCGAGCTGTTGGCTTCATCGACTCATCGGCTCATCCTGCCATGGGACCTGGCTGTGGGTCTGTGCGCCTGGGTCCGCGCCCCGGCCTTCCAACTTGCTTCACCTTGCTTCACCTTGGTGTATGTATTTGTACCGATTGACGAATGAGACGAAGTGGAGAAGGGAGATAGACGAGAGAAGAGGTAGGGGCAGATGGGAAATGGGAGATAGACAAGACGAGAGAAGAGGCAAGTGGGGAAAGGAAAAGGGAATAGGAGAGGGAGATAGGAGACAGACGAGGAAAGACCGAAGAAGGAAGAGGGAAGAGGGAAGAGTGGTAGGAGAAGAAGAGAGAAAAAGAAAAACAAGTCAACAGAAAAAGCCAATATCTGACAACGATGTCCATGGACGATCATCTAGACAAGCGATAGCGATCTATCTACCGACTGTCTTCACACGCTGGCTGGCCTTAGCTAGCATACAGGCATAGTCTGCTCTTGGTTGGCCATGCATGCCCTGCCCTGGTCGTGTCAGCGCCCCAGGGTCAATCAGTAGCAGAGCAGAGCAGAGCAGAGCAGATTCTTCGCCTTTTACACGGCATGACCAAGGACAGGGCCAAGGTCAAGATCAAGGTCGGGATCAGAATTGAAAATAAAAGTCCATGCTTGCATCAAACCCAAGTCCAAGTTGTGCCATTATTGCTTGACTCTCTCTCTCTCTCTCTCTTTCTCTTCCTCTCCTCTGGAGCTGCTTTTGTTTGCCCATTTTGTGATCCTCACTCTGTCCCTCACTGTCGCTCTTGACGTCTTTCGTAGCTGCACCGACCTCGTCACGAGTAGGTTAAAAGTCGCATCGATGGGTCGCCAACGGTATGGCGCCTAATGACGATGACCCTGTCTTCTCTTCTTGAATGTTGGAGTCTTCTCCCTCTTGTGCTGGCGGCAGTAGAGCACGACTGACACCACCTGGAGCTCCACTAAAGAAACATGTCATTAGTAGTGAGAGTGCTTTAGCCCAGAGGCTGGAATTGTTGTGTTGGCTAGGCGTTTTGTGGCGACAATAATAACGAACGCCCCGACTGAAGGTCGAATTTGACGCATCTTCGGGCCCGGGGGGGTGCTGCACGCCGGAAGCACTCGTACATCTGGGGTTGTAATGGCATCCGTAACATCGCCGGGCATGTTGCTCCCCATGGCTTGAAAATGGGCCACTGTTTTGCCCTAGCTGAGCGTAGGAGTAAAGACTATATGTATCAAGGCTGGACTCTCTGGCTTTAAACACATCCGGCCGCTTTCGCGATCAGCCGGACTTCAGGGTCAGTCTAGGTGGCGATTGACGACTTGTCTCGCCTCGGGCGTCGTGGATTTCTTTCGCTAGGACCCGCAGGATCGAGGTCTGCGCCGGCTCTAGGTAGAAGAAACCCTGGGACAGAGCAGCGCATGCATCGAAGACAGAGTCAGGATGGTTTGGCGTCCCAGGCAGCCGGATGCTCACTTCATTCACAAACCACTGACGGACCTCACCACCGATCGGTGCGCAAAGACCACCAATGCTAAGTATCCATAATTGCACTTCCTCATGGCCATTCCACAGCTCGTCAGCGACACCGAGGAGAGTCTCACGCAGAAATGGTGCGATGATCTTGATAGATCTCTTCCGCCCTGACACCGTGAAGATCAGAAAGATCCACAAAATCAGGGCGGTGCGGATTGCTTCGCTACGAGGGTCATCGAGGTGCATGGACAGAAGGCGGTGTCGCACTGCCAGGGTTCGTATGTGGACCCAGTGAAGGCTGTCCAGAGGCAGCTTCTCCGCCGTCGTGTCAGTCGACTGAGAAGAGCGGAGGACGGACAGAGCAACTGCTAGATCCAAGATTACCCAGCGTAGGTCGGCGGGGACGATGTCCTGCTGGGTAGAAGTCAATAAGCCGGCTGCGATCCGGACTTTGTCAGATAACAACTTCTGAAGCTCGTATAGGCCGTACGAAGTCATCGAATTGTTATCATGGTTATCAACAGGTTCGAAGTCCGAGGCGGACCACACAGGCTTTTGTCTGAGTTCCGCTGCGACATATTCATCGCCAGTAAGAAGAAGCTCTACCAGCGGACCGTCCAGGGCTTTGAGGCCGCCCATTGAATCGACCATTGTTTTGGCGGCTTTTAGGTGTACATATGCGGCATCACCATTGTATCGATACCACTCAGCGCAGCCAAGGTGGAATATGTTGAAGATCATTCTTCCGGTAATGGGTTGACGGCTGTGCACGTATTTCTGCGACGCTTTGAGAGCTCGGTGGATGTAGTAGCTTCCATCTCCAGAGCAAGGGAGCCCGTCGATATAAGTCATGTAACTCGCCATGGAAGCAAGGAGAGCATACATGTTGTACTCGTCGTGCAGGCAGCCTTGGATAACAGACATGGCGTCAGAGCGAAAGACATATTTGTGATCTGAGCGAATCTCCCGCTCAATATGCCAGATATTGGGATGATGGACCAGCAAAAAATACTGAAGAAGGCTATGGACCGCTCCATCGACCCTAACACAAGTCACGTCGAATGGGTCGAAGCTCTCCTCCGCCGAGGCCGGAAATATTGGAATTGCGGGGGGCGAGTTCTGAGTCGTGCAATGGTCGAGTGAGAGATGTCTCACATGGGTGGTACTGACGACTGACTGATGGGCAGGACCTGTAGCATCCTCGTCAGGCAGCCCATCCGCCTCACTTGTGCTTTTGGATTGACTGCTGGGTTGGAGCAGGGGCAAGGTAATCCCGTGGCTGGAGCGTCTTTGCGGTTTCTTGTATCTCCGACCTCTCTGCACATGACTATGGATGGAGATGCGCTCCCGTTTGTTGCTGTGAGAGAGTGATTCGGATTGAGCGTCTTTGTTGATGAACATAAACTTTTCCGTCTCCATGGTTGGCAATAAGCAGGGACAACTGTCATCTACCTAGATATCCATGAGGTGTTGACTCAGCGTCCGGGACGGGAGTCAGGGATTTATGCAAAACTTGGGCCAAGGAAGGATTGGGGTGTAATCCAACATGGTCCTGCTTCTCGATGTTGAGAACCAGGACTACCTACCCACTATGCGGCTGACTGGGCCTGTATGTTATCTGCTCGTCCACCCGATCGGACGGTGGCCCGGATATTGGTTCCCGTATTTCAGACCTGCTGTCCAATGACTAGCAGGCAGCTGTTTGCTGTGCTAGGCAAGGTCGAGAAAATGGAAAGTTGCCGTCATTGGACAGCCACCAAAGTATAACGTGCCCTATATCTTGTTATACTCTTCTCAACCTCGCATGGAGGGCCAATGGAAGGAGGCTGACTCAGTAGCTGAGTCACATTTGGCCTAGAGGGGCATCGAGAGATGTGCGGCGGCGCAACACGAGGTCGCATTGCCAAGGTATCCATGGGGCATTCGAAGAGCCGGTCGGGAGCACAAGCAGACTGGTACGCAGCCACAGAACCCTAAATGAGCTCTGTGTGGGAAAAGACAAGGACAAAGCCACAGCGAGAGGTGAAGAGCGAGGAGTTGATGGAGGTGAGAAACCAAGGGCTGACTAATCTGACTAATCGTACCGGCACCCGGAAGATCAATGTTCCGCAGACAGCAATGGTTTCGCAGACAATTCCTCTCGTTATATCAGGCTGCGAGAATCCAGGCTGATAGATCACAACTCATTATACACACTCCGACAGACAAGCAACGCCACTGTCTACTTGTCGGGCTACTTCCTACCTATCTACATACTCTTCGTCGACCTTTGAAGTCAGTCCTGCCACCATCGACTCCACCGCCTCCACTGCCCTCAGCCGGAGATGCGGCCCAAAGGAGCCATCTTCCTGAATCCCAATCATCGCCCCCTCCTCCGCCGCTGCTCCGGGGCCCCGACATTGCTAGCAGTGAAGGAGGGCAACTCTACCCGTCTCCCCGTTTCCCCGTCTTCGCTGTCGATTCAGGGGATCAGAAGCCTTACATGCTTCCCCCTTCTTTACCCTAAGTGAGCTATCGAAAAGTGGCGGACGCAAAGAGCCGGACACCAAGACTCGGCCCCCGCCCGACCCCAGATCCGGCTTCAGATCAGATCGACAGGAGATCACATGCATAGAAAGGTTATCAACTCCATTCGTCATTCAAGCTATACAGTTGCAGCCAAAGATTGTTGGATCGTTGGATCGTTCCAACATTCGGCTTGTATGTATCATCATTTGAACTAGGTCGTGGTCATCATCTCCTTAACGACAATTGCTTCGCTTTGCAATATCTACTCGGGGTCTGGGATCTTAAGAACATATCGTCCAGCGATTTGTCCTTGGTGCATCAAGTCGTAAACCTTTGGCAGATCCTTCAGTTCCACCGTCTTGAACGGCACCTTGATCAAGCCACGAGCGAAGAAATCCAAAGCTTCTTCACCGTCTTGCCGATTGCCGACATATGAGCATTGGATTCTGATCATCTTCAACACTGACTCGAACACGGGTGCTCTGATGTACGCTTTGGCCGGGAGACCGATGACAACCACAGTTCCACGGGGCCGGACATACTCGGCAGCCTGTTGGAAAGGCTTCTCGCTCACGGCAACGAGGAGGACCGCATGTGGTCCCAGACCGTCTTTGGTGGCACCCTTGACATCCTTGATGATGTCGCTAGATTTGGCGAAATCGATGAATGCCTGCAAGGTCTGTTAGATCATGTAGCTCCGGTAGAGCGCCGAATGAACTCACTGTGGTACCCATCTCTTCGCAGAGCTTCTTCTTGTCATCGCCCGTGTCAATGGCAATGGTATGGAGACCCATCGCCTTCGCATATTGTTGTGCCAGAGCGCCCAACCCGCCACCGGCACCGACGATCGCAACCGTTTGGCCGGGTCTTGCGCCTGATTCTTTCAGGCCCTTGTAGACTGTGATACCGGCGCAAAGAACCGGAGAGATCTCATCGAGAGGAACACCTTCGGGGATATGGGAAACATGTCTGGCAGAGGCAACGCAGAATTGTTGGAAGGAACCGTCCACTGTGTAGCCGGACAGCTTGGCTTTCAGGCAGAGGGGCTCATCGGATTGCTGGCAGAATGTGCAGGACAGACAGGAGTCGTTGAGCCACTTGACACCGACAGCTTGGCCAATCTTGCAGATGTCGTCGGTGACCCAGTCGCCACGAGCAACGACAATACCCGCACCTTCGTGACCACCAACGAGGGGCAGCTTTGTGGGGATGGGCCAGTCGCCGTTGACAGCGTGAAGGTCGGTATGGCAAACACCCGAATATTTGATGTTGATGAGGACGTCCTCAGGCCCGGGCTTGGGCACTGGGATCTTCTTGTATTGCAGAGGCCCACCGACCTTGTCGATGACCTGAGCCCATTGTTCGGTGGGGATTTTGGGGGCAGACATGTCGACGGCTTGTGATAGTTTTCAGAGGAAGTATAGTCTATCGAGGTAGACTACAGGGGAAGATGGGTTGATGTAGTTGTTATGTGGATGGAAGATTATCTTGTGATGTGAGGGAGAGACGGGTGTTTATGTAGACGATCATCAGAGCTTGGTCAACCCCTCTCTTGATCATTGCGTCCATGTCTCGACAGCCTTTCACTCAGGATGAGCGGAAACCCCTCAACAGATCGAGCATCTAGCCCAGGGCCGGCGACTCTGCGAAGATCGGTATCCGGTGGAGCTCATAGCTGGTCGGCCAATCCAGTCAGTGACACGGATACCCCAGTGCTCCGTCTCATGACGGATGTAAGGAGACCTTCTGAAACTGGGAATATTCATGAGGCCTTGACCGAGCACTGCCTGTCACGGGTGGGTCGGGAAGTGTGGACGAACGGGTTTCTAGCGGAGGAGGACGATGGTGAGGCCAACGAGATAGGAAGATGGATGGTCCCCAAGCTCTACACCAATATCAGCTAGCATTGAAGCTACAAATGAAATGGACACGGTATCGAGGGGCAATTCGAACCTTACGGATCAATAATACCAGAGTCCCCATGGAGTAGTACAGACCTTAGGAGGGCTCTTCCATTAATAGAGCTCCTATCAGGCGAGATGCGGTACATCGAGAGAAGCTTGTCCCTGCTCTGATCAGGCCACGAACTCACACTCTTGCTTCGGGGGAAGGACCAATGCTGCACCGAAGCGCAAACAACCACTTGGAGTTCTGCTTCCGAAGTGTGATCAAATAACTTTCCAGGACAGACGGAATAAAGGAATGCTTCGCGAGGAGGATCAGGCAGGGAACCAGTGGAAGCATCAGGACCAACGGCAGACTTGAGTTCGAGATGGAACAATCAGAGATGCCGCAGGCGATGCGGGGTGCCAGTGGTTGCGGCGCAGGCGAGATCCTTCATCATGCGAGAGGCATCATGCATTAACCCCTCAAATCCACCTGGCTGCCTTATGGAACCGTCGAACATGTCAGACTGTTGACTTCATTGTTTGGTCGTGGTTTCACAGATTTACAGAACAAAGTGGCATGATGATGATGAGGGTGGGGGCTCCTAGTAGGTACTAGGGAATCTGCTATCAACCATCGACCATTAGATGGGATTCCTTCCCACCGGACGCGGAGGAGGAGGACCATGTCTCCAAAGCTCGATGATGATAGATATCACCATCATGGCCCAGACCTCCCACTATTCGAAACACTTATTTGCAGCCTGAGTAAAGAGATGCTCGTGGCGGGCGCCTCGGCGAACAGCGATGATAAGAATTTCGTTGCAACAACGTGCCGCGACGCGTCCTGCGACACCAGGGCGACCATGGTTATCCTGTATCACGAAAGGTCTATGAGAATGCTCTCCATGCCACAAGTTAACTATACCAGGAGCCATGTGCACGGCGGACCATCCTTGAAGCCTGAGATGCGAGACCGGAGAGCGGAAGCAATGGCGAGCGTCAGGCGGCCAGAGCCGACCTCGATCAAAAGACGCGCTTACGCAACTGTGGACTGATGTCCACATGTTACAAGGCACAAAATCTTCGCATCGTATGATTGATGATAGTAGCCATGCATTGAGTCCGTTGACCAGCAAAGTCACCAGCTATCGTTTCCAGACCGACCAGATATTCCTTGAGATGGCCACTACTACCACCAGCGAGTGCGACCTTATAACAATCTGCGGCTAGAACTGTTGGGCACATCAAGCTGAGGCTGAGAAAAAGCTTGGAAAAACAGTCTGTATGGGAGAAGCAGAAGAAAGCATTTCTGCCAAGTGACTGCGGTCCGTGAAAGGCGATCAATCTCAAGAATGGCTGGTGAGCCCGACAGCAAGGGGGCATAATCGTGGGCATAAAGCGGTGTTCAAGCTGACGAGAATGTCAAGTTCGGAGGCAGAACAGCCGAAGCCTTAGCACCAACTGATGGATCGACGAGCAAGCAAGCGTCAGAGCGGAAACCCTCTGGTTCTATCACTGCATCAATAATGTGAAAGGCGACCTGCTCGGGGCACCCACGTGTCAACATCTGATGAACCGCCCGAGACAGACTCTTTCATTGCTCTTCGTTCCTTTTCCTGTTGTCCATTTTCCTTGTTACAAAACTCAGGCCTGCCCATCCGCAAGAAAGAAACGAAGCATGGGGAAGAGCTGTTGTGAAACATCATAGACATGTTGGTCGTCAGAGTCCGTGACGTCTCGACCGAAGGAATGGTCCCAACAGTCCGAGGTGCGACCACGGTCGGCAGATTGGTATTTGGGTGCCTACGGTAGGTAGGTGTCTTTTCCGGGTCTGCCCAGAGCAACCCCCTGCTCTTCAATTCTCAATGATGGCAAGCTGCACATCTTACACGTACGTTCCAAGCAGGAGCTTCACGTAACAAGCTACTCAGAATTGCCAAAGGATTCCAGTCGTAATCCATTCAGCTGAGGCCTCCCTCTTTTGAGGACCGCGCAGGTACCTAAAGGTACTTTAGGTGGTCTTTTAACCATCATCCAAGCGTGGCAAGCCCGAGATTACCCCCCGCAGTCTGGCCAAGATCTGCCCGCAGGGTCTATTATCGACTGCCCCGCATCCCGCATCCGATGAATTCTTCAAACAGTGCGACCAGGCAGGCAAGATAAAGTACTCAGGGAGCTTTCAGCCGGTATACCCCCGTTGCCTTGTCCAAATGCCGTTGATGGTCAGCGCTAAATCTCTCCACAGCTTTAACACGAAGACTCAGTCATAAAGGCCCATTGCGCCGCGCCCAGCCTGGAGTCAAGGTCTTGCGATTCTTCCTACTTTTCGCCGCCCGGTACGCCCTGCCATCATGGCCACTAATGGTACCAACGGTCCGTCGCATCCGTCAAAGTTTGATACATCCTCGACGATTCCGCTGTGGCTGGACGGCCAGGAAGTCCAGCTGTCGTCCACATTCGACGTCGTCTCCCCATTAGACCACAAAGTTCTGTACAAGTGCTCAGCGGCCGGCGAAGAAGATGCTCTTAAAGCGATTGCGTCAGCAGAGAAGGCATTCAAGACATGGTCCAAGACGAAACCAGACACAAGAAGGGACATATTTTTGAGAGCAGCAGAGGCGTTCAAAAAGCGGAGGGATGAGCAGGGGCACTACAGCCGCACGGAGACTGGCGCGGCCGAGTCAATGTTTGCCTTTGAGCATAACATGGCGTACGAGGCGTGTATGAGTGTGGCGGGCTTAATCCAAGTGGCTACGACTTCCAGCATGCCAGTGGTCTCCGAGGAGGGAAGCAGTGCCTTAGTACTCAAGGAACCATACGGCGTGGTCCTCGGCATTGCCCCTTGGAACGCTCCCCATGCCCTAGGCGTGCGTGCCTGCTTGCAACCTCTGGCCATGTAAGCTCTGGACAAAAGCAAGTGCCTATATACGGATATGCTGACATGCCGAAGGGGAAACACAGTGATCCTCAAGGGTCCGGAAGCCGCTCCAGCTACATACTGGGCCATTGCTTCAATCCTGCACGAGGCAGGTCTGCCTGCAGGCTGCCTGAACACTATCTACCATCGTACGGCCGACGCTGCAAAGGTCACAAGTGCCCTAATCTCCCATCCAGCAGTTCGGAAGATCAACTTCACGGGATCCACGGCCGTTGGGTCTATCGTGGCCTCATTAGCGGGCAAACACCTGAAACCCGCTGTCATGGAGCTCGGCGGCAAAGCGCCCTCCATTATTTGCGAAGATGCCAACATCGAGACCGCGGCCCTTCAGTGCGCGCTGGGCGCCTTCCTACACGGCGGACAGGTTTGCATGTCGACAGAACGTATACTGGTCAATGCCAAGGTCGTGGACCAATTCCGCTCGGCGCTCAAGGATACCATGGATAAAGTATTCAGCGAGCAGGGCATGGGCGTCCCGCAACTCGTAGCGGCGGCACCGGTTGAGAAGAACAAGAAACTGGTCCATGATGCTCTGTCCAAGGGCGCCACCGCCCTCTACGGCGACCCAAATCACAACGAAGCGTCCAAGACCAAGATGCGGCCTATCATTGTCGAGAACGTAAAGCCGGGAATGGACATCTACCACACCGAATCCTTTGGCCCGACGGTGTCTTTGTTGGTGGTGAACTCGGACGAGGAGGCCATAGAAATTGCCAATGACAGCGACTATGGTCTCTCCAGTGCCGTTTTCACAGAAGATCTGCGGCGCGGCCTGCGCATCGCACGCGCGATTGAGAGCGGTGCCGTACACATCAATTCCATGAGCATCCATGATGAAACTGCTTTGCCCCATGGAGGAGCCAAGAAGAGCGGTTTCGGCCGTTTCAACAGCCTGCAGGGCTTGGACGAGTGGGTTAGGACAAAGGTTGTGACATGGAAGGATTGATCATAAACCGGCATTGCCGGGTTGTTTAAGTAAGGAATAAGTCCAGTTTTGGATGTTCACTGCATTCGCGATAGGGGTATTTGCGCTATCCTCGCTTGATGGCATCTACTCTACATACAAGTTCTTCTTCCTGTGGAGGCAGAAGGGTCTACAATTTCGGCGTGTCCGTCAGGTTCTCATAGCCATCTGATGTAATAAGCACATCGTCCTCGATTCTCACCCCGCCTACAGCCCAGTATCGGTCGAGCACGGCCTTGTCGATATATTTGCTCAAATTCGGGTCCTCCAGGACTGGATCGAGGATGAATTTACAGAAATAGATACCTGGCTCGACGGTGATGACTGCGCCAGCTGGCACGCTCCCTCTGACTCGCAGATACTTGAACATGGTGTCCGGGTCGTCGTAGTTGGCATGGCCGCCGGTGTCGTGGGTGTCCATGCCCAAGTAATGGCCGAGACCGTGCGGGAAGAAGGCCACGCTGATTCGCTTGTCAAAGATTTCTTGCTCGTCACCAATCAGTATACCTGCTTTCCGGAGGCCGCGGATGGCAACCCGGTGAGCGTTTTCGTGCACATCCTCCCACCGTACGTTGGCATGCAGCAGTTTAAAGCAGGACGACTGCATTTCGTCCACGATGTCGTAGATTGTCTGTGACTCGGGGGTGAATGTGCCGGAGATGGGGAAAGTGCGCGTGATATCGGCGCAGTAGCATTCGTACTCGGCGCCAGCATCGAGCAGTATATTCAACCGCTCTCGCAAAGGTTGGTCGTTTCGTACATAGTGTAATGTTGAGCAACTGGTGCCACTGGCGCAGATGGAATGATATGCTTGCTCATGTGCGCCGTTGGAAATGCAGGTTCCGATAAAAGCGCCATACAATTCCTGCTCGTTGGTCGCGGTGCGAACGGCCCTCGCAGCTTCGATATGTGCAAGCGTGGAGATCTGGTTTGCTTTCCGGATCAGTGCGACTTCATAGCTGTCCTTGACCACGCGGCATTCGTCGATGGCCGTCTTCAAGGATGCGAACTCGGTGGCTGCAAAGGCGAGGAATGTGATGTGTTCCGACACTTGTTCAGGGATCGCGTAGACCGTGGTCGACTTTGACGGACCGTACGCTGCCAATGCGGCGTTGACCTCGGTGGTGTAGAGGACTTGATCCACGTCGTATTTCTGCAATGCCTCCTCTTTCGATTCCGGCAATCCGGCCCAGATCACACTCTCCGGGTCAGTTGGCGGGATGAACAGCGTCAGGATGTCTTGTGGGATGTTGTAAGTCAGGTAGGCGTCGGGCAGTTTGCAGCCAGACAGGTAGAAGAAGTATCGGCGTTGTCGGAAAGGCACGGCCTGGTCGTCGTCTTCAACCATCCGTGTCTTCTGCGCTTCCAGGTAGATGACTCCATCGCGGGACAGACCTGAGTCTGTCAGGTATTTGGCTACCCGCCGGCAATGGGCTTTGGCAGGGTATTTTTCTTTGAGTGTAGCGTCGGTGGCCGACATGATTGCTGGCTGCGTAGGTTGGACGGTCGAGGTGGAAGAGTTGGCCTAGACGATTGAGATGCTGTGATGGTGGGACAACCACGTGCGACGTAATGAGGACGCTCCTCCCTGGTGTTCCGTCTTATAAGCAATACAGACCCTTTGTCATGGAAAGGAGTTCCTCAAGTCCCTCAATATTGATTATCTACCTTATCACTACAAGGAGAAGTTGCCTACCAATGCTGAGGATTACTGGTGAACTACTTTTGGGTGCCTTCCTCAGATATCGTGGGATGTCCACCTATCCACCACCACTGCACCATCAGTAAGGTCTTCCCATCACCTCGGTGCCTACCAGGTATTACCACACTGGCCCTGGCTACACATCCTCGCCTAAACTACTGTACCTTATAACAGTGTACTCACCCTGACATCTGTTCCTGAATAGCTGATAAGACAGCAATGTTGTCGAGGATGGACTTGAATACCTACCTAACCAAGAGCCTGTAACCTGCGTAAAGCGGCATGATTGCCTCTTTAGTTGCAGAAGAGTGATCCTGTTTCGGCCTTATCCCTTGCCGCTTTGCCAAGTGATATCTGCTATATCCGACATGCTTTTCGAGCATGCCTTTTGTCCTTGACGTTGTCTTCCACCCTCACGAGTAGGTCTCAGTAACTGTCGACAGACAGTTGCCTGATAACGCCAGCGGCTCCGCTCGGAATGGCCCTGCTTAGGTGCCCTTGGACGAGTCCGTCAATGGCTGGACGCGAGTGCACAGACAACTCTGCATCCGGTCCGCGCAGTTCTCCATCAAACTCATCCTTTTCTCGAGAAGCCATAGCGCCGGTCGATCATGCCAGCATCCTCCCGTTGGGCTTGCACATTGCTCAAGACAATCCAGCTGCATCACCTTCACACCGCCTCCGAGAGTGAGAATGAGAGGACGCTACGATGATAACGACTTCAGGCAAGGAGAATCAGGCAGTACTATCAGTCGGCGCACCTGAACATGACTAGTGGCGAGGACATTGGCTACGCTTTTGGAAACACGGCTCATGGATTGACGCATGAAACTGCAGGACACTAATGCACGTTATCTACTCTAGGCCGGGTCGCTCATTCGCTTCCTGGTCAAGATTTCTACGAGATATGCATTCCTTCACCAACAGAAACTCCTTCGCACGGGCCGAGCCTGGCTAATAAGCATGCCATCCGGCAAAGTGCTTCTCCACATGCAACAAGGCGTTATCACTACCAATGTGCATTGTGCTGGCTACGGGAGACGCCCTCCAGAATGGCATTCCCCTGCAGGCGCATCCTGGAACCGGTGAGCTCGATTTTCTTTTGGATGTCTTTTGGCCGATACCCTCATCTTGCAGTATGCATCAGTCCCTCATCAATGCAACACTTGATCTGTATATGTTGCAGAGCTGTGGTCAGCTTGCGGAGAATCCTCACATGTCTCCTCGCTCCTACTATCCCTTCGCCAACGCATCAAAATGACGTGTCATATGGGGCAGTCAATGCCCGTACCCACCCGAGTACCTAAAGGGTCTGATAATGTCCGGCGTATCTCTCTGCGTATTGGATATCAGACAGCAGAGCATCAAAGACCGTCGGCTGTCACCTACTGCAATGCATCCCACTGGATCGGCGTGCTTGTGAGTATTTGGTGAAAGCGTTGGTGAGCACACCTGCTCGGAAGACGGTGAGTTTCCCAGAGGGACCAATACCCAACGAGTCTAGCAGCGAAGTTGGGGTACCGAAATGTAAATGGAATATGAGTGACAAGTCCCGCAAACGTTGATTTTCAATTGCAACCTCGCCACACTCTGCAAACGTCCATTTATCATTCACCCTTCTTGGTAACACTGCGCCAGGTATAGTCACCGTTGCAACTGATTGTTTCCCGTCCAACTGGTTCAAAAGAGCGAGATGGAAGACTCGAGATGTGAAGCCCAGGGTGCGGGCGAACTTGGGGCCAAGCCCGAGTCAAAACTGGGGAGCCTTCAAGACGAGATCTCTCTCAGTAAAGGTGAACCGAAGGGGACTGCGCAGGACGTGGGACAGTCGAGAAGGAAGGACAGCGGTGTCTCTGTCTCGACCTTCCAGTCCGATACCGACCCTGCTCCTCCCAATGGTTCCAATGCGGGAGATACAGACTCTACAACAAAGCGGCTTTCTAGCACAGAGCCAAGTGCTGCAACGAACGGCGTTCCTGTGTCGCATGAGTACGAGGCTGGTACCGACCAAACAAGCATCGGCAGCCGCCCGGAGGAGGTTTCCAAGATACCAGCTCTCATATTCGACCTTGGTGATGTGCTGTGTAACTGGACTGCTCCGGAGTCCTTGCCTATAGCCCCTGCAATGCTGCACCGCTTTCGCAAAACACGTTTCTGGTATGAGTACGACCTCGGCATAATCACCCAGGAAGAATGCTATGGTCGACTTGCGGAGCAATATGGCGTGTCGACATCGGAGATTGCCGAAGCATTCGATAAGGCTCGCGACTCCCTACTGCCCAATAACGCTGTGTTCGAGATGATCAGAGGGCTCAAGAGCCGTTACCGAGACAGTCTCAAGCTCTATCTAATGTCAAACATTCCAGCAGCTGAATGGAAGGCTTTGAGAGAGAATGCAGACTTTGACTGGTCTCTCTTCGCCGGATTCTTCACATCTAACGAGACGCATATGTGTAAACCTGAGCTCCGGTTCTACCGTCATGTCCTGCAAGAGATCGGCGTGAAACCCAGTGAGGTGGTATTGGTGGACGACAATGCCGAAAATGTCCTCGCTTCGCGCTCGCTGGGTATCAGGAGCCTGAGGTTCACGGGACAAGAAGATCTGGAACAATTCTTAAAGAATATCTTCCACGATCCTGTGGAGAGGGGGTTCGAGTTCTTGAAGAAGAATGCCAAAGAGATGTGGAGTGTGACGCCTCAGGGGCGAGAAGTGAGGGATAACTTTGCCCAGCTCTTTCTATATGAGGCTGTGGATGACATGTGAGGCGACGACAACGTGCTGCGTGACCAAGGGCTTGGAGAACACTCGTGGCTGACCGCAGTCGCAATGCAGGGATCTTGTCACCATGACATTTTACGAACGGACCTGGAACTACTACATTGGTAAGAACAAGAGTCCGGGCGAACCTACGAAGGGCCTGACCAAAGGACAGAAAAACCAATTGACACGGTCGAAACGCATCCCGATGACATTGACACCACTTCATTGGCAATGATCCTGCTGCCTCACGACATTGGGAAAGCGAACGATATCCTAGATGAGGTACTCAGATACACGAATGGAGATGGCATCATCATGGTAAGAACCCAGCCAGATTTGTCCGAAAGAGGCTCCAAACATGTTTTAACTTGTGCTTTCGCACGACCAGACGTACTTTGATAACAAACGCCCTCGTGTGGACCCGATTGTGTGCGTCAATGCCCTTCGCTTCTTCTACAAATATTCGCGAGGATATTCACCAGCTCTGCAGCCCACCAAGGACTGGGTCTCCGATGTTCTCTTCTATCGAGCCTACCTTGACGGCACTTACTACTACCCAACTGGGGATGTCTTCCTGTACTTATTCAGTCGCCTCCTGACTGCCAATCCTGAGAGCGACATCTACCGCCGTACCGCGTCGTTGTTGCGCGAAAGGCTGCAGGAACGGATTGGAACCAACGGTGACGCCCTGGAACTGGCCATGCGTGTGATTGCTTGCCTTGGAATGGGCATCAAAAACGATGTCGACCTGAGGAAACTGGAAAGCAGCCAGCAAGTGGACGGCGGGTGGGAGGTTGGGTGGTTGTGTCAAACAGGCAAGACCAGTCTAAAGATTGGAAATAGAGGCTTGACGACCGCGCTAGCCGTCAAGGCAATTGAAATGGCCAGGAAGATGGGGTGAGGTACTCGGCCAGGAGGGTTACATCCATCTCAATAGACACGGGGTTCCCACCAAGGGGTGCGCATTGAATGGGTTGGCTTGAGCATTTCGTGGTAAGCGGGAATACGCTGCGATCGATCATTATCTTGTATGCTTTCAGAGCTGCCGAACTAGAATGGAAGCATGTGGGTTAGATCTAGACTCTATAGGCTCCTTGGACGGCTCGATATATGAGGAGATACAATAGCCAGCCATCAACGAGGCTGAGACGGTTGATATCAACTTTGACTTCGAGTTGCTGGTTGAAGCTGAAGAACTGATCGAATTTGATTGGTTAGTATTTGACCCCACCCTGAGATGCGGGGAAAGACGATATTCTACGTCATTCAAGCAGTACCAGGCCGTGATTGGCCGCAGTTGGATTTGATTCTTTTTTGTTTATCATGGACAAAAGACTCGATACTCTTACAATTCACTCGCTCACTCACTCACTTTCCCGTCCAAAACCCCTCTTGATCACGACCTCCATTCTGAGTCGCAGCCTGTTGATCTCTTCTCTCTCCCAAGAAATAAGATCTCAGTCACATCACCCTCACCCTCACGATCTCACTTCTGCCACTGATCGGCCCGAATCGACCATCATGGCCGCTCAAGTCTGTCCTGTCGTAGGCACAACCAACACCGTTCTCCCGCCCAAACACCCCAACTTCGACGCCGACCAGCCAGGCCTCGTCTGTCCCGTCACCAAAGCCACCACCGACCACCACCACAACCTGCACAAACACCCGGGCATCTTCGATGCATCCTCCGATGCTCAACTCTCCAACGCTGAGTCTTGCCCGGCCTTATCCAAGATCGTCAGCCGCCCTGAGCAGCAAGCCATGGATGAGGCTATCTGTCCCGTCGTCGGTGCCGTTTCAAGCGTCCTCCCTCCTCATCATCCTTCTACGGCAGAGGCCAAAGACACCGACGTCTGTCCCGTGACGAATGCCAGTCTCTCTCATCATAAGAATAAAGTGCAGCCGCACCCGAGCCTCGAGACGGCGCCCAAGGGAGCGGTCTGTCCTGTTGTAGGGATATCTGCAAAAGTATGATGCAGGAAAGAATGCTCTGGGTCGGAAATGTATCGTATACGTATAACTTGGGGTTTCTTTTCGGGTCAGTCCGGTGTTCGATCGAAGATACCCGTGCCGGATTGGTGGTCTTCGGAGGTCTTGTAGCACCTGATACAAGCGCCAGATGTTTGGAATTGGGCGAATGATGGTTAGTGTATGGCCGCGGAGCTCGTGTTCATGGGATCAATGTCAACCGTTCATACCTGTACTATTCGGAGTGAATCAACACCAATATGGCCTTGTCCCATTCAGGTTGGCGAACGTGGGAACTAGAGTCCGATCACTCTTTTCTCCATTCAGCCCCAGCGTAACGTTGGATAAGACATGTCTGTATCTGATGTGGTGAAATCAAGAAGGGCGCATGGATACAGATATCTGAATAGCCATCCGACGGACTCCCGCAACATCATTACGATTGGTGGGAGATTGCGAACTATAGAGCACACGACGCCACTTTATTCCCCTGTTCTCCGATCAATGGTTCGATATTGCAAACAGTGAAAGAAGTGCAACCTCATAAGCATATGCAGATAGGAAGGATATGTCAGTTATCCGATGCATTGGGAGTGAACCATCTGGTCCCCTAGTTCTCCGGCCACCCTACCCATACGGCCACAGATAGTCCTATCGAACAGTATCGTGGACGTCGATGTTCGCTTCGAGCGCATAGCCATATCGCGCCCCATCATACAATGCCTACCTCAACCCCAATTCCTGTCGTGTCATTCGAGAGATTCCTGCATGGCGACCGTGCCGCCCAAACAGCAGTTGCGCAAGAGGTCTACGAGGCATTTTCGATGGTGGGATTCGTGTATCTCAAGGACCATGAGATTCCGCAGTCGAGAGTCGACGAGATCTTCGGTTTGGTGAGTGCCAAATCAACAATGGTTTGACCGTGGTACATATTCCTGTCTCGAGGGTTCCGTGGTTTGACAGGCGCCTTTCTTTGTCCTCCTTCCCCTGACTGAGCTCAGCCTTGTCCTGTGCTACATTTCTTGCACGCCGATACCCTTCACATGACACCCGCATTCGTTCATGCCATCCGACCAGCCAGCCCTCTTGTTCATCCATCAGGAAAAAGACGTCGCTCTTTGCATTCATGTCTCCTCGCAATAACAATACCTGTCACCTATCGTAGACGCGACTAAGATATTCCAGGCAAAAACATTCTTCGACCTCCCTCTCGACTCCAAGCTCAAATACAAGCTTTCATCAGCCCAGACCAACCAAGGCTACACGGCTGACGGCGCCGAAGGCATCCACGACCACAAAGAAAGCTACGAGCACCGCCGCTTCTTCAACCCCTTATGTCCCTCGGACTCCGAAGTCCCAGGGTTCCAAGACACCCTCGACGCCTTCTACACAGAGTGTTTGGCACTGGCGCTCAACGTGCTGAAGTGCCTCGCCATGGCGGTCGGGCTGGCCGACGACTTCTTCACGGCTATCACGACACACGCCGACCCGCAGCTCCGGCTGATCCACTACCCACCGATCCATCGAGGGGTGATTGACGAGCAGCAGCATGCGCGTATCATGCCGCATACGGATTTTGGACTATGTACGTTGTTGTTTCAGGATTCGGTGGGAGGCTTGGAAGTTGACCCGGGCCATGATGATCGGTTCATCCCTGCCTGGCCGATCGAGGGGACAGTGCTGGTCAATATTGCAGATTTGCTGGAACGGCTGTTGAATGGTCGGGTGAGGTCGACGAGACATCGAGTTGTTCAGCCCAAACCCAAGCCCAGGCCCAAGTCGCCTGCTTCGGTGGGTGTAGGTGGCGACCTTGGCTGTGAAAACGACGAGAAGCAGGAGGAGGGGGATAATGAGATCTTGCCTGCGAGATATAGTATTCCATTCTTTGTCCATCCCGATCCCGAGACGATTATTGATCCTATCACGCTTGATGAGGGAGAGAGGAAGATCTATGAGCCCGTCAATGCTGGAGAGTGGAGGGCATGGCATACTGCCACGAACTACCGGTTGAAGGAAGAGGTATGAGAGACCGTACGATGAGCCTGCGTTCGCATGAGCAGACAAGAAGTTACTAGTGGGCTCAGCGAAGAGATGTTCAAATTGACATCTTGTCTCTCAGGTCGGTCACTCCTCTAGGTGCAACAGGAGTCCCAGCCTTGTTGATCTGTCCGGTCAGCTGCGTTAGAGGGTAAGAGTAGTGAGTGCAGGCAAAGACGAAACTGTAGTCATGGAAAGCGTCTCGACAGGCGACGGCGGCCTTGACGTTACGAGGCCGGGAATACCAGCACCTCGTCCATAGCTCGTCCATACTTAGACCCTCCCCAAGGTACCTAGTAGTACGGACGTACCTTGTATCCATAACAAGATTCGTACCAAAAATTTCCCATTGCAGAGTTTTGGTGTAGGCGTGTCCACTGTCCACAAGGGACCCCACATATATCAGTCCGAGACTGACTGTGCTGGTACCGGGGGTTGAGCCTCTCGAGGTCCTCATCGCAGTGATCTAAAGCCTAAACTTTAGCAAGAGAGAGCAACGCTGATGGTCACTTAGTACTAGTGAAACTGTATCTTTCGGCTATCAGGTCGAGGACAAGGACACGGTTGTACGAAGGTTCGGCCGACGGTGACCGTCGATGACGCCTCCACAAAGGGGAAAAGGAAAAAGAGCAACGGCTAGATCGGCACCACACACGCTATACACTGTATCTACGAACTATGCTGCCTAGATGCGATGCACTTGTACGCAGGTAGGTGCCAGGTACCCACGGCCATCCTCCGATAGCGTCTGCTTGCCTTTGAAACAAACTGGTGGACGGCATTTGTCGCCCGATGATCGCCGTGCGCGAATCCAATGCGTACATGGTCCCTTTTCCGAGTTCAAATGGGACAGAGACTTGATATACTTGATATATCTATATCTGACATATCTAGATCTGCGTTGACGTTGGTTGTCCTCTCACTTGCTGACCAGATGTCGACATGTCGATATCCAGTTCCCTCGAATCTGCGGCGGAAGAAGGAAGACTGGCGGCCTCAGAGAAGGAAGAGCTGACGGTACCGATCCGAGACGTGAAGGAGGATGAAAAGGACGAGATCCTGGTGGCGTGGGAAGGCGACCACGATCCCGAAAACCCACAGAACTGGTCGACGGGCTTCAAATCGTGGGTGACATTCCAGCTGAGTCTGTTGGCGTTTGCGGCCAGCTTGGCCTCGAGCATCATTGCGCCGGCGAATGCGACACTCGCTCGATACCTTGGAGTCAGCCAGACGGAGGTGGTGCTGAATGTCTCTCTCTACATGTGAGTCTGAGTCTAGGCTTTGCAGGTCAAGGCCTTTGCGAGGTCTGGGAACCTCTCCCTCCCTCCCTCCCTTCCTTGCAGACCATGACCTTCTAATATCCATGGTCTTCACTCCAGTATCGGGTTCGCGTTCGGCCCTCTTCTATGGGCTCCCATCTCGGAAATCTGGGGCAGAAGAATCTCCATGCTGCCGGCCATGACGTGTCTGGCCATCTTCTCCATCGGAACAGCCACCAGCAAAGACGCGGCATCAGTCTTCGTCACGCGCTTCTTCGCCGGCTTGTTTGGTTCTGCCGCCGTCAGCAACGTCAATGCCGCCCTGGGCGACATTTGGTCGCGCGAGGCTCGAGGCACCGCCGTGACCCTCTACGCCGTGTGTGTGGTGGGCGGTCCGACTCTGGGCCCAACGACCGGCGCCGCCATCTTGGTCAACCGGCATCTCGGATGGCGATGGACGGAATACATCACGGCCATCATCTGTTTCGCGGTGGTCGTGCTGACATACTTCTGCATGCCCGAGATGTACCCGCCGGTGTTGCTGAAACGCAAGGCGCAAAGACTGCGCAAGGAGACGGGCAACGACAAGGTCTATCACCCGCACGAAAGACTGCAGCTGGATCTCAAGTCCATCGTCACCAAGCAGCTGTCCCGCCCGCTGAAGATGCTGTGCACCGAGCCCATGGTCACCTGTATCGCCTTCTATGCTTCG
Source organism: Exophiala sp. LBMH1013 (assembly GCA_024611085.1). Classification (NCBI taxonomy): domain Eukaryota; kingdom Fungi; phylum Ascomycota; class Eurotiomycetes; order Chaetothyriales; family Herpotrichiellaceae; genus Exophiala; species Exophiala sp. LBMH1013. The sequence goes on along the minus strand of JAMFLB010000009.1, from coordinate 1,954,679 downwards.
TTTGTCTATTCCATCCTCTATCTCACCCTCGACGTCTTCCCCATCGTCTTCGAGGAGCATCGAGGCTACGGACCAGTCATCGGTTCGCTGCCTTTTCTCGGTCTGTTCATCGGCGTCCTCTGCGCTCTGGCCATCAACCTGGGCAACCAGCCCCGGTATATACGCAAATGTCGCGCCGCCCACGGCAAGCCTGTGCCAGAAGCACGGCTTCCACCATTGGCCATCGGCGCCCTTCTGATGGTGATCGGGTTGTTTTGGTTCGGATGGACCGCCGACCCCGGCTACCCGTGGATACTGCCCTGTCTTGCCGCAGTCTTTATCGGTGCAGGGTTCAACAGCATTTTCCAGCAATGTAAGTGCCAGCAATGGCGTTACCTTACCGAACAAGTCTGCTGTCTCCTCCTGCTGTCTCCTCCTGCTGTCTCCTCCTGCTGTCTCTTCCTGCTGTCTCCTCCTGCTGTCTCCCTTGCTAACACCAAGCCAGGCATCAACTATCTCGTCGACGTGTACGGTCTGTACGCAGCCAGCGCAACAGCAGCCAACACCTTCCTCCGCAGCATCCTGGCGGCCGGCCTCCCTCTGGCCGCACGTCCCATGTTCCACGCTCTGGGCGTCGGTCCGGCAATGTCGATTCTGGGTGCTGTTGCCGCTGCCATGCTTCCTGTCCCGTTTATCTTTATGAAATACGGCCTGACTTTGAGGAAACGGTCCACTTTTGCCCCAGTCCCGGACGAATGAGGCGCCAACCTTAGTCTTATACCATCTTTCTGCTCCTGCTGCCACTGAAGAATCAAGATATCAGGTCGGATGCAGACTTTGTGGGAGCCGTGTCGAAATGTTGAGGCACAACACCAATAACAACACCGACACCGACACCGACAACAACGGGAGCGGGAGCGGGAGCGGGAATGGATAGACATGACAAGATGTGAAGAGACATGATCAACGACGACGACTCGACGAGGATGTGGTAGTTACAGCAAGCCATGACGGGAATCTTCCTGCCGCTTGTGCTGCCGCTGCTGCTGCTGCTGCTGCTGCTGTACGGCAATACCACCCACGTCTCCCGAACAGAGCCTAGCGACAGCCCATGTCCTGCTCTCTGCTCTGCTCTGCTCTGCTCTGCTCTGCTCTGCTCTGCTCTGCTCTGCTCTGCTCTGCTCTCACCACTTGAACACAGAAGTGCAAGACAATTGCTCTGTTGGCAGTTGCCAATTGCCGGTGTCCGATAGATCAAATCAAGATAGACGGCATTCTCAAGGGCCGAAGACAGCAATTCGAGACCTCCAACACATGATATATACCCCAGGGCACCATTTGCAATCTGCAACACCCCTGCAACCACATGAGCTGCTATCTCTGCTTGGGGTGCTGCCTGCATGTCTGGAACAGTTTCGAATTCGCCATATGCCATCTGCCATTGAATATGCTCCAGGCCATTGATCTCATCAAGTATTGGATCTATCAGACACGGATATTGCACAACCCATCCACAACCCATACACCACCCATACACCACCCATACACAACCCACTCCCACAACAAGGCAACAAGACAACAAGTTGAAGAGAGTATACCCCGTTCATACCCACGATATCACCGCTTCTTTCTTCTCCAATATCGTCCGCGCCACTAGAGACCAAATCACGGTTTGGTTCAAGACGAATACAGCCTTACTTACTGGTCGTTGGCGAGACGTGGTATAGGATAACCAGTGCTGAGGTTGTTTTGACAAGGCGGGTGGGTGGGTGGGTGGCTATGAGACATTCCCAACTCTGGCATGGATGCATGCATTAGGTAGGTACTTACTTGTATGATATGTGCTGTACTATCTAACGTGGGTTACGGGTAAGAGAAAAGGATATCGATTGCTAGGTACCTAGGTAGGTACCTTGGGTATACTCTAGGTATACAACGATAGAGTCAGTGCCATCCAGAAGATATCATGTTTCCCTTCTACGGTAGACTACAAAGGTCATACATTCATAATTCGGACTACCTTATTCTCCCCGTGCCATGGCGGCAGGTTGTCAGCTTGTCAGTCCACTGAGCAAGCAGTATGAGCGAGTGCCCCTCTGTACTCTGTTTCCAGTCCTGGTAGGTATGTTTGGGTACTTTGGGAACGTTTAACCTTCCGGCCGCGGACACGCGAGTAAAGCACACAATGTAGAAACTGATATCGAAGAATCCGTAGACTGCTAGTGACCTCACTAGGTACCTTATCATGCCTGCCTGGGATTTGGACAGTGATGGAGTCGAGCGTCAACATACTGTATGTGTGGGTGCGTAAGGGGGTGAAATTCAAACGACATTTACCCACTACCTGGTCGGTCCCGAGTATTATACCTAGGTACGTAGCCATTTGTGGCGCTGACAGAAGGTGATGGGACAGTGTAGGTATCCACGGATGCTAGGTGAGCTTGTTGATGAGCGCTGTTATCTTTGTGGATAGAAGTGCCGTATCACTTCGCTTCGATACAGTGACTGGGAACAGGCATTCGCTGTTTCTGCCTTGTTCTCTGCTAACTCCTATATCGAGCCCTTCCGTGATACGATACAAGCCAGCCGATACTTTCAATTCGCCACCATAACTCATCCAGACAATATCAGACTTCAGACATCAAGATTGACCTCACTCACCAATCTAGACTTACACCACATGCCTCAGGAAAGCATGCCTAGAATGTCCAAATCCAAATCATGCCCACGATGCCACAGACGCCGAAGCTCGGTGTCGGAAGGTCACACAAGCAAAAGACCTCAGTCCCTTTCTCGCAGCCACGGACAAGCGTCAACATCGACTTCGAGGGAAGACCATGAGAGACGCTCAAGAAAGGACTGGTATGAGGATCATCTTGGTCGGCTCATGCGCAAATCGAGCATCTTGTACGGTCATCACGGCATCCTTACACCACCACTCAGATCGCGGTCAGAGGAAAGAAGGATGATGCAGGAGATGGACGAGGAGATCCAGAGAGCCTGGACAAGGTATGAATTCGATCCTGACAGGTTCACTTCCGAGGAGGCCAAGGAAAAGTGCAGACAGATCCTCGAGGAGACTCGTCTTGAGGAAGAACGCCAGAAGAAACGTCTGGAGCGCGAGATAAACTTGGACATGGAGATCCGTGAGATCCAGACAAGATACTTGCACCACTATCCGTACCATGACTTGGTTCGGCCTCGGAGGCAAGCTCTTGGTGAGGCTGTTTCGGGGGATGCGCATGCGGATGCGGATGCGGGTGCGGCTTCGGAGCAGCAAAAGCCTGTGGTGGCAGACGGCGACTAGGTAGGCAGGGCTGAATGCATGTCAGGTCGTACTCGAGCACTGCCTCGAAGACTGATGGATTGGTTCGGAGGATAGTTGATGGAGATGAAGAGTGTCGGCTGTCTCCCGCCGGGTGCGATTCGAGAATTTTGCCTGGTTGCCTTGCATTGTTTGCCTTGTGCCGCTGGTGTAACTTGACCACAACCTCCGGGCAACGCGAAGGTCAGCTGGAGTGCATCATATTAGCATCTGCCTGTAGGTAATACTCATATACTTGACCCTGTCAGATAAATTGTATTCACAGCGCATCAGCTATGTGACAATTACTGCCCCTTGGTGACCTACCTTCGCAACAACTTGACACTGATGGCAGACAATGACTGGACGTATCGACGTCGAACAATCCCGATTACCAGAGGATGGGGCCCTTGCAAGAGAACGCACTGGATACCTGTCGATGAGCACTACAGGGGCAACAACGGCCGAAGAGAGCGGACCTTCATCCGAAGGTTAGGTCTTGATCCTGATGCATTAGCCGAAAGAAGAGAAAGGATCTATTACCTTGATGACGAGGAGGACGACGGCGACTACGAGCGCGGAAACTACGCAGGATTTCGCGACGTCCGCGTCGAATGGCGAGGGCGAGGGCGAGGGCAAGGGGGTGGTCATGAGCGATATCCAGAAGAAGGATGGAACGCGGTATGGCCGTGGCAGCCCCCAATACCGTGGAATGTCCTCGACCCAGCCATTGCAGAAGACCTACAACAGGTGGAAAACATGCGAGCTCAGCAACATCGAGAGCGTATGGACCAACGCAACCAAGAGATCAACGAGATAGATGGTCGAGCCGTCCAACATGTCCAGAGAATGCGGGACAACCAGCAAGATGACGGGGATGAAGGCCGACTTCGACGGCTACAAGCTGAGATGGCGGCAGATGATGAAAACCGAAGAAGACGGCAAGAGGAGGACGAAAGAAGGGAATACAGGTTTCAGCGAGCCCGTCGTGAGCAATACCATTGGGAACGAGAACGAGAGAGAGAACGTTGGGCGAGACGAAGAGGAAGACCGTTTGGCGGACACGGACGGTGGGATCGGTGGTAGGGTCAGCGGATGCTGCATTCGTGAATTCGGTGTATTGAGTCTATGTATCTTGGAGATGTTCACAGACTAGGGAGGTGGACGGCGACGGCGATGGCGACGGCGGCGGTGACAATGAGGGCGGCTGTTACAGAGTGTCAGAGCGTGATCAAGATCCATACCATACATATGGATATGAAGCGGAAGAGGCAAAGAGCAAATGAGCAAAAAGGGGCGCAGGCTGAAAACGCAGTTTGACGCCGCAGTTCAAGTTTGGCGGGGCGGCGAACAGCGGATATGGCCGTCAACTGCGCCCGGGCTTCTCCGCTCTAATACAAGGCTGCGGCCACGGCGACGGCCATTGCTACGTACTTCAACCTCGCACATTCATTCTGTGGATTTGTTGTTATACTGTCCAAAGTGTTGTTAGTTTCTTTGATATCTGAATTGCCAGAATTGACTACCTCATACTACCTCCCACTCAGTAACAGCTCTCCCAAAATGGCCCCCAAGAAACCAGTCGTGTCCGACAAAGGCATCAAATCTCCCCTGTTCTCCCAGGCCATTATCCACAATGATACCGTCTATGTAAGCGGAAATGTTGGAATGATCCCGGCCACTGGCAAGATTGTTGAAGGAAGCGTGGAAGACCGAACCGTGAGTGGACAGTTGGGAGCACCAGACAGCACAAATTGACCTGGCCATCACAGAGACAAGCGCTCGAGAACATCAAAAACGTGCTCGAGGAAGCTGGAAGCAGCCTGCAGAACATTGTCAAGATCAACATCTTCCTGACTGACATGGCTGACTATGCCGCCATGAACAAGGCCTGTGCGTTGCATTCCTACTTCACCCCCGGAGCCGGCCACATTCCAGTCTAACCAAGAACAGTCCTCGACATCGTCCCGGACCCGAAGCCGGCCAGATCCTGCGTGTGCGTTAAGGAGTTGCCGGGCAAGACTGATGTATGAAACCATATTATCTTGGGCGCAGAACCCTGGGCTAACCACCGGCAGGTTGAAATCGAATGCATTGCGTATCTGTGAGCGCATACACTCGATACAGTATGCGGACAACGGGGCGCGAGATACTGATTCCCATAACGCCCTCCAGGAATGAGACTTCAAGTTCAAGGCCCAAGCTTTAGCCTGACAATTGCGTTGGACCAAGGCTTGAAGTGTGTTCCCGCCTATTCAGTCCGCCGTCAAAAGCTCTCTTTGTCAATAAAGATTTGTCCCTCGAAAACAGTTCCCATGACTTTTGGCCAGTTGTGACTTCCAAGAAAGTCGACTCGGTGACAATGAACAATAATGTCTTTGCAAACTTATCCAGCGATGAAAACAGCTGTGTCTTGGTCCTGCTTTCTTCCGTTTCCGGCAACCCACCGCACCGCAAGCATAAGCAGCCCAATGTCACGATATATTTGCTATCCTCACTGCTTTCTTTTGTCCCATATTCTTCTCCCTGCTTGTCAAATCTTCCATGAGGACAGCCCGGTTGCCACATACTCTGCTACACGACTAACCAACTCCAAACGGTTACAGCTCCGAAAATGCCGCCCAAAAGGATATTGACCAGACCTTCTCCGTACAGGAAAAACGCCGACCCTCAGGCCAATCTGCCGGTCAGTCCAGTGCCTGCAAGTGGGAAAAAGAAGCCAGCGAGGCAGCCTCGCCAGCTCCAAAGCCAGTCGGCCCAAACGAGTACCCAGCAACCCCAGCAGCCGAGCGCAAAAGCTAAAGGAAAGGCCAGAGCCCAATCAGACGATGAAGATGAAGATGAAGATGACGTTGTTCAAGTCCGGGGTCCGTCGGTCCCGGTTGACAGTCCTCGGGCTATTTCATCGGAAGCAGCACGGATGACAATGATAGAACCACCAAGGCACAAAACGCCACCCCCCTGCGTTGTTGGCGAGGCCGTTGGCAAGGTCTCCCGGGGCCGCAGCACGATGTGCCCGTCCACAAAACGGACCTTCAGCACCTGCAGGTACCTCAGCAGCAGCAACAACAACAACAGCGCCAACGCAAGCACCAGTGCAGGCGAGCGCGACAAAGCGGCCAGCTCCACAAAGCGAGGCAGCAGCCGTGGTAGCCTCAACCTCCAAGCGTGTTCGGATACAAGAACCTCCGCCCTTTAGAGGCCCGGATGGATCTCCTTCCCCCAACGCCTAGCGACTCCGACGATGCCACCGGCACTTCCAGCAACAGCGACAGCGACAGCGACAGTGGTAGCTCATCTAGCAGCGAGGGCGAATTTCTACTCATCGAGCACGCGGATGCTCTGTTCCAGGAGATTCTCGGCCGCCCAAAGGCTCTAAAACTTGACGAGATTTCGGCCCTGTTTGTCCGCTTGCAGGAGACGAGCTTCCGATTCTCCCTTCGCCATTTCGACTATGAGCTCACAGCGGAGCAAGAGGCGGCATGGCCTCTGCATCTCTTGTCCACGCAATACAAGCCGCTGATGCTGATGACGCAGTTCATCGCCGACGGCAGCCATTGTGGCTGGCGCAACTTCTTCACCAAGCGAGAGCACCGGGTCGCCCTGCTCCACGGCATCATTGGCGAATGGTGCAAACACCGTATCTTCAACCACACGGCCTTTGGGGTTCCGGAGCTCCAACAGGAACAACTCGAGGCTGTTGACCGCGATTTCCTCCAGTATGACGCCTTTGTCCGTAGCAAGAAGCGTGCCGAGGTCTTGGAGGTACTGAAATTTGGGTATGGCGACGACAGCGATGATGAGGCCGACCCCTACTTCCCCGAGGAACATGCCAACAACCTGGACATGGCGTCTTTAGAGTTGGCCGGACATCTGCTGCAACTGATCGAACCTCTGCTTCCCCCTCCCATCTATGATCCTGCCAGGGGAAACCTGCGTACTGTTGGAGCGGGCGACAAGGAGCACGCCAACGCTTTGCACCATACTATCTTCATGGAGCTGGTGGAGTTGATCAGGCTGTCAGCTAGTCTGCATCTCTGCATCCGTCTCACAGGACTTGATGGCACGATTGTCCGCATTGCACCACATGTCATCAAGGGAAGTGCCTACGACATGTCCCCGGACGCCAACCATATCTGCGTGAACGCCGACTTTGTCAACTCTACAAAACCACAGCCACTAGGCCCCCGAGACGCGCTACAAGTCAAGATGACATGCTGGGGAAGAGTCGAAGCTGTTGTCCCTCACGGGCCAGACCGACTTGAGCTGGAAGAAGAAGTCCGCAAACTCGTCGGTGAAGAAGGCAAAATCACCTGGCGCGACGTCGAGGACCAAGTGTTCCCCGTTCTCCCGTACGACTTGCAGAAAAGTAATGCCGGCAGAGCAGCCGTTGAAGGTGACAGGCCCGTCCAAGGCACAGAATGGAGTATCCGCATGGCCCGAGCTGCCGTGGAGGAGAACAACTACACATACGGAAAGAAGCAAGGAGACGGAGACGGTGACTCCGACGACGAATCTCCATCCTCGTCAGATGCTGATGCTGATGCTGATGACGGCGCCAGTCCTCGCGCCCCAAAACCTGCCCGCGGCTCCTTCGTCACAGTCTACCCGAACGTCGCTCCGGCGAATGTATACTGTGTCTGGGTCAAGGATGCGCGACCATTGCCGTCTCGCCCTGGCGTCACTCCCATCGACCAAGCTCAAACACTAGAGCAAGCTGTCCATGAAGCGCGCAAGGCCAAGGGCCTGTACTACCGAGTCGAAGACCTGGGTATCCACACCGTCAATCTGGCACTGGAGTATCAAGCGTACGAATGGGCCCTAGCAACAGGGTTGCTAGGCGGAGTCACCACGGGCACATTGCTGCTCGCTTTAAAAGCAGCAGCAACCAGCAAAACAGGCCTTGTTCCTGTTCCGCTCGAAAGCGTACGAGCCCGTTGCGTTCAGTTGGCAAGGGACATGCGCAATGGTGTGCCTATGTCTCTGTCCACGAGTGCTCGATACTTCTCGACGCTGAGGGACACGCTCCATCGGTCTGGCGAGCGCGTCAAGACTGCCTTGGACTTTTCCGCTTTGACAAGTCTCCTTCCACCATCGGCGCTACGTCGTGGTGTTCCTGTTCCTAGGACCACGACCCTGACGTCCACTGTCACGGGCTGGACTACGGTGACTGTGCCGCCGGCGGGAGTCAGCCGACCTCCATTGACGCGGCTCTCTAGAACCACAGTCTGGATGTGATCATGAACATGAACAGGGACAGAATGATCCGCACGGCACAATACGTATGAGTCCAAGCCATGAAATCGTCCAGGCGCGCTCTTGCAGAAAGCCGGGGAAGAGGATGAATTACTTGGAAAGTCCAATGAGGAGGAAAGCTCCGCGAAGTACGGTAGCAGGATAGCCACAACCAGCACCACGTTTGATAAGACAACCGGGCTCTTAAAGTACGTGCCACATATCGTTGCCATCATCGATATCACCGAGTGAGTCAGAGAAACGGCGTGTCGGGCCGTACCTTGAGACGAGCGTGTATCTATCTATCCTGTGTGTAACCCGATCTTGCAAGATACCAGAGTGCCATGTTAAGATAGTAGTAATGAGAAGACTGTTTGGAATACTTACATACTTGAGCACCGTCAAGCCACACAGTATCGGATAATATGAACACCTGAGGTATAAATAACCTCCACCAGACCACTTTCTAACACAGAGGATTCAAGCACGGTTTCTACGGCGACTTGAACGGGACAATGGGAGTGTGCACTGTAGAATGTGACCTGTCGGGCACGAATTGAGTGCGCGCAGACGAGAAGATTGCTCGCTCACTCGTACTCTCAGTCCTCAATCATCAATCATCGTCGTTCCCTGTCGATTCGACGCAGTATAAACAAACTATCCCGACTCGCCCTGAAAGTCATCATAACTGCAACATTACTGTGGCTACAGGTATTTCAATCCATCCTTAGTAAACTGACATGGAGACACCGGTGGTTGTGATTGTGGTTGTGGTTGTGGGCCTTGGTTCGCTTCACTTGTACAATTCATGACATTCTGGATTCCTCACCTGATACGGAGGTTGCTGGACTAGAGTTCAAGCTCGAATATGGACCGAAAGTCCCTGAGCACTTCAGACTCGGCGGACACATGCACTGCTCTCTTCATTTCCCCAGATCCTCCACGTCCAAAGCACACAGCAAGATCCCATCCACCGCGGACCAACACTCAGTTAGACCCATGGGATCGAGATGTTGAGATGTTGCGTTTCGTCAAACAGAATTCCCGTAGAAGAAAATACTCATACATGTCGCACAGGATGAGCAAGAGAGACCGTCTGCTCAACTCGCCATATCCGTTCGACATCAACTTCCGTCTCCGCTTCTGTCCCGACTTCACCCCATTGGTGGTCCATGTCAACACTCAACTCTTCGCTGTCGTAGTCTCGCCAGTCTACTTCAAAAATGATCTTACAGCGCCTTCAATAGTGGAGACCTCCTTCTGGACCTTGAGCCACGACACTTCTGCGCGCGCCGCTTCCATCTTGGCCTTCTCCATTGCCTTCTCGGCATCACGTGCCGAATTAACCACTTCAACCATACACTTGGACAATTCAATCAGAGAGGTTTTGCGTTGAGGATGGGCCTCTGCACGCGCAAGGTCTAGAAGCGTATGTGTGAGGCTGCTCGCAGATGCCAAAGAAGGCGAAGTGCCGGGCGTAACAGGAGACGATGGTGAGAGAGCCGGAGACGCACCCTTCGGAGGTGATGGCGACTTGGGTTCAGGGGAAGGTCGGACAGTTGCGGTGAAGGGGGTGGTAGGACTGATGAAGGGGTTGCGTAGCACGGCACCTTCGCCCAGATCAACGTTGTTCTGAGCGCCGTTTAGCCCAGGTCCGGTGCCGGTGCTGCCGTGAGCGTTCAGTGATAGCGGATTGGTCAGTTTGTGGCCGGGTACTGGCTTGCGTCGCACGGAACCTGGGAGGCGGGATCTGCCAGCTGGCTTGTCCTCGGACATGGCTGCTGTGGTGTTTGTGGTGGATTCGATGGATCGCTTGTGGAAGAGACCGCGTATGTTGGAGATGACTTTCTTGCTGCTTGAGGATGGGCTGTAAGATAGTTTGTGGGCTACTTTCTTTGCGTTGGTGGAATCGGTCTTGGGACTCGTACTCTGAGAGAATGTTCTCACATCTTTTGGTCTTCTGATAGCACCTGCGTCAACTCCGTACGCTCTCCCAGCTTGGAATGGGACGGATTTGGCCAGCGGTCCCCGTTCCGGAGAAGACACGATGATCGGTGGAGGCTTCGGTTTTCGTGATGATGTACGAGGAGGAAAGTCTGAGCTTGGTGCCGCATTGTTCCCATGGCCTTGGCTTCTGTCCACGAAGTCCTTCCGGTATTTCTCTTGAGTTGCCTTTTCTTGCTCAAGATCCTGAAAGAGGAACGGGGATATCTCTTTGGTGGGTGCTTGACGGAGAAGGATGGTGGATGGTCTCGAGCGGACAGAAGTTCGACTAGAAGATGGCTTACTGAGATCGGCAGCAGAAGCGGCAGGTGACGCCTTTTCTTCCGAAGCTGGTGCAGAAGGATCATCGGAGACCTTGAAATTGGCGAAATCCTTGCAAGGCCAGTCCCCATGGATGACACTGGAGGCGCCGCGATCGATGGACTCTTCCAAGGGAGCGGCGTGCATAGCATCCCAAGAAGTATGCGTGTCAGCGGACGGTTGCGTTCCAGCTTCGGGTTCATGGCCAGGCAGTTCTGCAGGTAGTCCACCTTCGTCGGGATCGTCGTTGTTGATAAGTTTACGACTTTCCTCATCATCGGTACCCTTGCCAGCTGTCTGTGAGCGCTCTGTGATGCTTCGAGCAAATGACAGAGGGCGCGCGAGGATTGCACTTGACCGACGAGATTGGTCTTTCACAGCAGATGGCTGACGAAGATCACGGGCGCTTGTCTTGTGTCTCAAGGGGGAGATCGGCATCAGTAGCTTGGGCTTCACCTTCGTCTCCCAAGAGAATGCGAGACGCTGAATCGGTAATGCGAAGTGTGGGTCCTCCCTTGGAAGTGTTTCGCACACGCCTGACTCGGAAGCCACCAAGGGGGGTCGGAGCCATGGACAGTCGCAGGAGAGGTTCTACCTTCGTTGGCAGGTTCGTCGTCATATGGAGCCGGGCTCGACAATACTTCTTTCATGCTCAGAAGCTCAGCATCCCTAGCAGCCGAAGTCCCACCGGTGTCTGAGCCGCCTCGGCTTGCCGCATTGACTTCAGTACCAATAGCTGGGGTTGTCGGAGCTTCCGTAGCCTCGCGTCCATGGCCCCGGGCGGGTGTATCATTTTCCCATTTCGAGCTGTGGTCCTCATGGTCAGGGCTGCAATTGTTCACACCTTGAGGCAGATGCTGACTCCGGCTTGGCGGAGGAATCGAACTTTGTCGGCCTGTCGGTCTGGAAGAGGTAGATGGTTGACCGCCAGTAATCTCGCGGCCCTGTGACTGCTGGAGGTTGGTGGGCGGAGTGACGGCTAGATTACTACCAATATCGATACCATGCTCGGTGTCTGGAAGAGCTTTGTTCAACTTGTTGTTTACCCGAGGTGGAATCGTGTAAGGAGAGCCCCTAGCCGTGACTGCATGCCGACCACGGGAGGTCGAACGGAAAGGGCCTCCCGGGGAGGTTTGTCTTGCCTTTACCACAGCAGGAGAATGTACTTTCTCTCGAATCGCATTTAGACGACTATCTTTCTCCTGTTTCTTTTCACCAGATCCCCAGGCCGTCTTGCCAATCGACCGACGTAATCGCATTGCTGAGGTCTTGGTCTGGCGAACAGAAGGAGTATCGACGTGACGCGCGCTAGGGACTGGAGCATGGAGTCTCTAGGCTTGGGGAGTTGACTCGATGAGAGAGGACGATCCGAAGTGTTGGCCGGCGCACTGAGGGTTGCGTTGCCGCCAGAAGTCTTCTTCAACTCGTTACCACCTTTGGGGGCATTGTCTGGCGCTGAGAAGGGCAACTTCCCGGCTTTGTTAACATCTTCGCCGTTGGAGTCTTCGATCTTCAATCCACGCATGCCTTCTATGAAGCTTTCACCAAGGCTAGGTTTGACAGAGGACGCTGCTGTCTCTTGGCCTCTGGCTGGGGCGATGCCGGATTTAGATGGTTCCATCGCTGGCCACTCCTCCTCTGGATCTTGACGTCCAACAGGCGATAGAGATCGACGCAGTGGGCGCTCTGTGCAATCAATGAGAGATCTGCGAACGGGGGGAGCCGAACTTGAGCGCTGCTACCGGGAGACTCGGTAAAGGTTTATCAGCCGGGCTAGGATGAAGGGGAGGTTTGTATCGTTCGTTATGAATGGGGGTGTGAGAAGCAGCGGAGGAAGCAAGCGTTCGTTCCTTTATATAAGTTAGTGAATTCAGCACAACATCTTTGGAAGTCCTCACAGTGTTTTTGTGCGAAGTTTTTCGGAGTGAAAGCAAAGTCTTCGCTGCGGTCTGAGTGCCTTGTTTTGAGTCCATCTTCTCACGAGACTTTAGAAGTCCCAGATGTTTGGAGGCGCTGCTAATCCAGCCTCGTTTCTTTGACTGGCCAGTTGACGAAGCAGGGTTTAGGGGTGATGATCGTGGATGGGCAGCGGTACCGGCGTCTGACTTGCCAGTCGGGGTAGAAAAGTGAGCAGCTCCAGAATAGTTTGGGATGCGAGAGATCGGAGGGTCAATGTACGGTGTTGGCTTGCGAGGACGGAGACCAGTGGGTTTCGCAGATGGTTGACTGTAGAGGTCGTCGGAATCATCAGCATCAGCGTACATCTGACCTCCTCTCAGCGAAGACATGGTTTGTAAATGAGTTGCCGTGTGCACTCAATCATCAAAAGAGATGTCGCGCTAATTTGATTGTAAACGCGAAGTGAAGGTATATGTTTGTTTTCGTAAGTCGTGGCGGCTGGGTGTTGTCGCTAAATTCACAGCATGTATAGAGCACATTTTAGTAGAGATGCAGCCGGAGGCCTCCCGTTCTGCCGTTTATCCATTTTTCACAGACATAGGAGACCCTAAATCGTCTCATTCTCCCAGCCATCAACCTTCTTATGCGTTAAGGATCATATCATGGAAAGTCCACTTCACAGAACCGACCCTGGCCCTCGTACTTTGGCTGCCCCCTTCTTCAAATGCGCATCAATAACAAACGCGATTGATCAGTCATGCTCATCCTCGTTGTTCCCACTTTGTGTGGCTCCAATCCCTTTCTTCTGCTTACTGGCTTCATACTGCTCCATATTGGTCGCCTTCCAGTTCGGACCCCCCAAGTCAGTATCCTTCAGTCTTCTCTCGTCATCAATTTGAATGCCTCGCTCATCAGCCAGTGCCTCAAGCCGCCGTTGTTCCAAGAGCATATCTCTGAGGAAGTCCGTTGTCTTTGCCAACATGACTTGCTCACTTCGTTCCTGGCCTAGAGCCCCAGGCACCATCCGCGACAGCTCAGTGAAACGTTCCCTAATGGCTGTGCGTCGCTTATTTTCAGCATCCTTGTGGTTGAAACTCTTCTGACTTGCTGTGAGGCGTGGTTTGGAACCCTTGGATGACTTCTTAGCTGAGCTCGACCGCCTTGCCGTAGATCGGCTTTCGGACACTTCTGAAGACTCCCTTGATGAGGGGTCCGACTCGGTAGCTTCCTCTTTGGACATCCTGCTAGGACACTCATCAAGAGCCTTACTATAGCTGGCACAAAACCAAGGAGACCCGTTCTTTGACGCGATGGAAACTGAGAGAAATGAAAAGGCCCGAGAAGGCGAGAAGCTGATGTGAAAGTCACAGGACTAGCCTAGCTCATCTGTCCCATGGGATGAATGCATCAGCGACATAGAGCAACCTTTATGGAATATACGAGGAGACTGTCCGTTGCGGATCGAGAGGACTCCAAGGCAATACGAGTTGTAGATAGATAGATAGGTACTTGTAGATGACCATCTCGACGACTTCAAATTAAACTTTGTGGCCCTGCCGCGGCTTTAAGCCACATGCATGTGGCTAAGCCCGGCCCCTGCGAGTTCCGCCACTTTCTGTCGAAATGAACTCACGTTCCGCCATCATATACTCCCTCCGCAAATACTGAAAAAGCCGCAATTCCTCTGTCTTGTTTCAAAGCACTCTGCATAGACATCACTCTCGTATCTTCACATCTCTCCAGACTCGACAATATGAGCAGATTAAGGCCACTGCAAGGTGCCTGCAACTGCGGCCGCAACATGTATTCCGTGATTGTTCCGGAAGACGCAACAGAGCGGGCACAAGTGTACTTTGACGACAGCAGCGATAGCAGTATGTTCCCCTCCCTGAACCAAGAGTGTTCTTATGGACTGATCTAACCTGTCTATGCAGGACGTAGTCAAGCCACACCATTAACAGCATGGCTACGAGTTCCTTTGACGTGGTACTTCTCGTCCACACAAGCCTTCTTCCCCGACGAAACCCACTCCTCGATTCGACGTACCTTCAGTCCAACACATGCACCACATAGCCAGCGTGTCTTCTGCGGCTACTGTGGCACACATCTGTCATACTGGACCGAACAACCTGCCACGGAAGCCGAGTACATGAATGTCACACTAGGAAGTCTTTTGAGCCGAGACCTTCAAGCCCTCCAGGATCTGGATCTGCTTCCCGAGGATCTCGACCTTGAAGATATGCAGCCTTCTCAACAAAGTCTCGTCCAAGCCCCCACAGAACAAGCTGTGCTCAGTCAAGCCGGAAATCAAGGGCTCACTCGCACACAGCGAACCGGTAGAACTGGAGGTCTGTCCTGGTTTGAAGAACTCCTTGAAGGAAGCCGTCTAGGCCGATCCCAGAATATCAGACGTGGTGTTGGAGTCAGTGCAGATGGGACGACGTCGGTGGAATGGGAGATCTCAGAATACATCGAAGATGGAAGTGAAGACCTGGATTCTGCATCTACATCGGCAGGTTCGAAACGCAAGATTGGTGACGTGGGAAGCGACGCAATGGTGTTGTGAGATTGCACGCGCGAGTGTCGAACAAACAGATGCGAAAGGAGCTAGAGCAACAGGTACATACTGGAGCAACGCCAGTGGGCCGGCTAGCGTATCAAGCCTGCTCCTCTGGAGACGTGGGAAAGAAGCTCATAATATGGGGAGCAGAAAAACATAGTGAATAAACAAGTCCGCCACGTTTTGTAGTCCCCAAACATCAATCAACATCGAACACAGCCACGGGCCGTGTGTGACCATCTTTTAGGGTATCTTAATCGTTATAAATACAAATCAGATTTCCCTTTGTCTCAAGGGCTCAGGCAGAGTTGCCACTTTGCTGTTGAACAGCTCTTCAGCTTGCTGCCACACCCTGGTTGTCTTGCGGTCTTTCAGAGACAAGAGGCTGGGCAAAAGTGCCTGGCTGAACGCTTCGCTTGCCTCTCGTGGGAGCAAGCTAGGTAGATGGTCTATCGAGATCACGGAAAGAGGAGGATTGCTGTACCCAGGCACTGGTAATGTCGGATTTGCGAAGGTACTGTTCTCGTTATAGATGGGGACCGGGTTGTGCGGGTTGGTGGTGTCGCACGAGACATCGCAGACGACCGAGAGCTTGCGCTTTGGCGAGGAGAGCGATTCTTTATTGAGGAAGGGTGGGATCGGTTCGGACAGGTAGATACAGTTGACAAAGATGTCGGACTCGACAATCTCGGTGAAAGGTCCGCCCTTGGCCGTCTCTGCCATATCCCACTTAATGATTTGTTCGTCTGGAATGCCCGCTTGCCGGCACAAGTCCACCGCACCTCTACCGCAGCGGCCGAGAGCGCCAATGACCAAGACAGTCGGCTTTCGTCCGGCTACCTTCTCGCCTTCCGCGATTTGGGCCCGGACGTCGTCCAGCAGGAGATTTTCGTTTGGGTAACTGGATACGGCGGGCATTCTTGTAGCGCTCGGATTCTTCAGCTGGTGTGCCCAGGCCATGATCGCGAGAGCAGCACCAGCATAGCCTGCGTGGTATCCGAAAGCAGCAACACGTCGGCCGGTATCATCGGTGAGGAACTCTAGGTCCAGCAGAGTCCCGCCGCCGCGAGGGAATCGAGAAAGGACTTCTTGCCAGCCTGCTTGGCCCTTGTAGCAGTGTGCAAATTGCACATGTGTGTGCTTGAGGGGAACTGCTTATCGTCAGAAACAGAACGTCTTCCCTAAGGGGAGGACTTTGGACGTACAGCTTTCCTCCGGCAGCTCTTTGAGTCCGATGATGATATGGTCTGTAGGCGCATCCACCCAAGAACCCTCAGGAACAAGGGTGGCGCCTACTGCCTCGAACTCAGAGTCGTCAAATATTCTCTCTGGGCTTCTCTCGATGTTCACTTTATATCCTGCATCGATCAATGCCTTGGCCGTTGTAGGAGTCACTTGCTGTGGTCAGTCATGAGCTTCCATGAGCAGAGGGCGTCCACGTACAGGCAGATCTATGCTCTAGAGGCTTGGACTCTGATCGGAGATGCAAGGTAGTCGCCATGATTGCTATAGCTTTCTCTTGAGAGGTAGACAGGTTTTGCGTGCTCAAGAAGGATATTTGTGGTCGAGGTGTTATGACTCAAGTCTCTCAATGCCGCAATTTGGTTGCAGGGACTTTTTCCCCATAACTTTTCTGCCACCGCCAACTTTGAGCCGGAAGAGTTCACTCAACACCCGGGTCCAGACTCTATGCACGCCAACGCCAGTGAGCGATTTCACTCGAAATTACATACTGAACTACTGCACAATGGCAGACTTGAAGACAGGGATCCCTACAGATGCGCCGCCGTCATATGAGGCATTGTCTGTTCCTCCTCCAGAGCCTCAATCTGGGGCTCCACCACGTCGCCTACGACCTCCCCCGCCTCTTGAGTTGCCCGCATTGAACTTGTTGCGTGGGAAACGGGTCATCCTTGCTTCGCAGTCCCCGCGACGAAAACAGCTCCTTGCCCAGATAGGGCTCACAAATATCGAGATTGTGCCATCAAAATTCGAAGAGAACCTGCCCAAGTCGCTCTCGCCTTTCGAATACGTTCTCGCGACTGCAACTCAGAAGGCGCTGACGGTCTACAAGCAGGAGTTGGACAACGAAGAGAAAGGAGAGCCAGCATTAATCATCGCCGCAGACACTATTGTGGTCAGCAGTCTAGGCGAGATCCTGGAGAAGCCTAGGAGCGAAGTACAGCATATCAACATGCTTAAAGGATTGCGAGATACGGGGCTGCACAGGGTATACACCGCCGTTGCCGTCGTAACACCTCTACAGAGCGCGAGGGATCCCAGGTTACGCATTGGAGACCGCGACAGAAGAGACCACAGTCAGGTTTGATCCAGATATCACTGATGATCTGCTGCTAGCGTACGTTCGCACGAGGGAAGGTGCGGACAAGGCAGGCGGATATGGCATTCAAGGCACCGGGGCTATCCTTGTTGACAGAATAGAGGGGAAGCTTCGACAACGTGGTCGGGCTGCCTTTGAGGACGACACTGAGGCTCATAGAGAAGGTGATGGCGAAATCTGATGATGATGACATCCTTGCAGCTGAGGCTCTGCTTGAAGAAGACGAAGAATAATAACATAAGCTAGAATGTCACATTTTGTCTCCCTCTTGCATCGGCGGGCGGTTATATTGGAAAACGAAGGGATTTGAAGTGTGTCCACATAGAGTGCAGGGTAGGGCGAATGAATGTTCAATGACGGATATCGATTGCGAACTCCTGTTTATCTCGATGAAGTCATATACAGATCAATCTGCTCGGCGCAGCCTTCCACCTCCCGGAGGCCAGTTATTTCAAGTTCTTCAGCTTTCCATCATGACCCAGAGCAGACACATCTGTTTTGCCAATGGTCGCATCATTCGCACCGGCGTGCCAGATTCTCTTGACTGCCTCGGTGACGCCGACATCGTTTGTCTCAAATTCGTAGAAGCCAATCGCAACAATGACGGTGGCCAGGTTCAGCAGCCACATGCAGGTTTTCCTCAGGGTCGGGTGTTTGTGAATGGGAATGTAATCGATAACGATTGACCTGAACTGTTTAGCCTTCCAGCATCTAGTAATGACAGAGCTGTATCTTACTGGAAACCCATATGTGAGTGCACGATAATGGAGAAGATAAGTGCTGCATCCAACGCTGGGCTCACTGATCCAGCAGCGAAAGGAGCGATTGTCAATGGTACCAAGCCGACGGACAACAATCGTTCAAACGTCCAGTGGTAGCTTCCATGGAGAGGATCGGGTTTCGGGACTGGCGCTGGGTCGTTAACGCCTCCCTGGATGACTTGAGGACCTGCCGGAAGAATCTGTCTTCGGGCAGAGGTTGAAAAAGGAGCCACGCGCAAGGTTGTTGACCACTTTGGCGCCAGCAACGGCCGTGACGATATAGATGGAGCAGTTCGGAGGATACGGAGAGGTTGAGTTGTGGAGAGTAGGCGACTCGGGGACGAGGCGACAAACTGTGTCTGCCGTAGCAAGGTTGTTCTTGACACTGCCGCCATCTTGAACGCGGGCTGGAGTTATCTGCCGTCGTCGTTCTGAGAGAACATGCACAGCTGAGAGTGACTGAAAGAGACTCGGATCGGGGAGCGACAGCGATGCTGCCATCATATTGCCGACTCGCCAAGAACATTGTTCCGAGCCAATCATTAGCTTCGTATTTCATACTACAATTTTCACGACATACATAGGTACCTACTGCGTTCACAGCACTTAACTGGACTCTAGGTGTACAATGATAAAGCAGGAATCCACCACATACTCACATAAACGGTCGTAATGGACGGCAACATACACGATCTGTTAAGCAGTCTCAGCGACCTGCCGTTGTTCACCTACCGATGATAGACGTCCTGCCCATGAAAATCCAAGATTATTACCACAGATCGGAGAAGGTACCCAGTAACTCATACTGGAAAGTGGCCCCAAGGGATGAATATCTCCTATTGAGCACTGCATGGTCCCTGTCTTAATGGGAAGAGTTGGTATGGAGGGCGGCGGATTTGAGATACTGCACCCTGAGCGAGCCCTGGTCAAGGTAGGAATCAATCTGTCGGTCCCGCCTCCGAGAGAGATATTGCCCTGTGAATGTGAGTCCGCGGTCTTGATATGAAAGATGCAGTGCCTGTGTGAGTCCATGTGATCACTCTCCTAAGCATCTCAGGCCAACACAATCTCTGGCGGAAAGTACTGTTCCATCAGCAAGCCTTAGCTATGCCAAGGGAGAGAGTCGTGCTCATTGCTGCTGCCCCAGCCGGAGATGTGTTGGTCCCACTAGACGCCTCCCGGGAGGTATCAGAGTGGCGCACATGAGGATAGGCCTCCCAGATGGTCAAGAAGACTCAAACAGAGGGCGTCAAGGTCGTGGAGCCGAAGAAAAGAGCCACCAAGGACCTCTGCAACCCTACCCATGAACGCATGATGAGTGTGATCTGGACCGCTGGTTAGCGGTCATGGTCCGAGAATGACAAGACACAGCCCCATCACCGCCATCTACCAGGCAGTCGTTTGCACTTCTTTGGAATCATGAAGAACGCACAGTGGGAGGGTTGCATCCCATATCTGCCTGGTAACAGATACGCATTCATAGGCAACGGATATACTCAGACGGTAGTCGACCTGGAGGTCATCCCGCGTGGTTTGACTACTCTTGTCAAACGACGTAACGGCTTGCAAGAAGCCCATGGACAGTTACTGTAATATCCAGCTTGAGAAGAGATGAAAAGCGACCCATAGTGGGCTTCGGAGTGAAAATATAGCCCCCGGCACCTATGGGATGGTACAGACACCTGACGCGGTTCTTGCTTGAGTCTCGACCTCCATGAGCCTGCCTGACGAGCTTAGCTGAAGTTGGGGAGGGTAATCATTTTTAGGCGGCGGACAATCGCGTGGATGGGCTCATTTTCAACCAATACTAAATCCACTTGTGTCTATGAGTACACGAATAGAGGGCGCAGAACGGCATCGAGGAAGTGCTGGTTGGCGGATAAAGGCGGGTTACGCGGAGCATGGGCGGCTCTGTAGGCACCTAGCTAGGTACCTAAGTACCCATAAAGTATGCTGTTAGAAAGGAAGACCGGGCGCTATGGGCTGGTCAACCCTTTTAGTCCCTCTCGCTTTTTCTCCGCCTACTAATTAATACGTGATCCATTCGCATGCTCATCGTAGACTCATCAATTGAAAGCCTGCGCCCTTTGCTGGTCAATCAGTCGCATCAATCTTTTTTTAAGATGTCAGGATCCTGTCGACTACCATAACCTCAATACAGATTGCAGTTGACCCTTCGCACTCACGTCAACTCCATCAAGCGTCAAGGACTCGCCCCATCTCCCATCATGTCGAAGCGGAGTTGGCAAGAGGCCAACCTGCCCTCCCCACGATCTGCCCCCAGCCTGCAGCGGGCAGGTTCTTCTACCTCACCTCATTCCTATGCATCGCCTACACAGACGTCGCCGAAGAAGGTACGCGGGTCTTTCGATGAGCCTGCTCTTATCGCAAAAGGCCCACCCAAACCGCAGCGCACCAATTCTACCAATGGAGTCCCTGGGGATTCCGGTAAGTTACCAGGAATTTCAAGAAAAGTGAAGGCGTGTGCGGCATGTCGCAAACAAAAAGTATGTAGCCCGTGGTACATTGCATGCCAGACACTAAACAGTGGCACTTGCAGATCAAATGTATCATGCAAGGAGATCCTCCATGTCAGCGATGCAAAGAACGAGGCCTGTCATGTCGACTAAACAAGAGTTTACAAACGCTCATGTCTGAGGACTCAAAATGGAAGGCGGCAGTCACAAAAGATATGACGGTTCTATATTCGACAGTGGAAGAAATAGTCCGGACGCTGCAATTACCGACATTGCCGCAGATGCTCACATCAACCCAAGATCCGGCGATCTTCTTCGATCAAGAAGAAAACAACGAACAAGACGATGAAGACCAGTCGTTTGACAATTCGCCCAAGGTCACACCCGTCGCCGATAACTTATCGCACGTTCCAATCGAGTCATTGTACCAGATCACCGGTATGCGGTCTTTGCGAGCGACGGAAAATATCACCGAAGATCAGTCACGAATCTGCAAGCAACTTCGTGACTCTGACTTCATCGCTCGCGGCATCATAAAACAAGAGGATGCCGAGTATCTGGCCACTTACTACCTCAGCAAGCTCGATCCGTATATCTGGCACATGTGCCCCGACTACACAGATCTCGAGTCCTTCCGGCGCCGCTCACCTACGCTAACTGCCTGTATTCTGACCGTGGCCGCCCTTCACGACACCAAACTAGGTCACCTCTATTCCATTTGCAACAAAGAGTATAGGAGGCTGGTGGCCAACGCAATGTTTGAGAGAAAGATTGATATGGAATACTTGAGGGCACTGGTGCTTGGATCGTACTGGCTGAGTGATATCTCGTGGACACTATCCGGATATGCAATTCGCCGAGCCACTGAATTCCAGCTACGGCGTTTCTACCACGACATTACGGAGTCGATACGGTCACCCGGCTCGGTAGACCCAGAAAACCTGCAGGAAGCCATTGACGGTATCCGAGTGTTATACGCTCTCTACATCTGTGACCATCATCTGTCAATTCTCTACGGTCGATCTTCTATCATGCGCGACAATGAGAGCTACATCACTGGGTGGGAAGCATATCTCGCATGCTCATTGTCCACGGACGCCGACCGCCGAACTGCCGGGCAGATCTGCTTGATGTATCTCATGAATCAAATCCGGGAAACTCTTGGCCCTGAAGACACCACCGCAGTGTTGCCAGCTTCGGCTCTGACTAAGATCGCAGGCTTTGAACGGGATCTGGACGATTGGATTGCAAGGTTTTCCAGGCATAGTAAGGCGAAGGAAATCTCCTTGTAACTGGCTGCACTGACCACCTTCCAGATCCAAGTCAATACATCGGCAACTGGCCCAACAAAGGGGCTATCATGCATTACCACTGGGCTAAACTGTACTTGCAGTCGTACGTGCTTCGGGGACTACCCGACAGTGCGGCTGTCATTCCAGAACACTTCCTCGAGAATGCGTCGGCTGCTGTGTTCGCCGCCACAGCAATCATCAACCTGCTGCTGGAGGATAAGGATGCGCAGCAAGCTATTGCGTACGTACCGCATCATATACACGGAATGATCGCGTTTGCTTGTATGTTTTTGCTCAAGATTGCCACCAAGCACAGTGAGCAGTTATTTGTGGACAAGGTCCGGTTCCAGAAATTGATCGACGCGTTGGCCCAACAATTCAAAGCTACAGACGTCGGGAAAGATCATCTGATTCATCGAATGGCAGAGGGGCTGGAAAAGATGGCAGAAACACTCGGTGGAACTCCCCGTGCAAAGAACCGCAAGGTCAACGGAGAACAACCCAATCGGTTATTGACATCACCGACTCAGGCTGGGGAGAATGCTACCCCTGACCAGAAACCGAACGGGCAACCTGCTGCTCCCGACTACAACACTCTTGACCCCACTGCCTTTGATTTTGGGGATCCCGCTCTAGGACTGGGTATGCCCTTTTTCGACTTCGAGGGCACAACTCTGGATGCAGGGGAGACGATGTGGAATTTTGCCGCATAGTGCGCGTCAGAAGGGCGTCAAACCCGGGGTGGGATCTTGTGTCGGGTGAATGGATACACTATAGCTATTGATAACAGTGTAGACCCAACATGGAGATCGTCCTTCCCCGAAGTAATAAGCTGCTCGATCTGTTAGGAAGTAAGTACCTACTGTGCCTGCAACAAGGCTCTTTATATATGTAGTTCGAGCAACCAATCAGGTGACGTGTAAAGAACATTGCCTTGGCGGGACTAGCGCCATTTTTGCAAAGCACTGCAGAAGCCCATCATCTCGAACTGGAGCTTCCAAGTGAGACTATCGCAACCTGCTTTGAAGCCCGACCCCTTCAATTCATACCGCAGCTGCCTAAACCGCTTCTGTGCCCTTGTTCATCCTTCCGAATGGCGTCTCAGCGGTTGGCGCTGAACTTCCAGCGTTCTCTTCGAAGCCGGCAAGCTCTGAAGGCAATTCAATCTCCTCTCCGACGCTACGCCAACCCCGTCGTACCCACGAGAACTGAAAGCACGACTCTGTCAAACGGCCTGACGGTAATGCTTCCGTGTGTTGCTGCAAGGTACGGTAGAGCTGATTTGTGGTAGATTGCGACCGAACATTCGCCATGGGCCCAGACCTCGACAGTTGGTGTTTGGATCGACGCTGGGAGTCGAGCGGAAACAGACAAGACCAATGGCACAGCACACTTTCTGGAGCATCTGGCCTTCAAGGTAAGAAGGGGTTGCTACGATATGCCTGTACAAATACTAAGAAATGAAGGGCACTGGAAAACGCAGCCAGCATCAACTAGAGCTCGAGATTGAGAACATGGGTGGCCACCTGAATGCCTACACTTCGGTATGAAGACCTGTTTCCTCCACCTGGGCTTTTTGCTAACACGCCGAAAGCGCGAAAACACCGTCTACTACGCCAAGTGCTTCAACTCCGACGTACCGAAGACTGTTGACATCCTCTCCGACATTCTCCAAAACTCCAAACTCGATCCCGCCGCTGTCGAGCGAGAACGAGACGTGATCCTTCGCGAACAGGAAGAGGTTGACAAACAATTGGAGGAGGTGGTTTTCGATCATCTCCACGCCACTGCATACCAACACCAGCCTTTGGGACGGACCATCCTCGGACCAAGGGAGAACATTGAGACCATCTCCCGTCAAGACCTGGTGGACTACATCAGCACCAACTACACCGCAGACCGTATGGTTCTGGTGGGCGCCGGTGGTGTTCCCCACGAGGAGCTGGTCAAGCTTGCAGAGAAAAGCTTTGGCTCGCTGAGAACTGCTCCGCCAACGTCGTATGCTGCTGAGCTGGCCGCCGAGCAAAAGCGCAAGCCCGAATTTATCGGTTCTGAAGTCCGAATCCGAGACGATACTATTCCCACAGCTCACATTGCCATTGCGGTCGAGGGTGTCAGCTGGAAGGATGACGATTACTTTACCGCCCTGGTCACCCAGGCCATCGTTGGCAACTGGGACCGAGCTATGGGGAACTCCCCATACCTTGGAAGCCGATTGAGCACTTTCGTCCATGCCAACAACCTGGCCAACAGCTTCATGAGCTTCTCAACGAGCTACAGTGACACTGGGTATGTTGAACTGAATGGTCAATGCACGGCCGGAAGCTGACACATGTTGATTTAGTTTGTGGGGCATCTACCTCGTTTCCGAGAACAAGACTCAACTCGATGACTTGGTTCACTTTACTCTTCGCGAATGGACGCGACTGTGCTTCAATGTTTCCGAGGCCGAGACCGAGCGGGCCAAGGCTCAACTGAAGGCATCGATTCTTCTATCCCTCGATGGGACGACGGCAGTGGCCGAAGACATCGGTCGACAGATCATCACCACTGGACGGAGAATGGAACCCGCCGAGATCGAAAGAGTGATTGGCGCCATCACCGAGAAGGATGTGATGCGCTTTGCTCAGAAGAAGCTGTGGGATCAGGACATTGCCGTTTCCGCCGTTGGTTCGATTGAAGGTCTCTTGGATTACAACCGGATAAGAAACGACATGAGCCGCAACACGGTGTAGAAAGGGTGATGTGGCTTGGGCAAAGTGAGGTAGAGACTTGTATTGTACAGTGCGGCATAATGCAAAAAGAAGTGCAGACGTGTGATGCTCGATCTGTCTTGATAACCTGTTACAAGACTGGGATGGTCTATACGTCTCCGGATCTGTTCTGAAGCAGCTATACTGTGTACTAAGTATTCAAACACATAAACCCACGCATTTGCCCTTGAAACCGCCAAGATGGAGATTGCCTGACTAAGATGCATCGTGGCGAGGCTGTGGGGAGATTCCAATATCAGTCAGTCTTTGGACCCGCAGAAGAAATCTTCTATGACGGAAGACGGGCGAAACGCGTCGGACGACGATGTCCTGGTCCGGTAGTACGTCCGAGCAGCGGCATGATGGGAAGAAAACCACAGAACCGTCTGGTTGCATTGACAGAAATCACTCTCTACGTTCTGTCGCTTATGCCTCGGTAATTGGACATTTCGTGACTGTGGTGAGGGTTTTTTCCATGACGCAAGACTGACACGGTTTTTCTGAGATCCTCTACACGGCCAAATGTCAGAAACATCAGTGATATCCACGAACGTCGTACCACAATTGGTGCGCAGACCCAATATGCGCCTACTAGGGTATTCAAAAGACCGGATCATCAGCCCTGAATGGAGGTATATCCCCTATATCTGTTCCAGGGCTGACAAATGGACCGTGTCCAGCTCCAGTATGGGACAAGAGGATATGTGCTTTATGTTCATACTTTATAGTATCCCAAGCCCAGGAGCACATACATGACCTGTACTCATCCGCTTCATCCGTTTAAAGCATACTATATATACCTTATATCCATCCCATACCCTTACCATACTCATACTCATACTCAACTCATACTCACACAGGTACATACCAATAGCAGCAACCCATAGCTCCTGACCATCCGCAGCAACACCACGACGTTACCTCATCCGTCCACCACCATCATGTCGACCAAAAATCTCTCGCTCATCTTCACCAAGATCCCCGAAGCCTTTCCCGTGCCAGGCGAACATCTCACGGTGAAGGATGTCGGCTTCGACCTCTCCCAACCGGCTCCTCCCAACGGCCTGGTTCTCGAGACGCTCTATGTCTCATTTGACCCATACATGCGCGGTCTGCTGCGCGACCCTAAGGTCCCATCATACATGCCGGCCATCCCAGTGGGTTCGCCCGTTCTTGCGGGGTTGCTAGCCAAGGTCCTCAAATCCAACCACCCAGACTACAAGGAAGGCGATATCGTCTCAGAGCGGCTGCCTGTGCAGCAATATAACGTATGGAAACCCTCCGAATCGAGCCCCAACCCGCCGCGCAAGATCGATCCCTCCGCCGGGCCCGAGGACATTCGCCACTACCTTGGCGCGCTGGGCATGCCGGGTTTGACGGCGTACTCATCGCTCTATGAGATCGGAAAGCCCAAGAAGGGTGAGACCATTGTCGTTTCTAGTGCTGCCGGGGCTGTCGGTCAATTGGTCGGCCAGCTCGCCAAGCACGAAGGTCTGACTGTTCTGGGCAGCGTCGGCAGCGACGAAAAGCTCGACTTCATCATCAACGAACTCGGTTTCGACGGCGGCTGGAATTACAAGAAGGAGAAATCGACCAAGGATGTCATCAATCGTCTTACCGATGGCAAGGGAATCGATATCTTTTACGACAATGTTGGCGGCGAACAGCTCGAGGGCGCTATCGACACATTGAAATTGTTTGGACGGTAAGTCCACCCCAGTACTACCTAGGTAGTAGTAACACGAGATACATATACTAACATTCTCCTGTCTACAGAATCGTCGAATGCGGCCAAATCAGCCAATATAACCTCCCCCCTGACCAGCGCTATGGCATCCGCAACCTCTTCCAGGTCGTGGCCAAGCGTCTGACCATGAGAGGATTTATGGTCGGCGATGCCGACATGGGCCCCAAACACGCTCAGGCCCTGCAGCAGAATGTGGGCAACTGGCTCAAGGAGGGCAGCTTCAAAGCAAAGGTCCACGAGTGGCAGGGGATGGAGAATGCTGCCGAAGCCTTTGTCGGCATGTTGAAGGGTGAGAACTTTGGCAAGGCCATCTTGAAGGTCAAGGTGTAAAAAGTGCTTTAGTATATCCTACATAGCATAGCATGTTGTTGCTTTGAGCTGTGAATTAAGGTCCGCTGGTTCACCAAGTACTCAGTACTATGTATGTACTAAGTACTAAATAGTAGGTACTGCTTAAAATACCTGGGAACCTTAAAACTTGCTACGGTCGCTCCTGCTTTCCTCGCCCTTCTCCTTCGCTCTTGCCTAAACTTCAAAGTTGTAGGTTGGATCTAGGGTTGACCTAGGTTCGACCTAGGATCGATCCCTACCTAGTACTCAGAGATCATACCTGGATCAGACGTAGGTCAGAGATCAGCGATCAGCGATCAGAACCGGATCAAAACCAGATCAAAACCGGATTAAACTTGAAGCTTAAAGTACCCCTACTTAGTGCTAAACAGCCTCCCTGAGAGGGGCTGGCCCGGGCCCAGATCAAACTAGATCCGAGCTGGGATCGAGCTGGTACCGGGCTGGTATCGAGCCACTGGGGCTTAGCCCACTCTAGCTCCGAACTGGCTCGGTCTGGCTCGGTCTGGCTCGCTACTAGCCCGGGCTAGCTCACTTATGGCAACCCCCCAGCCCGAGCTGGTACCGGGCTGGGATCGAGCTGGCACCACGTAGGGAGGGCTGGTTTACTTTGGTTTCACAATTGATTGTTTCGGGAAGGAGCAACCCAGAATGGGTAAGTACCTATGGCAAGTACGACTGGGTGCAGAATACTTAGGTACCTAGGTAGTATTTAGATAGGTACTCGAAGCTGTATAGACTCTCGAAGCTCGAAGCTAGGTACTCGAAGCTACATACTTAGACACTCTCTAGATACTCGAAGCCGCTTCGATACGGTATAGATACCGTCTCGATATCGTCTCGATACCGATTTGAACTATAGGGGGTGGGCATGTAAGTACCAGGTTATAATACCTAAGTAGGTACTAGCCCTTCGATAGGAGCTTCTGCTTCCTATCGCTGAAAAGCCCTGCAGGCAGGCAATAGAGACCGAGACCGCCGAGGACTGCATTCAGAGAGTGCAGTGGCAGCCCAGGGGAGCACAGGCGACAAATGTGAATTCAGTGGCGTTAAGCGGAAGCCGAGTTCTCTCATGGACACGAGAGCATGAATCCGGAAAACGGCACACCTCAAAAGACAGGACCACCAGAGCCAGAGCCGGCTGAATGCAGCGACTACATACTTACCTAGTAGTATGTACCTAAGTACGTACATAGTAGTACTTACTGGAAAGACGTCGACCTCTCCCGGTCAATGACTGAGGGCATCTAGAACGTGGAGCTACTACTGTAGGCACTACTAAGTAGGTACTTACTTAGTAGTGCTAGCGCACTGGGCACAACGATAGCACGACTAGCGTCGCAAATTGTTGACGCTAGCACCTAAGGCTGCTTTTATCGCAGAGCCTCTCTCACCACTTCCCCTTTCCAGGAGGCTCTATCCTACAGGGAATCTTGCTGTCCCTGGCGGAGTACATTAGTACTATGTACCTTTGTGTGTGCTGAACGGAGCCCCGAATTATGAGGGTGCAGTGTTTGTGGTTGCGAAGTAAATACTGGTAAGTACCTACATATTATGAACATAAGCACATATGGCTCAGGTAGCCGTCCTATAAACCCACTTAGACGGTCGGATATATACTAAGTACCTGTAGTACTGCTGCTACTTAGTATGTATAGTACAGTAATAGTAGCGAAGCAACTTGAAATAGCGACCGCGTCTACTGTGCTGTGAATCCTCTGTGCAAAGAAAAACACCGTTAGACAAAGAGGTATTCCAAGACATGGGACATCACGGTTGACTTACCCATCAACAACCAGGCCAGCGCCATACATGAAACTGCTCATAGGAGAAGCGAGGAAGGTGATTGAATCGGCGACCTCTTCCATGTCGGCCATTCTTTTTGCGGGGGTCCTCTCGATCTCCTTCTGCATGGCGCCGCTCTGGATGGCCTCTTTCAACAGTGGCGTCGCGACATAACTGTACATAAGTAGCGATCATTCCGTCAACACAGCACGAGCAACGTAGTGGGCGCGGGGGAGCAAAGTCCCACGTTCTAGAGTAGGTAGGAGTAAGTAATTCCTTGCTAGTACTTACCCAGGACAAATGGCGTTGATGCGGATGCCATGGGGAGCATATGAAGTGGCGTCTGTCTTGGTGAGGCCCATCACGGCATGTTTGGCAGCGGTATATGCTGCGACGGGAGTATTCAGGGAAGCTCCCACCACTCCGAACATGGATGCCATATTGACGATTGTTCCTCGGCCGTATCGAACAGAGCTGGAAAGTAGTATACAGCGTCAGCGTCACTGGCAGGCAGTCTTGTGATGAGGGGACGGTGTCTTCAAGGAGAGTCTAATCGTGCGGCTTTAGCAGTCCCAAGTACATGGTACTCACTTTGGTTCCAACGGCTGCTGCTTCAACATCTGTCTGATCTCGGCTCGAGAACTCATCCAGACGCCGTGGAGATTGACGTCGATGACTTTGCGCCAGTCCGAAACACTGAGGTCCGCGGATGGTGCCAGCGTTCCGCCAATGCCGGCATTGTTGACGGCGTAGTCGATCCGGCCGAATTGGCTTACTGTCTGCGCCACGGCGTTGTCGATTGCCTGTTCGCTGGTCACGTCGAGTTCCAGGGGGGAGGACGTCGATGTTGGGGAAAGATTTCTTGATCTCGGCCCCGACTTGCTGGACTGCTGAGGCGTTGAGGTCGGCGATGGCCAGCGCTTTTGCGCCATGCCGGGCGAAGGAGAATGCTGTTGCTTTTCCAATGCCTTGGGATTTTGTAATGTATGTCAGTCAGGATTGATTTCCCGTGCTGGCGCCTGGCTATGGCTGGGGGGAGGGAGTATATGCTAGGGTGGATACAGTATGTGCAAGTAGACAGTACAGTGAGGTATATGTACTTTACTCACCTGATGCAGCGCCGGTTATGAACCCGACTCCTTTTAGTAGTGATGCCATTGAGCGGTGACTTGGTGGTGGTTCTGGTGATTCAATGTTCCCGTCTTGCTCTGGATTATGATGGTTCCTGCGGTTCCAGGTGAGGAAGATGCACCACGACAGAGACTCACCTCATATTTATTTGGAAGTCGCATTATTGCCGCAGGAGTCGAGGCAAGTGGTACGATGTTCTAGTCTGCCGAGGATGTGGTTGGATACAACAAGTATCACCTGAGTATAAACCCACTTTGAAGTTTATTATTCACCCCCCGTTTCTCCAGCCTTGCCGGATCCCCACAAAACAGAAAACAGACAGCCTAATCAGTCCCTAGTCATAATAAGAGCGTACATAAGTAGAGACTACCCAGCAGGCTCGGCGCGATACTGCTGTTGGTCCTCATCCCGTTCTGCCCTGCCATGGACGGATGTTGTCCGTGTAGCTGATGCTCTGATACCGGTACCCAAGACTCATTGGCTCTCCCGATGCTGCTCGTATGTAGCCAGTACTGGACCAGCGGTGTATTATTGAGCTTCGACGAAGACAAACAGGAACAGTCTTTTTGGCGTTTGATAGGTACTATGTATCTCACCTTTCCAGCAGCTTGTCGAGTTAAGTCCCCTTTCAAGCCCACTGTTGTCTATTCTGCCGACAATGACGACAGGGCCTGACTGCATAATACTTGTATGTATGGACACTGTATATACTAGGCTGTTGGCCGGGACGCCCGCACAACCCAGTCCAATCCCCATCACTCGCAGACATGGCCGGATTTCCAGCATGTACGTAGTCACCGGGTCTGGATCGGGGTGCAGCCATGTGGATCCCGACAGAAGATAGAATCTTCCATGCCCGCCGGCCCGGATGGCATCCACCTGGGACGGTATTTCCCGCTTTTCATCACCGAGACCCGTTCATGATCGGTTTTTGGTTTGTCCAGTACACGTACAGTTAGTAGTAGTTCGTGTTATGGTAGCATTGGAGAAAAAGAGAATCCGAAAAAAGGAAGCCCCCGAAAAATAAAATTCAAGTCTGGGTGTAAATATATTCATCATTAGATTATCCCGGATTCTCGGATATCCAAGAACCGGTCGTATCGTCATCACCTCTCATCAAGGCCCAAATCTCTCTCTCTCAGAGGAGGAGCAGAAATCTCGAAAGCCGCAGTAAACCGTCAGCCGGACAACGCCTGATTCTCCGCAAAAATAATATCCCAAATATCATCCTCCAAAGCATTGTCGAGGAAGAAGAACGCCCAAGGACATCTGAAATTAAAGCATAACGGGCCGTTCGTCCGCCACTGGTGTTCGATAGCTGCTCGACAAGGGTCCCAGGGTAATCGTCCACATCCTCAGAAAGGTGATAGTGTGTACTCTGGCAAGACTCCCGCAGCTTGTGTGCTTGTCAAGCTCATGGCCCCTGTCGTGATGAGTTGTAGTCCCAGAATACGTCCTCCGGTGACGTTGTCAAAACTCCAAAGCCGTAGACATATCTCATGATGGAGAGATATAGTCAAAGCTACCGCCGTCGCCATAGCACCCCGGGACACAAAAGTGATAAAACAACTGCCCTGGATCAACGTCGTGCAAACAGGCTGTCATGCAGACAGCGACTGGTGGCAGTAGAAGCAGATGATTTTCATGGTCATGATGTCGATGGCGAGCTTCTTGTCGAGTCTGTCGATTTGCTTTGAGATCGCTCTCTCTCCGCCTTTGCTTTGGCAGCTTTCACGCGGTTGGATGCTTTTTCAATGGCTTTCCTCCTGGTTGCGCTCCATTTTGTAACTTCGCCAGCATAGTACAGTCGATATGCTACATCGTTGTTGTTGATGCTGCCTTTGACGGCACGGATGGTGTATACAGGGCCGAATTGCGGGTCGACATATTCCTCCACCATCTCTAGGCCCTTCTTCTTCAGCTGGGTATTTAAGGACTTCATTTTGGCAGACATGGTGTGGTAGCAACAAGGTGGTAGGGCACCAAGTCACCTATATAAGGGCACTTTCTGTTGACACCACGTGACCGGCAGTGTGGCCGCTGTGAAAATCCGAATTTCGACCGGCAGCCAGCAAAGAAAATTTCTCATGCCACTTTTTGTTGCTTCGGCCATTGGAATTGAGGATCATTAAGGTAGTTGGCTAATAAATAAATATCGACGAGGCTGGACGATGACGTGCATTGGTTCCCGGTCCGGGACACAGAGATGTTGGCTTGGTCTGTCATGACCATGCATGATGAAGGAAATGAGCTCAAGCTCAGATCCAACCGCTTCGACAGATGCCAACTTACCAGGCAACGAACGGATCGATCCGGCTGTATACAACTGACAGTGCAACATTACCTCACAATCGAATCTTCGCTCCCAGTCCACGACCTTCATACCAGATCGCCTCCTGCCATCGACCTATCTTTACGCCCACGTCAGCTCTTGCATCGAGTTTCAAGCTACCTCCAAGAGCATCTCTGATGGTCCCGAAAGCATTGTTGTTCCAGTCTACAGGCAGTCTGGGCGTGAGGTTCTCTCCCGGTACTATGGCGAAGGGATATACCCAGTCGATTGTGCCAATCTCGCTATCGTTATAGTAAGCCGCGGCAGCGATACTTGTGACATACATGGCAAAAGGCGAGACTAGCGTAAGTGTAGCTGTGGACGAGAGTATATGCATCTGCTCTGTCAGCCGCAGCATTCCCATTACTATGGAAGCAAACGTACCGTGGTTTCCTTCAGGAACTTATGGCCGAACATCTTCGGCGTGGGCACTGTCATTTCCACAATTGGATCCGGGAAGTTGGGGATCGAGTCGGCATGGCTTTTGATGGTCAATGTTGTGTTGTAGCCGGAGATGTATCTCGACAGCCATTCACCGCCCACTTCGCCGACCTCCCATGCCGCTCTTGCGACTATTTCATTGGGACCAGGGACTACATCCGCCGAAAGCCATGCATAACCAACTCGTGTATCGTTGACCCAAAGGCTGACATTGCAAAAAGGAATGGAAATGGAGTATTCGGTGGGATTTGTTACATTAACCCTGGCCTGCAGAGTTAACGAGGTTTCTGACGTATCGACGACTTCCATACCATTGATTTCTGGCATATGAAATTCGCCCGTCAGTGGATTGATGAAGATGTTTCCTTGCGCCGGTATCTTGCGCACCACGAATTGCCCCAGGGCAGTAAGAGTGCTTACGTCAACGCTGGCATGGACTGAGAGCGCGGCTCCTTGTCCGAAGATCAACTCTTGGACGACTTTCGCAAACACAGTGTCATCTTTGATCTCCAATGGTGCGTCTTTGACAATGGATTGAACCAACAAGTCATTGTCGATTCTGGTTGCATTGGCTGTTTGCCATTCGCTGAGATCCAAATTGCCCAGTAGATCCCCCTTGTAGAAGACATCCGCGTCTGCTCTGACTCGGTCGACGTCCAGGTTGATGTCCATGTCTAAAGGGAGCCCAACCAAGACTTTGACAGCCGCAGATATTTTTGGGCGAGTTCCCTTTATTGGATCAGGCAAGGAAAACTGCGCGTCGGCCAGCGAAAAGTTCTTGATCAAGTTGTCAAAAGGATGTCCAGGGAGAGAGAACGGTATTGTGGTCTCGCGCAGTATCTTTCCAATCCACCCTGGCGTATTCACATCCTGCTCACCACCTCGAATGTAGACCGTGGTGTCTCTGCCCTCCAGATACTTCCCGATGAAACTATCCAACGGGGATGTGTTTGAATGTGGACATATCTCGGTCAGAGACGTAGGCAATTGGCGCACCAAAGCAGCAACACTTGCCGTGATGTTCTGCTTCGGCAGGATATGGATGGGACTGGTCTTAGCCGTTGCGAATTGGAGATAATCGTCCTCGCAGTCGGGCAGAAGCACCTCAAACCCCAACGTAGGTACGTCGAATTTCAGAGGGAAATCGTTCTGGATGGAAACGACTGCCATGGCTTTCAGGCCTTCGGGATGACCAGGCATACCATATTCCGCGAATCGAACTTGTCGAATGTCTGGTTCCGGCATCGCCGGGACATCATGACCTTCGAATTTTAAGACTTGGACAACGGTTAGCTTGCCCAGTTTGACCAAGCCACTTCGAACTGGCACCGTGACAACGGCTTGGGCAGTGATTGCCTTCAATTTCCCATCCATAAAGTCTTTGGCAACTCTTCGAATGCCATCCAAGTCGCCGGGTTCCAAGTCTGCCAGGATATCGACATGGTTGTAATGTCGATTGCGGATGTTGACCTTGGCCGGGGGAAGTGTTGCTGTTCCCAACAAGACATTGTCATAGTCAGGCAGATAGACCTTGACATGGCCCTCTCCGCTCTCGACTTCTCGTGCAATCCAGGTTCCGAACCTACCCAGATCCCTTGTTGGTTTGTTCCGGACTCGTGAAGCGTCTAGGTAGAAGGTCCCTTGGACTCGGGCCCGGATACCGAGAGAAGTAAAGGAATCGATCGATAGGTTTGTGGGTTCGAACACGACGCCTTCTTTGGCATATTCCTCGATGACTGACGGAAGGGCGAATGCGAAACATGCAGCAATAACTCCAACACATAATATTGACAGGGCGATGATTGTTGGCCATCTCTTTTGCTTGTGCTTTTCAAAGTCTAAAGACACCTCGGAGGAGGCAGCCACAGAAGGGAGGTCATCGTCGTCGGGTTCGTCATTGTAGCTTGTCCTCGAGTCGTCTTCGGGCCTCGAAAGCAGCGGGGATCGTTCGGATTGCGGCGAAGTCTGTCGCGACGACATCATTGGGAAGCAGGCAGAACCCTCCTGATGCCAAAGTACTAGACAATGGCCATTACAAAACTGAGGTGGTCGACAATGGATAAGGGGGTGGTGAGACTAGAGGCAAGAGACCAGCACTATCTATCGCATACTTATATCATGATTCATCACGTTGTGAAACGAAGAGTTGAACATGCGATTGGACGCAATCAGGCACCAGGAACAGGAACGGGAGAATGCCTAACCATCCGCTGTGGCATCCGGAAAGCCAGGTGGGTTGGGGGCTAAAGAGGCCCATGCGGGGTGGATGATGTGCTTTATTAGGCGCCGCAGGAGGTACCCGATCTGATGTCCTTCATTGTTAGCCTCCTAATCCATATCACTGCGCTCTAGGTGCGCTCCTGACTACTTGGGTGCCTGAATTACTGTTGTTCCAGGGCATCCAGTCTCTTCCGCAGCTTTGCAATGTGCCCTGGAGTAGTCTTGCAACATCCTCCAACAATAATACCTTTCCACATCCCTCGACCCCTGACCGCCTTCACAATCTCAAGGACCTGTTCATCCCATGGCATACCACCTGTGTCCTCTCCCACCCATTGCTGCAGCTGAGTATCATAGACCTTGCGTCCAGCTCCATCAGGATATATGACTAGCCTGGGTAAAGCCAACGATTGGGCTTGTGCTGCCTCCTCGAACTTCCGAATTAATCCTGCCATCTTGTGAACCTTCGTGCAATTAAGGCCAATTGCGAAGGGCCTGCGTTTGCCTTCGAGCATGGTATTCACCAATTCCTCGACCTTTGTACCATCAGGGAGGCTATCGTCGTCGTTGGGAAAGACACACGACACCCAGTACTCCTTGTCGGTGATGTTTCCCATGACTCTTCTTACCGCTCTGACTTCGTCGATCCTTGGGAGAGTCTCGAAGGCCACAAGGTCGATGTCAGCCCACTCCTTACTGTCTCTGAACGCAGATATTCGTTCCATATGGAACTTGAAGAGATCTTCTTCCTGCATCGTCCTATACTCCCCACTGTATTCGGTGCTGGGTACCATGACTGCGCCATATGCTCCCAAACTCAATGCGACCAGGCCAGGTCGGCCATTGAAAGCATGGCGAGCGATCTTAACTGCAGAGAGCATGTACTTTCCGGCTTCTTCTGGCTCGATCCCGTCATCATTTGATGTCCTGGTATTTTTGAACCCTTGAAAGCTGGCCTGATAAGTGGCAGTAAGAAGAATATCGACACCCGCATTGGCGAAGTCTCTTTGTACGGTTTGGAGCAGAGATGGGTTTTCCACTAGAAGATGAGATGACCATAAGGGAGTTTTGGTAGAGAACTTGACTCCATGTTGATCTTCGAGCGTCGTACCCAATCCGCCATCAAGCAGCAGCACATCCCGAGCTAGCAAAGACTTGGCCATTGGTGAAATGTGGGAGAAAGCAGTCAACCATATTTCTCGGACAGGAACATGACACGAGGCTGAAGCCCGCGGGCCGGGCGAAAGGTGGACCGATACATCACAGAAGTCAAGCACCGATGGAACTGAACAGAACAAAGTAAACTGGACCTTGGGGCTGTTATAGTGCTCCCCGGGGGGCTGAGGATGCTTATCGCCGTCGAATCGTTGGGCGCGGATGGATAGTGGTAACTCAAGCCTAAAGCTGGCATGCGCCTCATGTAAATATCCAATGCACGCTCTCCCCGCCGTCAAAATTTATCTCACCGCAGAACAAATTTTCCCCGTGAGTCAATAGCTGCTGTATATCAGGTCGACGTCGCTGGCGACAGTGCCTGTCTGTCCGTAGGTCCAAAACCAACAGACATCCTGCGAGCCGACATACGCACATCCAACCCGCTGCAACAATGGCATCCCTCCGCAACCTCCTACGTCCCCTGCAACATGCCCGCTCTCTCTCGACCACTTCTAGTTCAGCCTCGAGCTCGTCTTCACCTCGACATTTTCTGTCCATCTCGAATCTGACACCTACGGAGCTGGCAACACTGGTGAACAATGCCACAACACACAAAAACTCCAAACTCCCTTCGACATGGCCGCTGCGAAATGGACTCTCCAACAAGACGATCGCCCTGCTCTTCTCCAAACGCTCTACACGGACTCGAGTGTCAACGGAAGGTGCGGTGGTCGCGATGGGTGGACACCCTATGTTTCTAGGGAAAGATGATATTCAACTCGGGGTCAACGAGTCGCTTTATGATACCTCTGTGGTGATTTCGAGCATGGTGTCAGGCATCGTCGCACGAGTCGGCCCACACTCTGACATTGCCAACTTGGCCAAAGACTCGTCTGTGCCGGTGATCAATGCCCTCTGCGATACATATCATCCTATGCAGATTGTTGCGGACTTTGCAACGCTGACGCAGACGTTCTCGACGCCCGCGGAAAGGCTGAAGGGTCTCAAGATCGCGTGGGTTGGTGATGCGAACAACGTCTTGTTCGACATGTGCATTGGCGCCAGGAAGCTGGGCATTGATATGGCTGTGGCCACGCCCTCGGGATACGGCATTCCCGAGAAGATCAAGCAAGAAATAGAGGCGGCGGGACCAGGAACACTGTTCGAAACAAACACTCCCGAAGAAGCCGTCAAGGGAGCCAATGTCATTGTCACGGACACGTGGATATCTATGGGCCAAGAGGACGAGAAGGCGAAACGACTGTTGGCCTTCAAGGGCTACCAAGTAACTGAAGACTTGGCTCGCCGGGGCGGCGCCGCTGAAGATTGGCGGTTCATGCATTGTCTCCCACGACACCCAGAAGAAGTGAGTGACGAGGTGTTCTATGGCAAGAGGTCGTTGGTGTTTCCCGAGGCCCAGAATCGTTTATGGTCGGCCATTGCCACTCTCGAAGCTTTCGTCGTCAACAAGGGAGAAGTCAAGAAGACTGAGTAATGATGATGAATGGATTTGACCAGTGAACAAAGAGCCAACGCAGAGAGCCTGGTCCAGATGACCTCCGCTGATCGGTCTTCGGCTTGGATGTCGCGTACGCTCAGAGCCAAAAGACAAAAGTTTTAGATATAATAGTGAAGCCATGATAGATGTAAGCGATCTGTACTCTTTGTCGAAGTCTTCCCCTGTATTTGTCCGACCCTGACGACCGCCAGATTTAGTGACATGAGTGTTTGCAGCCTCCTACCAGCATACAAGTCAGCTTCGCAGTTGTCCGTTCATTGAAAAGGAAGGACACTCATTCTGTTGTAGAATCGCATTCTGTCAATATCTGATAGCATGCCTGGGTGGTGAGTGATATAAGCTCCTACATCAGCGTATGGACGAGGCTACTGCTTGCAGCTCAAACCCCAATCACATGCATGGATTTGCCTCGGTCTGGGGTTCAAGTTGGTAGTAATCTGGAGAGAAAGAGTTTCCCCGATCGACTTTCACGAGCATAACATAACACACATCACTCCACGCTCCTACACCATTTTGTCACCTTCAAATAAAACCTCCTTCGCAGTCTCTTAGCTATGAAGTGATCGCTTGCTCGGTCTTACAGAAACTCTCCCCCTCCACTCTGTCTTGTGGCTATCATCCAGTGCCGCCCGCCCGTTTGGCCCTCACGTCACGAAACCGCGCCTCGCTCGCCTCATCAACATATACCTCACAAGCTAAGCTCTGACGAAGGAGAAATAATGGACGTACGTTTCCCTTCCCTCTACACCGACTCAGCTCGTAGATGGCCCCTATTTCTCGGCACTACAATACAGTACTGACCACAGAACACAGTCACCAACCATATCGCGCTCATCATCATTCGCACCCGGCCCGCACAGAAGGTCACACCCAAACCTGCACCATTTGTCCCTGGCGCCATTGACGCCGAAATACCCCATCGATCCAGCCGATTATGCGGCGTACTTCGACCCGTCGACGTCGGAACTCCACACGTCTGCCTCTATCAGCCAGATCGCCAGTCTGCCGTCCCCGGGAGGGATCTTGACAAGCAGCCACAGCCACAGCCACACTCACTCAGCGGCGCATTCGCGCGCAAGTTCACGGACAAGACTGAACAAGAAGAAGACGAGGTCGGCGCTGTCTGTTCCGCCGCAGGCAACTACAACGGCAACAGCACACACAGCTATATATGGCGGCGTCCCCTACCTCAACACCCCCTCAGGGGCGTTGACCAGTGAAGGATACGGACATAAACATCACTCCGGATTACATGTGCACACGTCGGATGCGTCATGGTTGATTCAGACCGGTCTGACTTTGACGGAGGGGTCGCGCGAAAGTAAAGGCCAGTCGTGGATCTTCAAGCGCGATTCGTCCACTTCGTTACACACGCCTACGGACGAAAGATTGGCGTTTCGATCAGGGAGAGCGACACCCAGTATTAGTCGGCGGAGCAGCCAGAAGAGGAGTCGGAGGTCGTTGGCCATGACTCCGGCTCCGGCTACACCTACTGATGAACCGACGCCTGACTGGGCTGATGATCATACTCAGGCGGAGATCGCTGCACAGGCCGAAGGCGACTTCACCGACGAGCTGGATGAGGACCCATACGGACTGCTTGATTTCGAAGGGCAGTTCGACAGCGAAGATGAAGAGGATGTACGGAGAGAGATCTCGAAATACCGCCTGGGAAGATGGATGGATGGAATTGTGGATGTCTTTCTACATTTGGAAGACTTTCCTGAACCTCAGCCTTCCGATCTAGAGGCGGGTAATGTCCTACCAGCCCTTGTGCCAGCAAAAGATGAGGAAACTGCTAGTGTGTCGTCTGATATCTCCGTCGAAGCTCCTCCTGAACAGCCCAAGGGTGTCTGGGACGACGTGGCCTGGTTCGGGCGCCTAGTAGCAAGAACTCTTCGGCCATAGCTCCATGTCGCAGTTGGACAGCTGGCTCTGCCTCGTCTCTTGGACACTGTAGAATGTGAACAGCTGTTCTTCTCCCCATGTCAATGACCATATCACTAGTCTGACAATTCGATCGTTTCCGTATCATTCCGTCGTCTCTTGCTGGGGTTGGCCACGAAGCTCAACTCTTCATCGTCATCCGCAAGGGCCTCTCGTTTGAGTGACGCAGGTGTTCGCAGATTCTCCTCGGCCTTTTCCTTCTTGATCTTGACCTGAGCAGCTTCGAGTTCAGCCTGTAACTGGCGGTTAACAGATGCAGCAAAGTCGGCATTTGATTCGGGTATTTCATATGGGCCAATTACCTGCTTGCGACGGAGTAGCTCCACTGCCTCCTCCCGCGTGAGAGTGTCTGGATCTCTTTCCTCCAAGGGGACAGGGCTGGGTGACCGCGGAAGTATGTCGAGAATTTGCAATGCATCTGGCCAAGTTAGGAATGTCTCGTTAGCCTGAATACGACTGGGGACTCACGTTTGCTCCTATACAGGAAAATGAACACAGCAATAGGATTCTCGTCGATCATCTTTCCAGTGTATGTAGTTGTTGAAGGCTCGCATTGCTCCTCTTTCCCCAAACTAAGCATCTCTCAATCAGTGTCTCTATATTGGGTCATCGTAGAGTAACCTACCTGACACCAATGTCGACTGGTCGCCCTTTGAGAGCCTTTTCCGGAATTGGATCATCAAACGTGGCAAGACCGCGGCTTGCTGTCACTTCAGTCTCCTTGATGAGCTTCTTACGTATCACCTCGACCTTGATGGTGCCGATCTCTTCGTACTTCTGCTTGGTCTTGTCCATCGTTCGATCAGGTTTCTGGTCGGCTATGCTTGTGAGTAACGACACCAAGGTATCCTGAAGAAGACAATCTTACTAGTCGAGAGCTCTTTCCAGCAGAAGCGTTTGTTTGTCCACTGCGAGCCCGCACCTGACTTCGAACCCGTGATGCTCGTTTTGAAGTCATGACGATACTCTTGTATATATGCCTCTTTGGTCACAAGCGGAGAGCGTACATGCGACCCGTCAAGATAGGTATGGAACACCACGTAGTCGGCACTGCTGAAATGTTGATTTTGCTTCAGCGCATAGTCGATCTGAAAATTGGCTCCAGGTATGGCCTCGATGTACTTGACGATCGTGGAGGAACCCGTAGAAGAGGTGTGGGCGTTCAATGCCGCATCATCATCTGCGCTAGGTTGATATTCTTGCACGGTCTTTCCGCCGCTGGAAATCGTGATCTCAACGTTGCCGAGGATTGCCATAGTGTATGGATAAATTTCCAGACTCCGAGATGAGGTGGGCACGAAAAGGGGTAGATAGGACAGAAGAACCAGGATCGTCGATGGGGAGGAAAACCAAGGGCTGCAACAAGGCAGGGAGACACAGACAATGACTGAAGGTATGAGGAACGAGAAGGAAAAGGGACACAACTGGAGCGAATTGCGTTGGAAAGCCGTAGGAGCAGTTGGTAAGAAGGAATCACTTTCACATTCAACTCATGGACTGTGAGCTGAAATTCACATGCTTGGTGAGGTGGGGGACGCCGCCAAGCTGGCCAAAGAAGCAACCTACTGATCTCAACTCTGACACCACATCAATCGAGCGCGAGCTGCGTCTAAGATAAGAAAGGATTCATGAGGCTGCGACAGAGAAAGCACTTGGGAAGTGCTTTACGCATGTCGCCGTAAAAGGTATAGCGGCACGCTAGAACTAGGCGAGATTAGTCGATCACTTTACGCGTCCCGACGGACCGACGCGTGACCCGATTTGAAACACTGCCAGCCTTATGCCAACCGTCTATCCAACAACATCCCAACAACGCCGTATCATCAGCCTGCCCTCATCAGTTGACCACCTCGCCGGCCATGTAAACAAAACAGTCCTCGCCCATCGCCCATCTCTCCGTGAATATGTCGATATCTCTTGTCTGATCTACCACCGTTCCTGCTCTCTTACCACGCCCTACATTCATTGATACACAACATACCCATATCAACAATGCATCCACTCATCGTCCTCACACTGCTATGTGCCCCATCGGCTTCAGCATGGGGCAGCCTCGGCCACCGCACCGTAGCCTACCTCGCAAGCATGTACTTCACGCAGCCATCGACGATAATGACAAACCACCTCCTCAACGGCCAGGACATATCCGAAGCCGCCCTCTTCGCCGACAAAGTGCGACACATGCCCCAATTCTCCTGGTCCGCCGGATGGCATTACATTGACGCACGCGACGACCCGCCACGATACTGCGGGATCAATATGACGCGAGACTGTGGACCAAGCGACCCCGCCATCGAAGCCGAAGGCGAAGGCGGCGGGTGCGTGGTGAGTGCGATCGCCAACCACACGGCGCGGGTCGCCAATCTGTCCCTACCGAACTACTTCCGCGGCCAAAGCTTGCGGTTCATGATGCATTTCTTCGGCGACGTGCATCAGCCGCTGCATACAGAGGCTGAGGACCGAGGTGGAAACGACTACGCCGTGGTCTTTGACGGCAAGACCACCAATCTTCACAGTGTTTGGGATACTTTGATTCCAAACAAACTCGCCGTGAGTAGAAATGATAGCTATGAAGACGAATTGATGGCCGCCTGGGATTGGGCACGCACCCTATATAACGAGAGTATATCTCTCGACGACGAATGTTTGGCTGATGCCGCCGATTGTGGGCTTCGGTGGGCGAGCGAGGCTAATGCCTATGTCTGTTCCTATGTCTTGGCTAAGGATGTGCATGGCCAAGATCTCGGAGGCGCTTATTATGATGGTGCGGTGCCCATTATCAATGACATGGTTTCGAAGGCGGGTCGAAGGTTGGCTGCTTGGATCAACTCGATTTCTGCAGCAGATAGTGCTACGATTCTACAGGTACAACAATGACGACGATCATGAAAAAGACCAGAGGTGTCTCGATGATTGAGACCATGGAATGAATATTGTTAAACAGCCCGCCGCGAACATGGTGTGCCCTACCATAAGGCTGAAAACATCTCTCGGCTTGCG
Organism: Exophiala sp. LBMH1013; assembly: GCA_024611085.1. Taxonomy (NCBI): domain Eukaryota; kingdom Fungi; phylum Ascomycota; class Eurotiomycetes; order Chaetothyriales; family Herpotrichiellaceae; genus Exophiala; species Exophiala sp. LBMH1013. The sequence continues at coordinate 1,912,149 of JAMFLB010000009.1, read as the reverse complement.
CAGCGGTATCATCCACATACAGTAATCAATCACAGATCCAATTGGGTCCATTGTCGCTGCCATTACCCTGGCCATATCCTTGACGACCACTATCCAGCCCGAGCGACCATGGCACCTTGGTCTCACAAGTCCGCCTCACTAGTACTACAATCAAAGACCATTTGTTCCGTCCATGACTTCTTTAGCCATGCGTTCCCCCTTTCTATCCATGAGTGCTCTGACAGTTCGTTGAGCGGACGACAGCAGACCCCCATAATGCTCCTCCAGTCTTCCCTTTTCTACATAATTCTTCAGCTTGGCTTGCTCCTTGTCGAGGTCTTTGCGAAGACTCTCGAGTTCATTCTCGGTGAATCTCTGCTGGAGACTGCCAGGGAAGGATTCATGTTGCAGAATCTCACTGGGCGACAGCAGATGGACTTCTGTCCCCTCAATGTCTCCCAGTTTGAGGACTTGCTCGATGGTTCTGAAGAGGCTGGTCTGCTGCATCTCGCTTTGCACTTTCTGATCGTCCTTCCCACTTGTCTCGTTCAGTAATAACCAGTCGTCCCTAATCATCGCTCTTCTCCAGATCAAGACTCGGAGATCATCTTGCTTGGGAATCGGCAATCCGGAAAGGTCGACAACCTTCAAAGCAATCGAAAACTCTTGGCCCTGGATCTCAGGATCTTCTTCTGGGATCCCAGGCCAGTCCATGGGGTCCATGAGGGTCAAGATATCAATCAATTCTTCAGCCGAAAGAGGATTCTGCCGCAAGAGGGCTTTCAGACCCTGCTTCAGTTGTCCCTTCAGGCCCGGAAATTTCGCAACCCAGCGTGTGGCGAAGCTCTCCACAGCGAGATCAGCTGCTGCTTTTTCGTCGAGGGCTGGGCCGACGACGGCCGCCACATGGTCATGAAGCAGTTCTTGGATCTTGATTAGGCCCAATTCATCGTCATAGCGCTCGAGATCATCCGGCAGTGTATTTGTTCGTTCAGCCGCAGCCAGGCCTGCCAACTTGGCAAGTGACAATTCGGTTTTCTTGCTCCATAGATCATCCATCTCCTCGGCCGCAACTTCTTGAAGTGTTCTTTCGGCGCGCAGATAGTTTGCATTGCCGACGATGTCGTGGATCCAACTCAGCTTGCCGAACTTCTGTCCCAAGTGCGGGGCGAGCGCGAAGAACCAGGTGAGGAAATCATTCTTCTTATCATCTTCTTCGCCCTTCAACAAAAGAGTCCCACATTCATCATCCTCGATCAGCCGGCGGAAATATGCAACAGCCCATCCCTTGCCGAATTGATCAAAGTATTTCTCCGCTTTGTTCTGCATCTCGACAAGTTTTTGTTGGTTCTCCTCCTCCAACGAGGGATCAGCCGCGACTTCTGCGGTCAACTTTTTATAATAGTCGTAATGCAGATTGACCAGCATCCCACAGTATTCCAATTTTTCGCTCAAGCGGATGGCTCCTGGCATGTTGAAAGCCGAAATCACCTGTAATGCTTGAGATAGGCGGTCAATTTCTTCGTTCCTTATAGCTCTGATTTCGTCTCTGAGTACTTCGCGGTCCTTCTCTAGCACTTTCAGATGGCATATTGCTTGAGTGGATTCTTCGTTGACAATCCGAGATAGCAACTCAACTTGAATTGGCATCAGCTCAGCCAGCTGCTCCAGAGCGGCTTTGCTCGGTCCATCGTACGGTTTTCCATCCAGATCGGTGGGGATCTTCTTCTTCTTGTTTCTCCCATGGCTAAACTCCCACCACTCATTCAGGAACTTGGCGATGTCATAGATGAGCCGCTGGCCGAGCCGTAGTGGCTCGGTACGTGACGTCCACGGATGAGGGATCTCGACGGGGAACCCTGAGATTAGCACTCCGTCTTTGAAGACTTCATCTCCGAGCCCATAAAACGGAGCATTGTCTTCTCGAAACTTGAAGGCAGCACTATATGCCGCAATCCACAGATCAGCCGCCTCTGTGTAGTAGTCGGCCACGACTCTGGGGTCCGTGACGTCCATAGGTTCAAGTTCACGTGTGCAGTCTCCGAGCTCAGACATGAGATGGTCAACGTGCTCAACACTATTGACCAACCAGTGTCTCACCCGGTCCTTTTCTCCCTTTTCTGGATCTGGGTATTTCTGCCGAGACTCGTGCAAGGCTCGGAGTGTGAATTCGAGATAAGACATCTCCCGATCACTCTGAGGATACCTCCGCTGTATTTCTTCTTGGACCTTCCAGATTGCTTGAGCCGCCGCCAATTTCTCAGCGTTTAGCAGCAATTCAAAGCGCGTGTTACGGGACACAAGAGACGGGTAATGCTCCAGCAAATGTTGTGCCAAGTCATCGAGAGCCTTAGCCCGGATACGCATTTGCATCTCAATGGAGGGTGCACTCTTCGGCAAGTGTTTGGATGATGAGGAAAGAATCTCGGAGCTGATTTCTAGTGCAGCTGTTTCAACTTCGTCGGCCGAGAAGGATTGACCAGCGGTCTTGAGATCAAGAGGATTCTGTTTGATGCTTCCGAAAAACACCGCTTGCTCGATTTTGCTCTTTGCACTGATCCGGTCTTCAACCTCGTCAACGTCAATCTCCCCATTGTTTCGAGGATGGTAAGATAGTCTGACTACTCCGAATCCTTGTACTCCAAAAACGACCGCAGAATGCTTTTCTGACGTCTCCAGCGCGAATCCCAACACCTTGTATTGCGTACTTTCACGGAACCGGATGGAGTCTTGAAAGGGTTCCGGAAGTGCTTGTCGCTCCATCAACAGTTGCGAGGAAGGGGATTCGCGTATCTTGGCAAGGGAGAATACCACAACAGACGTCTCGAAAAGGACAAAGGCGACCGGGTGTGACTTTGCAACACACAAACGAGGTCTCCAAGCTTGTTCCCCAAGATTTGAAGACGAGTAACATGTGATAGGGTAAACCACTTTTACCTTGGCGCCTTGGTCGACAAGCATTTCGAGGATGAAATACTTGATGCGTTCTGAAGTCGACACTGAGGCAAGGACCATCATCGGTGCCCCATGGCTCTCTTGTCGAGTCAAAGCTGTACTTGGACCTGCTGAAAGTTCCACGTCCAGAATCTCCATGTGAGACTGCGCTCCCTCGGGCATCGATGACTTCAAGGCCTCAAGCACTTCGTCTTTGAAGCCGAACGAAGCCTCAAGGCTGTTGCCGGAACTTAGAGTTGTACTCCAAAGTTCCAGTTCTGCATCCTGGGTTGCAATGACAATATCACGCTGCCCCTTTCTGGAACCTCCTGCTTTGACAATCGGAGTACCTTTTCTCCGATCACCACCAAAGACATTCCGAATACTGCCTAGTAAACCTCCAGTACCATTCGTGGGCTTTCGGAGGAATTGAACCCCTATGCCAGGTCTTCCCATTTGATCTCGAAGGGTCAAATGTGCAGCGCGCCCATTTCGTAGTGCAAGTATGAATCCAGCCGGTTCAGCATTGACCAACTCTTCAACTAGTTCATTGCTTTGCAATTGTGGTATCGAACCTTGGACGCTGGATGTTTGGCCGGGCAGGAGAGATGAGGCGCTGGAAATTGTTTCCCAATACACGATTTTGCCCAATTTCGCGGAGACGGCAACGACTCCTGGTTCTCCGCTGGCTGCTCTGGCCGTAAAGGTAGCAAGAGGTAGCGGGTCGTCAACTGAAGCTGCTGGAAATGGTAGCTTGAAGGTAATGACATCTCTCGAAGAAGGAGTGGACGCGCTCGAATTGTAAGGCCAGATGATTGCATCGGTATGGGTCAGGGCTAATGCGTAGCCATATTCGGGAGAAAGTACGCAGGAATATGGTAGTGTAGGACGGTTTCTGATCTGATCCGGCAGCGCAGGCAAGTGAGAAACTGTGTAGAACTCGTTATTGGACAAGAGCAATGCTGCACTGGCTGCACCCGTTGCTCTTTCAGATCGCTTCTCAGGTTTCTTCGCCCCCCTCAGGGTCAACTCCCGCGTCGAAGAGGTGGATGTGGTGTTGTCATGGCCTTTCTCTTGCTTTGCTTCGCGTCCGGCGATCTCGTTGATGCTTGCCTCGGCCAGAGGTTCGAAGGTATCTTTCCGAAGGGCCGACCGTTTTCGTTTCGCTTGTGGGAGCTTGATTGAATCATCCTGTCCTGCTGATTGACGAGTTCTCTTGGGCCGCAATGACTGTGGACGTGAAGTCTCCGGGGAGAACATCTTGCGCGGGCCAGAGCGACGCCCGAGACGACGGGAGAAGGGAGGAAGGATATGCAGTTGCAATTAAACAATGCCTCAGAAATTATTTGTAAGGTTGATGAGAAGTGATTGTTATGACCGTTGTAAACCCCGACTGACTGCGCTGGGCTGCGTCTCCGTCTTTCGCGTCTGCCAAGACGAACTAGGCAGCATCCCGAGTGGAGCTTGACTGCCTTAGGGTGCAAGTCAGGCCGCTTTAATGGGGCGGTTACTCGACGCCTTGAAAGTTAATTCCATGAGGCTCGTGAAAGCAACCTCCTGACCCAGTGACACTGAGGCCTGTATTGCATCGCGGTATTTTGAAGGTCAGTGATGTCAGACACGGGTGGTGCAAGTCAGCCAGCGATCTTCTCGGCATATCTGCAAGGACTACTAATAGGATGGTAATTTTGCAACATGCCGGCCAGGGGTCCCTGGAGTGGCGGTCAACAGCGCTCTGAGCGTAATAAGATGAAGTACAGAAGCCAGCGACTGCGACGATATACATCTCGATTGAAGCTACTGCCTAGGTAGTACCTGGTAGTCATCGTAGGCGGGCTCGATGTAGCATGTTTCACAACCCCCGCGGAACGCTCAGAGTGCTCGCTCTTCGACCTAAAACATGCACCACCCGTTATGGGCAAGTACAGACACGCTCCGCCGTCCTCTGCATGCGGTGTATATACCTAGGTATATGGATATATATATATATATATATATATATCCTAGGTAGCTACTCTCCGGAGCTAGATGCCTTGACTCGATATACTGAGGGGGCTCCTCTATACCCTATACCCATTGCACAGCGCAGGGTAGGGTATGTATGCTGCACAATGTACCGTTGTGCAAGCATATCCCTGAAGTATTTATACGATAATGAGTTATCGACAGGTTAGAGCAATTCCCCTTGTGCACACCCAGGTAAGCGTGGCTGCGATCGTCGAGGTGGAAGAGAGCTCAACTACTGTCACGACTTCAGCAAAGACACCGACTCTGCCATGCTAGTATATCTTGATTGAACTCATTTCATTCATAGGTCTTCTCACTCCCGGTGTGACATTAATGCCCCCAGGAGCAAGCTGACTGCTGTTGTTTCATGGTATACTAGTACATTTGAGAGCACCACCCTGAGCGCCATATATGAGACTGATCTGGCCACAGAGCTTAATGACCAGTCAACTCTGGAAAGGGTTGCTTTGTGGTATCACAACTTCTTGTCCTCCTCATCAACACTTCCTGCGTTGGTGCTGGAATCAGTGCTCTCTTCCTTGGACAGTGTGGAAACCTTTTTCGATGTCATCCTCGGTTGGTCCATGCAACTGTTCCTCGAAGACGGGATCGGCATCGCGGGTTTCGAACTTGGTCTTGAAGTCACCTAGAGCATGAGTACTGCTGTTGGATCGACGACGACTCTTGTTGAGATTGTAGCCATAGTCTTCGACTTCTTCGCCCTCACGGCCCCTACCAACGTTGTAAGTACAAGTTCAAGTTCAGGCCAGAGCAAGGGGGGCGAAGTCCTACCAGTTGCCTTTGCCAAATCCTTGTTTCTTGACGCTGGTGGGATCGGCATCAACGTGACCATGCTTTGCGAAGTATCGAGGGACACGGTCTTCAGCAGTTGCAGTACCGTCAGCAAGGGCGCTGTGGTTGCGGTCGTTTCCTTTGCTGGTTCGAGTCACTGGCAACAGGTTAGTGGCCGCCGACGGAGTGCTCGGAATGACTTACTGATGTAGTGAGAAGTGATGTGGAAGGTTACAAGTAAGATGAGCGAGTTGCAGTCTGTTCAGAGTCGGCGACGTTGTTGATTGTTGCTGAGGTGAGAGTCAAGTCGTCAGTCAGTGTGACCTTGGGATTGAAGAAGGGACAACGCGACCCTGAAGTCCAAGGGTGGAGGAGCTCGGACCACATCGACGAGGGTGTGAAGGGATTGTGCAGGAGGGGGACAGCTTACCTTGTATTTGTCTGTGAAGGATAGAAGGATGCTACACGGAAGCTATGGAAGAGGTTGTGTGAGCTGATCAAGAGTTGTTGTTATGATTGAGTTGCTCGATGGGATTTGGAGTAATGTACGTGACGAGGGAGTGGTCGGGATGAGAAAAGCCGGAAGTTAAGTGACCATGCGGCAGAAAGTTCTCATTGGAGAAAGAAGATGAGGGAAGAGGCCAGAGGTGTTCCGGCTGCTATGGAGAGATATTGCTGGTGTCTCCATCTCCTTGCACGCATGACCTCCTTGTCATTCTGGCGTTTTCCTTCCTATCGTCATCGCACCTTCCCCGGATTTTCCACGTCGCCTTAGTGGCTGGAGTAATAGACTAGTTCTTAAACAGGAGAAGTGCAGCCACTAGCGCGGGGCTTTCCCGCTTAGTCTCCTCTCCACTGCAAGTCCGGTGCCGGAAATGCACATGATGCCAGGTACCGGTATAACGATCGATCGGAAATCAGAACTGAAACATGACCATGAGCCAGGCATCTGTGATGTAAACTGCAGCTACTTTATGTCCTAGTCTCACCCTGCAAAGGAACAGCTGCCCATAGAGTGGAGCACAGGCAAAGGCAACTCACTCGAGAACATCACGGAGAAGAAACCCGGAAAACGTGATATCGCAAGCCTTGACCAGTATTGCACACCACCTACTGTACCTACCTTTAGGTCTCCAACGTCGACCAGTAGCGCTATAAATGCCAACTTTATACGGAGGATCTAGACCGCTATACTTAGGTATTATGAGCCTGTGTTCGTTGTGCCTGATTAATTGCTCCTAGTGCCTTATGTGTAGGTCGCATCAATGGCCTCACACCGCCTGTGCCAGGCCACAAGACCGCAGCATTCTGCAGCTGAGTAGCTGCCCAGCCCGGGCTCCCCCAAACTCAACTTGAGGCAATGATGGCACCACCTATCATAAGGTCTACCCAAGTGCCTACAGGCAGCCTTGCCGTGGTCTGACCACGGATTATATCGGCACTCGTCAATCACGTGGGGGAGTCGTTCCGAGTAGCTCTGGTCACAGGGCAGTACTGGTCCCTACAGCTTCGTATAGGAGTCTTTCTCTGTTCTGTCGAGGTCAGGCTTTCAGGAACCAGAAAACAAGGTGTCGTACAATAATATATCTTCTGCCAGTATGTAAGGTAGTGGGCAGGTAGGTAGTTGTAGTAGAAAGTAGAGGTTAGTACGTACCGGAATAAAGGCATCTTGCCACGGAAACCCTGCGCAGGGAGACGGGGTATTTCAGCCGTTAGCGCGCCTAGTTAGCCCCGGCTACTGTCATTGGCCAGCACGCCCACTGGGGTCTGAGTCTGCGATTTCTAATCCCGCTTTCAACTCGGTGGTCATCAATTTGCTTGCGGTGGTGGTTTTGCTGCTTTCTTCTGCGCTGCAGTCAAATCCTTGATATCTCAAACAACCAGCCTGCAGCCGCTCTTTCGGTCTACCCAGTCGTCATGTCGCCTTCCGTACTCATCGACATGTCGGACGATTTCGTCGTTCCCGTCGCAAAAGACCCTCAATCCTCTCGACGGACTTTGCTCCTGTCGCCACCCTCGCTTTCATCTCACCAAGAGAAATTGACCGCCCTGCTGGAGATGCACGATAGGACGACTACAGACATGCAGATGCTGGATAGACTATCCCTTGGCCTTGTGTCCCTTCCTCAGTCGACATACGACCTTATCATGATTCTTTCCGACGCCGATGGATCTCGCCGTGAAAGTCAAAAGTTATTGAATCGGGATATGCTCGCTTTGCTGGTCAGAGCACTCAAGAACGGAGGACTGCTGCGCAGTCAAGATGGACAATTTGGTAGCGTTGATGGCTTGGAGAAGACCGAAGCAATCCTCGCAGGGTTGTCTTTCCAGCCTGGCCAGGGGTTTCTGAAGCCCGATTACGGGGTGCAAGAATCCGTTCCGTTGAAATTTGGAAAAAAGAAGGCTGCCCAGGCCGCAGGTGGTTCCGACACAACTGGTGGTTCAGTCTCGCTCGGGCTCAACGGCAAACGGAAAACTGTGGACGCAGTTCCTGCTGGTGTAGGGTTCGATGACGGGGCGAGTGACTCAGACGATGAGTTGATTGACGAAGATACTTTGCTGGATGAGGACGACTTGCAAAGACCAATCAAGATCCGTAAGCGAAACATGCAACGTCTCTGAGCACGGATTTATGCTGACATTCTGTAGCGGCCGAATGCAAGCCGAAGGCCAAACGGCGACGCGCATGTAAAGACTGCACATGTGGTCTTGCTCAAAAACTAGAAGCTGAAGATCGCGCTAAACGAGAGAAAGCCGACCAGGCGTTGAACACCCTAAAACTACAGGCAGACGATCTTGCCGAAGTCGACTTCACCGTCCAAGGCAAAGTTGGCAGCTGCGGAAATTGCAGTCTTGGAGGTAAGAAGGGACCTTCCGGTCCTCATATGTATGTTCGGCTTGCTGACCCCATTGCAGATGCTTTCCGCTGTGATGGATGCCCTTATATCGGTCTCCCTGCTTTCAAACCCGGCGAGGAGGTCCGTCTCCTGAACAATGATATCCAACTTTAGACGTGTGCAATTATATGACCGCTGTGCATGGGCGTTATGGAATGACGGGGGACTTCCTGAAAGGGAGTGGGATACAGCTTATACTTGAGCAAACACCTCGATATATGGGCATGACGGGGGACTTCCTGAAAGGGAGTGGGATACAGCTTATACTTGAGCAAACACCTCGATATATGGGCATGACGTTAGGAACGGAAATAGATCCTGGGCGGGGACCTCTATAATCCCGCTGGTGAATACCGCTTAGAAGGATGGTCCTAGCGACTATCTAGTGCCTACCTTACAATATGTTCCCGAGAATCACTGGACGATCCAAGAAACCGTTGCGCCGGAAGATGTCCAGGGCATGTTCCAGGTGAGACGTATGAAAGTAATAAGTACGTAGATACCTGAATGTTTGGGCGGAGATCAGCAGGAGGACTTTGCCGCCGCCGGCCGTCGAGTCGTTTACTTGGAGTTTCCGCTGACAGGTTTTAGCCAATCAGAGTGACGCCGATTCCGTACGCCGGCTACCGGCCCCGAACCTGCGCTGACTTCGGACCTGCGACAGAAAGATTGTTTCGCCGCCCTTTGACGTTTCACTATCTTCGTCGTGTCTTCGTTGCATGCACCACTGTCTTGGTCCAAGTCGGTCTTTGCTCTACATTTGTACTGTGAGAGACCGTCTGCTATCACCACCGACCTTGCAGCTCAGCTTTAGCCACCTTCGCTGAGAATCCTCCTCCCCCCGCCTCGACGTATTTCGCCCATTAACAATCATGTCATTCTCTTCCCTCGTACAAGACCTCGCGTTTCGCGACCAGGCCAATGCCAGAGAGAGTACCAGCAGCAATGATAACCAATCCACGATCTCCCGACCATCACAGGCACGGTCGTACACCTCTACCGCAGCGACAAGTGTGAGCATCGCAGGCGACATTTCGAGTCAACTCCATGCTGGATATAGTCACCCATTATCAAGGGCATGGCAAGCAGAGAGACAATTAACGAAGGTAAGTGAGAAAAGGTTGCCGGTGGTGCAACATAGCAGTATCGTTTGTTGTTCACTAACACAGTCTCATCCAGTCAATGTTAATCTACCCTCTCTTCATCACCGACAACCCGAACGAAGTCACTCCAATCCCTTCGCTGCCCAACCAAAACCGCCTGGGCTTGAACAAACTAGTGCCGTTCCTCACACCTTTAGTACAGAAGGGTTTGCGATCGGTCATTCTCTTCGGAGTGCCCCTCGCGCCAAGTGCAAAAGATGCCTTGGGTACTGCAGCCGACGACCCAGAGGGTCCGGTGATCAAGGGAATCCAGGTGATTCGTCGGCATTTCCCTCAACTGTTCATTGTCGCAGACGTCTGCCTGTGTGAATACACTTCCCACGGCCACTGTGGCATCCTACGTGACGATGGGAGCTTGAACAACGCCATGTCGGTGGAGCGCATCTCCGACGTCGCATTGGCTTACGCTCATGCCGGCGCCCACTGCGTCGCCCCGTCAGATATGAACGACGGACGGATACGAGCGATCAAACTCAAGCTGATCGAAGCGGGACTCGCTCACCAGGTCAACTTGATGAGCTATGCAGCCAAGTTTTCAGGCTGTCTATATGGACCGTTCCGTGATGCCGCGGGTTCATGCCCCTCCTTCGGCGACCGAAAATGCTACCAGCTGCCCCCTGGCGGTCGAGGTCTGGCTCGACGAGCCATTGCCCGAGACGTCCAAGAAGGCGCAGACATCATTATGGTGAAACCGGCTTCGTCGTATCTGGACATCATCTCGGATGCCAAGGAAATCGCAAAGGACATGCCTGTGGCCGCGTACCAGGTTAGTGGGGAATATGCCATGATCCATGCAGGGGCCAAAGCCGGTGTGTTTGATCTCAAGACCATGGCGTTTGAGAGCACCGAAGGCATTCTCCGAGCCGGCGCGGGGATTGTGGTGAGTTATTTCACGCCCGAGTTTCTGGATTGGTTGAGTGCATGAGGGCAAACGAGCCGAGTCGCAACTGTTTTGAGTTGGTGTGTTTTGTAACGAGACTACCGTACGCAGGCGAAGGAGCAGGGACTTTGTCGAAAATGAGACCGTCGCAGGCAGAAAGAACATGACTACCTTAGCTGAGAAAAGCAATGTACCGTCTGATCCTTTACCCAGCTGACTTTGTCATGCCTAATTCAACTGCATGTCGTGTTGAACTGCCATAATGCGTGTTTCAATGTACAGCCCATAACCGAACATGAGTCATGGGAGGCCAAGATGTGAAGCGAATGTCTCCGTGGAATGCATCTTACCTTGGACCTGGGTCAGACTTGAGACCCGAATCAAACACGGGAACGAGATCGAAACCAGGCTGTGCGGAACGTACTACCTAGGTAGGTAGGTAATTGATGCCTCCCGCTCCCACTCCCACCCCCACCCCCTCCCAGTCTCTATAACACCTCGTTTTCATGGCGGAACCGCGAATCCCTTTACTCGAGACAGCATCCCCTCACCAGTTGGTATATAGACGCAAGCGCTGCTGAAGCTGTCTTTTTGGTAACTCTCCGGTCGTATCATCCTGCTTCCATCTTGGCTGAATAGCAATTAGAATCTGGTTTTATATCCCCCCCCGGGATCTCTCCAACCCCAAGCTCGTCAGCACGTACGATGGGTAGTATCAGTGCACCAGTCAGCAATCCCAGTCCCGGGACGGCGGAAGATCTGGACGTTCTCGTCGTCGGTGCCGGCTTCGGTGGAGTGTACCAACTCCGGAGGCTTCGGCAGGAAGGATACAAAGTCAAACTGGTTGACTCGGCATCTGATTTCGGGGGTGTCTGGTACTGGAATCGATACCCCGGAGCACGCGTCGACAGTCCCATCCCTCTCTATGAGTTCTCGGATTCGGACCTCTGGCGCGAATGGTCCTGGACTCAGCGCTTCCCGGGGTCCGAAGAGCTGCGGGACTATTTTCGCTTCGTCGCCGAAAAGTGGGACCTACGAAAAGACACATACTTCAACACGCTTGTTACCGCTGCGACATGGGATGAGGACGAGGATGAAGCAAGATGGTCGGTCAGGACTGCCAACGAAAAGCGCTTCCGAGTCAAGTACTTGCTGTTGAATACTGGCTTTGCCGCAAAAAGACATATCCCTGAGTGGAAAGGCATCGACACGTTCAAAGGCACCTGGCTGCATCCGTCGTATTGGCCGAAGGATAATGACCTAGACTTGAAGGGCAAAAAGGTCGCCGTCGTCGGAACCGGGTCAACGGGTGTGCAACTCGCTCAAGAGATCAGTAAGGTGGCGGGCGAGTTCGTCCTGTTTCAAAGAACCCCGAATATGGCTCTACCCATGAAGCAGGTCGAGTATGTCGGAGATGAACATGCGTTTCCGAAAGATGCGTATCCCGGGTTTATGAAGGACAGACTGCTCAGTTTCGGAGGCATGGCATTCAACTTTGTCGACCGTCTGACCTTCGACGACACTCCGGAGCAGCGACAAGCCTTCTATCAGAAACTTTGGGAGGCAGGCGACTTTTCCTTCTGGTTGGCTGGATACAAGGATATGCTCTTCAATTGGGACGCCAATACAGAAGCCTATAACTTCTGGCGCGATAAAGTCAGAGCGAGAATCAGGGATCCCCACTTACAGCAAGTTCTAGCACCCGAGATTCAGCCTCACGCGTTCGGATGTAAGCGGGTTTCATTGGAGAACCAGTATTATGAGATTTTCAACGAAAGCCACGTTTCTCTCGTGGACGTCCAGGCCACTCCGGTCATTGAAGTCACGGAAAAGGGGATCAGGACGACGGAAAAGGAATGGGATTTCGACTGTATCATCTGCGCTACGGGGTACGACGCCATCACAGGCGGTCTCAATGAAATTGAGATTCGTGGCAAGTCGGGACAAAAGCTGAAAGACAAGTGGACGCAGGGAGTCCGAACATATCTAGGCATGGCCGTGGCGGGATTCCCAAACATGTTCTTCACATATGGACCTCAAGCGCCAACCGCCTTGTGCAACGGTCCGACTTGTGCAGAGCTCCAAGGAGAATGGATCCTTGGTTTGATCAATCATATGCGCCAGACGGGGTTCAAGTCGGCTGAGGCACAAGTAGAGGCCGAGCAGAGCTGGGCTGAAAGCGTCAAAGCAATTGCCAATATGTCGTTGTTGCCGACGGCGAAGTCGGTGAGTCGAGTCACACTTGGTCTCACAGTATGCTTTGCTTGTCTCTGAACCAGATACTGACTCGGTCAATAGTGGTATATGGGCGACAATATCCCCGGGAAGGTCAGGGAACCGCTGATCTATCTCGGCGGAGTTCCAACCTACTATAAAACAGTCAACGAGTGTGCCGCCAACGGCTATACAGGCTTTCATTTGGCATGACCGGGTCAGGTACAGGGATCGTGGAAAACAGTTCTATTTTCAGGCGAATGGAGGCTATCAACTCATTCACACATTCAGCCTGTGGACATATGGTCACATCTTGGATCCAGTAATTCTGTAGTGCAGATTCTCCCCTGCCTATTCAAGGCTTTTGAGACCGCTTGAACGGTGTCTGACAAAGACGCAGCATGCCGGTCCTTACTCTTGGCGCGAAGCTTGCAAGTCGTCTTCTTCGTCCTCGTCCTCATCCTCGGTCCACTAGAAATACTGTATTCGCCAAACGTCGCACCAAAGCACATTGACTAGGCCAAGATCATCTCTATTCCGAATGAAAGCGTGGTCGCAGAGCCGGCGCATACCGACTCATTCGGGCCGGATGGATCTTGCGGTTTAGTACATGGGTGGGGCCGAGGGTGCTTCGATCCGGCATCTATGAGTTTCCCGCCTCCCACCTCCCACACCTCCTACCTCCTACCTCCCTACTTCCCTACTTCCCCAGAACAGAGTGGGCGTTTCATCCCACCTCCGCACTTACTGGAGGTCTGATCCCCAGCTGGACGGTGTCGCGGTAGCCCTACGTAGTTACCAATATGAAGTCCTTGGATGAGTCGAAGGATGGAGACAACTCTCGGCTTACAGCCAATGGTCAGCTAAGATTGTAATCAGCAAGTCTTCCATCGTGGGCTGTGATGAGATGCGCCTCATTCTGGCGAAGCAACTGGGAGCCAATGCCACCCAAACCGTACCGTACCAGGTACGTCAATGCCACAAAATGCAGGTCAGGTTAGGTTACCTCCAAGCCATGGCCCAGATACGTATGCGCACCTAGGTTCCGGTGATGACGCTGGAATCGATCGACTGCACTGCACTGGTTCGTTCAAGTCATCAGTGATAGGATCGTGGCACTGGCACTGGCACTGGCACCCCACGGCCCAGAAACGACCATAGCGGCCTCTCCGGCAACGGAACGGCGAGGATAGGATGTCGGTCAAGGTCTTTCTACTTCTGCTTCATCAATGCGTGCAAGCTCGCTCATACACGGGACGGGTATCGTACGCAGCGCATGCAGGTTGCCTGAACAGTGAGGTGAGCTGGCATCACTCAAGCACGATACGAAACTCGATCGCCTTACCACCCACCATTCTTACCGTTCTAAGAGCATGATGGACAGGACACCTGTACCACGCGTGGTACTTGGGCTCGGCATGGTCACACAGGTAGGATCAGAATAAGGGTCCAGCGTGGCGAGAACTGGGCGTGTTCTTCCGTCCTTCCTTCAAACGCAGCTCGAGAGGCACACAAGAGCACAAAAAATGGGAGTGGATGGACACCATCTAAGTGAGATCGAGATGGGGAGTGAATGTGGGTGTGGGTGTGGGTGTAATATAAGGGCACCCTGACCCTCTCCCTGTCTCTGCCTTCAGACTCATTCTTGCTCATTCAACAACCCTTATTTTTCAAATACTGGCAGACGTAGAACGGAGGAGAGTGAGAACCAGACGATCCAGGCCTGGATACGACTACTACGACAGCGATACTCATCGAACAAGGAGAATAGCTTGTCAAGTAGTGGAGATTCGCAGATCTTGCATTTGAAGCTCTTACTTTTATTCCTGTTGTTTCAATCTATCCCCAGGATTGAAGGCGGATCATGAAGATCTCAAGGATCCTCCTCGGCAGCGGCATCCTCGTTGCGTCCGCGTCGATGGCAACAGCGTACCGTATCGATTTATACAGCAAATGGGATTTCCAGGGCGACCAGGCCACATTTGCAACCGAGTGAGAATCTGTTCCTCTTTCTCCACTCCGCTTTTCCGGAGACCGAGTTTCCCAATGGCCTAAACAATATCCTAACCTGTTCCACCGCAGTGGTACACATAAAGTCCCATGGTCGGGAGGCGCGCAGTCCTGGATCTGGGATTCCCCTGCCGATGGCTGTTGTATTGCCTTCTGTCGCGGAAGCACGGTGAGACCCGCCAGCCCCTATGCAATGATTGGCCCGCCTGCTGGTATTTCATATATTTGATATGCGACATCCGCTGACGCAGCCGATTCCTTCTGATTAGAATGTTGGGCGGTATTGTGGCTCAGCGTACAACGCAGAATCGTCGGCTGGGACGACAAAAGTGGTGACCGGATGTGGAGATGCAACCCTGAACTGTTGAGCCTTGGGCCTAGGCTTTAGTGCCCTAGGATGGGCTCTTCATCTTTTTTTTCTCGTGGTCAGACACACGATCACTGCGTACTAGAACCCCCGAATGCCTGGCGTCAATCGGAAAGGATGGGCTTCGGTGTTTAGCACCCAGTCATCTAGACTGATGAGGCTAGGATCGCTGAATAGCAGGTAGAAATACTTCAGAGTCTCTGCGAACCAGAAACTTTCCATGTCGTCTTGCCTTCTAGCCAGGACTTTTCTGACTTTTAATCCCTTCTCGTAGCGGTCTTGGTCGAACGTCGCCATCGTACTCAACAAGGAGGCATGGCCAAACGCAGAGCGGGTGTGTTCAATGATGGCTCCGAACATGGACCAACCGACATCACGCCAGTATTCGTTGCCCGTCATCCTCCACATGATAAAGACAGACTCGATGGCCTCGGGTCGCAGCTTGTAAGATGGGTCTGACACCTGCAGGAACCCAGGAGGGAATTGGTAACTGTCGCAATCTTCCAATAGACAGTTGGCGGGACGGTGGCTTTCTTCTTCCCAGTATGTGTCGTTCCAGTCACATTGTCTCCCGTCGTTTATTGGACATGGGAGAGCCGTGAAAGCTTCAGGCATGATGCCGGTCGGACTGTTGCGGTAAGCCCACACACACCCATTGGTGATCTGCTCGCCGATGGCAAAGTCGTTGGGTTCATTGAATATTCGAGAGGCCATGGCGAACATTCCTCCGGAGAAACAAGCCAGGTGTTCGGTCCGCGCCTCCAGCGTGCTCTCGTTGGCTTGGGGTGTTCTCGTGGCAATTCCAGGGAATATAGCATCGGTCTCGCTGGCCTGAGGGATGAAGGCTCGGAATAGCAGGTGCCGCTTGATCTCCTTCGATGCAGCCTTCCACATCGACTCGTATATTTTGGTTTTTCTGCCCAACAGTAGGTGAGCCTTGACGAGATACTCGTATGCAGAGTCTGAAAGGGCACCTAGGGAGTAGCGAAAGCTTCCCTTGACAAATCGGGGCCCGAATCCCTCCGTCGAACTGGGTATCACCGTTTCCGGCCATAGTCCAGGACTGCTAGAATTATCTTGTGCCTGGGCAAAGGTGTTGCTCAAGAAGTCGACCGTGTCTGAGTACTTTTCATTCGCGGTGACCTGAGACAGTCGGGCAAATTCGAGGTACAAGCTACCGACATCGGCCAACGGAGCACTATAGGATGCTGTGAGTCCGCCTGCTTGAGCTCCTAATTTGCAGTGGGTGCATGGCATCCCATTAGGAGTCTTGAAAGCCGAGTGCAGCATATCGCCTAGCTCGACCAGTTTGGGAAGGAGTCTAGCATCATTGCTGAGGTCGTATGCCGCCATCAAGCCTCCCAGATATCGAATCGTAGACTCGAACAGACTCACAACACATTCTCCTGCCGTCCCACCGAAGTCGATTGTCAAGCTGGCATTGAGCGCTTCTTCAAACTCCTCATCAAGCCCCATGATGTACAGGGTATCCAGAGAATCGACCAAAGTGGCTGACCAACCGCAGAATTGTTGTTTCTTGCTTCCGGATAAAGGCATCAATCCATCGGCCATCCAGGCATGGTCTTTGTAGCTGGTCCAAGCGTGCAAAAATTCGTGCTTGACCGCATTTTGCCGGTCTGTCTGAGCAAGAGGTTTCCGTCTGAAGTTGTGTTGGATCCTGGTTGGCTTTGATGGGTGTGACGTCAGAAACCAGGTGATGGCTAGCAGTGTGCACAAAGCAAGTGTGGCCCTAACATGTTTCCTATGGAGGGCCTTCAGCCACGGCATGCTGAGAACACAAGGGTTGACATGGGCAAGAGCAGTTGCTCTCATCAACGAAGGGGCAAAATCCCTAGATGGAGGTCACCAAACAGGCGGAAGGAAGGAGATCAGACTGATGACAATGATGTGGAGGGCAGAGAAGGAGCAATGGATCGTGGCCTGGACCGTGGTGCAAAGGACGGAGAAGAAGGCTGATGGTATGCGTGTGACATGAGACGGAAAGGGATCAAAAGCCAAGACATCAGAGAGCGCGGAGACAGAAGGCATTGTATATTTGACGCAGGTGGTCGCTTCCTCCTATTTCAAACACAGGAGAGTCTAACAGCTGGAATGTGACACAGTCGCGAAGTTCACTGACCGACTGAAGGACGGCCGGTATGTTGCAAGAGTCGATGGTGGCTAAAGGGAAAAGGAGAAGTTGAAGGAGACTGAAAGCCATTCGTCTATTCAAACGATGCCAAGCCTCGGCACGGCCGTGCCAAGCTTGCGGTTTCACTGAAAGAGGAAGGAGCGGTAGGTAAGGGGAAGCAGCGGACCAATGGGAGAAGACCACAATCTAACGCGGATACTGTATTACACGGAGATATGTATTACCGTCCTCCCTTATTTGAACCGCATCTTCTTCGCTTTTTCACCTGGTACGTACAATCCTGATTCCTCTCCCACCTCGGGATTGCGGTAGCGTTGCTCCTCGGATAGTCGCCCGCCCGGGTGAGACTGGGCAAAGCCACGATGATGCAGGTACGATCGGTTTCCTCCCCGCTAAGGTTTCATTCATTTTGCAGACATTGGGCTGGACGGGCCGCTTCCTCCCTGTCATACCCGATCGATGTCAGACTCAACCGTCTGCAGTTGGCCAGTCTTACGCTATCAACTCGTATAATACCATCTAGAAGGCACCGCTTCGGAGCGTGATACCATGACTTTGCGCAAAGCACCTGAACGAGTCCATCTAGGGACGGTGGAAGAGACACCCGAATGTACAACTGACTCTAGCACGGCTTATTCTTCTCACGCAGTTTGACGATCCAAGGGGTAGGCGTGCACTGAGTCGGTACAATTCCACACAAATATTCTCAAACATATGGCTTTTTGCTCTAGTCAATCCGACACTAATTCATTTCATTTCATTTGGGTGTCGGCGGCGGAATCGTACTCTGACTGCCTTGCCTTGACTTTCCGGTTCTGGATTTATTGCTGGCGCTGGCTCCGGCCTCTTGTTCCAAAAAGTGCTGCCACAGCTCCGCCAGAGATTCTTTGCTGGTGGAACCAGAACCGGGACTCATGGCACTGTCCGGGCCGAAATATTCATGGTGCATGGCCGGCGTGCTTGGTGTGCGGTGGAAGAGTGGTGATCCGGGCAATCTTAGGGAATTGAAGTTGGAGGAGTTAGAGCTGCCATGGCCAGCACCGGGGCGGGCGAGGCCGGCTTGTTCGCGTTGTTCGTCGGTCCAGCCGAGAAGGGCGGCGATGAGTTGGAGGACTTGGAATTTCTTGGGGTCGGCGCGGTCTAGGGCGAGGAATTGTAGGAAGTGGTTTGTGACGATTTGTCTGGTATCATAGTTAGTTTGAAGTTCATGAGGTCGATAGCCTCGCCATCTCAGAGAGGGATAAGGTAGGAAGGGACGCGAACTGTGCTTTGGTGGAATGGCAAGATTGTAAAGGAAGAGTATGCCTCACCTGTCCACATTGTCCTCTGGCTTGCCCTTCTTCAGGAATCTCAAGGCTTTGGTGAGGTGGTCGTTGAGAATGACCGCCTCGTGCCTCAGCTTGCCGATGAGGAGGTTCTTCTCTTTGACCTCTTTCTCGAAGGGCAAAGCTCTCTCGAGTTCTTTCTTGGTCTGCTCCAGCTCGGCGACCGTCGCATCAAACTTGGCCTGAAGGTCATGGAGCTGTGCACGCAGCTCTTCTTGCTCCTGCTGATTCGCCTCGACAAGTTCCTTGAGTTCCTGTTTGCGAAGCGATTGGATCTCATGCAGCGCCCGCTGTAGTCCATCGACAGTGCTTGCCTGGCTATCGCGTTCGCTGGCCGCCTTCTCGTAGGCCTCTTTCAGCGTGGAGACCTGCTCCTCTAAATCGGCGTTACGGTCAGCCAGGTCGCGGCGCATAGTTCGTTCCTCCATGGCCAGAACCTCCCAGTCATGCATGGCCTGCTTGGCGCTTTCGAATTCCTCGCGGAGATATGCTTCCTGGTCGACAAGCTCTTCTCTCTCCTTTAGCCAGTTCTGTTGGGCTAGCGTCAGGCGATTGCGCAGAGTCGACAGTTCCTTTGACTGCTCGGCCGCCTTGGCTGTCAGGTCTTGATTGCGCGCCGTCAACTCCTCGACTTCGGCGGAGCGCGCGGTGTATCGCTCCTGGAGCTCGGATTTCTGTTCTTCCAGCTCATCTATATGTGTCCTTGCTTGCGCCAGGTCTTCCTGTTCCCCGAAGAACTTGTCAGTGCACCGGGGCGGCAGAAGCAAAGAGTGATGAGGCTAAAGGAGCCTGTAGAGGGCAGGTACTTACCGCATCCGCCTTTAGTCGCTCCCCGAGCTGAGATCGGATCGTGTTCACCTTGCCCAGTAGTGACTGGTACTGCTCTTCTGCGCTTTCTTTCTCGGCCTGTGTCTCGGCGAGTTCGCCTTGGATTGTCTCGATTTCTATGGCATGTTTGGACCGTAGTTCCTCCAGTGATTGTCGCAGCTGAGTGACTTCAAGCCGAAGAGCGTCGCGGTCTTTGACCAGTGCGTCGAACCGTGCTGCTGTGTCATTGTTGTCACTGTCCTTCTCGGTGTTATGTGCATTGCTGGAGTCTCCGTTCGTCAATGTTGCGGAGCTCACTTCCTCCGTCGTGGCTGGAGTTGTAGTTGGAGTGGTGTCTGGTATTGACTCGTTGGCAGACTCCTGCTTGCTGTCCGCGGCAGACTTAGTGTCATCTTCTAGTTCCGTGTCTTCGCTCTCTTTTTCCACTGCGTCCTTTGTGTCTGGCTCGTCAGCGACGTCTGGAGTCTCAGCTTCAACGGGGATCGTGGGAGTATCAACTGCCGAGGCGGGTGCGTTGTTGCCCTTCTTCTTGGACTTTTTCTTTTTCTTGGATTTCTGGTCTACCGGGGGAAGGTTAGCGAACAGGCACTCCGTCCAGATTATCAGGTTAACCGCACCTCCTGATGGCATTGAAGCCATGTTCGTGGATGACATGATACGGTCGCCAGTGAATCTAGTCACGAACTTGTGAACTTGTGCAAATAATGTATGGCAATGTAGTTCTGACTGTGGTTGGCTGGCAGTTGATTCGCAAGATGCCGCGTGTCCATTTGTCCGCTTGGCGCATTATTTACTATTTACTGCCTTCCTTTACTAGAAGTACCTTCGACACACTGCCAGTCAGCATCCCAATGCATGTCGCAAATCCTGATCTCTATGAGCGTGAGTCCAATCTATGGAGAAAATGCACTGCATGCTTAAGGCCTTCGATCATTGAGTTGGGAAGAGATTCCCAACCCGACAGGGCAAGGCTTTGACGAGCCTCGACGTGGGCCAATTCACCACAGCAAGGCAGTCTACCTTGGCTCCTTGATCCTTGTCCGTCGCCCGGCTGGAAATCTGTCTATCGATTATGTGCTATCGCGGAGAATGTCTCATCGCTCCGAACATGCAATGCTGGAAGCATGCCTGACAGGATTATGGCAACGTCGAGGGGGCTTTGGAGGTGACGGTAATGGGCTGGGCCTCCACCCCCAAGGTCTTCTCGATATATATTTCCAAGAAGAGCAACATTGCAACTTGTATTGCTGCCTGGAAAAGAGTATGCTGGACCCACAATCCCTTTTACCGGTGCTGTAAACCCTGAAAGAGCTGTGGTCACGTCTTGATGAATTAGTCTACGGACAGGCGGTGACTGGAAGGTATCTGACGAGGCGGATGTGTGGCCGTCTGGCACAATGGGGGAGACACCAGATACTGGGGGCTATACGCAGCGAGACTACGTACTGAGTTCTAGCATTCTCTTCCTTGACATCTTTCCCAAGCTCTCGCATATGGCCACGCTCAGGTATATTTGCGCGACAATACCACAAAGTAACTTCTCAGTGATTTTTCCAAACTGTTATCCAATTCGGGCACCTCCAAAAGGCAAAATCCTCCGTTAATCACTGCAAAACGCAGCCGCAGGGTATCAATCATAATCAATCTCAACAGCCAAGCGCATCATTTCATAGCATCCACGAATAACACCCTCATACCCTTCAATAAAGTCCCAATTTCTCGAGTCGAATTCAACCGGTCGACCACCTTATCGACCTTGACAGAATCCAGCCGCGGTTTCATGTATATCACAGCATACCTGCCAGTAGTCGTGGCGGGAACCTGTAGTTCAAACACCGCCTCCCTCTCTTCATCAGAATTCCCGCCCTTGACCGGGGGAAAGACAAACACGATCCTGACTTTATTTTCGTCGCCGCTCCCTTCGATACGACAGCCCAGATAAGTTTCCCAGAAGCTCAGTTCCGGCCCGTTCAATCGACTCTGCTTATCCATTTTGGCAGCATATTCACGCTGAGCCTGTAACTTGCCTTCGATCTGCCGTTGGGTTTGGGCGATCGCGTTCTTCAAGCGATCCCGTGCCGCGGTCTGGTTGGCTTGATGGGCCTCGAGTTTGGAGATTTGCGCGTGCATCTCATTCTTCTCGGCTTGTTCTCGAGCCAGGACGTGGTTGTGCGTTGATAACGTGGATTGGAGGGTCGTGATTTGCGTAGTTGCCGATCTCTGCTCCTCTGTATATCCGGTTCTGTCAGCGTGTGTGTTCTTCGGACCTGGATGGTACTTCTTTACCGTGCAATTCTCCCAGACGGGCGCGGAACTCGTTCCTCTCCTCCAGAACGCGTTTTCTTCCGCGCTCAATGAATGCGTCGAATTTGAGACTGAATTCCGTCATGCGCTTTCGCAGGTCGTCGAAGTTGAAGTCTACCGTCGGTAGTTGGGTTAGGGGGTTGTCCGAATAGGACATGGCTGCGTTTTGAGACTGGGAGGCTCGGAACGAGGATGTGCTCGCCGAGAAGCATGGTTGAGACATTGTCGCAGCCATCTAGAGAAACTGACAGGGTGTAGAGAGCGATGCGATCTGATGCAATAGAGTTGATGCTGTGCCGGTGTTAAGTTATCCTCGTCGAGAGGTGAGGTTTAGTCTACTAGTACAACATCGATGGTCGTCCAGGGCAACCACCAACCAGCCTTGGCATCGTGCCTCGTTTCATTTCTTCCGCCGCGATTCACGAGTCGTATCTACACATGATACTATTGCTGCTGGTGTCACAGCGTAGGAATTGATCACACGGTGGCATCATGTATGATTATTTGATATGAAACATCGCCTGCTGAACGCAACACATGAGTCGTCTCACTTCATGCTGGTCTGCATCTCCTGCTCCAACTCAGCCTTCCCTTCGCTGTTCTCGGAGCTGGCTTCCGCGTCCATGAGCTGCGTTAGCATGGCTTCTATCCTTGCTACGGCGGCCTCCATCTTATGCAACCGCGCGTTGGCCTCCAGGAGTTTGTCGTTGCCATCGTCGCCAAAGTCAACGATGGAATCCATCCTTTCACCACGCTTGACTTTGCGATATCCTCGTGGGTGACTGGCATCATCTCCTGTGTCACTGGACTCTTGGAATTCCTCTTTAAGTTGCTCCGACACCTTTGAATCCTTTCTTCTCTTCCCCTCGGCTCTTCCACTTGCAGACGCCCGTCGGTTCGGATCGTCCGCTTGACTGTTGCGTCGAGATGCTGGGATAGGGTTGAACAGTCCATTTAGATTGTTGTTCAAGGCCTTTCCAATCCCATCACCATACTCCAGATCATCCTCTTCCGCGATTTTGTCCAGGACGGACTGCGGCGGGTCGATGTCAAACACTGCGTGAATGTCTCCGTGGACAGTAAACCTTGTAATGGCCCAGTATGGTGAGTTGGTGGGTCTTGGTCCGTCGGGGTTCCTCCAGTCTATCCTTCTGGCACGCTTGGGTCGAGGTTTGTCGGACATCCACAGTGTTTTACGTTCGTACCACGCGACGACCAATAGTGTGGGTAAGTTGAGGGTTCGGACTGCTGCGACATTGATCTTGTGGAACATTCGTTGCGACACCAGTAACTTGAGTGGGAGCATGATAACCAGTGCCAGGATATTGAACGGCGGCATATATGCAAAGATGGCATCTGATTTGACCCCCTCAAACGTTAGAACTGCTCGCCGGAAGAGTATCTCCTGGGCGGCATTAGATACGATGCTGCTGAACGTGGTGGTCAACATCGACACGAGGATGGTGAGGAATAGGGTGTTTCCCAGAAATGCGAAAAGGACCATCAAGACTGGCCCCAGCAACCAGTGGAAATCGACCGACTCGTCGATACCTGTACCGTCGAGACCGAACCAGATCCAAATCATCCACTTTCCAATCGTGATGGACTAACCATGTCAGCAAGCGTCTCATACGTGCGACTGCAAGCTTACTGAGTGAGCTCCAGCATGCAACCATTTCAGGCTCAGCAAGAATCCGGCGAAACACCAAACAGCAAGGGCGGTGAGAGTCAGAAAGTCAGACATCATGGCTCTCAAGGAGAGAAACAACATGTTTTCGGACATGATGTTGAATGCCAGCCGCGGAATCAAGACTGGTGCTGCACAGCTAAGAACGTCAAGAGCCGTTCTAGCCCACAGGATGGACTTGTCCACATCCTTAATCCGCAGGGCGTGGAGCCGAAGGACCAGGTATATCATGAAAATGGTACTAAAAGTGGCATCCAGAAACGACCACAAGTTCTGCGTGTACACTCCCCAGCCGTGTTCTAGGATAGAAGCGAATTGGTCGAGAACCTGTCCATGTCAGCGCATACCACCCCTACACAATTGCAACATACCCAGCCAGCAGCATAAAGGTCAAAGACTGCCTCCAATGGTGTATATGCCGGGGTCATTCGAGTTTCCCGCCGCGCCATGACCGCGACATACAGTGCGAGCAAAATGACGAATTGGAAGACCTCGAGAATATTGCGGGTCCGTGGCACAATCAGGCGATATTGGTTCAGCAACGGCGCTCTCCTGGGATCGTACAAAGAGATAGGCCTCTTCTTCCAGCTATCGGGAAGTATGTCGATGAAACTGCTCGGAGTATATACCAATTTGCCACGGTAAATGGCATCCACCACTTTCTGACAAGCACTACTGGCCAGAAAGCTCTTGCTGGCACTTACAATGGCCAGTTCCAGTGCGGTCAACTTCTTTTCCAGTTTTGCACCGCTTTTCCTCGCTGCCCAGTGCATGGGATGAGCGCTTTTCTGGACAACCTCGTCCGGAGCACCTTGGAATGGGTCGAACCCTGCAACCAGGATATTGGCTAGTTTGAGGAGGCCTTTAGGACCAGGGTTGTTTTCGTTGTACCGACGAAGAAGCTTTTCGGCCACCAGCTCACAGAGAAGTGCGCGGGTCAGATTGACTGTCTGATGATGGGTTGCAAAGGATTGCTCCCGAATGAACTGCATCCGGTTGACGAGGAGGCAATAGACTGGGACGGATCAGTACGTCGGCAACACACGCAAGAGAACCAAAGGCGCGCCGACCGAGAGAAAGATCCTGTTTCTCGTACAGAGAATCCACCAGCGGCCGGACAACAGAGATATTCATGCGTGGCGCTTTCAACTGATCGAGCGAGTACGGGTCATCTGGAATGAGTGGTGAGAAAAGACAATCCATGTCATCCTGTCCATACTGTATGCCTACCGATGCTGTTGATGATGTCTCTCCGGATACTAGCCAGCGAAGTTAGCACCATGCCAGGCAAGTATCTGGGAGACGGAGGATTGTACCGGAGGATATTCTCATAGACATTACAATCAGCATTTCGATATAAATCTGCTCCTCGGGGCGGTTCGGCCTGATTGCTCGTCCACGTGCAATGGGGTGGATACAGGCCATCACTATCGGCATGATCTTCTTCGTCGTGCTGAGATGCCAGCAAAGCCTCGGTTTCAGTCCGCTGACTGTTGAGGCGGAATTGGCGAGTGAACCCGCGGGAACTAGATGATCTTGACACAAAGGGTGCCATGCTGGAGGAACCTGTCCTGTCTTGTCACTTACCGCACAATCCGTGCACGGACATGTTCGCTTCCTTTCTGACTTTCCCGACGCAATCAGCTGGTAGTCCCAGGCTGCTACTATAGTATAGTATACGTACTGTGAAGTTGGCAGAAGCAATCATCAATCCCTCGGACGCCGCGTTGCCCTGATCTGGGGCTGTAACCCCGTCAAGGCATAGCGTCATTATTGTGGCACCAAACTTGAAGCGTGTTTGATAGATGATAGACACCTCGGCGGGGGCCAATCGGAGAGGTTATATTCTCTTTGCACGATAACCTTATCAAACACAAGCTTCTACTAAGCCTCGAATCTGCGGGATGGTGGGCAACTTTGCCGACTGCCTACATATAATAAAATGCACGGACAACCGACACTGGCACCGACACCGATCTACGTACTTGGTACGTACCGTGACGGACCAGACCAGACCAGACCAGACCAGACCATCCTACTCCTAAGAGAAACGAGGCAGCAAAATCAAGTAAGTAGCATAAGGTAGAACCCAGGCGCCTATCTAGGAGAATATATATTACCTTATGCTACGCGCGCGGTACTCATCATTCATCATTCAATCCTACCACATGACCAGAGCGGGACATGGTACGACATACATGACCCTACCGAAAGAGACGCCATGTTCCAAAAAAACGCCAGATCTACCCCTGAGGGCTGGACACACAGGGGAAGACTTGGTTACCATCGCATTGGACTCCGGGTCTCGAGGGCGTGCTTAAAGTTGGACTATTGGCCTGAAACATGCAAATTGTAGTGACCCGACCCGATGTTGCTCTCGCATGCAGCTCAGCTTGACTGAGGACGGGAGGAGGCTTCATGGCAGAGCCGAGCTGCCTTGGGTACCTAAGGATGGGAATGCTCGACGTTGGGCAGTAAGTATCTGGGTCAGCCAACAAACCAAAAACCCCATTGCGGCTTCCTATCTGCTCTTCTCTTGGATGGGATATAGTGTACAATTGGTACTCAGGTTGTAGACATACATTGGTATTGGCGGGTTGCAAACATGCATTATATAGGTATCATTTATCATTTATCATTCCTTTTCACTATCATTAGATACTATATTGTCCGGATTTGTAACGCTCTCTTGACCTCCCTGGCAGCTAGACGATGCCTACAATTCTCCACCAACCGACCTATGCGTGAGTGATGAGAAAGCACTCAGAAAAGGACCGCCAGATGAACGCTGCATGTTCCAACTGCTCCAAAGATTTGAACGCAAATGCATGATTTGGCCCCGATCTGACTCTTCCATAATAAGCTCTGGCACGGGCAGATGGTGGAGCCGCCTATCCTTCATTCGAGATCATAACAGGATCATAACAGTCGCAACAATGGCCAGAAACATGCCAACAGACCATAAACTCGAGTTTGCGCCCTTGTCCTGCGCATCACTGACAACTTGATACACCACACTGGCGGTCTGCGAAGGCGTGGTTCCGGCAGTAGAGGAATCCACAACGACAATGACCAGCCCGTTGCTGGTCGTCGTTCGCAGGCCTGCAGCTGCCGCCGCGGTCGGTGTCGTGGTAGTATACGAGGTGACGGTCGTTGTGCCGACTCCATAGCCGTAGTCGTAGGTCGTGGTGGGAGGGTAATTGCAATTAGTGGCGCATTGGTCGCAACATTCCCAGTAGACGACGGTCGAGGTGACGGGGCATGGGATGACCGAGGTGACTGTTACCACGACGTTTTCTTGCGTCCAGCATGTCGTGTAGGTCGTCGACGGTGTCCAATATGCCCAGTATGATGTCGTGGTTGGAGTCCACCATGCTGTTGTGGTGGGTGAGGGTGTCCAGTAGCCGTCGTCACTGAAAACAAAAAACAAAAAGAGTCAGTCAACGCTTCCTTGGTCGTGGAATTCCTTGTTCAGGACTGCTTGAGGTTCCATTCTTGCCTGGGGCTCTGGTGCAAGACGACCATAGCAAACTGGCAGAAGGCAGCAAGGTGGACAGTCACATACTAGGTCAAGCCTTGTCCCAAAAGGCACAGAAAGGCTACCACGGTGGTCGTGAATATGTTCATCTTGCAGCTGTCTCATAGGGTCGAAGCTAGATCGATGTATGTCGTCTCACGTTGTCCAATGAGACGGCCTGACGCGCGGCAGCCTCGACGGTGATAAGTAGGGCAGGTACCTTAGGTAGGTAGGTAGAGAGCGTACTTAGTGGTAGGGTATAGGGCGAAAACGAATGTGAGATGAGAGCGAGTGAGGATGGAGGGTGAAGAGCAATGGCAAGTGGTGAGAAGTTGTAGCACAGCTGAATGAAGCTATAGCTGTGGCCCTGCTTTAGTTAGCTGCCTCGACCTGGGCTTGAGGGACACCTTGAAGCTTCTCCCGCGGCAAATGTCTGGCTGAAGATCTGCAGGTTGAGGTGGTGTCCGGTTGAAGCTGAGATGTGCCAGTGGGTAGTAGTAGCTGTCTCATGAGACGGGATGTCTGGTAGCTTCTGGTAAGTAGCTCGCTGTCCAAGACGAGCTCCTTCAGCTCCCAAGCTGCGAGGAAAACCTCAGCTCCTCTGTGCAGCTGGCTGGCTGGCTCAGCGGTGAGTTCCAGCTTTGTCCAAGATCCGGCAATCTACTTCCTACTGCATTTCTGGGTTGTAGCAGCGGCAAGTAAAGGTGGATTCGAACCTAGCGAACCCCGCCGCCAGGAACGGTTTGCCGTGGGTTGCCGTACCGCAAGCCTCGTGCATGGAGAAGTGACCAAGGCACGTCAAGTCGAGGTGTGGTTCAAGTCTGTCTTATCGCAAATGATGCTTGCTCATCAACAAGTGACTTGCACACTTGGCAACGACTTGTTGGCGCCATGTGGGATCGATCCATGGTTGAGGAGCCCAACTTGACCCAATCATGGTGCCGTCGTTTTCCGTTGGTGGTTCGAGTTGGGAGCTTGACCTGGGCAGAAACAGGGTTGAACCTGTCATGGATGCCAGTGTGTCTCGCATGACAATGCAGGTCTGCAGCCCGAGTCCGATCAGGTTTGGTAGATATTTCACACCACACACACCGCTTGCGGTATTTGCTTGTTTGATTGAATCCATGTCCGTTTCATTCAAAGTCCGTGGTTCAGAGCATCGAGACAAGCTGCGCGATGATGTCAATTCTGATCACTTAGTCTGGATCATGGCGGGAGCTAATGTTTGATAGAATCCGCCGGGATCGAGATGGAGGAGATGGAAATCAAGAACTGGAGGAGTTTGTTCGGCCGCTGTGGGTACCAATGGTGGGTGATATCTACCTTATAGTCGAGTTGGGTATTCCACGTTCTTCTACACAAGATCATGGACCACGTAAGTGAGTAGGTAGGTACCTTACGGGTAGAGAGGTATGTACTGTATTGTGGTATGTCTATCTTCTGATCTTCTCTTCAATACTGCAGAAACCAATGTCAGATATCTATCAGTAGGTACTTCATGGAACACTGGCGCCAATGGGAATATTAACACCAGAAATACCCTCCGACTCTTCGCCCAGTAACCAGACAATGGTATTTGAAACTCGCTCAGGTTCAAGCAATGTGATGCCTCGTTTCGCCATGTCAGCCACCGCCTCTTCCTCATCCTTATACCACTGCAGCGCCATTCCCGTCTTCGTTGCACCTGGACGGGTCCTTGTCAGATACATGTTCCGTCTGCACAGTGACACTCTCACTTACTAGGGGAGACAGCATTAAGTCGGATCCCAACCGAAGCCAGATCCTTGGAGATGGTGGTGGTGAGACTTGCAACAGCCGCTTTCGTGACGCAGTATGACAGGATGGTTGGGTCATGGAACAAACTGGCCGCGCTCGCAATGTTGACTATGCTTCTTGGTGCCTTTGGTAGATCCATCATGGCCTTGACCTCTGCCTGGAGGCTGTACAGCACGCCGTTCAAGTTGATCCCGACCACTCGATTCCACGTCTGATCCGTCTCGTGGAGGAACAAAGGTCCTTGCTGGTCTGGCGCCGAGGGATTGATGACACCGGCGCAATTGACTGCTCCGTCGAGTGCGCCGAACATGGTCACTGTCTCTTTGATCCATGCCTTGACATCTTCACTCGAAGCAACGTCGACCTTGGCCGTCAAGATCTCGAGGTCCGGATTGATCTCCAGCAGCTTATTCTTCGCTTGGTCAAGGAGGTCGGTGTTGATATCGCCAATGGAAATCGCCCGGGCTTTGAGTCTTGCGAGCTGGCAACATGTATTCAGGCCAATGCCCGATGCTGCTGCGGTAAGTGCAAACACCTTTCCGGCGATCGACGTCATCCTCGCTGTCAGTAGAATGTGAGGCCCTTGTATTTTCGGGGGTTATCTGGCCAAGTCACTCTGGTATACAGAATTGTCAGTCGGCGGATATGGATTTCCGTTACGGTACAGGAAAGGGAGAGATGGTTGTGACAATACTGTGCACTTTATCACCACAAGGTTTCAGGTACAGAGTTGGGCAAATGCCTCACATGTCTCTACCGAGGAGGGGCAGACGGATGGCTTATAGTGACAGCAAATTGCACGTTGACCTGGCCGAGTGCCACGTAGCAAGTACCTAGCAATACTAATGTGGTAATACTGTACTCTAGCTTCATGCAGTGCACGATAACAGCCTGTCACTTGTGTCAACGAGCCAGCCAAGTCCGGTAGCCGGATCCGCAGTATAAGAGGCCGGATCAAGACGACACCGAACGAGAGATAGGTGCAATATTGGTCCCTAGGGTATGCTATACATATCTTCATCGCAGCCGTACGGATAGACGAGGCTGACCAGTCATAGTCATGGCTACGGTTCACCACTGGGAGGGCATCCGCCTTTGGCAGGACAAACATATCAGATACTCCTCGTGTACAGTTGAGCCTGGCCGTTTTGATGCATCATGACTTCATTGCGCCTATGGAATGCAAAGAGCAAACAATCGCCTGCCACCTGGGATCTACCGCCCAGCTCCTCTGCCTGCACCCGCACCCGCACCCGCACCAGCACCGGCGCCTCCACCCATGAACTGTTGCGCCCTGTAACCACCAAAGTCAGCGACCGAAGGATCAAAGGTATCGCGGATACTCACAGATTAGCAATGTTAGGGTCCTGCATCATTTGCTGGATTTGGCTCATGTCCGGCATACCGCCGCCGCCTCCTTCTCGGCGGCCTTGCATCATGTTTTGGATGGTGGGGTTGTTCATGATTCCACTCAGGGCATCGGGGTTCCGCATGAGATTCTGGGCCATAGATGCGAACATGGGGTTGTTCATGATGCTGGACAAGTCTGGCATGCCGCCGCCGCCTCCTCCAGCACCTCCGCCAAGCAGACTGGCCAGTCCAGATAGATCGGGCAACCCGCCTCCACCGCGGGTGTTTCCAGGAGCGTCATCAACTGCGTCCTCCGGAGGCTTGTTCTCCTCCGCTTCCATTCTGCTGAGCTCCTTCTTGGCGGTCTCCAAGCCTTTCCTCATAGCCTCACTTCCGCCATTCCCTTCAAACTCAATCCCTTTCTCATAGGCTTCCACACTCCCTTTGGCGTCGCCCAGGGCAAACCGTGCCAGACCTAATCTTGACCAGGCCTTGGTGTACTTTGGATCCGCCGCAACG
The DNA here is from genome assembly GCA_024611085.1 of Exophiala sp. LBMH1013. Classification (NCBI taxonomy): domain Eukaryota; kingdom Fungi; phylum Ascomycota; class Eurotiomycetes; order Chaetothyriales; family Herpotrichiellaceae; genus Exophiala; species Exophiala sp. LBMH1013. The sequence goes on along the minus strand of JAMFLB010000009.1, from coordinate 1,881,448 downwards.
GCTAATTCGGCATCTTGCACTGCAGATGTATGGTCCCCAGTCGCAGAATACGCGGCCGCCCGGTTGGACAGGTAGATGGGATTTGTAGGAGCATACTTGATGGCCTCGGTGTATTTGGCGATGGCAGTCTTGTAGTCTTTCTGTTGCATCGCCGCATTTCCAGCACTCTTCAGTTTCTCGGCTTCAGGGTTAATTGCAGATGTTGTCGAGGGTTTAGGAGTCGTGGTCTCGGCGGAGGGAGCGGCTCCTTTCAGCTTCTCATAGACTGAAAATATGCTGAGCAGCGATTGAGAACCGACCGCTTCGGATATGGCTGCCTTGTCATTTGGATCGACCTTGAACGCTTCCGCAATGCAATTCGTGGCCACCTCGATGTTGTCTGCATCGTCGGAAGTCAGGGTTCCGTCTTTGAGGGACGTCGACAGGAAGTCTACGATTGCGAGCGCCAGTCGCTTCTGGGAATCTGAGGGTGACTGCACAAGGTTAGCATCTTTCGCGATTCAAAGAGTGCATTGCATTGCACGCACCATTGTGACAACCTATGGATAAAGGTATGAGGGTTAATTCAAGTGGTTATGGAAGTCATCAAATACAATGTCGCACAGGGTCGCGGAATGGAGATGCACCTGTAGGCAAGGCGCCTGCGGTACGTAAACAATTATGATGCAGTTTATCGCTGTATCTCCGCTTGGCGGCTCCAGAAGATTCGCCCAAAAGCAGGTTTAGAAATAAATCCTTGTATGACGAGCAGAGTTACAGCACCACCACAGTGAGCAAACAGCGTCCCTCATGACAACTTGTCTGTCAGACTGGCCACTATCACTATCACAACTCAACACCTTTTCACATGGAATGAGCTTCGTGGCCCCCTCTGCTAAGTCAATGTTTGTACACTGTCTACAGACATCCCCATCGTCGAAACTTAGCTGGGCCGGGCCTTGGCTGCTGCGATGTAGCGCACACTGCAGTGGACAATGGAAGACTTCAACATGTTTGTTGAAGGCTCCATACCACCTGGAATATGGGCTGCTGGTAGGTTGGATGAAAAAGGCAAGACTCTCTTCAAGGTGTTACTCCGTCGTTGAAGAATCACAGACTGGCACGAGGGAATACAACAGGACACTATTGGTATCCCCAGGAAGAAATTCTAAGGACACAGTTCGCAACTACTCGTGCAATGCAGTGGCTCAAGTATCGATTCCGGGTGGTGCCACCAAAACAGCAATGTTGTCCGATTCTCCTCGAGTCGCAAAGGTCTCAAGCTCGATGGTCGCCGGAAAAAGGCAGGGATGGAAGAACTGGATCTCGTCCTTGCCCTTCAGGTTAAGCCCATACGTTTGAAGATTGCCAACAGCGAGCCTCGATCCGGACACCGAGACGGCTGTGGCCAGAGTGAGCCTAATACGTGAAAAATCGCGAGACTGTGCGGAGGTCCTACGAGTGTATAATCGTGCACTTGTCCCATTGGGAAGCTTGCGAAAGGGGATATCGTCATTTGAAGAGTGTTCCGCCAAATGCGTCAACGAAGACTATCAGGGCTACGCTCTGACCTGGCTCATGTGGCAGGCTCACTTCCAAACCATCCAAGAGGACGACTGTGTCGTCCTTTTGGTGCTGATATTTTGGGGACTATCTATTGAGAAGCTGCACAGGAAGGTTTGCTGGCCAGCAATTCAGGAAGCCTTCTCATCAAAAGACATATCATCTCGACTGCTGGAACAAAATGACAATTCATCTACTCGCAGCATCATTATGGCGGCACGAACCGCCTACAACAACCCCCTGACTTTTTGAGAGAGACTGTGGTTCAAGGACACACGATGCTGGCTTGAGTCTCATTACGACGTCAGGATTAAGCCTCAGGTGAGCCTAGAATACAAGACTGATACGGTGCCAGATACGAACTTGAACAGCTGATCCCGAGGTCCTAACTATTGACGGGGTTCTAACACTTCTGTGCCTTCAGGCTAGAGAATATCGCTATCCATGTGGCATTTCGGCTCCTTTGTGTATATGTATATATATACTTGAGTTGTAACCAAGAGTGACTAGTTAAAAGTACGATGTTGATGCTGTTCGGTGGCAGTGGAGTTCTAGACGGATATTCTCATCCGGACTGAGAGAGGGTTTGTTTAAAGGATACGGTAAGGGCCGCCGCTAGGCATGTATTGGCCGAGGGTGTTCGAGGCTGGTAGCGGGAGGACGCTAGTCCCTCTAATGTCACATGTCAGTCGCCAGCCTCGTTCCTTGCTTATTACACCGCCTAGGGAAACAATCCCCTACGGTTTCGAATGCATACTATTTCTCCCACACGGTCGCCCCTTGACTGTATACCCAAGGTCTTGTCAGGCCCTCACGGCGCGCACCGGGCGTTGGACGTCCTTCTTCCCCGGATGCAGGATGCCTCCTGTGATTGAACTATTCCGTCGCGGCTTCAACCCCGCTCAACCTTCCGATGCCTTTCGTTCACAATGGACACATCCGGGCGACGTTTTCACCATCCTACTCATCCTCGGAGGCGATGTCGTCGCTCGTGCCCTTGCCCAACTGACTGGTTCTTGGATCACTCCAGTCGCATTCTCCTTTGGTTAGTCAGTATTTCAACTTTGACTAGCAGCTGACCTGTACGGTTCCCTTTCTGACCTGAAACCCCAGGATGGGTGGCTTACGGGGCCGCCGCAGTTGTCTCGGCCATTGGGGAAAACAAGCTGATGCCTCTGCCCGACTGTACATGCCAAGTGATCAACGGCAAGTCAGGCTATGTGCGAGAGAACACCAGCTGGATCATCGGTCGCATCGTGAGAGATTTCGAGAGTTGGATGGACCCAAGAGTCAGAGCGAGGCTAGAGCAGATCCTTGCGGACCGTTGGGAATATGACAAAGCCAAGATCGGAAAAGTTGATCCTGGAGCCAAAGTCGACAAGCCTGTTCAAGCTGGACTTTGCATCTCGGTCTACAATGCCGGGCAAGCGGTCAAGGGATACCCAGGTTACGACCTTGTCTATTGGATGGGCTTTGTCACCACGACCTTTCAACTTGGCATTGCTGCCATCCCATGTGCCGTCTTTGGCGATTGGGGAATCTTTCTGATCACCATTGCTGGCATACTCCTGTCGTTCGCTACGGGATGTCTGCCGCAGTGGCGTGAGGAGAAGTGGGCTTGTCGGCAGAAATCCTCGAAAAATGTCATACTGACTAGAGGGAATGGAAGTCAACATGCCATCGTTGTTCTAGGCAATGGGAAGGGATTCGACCTGGAAGATCTGGCGGCCGGACAGACCAATGTTGATGTTTCAGCCTCGTGGGAAACCAGGTTATGCATGGTGATCTTGGCCACGCTGTGGATCCTCTTGCTGATTACCGCAGCTGGCTTGAAGCAGGATACCTGGTTTTTGCTTGCCATTGGCGGCGTGGGTCTTCTCCAGAACGTCTTCGTTGCCGGATACAGAAGGTTTCCTGAAGCGTATGGGATTCCACTGACGCTGGAAGATGTCGTCGCCTCCCACAAGGTAATGGATGCCCTCTATGCTATGGAGGAGAAGTATCCACACATCGGCGCAAGCATGAGAGAAACGTTTTTCCCTGGTAAACTCCGCCCAGAAGAAGAAAACAAATGGCAGCAACTCGCGGATAAAACGAGAGCAGTACATGACTCCGGACGTCGTTCGAGCATTCCAGGTGGAGCGGGTACGGTATCGGGCAATGTCTCTAATGGGAGCAGCAGCGGAACCACAAGCATTAACTACAAGGACCAGGGTAAGGCGAGTGACAGTAGCAACGGCAACTAGTTGGGCATAGCTTGAGCGGGCCGCAACGAGTGTCCAACGAATTTACGATACAGCCCTGTTTCCGGCGGTTATGAAGGCGTGCTTTCTGAGTAATCATGATGTCGATGAACCTGGCCCAATGTTGCCCCCTGGGGAAAATACTGGGCCTCCTCGAGCGAAGAAAAACAGAATTGGACTATTTGCTCACGCAATGCAGGGCTTTAAGCTCTATTGTGGTACTGGAAAAGCTCCTTGATCAATGTCAGATGGACAGTAAACCGAGCCACTGCTTGGGCATACAATCCATGATTCACTGAACTTTTCTCAGAACCAATGTCTAGGTTTTGATTCCACCTGCTAACCGTCAGACAGGCAATCCCCTCCAGCTCATACCGTGGAAACCAACCATAAGGAGGTCCACTAGATCAGGAGACTGAATGGTATCTTCTTGAATCCTCGAAGCCAATATGCTCTCTTGCTAATGACCGACTGTACTGTTTGAAGGCCCGCTTGTGGGACGAGATCAAGCTCGAAATTTGTACTTCAGTAGATCTTGCTCAAGGATCTCCTCCTTCTTCGCGGCAAACTCGTCCACATCCCAGGTGACACTAACGTACCGGTCACTCAGCCTAACGCAAATTCCTCGTCAGCTAGCCCGTCAATCTTGTCGGCAAAACAAAGGAGTGATCAACGTACCAATCTCGCCTTTCTCGCGTCAGCCAGACAAACGTGTCTCCCGCCAGCTCGGCAGTATCTTGCAGAATGTTGTGCATGAAGTTCGGCATATTCATGGCAAGATCTGTCACCACACCTCCCGGATGTGCCGAGTAAGCCAGGAGTCCTTGATCTGCGTATTCTGCAACAAGGAAATTATTCATCCGGATCACGGTCTCTTTGCTCGTCTGATAGGCACTCCCACCAGGAACGGTAACGAATGCACCATTACTAGAGACAGTTATGATGGTCTTATCGCCGTTCTCGGTTTGCAGCAACAGAGGAATCAAGGCCCGGTCCATCAAGTACACGCCTTTCACGTTGACCTCGAATGTCTTCCACCAGTCGTTGACGTCGGACTCCGCAATAGGCTTCCACTTCTCGAGATACCCAGCGTTGTTGATCAGGATGTCGAGACGGCCGAACTCAGCCTTTAGCTTGTCTGCTGCTGCTTGGACTTGGGATTCGCTCGTCTGGTCAGCGGTCAGGGTGAGGACCTTTGGCTTTGGTCGGCTCGCTTTCTCAGCGGCTGCATGCAGCTCAGAGACAAACGACGACATGTCGGAGCGCGCCAGGACCGCGATGCCAGATGCTCCTGCCTTGGCAAACGATAAAGCAGTTGCTCGTCCGATGCCTTTCGACGCACCCGTGATGAGGACATATTTGCCAGAGAGATCTGCTTTCAGCGGGTCGATGGATGGGTACGTATCATGGTGAATAGTCGGCACGAAGTTGATGACTTGAACGAAGTCAGTATATCTAATGTTCTTCCTTCCACAAGGCTGGGAGTCGGGGGCCTTACTTCGTTGTACATCCTTTAGATCTGGAGGCGGCATAGTTGCTTGGAGCTTTGGTCGCCTTACCTTTGGACCGCTAGTGGTGTTAGGGTATATGGTATATAGCGAATGGTTTCGTGGATAGTCGTCAGGCACACAAGGAGCTCGTGAAGCATCCCTACTACATTCCGGCGTTTTGTACCTGGATACCTCACCTGCTCCGGGATGGTCTAATGCCGGGTCATAACATGCATCAGGTTCTGATCGGGGATAACTCTATCACCGGCCGACTATCTTACAGACCACCTTTGGACGGCTTCACAGCAGAAGAGTATGGAAGCTACCTCAGGAGGTGACGATGCTTACCTCTGGGTCCACAGGTTCGGTACGTAGTTTCTCGAAGACAGGATCTATACCGGCCGTTTTCCGGTGCAACCTGTATGCGGCGAATAGAATTGGGCGCCCTTGTGTTGTACGTGACACACCTCTGTGCTGTCTCCCGGAACCGGAATCAAACTGGCACCGATCTTGGTCAGCGAGTTCAAAGCTAAAGCAGCGTGACTAAGGAGGTCTCAAGAGTTAGCGCTGAAACTCGGATCATAGTTTCTCCAGCTTGGCATCAGACGGACGTTCCGCCGATGTTCATCCGGACATCAACGTGAACTTCAAGGGGAACAGAATCCAAATCCCTTCCTTTATATCTTTCAGTGAGCTCCTTGACGCGAGGGGCTACTTCTGATAACAGCTGCCTACCGGCGATGACATGTCATTAAACAAAAATGGTCACCGCTGTTGAGCTGTCAAATTATGTATTGGCCATGTGGTGTGCCTCAAGTCTCAGCATATCATGGTCCCAGACCAGAGATAGAAGGCAACAACACAGACAACTTGAAGGGAACGTCACAAATCCATGAGAGTCAAGATGCTTCCGGAAAGCCGGGACGCAATGGTTATACTCAGCAACCCGCCAGTGCGATCCTAGACTTGCAGACCGCGCGCAATGATCATCTGTTCGCAACGATCACTGTCTCTAGGCTGGACCTATGGTGTACTCGTCCTGTTGTCTTGCTTGCTTCGCTGTCCAGATCGGCCAAATCGCTCCAGACATATGGCAACAATATATCCGTCGCGTTCAAACCGGACTCCAGTACCTTGGTGCTTCGGACTACGGAAAGCTACTTGATCGTCTACTCGGTGGAAAGTGATCAAACCGCGCGTGTCTTCCAACAGCAATATGGGTACAGTCAAGCGAAACGGCAGAATTTGATGCGAAGCTTTGGAGTGGATGATACTGCTGGGGTGGGCGAGGTTTTGCTCCGGTTCCGCCGGGCTATCAAAATCGACGCGGGAGCCAACTCTGTCGTTGCACTGGATTCGGAGTTGGTTGTGGCCACGACGAAACCCGCTGCTGTGCAATGTATCAAGTGGGAGCCGGGCAAGGATGGATCTCATGCTGTGGCGCAGCTGTTAAACAAGATGGACTGGATCGATCACAAGTCAGCCATATCAACCATGCTCCACGACCGGGCGATGAATCTGTCAGTTTGGTTGTCGCAGGACGGATATGCTTACGCAGTGCAGCGGATTAGGCCTCAGTTGGCCAGATCAACCTCATCGAATGACTCTGTTCCCTCATCGAAATCTTCCACTACTCCTTCGACAAGATTGTTTGACGGCTATTGCTTCCACAAACCAGACACACTAGGGGAGGCAAGACTTGCGAGCATCAATGCGCGCTTTTCACTCATTGCTATCGCCACATCTACCGGAGAGATTGTCTGTTATGCTGCCAAGGACTATGTGGGCAATATACCTTTGTCTCACACGTTCAAACCGTCCACCTCGCCGTCCTCTCGGGGCACAGTGACCTGCCTGACGTGGTCGCCAGACGGCCACTGTCTTTTCGCCGGATACGAACATGGTTGGTCGACGTGGTCAGTGTTCGGCAAAGAAGGAGCCTCGACTTTCCACATGAATCCGACCCGTGGAGAGTCCAATGATGAAAAGTGGCTCCTCACCGTCCAACGGGCAAGTTGGATTAGCGGTGGAGCGGAGATACTCATCACCTCGCAGCATGAAGACTCGATATGGAAGCTTGAAATGTCGCGCAGTGCAGCTATGGGTTGCTTCTCGTGCGCGAATCTTGTCCGCGCCCTTCTCCAGACTCCAACCGAGTTGACCGTTTACCGTGGTCACGAACTCCCCGACTTGACGTCCATTTCAAACGAGGCGTCGCTATGGCATCACGCCCAATACCCCCCTGTGTATCTCCACAATCAGTGGCCCATCAGATCTTGTGTTGTCTCGCAAGATGGCAGATACGTCGCCATTGCAGGCCGTCGTGGTCTTGCTCACTACAGTCTCGGAAGCGGGCGGTGGAAGACCTTTTCCGATATCGCCGTGGAAAACTCATTTGCCGTCCGTGGAGGAATGTGTTGGTTCAATCACATCCTAGCTGTAGCAACTGAAAACGCAGCAGGCTATGACCTGCGTCTCTATTCACGCGAGCTCGACCTCGGGCGATTTCCTCTACATACAGAAGCATTCCCCATGCCTATTGTGTTCGTCGGCCCATCAGGCGAGGACTCTCTCCTGGTATACACATACGAAAACATCCTCTACCATTATATCCTCAACATCACGAATCGAGGTGCCCAGCTCGTGCAAGTGGGGCAGATCGCCTTCCATGGCATTGTTCGAGCACCGAGTCGAGTTCGGTCGGTAAGCTGGGTCCTGCCGGACTCGCAGCTACGAAACGGCGACCCTTCTCGCGACGTCGAGTACGCCTCGGTGTTATTCTTAGTGGACGACAAACTAGTTCTGCTGCAGTCCTCACGCAACGAAAAGAACGAGCTAAAGTACGACATGCGGGTAATTGCACAACATGTCGAATACTACATCCTCATGCGTGACCAGATCTATTTCAATTTCACTGGGCCCGAAGAATCTGCGCCGCCAACACCATCACCGGGATCGGGGTTCACTATGCGCAGCCAACATCAATACTCGTTGCGGGATTCATTATGGATCTTCAGCGGCGATGAACTTCGTCTGTGGCCCGACGTGCGCGATCTATTCCAGCACGCAGCCGAAGGAGATCTAAACACGTCGCCACTACTCTCCATGTCTGTCGACTTCTATCCTCTATCCATCCTTCTGACCAAAGGCGTCGTGCTGGGCATCGAATCGGAGCTTCTGCAGCGACGCGATGTCAACTTTGCACAATTCCGATCCGGCATTCGAACACAACTTTTCCTCCCCTACATCTTACGCCACCAGCTATGCGAAGCAAAAGACACAGCGGCGGCATTCGGTCTTGCCAATCAGTACCAGCATCTCTCCTATTTCCCACACGCACTGGAAATACTGTTGCATCACGTCCTCGACGATGAAGTCGATCGAACTAGGAAAGCCGAGCGAAATCAGCCCGCCGACAACGACAACTACAATGACAATGGACCATCCGATCCTGGCCCGTTGCCCGCTGTGCTCTCGTTTCTACAACTAGTTCTCCCGCCCGCGACATACCTGTCGACCGTGGTGCAGTGCATCCGCAAAACGGAGCTGAGTTCGTGGCGGACACTATTCGCACATCTCCCGGCCCCATTGGCACTCTTTGAGCAAGCTCTGGAACTCGAAGATCTCAAAACCGCCACCGGATTCCTGATTGTTCTGCAAGGTCTAGAAGAAGACGATGAATCCGACACCTACGACGCTGGTAGACTTGAGGGCTACGTGGTCCGACTGATGAAGCTGGCGCGGCAGAAATCCGATTTTGAGCTGTGTTCGGAACTGGCCCGTTTCATGATGGGCATTGATCCCAGGGGGGATGCGCTACGACGCGTCATTGTTGCCGTGGGATTCGGTCAGAAACCGACTCATTTGGTTCCGAGTCGAAGTGTATCGGGTTCGTTGAGTATTTCGCCTACGCAGAGTAGAGCGAAAGAGAGCCGTGAAGGAGGAGCAGTGACGAAACCGAGTCCTGCAGGTGGAGGAGATTACTTTTCTTCTTCGCCTGGCGGGTATTGATCTACTACACTGTGCAGAGACAGGATATGCAATATATGTTTTACGTTTCTCAATGCGGCGAAATCTAGATTCGCTCATAGATTCCAATGCGAACACAGTGCAGCCATATGATACTGCCTGATAGGGTCTTTGGTAAACACTAATGGTCCAGTCACCCCAATAGACATGCAAACCGTCGACATGATTCTCCAGCACGTGAGCCTCCAGCCGGAAGGGATGTCTTCGTGACGAGGCGCATCCATATGCCCACTCCACGCATGTAATGTACAACCTTACAACCCAAACGAAGACAATCTAACCCAACCTTCTAACCTTTGGACTTCTGGTCCCACCGAACTTCAAGCGTGTCGAATCCGTAACCTTGGATACCAAAGGTTTGATCATTCTCCCCTCGGTGCCCAGTAAAGCTTTCTGAAACGCCTCCCGCCCCGGTCCAAACCCTCTCATGATGATTTCAATACCCGCTCCGCCCGACATGGCGCCCGGTTTCCGAATATCGGACAGCGTCATCATCTGGTTATGGGCCATCTTCTTACCGCCGACTCGCCATTGTTTCTCGGCCATTTTGCGGAATACGTACGTAGCCAACTGGAACGAAGCATCGTACGAGCTGCGCTGTGCTTTCCGGAGACCCAAATTGCCCGTAGACAAGGAGATGATTGGGTTCCTCGACGGCTCGGTGAATGTGATATGTGTGTTATGCTTATGTGCGTACACGTTGATATGATACGGCTCGTCTGCTGAGACGCGGGCGCTGGGCCTTGTGGCTGCTTCGTCCCGTGCGCTCCGTGCGATGGAGCGGAGGTCGCCTGTCAACAGGGAGTTCAGGCCCTGGCGCTGAGGTGTCCCGGATGAGGTTGATGTCTTTTGAGGTTTTCGTAGCGCTTCCGCAATCTGGTCGAGCGCTTGCGGTTCTTTGGGTGTTTCTGGTTCAACTCGGATTCCGAGGCGCTCGGCCAAACTGCTGGGCTCCTGGTTGCGGGTGGTGTTGGAGGCGCTGCGTCGTGTCTGTGAAATATAGGAGCGACGACATGACCGACACATAGATGAGAATATGCTAGGACGAGACATTGTTGCGGATAGTGAGTGGGCGGTGAGTTGCTCGACTGCTGAACAGTCTGCAGCTACAAAGATTCCTCAATTCATTTTGGTAGAACAGAGTCGGGACATGATTACGGGAAGGTTAGCCGACCCGGCTGCTTTTCTGGCCGCTGAGAATCCGCATCTACACCATGAACAAGCTCACTCACAATTTTTCCTGCGACGCTCAACCTTGTCTTTGTCAAACCCTTTGTAGACATTCGCCCTCCATAGCATGGTTGTACCGCGTCGTGCACCAGTGTATGGTGTCCGCCAATATGTGACAGCCACCGTGCCTGTCGCCACACTACGAGCGGCGCAATATGGACGAACAGCAGCCGCTCTGAGATTGATCTTACCACAAACACAATCGACACCTCTCACCACTTCCTCACATCTCACGCCCTTTTCTCCTAGGCTCGCGTTGCCAAGTTACTCTATTCTACGATCCATACATACTTCCAGACCGCAATACCAGCAAACACAACCCAAAGAGGACCAGAAACAAGACGTGCGAGATCCGCCCCGGGACGACAAACCCAACGAAGAGGCTGGAGAAGGTTCCGAGCAGACGAAAGAAGGAAATTCCGACAAGAAAGAAGAGAAGGACTCGAAACCTCCGCCTCCACCTCATGGAGACAAGACTCCGTGGCAGGTCTTCACCGAGACTCTCCGGAATGAATTCAAAGCGTCGAAGGAATGGAACGAGTCTACCAAGCAACTTTCTGGATCTGTTCAACAATTCACAGAGTCTGAAGCGGTACGGAGAGCGCGAGAGGCTTCGGAGGCCGCCTCGAAAGGCACCTCTCAGGTCTTGAAAACCACCGGTCGTGCTATTGGCAAAGGTGCAGCTTGGACCTGGGACACGGCAGTGGTTCAGGGGATCCGACAAGGCGTTAATGCAACCGGTCGTACCATTGAAAAAGCCACTCGCCCTGTGCGAGAGACCAAAGCCTTCAAGGAAATCTCGGAAGCTGTTGATGATGGAGCTAGTACGAGATACGGTGGTTGGCTTGACAAGGAGGAGCGTCGCAAGAGAAGAGAGGCCCTGAGATTGAAGGAGGAGCGAGAAGGGAAGCGGCCGCCGGCCGAGCCAATGGTTGAAGATCCAAAGTGAGTGCAGGAGTTCATCTTCCAGGGTTGATTTGTCTAACATTGTCTTAGTGCTGGCACAAACATCACGGTACACAAAGATGCTGCGTGGAAAGAATCCTGGAGTAAATTCAAGGAGAACTCGAAACTCATGCAAGGCTTGTTCAACATGAAGACGACGTACGAGGAGTCGGAAAATCCACTGATCTCAACGGCACGGTCAATCTCGGATCGCGTGGCAGGATTTTTCGCCGAAAACGAAACGGCAATGGTGATCAAGAAATTCCGCGAAATGGACCCATCGTTCCAGCTTGAGCCCTTCCTGCGGGAGCTGCGCGAATATATTCTCCCCGAGGTTTTGGACGCATATGTTAAAGGCGATGTGGAAACCCTTAAGCTCTGGTTGTCGGCAGCGCAATTCCAGGTTTACTCCGCTCTGATGGAACAATACACTAAGGCTGGATTGAAATCCGATGGGAAGATCCTGGACATTCGAAACGTCGACATTCTGAACGCCAGATTGTTGGAGCCCGGTGACATTCCCGTCTTCATCATCACCTGCCGTACCCAGGAAGTCCATGTTTATCGCAATCAGAAGACGAACGAACTGGCGGCGGGTATGGAGGACAAAGTCCAGCTGGTCACATACGCCATCGGAATGACGCGGTTACCCGAAGAAGTCAACAATCCTGAGACCCGTGGATGGAGGATGATTGAATTACAAAAGGCAGCCAGAGACTACATCTAGTGGACACCCTGGCACACGTCTGCGGACGACGAAGGGGGGTCGAGATGGAGTCTGTGTTCCTGCATTTAGCGAGCATTCGGAATCGGAAAAGCAAGCAGTGCGCTTTTTCCCTTCTTCTCGTGTGTCATTTTTCGAGGCGACCGCCCAGGGGCCTGTGTACATTTTGGGCAAGACCTGGACAGTGTGTTGCTGGATGGACGATATGGACTTTTCCCAAGCGGTGTATTTCTACTCTTGTTGGAGTAAGACGGACACCATAGGACGGGGAGGGACTCTGAACGGCTGCTAACATGTCCAGCCTGTGCGGTGCCCGAGAGCGCTTCGTTTCTCAGGCGCAGAGGCAAGATGACCAGAATACAAAATAATTCTTCTCTCGCAAAGGCACTTCTTGGTCCTGGTCTTTCCGCTAATATGTTCACCACCTTTCGCGTCACGGTATGACAATTCTAGGTATCTCGCAAGAAAGGTATGAAAGGTAAGTTGCTACGTCGTTAGAATTGTCAGCCTCGCAAACCGCAAAGACGACGAGAACAAATCAGTGCACGTGACCGGATCTGTGGCCGTGCATCTCAAACCCCGAAGACGTCATTTCGTGGCTGGGCAAATGTGGCTACCCCTTTCATACTATCATGCGACTGCCTCTCCACCGATAACGACGTCATTGATCCCATGTCCCTCACTATATCCAACGCCAGGCATCAACATTCGACCGCGCATATTATAATACCTACCAGTCTGCCCTTCTATCTCCAAATCTCATACTCGTTCCGTTCAGAAAGTTATCTAGCTGAATAAGTGTTCAACCACAAGTCTCAATCCCTCTCACCAGTCTCCCAGACAACAAAGTTGAACACACGTCCACTCGTCTAAACCGGTCCACTCGTCTCCCTACAGCCAACCCTCATCATGCCTCTCGTCGTCCCCGGCATCAACTCTCAAGAATCGAGCTCGAGCTCCTCAGGCACAGGCTCATCATGGATAACCAAGCTGATGGGCAAGACACTGTCGGATAAGACGGATGAGACGAATTTCGCAAAGCAGGATCTCCCGCAGAACCACCGCGTCGTTGAAGAGGGAGGGTTCCTGACCATGGATCATAATCCTGACAGGTTAGTCGCTTGATCTTGATCCTGATATCTGATCTATATCCGATCTCATCACATCGATGGCACACATATATACCTCCACATGGCCTGTCAGTCCCCTGTTCTACATGAGAGAATACTGACCGTTGCATTCGAGAAATAGACTCAATGTCCATGTCGACAAGGACGGCACTGTGAAGAAAGTTACTCATGGATAAAAGAGAGAGGAAGGGGGAGCATATATTCGACCTCGGATACCCTTTGTTTGCATCGTCAGTGGTCACTTACTACCTTACCTACCTATGTACCACTATTACGCGGTTGCTAGACGAGCAAGCAGTACATGTCCCAAGCCACCTACCTATGTATGCTGGCGATAGACAGTCACCAGGTCTTTCTCTTAGGGTATGGCACGAGGTATCGACGGTTATGAATAGCAGCAATGAAATATGATGATGATATGAAACAAGAGCACAACCGTGAAATCTGTTACCTTGCGGGATTCCATGTCCCTCGACCTGTTCCCTTCCGACGGTGTCTATTTCCCTTCTGCCCCTTCCCTTTTGACTTTCAGAGACAAACAATCATAAGTCGACATCTGAACAGGGGTATCATTTGACTGTTGATATGAAACGCACCAAACCGAGATACCTGCTGAGTATGCATTTCATTTCTCCTTGGAACCGGGGAAGTAAAAACTGTCCTATCGTCTCGCTTATAGAAGGCATCAACGACAAAAACAACAGCCACTGTATTCAACCTGTCTTCAACGCCCTAAGCGACCTCTGCATGCACTTCAGCCGTTCTCTCTCCTTGACGACCACGTCCCTCGCCAGTCGTTTGATTTCCTCCCTCCCCCATTGCTCACGCCAGGTGGTCCAACCGGCCAATTCGCCAACCACAACTTCTTGCGTATATCTCAACTCCTTGCCGAATCGCTCAATGTCTAGTCCCGCCTGCAGGATTTTCTCCTCGGTGTCCCTGACCGTTTTGGCTCGGCTCTCCTCTGTGCCGGGGAAATTGAGATTCATGAGTCCCTTGCGGGGCGTCGAGCTGTTGGCAAGGTACGACTTGTTCTTCTCCAGTGCTCGTTGCGTCGAATTGATCTGGTTGATCAATGTACTGGGTTTGAGGAGTGCTGACTGCACGGCCGCAATGGTCGAATGTAGGGAAGCGAGCGACAGGACGAAAGTGGCCAGCGGCGACGAAGCAGGCTCCGTATGCATCACGGACGCGAACTTGATGAAGGTGTCAACGTGTAATTTCGGCAACGTCGTGGCTGGCGGGCCCAGACTGGCGAAGGCGACCGCGCATAGACTCAACGCCTCTGCGAGGTCCGCCTGAGCTTGAACGTAGACATGACCCCTTCGGATCACTGCCCGGGTACTGAGATTGAGCCTTCTCACCATCTCGCGTGAATGTTTCACAAAGGAGTCAACGGCACTCATGTCGCTCCGGGACGTCAACGGCTCATACTCGTCCATGATCTTTTCTTGTACTAATTCCGATTTGAGTTTGGCCCGTTCAGCCATTTGCTCTTGAAGCATGTCCGGAACCAAGAAAAACTCCCAGAGCATCTCATGCGTTGCAAACGTTGGATGGTTCAAGAGGATCTTCAGGAACCGATCAAGGTGCGTCTGAGCATCATACAGAACTGCTCTGGACGGGCGAGAATGCAGTTGAAATGGACTCCGGAAGTTGGACGCGAGCATGGTAGGCATGTACGACGCGGGAGAATCCATCGTAAGCCACTTGGCCAGGTTCTCGAAATCTTGCAATGATCTCCGGCTGGTGGTGATAGTATAGGTTGTGCTTGAAACGGCGGGATTGGGGGCGCCTGACTTGAGAATGTATCTTGATGATCCATCTTCGACGAAGAATGATCGCACTATCGAGGTGATCCGGCCTGTCGCGTCTGTGGTGTTCGCAGGCGTAAACAGTGTCAAGTCGTCAATTCGATTTCGCACCTCATCATCTTTGGCCAGCTCGACTGCAGTCAAACCTCTCGCCTCCCTGAGGTGCAAATCTATCCTGGGGTCGCCGAGGAAAATGCGGACCATATCAACTCGTCCATACTTACTCGCAAGCATCAGTGGAGTGAATTTCCTGTCATTCATAGCATTTAAGTCGACGTCGCAATACTGCAGAATACGTTGCATGATGCCAGCATCATTGACAATATGCAGCA
The DNA here is from genome assembly GCA_024611085.1 of Exophiala sp. LBMH1013. Lineage (NCBI taxonomy): Eukaryota > Fungi > Ascomycota > Eurotiomycetes > Chaetothyriales > Herpotrichiellaceae > Exophiala > Exophiala sp. LBMH1013. Next base: position 1,865,969 of record JAMFLB010000009.1, on the reverse strand, counting down.
GTGTGTTCCCCTTGTAGTCTGTGTGCTCCTCTATGCGCAGTGGGCCGCCGTCATTTTGCGCTTGTTTCGCCGCTACAAGGGCGTCCGAGACCATACTTCCATAGTCGGGGTGATCGTAGGTACGACAGATTGCAAACAGAGGTGTGTGTCCGATTTTGTCCTTTTGTTTCCATGGTAGAAAGTTGGAAAGCCGCTTGATCAATTCAGGGGTATTGAATAAGTAATGTGCGACACTCCGACCTCGAGAATCCGTCATGGCAAGGTAAGTCCGAAACCTCGCTTCGTCGGCATTCTGTTCCGCATATTCAAGAATGATTTCGACCAATTCGGTGTTAGCCAACTGGACCGCGGCGCTCAATAGCGTGGTTCCATCCTGAGTAACGTCCGAAAGAACATCGTCAGGCGAATAATGCTCGGAAAGACTCAATAGGTACCGGAGCGATTGTGGTTGTTGGCTCTCAATCGCCATCATCAGGACCGAATTTCCCATGGCATCTTGCGTCTGCGCGAGACTCTGAACAGAGGTGTCGCCTTCAAGCCCACTGAGTGTGGTTTCAATTGTAGCAGCTCTAGATGCCATTGAGAATGACGAGGAGACTGACATGCTTCGGGCAGCCATTTGAACCTTTTTCTTCTCTTTGGGAACGGAAGATTTTTTTTCCGCAGCTTGAAAAGGGAAGACATGTGATAGCCCGCCATCGCTGGAAGGAGTTCTGGAAAGGCAACCGTTTGGGCGAGACTCAGAGATATAACCCGAGGCGGTTGTCATCCTGGACAGGGGAACTTCGGCAGGCTCATCAAGAAGCTCATCGGTAATTATGGCAGATTCTTCAAAGATAGCTCTGACTTCATCAACCTTGCCAGCTTTCACTGCTTTCCAGAGTAGTTGATTCTGTTTAGATGCTTTCCGCAGGCCAGCAGCATCTCTAGCCAGGTAGGTCAGGACCGCCTCAAGAGTGCTCAAAGCATAACCAATCTCCCCGCTTTCGACGTCGTCGATATAGATGAAACGCTGCATGTAAGACAATCTCGCTTGGAGATGCCTCACCGACGACCTGACGACGACCAGGAGCACCAGTGACACCAAAACGTCGGCGTTGATGGTCATTGCGACGGCCCGTTTCTCCTCGTCTGATATACCCTGCGGCTCGGAAACGATCTTTTGGGTATCAAGAAGAACATCCAACATTTCCTGCGGACTAGAAGCAACCCCCATCTTCCGAAAGGTGGCAACACCACGAGAGATTCGACCCATCAGCTCACGCTTCCCAGATCGCCCATCCTCGATAGCAATCCCAACCTGTGAGACGTCCAGACAATCCATCTGCCGTATCCGCCGGTCTAGATCTTGGTCTTGGGCTTTATAGAACGCACAGAGTCGTGGAAATAAAAGCGAGTCATGGACGTTCTCCGCAACGTATCGCTCAATGAGTCTCTCCACGTCTGGCCCTGTTAGATCCGTCGTAGCACCCAGATAGGAGAGCTGTTGTTTATCGACACCTTGGAACAAATCGATCGCTGCAGTAACGGCCGTTTCCAGTGCTCTTCGCATGAGGTCCTCCTCGTCTTCGAAATAAGCTGCAGAATTGAAGGGAAGCATCAGCGAACCAGCCGTCTTAGTCGAATCGGTTTCCGAGGCCTGAGTAGTCCCGTCTAATGAACCATTGGTAGAAATGTGCGACGGAGGCGGTGGTAGCGGTTTGCCTAATTCTTTGCCAAACTCATTGAACAACCTTTCGAGTCCGGGTTGCATCTGGCGTCCGATCATGGGAAAGGTGTTCAGAAGTTCACTGAATGTTTTGATATCTTTCTTTTTCGGTGTCGGGGGTTCTGCAGAGGAAGCAGGTGCCGGGGTAAGAGCCTGGCTCTCTCCGAAGATTGCTGGCTTGATGGGCAATGGCTCGAACATGCCGGTGATCGGTTTCGTAATATAGTAAACAAGCCATTGTTGCATATCATTGCCCGGGGAATAGTACAATAGGTCGGTCAACAAGGTGGCTTGGGTCAACTGCTTGAACCCTTTGTTGGTATATACGACATTCTCTTTAAGAATCACGGATCTCCCATTGACGGTAGCATAGGTCTTCGCCTTGCTCCGATTGTCGCGAACATTCCCATCTTTGCCGGCCGTATTTGGCACGAGTCGGAGGATATGGCTGCCCAGGAAATCTTCATCTTCGACCTGCTCAGCAAAGCGTTTGTGAGTGTCTCGGTCCTGGCCGTACAACAGGGACTCGGTGGTCGGCACAAGAAGAACATAGTTCTGGGCGGTGAGAGCATTCCCCAGCACACTACTCTGAAAGAGCACGCGCAGGAAGGGATTCAGGACGGGCATCCAGGCACGATGCGCCTAAGTCTGGCAGCGCGGTTCATTGAGGCGTTGATTGTATCGGCATGAGACGATGGTCGCGCAGCCTGATACTCCGATACGGAAAGGCGATGAAGGGTCGAAGGTTGGGTGGAATGCTTTACGCGAATGGTAGCTGAGAAGGGTGGATATGCTAGGACCGATGCAACAACTGCTGAACACGAGGCTGGAAGAGATGCCACATGTCAGTCAGGGCGACGCTTTGTGCTTCACACCAGACGCAACGGTCAGCGGATTTATTCTCGATCTGGTAGAAGTGGTCGTTATACTCGACTCTACTGAGACCCCAACATTCAAGGCCCGAACTCTGCCCGTGAAAGCGCAGTTCCGCATACAGATCTTGGCAGCTCTCGGCAATTCCATGCTGCTTTAACAATACCATACTGTGTACACGCACCTATTCGGTACTGTACGTACCTACCTACCTAGGTAGTAGGCTGCCTCGCCCGGAATAGAGTCTGGCTACTGCTGCTTTATCAGTCTGCTACCCACGCCCGGAGTTAAGCGGTATTATGCATCGAAGACTAAAGTACAACAGATCAAAAAAAGTGATTTATCCTGGACGCTGGCTGCCGAACAATCAACGCCAGCGTTCAATGACAGAATAATGGCTCCAGGAGGCAACCGGCGGCACCATACCCTTAGCCAGGGATTGGACAAAGAGGTACATAACAACTCCAAGACTGTCTTGCTTGCACATACATCAAGACATCTTCCCGTGAAGCGCTCTCAGTAACAGTGGGATTCGCAGGTATACCAAGTCGTCCGCAGGATCATCGATGAGCGATCACAATACGGCGATCTTGACCCCTCCTCCACCCGCCTCTCCTTCGCAGCAGTGTACGATACCATCAAAGGGTCAAATTCCAGTTTGAACCGCAAGCCGAAGAAACTGTTGGAAGACAGCATCGAACGAGTCCTCGAAACAATCCAACAGGACGCAAGGGCCGACTCCGAAGATTTTGACACACAAGAGACGCCGCAATCGCAAGACTACCAGAAGCCACTCTCGAATGGTCTAAATAAAAGCATCGTGGGGGCGTGGGCACGATCATCTGGGGCATCCACACCCAACAACGCCCCTGCGTCGCCTCGAAAAGACCAAGAAACTGGGAAAGATACTATGGACTCAGAACCAGTATCATCCAGCACCAAACGCCGCCTTGCTAACGGCGAGCCGCAGCAAAAGCGACGTAAGCACACCACTGCCTCGTCGACCCCTTCCATCGATAAATCCCCTCCAACGCACGTCTCGCTGGCCTCAATGGGCGGCGTCGACGCTGTAATTCAACAATTCGAAGACCTACTGGTCCTCCCAATGACTCGCCCAGAGATATACACCTCCAGCAAAGTCCAGCCGCCACGAGGGGTTTTGATCCATGGCCCACCAGGATGCGGCAAGACGATGATTGCCAATGCATTCGCGGCCGAACTAGGTGTCAATTTCATCTCCATATCTGCCCCGAGCATTGTCTCCGGAATGTCGGGGGAGTCGGAGAAAGCATTGAGGGACTACTTTGAAGAAGCAAAAAGGGCAGCTCCATGCTTGATTTTCATCGACGAGATCGATGCGATCACGCCCAAGCGCGAATCGGCACAGCGGGAGATGGAGAAACGGATCGTCGCGCAACTATTGACCTGCATGGACGACCTCGCCCTGGAGAAGACAGATGGGAAACCTGTCATTGTGCTAGCGGCAACCAATCGTCCGGACAGTTTGGACGTTGCCTTGAGACGAGGCGGGCGCTTCGACAAGGAGATCAACATGAGTGTGCCGAACGAGCCTGTACGCGAACAAATCTTGCGAGCCTTGACGAAAGAGACAAGCCTTGCTGATGACGTTGACTTCTCACTCCTCGCGAAACGGACTCCTGGATTCGTGGGCGCAGATTTGAACGACTTGGTCTCTACGGCCGGAGCAGCTGCTATCAAGCGGTACCTGGACACTCTAAAAGCGAATTCGGAGACATCCTCTATGGATGTCGATGTGCCTGCTGAGGAATCTGCCACGACTGCTTCGACATCGCCTACAATAGCCTCACTTCGACGATTGATTAAATATACCAAAGAAAATCCACCGGACCCGAATAGCAACGAGGCGGCAATATCAATAACCTCCGACGACTTCATGGCAGCTCTTCCGAGAATCCAGCCCTCCGCTTTGAGGGAAGGTTTCGCCACGATCCCCTCTACGACATTCGCCTCTATAGGCGCGTTGAGAAGCCATATTACTGAACTCAAGACTGCCATTATCTCTGCAATCCTGAACCCCACAATATATAGTAATATGGGTATAACCCCGTCGTCGGGCGTTCTGCTATGGGGTCCTCCTGGCTGCGGCAAAACATTGCTCGCCAAAGCATGTGCGAACTCGAGTCACGCCAACTTCATCAGCGTCAAAGGCCCCGAGTTGTTGAACAAATATGTCGGCGAATCCGAGCGGGCCGTTCGGCAGGTCTTCAACCGTGCCAGATCTAGTGTGCCGGTGATCATCTTCTTTGATGAACTCGATGCGTTAGTCCCGCGTCGTGACGGCACAATGTCCGAGGCGAGTGCCCGGGTAGTCAATACCCTGCTGACAGAGCTTGATGGTGTTGGCAACAGTCGAGAAGGCATTTATGTGATAGCGGCCACGAATCGGCCTGACATCATTGATCCAGCTATGCTGCGACCTGGTCGTCTTGAAACATTACTGTTCGTCGGACTGCCCGACGCTGAGGAGAGGGTGGACATCCTACGAACGTTGTGTAAAAGGTTGAACAACTTCGTGTTCGATGAGTCTATTGCTGCCATCGCACGGTCCTGCGAGGGCTTCAGCGGTGCTGACTTGGAGGCTTTGCTGCGCAGAGCTGGTTATGCGGCCATTCTTCGCTGCGAATCGCAACCTGATTCTTCGGCGCCAGGCACAATAGTCGCAGCAGACTTCGAATTGGCTAGGAGCGAAGTCCGAAGGAGTGTTGGAATTGACGATATGAGGCGATACGAAATGCTGCAAAAACAATGGGGCAAAACTTGAGACCATTTGTAAAGCGAGTATGCTGTATTAGACAATGCTTCCTGGACAGAGGGTCCTTGGAGAACTCTATCTATACTACCCTCTACAGTCTTTAATTCAATTGACCTGCTCCTAGTAACTCCTTTGCCGTGGTCGTCATGCCCAACAGCATCCTAAAGTCCAAGAGTGAACGTGGTTATCCCAACTGAAGTCGATCCAGGAGAGCCGAAGTCTCAAAGCGAAAGCGAGGTGTTGCAGCCCCTGTAGGACCCTGGCCCCTATCCGTTCATACACCACCTCTGGGAAGATCCAAAGCCTCGAGAAGCATATTCCAACAGCATCTCAACATCCGCAACTGGAACTCAAAACAATCAAGAGTGACTCAGAAGATTGGCAATCGAAAACTGTCGTCGCTGAGTCTCCGACTTTCTGTTGAACTTCGACGACTCCCAGAATCTGATCGAGAATGCTTCCGCAGCTTGTTAGGCTTCTTGACAGCCTTCCCTTTCTCGGGCCACAGACCGAACTCTTTCACACTTGGGCCCTTAGCCAATGTCCCGGCAGGTAACACCTCAAAGCCATCGTTTATCTTCCGAGTCCGAATACTCGCAATCGAGATCGAATCGCTTGGGGATGTCGGTGCGCTGGTCACACTGGAACTGATGGAAGATTTCGGTGTGTGCGTGGAAGTCTTAGAATATGTGTCACTTGCATTGGACGGAGTTGGGATGTTTGCTTCGAGTTTTGCTTGAGTTTTATGTGTCCATGCCGACGGAGGAGTGTTGGTGGAAGGCAGTGACTCCACGAAGGCGCGAAAAGGCACCGGTCGCGGACCTTCCAATCGCTGTGCTTTGCGGGACAGTTGTTTGCCCAGGTTCATGTCTTCCATTCTGGGCGGCCAAGATAGAGCACGAGTCATGTAAGAATCATTGTCCTCGCTGTCCGAGATGGATGCTGCCAGAGGTATATTGAGGACCGAATCGGTATGTGGACGATCTCTAGGCAAAAGTTGTCCGCTTTCCGCAGCATGAAACCTTCGGTGCGCTTCCATGCGCTCAAGCGGGTGAATCTCAGTCTGGATTTCAGCCCTGATATAGGCGGCCAAATTCTTTTGTCGACTTCCAATCACAAATTTGCGGCCTCCCGAGGTCGGCTGGTTGGTAAGTGACCGCAAATGCATTTTAGACGGTGAGGTGCTTGATATCACTGGTGTCGCGGCCAGGTCCATGGCTGTGTAACGGATTAGCGTTTAAGGGCCGATGCTGATTGGCATGAAGTTACTTTACCTGGTACCGTTTCCGCTGACTCTGACCCGTTGTATGGCCCATTGTAGCTGATGATAAGGGTCTTTCTCTTTCTCCTGGGGGACGAGGCTCCGGGAGGCGGATCGATCACCGCAGTGGAACTAGTCAATGGCTCCAGATCTGTGAAATGTCAATTTCCGAGATAAGAAGAAGGTCGTGGGCATACCACAGGGAGATGACAGGCCTATATCTGCGGCGCCATGGAGCCAGGTGGGCGATGCCGAAGGATCGTTCTTGGCCACTGCTGTCGAATTCAGGAAAGCAGTCGGGCGATCATACTCGGTCGGATCAAGGTGTAGAGGAGTGGCATTTCGAGAGTGCCAGACTCCTTCCACCTGGGCGTCTTCCAACAGAGCACGTATACCGAAAGGTATGTCATCGCTTGACCGGCTGACAAGGGTGACCTGTCCCCTTTCCGCGTCTTCTTCGACAGCTCTTCTCTCCAGCCTGATGTTCTTTCTCCAATTTTTCAGCTTGACGCAAAAGCCGGTGATGAAGGTAATTGTCTGGGAAAGTTAGGATTTGGGATTGACAAATTCGGCGGAAAACGAACAAGCAAGCCAGCTAAGATCTGCGGATCGATCAGCGCGGAGCAAAGAGGACAACTCTCAGCAGACTCACAATAGCCAGTCGGGCCCATGTCGGCCAGTCGACGAAGAAAACTCCATCTGGAAAGAGAGCAGTCATGCTGATGGACGAACATATGGTACGAATGCTAGAGGGTGGAAAAGATGAAGACTGGCATCCCCATGTCTGTAGAGCAATGGAGGCTAGCACCGCACAAACGATAGAGCAGCCGTGGAAGTGGTGAAGTGCAGCGCGAATGACAGGATACAGAGCAAACCAAAGTGAAGAGATAGCAGTGACTCTGAGAATGCTGGATTGTGGCAGCACCTGCTTGACATTGGTACATGGACGAAGAGTTGCCATCGCAGTTTCCGTTCTTCCCCGTCCACAGTGAACAGCAAGCAGCGAGTACTCGCAGATGAATGGATCTACTGAGAGGGCCGGCCATGACACTTGGGATGGTGAGAATCAAGGACTCATCAATCAACATGGAGTATCCAGATGAATGCAAGACTTGCCTGCGCCCTCACCTCCAACACTGTCCTGCAGGTGGCCGATCCCACCACATTTGCACCTACATCTTCCTCCTTTGTCAACATCGGTGTCCAGAGCAACGAAACAAACTTCCTTGGAATCAAAGTCGAGAACTCTGAATCTGCAACGATCCTGGAGATATTCGTGCCCTTTGGTGCGCGCTCAATACATTCATCACGTCGAGGTAACCAGGCTGGGCATGAATCATTCAAGAGAGGCAGAGTCGGCCACCGGCATAACACCTCACGTATTCAAAGGGGATGCGTACATGCAGCGATACGCGTCGACCAGGAAACTGAGATGCATGGGAAGGCTGAATGACTGCTGAAAGGATACCCCAGCCCTGCTACCAGGACTTCGCCCCCAGACTTCCATGCCGACCCGCGGGCCCTCTTCATCATCCTGAGAGATCGGCCCGAGAAGACGGCGATCAAGAAGTGAGAACACGCGTGAAGAGCAGAACCATGGAGGCAAGGTTCGTACCGTGTACATTTAAGAAGATGGAACCAGGGCAAAAGCTGTTTCGGACGCCCACACTGCATCATCCGTACCTTGCATAGGAGGACACTTGTCGGTACTACCACTTGCTGCCGCTGCTATAGAAGTTGTGCCGCGCGATATGCAGCGGATCATAGTGTATGCAACACACCATTAGGCGGCTGACAGGCACTTGACAAAGCCACTAGGGGTCCGATCCATTGGAAATATCGTCTGCTAATGAAAAAGGTTCCCGATCAACGGTTGAAGCGCCCAATAGATGCCCTTAAAGCCAATAGACGCTCGTGTTTATTCCCGGGCTTCCGAAAGAGAGCAATGAGTGTGGCAACGATCTTCCGTTATGAGTTATAGTAAATATACGTTAGCTACGATAACTAACTTAGGGCTATAGTTGCAGGGCCATAGTCAGATCTTCCGGGTGGGCAGCTTCCTCCGTAGCCCATTCCGGGCGCTGATCCTATAACCAAACTCAACCCTGCTGCTCCCATCAAGCACCATCTCTGTAACTTCTTTTTCTATCCTGTCGCACTACACGCATTTTCCTCGCCAAACAAACAGAGGCACATCTTCCTTTTTATCTTCGACTCTTGTATGATCCTCCGTCGATAGATCTTACATTGCACAACAATAGAACTCTTAACCTCTGCCTGCCATGCCTCCGTTCCGAATGCCCTTCACTTCGAAGCGACCTACTGTCACCACCGAACCCGTCAACGAGAATGCGCGCCCTACCTCCAACGATGGGAAGATAACGAGCCCGTATGGAGAGAAGCCTTCTGTAGCGCTGGGAATCAAAGAAACACGACAAGCGCCGGACGAGTTCAAACTGAGTTGTATGTGGACATATTCTTGCCCCGCCAAACAAACATACCAACGTACTCTGGACTAACTTGTCGACCAGCCGTCAACGACAGTGGCGAGTACCTGCCTGTAAGTAGCCGATGGACGACGCAGGTGACATCTTCTTACGGTGGACTAACATCCGCCTTAGCCATCACCAACAGAGAAGAAGACGTTCTGGGTCAAATCCCCGTCCTCTGCCAGCAGCAATCATCGCAGCTGCTTCAACGAAAACGAGCCGTTCTCCATTTCCCGCGAATCCTTTGAATCATATAGGCGGTCCTTTGTAAGTCCTTGTCGCGCAGAAAGTCTACCTTTGGCTCACTTCTGTGTAGGACATTTCCGGACGGTCCCCCATTGTGCAGACAGACAGCTACACCTCGCGCACATCTTTAGATTCACGACCCTCAACCCGGTTTCCTACCCGATCCACATTGAACAGCAGTACATTTGAGAGGCCCACAGCTGAGGAGGAAGGGTTCGAGGACGTCAAGTTGAACGAAGAGCCTAAACAACAACCGAAGAAGAAAAGCTTTCTGTCTCGATTCGGTGACTCCAGTGGCGAGGTCGGTCCAATCAAGGAAGACGGCAAACATCATTTCCACCTAATCCCCGGACGGAGACGAGGACAAAGCGGAACCGGGAATGAACTGGGAGACATGCCTCGACCGGAGAGTAGCGGTAAAGCGGAAGTGACGGTACGGTAGAGCTGAGCAGGGCTTGAGGGTTCAAAACTATCTTTCGAGGACATGCATTATGACCAGCTTGGTACGAGTAAGGGACTTGGGTATGGAGTTTATTGATCAGGACCGGGCGGCATTGGTTTTGCGGCATCCATCTGGGCATCGACGGCGAAGCTCCAGACCCCAAGGGACGAAGTTGAATGATATGAGCTTGGATGCGAAATGCAGGACTTCGGATCATGAGAGAGTCTAGATACAGGAGAGGACTTTCCCGGCTGTAAGTGACGTCTATTGACCAGCGGCGAGAGTAATTTTAATGTCCCGAGACTTCTATTCACTGTCGTCGCACTTCATTTTTCCCGGAGCAAGACAAGTGTCCTTTACAACTTCGTGTTTCACGATGACTTCTCGCTCTTGTCAATTTCTTCTTCCACCCGATCATATGCGACCTTCAAGACTTGGACGATCTTCCTCAATTCATCCTCCGTTACATTGTAGGGAGGAGACACGATGACATGATCTCCTCTTTTGCCGTCCACTGTTCCGGACCCAGGGTACACGGCCACGCCAAGCTCGAACGCCAGCCCCTGAAAGCGATATCCAAAGCCAACAGCCGGAGGGAACGAGGCGCGAGTAGTCTTGTCCTTGACAAACTCGATGCCCCTGAAGAGGCCTCGTCCACGAATATCCCCAACGTACTTTGCGTCTTGGAAGGTTTCGAGGAGCAAGCCATAGAGGAAGCGGCCCATGCGTGCACAATTGTCAATAAGGCCATCACGACTTAGAATCTTCTGGACAGCCAGAGTGGAAGCACAGGCGACCGGATGAGCCTGATAAGTGTGGCCGTGATTGAACGAGGCGGAGCCGTTTTGCAAAACATCAATCACCTTCTTGTGAACCAGTAGACCGGCAATAGGCGAGTATCCGCCGCCCAAGCCCTTAGCGATGGTCATGATATCCGGGACGATGCCTTCCTGCTCAAAGGCAAAGTAGGTGCCCGTGCGGCCCATGCCGGACATGACTTCGTCCAAGATCAGCAAGATGGAATACTTGTCACACAGCTCCCTGACGCCCTTGAAATAGCCCCTCGGAGCGGGCGTGCACCCACTGGTAGCACCGACCACAGGCTCAGCGACAAAGGCGATGACCTTGTCGGGCCCGATGTCGCGAAAGTGCCGGTCCAACTCCTCCACGAGGCGCTGGGCAAACTGGTCTTCCGTCTCGCCATCCTGCCAGTTCGAATACTGGTACATATAGGCGGGGGTGACCCAGCTGAAATTGGGCAATTGGAAACACTCGTAAGGGATCTTTCTCGGCAAGTTGCTGCTCACGTTCATGGCGCCGACCGTGGAGCCGTGGAACCCCTGCCTGCGAGCGACGAAATGGTTTCTGTCCAGTTGGTTCTGCTCAAAGTAGTACTGGCGCGCCAGCTTGAGGGCGGCGTCCATGGCCTCGCTGCCGCTGTTGACGAAATATGCTCGGGTCAAGCCGTAGCGGCGACCGCCGTCGGGCCCGTCGATGAGATGGTGCGCCAGCTGTTCCGCCGCGTCGGTCGTGTAGGTCAGCGAATGCAGGTAGCTGATTCCCGTGCTCATCTGGCGCGTCACCGCTGAGAGCACCTCGCTGTTGCCGTGGCCCAGACATGCTACCGCCGCCCCGGCACATGCGTCCATCACCACCCGCCCGCTGTCCAGTGTGAGGTAGATGCCTTGCGCTGAAGTCACTTTGTACGGTTGGACATGGAGCGAGCGGTGCAGGAGGGCCGAGTCATCGGTTTCTTCTGCTGCTGCTGGAGCTGATATTGACATGGCTATAGCAGTGGTAGTGTCCGGTTCGGTTTCCAGGTCGCATTTCTCTTGCACATCTGTCGCTGTGCCGCTGGGTGGAATGTCTTCGCGGTGTGTGTCGTTGATGGCCATCTCGTTCACGTTGCAATCGCCTTTCTGTTGTCTCAACAATATAGTATGCACCTGGTCAGGGGGTTGGCTGTATTGTGTTGTCTTATAGCAGGTACCCAGTACCTGGTGCCTGAGGTATACCTAGTTAAAGGAGTATATTCTTGATACCGTAGTTGATTAATAAGGTACACGGTACAAGAAGGTAGGTGTCTCAGGACCTTATCTGTCGTCTCGTCGCTTGTACCTACCTCTGTATATTGGTACCTACAGTATATCGCCCAATATCTCCTACGTACCTGTTGTCGAGATAAAGTGAACAATCAAGAAACTCGAACTTGAACGAGGGACAGTACATATTATCAAAGTTTTACTGGCCGTCGCAGAGGTCGCCTTTATGCCTAGTCAAGTCAACGCGTGCCTGGATCTCTCTTTTCTCTCCGCTCCGTCCAATCGTCAGTTTCTACTCCCCTGTATTACAAGTCGGCAAACTCGCAGCTCTCTCCCCGGCCTATCTCCTAGGGTCCTGACTAGGTGGGTGCATACAGTATCACGCCCTCAAGCGGAGCATGTCCCAGGGCGTCCTGCCTCGTCATCAACGTGATAAGCTCGACAATGCTTCGACAACACTAGCTACCTTACCTTACCTTAGCTACCTGACAGGACAGGACAGAACAGGACAGAACAGGAGATAAGGGGAGGCAAATACCTAGTGTCTACCTTTCGTTTAAGGTACGTACCTAGGTATTTTGACATGGAGATGCACACAGAAGGTGCTCGCCGCTTGAAGGACGTAAAGTACCTAAGGTACCTAGCACGTACATTTTCATAGTGGGTATGTTGCAGTATGTGGACGAGGATGGAACACTTCACGCCCAAGTCCCTCGAGTTGGACTTACCTTATGTGCTAAATGCCCAAGGTAGTATACAACGACTAGCTATCTGCTTCGATGAATATGATTCGAAACCCGGAAGAAAAAAGAAAAAGAAAAAAGGCAAGTCTATTGCTCCCAATGATCCATAGTGCCGGTCAATCAAATCTAAAATCAGTCTATATTGTTCGATAGAGCGGCGGTTGTTTAACCTTCGCTTGCTGGAGAAAGAAGGAGAAGAATAACGCAAACCCGCAACTCCTCTGCTGGACAAAACATTCGCTTCACTTCGCTTTGCATCTAGACTTTTCTGACTCCCGTCCATTCCTTTCAGAGACCCAGCCCGTCATATCCTCTGGCTAGGTGTCTTGCGTCTCGTCGCACACGTTGCGTTGCGTGTCCCAATCTACTGGCGGAAAGGAGGCCTCGCCCTGATGTACCTCGTGGGAAAGCATACCTTCGGCCCAGTTCAGCCTGCCTGTTTGCTTTAGCACCGTTCCTCCTTGGTAGACACATGCGTCGCACACACAGCATCAGAAAGCATCAACCAGTTCCAGTTCCAGTTCCGCATCGGACGCCAGTTTCGGGGCAGTGACTGCTGTTGTAGAGCGACGGTGTGAACCCGGTGCAAGTTGACGTCCAGTCTCAAGCGAAACAATCCTCGTATTTCTTGTTGTGTTTGTTGCTCGCATGTTCTTCGAGGTTGGTGCGCCCTGCAGTGCCCTGAAACGTGGAGAAGCAGATTTTGCATTTGATCGTTTGGGCTTTTGCGTTCTATCAGAGTATCTGTTAGCTGGTGAAGTCCTTTACGAGAGGACTGAACAATCGCAAAGCATTGGACTATGATACAAGCAACTGGCGGTAGGATGGGAAAGGTCTGGATCAGGAAAGAGAGAACACTCCAGTCGCCGGAACAGAAGTCGAGCTAGACATGAATGTATCTGAGACGACTGCTGTATGAGAGAAGGACATAGCAGACCGCAAGACCCAATAAACAGTGCAATGCCGCTTGTCTCGTCTTGGACGCTTGTAGTACCAAGATTCCCGATTGTTGAACCCGTGGGGTATCCTCGGCGCCAGTAGTATAATGGAAATCTCGTCAAGCAGACGGGCAGGAAGGAGAACAGTAGAGTGGCTATCGGTAGTACCGGGCGGGCCAGAACAGCTGAGACGAAAACATTCAGGCATCAATGTATCTCCCCCGTTCGAATCGAGCCTGACTGCATATGCAGAATAGTCGTGATTCTTCTTCAACGCGGACATTCAAGGACGTCCTTCAACAGCATGGCTGGTATGGCTGTATGGCTGGTATGGCAGGTATGGCAGGTATGGGAGGTATAGACCCCTTCCTCACCGCATAGACTCAAGGGATTCTGGTTCAGGAACGAGGTTTTGCCGTCAAAGGCACATATCAAACCCACCGAACCACGAAAACACGCAATGAAAAACAATAATGTAACTAGGTAGCAACCGATTCAAACAAACATACCGATTTCAACTGGCTGCTCGCCTCCTTCTTGCCGTCTTTGGCATTGCGTTCACGCTTCTGCGCGGCTTTGGCTCCGTTACCCATCTTTGCTGTAAGAGACGTTTAGAACTTGCGGGAATCTTTGAACAAATTTCTTCAGGTCTGGCCGTCGGCAAGAATGAATGTCGGCTGTTTCCAAAATGGTAGAGATCAAGGTTGAACTCAGGGAATGAGGCTTCGGTTGTAGAGTTTCGAAGATGGGCGGCGAGGCAGAAGGAGGTGAGAAACTTGACGGAGAAAAAATAATCCTTTCTGCAGTAGAGCGATTAAGTTCGTGATAAGGCTATTACTGGGATTGGGCTTCGGAGCTTGATTTGGTGTTGGCGCCTTGTCAGTTGTACACTATGTGTACTTAGGTATCAATAGGCGTTCAGGGTGGGATATTCATTGGACTGCTGCCATCTATTTAGTGGCGCTAGAGACTAAATGTAACTCAGTCACTAACTCAGTCACTAAGAATACCTCAGCTTAGGTACTCACGCCTCTTTGGATACTCGACCGCTTCAGGACTCTCTTGAAGGAATGATACCTAGCTGGATGCCCAGGGGGATTAGTGTTCAACAGATCGATTTCTCTTAAACTCCGTTTCATCCCATCGCTTCATGAAAAGACAGACACGCCACTTGACACCAACCTACGCCCTGTCATCACTCTAGGTAGTCTCCCTAGCTCTTGTATCATCGCCCAGAACTCAGACATACATGCCGTCGCCCCTCTAACTCGAAACCCTGTAAAACTGCAATCCCGTCTGAATGTCGCCAAACTTAGCATGCCAAATATCCTTGAGATAACTAGTGCGAAACACCCACGGACCGCGATCACCGCCCTTGGGAAGCGAGTTCTCCTGCTCCGCAGCTTTGATATAGCTGCTATTCAGATTGAGCAGCGGCGTCTCGAGGACTCCATCCTTCTCGCTCACCCGGGGCACCATACACGTCATATTCCTCGCCCGTGCCGTCTTGAGCAGCCGCACCCATAGCTGAGCAGCGGCATCGGCCCCAAGGGTCCAGCTTGCATCGGTATACCCAAAGACGAAAGCGAAGTTGGGAAGATCTTGAAGCAGAGCTCCCCGCCACACGTATTTGGTGTTGATCTGGTACGGTTCGCCGTCAACCAGGATTTTGGCACCGCCGCCGAATCGGATTTTCAGACCGGTAGCGGTGATGATGATGTCCGCGTCCAGGTGGGTACCTGAGGTGAGTTGGATGCCTGTGGGCGTGACGGTCGAGATGGTGTCGGTCACGATATCGGCTTTTCCTGTGCGCAGGGCTGCAAAGAAATCACCTCCTAGAGAGAGAAACAAATGGCAAAAGAGTCAGTCTCTTAATGTTCATGAACTGAAACAAACTGGCAGGGGGGTTTTTGTGGCGTGGACTTACCTGGCGTGATACACATCCGCTGTTGCCATGGATTATAGCTAGGCACGAAATGCGGCTCGAATGGGATATTGCTGGGAAGTTCCTTTTCGGTCGCGGCCCGAAGGACTTTAATGCCTTGCTTGGGGAAGAATCGGCAGAATTGGATGAAGAGGTAGCCTACTAGGAGAAACCTCAGGCGGATGACTTTGTAGGCCCAGGACTCCGGCAAGACTTTCTTGATAAATCGGTCCATTGGGACGACGAGGGGAACTGGGAGAAAGTAGCTAGGGGATCGTTGGAGCATCGTCACTGATTTGGCTTTGTCTATCATGTTGGGTAAGAGAGTCACGGCCGTTGCGCCGCTGCCGATAATGACGACCCTTTTGCCGCTGTAGTCCAGGTCTTCGGGCCAGAATTGAGGGTGGATGACTGTCCCCTTGAACTGGTCGATACCAGGGATCTGGGTATTTAGACCACGATTATAGTCGTAATAGCCGGTGCCCATGAGGAGCTGGCGAGCATAGAATGTCCGCTTCTCGCTGCCATTCACAGTCACATCCAGTTGCCATTGTTGGTGGTCGGTCGACCAGTTCATCGATTCCACCTGATGCCGGTATTTGATGTGCTTGTCGATGCAGTGCCGCTCGGCGGTGGATTTGAGATATTTCAGGATCGAAGGGGCATCGGCAATGGATCGTTCTTCTTTCCATGGGTCCCAAGCAAAACCAAATGTATGTAGATCCGAGTCTGATCTGATGCCGGGGTATTTGAAGAGACTCCAGGTGCCGCCCATCTCTTCTCGGCCTTCGAGAATAGCATACGAGTAGTCTGGGATCCCCTCCTGCAAGCGGTAGGCGGAGTTGATGCCACTGATGCCGGCACCGATGATGATCACGTCGAAGTTGTTGTCCGCCATTGTGTACAACGTGCAGACCGACCACACCGGAGGAGGTGAGATAGAGCGACTTGTAAATAGAGAAGGATGACAGCAGCCAGAGAACAAGTGTTTGTGTAGACCTGATATGTGAACGATCTGATGATGAGGCTGACAACAAGTCTGCCTGATTCAGGGTCTGAAAGTCATCAAACCCCAGAGCCGGTGGATTGCCTCGGCTGGATTCAACCCCTAATGGTGTGTGGCACCCGTGTGGGAGGCCTGACAGGTCAGATCATCACGGTGGCGCCTGTCGATGATGAAGCGAGATGGCGGAGAGGCGGAGATGCCACAGTAGCGAGGTAGAGAGATGCTCTATTCTCTATACTCAGACAGGGTTCTGTCCCTTCTCTGTACCGCTGGGAGTCGTTCCATTGGGTGTTGTAACCGACTGAAAGCAATATGCGATGATACCGAGGCAGAAACAATGTCACCGCGTATGCCTGCGATGCTGTCTCCGGATACTTTTTGTCATATACTGGTAGCGCTGTCAACCAGCAACTACTGTACATATTTTCCAAACACATGGATTAATAATAAATGTGAGTAGCACTGTTCTCGTAACCAGCCAGATTGCGCGTGATGCCAACAGTACGAGGATCCATAAACTGCTCTGGAGCACTTTTCATCGATACTGAAATGGTAGTAATGAGTATTTGCATCCGAACCGAGCATCCAATGGGTTCCTTCTCTTCTCCTACAGACAATCCTCACTGAGCAGTGTCACCCTCCTCCTCATCAGTCAACACGCACTGCTTGGCCGTTCTCATCCACCAGGTGCTGCTCAATCTTCTCCGGTCCCCCTCCAACTCCTGTGCAGATCACACGACTGATTCCCGCCTTCAAAGTCATCAACGCCTTCGAATCCAAGCTGCCATACTCGTTCGGTCGAATGTTTTCGGCAAACTCTCCTTCCCAGCCTGGTATCCTCGGGAGAATACTTCTGAACACGCCCGCGACCTGATGCGTATGTTCCTCCAGGTAGTAAATGACCGCGTTCGGGCCTGCATCAAACGTATACGCGGCAATCAATTTACCCGCTTTCCGATTCGCTGTGTCGACCGCACTCATAGCCGCTCGCGAGACATCAGTCAGATAGTGGATTGGTGGCCATGAGTCCAGACAGACGGCATGGAACGAGTTGGAGTCTTGCATGGTGATGCGAGCAAAAGTCTCAAAGTCCTTTTCATGAATGGCCTTCTCGATCTCCACCATTCTCTTGGGCACAACCTCGTTGAATCGTGTTGGCGCGAGCGTCGACGTTTCGACCGTGGTTTGCATGCCTGCTGTCGAGGGCACTCCTTTCTTCTCAGCGCTGACCACCAATATCAACGCTCTCATTTCGGGCCAATGCGACACAGGTGCCACTTCCTCGGCAATACTGTCGCTGCCGTCCTCTTTCGTGCCAGCCCGCCAAGCGACATAGCCACCCATCAGACTCCTGCATGCTGACCCGGATCCCTGCCTTGCAATGAGAGAAAGCTCTTGAGGAGTTTGAGGCAGCTCGTAGAGATCAGCGATCGCTCTAACCAACGCTGCGAAACCGGCGGCCGAAGAAGCGAGACCAGCAGCTGTAGGGAAATTGTTGGACGAGACAAGACGCAGAGTCAGCTTGGACAGTTTAGGTAGAGAGTCGTCTTTTGCTTCCAGCTGCTCTCGTAGAGATCGTAGATGTTTCAGGCATGCTTGTGTCCGTTTGGAGGATTGGATGTCTTCTCTCTCTCCGTTCAGGACGAGTGAGTCTGGACCGCTAAAGGATTCCGAGCATGATGCCGTCGTGTGCGCCCGTAGGGATTTTGGAGATAGGGTCACCGATAACGAAGAGTTGGTCGGTAGATTCAGCGATGTGTCTCGTTTGCCCCAGTATCTGTCCCCATATCAGCAACATGTCTACATGTTGTAACCCAGTGCGATTGATCGGACGGCAGGCCAAATGGCGGCGTACCTACTTGATGACAGCGATATTGACGGGAGCAGTGGTGCTTGCACGGTACACTTGCGAAGAGCCAGACATGATGGATATGCCCTTGACAGAAGAGGTGATCAAGGTGCTGCGTGGTAGGTCGCCAGGCTTTCGAACAATTGTTCACCGCAACAGTTTCCAATGTCGCGACTTTAATATGGAGAAAATGCGGGCAAAAGGATTAGGAAAAGTCGCAGGTACGGAAACTGTTCTGTTTCTCCATCTACACCATCACTCTACATTTAATCCCTACCTACACATATTCTAATCAGTCACTCCAACGCATTTCCAACCCAGCAGCCTCAGCACCTAGCGCTCTCCAGCCTTATCAGGTAAAGAATTCGGCTCCCAACCATGGGCTGGTGGAAAGCAGACCCGGCGCCTGAGCTCGCACCGCCGACTTCAAGTTCTGCACCTCAAGTGCCGTCCCATCCATCACCTTTACCTACACAATCGACGAGCGATTCTGCCTCGGCATGCCCAGTCGACCCAAAGACACGAGCATTATGGCTCCAACAAGCTCAAAAGAAATCACAATCAGAAACCTCAGCATCTTCCACAAATCTACCACCTCTCCCGTCCTCCCATCCGACAATCCCGTTCCCTCAACCACAAACACAAATACAACCCACGCCAGCAGTTAAACCGACTGCCTACGGCTCTCCTGAAGAATGCTCGTCAGATCGAATATCCCAGTCCCCGACCACGGAGACGCAATATAAAACCCCCCGGCCACTATCCCAAGACCGGGAAGTGTCTTCCATTCCGCGTGCTCTACCCTCCAACACCAACTCCAACGCCTCCAAGATCCCTATGAACAATGAATCCGAGACAGGTACTTCCGCCTCAGGAAACTGGATCTACCCCAGCGAATCGCAATTCTTCAACGCCGTTATGCGCAAACAGACCTCCTCAAACCCCACCGACCTGGTCAATTCCATCAGCCACATCATCCCCATCCACAATGCGGTGAACGAACGCGCCTGGTCTCTGATCAAAGCCTGGGAAGGCAATTCTTCCGCTTCGTGCGGCGGCCCGAAACTGCTCTCGTTCCAAGGGTTAGGGAGTGGCGCCAAATCTCCAAAGGCAAGGATGAAGAGCCTCATGGGGTACACGGAACCCTTTGACAGACATGACTGGGTGGTTGAGCGGTGCGATGGCCAAACTGTCGAATATGTCATTGATTTCTATCAGGGAAAAGCCGACCCAAAGATGAAAGATACTTCCCTGAACTTTTATCTCGATGTGAGGCCCAAGTTGAATACTTTTGAGGGTTGGAAGATGCGGGCCGAACGATCTTTGGGCTGGAGATGAAATATAATAGACTTGGCAGATGTACAATATTGTGTTGACTTGATGGACCTGGTTGTATAAAACTATCTTTTAATCTTCAAAAGAGAACAGCTTCATTCTCCCCCATTGACTGGGGCCAACAATCAAGCACACAGCAAGCAGACAAAAAGACAGGACTCAACGTCATCAGGTCGCTATCTCATTCATTCGTATTTGTATGTATCTGCATTACGGACCATCTTAGGTTCCCTGTCATCTTGTGGCTTCCAGCTCAGGGTGGTACTGCTTGGCAGCCTGGATCCTGTTTTGAGCTGAAAGGTAGACAAAGGCCGTAATGTGTTCCAGACCATGCGACTCGTCCCATGGTATCATCAAAAATAATTATTCAGGGCACAATAAAATGCATCACAAGTCCCGAGCCCCTAGACGCCAACAACCATAGAACCACAGATGTAAATGTGGATTAGTGCAAAAGGAAGCCGGTTTTCGGCCTTGTGCAGGTATGTTCCGGGGAGCGTATCCCTCTATCAACAAAACGCAACAAAGAGCCACCGCAGTGGTGTGCAAATGAATGTAGGGCCGTCTCAGTTCGTAAATTCAAGGTGACCACCCATGCCAATCCGGCGACAAAGGAAATTCGTTGTGATGTGTCATGGCAGCCATCACATGATGAAATGCGGTTTGTATGCTGAGGTTTTCATTGGCCTGGGCCGCATCGTTTGGTTGTCGTATCCTCGACTGGATTGTCGTCCTCTACCAGTTCCCTGTTCGGATCGTGGGCTGCTCCATCCCATATGTATTGGAAAACAGCTGCTGTCGAATGCTCTGTTGCTGTTGTTGTTGAGTGGATTGATTCGCTGGCCTTAGCCATCCAAGGGCGTTCACAAGCGCCTCATAGGCTTCTCTTAGTCGTCCACCACTCTTCTCGTTGTGAGCCCGGATCTTCTCCTCCCAGCCATTGTATTGCAGTTGAATACCAGCTCCTCGCTTGCTGGCTTCTTTAATGACACTAGCCCAAGCCTTTGAGATTTCATCGTAGGCATTTTGCTTCGCCAGATTGTGTTGAGGATTGTTCCATTCCGGCAGGTCATGTATGATCTGCGTCACTCCATTGAGGTACTCGAGGGATACAGATGATTGGTGTTCATTTGGTGGCAAGAAGTGCGGCGTGAAATCGCTGAGGGCTTCTAGTAAATCGTGATACTGAGCACGGACTCGGTCGTAGGAATAGTCTGATCGTGGGTTGGGATCGAGGGGGAAAGAAGCCATCAACCGATTGTAGTATCTCCGTAGGACTTGTAATGTGCTCTGGATACTCGGTCGTGGGCTGACTTGCATGATTTCATCCCGTAGACCAGGGTTTCGATCATAGACAGACTTCAAAACAGATCTCAATGCGTCCTTATCCAAAGTTTCCAGCAGTCGGTCCACCGAGAGAGCCCTTCCGGCTAGATTTGGACGAGCTCGCTTCCTGGAAGAAGGTGTCGATGTCTGAGGAAGTCGAGCGTTGGATATTGCAGGCGAAGTCGACATTTCATCGTCCCGGTCAGGTGATGGTGATGCCTTTCGTTTCCGGGAGGGGGCGGTGGCAGACACTTTGGTGGTGGTTAGAACCTCATCACCCATCGCGGTCAGAGCAGGAAACTCACTTGATCTGTTAGGGGAGAGACGAGTGTGCTCGTGGAAATGCGGAGGAACAGGCGGCGTAGCCAGGCTATTCATGGTGGCTACAAAGCCAGATGATGTGGTACGGTTGTTTGCTTGTACACAATGGCACTGACTGCTGTGCAAAGCGGAATCCAACTGAGATACAAAAGTTCGTGGTTGGGAGAATCAAGCGTTGTAAAGGAAGAGCTGGTGTCAATCGATCAAGGCAGAGCGGCGGTGAGGAGGCTGCAACAGAATGACTGCACTTGATCCGAAGGCATCGAGGGTGGATGTGGATGTGATGGCAACGGAGTGGGAGTTAATTAGTTGGTGGAGTGGAGGGAAGTTAATTAAGGCGGTTTCGACCCAGACGCAGCCTCGACACACAACGTGATTTGCTACCTTTCTCAGTGTCACTTCACGCCGTGGATTCGACCACAACTCTCGCTGCCCGATCCACACATCCTCTTGCTGGACGTTCTTTCAAGCCCTCCATGCTGCCACAGGTCTGTGCAGCTTCTACTCTCCTACAGCGACATCGTCGCATGGCCCTCATAGGCACAGCTCTATCCGCCTCTACATCTGTTGGGCAACAAAGAAAAGCTTCACGGCTAGTCGACGGATGCAGTCATGGACGAAGAGAAGATCGAACAACATTTGGGTCTCAATGCAGCTGTCCGCCGCTGCAAGGCAGAAACTAGAATTGATTGGGCTCTGCGGCCGAGAAAGAAGGAGGAAAATCCTGCACACGACAGCAGCAGTGGCCCTGGCAATACGCAAGGCAGCTAAGAGTTTTGCTCGTGGGACTTCTGCTGAGGCAATAACATCACACCTAATTCGCCCACGAGATCTCTTTGTGCAAACGTATTGTCCAGCAGCCGCGGGTGTCGTACCATGCAAGAACCACAACCCAGAAAGTCGCTATGCATCGCTCAAAGCACGCTGGCCTTATCGGCTTGTCGAGCTAGAGATACAATGACTGGGCAGCCACAATATCCCGCCTTACCTTGCTCAAGGCCTCTTCAAACTTCTTTTCCAGTTCTTCACTTCCCATGACTTTTGAAGCTTCAGCCATCTGGCGTAGTGCTTCTTCTAGTCGTCGGAATGTCCGGATCAGACTACCTTCGTAAACATCGGTCATTTTGCTAGAAACAGAGTCAGTATGAAGCCACCACAGTCTGGGGAACCACTTACCAGATCTCGCCGAATGACTTCCCTGTCGCCCAAGCGAACATCACAGGCATGAGCTGCCACTTGAAGCTCTGGACGTATTCTTCCTCATTGACCGTCAACTTTGACTCAGCAGATACCTTGGCAATGACTCTTGCCTGCCTCTGGATCTCGCGCAAGGGTCTTGCAAGATCCTCTGGCAGCGTCGGTTGCTCGTTAACCTTCTCCTCGAACACGAAGCAGCTCATGACGGCAGCACATTGTTCCGGAGTCAGGTCATTGAAAAAGCGGTTGAACAACAATTCACTGAGCATCAGTTCATCACCGGTGCTGATCTCACATGCAACACGAGCCTTCAGCTGGACAACTTCGTCCTCGTTGATGAATTGGAGTCGGCGAAGAACTCGCTTTCGGCATTTGAGCTCCTCCAATTGCATGATGGCATGTGCATCCTGGATTTGCTTTTTTAACGATCGAATCTTGTTGGTCAGAGCCACCTTCTTGGCATACTGGTTGTAGAGGCCTTCTAGTCTTGGAGAGTTGTGCAATGGGTTGGCCACCAGCCTTGACTCCATGACCTCGATTTTGCGGAGGAGTTCCTTGAACGAGTTGTCCGTGATCTTCATGTTCTCGATTGGATCCAATACCGCCAAGCCGTCCGGGAATCGTCGCTTGACTTCTGCTAGAGATTTCTGAATCTTCTTGCGCTCTTCCGGGTCTGACATGTCTGCAGGCGGGAAAATGCGGACGTGGGAGATCTTCTGAACACACTTTAGAAGGACTGGGACAACCTCTATCTTGGACTTCTCGTCAGGCTGAGGAGGACGAATACCGGCTGGCAGGGACTGGAATGTCTTCGTGGCAGGAGCTGGGCCTTCGGCGCATTCCAGCGCTACGTCAAGAATCCATTCTTCTTGAGGGGTCAACTTCTCATCAGATCTGCCTTGACTCCTCCGTGCAAAGTTGATCACTGCTCCCCAGCCAAAATCATGGTCGCCATCTTTGATTTCGACCAAACGACCTGGCTGCATGAACGGCAGGCTGTAGTTCGGGTGGATGATGACATTTCTCATGTCTTCGGCGTAGACGTCCAGCTGTTTCCGAAGTTCGTAGTAAGCGCGAATGGCGCTTTCGTCTTCTATCACCATTGCTGACTTTTCCGTCTCCAGCTGCTGTAACTCTCTCTCCAAGCCTGACACGCTTGCGGTATTCTGGAATTGATGGAAACATCTCTCGAGCATAAACTCGGGAGAGATCCCCTCCACCCTAAGTAAGTTCAGAATCATGTTGTAACCGAGATAGAAGGCTGAGTTCAGTTTGTCTTGTTCACCACGGACGATATCTTTGGCGACAGTCGGTTCCATTTGCTCATCGATCATCATGATGACAATTCCTCGCTCATCCAGACCGCGACGGCCAGCACGGCCCGACATCTGAATGAACTCGGATGGAGTGATCCATCGCTGTGAAATGCCG
The DNA here is from genome assembly GCA_024611085.1 of Exophiala sp. LBMH1013. Classification (NCBI taxonomy): domain Eukaryota; kingdom Fungi; phylum Ascomycota; class Eurotiomycetes; order Chaetothyriales; family Herpotrichiellaceae; genus Exophiala; species Exophiala sp. LBMH1013. The sequence goes on along the minus strand of JAMFLB010000009.1, from coordinate 1,842,044 downwards.
TCAAATTTGCGAACGCTGGTGAATACCACCGTTTTTGCCGGCATATTGAGCCCGATAGAGAACGTCTCCGTGGCGAACAGAACCTTGATCAATCCTTCTTGGAACAGGATTTCGATTGTCTCTTTGAGAATGGGCAACAAACCGGAGTGATGGATGCCAATGCCCCGTCTTAACAGAGGTAGCAAGTGTTGAATTTGTGGTAGGTTCTTGTCTTCGGGCGAGAGCATTTCTAATGCACTGTCGAAGACCTTGGAGACCATGGCCTTTTCCGAGTCGTCGTTGAAAGACATGGAACTCATCTGAATCGCATACGCTTCGCAGTCTCTCTTGCTGAAACTGAAAACAATGACAGGGTTGTAGTTCTTGGTCATGATCATGCGGACAATCTTGTAGATGTCGGAGGGCCCCTTCGTACCTCCTTTATTCAACCTCTTGTCCTTGCCTTTGCCTTTTCGACGAGCCATGGCATTAGCAGGGTCGTCTCCTTGCTTGGCAGCAATCGTACTCATGGCCTTCTGGAAATTGTCTTCTCTGAAAACGCCTTTTTCGTCCACAATGAGGTGAATGCCATCTGCTCCCGCGGGAAAGAAATAATGTTGTAGCGGGGTTGGTCTAAAGTCTGTGTAGACGACGTGGCAGGGTTGGTTATGTGTCTTGGTGATCCATTCGGCAAACTGCATAGCGTTGGGGATAGTCGCTGATAGGAAGACATAGCGAACTTTGTCTGGTAACAGGATGATCGTCTCTTCCCATACTACGCCTCGAGTTTTGTCTCGCAGATAATGGATCTCGTCGAAAACCACCCAACCGACCTCTCGCATGATTTCAGACCCTCTATACAGCATGGAGCGCAAGATTTCGGTGGTCATGACAAGGCAAGTCGCCGTAGGGTTGATCGTAACATCTCCAGTCATTAAGCCAACGTCACCAAAGTCCGCCTGGAACTCTCGATACTTTTGGTTGCTGAGGGCCTTAATAGGACTGGTGTAGATGACTCGTTGGTTGTTCTTGAGACATTGTGCAATGGCGTACTCGGCCACGACAGTCTTGCCTGCGCTAGTATGTGCTGACACCAAGACACTTTCATTTCGTTCGATGGACGCAATAGAAACTTGCTGGAATGGATCGAGCTGGAACTTCCACGTTCTGGCAGGTTCAGCTGGAGGTTTGTGTTCTGAGATCGGGACATAATCGTAGTCGGGTGGAAGGGCCACTTGATGACGGACTTGATGGGAGAGAATGACCTTCTCCTCCTCTTTGGATGCCTGTAAGCCAGCAGACGCTGCCACCTCTCTTGATTGTTCAGTTTCGAAAGTATCTGTTACCACAGGTTCCGGCTCAGCTTCCATGCGGATGCGTTTGACGCCTGGCTCGTCTCCCGTGGGACTTTCCACGTCATTCATTTCAGCATCAGACGACTTCGCGTCACTGGCGGCCGTGGGGGACATGTCACCGTCGCCGTTTTCCGCATCCTTGACGTCGCCGTTCGCCTGTCGCTTCAGTCGCTTTCTCTCCCTTTTGTGAGCTTTCGCGACTCCGTTGTTTGTGGGTTGCGCAGCCTGGGAACTATCCTCAAAGACATCAAAGAGCTCGTCCATATCGACCAAAGCCGGCAGGGCGTTGCACACAGTGTCGGAAAGAAATGTGTTTAAACTGAGAAAACTGCGACTGGCGGGCGCAGTGGAAGTGTCTGGGGGAAAGAAAATCCACAGCCGCAGGTTACACGGGGCAGCTTTGCCGAAGCCTTGCCAAGACCCGTAGCTCCCTGCAGCTTCATTGAAGTGGAATGACTGACTGAATGGGTGATGGCCCTCATTCCTCACGACTTTGTCTCTTTGCCAACATCATTGACCCCCCTGTGAGAGAAGCCGGCAATGTATGTGCGTCCCTTTTATCTTTCTGCTATAAGCTAATCCTCCAGATGAACGCTCAAACGATGCTCCGCGCCAGACTGGCAACCCAACAGATCGCCCGCCGCGGCTTCTCTACCACCGGACCACGATTCGCGAGCCCTTTCCACTACCCTGAAGGCCCAAGAGCCAGTTTACCGTTCAACCCAAAGACGAGATTCTTCTGGCTGCGATATTGGCTATTCATGGGTAGGATGTCATACCGAACACTCGAGAGCGATATACTGAACAATTCTCAGCTACTGGATTCTTTGTTCCATTCGGCATGGCTGGTATGTATACGAGCATAGAGTATGGGCATCGCCGGCTTACAAAGTGGCAGTTTGGCACACCTACAAGGCTTAAATCCCTTGAAGCGATCGGAAGTCTGCTGGGAGGATATTGCAGGTTGCATGAAAACAGGTCGTCAGGGAGTGGCATCCCTCAAGGCTGGAGTCTGTACAGAGCCGTGAACAAATACAAGATATTTACAAACATACGACGCTGCTTCTTCGTTATTTCCTTCCTTTCAATAACTTATTTGGCGCAATGTTCCACGCTTTCTGCCTCCAGATATTCGAAGGCGGGAATGAGCCAATCAGAACGCGTGAATTGAGCCAGTAAATTTAAATACTTAAGATATTTCAATTTTTTGTCTGGAGACACTTTGACGGTCTCGATAGACCAGAATACAACCACAAGTCTGGTCATGGTGGCTTGCAACCACAATGAGAAACCTAAAGACGATTGCGTATCGTGAGAGCAGGCTGAAAAGCGGCTTGCCCTTAACCGCGACGGCTTGGGATGCTGGAAATGATACCATCATTTGCTCCTTCGGCCCTACGCCAACACAGCCCGTCATCGAGCTGAAACGAAGGAATCCTGATGTCTTCTCCGATGAAGAGTTCGTTAGTATAACGTCCTGGGATGCTCCCAGCCCTTTGCCGGATCTCGAATGCGACGAAATTCTGCTTCTCCAACACTTTACGGACACCGCGACATCTTGCCTCGTCCTGGCGGGAGGAGATGTTGTCGTCGTGCGCGAAGACCCATCACCGGATCAAGAGAAGATTGAAATCGTCGGCAGCGTTGATGTTGGTATCAGTGCCGCCGCCTGGGCTCCAGATGAGGAGATTCTCGCCATAGTCACACGAGCTGACACGCTAGTGTTGATGAGCAGGAGCTTTGAGCCTCTGAATGAAGCCACACTGTCCCCGGAGGACTTGAAGGTTTCCAAGCATGTCTCCGTTGGCTGGGGCAAAAAGGAGACTCAATTCCAAGGCAAAAGGGCCAAAGCAATGCGAGATCCCACTATGCCGGAAACTGTCGACGAAGGAAAGTCAAGCCCATACGATGATGGCAAGGTTACTGTCAGCTGGCGCGGCGATGGTCAGTACGTGGCCATCAATAGCATAGTCCCAGACCATCGCCGAGTCATCAGAGTCTTCTCCCGTGAGGCTATACTGGACAGTGCAAGTGAGCCTGTTGACGGGATGGAGTCTGCATTGAGCTGGAGGCCGTTCGGAAATCTGATCGCTGGAATCAAACGATCAGACAACCAAATTGAGCTAATTTTCTTCGAGCGCAACGGCCTCCGACACGGTCAATTCGACCTCAGGTTGACAAAAGAAGAAATGGATACGTGGGCATCCCACATTTCCTTGTCGTGGAACACTGATTCAAGCGTACTGGCTGTCTCTTTCCAGGACAGGGTACAATTTTGGACGATGGGCAACTATCACTATTACCTCAAGCAGGAGGTCCAACTCAATTCACGCCATAGTAAAGCTCCCCTGAGGTGGCATCCTGAGTCACCGCTCAGAGTTTCCTTGGGCTCGCATGAATACTTGTTGGATCTGACCTTTCAGTCCTCCGTGTCCCGAGGGAGCACTGTTCCTCCATACGACCATGGCATCGTCAGTGTCACGGATGGCAAATCCTTGAAGCTGACCCCTTTCAAGCAAGCTGGTGTGCCTCCACCCATGTCGTTTTGCGAGGTCCCGTTCAGCTTCAATGTCGTTGATTCTGCTGTCAGTCGCGATGGGCAGAGAGTGGCAGTCTTGACGACCAACACTCTGGAACTGTGTCAATGGACTACCCGGTCGACCCCGAAAGGCGAGGTCAGATTTACCACCCAGCTCCAAACGCATTCGATTGCGCTTCCACGTTTTGAGGACTCTTCCCAGAGCCTCCGATACACTCAAGTGGTCCAGAAGGCAGATGAGGTATTCATCCTTGCTCCTACTCAGGCTGATACGTCTGCGACTTGCCATAAATTGACTTGGGGTGAAGACCTCACGAGCGCAAGCCTCGAGGAGGTTTCGATTCCCTCGGGCGCCCAGAATCTAGTTATTGACATCTTCTTCGAGGCTCTCTTCTACACTGATCCGAGTCAGAACGCGACTCTCTCCCTATCGGAGAAGTACGATCCCGAAGAAACCCGGTTGAATGGATCTCAACCAAATACCTCCATCTTTACGCTCACACGTGGTGCAGCCGATGGAGCAATGCAAGGACGCTACCCTCAATACCACAAGGTATCGCTCACTCCTAAGGGCAATCTCTATGCGGACGAAATCCTTCTTGTTCGAGAATGCACGTCGTATGTCCTCACATCGGCACACCTCATCTTTACGACTGCACAACACCTTCTGAAGTTCGTTCATCTCACCGATCCTACAAATATGCAAGTGCCAGGGGACACGCCCGAAATCGACGAGAGATGTCGCAACGTCGAACGTGGCGCGAAGATCGTCACAGTCATTCCCTCTACTTACGCCCTGATATTACAGATGCCGCGCGGGAACCTCGAAACCATTTACCCTCGCCTCCTCGTCTTGACGGGGATCCGCAACCACCTTAAGCAACAGGACTACCTGTCTGCATTTTTGGCCTGTCAAACACACCAAGTCGATTTGAACATCCTGCACGACTATGATTCGGAAAGTTTCTTGGCTAACGTGCCAAAGTTCATCGACCAACTCAAGAAGCCCGGCCGAGTGGATGAATTCCTGTCGAAGTTAAAAGACGAGAACGTCACTGAGACGCTTTATAAAGACACTCTTACCACCCAGCTGCATCCTGAAAGCTCCAAACCCACTGCCGCCAACAGCAAGGGCAACAAAGTTAACAGGATCGCCGACGCATTTATCTCAGCCCTGGCATCCAAACCGTCTGCATACCTTCAAAACACCATAACCGCACACGTGTCCAAGCGACCACCCGACTTGGATTCCGCACTCTCACTTGTCTCATCTCTTCGGCAGACGTCCGAAGAAGAAGCAGACATGGCCGTTGCACATCTATGCTTCCTCGCCGACGCAAACCGTCTCTTCGACGCGGCGCTGGCCTTGTACGACCTCGAAGTCACGCTGTTAGTGGCGCAAAATGCCCAGCGCGATCCCCGAGAATACATGCCCTTCCTACAGTCTCTCCAGGAGCTACCTGTTCTACGCCGTCGATACCAGATCGACAACCACCTGAAGAAGTACAGCAAGGCACTCGTATCATTACACGCGCTGGATGCCCACGACGAGGTGCGCGCATACACGATCAAGCATGGCCTTTACACGACTGCGATGGACCTGTATAAATACGACAAGGAGCACTTGGAAGCCATGACACGGCTGTACGCCGAGCACCTAGCCACTCAATCGCAGCACGCCTCGGCCGCGACTCTTTTCGAATCGTTGGGTGACTATGAAGCCGCGTATCCGCTGTACGCTTTGGCCCACAAATGGCGGGAGTCACTCACTTGTGCGACTCTTGTGCCTGTCGACCGCGAGCGGCTCATCAGCCTCGCATCGTCTCTGGCTACGACTTGCGCCGAGGTGTCGCGCGACTATCGCTCCGCTGCGACAATCCATATTGATCACTTGGACGATATTCCCGGCGCGGCAAGGCTTCTTTGTAAAGGATCCTACTTTGGCGATGCATCACGTATACTGGCCATGAAAGGATTTGTGTCCGAGATGCCAGCTATCATTGATTCAGGATTAACCGAGAAGTTTGGCGAGATCCTCGAACTCGTCGCCGACTGCAACGCGCAACTGAATGCTCAGATTCCTCGTATCCAAGAACTGCGCAAGAAGAAAGAGGAAGACCCGCTGGCTTTCTACGGCGGCGATCCTAATCTGATGGACGCCAATGGCGTTGATATCCCTGACAACATCTCCCTGGCTCCTACGGATGCAACCACGCTCGGTGGGCAGAGTCTGTTCACCCGATACGGCTCCAACTCAAGTAAGTTCGGAGGCACGGTCGCGTCGAATGTGTCTCGCAAGACATCGAAGACGAAGCGGCGCGAGGAGAGGAAGCGTGCCCGCGGCAAAAAGGGCAGTGTGTATGAGGAAGAATATCTCGTTGCCAGTGTAGGAAGGCTGGTGGAAAGAGTCAACGGCGTGCATGACGAAGTCAAGAGGTTGATAAGCGGTCTTCTGAGACGTGGCATGCGAGACCAAGCTGCGAAAGTCGACGAAGTCTTGAAGGACATCTGTGAGCAGTGTTCCAAAGCCAGGATGGAAGTTTGGCAGCTTCCCGAGGGAGAAGATGCGCAACATGCAAATGCTTACGACATGAATGGCGAAGGTCGGCCTCCTGGAGCCGATGGCGTGTTCTGGGACAGTCAGCAGGAAACCAAAAAAGAAGCGCCTCAAGTCAAAGTCTGGGCGCCGAGTGACCTGCTTGGGCCATAGATACAAGCTAATACAAGCGATCAAGGGTTTGGCCACTCTTGAGAGGGACTCAATTCGTTGCTTTTCTCTTTGTTTTCGGTTTGCATCTCATCTAACTTGCTCCATCTCTCTTCTCTGATGCTGTCGGCTGTTTGCGTTCCTCGTTGCTCTGCTCGCACCTTCAGAAGGCTGTTGAGGCGCCTCGAGTCTGGCTCGTTCATCCGGTCGAGTGGACATGGACTGTCCACTGGGTCCCTTCGCTTTCTGTCCATTCACGGAGAATAATTGTCTCCGTGTGGGTGGTGCCACTGACTTCTCTTGCACTTCTTCTCTTTGAGGTGCCTGGGCTGCTCTCTTTGCTTGATTGAGGTCGGAGATTCCCAGACCGACGTCAATCAAATAGACCTGGAAAGCTGACAGAAGCTCCTTCAGCCCAGCCCTCAGCCTTTCAATGATGATTTCCACTTCCTCGATCTTTGTTCTAGACCCCGGATCGTTCCTGTTCACAAAGTCCTCCACAACAAGCAAAGTCTTTGTAAATGTCCTTACAGCTTCTGGTACTGTTGGAGTGGCCTTGCCATAAGTATCTTCAGTTAGACTCGCAACAAGCATTTTCGTGATTGAATCGATCACATCGACAATGATCGCAGCATTGCCATACGGACTGCCGAGGACTGCCGCATTGATCTTGGCTGCCTTGGTAGAGATGAAGAACCAACCTATAGGACTTCTTTGTAAAGACACAGTCCATTGCTCCAGCAGGCTTTGAGAAGGCATATCGTCTGCCCCAGGTGGCTTCACGTATTCAAGTAACCTCGTCTCCACTGCTTTCGTTGTTCGCTCAAGGGGGTGGGTGCCATGGATGAGCACTGCTACCGATTTGTCGTAACTGGTTTGCCACAAGCGCCTCCGCCTTCCTGGACCTTGAGCTTGGTTGGACAATTGGTTGGGTCGGCAGTTCTGGAACAATGTGAGGGGAGAGACTGGATCGATCCGTCTGTTGCTGGTTGGGGTGCTTTCGGCGGTGGCCCTAATATGCGGGTGTCAATTTCTCGCAGGACGTTGAAGGCAGCCTCCGAGATCTGACTCCAGACTGGTCCAGTGGGTCTCTCGATATCTTCAAATATGGCCTTTCTTCGCTCCTTGTGCTTCTGAGCAATGATAGCAAGCTCCCAGAACGCGAAGGTCTTGACAACATCCCTCTTGGCCTTCAGACCGTTGAGCAGGGTGCCATTCGGGTCTTTACTGGAAGAAGAAAGAGGCAAACCAGCTTTGGTAGGTTCCTGATTCAGATAGGTCAAGAACAAGACCGACGTAAGCTCCCAGGTCAGGACCAATAAAACACCTGCCAGAAGACAGCGAGCCACGAAAACCAGTCCCAGCGGAGGAAAGCCAGTGGCACGAGCATTTGCTCTTGATAAGTTGAAAAATGGCTTTGCAATCATGAGATGAAGCTGCCAGAGCGGCTGGCGGAGCCCGCAGGTGTTTAGGATGATGGCGAGACACAGCGAGCCACCCGCAGTCACGCCTGTTCGCACAAGCGCAGTCGTCAAACTTTGTTGTAGCCGACTCTGTATTGGTTCCAGCGGATGAGTGTTCACGCTTTTCCCTTCCGCGGCCGGAGTCGTCGGCAATCTGGAGACGGGAATGATAAGTGCCGACTTTCCCACATATAGATGGAATCCAGCGTAGCCGAGAGCCATGATCAAAGCGTATAACCGGAAGAAGATCGGTCGTTCATTCAACATATCCGGAGTATTATGGCTTCCTCTTGTGATCCATCCGAGATCTGGGGCAGACCAAACGTAGGCTTCAGTAAACCACCAAGCCGAAACTAAGTACCAAAATATCGTGTAGACCGCGGTGCTGCTGAGAAGGTTCGACCTGAATGTCGCAAATGGCGAGGTAGTCGTCTGCTTGCCAACCTTGAGGGTCGCTATCTGCAGGATAAAGATAAAGAGACTGGACATGAAGAACAGCAAGGCTTTGATGCCCGCAGGCCCAAGTGGAAACCATGACCAAAAGAGATCTAGAAAAGTTAGAGCGTTTCTCACCTATTCTAGGTATCCAATAGACACATACCCCTTTTGGAACCCAACCAGAAGGCATTATTGAAAGCTTGAAGCAAGGATATCAAGGCAGCATGCACGAATCGTGTATGCAGGGCAGAGGTCAAGAACCTTCTGTAAGGCCTTGGAGGAACAGGTGTAGCGAGAGACGAGGTCGCCATAGCTGGATGGAGATATCAATGGAGACCAAGCATGCTCAACCAGCAGTCGCGAACCAGCGTCAACTGCAGTCGGGCTCGTGTTGAACGTGGATATAGCAAGAAAGGCGATGGATGAGAGGGATGTACTGTGTAGGTAAACAGTCTGGCTGCGCGTTGCATCTCCAAAGTTTTTGGTGTCGCTGCAGAAACTCGCCGAATACTCCGCACTATTGCTATGTCCGTGTTAGCTCAATTCTACCGTCCACGTGATCTTCGCAGGTAATCATGCGGAGGAGGTTGGGCGCAATCACCCGCATCCATCATTCTATCCATCGTTCGTCCGAGTTCCAGGCTTCCATGGTCTCGTCGTTGCTTTTCGCACATCGTTCACAACGCTCTCGTTACCCTCCGGATCTGTTTTCTACTTCTTGCGCTTAGCCGCCGGTCTCTCCGGTTCGAACACAAACCGCCATGTCGTTCGACAGGCTCTCCTCGCTCGAGTCGCAACCGACCACAACCCGAAGGCAGGATGATCCCCAATACAGAGATGACCCTGAATTCCAGGACTTTACGGAATCCTTGTCTACCAAGCTTTTCGAATTAATCTCCAACATCTCTCGACTGTCCAACCAGCTTGCCAAACGAGATACCGAGAGAGTGCGAGAACGGGTGCACGATCTCCTGGAAGACACACGGGAAGGCTTTAAGGAGGTGGGAGAAGGGATCAAGAGAGCGCAGGGGTGGCCAGATCTCAATGTAAGCGGCATGGCAGGCTTTCGCATGTGCAGATGCTAACTATTTCTAGCCTTCGCAAAGATACACGAATCAGAAACTGTCCCGAGAGTTCGCATCTGCACTGTCGGAGTTCCAAGTTGTGCAGAGGAGAGCTATCGAGAAAGAAAGGGCATCGAAAGCGGCGCTCGAAGAAGCTGCATCCGCCCAATCACCTTCAGTAGAAGGCCAACAACAGCTTCAGACGTTGGAGGAGCCTCGGTTGGCTCAGCAGGATGAAGTCGATTATCAAGAGAACCTGATCATTGAAAGGGAAGGAGAGATCCGACAGATTGAGCAGTCTGTGGGTGAGTTGAACGAATTGTTCCGCGATGTTGCTACTTTGGTCCGAGACCAAGGTGATTTGATCGATGCGATTGATGTCAATGTCGAGAACACCTTGACGGATACACGTGGAGCCGATGTTGAGTTGAGGAGTGCCAGTCGTTATCAAAGATCAGCTCGTAACAAAGCGTGCTGTTTATTGCTGATTCTGGCCATCGTCCTATTGATTGTGGTCCTGGCTGTCGTCCTGGGATGAGAAGCATTCCCTATCAAGTTTGGCGTTCCAGGAGTTCAGGGTTATGGACAATGGTTGGATGTATAACAACAGGTCCTTAGGTCTATTGTTGTCCGGACGGGGAATTATGTGGCAGACATAGTAGATTAGCCCGAAACCGAGGTATGGTCCATGATACCGCATTTAGTACCAATACCACTTGGGCACTAGTCGCATCTGTAAATGTTGATCTGGCGGACTCGAGGTGAGTGAAGCCATTCCGGACAGCCTGATCGGACGAGGCTGATGCCAAGGCTCAGCCTTGTTCAGCTGCCGACACAGCACGCGTGACGTCAAGTAATCCTGCGTTCTCCAACCCATACGCGTCTAGACCGTACGAATTGGTTTAATGTCAGGTGTCAGCATTTTTGCTCGACTGCTTTCGAAGCTCTCTCTGTTCTCATTCTCGACGAGCCCATAATGGCACGACATGCGGTCTCAAACCCCAACTGAGAGACCTATACTTGCTCCAGCCAGCAGTAATGCCTTGAATGTCGCGTCACACGCTCCGGAATGGCGCTGCAAAAAGAGGAAGAGCGATGTCACTGAGGCGGACGACCCCAAGGAGGACTCATTCAAAGCCGTGTTTTTGTCTGCTACAAACGTTACAGTCACCTTTTCTTCCATAGCTCTTATTGCAAGAGCATGTCTGCCACTAGCTTGGCTCGATATCTCGCACGCTTTACCGGCCCCTGTCTTCGAGGCATCTATCCCTTCTGTGCAAGAATGGGAGCAACGAGTCCTTGTCGTTCGGAAGATACCAAATGGCCAACTCTATGCAGTAGAAAAAGTGGGCATTGACAATTATGTCGCTTGCGCTCTCCACAACTGGGTATCGCAGGAATGGTGCAAAGATGCTGCGACCGGAAGAGTGGCTGCCGCCCGGGTAGAGGATCTACTAGGCAGAGAAGAAACTGCAAGCCTGGGCCATTCGAGGGTGCCCTCTGGCTCAGACTTTGTGGCGGCACGACCTACACCCAACAGCCCTAGAAGGCCCAGCAATCGACGAGGAGCGCTTGCAAGAATGTCAATATTGACACCCAGGGATCTATCGGGTTCGGATATGACTTCTCAGATGTCGAGTTCTCCTCGCACCCTTGAACACGCTATCGCTCCATCTCCGACAGCGGCACCATTACCGATCACCCCTGCATCACAAACCAGAGAGAGGAATTCTTTCTACAGTGAGAATGCGCCTGCTGATGTGGAACATGAACTCAATAACGGTCTCGCTGAAGAGCCCGAACGCATATCAGACGTTGTCACGGCTGAAGATCTATGCGCTCCGGAACGGCTTCGGAGTCAGTATTTTGAGCACTTGTACAACTCCAAAACCTCTCTAGCATTCTACGTCAAGGGTCCCTTGAGTCGAGCTCGAGCACATGTGCGCTCGATAGCCTGTCCAGCAGCAGCGATCTCAGAGTTGTCGGATTTCTATAATCACAGCATTCTCGCCACCAAAAAGATAGACCTTAAGTACAAGGAGTCTTTGTCCAGCATTGTCAAAGGCTTGGCTGGCACGGGCGAGCAGGATGAGAAGGACCCTCAGACGAAAAAGAAAAAGAGGAAGAAGACCGATAAATTAGGGAAGGACTGTCTCTGGCCGGATGAGGAAGATTTCGTGAAGAAATGGTGGCGCGGTCGTGATCTGAAGTCCACCATGAACGGCCCATCATTAGCAGAAGAATTGCGCAAAGAGCTGGCAGATCTGCGTATGAGGGAGACGAAGATGCAGATGTTATTATGTTTGGAAGTCATGCTATTAGACCTGGCTGCGGAAAAGTTATCCGAGTCTCAAGAGGTTCCCAGCCATCCAGAGGTCAAGGTCGAGTCTATCGAAGATGATCCTTCAGCAATACTGGCAAAGACTCCCCAGAAGCAGAAGCCCAAAAAGAAGCGCGATTTGGCCGGTGAAATAGACACCATCGTGGACCGCCTGTGTATCTGGCATACAGTGGCTCAAGACGAACTGGGGGCCATTGCCACTTCCGGCAATGGTAGCAGCACGGCGAAAAGCAGCGACTCGCTGCGCGATTTCTGCAAAGATGTCCTTTTGCCATTCTACTCCGCAAAGCTGCCTCAGCAGGTCAAATCGATATCACGGAAACTCGGCGGCCCAGAAATTTCGCCGAAAAGACCCAAGGTCATTTCCCAGCTCCAAGGCCAACGTCAGATACAAGCTCGAGCGCCTGCAACGTCGCTGGCAAGATCCTCCTCGACCTGCGTCGGAAAGTCCAACTCCAAGTCCGGGCAACCACAAGCGCTGGCGAAACGGACCCTCGAACGTGTCCTGAGCGAAGACCAGGCTCACAGACATGCATCACCGCCAACAACGCTCTCCCGTTCATCGACCGCACCTGTGGCTGTAAATACCGTTATACCGACGTTGAAGCGTGAGCCGTCCGAGCGACCGCTATCTCGCGGCGGCATGAGCATGTTAGCCAAATCCACAAGCTTTAGCAATCGAGAGATTGATCTCGTTGCGGACGGCCGTGTCCATGAAGCGAAACGCCGCAAACTCGACCGTTTGGCGCAACAGAAGCGCGAACTCGAGGCGGCAATCGAGGCGCTTAGGAGGCCTAATCGCGGCACCGTTGCTGGCGCGTTCATGGACGAGGTGGAGAAACGTGGCGAAAGAACCAAGACCGTGCAGATCACTGCGATCCCGAGGGCTCGTAGGTTCGGTGACCGCGCTGTACACCTGGATCAAGGTCATGATCGCGATGCGCCAGAACCAGAATTGCCTCCGATGGGACCGTCCTTGTCGGTTCCCGGCCAACATCAGAACAGAGATACGATGATCGTGCCCTCCTCGACGGCGAAAGCTCGTGAGATCTCACGGTCTGGGGTTCTCACCTCGAGTGGCGCCGGGTTCGCGTCAAGCCGATCGTCCGCCACGAAACGGGCAGTTCTCTCCGCGATTCACGAGACCCCATCCCGCGGGATGGATGGCAAGACGTTCGATCCACTAGGCCTGTCCCTTCCCTTACCGCGGTTAGTATCGTCTTCGGACAGCGCCCACTGTCATGAGGAGAACGGCCTTGCCATCGTGGGGACCCAGGCACCAAGGGAACGTACTATTTCGAGACACGATGATGAGCCCGAGCCTCCAGATTTCGGCCGCAGCTCGCAATCAACGAGCATGTTACGCTCACGCCGACCCGTTCTATTCACCTCAGTCAAGAAATCCGATGTCAGCGTGGAAGACGCGTTCCGCGATGCCCCTGAGATTCCAGAACGGGCTGGGAAAACGATGGATCGTGTAATGGGCGGGAAAGCGCAGGGACTCCCAGCTAGCTTTGGAACATGGGACGAAGACGAGTTGGACGCCAGTACTAGCCAGAAAACTGGGCTGGAAAGATCCAAAGATGTCCCCGTTTTAGCAATACAGTCTAGCGTGACTGGTGTCGGAGCTGGGAATTGCACAGATGCAGAGGTTGGGGATATTTATGCGAAGCTCGGCTGGGACGATGATGATTTCGATATCTAATGCAGGCTGATGCGCCTGGTGAGCAGTTCATTCATCACAGCCTCGCTTGAAGAGAGGTACTGGTGATGAGGCTTTGGACAGAATGTCCACGTCGAATGGGACACTCTCGGGCTGCCTATGGTGCTGGTGGAAGGCCGCAGTCTGTAGTGCTATACCCGCGACCCTTTACTCGATCACCTTTGAACCGAGTAAGATGAGGGCGCCACGATGTAACGAATAGCAATTCAGTGAATGCCGAAGCAAGATCTCTCCAGATCCATGAAGAGATCCTTTCTCCTACTTGAGGTGGACAACATAGAACTTTCTTTTCTTTTCTTTCACATTCATAAAGATGTCTCCGCTTCCATCGTCTGTTGACCGGACATTCTATCTCGTAACCGGACGGTACCTTGGGTTGACTCTGGTTCAGCTACAGAAAGGTCCGAACAGGCAATCTCAAGGGTTGAACTCTCAGCATCATCGAATCCTGGCCATATTAAATCATCTCAATCATCCGGTCATACCATGGCATCTCCTCTTCCCTACAAAGCCGGATCAATATTCATCAAATCGTCACTCATGATATGCAAAACCTGAGTAAAGGTCCTCAGTCTCCTGCCAGAAATGCCATCCATGAGATTCGCAAAATCCAACAGCACCCGTCTTGCACTCTCATAGCCACCATGATGGACCACGCCGTTCAGACTGATGGTGCCGCCATGCTTGACAAATTGATAAATGGGCGAAAAGGTCTGCTCGTCTTCGCGATTAGTCGTGAGACTCCGCTGAGCCTGCTGCTCGGGCGACTCGTTACGGAACCCTAGATCATGCAGTTCCATCCAGTCAGGGCGGGATTCCACTAGTTCAACGGGCGCGGTTCCTTGGCGGGATATCGAGCCTGGAGGCACCATGAACAGGTACAATCCCAGAACCAAAGCGGATGCGAACAACGCCGTGACGGAGTGGATGGTGACGTTGACTGAGACGCGACGCTCCGACATGAGTTTGAAGTTTTGGGCTGCGTGAACACATGCCCTGCGCGCAGATTGGGTTTGAGACCACTGACTGATGTTTTCGAGCGCACTTGTTGCCGGTAGAGCGCCGTGTCGTCCGGCTGCGAGTTCGAACATGCGGGCATCTGCTAAGAGCATGATGCACAGATTGTGCCAAAGCACGACGCAGTTCGTGTCGTCGACTCCCGACAATGGTCCGGCTGTTTGGTTCGCTGCTAGCACGGCAGGTATCAGGGTCTTTGCTCGGGCGTCACCGGAATAGACGTGCCATGGAGTGAAGGATCCAACAGTCAATTGATCCGAGGGCATAAGGCGCTGGTATGCTTCGAGGATCTGGATCTGAAGGAGGGCCAGCAGAGACGATCGTCCTAGGTAGCCCAATCTGCCGATCGATCCCATATCATTTCGATGAAGGTCCTCGATTCTAAACGCCGGCGCGCTTTGGCTCTTCCCAGTTCGCAGCAGAGATTGCCATTGCGTGGCAGATTTGGCTTCGAACAACGACTCCTCGCAGGGCGCAACTACACAGACCGATTCCGACCTGATAATGGGGGCTTTGGTCAGCAGATTCGAGTACCAGGAGTCAGCGAGTAAAAGCCCGAGTATCAGTCGTTTGGCTGATTCAATACGGCTCCAGGCTTTCCATTGGTCGTCTGACCCAGACATCTCAGACAACAAAGCATCCAGGGGTTGGCCGTCATCCGCTGCGAAGAGTCCATTTTGTTGAGCCATGGAAACAAGACTGACATATAACATCTGACATTGCGCTACCGAGTCCTTGTCTCCTGTAACGACGGATAGGTTCAAGGTAAGAAGGGCTGTGCCGAAGATAACAAGCTGTTGTGTTGGTGATATAGAACACCCTGCGCATGTAGATAGGTCACTGCAGACGCGGTGAAGAAGAGTGGGGAACATGCTTGACACAAACCTGGTCGCACCATTTGTCCCTAGAATACTCAGTCCGATCAAGCAGATGGCGAATAGCATAGGTGTAGGTGTGTTCCGGACAGAGAAGGTTGCCACATGGATGAATGGGACTGTAGGATGGAAGCGGCGGAAGAAAAGACTTAGGGCAATGTCTAGGATTTCAGCAGGTGGGAATTCTTCGATCACCTGAGATAGAGCCGGATCGACTGCCGCTTGCAGTCGAGGAGGATTGCCAGTCGATGCCGGCATATGAAAACTGTCACAAAGTCGACGTCTACAATCCGTGTCAAGACCCCAATTTGAGGCTGTATGAAAGTCATCGGCGGCAAATGGAGTCTCCGAGAAGAGATTATCCATACGCGATAAAGCGACCTCTTTCCAAAGAACTGGCATTATACGGTGATGGCGACCTGGACGAGGACCCCAGCAACGCTGGAGCCTGGAAAAGCGCTCCGTGGGAACTTTGGCAATGGTTTTGGTTCTGTGAAGTGGATCGTAACGTCTTCCACTGGTGAGGTCTTTTTGATCTAGGTGCTGATGCTCAAGGTCCCCTAGTCCGTATGTCTCGTAGGGATCAGGAGTTTCCTCCGGATCACCCAACGAAGGCAGCAGCCACATCTGAAATGGATCGTGGAAGTTATCCTGATTTGAGTGGTCTGCAGGCGGGAACCACTCACTACGGCCATCGGTGAAGTGGTTGAAAGCGGACTCAGATCCAGGGGTCTGTGGGTGGTTTCCTGGAGTCGGTACAGAGGTCTCGAAGGTCGACGTCTCGCCGCTTTTCTGTGAAGGAGAATGCTTTTGATACTGTGATGAAAGCGAATCAGTGGTCATATTGTTGAGAGGAGAGGACATAGTCCAACTGGTGCTTGGGAGCAGCATGTTGAGGCCGTGTAATTGGTTGCCGGCAGCGTCAACAAAATTGTTGGAGGTATCGATAGATGCATGTCTGACTTGCTGGATGGAATCATCCCCTTGTGGCGGTGGGTAATCTGATGCCGGCGGGTTGTGCATCAAGGGGAGGCCTGTACGAGTGCCACTGGTACCGGCGGTAGGGGGAGATTTGATAGCAAAGTCAATTAGAGAATGCTGAGGGACCACGCCTTCTGAGATTGTATTTCTCCTACTAGAAGGCTTGGCTGTAGTATGCTTGTCGTTTTTGGGAGCGTGACATTTCATATGGCGGAACAGAACATCGCTATGTAAATGATATGTCAGTGAAGTCGGGTAGAATGCGCCAGGCAGTCCAGACCAGCGTGAAGAAAGAGCACAAATGTATCATAGACGTACCTGCGAGAAAATGCCTTGTCACAAATCTTACAAGGATATGGCCGTTCTCGAGTATCTGGAGGCATGTATGAGCATCAGTAACAGCAGCAGGTCAAAGCGGGCTAGAGCAGGGTAGCCTTTGACGTACGGGAACGTTCATGCCGCTTAAAGTGTTCCGTCTTGGTGAAGCGACGTCCACATACGGTACACTGCCTCAAAACCATAGCTGCTGTGGTGACTTTTGGGGCTTGTGGACCAAGCAGTCATCTAGATGGCGTCCCGCGAGATGAAGGGACAGCGTGGGAGAGGTGGAGGGAGGGTAAGGTCGCAGAGGATGGAGCGGTCGCGGAAAAAAAGAGGTACGATGGTCGATGGAGGATGGACGTGATTGCGAAGTGAACGGGCCGGGGTTCGGCAATTGACCGGGGGTTGTATAACTCGAGGCTCAGCTTGATGTTTCGTATGCCTTGTGAGCGCAGTGTCTGTCTCCCAGAACAGACCGGGCAGACAGTTCCTCAGTGATGATCAAAAGTCAAAGACCCAGCAGCCTGCCGAACCTAGCCGCAAGCAGTCAGACGTCGTATGAATGTGCGAGGAGAAAGAGAGGAAGGATGAGAAACGGAAAATGTGGAGGAGACGAACAGACGACGGAATTGGCACAGGTAAATTAGCTCCATCTACCGGGGGAGGTTGCGCAGTCTATCAATGGGTAAGTACCTACCTACTAGTAGGAGGTAGGATCAAGTACCTTCTGAACCCGTCCAGAACCGGTGGTTACCGCCACTTACTCTCCTTTGTATCGTCAATGTTTTCATCGTTTTCATCGTTTTCTGGGGAATCGAGGGATGGAGAATGATGGAGACTGGGGACGAAGATTTACTAGTCTGGAGATAAAAATTCGGGGGCGCAGGCGAAAAGTACGTAGTAGTAACTGGGAGCGGGGCACCACCACCGGCATTGGCGCAGGCAGATCAAACACGACACGGAGAAGTGAGAGAGAAATTGATCTACCTTCCCTTACCTCTCTCCCTGTCCACTTCTTCATTTCTTTCAGCAATCACTGCGCATCTTTCTACCTTGACCCTCTGTCCTCTCCTACCAACCAACTGTCAACGTAGGATGGCACGCATCACCAAGCAACGAGCACGAACCTCATCCAGCGCAGAAGAAGCATGTGGATGCAGACTTTCATTTCAGGCGTCACCTTCCGGCACAATATTCAGCATCTTGGTCAATTTGGTATCCCAGGCTCCATAGTCAGAAAGGAGGAGGTTTCCTCGAAGATACCGTCGTCCATCATCGACCCGACTGCAGTCTGAATGGGTAACGGACCTACCTAGTGAGTCGCTTTCTTTTCCTCAAGGTAGGGTGCCAGGTCGGGGTACTTGCTCGTGGATGTCTTTGCTCAGGACGAGGTCCAGATCATCGACCAGGATCTTGCATCTGATTGAGGATTCGATACCTGTTTCTCGGACCCTTCCTCTGACACCTGCTGCGAGGCTGCGAATACTTACTACGCAGGATCACCGGTGGCGAAAGCGTATAGGTAGGTCCGAGTATCGTTGGTCACCTCAACTAGTAGAACTCTTCTTTGCTTTGCGCTGATTGCAAAATCCATGATCCGTCGCGCCAGAGAAGCAACTGCTCTCAAGTGGTAGATGTCCGAACATCCATCCGGCATGGATCGCCGCCAGATAGTAGTGGTGCCTACCATAGGTACAGGAGGACAATGCGTATGTTGGATACCTACCTTACCTAGGCACTTGTACAGCCGTCGGCGAGAAATCATACCTACCCAGCGACAGAAGATATCTCACCACTGTCTCTGTAGTGCTGTACAGAGGTGTACTACGTATCTAGGTTAGTATTCAACATCGCCGTTGCTCTCCTGGATTATGTATCCTCCATCTTAATCTGTATTAAACTTGAACGGTCTCATCTTCGCTTCCATTTGACAGCCGAGGATCTCCCGTGGCCTGAGACATCTGCCTCTGCCTCTGATGTAGCGGCGTTGGAGCTGATCTGATCCTCCACTTCACTCATCATACGTAAAGTACGTACGTACCGACATTGTCCCGGCCATAAGCGAGACAGGCAATTTCCGCGCCTGGGACGTACGTACGTACTACGTATTGGCATCGGTCGATCACGGGGGTGGCTACCTGTAGGTACGTACCATGTCGGGTCAAATGCTCTGCATCAGTATACATCTGGCTGATCTCGAGGGACCTTGAGCTCACTTGTCGAAGAGGGTTGGGTTGCACTATATGACAGAGGAGAGCCATGAGTGTGTTCATCGGGGGTTCGTGTATGCAAAAGCGGGCAGCAAGGTGCAGGTACTAAGCTAGCTGCTCACGAACCAGGACAGTCAGTGCGCTGTGGTTGATGTGCTCGTGTGTACCTAGGCAAAGTTCACGAAGGGCGTGTCCTTAGGAAGGGAGCTGTGAGCAATACTTGTGTAAATCCAAGAAATTCTGATCGCATTGATTACCAGGTAGGTACCCCATGCAACATCAATGGGAATCGTATTTGGACCATATTCCATCATTAGTGGTCTCCTTAAGT
Organism: Exophiala sp. LBMH1013; assembly: GCA_024611085.1. Taxonomy (NCBI): domain Eukaryota; kingdom Fungi; phylum Ascomycota; class Eurotiomycetes; order Chaetothyriales; family Herpotrichiellaceae; genus Exophiala; species Exophiala sp. LBMH1013. The sequence goes on along the minus strand of JAMFLB010000009.1, from coordinate 1,822,700 downwards.
CCCCTATTAAACTGTCTTCTCGATCCGATCCAACGTAGATGCATCCCCTTCAATCGTGTTCCTCGGCCGAATCACTGCCCCAATGCAAAAATGTGAAAGATGATAAAAGGACAATCCGCGGAACATGTCGGAACACCTAATATACAAAGAAGCCAGTCTCTCACGAAACCCCCAGGAAACGAGCTGGGTTGCGGCAGAGGCAACCCAACCTCACCCAGCGACCACTTTGTACCCGGCCCGACCAACGGACGTAAAACGATCAGGCAAAAGTATGAGAACAGTACCGAAACAAAGAAGTTCATGACTGACAACATGAAAACCCCTTGGGAAAACCTCACTCTGCAGCCGCCGCCGTACGAAGCAACCAGCGGCCATTCAACGCGTCTCACTATGCTCCTTCCCATGCATGCTTTCAAAAGTCAGGTAGCATACCCATGTGCTCCTTGCGCTATGCACCAACCCTGCTATCCATTGCATGAAAGAAACAAACACATCAGGTGTGCAGGCCGGTGCCGTGCGCTCTCTGTCCTGTAGTCCAGGCGCTGTCCGCGGCACCGCAAACCCAAACCTTTGACATAGAATAACCTGTTCCACCTCTTAACAACAGTAAAAGACACGAGGTTCTGTCCCTGCTTTAACTCCTCCCTAGGTCGGCTCACTGAAAGCCTTGATTCCACTGTCCGCCTCCTTGATTTTGGTTCTGTGGACCGGGCCAGCCCTGTCCATGTGGAGGATTAGGCGGCATGTACTGGTTTTGGCCTCCCATTCCATACATTGGCCTTTGAGCCATGCCCATGGATCCATATCCTGCAGCGTTCATCGCCTGAAGTCCTGCCCCGGGGCCGTAAAGCTGCTGGCCTCCCATGGCACCAGAGCTCCCTTGATGAGGGAGCATCGGCATTTTGCGGTGGCTGCATTTGTGGTGGTGGGTGAGGTGAGGGGCTATGATGACTAGCACCCGGCAGCGGAGAAGGAACCTGGCCTTGCGAGAGATTTGGAGAAAATTGGGGTGTACTCATACGATGCAAAGCCGGAGATTGATGAGGCTGGGGTGGTGGAGCGCCCCAATTCTGGGGAGGAGGCGGCGGCGGCTGGTTGATGCCGTGGGGTGAGAAGGAGCCGCCGCCGAAAGGAACTTGGTGTTGCTGGGCTGCAGACTGCGACAGAGATAGATTTGAAGGTGATCTTTGGAACTGGGGATGTTGAGGTGCATATTGAGGGCTGTCGCGCGCGAAAAGGCTGCTGTAGACTCGGTTGCCGAACCGGCGATTGAATCGGTGGTTGCTGGTGAGGGAATGAGGGAGGGTTCATCGATGGCTGAGACGGCTGGCCCGGATGAGGCGGATTACTTGCCTGAGTAGACGGCAGCTCGATCGAGTTGTAGCGTGGGGACGGGAAGGGATGGCTAGTCGTCGGTACCTCAGGTTCTGCTGGAGGCGGTGACGACGCCGGCGGCTCATGTGGTCTGCGCCAATAGTCCTCGACAAGGCTACGCCGGTAGCGATTCTGCTGGTTGATGCTCTTGCTGAACTCAGCAGCATGGCCCGCTTGACTTGTAAGTTCGGCATCAGTGCTCGAACGAGTGATGTCTTGGTAGGGCGGACCCGTGATGTCTTGCCTAGGTCGAGGAATATCTTTGTACCTGGAGTCATAAGCCGCGTCGAATGACGACAACTGAGCCATGGTAGAGGCAACCCCTGAATGCAGAGGAGGCGGTTGGACTGCACCGTAGCCAGGCCCATTGCTGTAGACGATGTCACCATAATTGGCAGCCACGTTGGCTCGGGCATTGAGCTGATCTTGAGCTGCCGCCTCCCGGGCTTTTGCAGCTCCTGGTCGCTTCTCACCCGCAGCGTCCTGCTCGGTGAATCCTTGTTTGATAGCCTTCGCTTCCCAGTAGTCATCCCGAACTCGCCGACCATCTTTGATCACACGACTGCCAAATTGACGGAACATCGACCGAGCCGTGACAACAGCAATTTGACGGGATCTGTAGGAATATGGTAGAATCTCCTGATTAACGAGCTCCTCCTTCTCCTTGACACTCGCAATGATCTTGTATAGCGACCGATTCTTGTTGAACAACAGGTATGAATCGCGATACTGTAGTTGTCGGGCGCATTCCGTCGCCAACATGAACAGTTTTTGACCTCTCCCGGGAAGAGTGAAGGTCCTAATCTTGTACTCTCGACCACCTTGAAGATATCCCAACGCATCCACCTTCTTCTCGCCCGCTTCGTCAATTTCACGGGGCACATATTCATCTCCTTCTGGTTGCAGCACATCGCTTGTGTGGTCTCTCACCGTTGGTAGTGCTTTGATTGTTGACTTGGGGATTGCCCGGGGCGGCGAGGTCTGTCCCGGTGTCGCCGATAGATGCTGGCCCCCAGGTTGGGTCTTTGGCGTTTGTGTCAGGTCGGGTGAGGTTTGGCTGGAGGGCGTCGGGAGTGAGTCGATGTTAGAGCTGTAGTCTCCAGACGTTCGTGGTGTCTTCGATGGTCGACCACGTTTGCGAGGACCTAATCGTTTACGCGTCAGAATGCATGTTAAATCGCTCCAGATTGCCGCAACTGACCTTCCTCTTCCACATGTTGGTATTCGCCATACTGCTCAGGCGATCTGCTTCGTTTAATGCCTCGCGGCCCGGCTTCGGTGGACGACTGTATTATCCCTCCTGTCACACATGCCACAATGTTAGTCAAGAACGCAACATAGACGCTAGGGACATTTATTAGGAAGATGATGATGATGCGCCCAATGCGCCAATGACTCTGCGATGATGAATAGTAGACCCAAGGCCTGTCGTATGGTCCGATTGATGCACCAATGAAGAATACGTACCACTAGCGTTCAGAGCCGCAGGATTGATGGTACCTGAACCATCACTCATATCGCCGACACCATTCAGAACATATGTAGGCTGACGAGTCGGCGGGTAGATGGACATTCTAGGGCTGGGAGAAGGAGAGGAGATGGTGGTGCTCCTGCTGGCTGGTGGTATGGGTGATGCGCAGGCTTCGCATCAGCACGCCAGGGAGCTGCACGGCAGCACAAAGCTGAGTGACCCAAAGACTGGGGAGGGTGCCTGCGTCTGATAAGTTCCTCGCCTCTTGAGCAGTCGTGCTACAAGAGGGTTACCTGAGGTGCGACAGAGACTCGTAGAGGGCGCGGAGCAAAAAGCGTGTAGGCGTGCGTGCAGCGGTAGCGAGGATGACGAGGGGGATGCCGGACCACTCGCAATGGCGGATAGACGATATGGTGGAGGAGAGTAGCAGAGGCTGCAGCTGGCAGCTCGGGGGTAACCTAGGAAGAAGAGGCGCTTGTAGTCGTGGTCTGTTATGCCTGTCCGGTGGGTGCGCGGATGAAGAGAACACAGGCAAATAGGCAGAGCTGTGGGTTGGTCGGAAGTATGAGAGTGCGCAAGAGTGCGGGAGATGGGCTTGGGCTTGCAGATGCAAGTCAAGGTTTCCACCTGTTGGTCTTATTTTTCCCTCCCTCTCGTTTTTCTCGCTACTGGGAACGTACTCTCGTGTCTGACGGTCCGTCGATTAACAGGGAATTAACGAAGAGGTAAAACTGGGGCCCTGTGAAATGACGAGTTTGCCGAGCAGTTTTGGCGGTTGGACCAACAGCAATCAAATCGTTAGTGGTGGCGATAACGACAGTGACGGCCGGGCGAGCAGGAAGAGGTGACAATGGCCGAGAAGCTGCTATTGTGGTAGCAGATGGAAGAAGATGATACCAGCTCAGATGCGCAGGTCCTTTGGTGATGGCAGAGGATGGTGTGGGATATTTGGTGATGGTATGGAAATGATTTTGTTGACGATGTAGATGTTGCTACTGCTGCTGATGGCCCTCGCCGCGGCTGATATTGAGGGTCCACGATAGGCTGCGCTCGGGACGAGATGAGAAGGACAAGGGTAACGAGTAGCTAGGGACGAAAGAGGAGCACCAAGGAGGCTGCCGGTGGATCGCAGGCTCACTTGAAGCGTGCGTAACTAAGGTAAGTGATGGTGTGTTCGATGTAGGTATTATTTGTGTGTACGAGTCGGATCGCATCGAGCCACAGAGCTGGAGCCAGGTATTCGGTACTGTCCAAAGATTTGAAGCGGGCCAGTAGGTAGTAGAGATTGAGTTCTTGAAAAAGTCGATACTCATGATAGTCCACTTATTGGAGGATCAGATGGGAGCCTCGCAGAAGATGTGCAGCAGAGGTGATGGAATTGAAATGTGTGGGTTGGACGAACCGAGCTGCGTGCAGAAAGCTCGGTCGCTCGGTCGTTGCTGCTGCTGCTGCTGCCGCCGCCGCCACTAGACATTGGACACTGGACCGTGGGTGGAACAGGGTCTGGGGGGGCGTGACAGTGTATCCCGTCGCCGTCAATTCTGAAGCGTGGTTCTGGGTAGGGAGATCTACATGGCATGAAGAAGCATATGGCTTGTCAGATATGTATGTTAGCTGTCAGCCAGTGGGCTAACGAGTCACGTCAAACGGTTCTTGATACTAATGCTGAACAAGACATGCAGCGGCAGCAAGATATGGTTCCGGGAATATGAGAGCAGAGTAGCAAAGCGACAGGGAACTAGGGAGTAATCGTCCTTGTTCCTTTTATCAACCTCAGGCAGACAGTCGTACATCAAGGTGCAGCTGGCTTTCTCTACAGGTACCTGTAGGTATGGGTTTGGGCCTTAAAGGCTCACTACGTTGCAAATAACCTCCGGATTACTACAGGCATAGGTAAGCATTGACGAATTGGAGCTACGTATAATAATTGTACCTACTGTCTAGGCCCCAGCTTGAGTTAAATACCCTTACTTAACAGTGCCCTTCAAAAGCCTTATGGCAAGAAGGACTCTTTAGGCATCACTACTGCCGGCGACCCAAGCCTTGCTTGACCTTTGCTTCGCGCGCTGGCTTGATACATTCCTTTCTTTTTTAGCTACAACCCTCGTTTCATCTGTTGTTTCTCCAACAGACATGCCTGGGGTATCTCATCTAGACTCCTCCTACCATCACTACCTTCGCCTCTGTCAAGTCTACCTATGGACTTGGCTCATTCTAGCATACCAGCCACGGCCAATTGTATCCGTGCCTTTCCTCGCCCTCAGGCTGTCACCCGCACTATCACTGACATGCTCATTCTTGTCAGTCTTCAAACAGGTCATCTGCTCCACCTTCGCAGACATCCTTGTCAGTGGCGGAATTGACTCCTTAGGTTCGCTCGCGTCCTCTCTGATCGTTCACGAACCCCCCCGACCCAGTCAGCTTGCAAGAATGTGTGACTACGAAGTCTCAAAGCCCAACGAGCTTTTCTCATGAGATCTTAAGCAAAAAGGAAGATACAAGATTCTCAGAAAACTCCAAACTGTGCGTCCCTCACCGACCTGCAACAGCCACATCGAACGGGATCCCGTTTGGCCTCGGGCGGACTGCGGCCTCAGCGAACAGACCATAACCGTCAGCTGATTCGATTGGCCATGGACATCCATGAGGACGTACCTACTCTGTACGTTGTTGAATGCTGGTCTCGAGTCCTCCACACCCCCTCTTCGACTGTGCCGCTTTTCCTCCTAGAAGGAGACTACTTCTAAGAGCACGCTTCTTCCCGGGACATCTGATGACCATCTTCTAAGCGGGCGGACGCGTGAATGCTTTGGTAACTGGAGACATCCTATTCCGGAAAGAGCCTGGTTACAACCTGACTGGTCCGTTGAAGCACCATAACCTGATTCTTCCCATCCATCGCTCATTGAAGGTCGCTCATGCTGGTATGCACCAGCCATTGAACGCGTCGGCCAGTGCGCCATCAGCCCTGATCACGCTTAGCCCATGTTCAACCATTCCTCTCTCCACGCCGGCTTGGTCCACTATTGTTGCACTTGGCCCCCTGTCCCTCGATCTACCCGTGGAACCCGTCCGCTTCAGGTTAACTGGTTTTGTCATCTCCACGAACTACTGATCTTGTCAAGATCACAGCTCTTGCGACATACAAGCTGGATTTTTTTCAGGTGGCGCCAGCTCCTCTGTCAAGCGCCTCGATTCGAAATAAATCGCGTCGACAGGGAACGCGAGTCGACTGAGACAGGAAGAGGGCTTGCGTCTCAATCAGTATCTACCAGCCAGTTGAGGCGAACAAAGAACTCGTGGACCATAGGTCCGAGCGTCCGAGGTGGACTCCATGACGACTCTATGATTAGCCTGATCCTCCACCCTTGGTCTCGTGGCTGGACCAAACCCTGCTTGATACGCCTCGTGGGCCGTGACCATGGCAAGCTTGTGCTTTGCTCTTAAAATCAAGCACGTATACGCCGAACACCATGAACCCTAATTGGGGAATGGACACAGAGAGAAGCGCTACTGATCAAAGTACATCTTCGAGCTCTGGTATCAGAATCAGCTGCGGTCGCTATGGGCGCGCATGGTTCCGGAACACGCAGGAAGCACATGGCTTGGAATGCTTGTCCTCCAACCAGTGTCCACTCGGTCATCTGCCAGGCGTCGACAAGAGGCAAATGATGCCGGCGGATGAAGGAATGACAATGCCCCGGATGCTGCGGTATTGTGAAGAGGTCGCTCACTCGTCGTTCGCAATGCGAGCTGACAGTGGTGTCTAGCCTCCTGTCGTTTATCAGCAAGGCACCGCAGCAGCCCAGTATTGACCTATCCTACACTCAGAGCAAGCCGAACGAGGCGGAATGGTCAAGGGTGCTTAAACAGCCTTTCATGCATCCATGAATAGGAAAGACGGGCTCTATACTACAATGCTTAGCAATTGTCAGCGCCTTCCCTTCTGCCATTATTACCGGCTTCTTTCGGCATGAGAACGGCATTGCGGCATATCTGCCCATGTAGCATCGCTGGTGTTCGGTTGGTCACTACTACTCCTTCACTACCTGGGACGCCTGATGAGCAGTGTACACACCCTCACCCAACACTTAGCAGCTCGTTCTGCGGCCGGTTTGGGATGCTGTTCGGCCCGCCCCTTGTTGATACCTGTGCCATCGCACCTGAGGGGTGGCATTGTGCGACTTGGGCGGTTTCGAGACCTTGGGAGTTGTTCCCGGTTGGGTGCAACATCCACCAACGTACGCATATGTTCTGCTAGATATGTGTCTAGTTTTCCCTCCGGGGTACCAGGGAGAAGGCCAACTAGCAGCACACCATATTATGACCGACTTAACGATCCATTGGGAACCCACACCTCGGTCCAAAGTATATTCACGCCTGAGGCCGTCTGTCAATACCTACCTTAGGATGCTCTGTACTGCATGCCTTGTACCCATGGCAGATGTGCGTCAATCGCAGTATGAGGGCTGAGCGGCCTCAGATTCGGCGCCTAAAATTCATAGGGGTGTCAGGGTTCCAGGATCATGCGATAGATTCGCACACGCAGTACAACGCATATGGCACACTGCTGCGGCCGCTGTGGCACATCGGGCACATCGATGCGAGCCGCTCTCGCAGCGGTTCAATGTCGCCGCTATGGGCTGTACGCTGCCTGTGTGGTACGTACAGGTGCCGTAACTAGGTTTGCTCCCAGGGCACAGGCAGACTGACGTGCATCAACTAACAACAGTTTTACTACGTATCTGGCGCGAACATGCCCACTGCATATGCGAGATCGTCCAAATGGTGTGTCAAGAACACCGTTGGAAATCCGGAGAATTATACGGCATTCTCGATACAGCATTCCTACGGTATATGCAGTTTCATATGCCCTTTCTGGATCTGAGGAAGCGTCTCCTCAGCCTCTTGTGCTTCTTCACCTCGCCTCTGCCGTGGTCTTATCCTTGTCATGATGTTTTTCTCCCCAAATGCCAAATACTCTCTGTACGGACGTGGTGCATGTCAGAGTACGGTACTCAACGTCAACGGTTGTCTCTGTGCAACGCGATCAAGGAAACCGCGATCGAGATTGTGGTCACAACCTTGTGTATCCCTTTTTCGTACCCCTCATGTTCATGGACCCGTCAGTTCGCTCCTGAATTTGAAGGGCTGGGGGAATGCTTGCTGGTTGCTGGGCTTCCCAAGCGTCAGGTTCGTCCTACCCACCTCAGCTAAGTCAATACAAGAGAAAGGAGATGAGCAGCAGAGTTGTCTTTGCGGACTTGGAGAACCGCAAGGTGTCATCATTGTCTGCCTTTCTTGCGACCACTTCCATCACTCCGTCTGATATCCTAGGGCTAAGCGAATGCCCTGAGCATAAGCGTGGCTATGGCTCGGACCTTCAGCCCTTCGGTGAGATACCGTGGAACTGTGGCGTCAAGCAGGCTGGCCGCTAATCTCCCTCACACTCCTAGTCGCCGAGCGTGTCTAGTCATACGGCCGTTGTGATAAGGCACTGCATGGTTATGCAGCGAGTGACTGGACGATCGGTATCTGGGAGGTTTCGAAGGTCCAAACCCTCCGCTCCCTACTGCTGCAGCTCCTCCAACTGCTATTCCTCTGTCCTGCCTTGACTAGTGCACGCGTTGTTGTTGCCTATCACCAGGAATATAGTCCAACATCTCGGACAGGCTAGGCAAGGGAAACATCTAGTCTGAAAGGGCAGGATTTACACTTGGTCTGCTGCTGGACCGTGGCGAGTCAAACAGGCAAGTACCAAGTCTCCTTATACAAAATACACCTGTATGGAAAGCCGGAAAGCCCTGTGACGAGAGACCCTCGAAGAGCATGATGTGATTGATTTACTGCAGACACATGTGCCTGTTTTCTTCTGTTTCTCGATAGCTCAACATCCAAGCTCCTTTTGATTGATTATCAATGCCAGCCTAGTAGCCCTTGGGGTATCTCATGCATGTGCTGCTCATGCTTTTTGTTCATAGCTCATAGCTCATGGTCCAGAGTTCATAACCTCAGCACCTAACGCCTAACCTCCCGGCACTCAATTTTTTGATTCTCGTAGTAACACCCGCCTTGACAAATCCGTCCGAAGGAAGAGGCCAAAGTATCCATCCGTGGTGGTTTCGCATCTGTTTCGTTGCCCCGGTATCGTTGCTGTTCGTGTGATGCCGTAGAGCATCGTGATATCTGACAATACTGACGGTCGACGGGAGGGCGATCTATGGGTGTATCGGAACGTATCTTCGATGGTCGAGTCTTGATTTGAGGTGTATTGCCTGTCAGTGTTTCAACCTTCATCTCCATCACCGCTACGCAGGGTCGTTTCCACGTGAAAGCGTCCTGCTACACCGCCTGTTCGCGACATGGTTCCTATGCCTGGAAAAGACGAGCGCACAGAGATCCATCCAAAGATCTGGAATTGGCACTGTCGAAAACTGCGGCTTCGCCCTGCATCACCCACTCCTTGGTGATTGGAACATGAGACAACCAGAGAGCAAGAGCGGTGTCATTGGGATCACGGGGAACCATGTATCCAGAAACAGGATTGACTTGGACACTGGGGTCCATTTGTCTCAGGCTGAGGAGAAGGTGGATGATTTCTGCGAAATGCCCGCCTCTGGCAGCGTATTCGCCTGCTGGGAGGTGGAGAGGCCATGCATTCGCATTCGAGGTTGAGCTGGAGCTTGTGTCATTGTAGTATCCCGGTTCTGCCCAGGACTGGTAGCGCCAACACATACGCTCTGCACAGTTGAGCAGAATGAAGGCGACCATGGCTGTCTCGACGCTCTGGTTGCGCTTGCGTTCCAGCACGCGTTGCTCAAGATGATTCATCACGGCTCGGCTAAGTCTGCTTGTGCGCTTCTCGATCCCAGCTTGGAGCTGGAGAGTCATCATCATGCGAGCATATTGATATTGTTCGCCCTCGACGACAAGGGTGTCTTGAGTGGCATCGTCTTCCAACATGAAGTTTGGCTGGACGTCTTGGTCGGTCAGTAGTACCGTGGCGGTCCAGAGTTCAATGACATTGGCAAGGAGGTCATCGCTCTTTTCTGTTGGTGTGTTGAGTTGTTGTTCGTCCAGCATCGCCTGGCCCAGTGCCAACGTGGATCTCATTACCTCTGATGTCTCACGGCCTACGAGCTCCGCGCGCATCGCTTGTAGGAATCGTTCGATTTTGGGAGGAAGCGGGTCTTCTATACTGATGATGAAGATTTCCTGATCATTCGCAATGGCAGGTGGTTGTACAGTCTTGTTGCGCTTGACCTTGCTCTTCTGGACTTTGAGATTGAGTTTGTGCTCTGGAAAATACCAAGCCAGGAGGCGAGCATCCAAGTTCTCAAGGGATGACCATCCTTTCAGGTTGCTGAGCGCGTTATCGGCAAACACGCTATATGGAATAACCGAGTACAGAGGGAATGCCTCAGTAAGCTTTGTCCGAACACAGGCCTGTTTCCAAACTCGGGGTGACTCGACCGCAGCACACGTCTGACAAGGTGTTTCTTGCGAACAGACTTTCTTGAGCATGCGGCATCGCATACAAGCACCCAGCTTGCGCAGTTCACGAACCTCCTTGCGACGCTCTTCGTCGAATCGGCCTCTGACTTTGGGCTTCGGGGCTTTGGCCAATGTACCGGACTCCACGACAAAGTGGGTGGTCGGTTGGGTATTGGGATCCATAGCGAAGGGGGTAGCAGGGAGGAGAGCGCGGGTTCCGGGTGCGACTGGAGGGAGTGGCATTTGATTGTTCAGTTGTGTGGAGGTGCCTGGCAGCTGTGTTGACCACGTCATCTGTGGCTCGCCCTGTGGAAGACTGTTCTCTCCTTGGAGACTGTTCAAGAGTGCCGAAGAGACTTCATCATGTGTCATCTCAATTTCGTTGTCGATCATTTGACCAGCAAGAGTCTCGTTTGCACTGGCAGCAATGCTGCTGAGGTCTGGGGGATGGGTGGCCGTGACGGGGAGAGTAGCCAGCTCGTCTTGAGTGACTGGGGGGCCGTTGGTCATGAAAGAGTACAATGCTGGAAGACCTGATGAGGCAGTTGTAGGAAACCCTGTCCAGTGTTAGTAAGAGTAACAAAGCCTCCCTAACACAATCCTTACCATTGCTCCTGGCGGCCATGCCGTCCTCATTGAGGAAATGGTCGGGGAATGCCTCAGGATCGAGCTGAGGGTCAATACTCTGCGCATCCCCCTGCGCCTGGGTTTGGAATTCCGCCTCAGCGGGGGGCCTGGTCCGCCGGCGTATATCCAGAATTGTTTTGTGCGTTTCCGCCGACTTGTCGAGACGCCTCTGCCAGAACATTGAGGCCATTGAAATTCTGACTCTCTTGTGAACGCGGTAGACCTGCTGCGCCTGCCGATTCCCCCTTGGCCGCCGTCTCTTGAAGTGACCTCATTCAGATCGGCGCCGAGATCTGTGAGATTGTGCATGCGGATGACAATTTGGGTCCGCTCGCTCTTGGAAATGGCAAGGCACTTCTTTGTCAGATGAGTCGTCAGTGCTTCGATCCGTCCTTTGGCAAAGTGTTCGCCGCATTTCTTGCATGTGTGCTCATAGCGGTTTGAAGCGTCTCCGATCTTGGAGCCGCGCTCAAAGTACTGAGCGACAAGAGGGTTTGGTTTGCGGCCCATACTAGCGGATAACAGCTATACGCGATAGATATGGTCAGTAAGAATCGGCTCCTTGACAGACATTGTGTGAGGCGGACTTACACTGCGGCACTTGGATTATGTAGGTGGAAGAGAGGAGAAGACAGCGCGGCGAAGTGAGATATAAGTGAAGACGGGTGCACGACACAAGCACCAGGCGGGCGCCTAGCCCAACACCACTACCAGCATGAGGTCTACAGCGTGCCCCAGAGTCTAGTAACAAAGCCTTGTATACAATGTGCACTCGATGATCAAAGTTTAGACAGGCAGTATTTTTCATATGGCCAGGGCGGTGGCTCGGAAAGCTGGGCGGTGAGTTTGAGGAGTTTATCATAATTGGTGGACGGCTGGTGCCTTTTCGTGTAATGCTCCACCGTTTTCAGCTTGATATCAGGTCGAGGAATGGTACCCTTTCTATCTTGCCACAGCCTTGTTGTCCCTCAGGTGGCAGCCAGCTCCAGCTCCAGCTCCAGCTCAGCCTCAAAGGTATCTTCAAGCCTGTATTGTCACTGAAGTCCTACTTCGCCTTTGCCATGCATGACATTCGGTCACGGTTTGTTGTAACATTTGTTCCAGTAACCCATGGTCAGCATCAAGTACCTATCCTACGGTTTTCGGTGCTCTGGAGGTCGATATGTCACCCCCAGTATCTCGAAGATCCGCTTTTCGTCATGTCCTTCAAGCAGCTTCCCATCTGTCAGGCGCACCCGCCCCGGTCCTCTCATGACATCGGCATACAATCCATGTTGGTTCAGCCTCATTTGTTTCCTGCTTGCGTGCAACCTCAGGCTCCGGTTGAAATAATCGTTGCCAGTGAAATAGATCAACGCTGCGCCCAATTCTGCCCACGGTACGAAAAGAAGATCAATCCGGCGCCATACCTTTGAACCAGGCAACACTGATGCGCCATGCCATTTAGAGCCTGCGTCTTGGTGACGTGAGGATGCCAGAGCCGCTTTCAAGAATCCCTGAGACGTCAGCCGCGGGATGACTGTCTCTGTCATCAACGTACGGATGTGCTCAAGACCAGCATCCTTTTTGAAGATCAGAATATCAATGTCCCCGCAGTCGGCGCTACCTCTGCGATATGAGCCTCCAATGATCATTTGCAACCCCTTATCAGCGGCTTCGAGCTGCTTCTTGACAACCGCAGCATGTTGAGCCACCTCTGCTCGAGGGATTCGCTGCTGGAAATCGTCATAGTGCTCGATGCCGATGCGCTGGTTTCGGTTGAGATTAGCCTTCTGATAGAGATCTTCCAGCGTACGATGCCCTTCAGCAATCCATCTCGAAGCGGTGGGATACCCAACATGATAAACCCCCATGAACAGCCGGAGCGTTTTATCGCGAGAGTCCATGTTGGCGTTGTCAAGTCGCTGCAGTCTTCCGGTCGAGACAATCTCCTGGATCTTTTCTGCGATCCTCCCGCCAATCCCGCGGACTTCCAATGCCTCCTGCTTGCTACCGATGAGCTTTGATTGTTTCCGAAGGGCAGCGACTGCCTGCCGGTATGCTCGAGTCCGCCACTGGTCTCCGGTGGCACTATAATATTCTGCCATCTTCAGCAGTATATCGATGGTTTGCATGTTGGGATTGCTTTCATCGCCTCCATCATGCTTTTCCATGCACATGAATCCGGCCTTAGCTTTCCCGGCTTTGGCGTTGCTTTTAAATATGACCGATGCCTGGTCAGCATCGGCCTCGTCATCACTCGGAGCGCCTGCGCTATGGTCGAAGCTCAGATCCAGCGGTAGGTTGCCAAGGCTGCGTACTTCTCTGATCGCATCGTCCAGCTCATCTTCCGATGCAGTGTCCTCGTCCAAAAGTGCAAATTCGGCGGCATCTCTCTCCAGGCCCGAAGACGTCTCCTCCAGATCCACAGTCCAGTCTGGGTGACGATCCCATCTGGAACCTCCATGTACTGCTTCTGGAAACGTAGGTGCAGCTGAAGCAACCGAAGTCCCAAGCTTGGCTGGGGGGAGGGAACTAGCAAGGCGCACTTGCTGTCTAGCTTCTTTCAAAGCGCCGGCGCCTGGTACTTGGAAACGGTTCCAATGAGTCTCGCAAACGACCTTGCAAGAGAAGCACTCGATAAGCCAGTTGACGTTGACCAGGGTTGGACCGCTCTAAGCATCATGTCAGTTCTGCAAACAATGCTCTCGTGAATGATGCTGTGTGGGCTTACTGGGATCTCTTTGCACGGAAATTCTTTGGCCGCCTCGTTCACATCAAGGTTCTCGCATACGATGATGTGAGTCACGTCATCATACCATTGATTCGCCCAAACAGCACCATATTGGATGGCTTTATGGATCCGAAAGCGGCGAGCCGGACAAATGTCGTTATTTGGGACGAAGTCTGGCCACGATATCAGCAGACTGGGACATGGCCAGCAAGGGTATACGTACAGAAGAGCAATCCCCTCAGCATCTGTTCTTCGACGGGTACCGGTGGTAGCTTCTTGCTGCCCAATTGACGCTTCCGCTGCTTTATATTTGACAGATCGGTCACATGCTCTCTTTTTGCCGGTGACTTCTTGCCATTTCCGTTTGCAGGGCTAACTTTGCCAGGCGACAATATCCTGACCTTCTTCACAGACGATTGAGCAGTGTTTCTGCCAAGTATTGCTTCTGAGGCTCTCGGTCGTGACTTTGGCTCTGCGGCAATGGTACGCTTTCTCTTCTCGGGCGGAGTGTTTCCCTTGGGGACAGATATAGGAGGAGGTGACTTGGACTTCTGCAGCCTGGGATCCGCCGCTCTGGGAATATCAATGCCGGACTCTGAACTCTGTTCGTGAGTGTTCCCTTTATATGAGAACTGCTTCATCGCTTCATGTTGTGATCGGATGAGGGTTCTGTTCGGCTGTCGCGATGACTTTCTCACTGGTTTCCTTTGCGGCTCGCTGCCTGTTTCTGGTAGATCATCATCAAGAGAGTCTAGCAGGTATAAGTCGCGGAAGAACTTGTCTTTTTCGGTCTTTTCCTGCACGGATGCCATCGTGGTCGCGAGAAGTTGTTGGTGTTGAGTTGAAACATGGAGAAGTGAGGGCAATACATGGTAGATAGACGCGCATCCGACATGTTAGACTTCAATATTCACGGGAAAGTCACTTTTCTTTCATTCACTCAACAAAGAAGCGGGGATGGTGGGACGACGTTGGCTCGACACGGCTCGACACGGTCTCTTTGGGTGACCATTGAGATTCTGACACGATCTCGACGCCTGGTCATGTGATGCCAAGATATATATATTTGTAGTTGGGGTCAGGCTGCTTGTTCCTCCGCAGTGCAGAATACACTGGCATTCCAGTTTGTGCTGAGAAACCATGGATTGCTTATAGCGTCACTACAGAGCTATCACATACCGGAGCTGATTGCCTGTCAAACATGGCGCGTGTAGAACTTGTCGACCTCTTTGTCTCCCTTGCAGTCCGCCCCCACAGTCGTTGTCTGTACCGGGCGCAAAAGTTGTCTGTACCAAACATCCGGTATGCTTCGACCTCGACTCCTCCATCGAAGCCCGCTCTTCCAGCCAAGGTTGCGTCGGACGCTCCCAAGCCATCTATACCGCTCTACGTAGGCTTGGACCGGAACCCCACGGGTCTGTCGGCCATTTCCAGAATTCCCATTCCCAAGGGAGAAAAAGGCGAGAAATTCACGCCCTCTGTCTTAGCACGCCCGCTCGGCCTGACCTACCCTCCTCGTCCCGGGCAGAACAGTCCGATCGACCGTCGGAGCCTCCAAGAAAAGAAGGCCGACTTCACAAGCTACCAGAAAGCTCTTGAACGTCGACGGGTATACCTGCGTTCTTTTTTCCGGCCGTATTTCCAGGAATGGCGTCGGGTAGACCACTGGAAAGGCAAGAGCTTCGTTTCCAATGACAGGCTCTTTAAGCGAGAAAAGGCACTGTACTTCCCGAACATTTGGGGGCAAACACTGTCAAAAGAAGGAGACGGGCCTGATGGCGGACGAGACATTACTCCTGTGCTTACAGGCAATATCTCCATCATCGGCATGCAGTCGGGCCAATGGGCGGAGGAGCAAGTGGATACGTTCATCAGCGAGAAGCAAAACCCGAAACTACAGGAAATCATGGCCGAGAGCAACGGCCTAGTCCAGAGAGTCGACATTAACATGCAAGGAGATTGGGCGCGGTCCATGCTGGTCAAGCTGTTCAGCGGACGTTTGAGAAAATTGGTACCCGAAGAGCGCTGGGAACGATACTTCATGATCAAATTGCCGCGTGACATTCGACGGGGTTTATCAGATGATGTCCGAGATGCGATGGGTCTGCTCAATTCTCAAGTTGGATATGTCTACCTGGTCGATTCGAGCTGTAAGATCAGATGGGCCGGAAGCGGCCATGCCTGGGAAGGCGAAGTCGATGGTCTCAACGCGTGCCTTCAGAGGCTAATACAAGAAGAACGATCCCTGTCTGCCTCGTCACAATCCACCAACTCGGTTGTACAAAAGCAGCGAACATCAGCAACGACGAAATCGAATCCCAAACTCTCAAATGCCACCGAACCTCGGTCAGATGCAATCCCAGCCGCCGCCGTAGCTTGATAACAGCTGAATGAACAAACTCCGAGCAATGCAACCTGGTCATATTCTTCTCATAATACATCATTGATCACAATTCTCTGGTTTCAAACTGGATGTCACACATGTCAGCAAATCGCTCACAGACTCGATAGCAATCAGGAGGTTCGACCACTCACCCACACTTCGGACACGGCTGGTCAGATTCCACTCCATCAAGAACATCGTGCACTATCTTGCATTTCTTCTGCGACGCTGTGGCATCTGACTCGCTCGCGGCACTTTTGGAAGGTATTCGCCTGGTCGCTCGATCGCACAAAGAATGGACATAATATGGAGCTGGTCGAGCGGTACCCGGGCAACAGTCCCAGTGGTATGTGTAATAGATACACATCGATGCAGTTGTTCGGCTTCGTGGGTGTGGGTTGAATCTTTTGGCTAGGTATCGATCCGGCCGAATGCTCTGATGTCCGGTCCTAGAGGGTGTCGCTCACGACCGTCACCGTCACCGTCGATATTTTCTCCTCTCAAGAATCACTGACGGGATTTGGTTTGCCCTGGCGCCGGCAGCAGCTCGTCGTCCGTTATCAGGTCTGAGAAATGGATTTTGGGTCCTGTTAAGAAACTTGAAAGGAGATGGATGTCTTGGTCCATATCCTGGCTCAGCTCGGTACTAATACAATTGCATCGCAGCTCCCAGTTAAAAGCCACAACACTGGCAAACTATCTGGCAATTGTGATTGTGATTGTGGCGGTTGTTTCCCACACAATCAAGCAATCGCTGTCCTTGTCTTTGTCTCTGACTTTTGTTCCTGTCTGCCTTTGTTTCCGCAAGCAAAGCAGCGGCAGAGCGTTGGATTGTTGTGTGCTGTGTTGTGTTTGTCTGCTTGCCGCCGGTTGCAGACAGAAATTCGTCTGTCTTTCTTGTTTGTTTGCGATGGCCTTGAATACCGATTCGTACAACAAAAAGTTCGTAATGACGTTTCGCGGATTGGCGGCGATATTGAAGCAGCGACCAGCGCAGACAATAATCCGGAAATGGAAGGCTGAGACCTCACAAAGTCCTTGGGCGGTATTAGCTAGCTACCCGGCAATGACGAGGACTGTATTATAATGTATTATCCAATATCAATATCTAGAAGAAAAGAGACAAAGAATATATACACACTCATTTTGAAGAAAAATTCAATTATGGGTGAATGCCCAGAAAACAAAAGGACCAAGACCGATGCCCAGCACACTTGCATCGGCATTGGCATTGCGGTGTCATAGTAGATCAATTAAGCTATTTTGCCTCATGCCCAGACTCGGCAGATGGAAAGAAGTAACCCACTGCAAGCATTATCATTATTGGAGGAACACCCTTTAAATATAGCCTTGTCTTGTTCTCATGTATAAGATCCCTCTGTACAGCATCAGTGGTGTACTTGTGTCTACCTGCCAAACTGTACATCCCCGCCTCACCTAGGTAGGTGCCCTTCTCACTCACCAGTCTCCTGTGAGTGAATGAGTCTATCAACCAGTAGCTAAGGTAGCCGGATGCAATACTACTGTGTACAAGTAGGTTTCCTAATACCTGCATATCTTCTCTCAGTGACGGCAAAGAGAAGAAAAGGTTATTTGGAAGAATGATTGCAAGATGGCCTAAGGTATGTATGTACCCAATGACTGCATCGATACGCAGCGCAGCGTTTGCTCTCTTTGCCCTTTCGTAGCAAATGCGTCTCCCGTCGTCACATGCAAAGCGACAGAAACTCGGCGTGCTAGCAGAAGGAGTAATATTTCTGCCTTGCTAGTGTTTGCAGGCCGCAACGTCCAGCAAACCCGATCTAGCTCGCTGGTAAAGAGGTAGAAAGAATAGGAAAGCCCGTTTGCGAATAGTGTGTTCGTCTCATGTTCGATAGGAGAAGAGGCGCTATGAATGGCTGGTGAGAAGGCCAACGAGGGACGACATCCTGTTTTCATCGGTTGGACCGAGAAGAAAAGATGAAGTCCTGATATCAGCCTCGTTGTCATCCAGTTGCGCCCAGGCGTGTGTTGCAGCATATTAAGGCCGAAACTGGTCAAAGTGAGGCCGAGATTTTCTCCTGAAGTTGACTGGGAGTTATAACTTAACCATGTCACATATTTATGCATCCTCGCCATACCTCAGAGTTTCTCTTTGATGAAATAACTGCACCTTCCTTGGTCTCAAAGATGGGCTGATGGGAGAAACATTAGTATGCCAGCCTCCAACATGGTGAACGAGAAACATATTGAAAGCCCCTGAGAGAGAGAGCAAATATTTTCAGGCGCCCGGCATGATAAGCCTAGGACCCCATTCTCGCAAATCCCTAGACGCACAACCCAACACTGTCCAGTGCTTACGCACGGGGAAATTCCTGAAGCCGAGACGTTCCATGACGGCGGCACCTGGGCCGAGAGATCTTATAGATGTTGGAGAAGGAAATGAGATTGAGTGTTCGTTCCAGGATGAGTTGTGACGTGTCCTGGCCAGGGCCGATACCTGGCAATGTAGTAGGTGGTGACTCTTGACGACGCTGCGAGATACTGGGCTTCAAAGTATCCAACGAAGTTAACATCTGAGGGCTCCCGAAATCGTGGAATTTGGATAGTGGTCATTGCTGATCTGGGGTGTAGTACCGGATGGTTGGTGTTGTGAAACCCCCTTGATATTGCCAATCGTAGGAGCTGGCCAGACAACGGGTCTGAGATCGATCACATCAAGCTGACGGTGGAGTCAAGCAGGCCAAATGCAGGTCGAACTCGCAACTGAGTCGGAGGAATGAAGCCACATTGGTCAAGTGACTTGCAACTAGCTGAAGTATAGCAGCACGAGGAAACAAAAGGCGACAAAAAAGCCCAAGATGATCCCATCGCGTCGTCTTTTCGATCCGATTCTCGCAATAAGACCATTCACACCAGGTATTTGTGCCGCTGCGGAGGTTATCCTTCGATTGATACTTGCCAGCGTTTCTCTCTGGATGCCAAAGTTCTCATTGATCGCATACGCTTGTGCCAACACGCCATCAATGGTACTGTGGCTCTGGTCCAGACGAGCTCGTTCTTGCAGCATATATTCCGCCTCTGCTTCGGCAGGATTCGAACTTCGAAAAGCATCAATGTCTGACCGGACATTGGCGAGGAGATGCTGCCGGTCACGGGCTTCCACAATGGAGGATTTCAGCCGTCGTAGTTCCTGGCGATGCTCGCTCAGGAGTTCGCGGTGGCGGGTGAGGTTGTTCTGTTTCAACATCGAGGTATTCAGGGCGCTTTCGGAGTCGAGAAGTCGCGACAGCTGGGATATCAAGCCTTCTCGCTGGGGGCCGGTGTTAGAACAACTGACTTATGTCTCTGCTATCTCGAGGTGGCCGTACCTTCTGTAGTAGTTCCTCGATGTCGGCCTCATTTCTCCTTTCCTCCTCTGACGGTTTAGGGGGAAGATTAGGGGTCGAAGCGTATTGCGAGTATGTGTGAAATAAAGCCTCAGTCTAATGAGCAATCAGCACCGCACGGCAAGTTCATATAGAACCAACTGCGCCTAAGCCTACCTGACTCTCAAGAGTCCTGAGCTGCTGGCGCAGTTGCGCCCATCCCGCCCCAGTCGCCATTGTATGGAGATGGAGAACGGAAAACGAATATGGAGAGGTATGCTATCAAGCTACAATCTTGACAACAAAGGCAGAATATATGTCCCCATGGCGCTCACTCGATAGGGCCCGGTTGTTGATGGTACAGAGTGGTAGATAGTAGAGACCGCATCCCCTGCATGCTCCGAGTCTGTAGTTCCAGATGCCCAGTGACGAGGCTCCAACGGCCCGCCGCCCATCTAACCACGCTAATCCCAATCCAGCCTCCGTTGCAGCATCATCACGTGCCCAAATCTTGGCACCTCACACTTTCCAAAAATTCCATGTCGCAGGTCGCTAACACAGTACATTACTGCCCTGGCCGACATCCACCACGACTTCAATCCCTTCACGCACGATTTTTGACGTCGACAAGGTCTCCAAACAGCCACCATGGTACGGATGCATCAGAAAGATATTTGAGCAAGGGAAGGAATGCTGACGGATACACACAGTCGACCAACGCAAAAGTCAAGCCCGGCCAACTCTGGGGCAAGAGCAAAGACGACCTGAAGAAACAGCTTGACGAGCTCAAGGGCGAACTGGTCCAACTCCGAGTCCAGAAAATCGCTGGCGGCGCTTCGTCAAAACTCACGAGAATGTACGTTTCACGGAGTGCACTCCATCCAATACTACGACCGAGCACCGTGCGAATGTCGAAAGCAAGATGAGGATCAAACTAACCGAATGCGTTTTGTAGACATGACCTTCGCAAAGCCATCGCCCGCGTTCTCACAGTCATCAACGCCAACCAGAGACACCAGCTGCGCCTGTTCTACCAGAAGAAGAAGTATCTTCCGCTCGACCTCCGACCCAAGCAGACCCGTGCCATCCGCCGCAGATTGAGCAAGAAGGATGCCAGCCGAATCACGGAGAAGCAAAAGAAGAGACAAACTCACTTCCCGCAACGAAAGTATGCCGTCAAGGCTGAGTAGATGATGAGTCGGGGGGAAGTTGGCCAGAGGGGATGCATGTGCAAGGGCGACGATTGATGCGCAGAGTCGGCAAGGATGGAATGAAATCATTGTTTCCCGGTCTAGAGGATTGTTTGTAGGGAGCATCGGCCTGCGTATTAGCTCTGGAACAGGCACGGGACGATAACGTCGGTATCTGATCCTGCCAGACTACATGGCGAAGGAAATCCAATACCAAAAATTTCAAGACAACATTGCCTTATGGTTTCAAAGAGGTGCCTCTTGTCGCTGAAGTGTATTTGAAATAAAAGGTTGCCAGCTTCGTACTATGATGGATTTGTACAACTCGGCGGAAGAACATTGTGGATCGCTAGCCGCTGTCTATATTCATCTGAAATCAATTGTCGCTTCGATCCCAGGGTTCAAGAGCCCAATGCCCATCACAAACACATCTGCCCAGGAGGCTGGCGACTGGTCTAGGCCAGTCTCGGGGGGAGACGTTGACATCCTCACTGAAACTGCCACATCTCACGCATCTCCTAACCATCAGCACGCCTGTACCACTTGGATCAGGGGCCCCTTTCAAGATCGGTCTTTTGCGATGTATATCGTAGACAATTCGCGTTTGCTTGGCCTCTCCCTCCCGCCGACCCAATATATCATGATTCAAAAAGACGTATTCAAGATCGACCAAGTCCGTAAAGAGTTTATACCGATCTATCAGCATCTTCGCCCTCAACCCGACCGAGCTGTTGAACAGCCTGGTCGCCAGAACCTTGACCGTCCCTTGGTACGACTCAGGAACAAATCCTGTAGCCATCATGTCGAGCTGTCTCGTCGCCGTGCCAGGAATGTCGCCTTCAATGTCGCCAGTGACGGTCCATCGGCATTCGAGTAGTGCTTCGATGGCCTGGTAGGTGATTCCTTTATTGGCGGTCTGCTGCTGGATACACTGCAGTACCTGCACGTGGTGTTGTGATTTGGGTTCGGTGCTCTTAGCATAGGCCCTGACCGCCCTCACGAATGCAACAAGGAACTGGCGAGAGCAATGTATGTTGAGTAAAAGGGCAATTAGTCCTTGACTGCCGTCTCCCTTGGTATCTCCAAGTCGTCCAATGTCCTTGTCGTCAAACATTTCGGGATTTGTCTCCCTATCACCCACCTCCAAGATCGTACTCATGATAAACCGGATGACTGACAATCCCCATCGAAGGTTTGAGCACAGCATGTCAGTGAAATCTTGGGTCATAACGACGTTCAAATTTTGGACGTCTCTGAGGTTCATGAAGAGTAGGGTCGCGGTATGGCGTATGTTGTTTGCAATCCATGCCCACTGCGCGCTTAAAGACCAGCCGTGTCTTCTTTCGGTGGGAAAAATGGAGGGGAGCTGTTGGCAATTGGCAGTGAGGCATGCATGGTAAGCCAGGACTCTACCCATGACTTGCTTATGGAAGACTCGTTCAACCTCCGAACCCGGTGTCTTCTCGTTTACCAACTCGTTGTCACGGAGAAGAGTGCGATACATGTTCGAAACAATTGCCGGGGTCACGGAGTTCGAAAAACTGTGCAGAGCACACATAAGCACGTCGTCGTAGGTCCCCGTCGTCCAGCATACCCTACTAAAGGTGAGATTTAAAGCCGCAATAGCCACGTCCACATTAGGGTTCAGCGTTTGTTGCTCCTGCACTTGTCCCAGTTGGTGCTCCATAGTGACAAGCTGAGTCTTCCCATCGGGGGTGAGATCTGCCCTGATACAAGTGTTGGGGGAGAAAGATGGACAGGCGAGATCCGGTACGAAGGGGAAAACGAATCCTGCCTGGGACATTGATGAAGTCTCGGCGACTGAGGCAGCGTACGAGACAGGCGATAGATCTTCTGAGCTCAAAAAATCCGTGCGCCCTTCCTGCGTCGTAATGACAAGAGCTGAATATCCATCCACATGATGGACGGTGTTGATGACCTGCTCCTCCTTGTCGGGCCGACGTTCGAGGATATAGACCGAAGATGATCCAGCCTTGCTGGAGCCTTTCGGAAGTAATTCGTCAAAACGTGGGTGCAGTTCTTGATTAACTGAGGTCACTGCCCATCTTTTAATCATGCTGGATACCAGGTAACCGTGATCTGTGATGTTGACCCCTTTGTTGATTCCCGACGAAATTGCGAGGACTGTGGGTGGTACCTGGGCCGCCTGTTCGACGTCTGGACCCTGCGCCACTTCTAAATGTGTCAGACGCCATGAATCCGGATCATACACGTCTCCAAGTGTAGAGGAACCGGGCGGTTGTGATGACACGTTACCGGACACATACTCGATACTCAAAACCGGGAGTCCCTCAACAGCTTGGCGGACTTCGGTCCAGTCGATTGATATGAGACACACCGAGATCGAGGCTTTGAAAGAATGAAGAGCTACCAGCAGCTTGCCATCCAAGGTGGGAGCAAAGCTGGCATGGCTGTAGAGGGTATTGTCCGATGGTGATAGAGGCTTGACGACTTTGGAATATTGTCCATCCCCTCTCTGAAAGCACAGAGTCAGTAGACCGCTGCGATGAACAACCACAACAGCCCGGTGCCAGTAGATACCGGGTGGTCTTGCCCTAGCACTGGTATGAGCCCATCGATCGTCGACTTTGGTAGCAACTGTTATGACGGTCTTCGGTCTTTCTTGCCGATCCTGGTTCAGCCATGCCATACCGATAGGTTGTGATGTTTCATTTGAGTCGTCTAGATCTCCTCGACGAGCCAGAGCTAAGCGATTGATAGCGACAAGGGAGGTGTGGTAAACCCAGATCCTCCCTTTCAGATCAACGACTGCAAGTTCACCACCGGTGGAGCTCCAGGCTAGACTGACAGCGTCCTCAAAGATCGTGGTCAGGGCATGCCTCTCGTTCAGTTGCCATGCCTTGGCATTATGGCTGTATCGGAGGCATTCCAGATATACCGTGGAAGCGTCGTCCGATATACTTGCGAGGTTCCCATGTTTCGACCAGCATATGCGCTCAAGACAACCGGAATACCATCGACGATTTAAGTGCTCGACGACGGCAAAATTTCCTGGTAGTGCGACGTTCGCAACAGACCCTAGATCTGCTGTAGGGTCGATATGCTGAATCTGATGCAGAGAATTCTGGTCGAAGAAAGTCTCAGAAGCAAAGTCATCCGGGGGGTCCATCTGACTCATACGCTCCATCTTGAGCAAGATGCGTTCATACTATGAATCGTCCATGATTTGCGCTTCCGTTGGCTTCAGGATCTTTTCCGGCCCAGTTAAGAGCGTATAATGTTTTTCTTTCGCGAAACTTCCACAAACTCGCCTGGCTGGAGCAAGTTGCAGTGACAGTGTATAAGCCGAGTATGGCAATTGAAGGGCAAGCCAGGAGAATGACAATATGGAGATCGTATCTCAGAGAATGCGACGGCTAAAAGGATGGTGTGGTATACGGCGCTCTCTAATCTGCTGTGCTGTGGGGTGCGTCGGGCACCAGGAGTGGCTTGTGTGAGAGGATTCACAGTGGCTTGATGGTGAATTAGGATGGCAAGCCACACTGTGACAGAGTCGGTCTGTGCTTGTAGCCAGGGTAACGTTGCTCAAAAATGCTGGATATAGGATGGATGATTGTCGAGATGAAAAGCCTGCATGCGACTCATTCTTTTCCGGTGACAGGGAATGAATAAACGAGGGACAATAGGCATTGCAGTTACTGATGAAGAAGCATTGTGTACCAGTCACATATATAACTAGTATGTAGTGGCGGGTGCGGTGGTTGAGTTGGGTTCCATTGTCAGTGAATATCTTGTGGGCGCATCAGGCGGTGGACAAGTCGATGTCTGGTTCCTTCACTGGTTGGGCAGCGGCAGCCAGGCACCAGATGGGCGTGAGCCTGCCACAACCAGGCAACGAACATGTGCCCCCGCAAACTCATTATACATGATTAGAGGGCGCCTTAGGCTTGGTATGCCCGATATCATACCTCTGTAAGGTGCCTCTTTAAGCTTCAGCCCCGGGGCACTACCTAAGTTGTTGGCTTATAGGCCTTACTAGCCCTGACCTAATAATACACAGTAAACATCATGCCATTTAAGCCTGCAGCAAGAATGACATTATTTGATTGACCAATCGAGATTCCAATCGGCTTTGTTTTGGCTTTGTTTGCGCATCTCTCCGGGCATCGGCATCGACTTTCTGCAGCTTCTCCTGCAGGGCCCGTCAGGCATCTTGCTGTCTCTCCATCTCCATTCTTCATCTCCATCTCTGACTTCTCCCGCCCTCGCAGCCGCTGACGATTTCGCCCACAACGCTCAATCACATCACCAGATTCGAACCCTTCATCCCCATCGATCCGCCCTAGTACTTACAGCCTCATTCACTTTCTTCACTACACTATCTTCAAGTTCTCATCCTTGCGCCTATATCCCCTTCGCATTGTCATACTGCCGTTTCGAGTCACAATTACGTCTCTGTCTTGTCGCCGACCTAATTCCAGCTGAACAAAGAAAACTCATTTCCCGCTTAGGGCAACTCTTTCTTCAAGACCACCCGAATCATGCGATAAGTCACCCTCTAAACAGCACAACAAACATGAACGCCGACGACTTCTCAGACCTTTCGTCGCCCTTGAGCTCGATTCCAAGCTCTCCGCTGAGCTCCCCTCCAAGCTCGCCCATTCTACCTCCTGCGTGGCATACTCTCACCCCTCCGCCGTCTCAGCATGCTGGCGACGAGATGCCCCCTGCTCGGAAGCGCAGGAAAACGGAACCCAAGGTTCGCACAACCCAGCATTTAGACCTTACCTCGGAGACGGCACAGTCTGAATATGATCGCTCGGAAGCTCTAGATACCCTTCTCAAAGCATTGCGCAATAGGAGGAAGATCGTGGTTATTGCAGGCGCCGGAATCTCTGTCTCGGCCGGTATCCCAGATTTCAGGTCATCCCATGGCCTCTTCAGAAGCCTGAGAGACGAGCACAAATTGAAAAGCTCTGGCAAGATGCTCTTCGACGCTTCAGTATACAAAGATGACCATTCCACATCCAGTTTCCACGACATGGTGCGCAAGCTTTCCAAGATGGCCGAGAATGCCAAGCCATCCGCTTTCCACCGCTTCCTAGCCAGGCTCTCGGTCGAGGGTCGGCTGCTACGCCTGTATACTCAGAACGTCGATGGTCTGGAAACCTCGCTACCTCCGCTAGCCACCCAAGTACCCCTCAGTCACAGAGCGCCATGGCCGCAGACCATTCAACTGCATGGCGGACTGGAGAAGATGATGTGTCAAAAGTGTAGACACATTTCGGATTTCCAGGCGCATCTCTTTGACGGGCCCACCCCACCGTTCTGTCCACAGTGTGTTGCAGCAGACACGTTACGAACGACACATGCGGGAAAGCGAAGCCATGGCGTGGGAAGACTGCGACCTAGAATTGTTCTATACAACGAACACAATCCTGACGACGAAGCTATCGGCGCGGTCACGAGAGCAGACTTTCGAACCAGACCTGACGCGGTGATTGTAGTAGGGACGAGCATGAAGATTCCAGCGGTGCGACGCATTGTCCATGAAATGTGTCAGATTGTCAGGGACAGACGGGAAGGCACTACGATATGGCTCAACAGGGACCCAGCTCCCCCCGGCAAAGATCTCGAGAACTGCTGGGATCTTATTGTGAAAGGCGACTGCGATGACGTGGCCCGTCTAGCAGGCTTGAAAGAATGGGACGATGTTAGCCCTGATGTGACTGAAGCATACACCGAAACCGACCTTGAGCAGGTCAGATCAAGCCAAGGAGACATCGAGGTGGTCATCCCTGGGTCGGCCAAGAAGGAAGAGCGACCTGCGCAGCGGTTGGTACCTCCATCTGCTTTGGGCACGATGACTCCGCCGTGTAGCCAAAATGGAGGAAATGGTCCCGGGAAATCCAAGGAGAGTCAATCGGCCAGAACCTCTCCTGTGCGAATTAAATTATTCATGTCGGACCGGAGCAAGAAAGAAGCGCAAGTTAAGAATGCAGCGAGTACTGGTAGATCTCTGGCTGAGGTGCTGTGCGGGAAAGAGAATAAGAGCAAGGTCATCAAGTCTAAGACTTCTCTCAACCGGAGATCGAAGGTCACCAAAATTAGAGCATCCGGCAATCCTCGTGCACAGGCGTTTATCACGGGCAAAGTCACCAAGGCAAAGACAACGACATCTGAGCATACGGTACACAAAAAGCCTCCGCCAGAACCACTGTCACCTCGGCGCGATTCCAACGAAACCTTCATTCCGCGTGAAAAATCGGCATATTCCAGTGTAGAAGGAAGCCCGGCACCACAGACACCGTCTATTATGAGCGAAGAGTGGCAGAAACTGGAGACTGTGTCACCTACGGGACGGATACCTTCCGACATGGTCCGGTTGCTGAATTAAATACCTTACCATGGGCGAGCATATACCATTAGTGAGCATCATTACAGGGCAATGGACAGACACGGCGTTCTCAAACGGTTTCAAAGGTCCTGACGTGGAGGCATTCTGGCCATTGGCACGGATTTGGAGTTGGGAGTCTTCATCTGCATTGCTGGATTGCAGAAAGAGAGTCTAGATCGATATGGCTCGAAAGGAGGCAGCATTGTTTTTGTTTTTCATTTCTCGCATGACGGGATGCCCGAGTGGAAGGGGGTTTGACACGGGGATCAGAGTGTCGAGATGCATTCATTCGTTGCCTGGAGTTCAGTCGGTAACGAGGCGTCTATCATGGGCGTGATATTTTCAACATAACGTTAGATGGTTCAGAGGTGATAGCTTGATTAATCGAGTTTTTCACTTCCAGGCGTGAGAGATACCTACCTAGATACCTACTAGGTAATCTTCCTGGCTTGCAGCTTCTTCAGACCGTGATGAGTAGACGTCTGACTACCTAGGTAGATGAGAACGAGGCCAGATAAGACACACCAAACAGGACTGTATTCAGGCATGAACAGTAATACGAAGCAATAGTAATCTGTGTACCCCGCAGTGGCTAATGAGACATGAAAGAAGTCTGAATGCATGATATAATATCCGTGAGTCCAGACCAGGTGTGAGGGTATACAGGCATATAGGCATATAGGTATGTGGTATGTATATAATATGTACGTACCATTTACTCCGATGAACCAACCGTCCCATCAAGTTAGTCACCCACCCACTCGATCGCTTCGTCTCTGTATCATCTTGCTCGTCATGCATCATTTACACCATTATCGACTGACTGACTGACTGGCCGGCCTTTGACCTAGAAACATATGAAACGGATCAAAGAGCCTGCCCAACGCTGGATCCCACATATCCATGACCGCTACTAGCATCATGGTCCATGGAGAACTCGCTCGCTCTCAGCCTCCTTCGCCCACTGATTCCACTGACGCCTGAATCGCGCAATCCGTAGCCAACTCCCCCGCTGTCTCTTGGCCGAGCAGCACCAGTATGAGGACGAGGACTAGGACTGGCATCACCGCCGATCTTCTGACGTTGCCACCCTGCCGGCATGCCTGAGGAAAGGCGCCATGTCGAATCGTCGCCGAAACGAGATGGAGCTGTATTGCGTTTGCCCGTGGTGGTGGCGTTGGCGTTGGCGTTGGCGTTGCCATTTCCACCTCCATCATTTCGATGCTGCGCAACCATAGAAATATCAGTTGCCATGGTATTACGGGGACGTTCGACGCCTGCACTCCTCCGCCGGGGACCTCTCATGTCGTTGTCCATGTCCGGATACCGACTGTCGCCGATGATTCCTTTGCCCCAATTACTCTGCAACGAGGTGATGTCGTCAGGCACGTACACCGGATCGTAGGAGTGTTCTTTTTCAGTTCCTGGCATGCTGGTCACGTCGATGGTGGATGCGTACGGGTCATAGTGGGAGTGGGAATGAGATGCAGAAGGGTCATCGTAGCTTTGCATGTGGCTGTACCCGTAACTATACCGACTTCCCACGCTTCCTGCTCCTGCTCCGGTGCGGCGGCGTGGGCTGTGATTGGACTGATCCGTCGTGCCGTTGCTTGGACCTCCTCGAGGAGAACCAGAAGCTGGAGCTGGAGCTGGAGCTGGAGCAGGGGAGTGAGATTGATCACGTCGGATCTCGCTTGACAGTGGGCTCGGCACTGCTGGGCGGTTGGAATGCGTGAGTGCAGTACTGCCGGATATTGGGGTTGCACTGTTTCGTCGAGCATTTCGAGACGGGGGTGTTGATGTCGGTGTTGGCGTCGATATTGAGGGATATTGATAGGTTTCTTGTTGAGGCTGGTTGATTGAGGTATCTGCTCGCTCTGGAGACCGTGAGATACTGCGAGAAGAGCTGCTGGGAGTATCGTTGGTGGTCATTAGGTTGGCGTTCTCGGCGTAGACCTGACTGGTACTTGAGCTGCTCGAGGTGCTGGACTGTTTAGAGTCTTGACTATGCAGAGGTCTGACGGGTGGCCGCTGCGGGCTTTGGCTTCGCCGAGGACTGTGTCTGCCATTGGCTGAAAATGGATGGTTGTGATGATATGTTAGACCTGCACCGCCAATTGCCTCAGGGGCGAGACCTGACAGCCCACCGCCTTGTTGATGCTCGTGCTTAGCATCTGGCGAGGTATATTCCTTGTCAAAGGCGGCATTGGCCCTGGCTGCGTCGCGGCTGAAGCTGCGGCGATGTTCACCAATCTCGTGGGTGGCAGGGATATTGACCAGACCACCGGCCTCGGTCTCCTGATCGATCGGGGATACAGGGGAATAGGGCCACGGCTCGCCACTATTGACATGATTGACGGGGACGGGCTTTCTGCTAATTCTGTATGGCCGCTCGACCTCTGAGGTCCGTTTCTCGTCCCAGCCTGCGTCCCTTTGAGACTCTTTTTGATGATGCTGAAGGTCTTCCTTTGCCGCTGCAATAGCTAGAACGGCAGCCAGGGTGCTGGGGCTTCTTGATTTACCAGTGGACGAACGACTTCTGGAGCTTGCTGGAACTCCGACCTCTTTCTCAGTCAAGAATGGGTCATCACCCGGCACCATGCCGTCAGTAAGCCCGGCTCTCGCATTCGGAGCAGTCCTCCTAGGTGGTGGCACGGCAGGGACAAATGGATTGTCATGCTCGACGCTATTTCGAAATGCTGGATGATCGGACATGAGAGGAGCAGCTCCAGGAGCACTTGCGACTTGACGGGGAGGATCCCTTTGGCCTGCCAGAGTGGAGGGATGATGAAGCCTCCAACTTTCCACCTCATCGTCCCCGGGGGAGAGGGCTCGATGGCGTGGAGACTGCCCATGACGACGGCGTTTGCGGCAAAGCACGACCGTCAGGATTGCCATTCCAAGAGCCAGAGCGCCGAGGACACAGCCCAGTATGATGGGTAATTTCGAATCGGGATCGTGGGACTTTGACGTCGACGGAGCCGTGGAAGTGCCAGTTTCGGCGGAAGCAGCTCCTAACACTGAGGACGTCTTCAAGGGTGAAGAAGGTAATATCAACGAAGATATGGTAACCGAAGAGGATGTTGGTGAGGCCACAGAGGATGAGACTTGCGAATCCCCTAACGAGACGGCTTTGGAGGTGACAGACGACGACTGCTGCGATGATGTCGAGGTCAAAGTCGTTTCTCGACTGTCCTCTGACACGGCTATTGAACTCTCGGATGTGCTCGATGACTGTAAGCTGGAAGAGGTGGATGAAGCATCGACGTATGATGAGGATGAAGTAACAACTGCTGTCGCGGCCGAGACAACAGAAGCCAGAATTGATGTAGCCTCTGTATACACCGACAATGCTTCAGATGCAAATATCTCAAGCGGATCAGCAGTTTCCTGCTGCGCTGCAATGAGAGCAGCGCAAGTCGGTGCAAGCACCAAGACCGGCCTGAGCCTCATGGTTGGTTCGCCCGTCGAGCCCTATATTGCTGATGTGATGATTCTCACCTTCCTGCTCAGAGTATATTCACATAGTAGTGTATAAGAAGTCAATAGAGAAGCAGTCTCAATTTCAGGGAAAACAAGTCGGCAGTGCCATCGCCACACTCACGATATAATAGAAGAGGATCACTTCCTCAACTGAATAGCTAGGGCACTGATACACCTACAGGGGTCTTCCATCAACGCCGGATCTTTCGTTTCCATGCCCATGGCTGTGCATGGTTTGGAAGAATACGCGGCTTCGAAGCCATTGCGGTCGCTAAAGCTAGACGAGAAGGGTAGTGACAAGTCGTTGGGCTTGCAACAAACGATCTGCGTGGTTCTGGAACGGAATCCGGAGACACAGCTAATGCGGCTGCTCCCTGTTCCTGGGGGACGTCCGACGGTGTCATAGATGGGCGTGAACTAAAGTAACCGAGGGACGATTCGCTGCATTATGAATGGACATTGAAAGAGGGCCTGGATGGTGTATGGCAGCAAGCCTGTAAAATGGACAACGACAATCGATGCAGGGTCGGTCTTTTTCCGGGGTCTGAATGGCTTGTCTCTGTGGCTGTGTGGCTGTGCTATATCAAACGAGCTTCGGCACATCTTCTGTGGCGAATCCATAGCACGATAGCAAATGAAAGTTGAGATCAGCCAGGCTGCATACCTAGGTAAGTAGATCGCTGAGAAGAGTCCCTGGGATTCTCGTGACAGCCTGGCACTTACTTGCGTGAATCTTCCCAGGTCTCTTGCTAGGATACGGACAACCTTGTCCATTGGAAGAGTCGTTAACCAGATTGTTCGCCACCGACACCTCGTGGGGGTTTGATCTTCCCGACAACCCTAAGGCAATACTGCATCTTAGGTATTTTTAGATATTGGAAGCGGAGAGCCTCACCCGCTGCAGGGAGAATCGTCCGATTGACTCTGCAAGGTAAGAGACGTCGAAAAATAGGCCACGGCAGGACTTCTTTTGAACATTAATGAGGAGACTTCCGCCATGTCTTGATCGTGTCATGCCTCATTATTAGTCTGCATACTGCCAGCCGTAGCACCTCCATATGAGGAGCCTTGATGGCTGCCTTGCCGGCGTCCGTTATTTAGTTTGTCGTCGTAGACCTGTTGAAGACAATACCATCGATAATTGCTGATGCCTCGACATCGTGCTACATACTGCGAAGGGATCTGATCCAGAGGGCGTGAAAGATCAAATCTCGGAGTCTCCAGATTGAACCATGACACTGCGAGACGCAGATTGAACTGCAGGGGCAAAACTGCCGTTCCCATAGTTCTGACAGCCTGCCATGTGTGGATGGTACTCACTGCACTTCCTGGACTTACCGTGGTGGACATGTAGTACAGAGGCATATGCTCGAATCACCGACCTGTCAGGCGATAAGCATCAGCATTCGTGCTTTGCTCGGCCGGATGCTCACCCGGCCTGCAATATTCGGATATAACAACATAGACAGGCACTTGTACACAGCTTTCTCTCACCTTTAATACAGACCTCGGAGCATGAGGTGTGGAAAGAGAAAGAGTCCAGATGCCGCTGATTGGAGTATGAGGTGAAACACGTGATTGCTTATCGGAGCATGGTGTGATCAGGTGACTTTATGCACCGAGCGGGTGACAGTTCCGTAGATGCCTATTATATTATGACCCCACCGAGAGTTACTCAGGATGGATTAGCTCATGGTTTAGCAGCTCCTTGACCACCTTGTTTATGATTGATTGGCTTAGCTTTGAAGATAGCAGTCGATAGTGGGCATCATGTGGGCCACGATATGGCCTACGGTTCCGCTGATGTGCTTGGACTCCACTATTTGCTCAGCATCATTGGGGCGTCTGCACCACCGTCTGGGTCTCTGCCGCCTCCTTCCCTCCCTCCTTCGCTCTTTCCTCCTCTCTCGCTCTCCTTCTTTCCCCTGCTCTTGCTTTCTGTTACTGCTGCAGCGCTGGTGCCTTCCCTCCCTCCCGCCTCAGATCCTCCCCTCTCTCTTCCTCGCCTCTATTTCCCTTCCTGCGAAC
The DNA here is from genome assembly GCA_024611085.1 of Exophiala sp. LBMH1013. NCBI lineage: Eukaryota > Fungi > Ascomycota > Eurotiomycetes > Chaetothyriales > Herpotrichiellaceae > Exophiala > Exophiala sp. LBMH1013. Next base: position 1,790,211 of record JAMFLB010000009.1, on the reverse strand, counting down.
TACGCATCCAACATACGACTGACTCTATTCAAGCCACGACTGCACCCTCGTACCACTTCTCTACTTCCTCACTCTCTCCCTTTTTTGCTCGCCACCGACATCTTCATTCACCATTTATTCCTGTCCTGTTGTTAATATACTCTTCATCTTTCACTCCCCTGTGTCGCGCCTCCGCCTCCGGTACTTTGGCCACTATAGGGATCCGCTTATCCGCCTCTTCTGCGTCATTCATTATATTCCGCTGGAACACGCCATCTGGCCTCTATACTATTCGATAACGACGCCTTCATCCCACTGACCTTTTATCCGCTCCTTCTATTCACCCAGCGCTGTGCGCCTTTATTCACCAATTAATCGTTGTAATATACAACAAGTCTTCCGTGTCGACTTCCCCTAACTACCCTGCACCGCTCGCAACCGCGATCGACAACCACTTCCTGTCTGGCCTCGCCGTTCAGACTCAAAGCCGGTTTCATTGTTTGGAAAGCGTGCGCCTGTTTTTGTGGGCAAGGAGAAGGTCATTGTCGTCCCGCGTGAGCCCAAGATAGTGCCTTGACGGCAGAGAAGCACAAGTGTTTGAGTGAGGGAAACATATGGCTGGTTGGGATCCGAGTCTTCGGTGACTGGGCGTTTCCGATGAGCCACGGGGTGCCGCAAACCCTCCACTATTGCCTTCTCCCAAGGAGCGCTCTAATATGTTGCGCCTCTTGTCTTGGACGGGATGTGATAAGGCCAACTCTCCAGAATTGAGGATGTTTGTTCCCAAACAAGAATCCCTTGTCTCTGGCGGTCTCCCCATGCCATCGTCTCACAAACGCAAACAATCGACCGATCTCCAGGCTCAGCAATTAGATCGAAAACGGGCGAAACTGATTAGCAGAGCCACTCCACAAGTGGTGTCTTCTGGATCAACGCTTACTTCTTCTTCTTCTGCTGCACAAACAACTGCGCCTTCCTTGACTACTCTCGGACCACCGTCATTTCTACCCTCTCCTTCTGAACTCAGCCCTGATGATCCCAAAATGGACCTGCTAGACCACGAGACACAGCCTGACAATGACGCTGCTGCAGCACGCTTACAATCCATCCGGAGTGTGATTCAGACGCAGCTCAGCCTGGAAATCGTGCTCAAGCACAAAGAACTCAGGTTAATCGATCAGGAGATTGCCAAATGTCAAGTTTCTCTAGAGCAACTACGCCGGTGCAAAGAGATCCCTTATCCAGCTACGGAAGGTCTTTCTTTGGCAGTGAGTGATGGTACTGGACCTGCTTTGCGCAGCTCCTTCCCATCTCCTCTACCCAAATCGCCAGCTCCATGGGGTGTGACGAATGGCCCTTACACTCGGCACTATGCCAAGTGGCTTCTCCCGGATCACCGATTCGACGGCGGAGACCCAGAACCCGTGACTAGCTTCTCTGCAGGCAAGTCTCCTATGAAGTCAAGATCAACAAGAGGAAGTTTTGTGGATGTCCTGCAAAGTTCGAGCGGCTCTCGGTCACAGCGCAGTGGCAAACTCAAAGCTCTGCCGGCTGGATACGGTCAGCCCAAGGAGAAGGCCACTGGTCCTATGATTGTCAAACGGAAGTCGGACGGGCGCATGGTGAAGCTTGTTTGTCCTGACTGTGGCAGGCATGATTTCGGAAGCGCACAGGGATTCATCAATCATTGTCGCATAGGACATGGCAGGAGCTTCGCGAGTCATGACGCGGCCGCCGATGCTTGTGGAGAGCCAGTCGAAGTTGACGATTCTGGAGCGATGGTTGGGGTTGAACCTGTGGCCACGCCTACAGGTGGCAGTGTCCATCCCCTGATCCGATCTGCTAAGTTGATGCAACCAACTGCACCTCGTACTTCTCAGTCATCTCAGTCATCCAACAGCCTGGCACCCTCTATCAAGCCAGAGCATGTGTCACCTGAATTCAAGGGATCAATGTTGACACCGAACCTTTCGGAGTTGGTCAAGAATAGAGGCCTTGGCCTGGATCTCCAAGAGATGGTGACTGACGCTAAACTGAAGGCGGACGTGCCAGACTCTGATTACTCTGAGGACGACGAGATGGATGTCGATATCCCCATGCAGAATACCGCACAAGGTCGACATCCACAAGTTGCTGGAACCAAACATCCGCATAAAACCAAATCTCCCGTGACTTCGCCATTATTGAGCACAAACATGTTGCGGACTGCAGGCAATGCTCGCGGAACGGGATTCATGCAACTTGACGGTGCTGGTGACGATTTGGTACAACACCGCCCCAGAGAGATGACGCTTCCAATCAACCAGACTTCTATCAAGGAACTACAGCCGCCAGACCCATCGCCAACTTGCGAGTCCAATCAGGCTCCCAGTTTGGTCGATGATGACGAAGAATATGAACCTCACTCACCCACGAGCAGCTCCATTTCCGAAGAACACGATGTCGGAGAGGTTGAATTCGAAGTTCAAGGCGATGAAGAAGACGATGCGCGCAGTGTTTTGCGTCGTTCTGAATTCCAGCCAAGTTGCACGCAACCCCCCAGACCTACCCATGTTAGGCGCCCTTCGGCCATTCGTCGACGTGGCGAAGAGAGGGAACAGAAGCATGTCAGCTTTGTGAGTCCAAGTCCAGCTAGAGACCTTCCTTCACCTCGTCAAGGTGGAGATCGGAAGAGAAGAAAGGCTTAGGTGTTCAGCGTGCATGAGATCTGATAGAGTTTTTTTCATCATTGGATACTGTCAGCCATCACCTGGATTGCAGTACGAGGCCAGGCTTTGGTTGCGGATTTTGAATGCCCTGCATTGGAGAGGGAATGTTGGATATAGGGGAGGGGCGTCGTGTTCGCGGAAATTCACGCTGATCTCCTCCAGACTGTGTTGTGTAAATACCTGATCTTTATGGGCGTCCGAGTGATATCGGCCTGGCTCCAGCAGACGTCGTTTTTGCAGACGAATACGAAAGACTCAACTCCATGGATGATTCTTCTTATTATTACGTCTTTAACCATCGATAGGACCAGTAGAAAACATCATATGTGCCTCGAGGTAGTTTTGGTGGTGTTAGCTAAGCCTTGTGAGTCTGCAAGGCTGAGGATCTTCAGGTGGTTCCTGTACCCGCTTCGCTGCTCTGCGCCATTGCGTCAGATGTTTCTGGAACTGCCAAGGCTTTGATTCGTTTCTCGATACTTTCAACATAGCCATCATATTACAGCGCCGCAGGGCGGTAGCCGTGGTCAAACAGTTGGTGACTCTCCGAAAACGCATCCCTCGACTAGCCATAGGAAGCATCTACTTCGACTCGAAATTAGACCTTGTCATTTCCGACGACAAATCATTGGTGCCGCTCACCACGATGGCGCAGAAATGCGTACACAAAGGCTGCGGGAAGACATTCACCGATCCAGAGGAGGAGTGCATATATCACCCCGGGCCACCAGAGTTCCATGAGGGACAGAAAGGTATGTCTTATGACAGCTAATCGCCATGGGGTCTGCTTTGCATATCCACGGCCATCAAAAGCCATTGCGAACCATACCGACGAGGAAAGACTTGACTTACTAACGACTCTTTTCGAGCACAGGCTGGAAATGCTGCAAACCGCGAGTCCTGACCTTTGATGAATTCTTGGCCATCCCACCATGCACCAAAGGCAAACATTCTACAGTCGACGACACCCCTGCACCACCTCCGAAACCTGAATCTACAGCACCGGCCCCAGCAGCAGCGCCCGCACCTGTACCTATCACCAAGCCCCTAGCAACGACGCAGCAACCCACCCCTTCTTCGACCCCGAAGCCCGAACCGCCAGAAGACGAATCAGACGACCCTGATGCCGAGATCCCGCCTGGCGCAACATGCAAGAGACGGGGCTGCGGTAAGCCCCGCGACGAAAAGGTCCCCCGTGATGAAGAGGAATGCGTCTATCACCCTGGGGTACCGCTTTTCCACGAGGGCAGCAAAGGCTGGACGTGCTGTAAACGGCGGGTGTTGGAGTTTGACGAGTTCATGAAGATCGAAGGATGTAAGAAGAGGAAGAGGCATTGCTATGTGGGCAAGAAGAAGAACAAGAATGTTAATACTGGCGCGGACGGAACGAACGGGAACGGCACATCGTCAGACGAGGAGATGCTGAGTAGTGTGCGGAATGATTTCTACCAGACGCCGACGAGTGTGATTGTCAGCTTCTATCTCAAGAAGATTGACAAGGAGAAAGCAAAGGTTGATTTCAAGGAGAACGGCTTGGATATCGATTTGGATCTACCTACGAGTGACGGCAAGCGGTTCCAGGCTACGATACCGCTGTTTGCGCCCATCGAGCCGGAAAAGTCGCAATTCAAGATCATGGGCACGAAGCTGGAATTGGACTTGGCTAAGAAGGATGGCACGAGTTGGTCAACGCTGCGCAGTGATGAGAAGGGTACTGGAGAGAGAATCCAGGTCGGAAGAGCTGCGAGGATGCTGTAAGGGTCAGAAAGGATGAAGAATCGATGTGCCTACCTACATAAGCACCTATCTAAGGGATACCTATTTAGGTGTATCCGTTTGCGAGATGACGCATATGAAGACGATTGGGGCAGCATAGCGAGGCGCGTCTTCACAGGCAAAGCAGCCTCCTACAAAATCGAATACACGGTCGCAGCATCATTTCAGTGATAGAGCCATCAAATATATTCCAAACCATAGATAGAATTTTCTATTCAGCAGAACTATATCCCAGAACCTATCCCAGAACCCGTGTACATTGCGGTAGTTCCTTCAATCATAACCACAAACGCAGTGCAGTACTTGTTTGTGTTCAGGTCATCTTCGGACTCTTCAAGCCAAACCCATCACGTCGTACACAGTATTTGCTTTTGCATAGGTATTCGCTTTTGAACAATTTGTGTTTCCCTTTTTAAAAAAAATCTTGTGTCATCTCCTCCACAGCTCCACGCCATCGAGCGGCGCACAGCCATAAAATGCTTGGGAAAAAGGACGGTGACAGGTCTTCTCTGCGAAGCCGGGAACGGAAGGAAATCCATGAAGAACTTGGGAATAACCCTCAGCAAGCCACCGTAGTGGAGCTCCGGTAAAGTGTTTACTTTACATAGGTAATGTAACACCTCTACTGATGATGAGGAAAAGAAAAAAGAAAAGAAAAAAGAGAAAGGGAGAATCGCGGGAATCATATTTGTATGTATGAGTGAAGCCGCTTGCACGCATCGGGAAGACGGGCTTGGCGGCGGCCACGGCACGTGACAGTGGTTGCTTTTCGACGAATGAGAGGGGAGAGGCTTGGCGGGAAAAAGGTGTTGCTGTTGCTGCTTTTGGCTTTGGCTTGACTTGGTTCAGCCTTGCGCATGGACATCGTTCGAGGTCGCCCGGCGGGTCGCAACCCCTAGTTTTCTTCCTGATGCCAGAAAGCATTCAGCGTCTGCCTCTCTCCTCTCTCCTCCCTCGCCCAGGTTGAACAAGTCTGCTTCCAGTAGCGTCTCCTAGATCTACGGTTCGGTCGTACTTTCTGGATCACAGACACTGCGTTCGCTATAGCCCATGCAAAAGCTGTCTTGAGGGGGACATCTCTTGTATTTCAATGCCAACAACAATCTTTCAACATTGCATGGTCAAGCTGCTGAGTCAAATCTGTGAGAGCTCTTTCACTCTAGCAAACCTCTCGATAGATAGATTGGAATGTTCAAGTTATGATTGCTGCACGGACTGAATTGATCATGTCGTTGCCTCATTTTTCCTTGCCATCCGCATGGTTTCTACTTTCTAGTTATCATACCATATCAGCCTATATACAAGACCAGGTAGGAGCTTCTCCGCTTCTAACTAAGCATATCTCGTGTCTCATAGGAAACAGTCCCTACACGAGGTGTAGTTTCTGTACCTAGTCCGAGGTTTTCCTTGGCTACTTCTTCAAGTCTCTAGCTACAGACTTTCACGCCCTCCAATCCATGACTTCGTCGTTGAATACTGCTGATTTCATCTGCGGAGATGGATTTCTCCTATGAGCTTAATTTTCTAACTGCTAGTTCAGTTGCTCTCTGCTGATTTCATTTGTGAGATAGACACCTCCTGTGAGCTTCAGAGTCTGACTGCTCCTCCAGTTGCTCTTGCTATCGAATGTTGCTGATTTCATCTGTGAGATAGACATCTCCTATGAGCTTAAGAGTCTGACTGGTCCTTCAGTTGCTCTTGGTATCGTCACTGCTCTCAAGCTCTTCTTCCTTCTTCACAAAAGCCTTCTCCTTGGGTTCGCGTTTCAAGCCGGTTGGAGCCTGCATCTTTGCGTTGGCCTTGACTCGAGGAGTTGTCTTTGCCTTCTTCGCCGTTGGGCTGTCTTCTTCGCTACCATTGACAGCACTGGCTTTTGGCCTGCCTCGTTTGCCCGGAGTCTTGGGTGGTGTCATGGCCTGGGAACCGCCTCCATTCTCAAGAGATTTCGCAGTGTCCTTGATTTTCGCAATGCGATGGATGATTGCCTTGGCCGTACAATCTATCAGACAGCTTGATCAGTAAGGTCCAGCTAAGGAATGCAAAAAGCGCAAGCCTTACCAGAACCCATCCTTTCCGCAACAGCTGCATAGTTGATTTTGGTGTCAGATGTTGCAAGCACCGCTGCGAACAGCTATTCATTAATTGAATTAGTAACGATTCAATGTAGTATCAAGAAGAGTGAGGGTGATGTACCTTCGCATCCGCATCTGCATTCCAAATCATCGGCATCTTTGCAGAGTCTCAGAGCGTTGATAAGTGAGGCGGTAGACGGTATCGATGAGCGGGACTATCTAGATCGGTTAGCCACAGATAGTAGTACAGCGACGACAGAGGCAGAAGGAAGAGAAGATATAGAAAGACACTTACCCACTTAATACCGACGTATCGAGAATCAAGGTGAGATCAGGCTCGCGATAGTAGTAAGGGATGATAGGAATTTGAGGTAGAAGGTGAAGAAAGAACAGGGGACTAAGATGGTGAGGAAGCAGGTATTTATAGATGAGGTAGGCTGGCGGTCGAGGGTGTCTCGAAGGAAAAGATTTGGAGAGATGTTTTATGGTACTAGGTGACAGAGAACTGAACTTACTGTGAAAAGTGCTCTCGTCCTGGCCGGTTGTGACTTGAATGCTACTCTGGTTGGGGAAAGACAGATCGATAGGGGACATTGCTTCTGAATATGGCTATTTAGCTGTATCTGAAGTGGTTCGTTATGATCTGTTGTTTCGACCGTCGTTTTCCTTGACAGCGAGCTTTGGTCGCCAGATCCTGGTTGACTATCCTCGCATAGAGCCAGAGGCAGTCCTGACGCAGATATACCATAGCCCTGAGGCACCTTGCATTCTTTATCCAGTATTCGGCTCTCCGAGTAGCAAGTCTCGATAACATCCTGCCATACCTTATCTCTTCTTCGGACGATGGCTCGACTTGGCATGTTTGCGTCCTCCTTACCCGGCCAGTGCATAGGCGTACACCCCGGGGTACTCACGTCATTCGTAAAGTTGCTGAATCTGCCTATATCGACAACCATGACTGGTCCGTATTGGCTCTAGCTTGATCTGTACTGTCGGCAAGCAACGTCCAAGCCGAAACAGCGACCATTCTTTTTCGTGAAACGAAGTAAGAATCGTCCTGCTGGTAAGATAACCTATTCCAGACTCGCGAGATCCAGTGGAACACTACTCCCTCTTCCTGCCCGGTACCTTTTGGGCACTCCTGTAAACTGCCGAGGTGGGGGTAGTTGGGATTCATCTTGGAACTTCCATCTGTTATCCTCAACCTTGATTGGCCCTGACCGGCCTGGAGAACCGAAGGAACTCCCATTCGTTAGCGTGTATGAGCTCGCATCTAGTGCTGGCCTTGTAGGAAGTTGCGATAATCTGCGAGAAGGTGGCGGTGACACCGGGGAGGAAGGGGACGGAGGAGCGTCTGAGGCTCCATAAGATGACTGTCTGCCAAATGCGGCAGATGCAGCTTTCATTGCAAAAGATGAGCTGGCACCGTTTGTCTTTGGATGCGAGCTTGGGGGTGGTCCAGGAGGAGGCGGCGGCGGCGTTGACCTCGATGGTGGTTCTGATGGTGGCTCCGATGGCGCAGAAAATGGCATTGGTGGTGGTGGAGGAGGTGCTGAAGAAGGAGCTGCATTGTTTGGAGGTGGAGGTGGCGGCGGTGCAGGAGGAGCAGGGCTTGCTGTAGGAGGAGGAGGTGGTGGTGGCGGCGGTGGAGGAGCTGGAGGAGCAGGACTGGCCACTGGAGGAGGTGGAGGGGGAGGTGCCGGAGGACCTGAACTAATCGAAGGCGGAGGTGGAGGCGGAGGCGGTGCTGGAGGAGCAGGACTTGAAGATGTTGGAGGAGGCGGAGGCGGTGCTGGAGGAGCAGGACTTGAAGATATTGGAGGAGGAGGCGGCGGAGCTGGAGGTGGTACAGAAGTGCTCACTTTCCTTGATGTTGGTGGAGGAGGTGGAGGTTTCCCAATTGCTAGATTGGCCACAGATGATGGTTTTGACAGCGGTTTCGGAGGCACTTTCTTGAGATGTGCCAGCGGACTTGGGATGGCTGGTGCGGAGTCTGTTGACTGTGGGAGAGGAGGTCTCACTGAAGGAACGGGCGGAGCAGGCATTGAAGGCGGACGGGGTGCGGCGCCTGGGGGAGGCCGAGGAATGGGTTGATGGTTCGATTCCGAGTCCGAGTGTGCTCCTTCCTGGCCGGCTCCGGTATCTATTCCTCCTCTCGTCTTTTTCAACTTCGGCATACCTCCAGCAAACAGCCCGCCTAACTGGGGAGCACCAGACAGGCCGGCTGTAGCATCTCCTCCAGTATCACTGTGACTCCGGGCTCGGTTTCCGCTGGGAGCCGGCGGTGCCAGACCGCTTGGGGCTCTCATTCCTGGTACTGGCGGCGCGCTGGGTACTGGGCCACCTCCGCTCCCAGCCTTGGTACTTATTATAGGAGCTGAGCGGTCGTTCGTAACGGCCTTTTTCAATCTCGCTCCTTTCGTAATGTCTGACAGTAGGGCATCCTATACGCTATGTCAGTGATTCATCCAGTATTCGCGCTCATCTCATGGCCACAATCACTGCTGTCTTATATCCTTGGGGTCGGGAAAACGTACTCGACCTTTCGCGACGGCTTTAGGAGGTGCTGCTGGAAGGGCGTCGGCAGGAAGAGGCGGAGGAGGTGGAGGGCCTCCCATACCTGGACCTGGAGGAGGAGGAGGGGGCGGAGGAGGTGGTGGAGGAGGAGGGGGAGGAGCAGGCATCTTGCCGTCAGTTGGTGTTGTATTCTTTCGTTTTTCCTAGCCAGTCGAGAATTGAGGTTCACTCGGAAAAGGTGCTTCGGGCGCGAGCAAGGTAAATGGACTGACGGAGAGCAATCAAGACCAGGCACCGCTCGGAAAGGCACAACAACGGGGCAAAAGCAGAGAACAGACAGCCCGAGGCGCAGGCAGGCTGCGCATTTGCAAAGGTGAGCGTATCAATCAAAAAGAAGGATCCCAAATAACTGTATGGACTTTTGGAGCAGTCGGTTGGTGAGGGTCAAACCGCAGTTCGTCATACGACGCGGCGGAGTTGCTATAGTACGGTGGTCGCCTACCGTGGTGTACCAGGTAGGTTACTACTCCACCGTATTCGTGATATTGCACCATGTAATCCCAACAGGTCGGATTAGGCATACTCCATTTCCACCCGACCACACCGTCACTGAGGGCGAAGACGAGAGATCAACATACGCACGATTACCGCAAATTGAGATCTATTGATTGCTCACAACCCATGCTTCGTTTTTGCAGAGTACCGGATCCTGCCGCCCGAAGCCAAGGCATGCCAGCAATCGTACAAAACTATGGAATGAATGAACGCCCCCCAACATAGTAGACCCTGTAACAGACCAGACACAGGCAGATCATTCAATTGCCTGATTGCAGCATTTTCAACTTGGCAAGCTGGCTGCAGTGGTGGCGCTCTTGAAGATGAATCGATTGATCAACTGCAGGTCTTACAAAGACATTCTTGTGACAAGACATGAATTTCGGCCGATTTTGGACAGATGACTGGCTATGTCATCCAAGTCACTGCTAACCATGGCACGTCCCAAAGCGTGAGAGCATAGGTTGATCAGTTGTGACCAGCCTTACGGAGAGAGTTGCTCAACCATTCGAGACCTTCATAGAGACCATCACCGGAGGTGGCGCAGGTGGATTGGATGTACTGATTGTATACGTTAGTCCGTTGTACTTCTCCCAAAGATATTGTCTGCTCTTACCCAGGCACGTTGTCGAAGACTGTGTAGGCCAAGCTTGTCGGTAATCTCGGCGGCATTCATGGCATTCTGCAGCAAGTTAGGCACGTATAGGATACTCTCCAATGGCACAACTCACGGGAAGATCCTGTTTGTTGGCAAAGACCAATAGAAGGGCATCACGCAGCTCGTCCTCATTCAGCATGCGTTGAAGTTCCTCACGTGCTTCAACAATACGATCTCTGTCGTTTGAGTCGACAACAAAGATGATGCCCTGTGTGTTCTGGAAATAATGTCTCCATAGAGGTCGGATCTTGTCTTGTCCACCAACGTCCCACACTGTGAACTGAATGTTCTTGTATTCGACCGTCTCTACGTTGAAGCCTGCAAAAGAAGTCAATTCGCGTCCAAAGTTGTCGCACCAAGGTGGGTGGCCGTACCGATTGTTGGGATGGTGGTACTGGGGATCGTTAGCTAGATACCCAAAAGCTGAAGTCTAAGGAGTCCTCAACATACACAATTTCACCAAGCTTGAGTTTGTACAAGATGGTGGTCTTTCCAGCAGCGTCAAGACCAACCATCAAGATTCTCATCTCTTTCTTTCCCCATAGTCTGTCAAACAGCTTTGAAAATGTAAGACCCATGATTGCGACGGAGCTGACCAGGAGCTGCGAAGGGAGACGGTGGAGGAGGCGGTCTGCGACGTGATAGAGTTAGTGAGATGCACAAGAGCGCGTAATAACTCGAGAGAGTGCAAGGTATGCGTTTGGCAGATATAATCGTAGGATCTCCCGTGTCGCGAGATATAAAAGCTGAAGCCAGGTTGTGTCTTTAACCTTCCCAGGTGCACATGTGTGGCCACTTGTCCTCGCGACAACAGATGAATGAATCCTTGGACTAGGCAGCCGGCATTCGGTTCTCGCTTACCAGAAAGGGTTGAAGTGACTATTCCTGGAGCAGGAGTAGTAAAGAGTGTCGATGTTCAGATGGAAATAATGGTGTGAGATTCCAGACGGACGACAGTCACTTGGGGGTGGACGAGTTCGAGGATGAACTCGCAATTGGCAGACGCCAAGCCAAAACCGGGCGGCTTCTAAAGTTCAACTGCGAGTGTTGGTGCACAGCTCGTACTAACCGCTACAACGCCACCGTTCAATGTCCAACGCGTCTCTACGAAGTTGCGTTTAGCGTGCCGTCTTCCCTCGACTACGGAGTGTATTCCTCAATCGCTTCAGGGGTATGGGTCTACACGACAAGGACATTTGGCTTTTTGCCTCTACATGGAAGCGTGGAACGCTGTCACTTTCTTGTCAGTCGGGCTTTGTGCGAGACTCGACCAATAACCTGCCATTAATTCACCTAGAGCACGTGCGACAGCCATCATTCGCCTTGTGATAAAGGGGCTTGACAACTGCAATATCGACGAATCTTGGAGTCGCTGTGGCTGAAAAAGCAGTTACCCTCATCTAACCGTGAACACCTCCTTGCCCCCCTAAACATCGAGCCGCAATGTCGTTGCAGGACATATCCTTCCTTCACTCTCGATATGCGCGTTCATCTCGACAACCTGGAATCCCATCTTCTTATACAGTGTCAATGCATGGTCATTGCCATGGCGCACACTGGTGATGCAAGAGCGATGTGCTTCTTTCATGGCTGGGTGGTCCTTTTTGACTGTGTCGATGGTTGCCTGGACCAATTCTCGCCCAAGACCGAGCCCTCGGAACTCAGGGTCGATGTAGAGTGCGGCCATGACATACTCCGGTGGCCCAAGGCTTGTCATGTCGAGTTTGTCCCAGTCCGGTGCGATTATCACAACAAACCCTACCCATTTGCCTTGCATCAGAATGGATGAATCCTCCTGGTGTATGCAAGTAGGAGAACTCCGGACAACTACCTGATGGATTGCCCTAGAATCTGAGATCCTTTTCAACCAGAACTCTTGAGGCTGGCCGACCTCATTCTCGTAAACAGACACGAAACTATCAGGGTCTTGTCTCAAGCTCCTGAGCCGAAGAGCTTTAAGCCGGGAGGAATATTCGGCGAGTGTATCGAGGTCAGGGGCCGGTTGCGGAAGTGTGATAATCGAGAACTCAGACATTTTCTTATTTTCCATGTATTTATCCGAGGAATATTCTCATGAGAACGACACTCCATGCCTATATATACGGCACTACCTACTAGCAGTCATACACGCAGACACCGAGGCAAGCTGACTTCTGATGACTCGATGCTCGACAACGTCGAGTTCTAGAGAGTCTAGCATCATTAGATAGCCAATCATGACTCGTCCTAAGCCGCACGGCTCTACTAAACCAAAACTAACAATCTTTTGAGCCTAAGAGCGTTAGCTTGTCGAAGTCTTGGCACTTCACACTTGATTTTCTACATCCGACATTGGCCTCAACGTCGTCTTTTTACTCCGACAACCAGTTCTCGCGCAGTGCCTCACCATAAGAATAATAACAATTCTTCTGGAAGACTGTCCTCAAGATGTCGAAAATCACAGTCGGTAAGTTTTGCAACCTGCGTCGCCCGGTTCATGGTCCAGATGCGCTGACAATGCTTTAGCCGGAGTGCGCCAGAACGTGCAACAACTTCTCGATTACTCCTTGAACGAGAAGAAGCGAAACTTCCTCGAAACCGTCGAACTCCAAATCGGCTTGAAAAACTATGACCCTCAGCGTGACAAGCGTTTCTCTGGCACCATCAAGCTGCCCACAGTTCCTCGCCCGAACATGGCCGTCTGGTACGCCACCCCATATTTCCTCTCCCGTACGACTTAAGAACAGGAACGGAGATATCATTGCAAAGGATTGCAGTAGAAACAATACTGATATTTTTCCAGCGTTCTCGGTGACCAGCACGATATCGACCGAGCGAAGCACTTCGGCGTCGACGCCATGTCGTCCGACGACTTGAAGAAGCTGAACAAGAACAAGAAGCTGATCAAGAAGCTCGCTCGCAAGTACGACGCTTTCGTCGCCTCAGACAGCTTGATCAAGCAGATTCCTCGTCTCTTGGGTCCCGGTCTGTCCAAGGCCGGCAAATTCCCTACCCCGATTTCCCACAACGAAGACCTCGCCGCAAAGATCACCGAGGTCAAGTCCACCATCAAGTTCCAGTTGAAGAAGGTCTTGTGCATGGGTGTCGCTGTCGGAAACGTCGGCATGACTGAGGATGAGTTGATTTCCAACATCATGTTGGCCATCAACTACTTGGTCAGTTTGTTGAAGAAGGGATGGCAGAACGTTGGAAGCTTGACCATCAAGGCTACCATGAGCCCGCCCAAGAGATTGTATTAAATTACATATCTCCTGCTGTTCGGCTTCTGCTTGGGCTTTGGTGGTCAGGTCTTGTCGCGCCATCTGCCTAGACAAGTAAATGCAAGCTCCGTAGCTGCGCAATAAGAAGCACGAATTGAAAGGTCAAGATTGTGACCCTTTCCCACGTGGTCATTAATGTGACATTTTGTACACGATGCACCTATTGCATGCCGTCCATTAGATCGGTCTTGTCTAGGATCATGTCCCTCATCCCGCATTCGTCTCGGAGTCTCTGCCAATCTTCTCCTTCCTCTTCACCCCATCGGTGCCTTTCCTGAAACCCCCATGCCAAGGCGAGTTTGTCGAAGAACGCCCGTTCCTCCTCTCTGACCCATCGGTCGAAGAGGCCCGTTCCCGGCCGCCAGACCACACGCACCATCTGATCATTGGCTGTAGTTACGGCGACGAACCCGATCGTGGTCAACGACCCGAGGTAGGCGACAGCGCCAGCGATGGCTGTGTATTTGGCGAGTTCGACATCCATGGTGTTCTGCCACTCAGACACCCAGCTTGCCCCCGCATATGCCGCCACAGGCGTTCCGGCAACGAACAGGCAGGGTAAGGTTGCACGTCGCAGGACCTTATTCGCGTGAAAAGCCGGAGTGGCAACCGTTGTGTCGATAATAGCCAATGCTAGTGGCAAATTCTTCTTCAAGATGGCCGATTCCAGTGCGGCCTCGGCCAAATCAAACGGGATAGCATACTTGGGCATCTTGGGCCATGGGTCGCTATAGGTGACCGGTCTGGTCTTTTGAATGGGAATCTTCTTGTGAGCATACAAGTGGAATATCTCTGGGATGTATTCCGGCTTCCCAAGAAGACACTGGATCCGGACATACACTTGCAGGATCTGCTCAGAGATGTATACCTTCGGGTCTCGTAGTAAGGTGTATGCCAGCTCAGCAATTGTTCCTGCGGCGTTTTGCCGGAAGGGTCCAGACATTTCTCTGTCCGCGATGAAGACTGGCCCATCTTTCGAGGTATCCTTACCCTCATCCAAATCACGGAGCACCGCCTGCGATAGATCTTCACCTGGCTTCTCTACCACCTCATTAGGACCATTGCTCGTTCCAAATACGATGCAGTTGGCGAACTGGTAGCACCCGAGAAGGATTTCCATAACTGCTTCCGTGGGCACAGCAGCATCCTGCGACATTAAGCGCGAAATGTCCTCCTTAAGCTTCTTGAGCCCTGCCGCAGGGTTGAATGTTTGGAGGGATATTTCTGGAGGAATTTCTATCGAGTTCGGCGTCCGTGACTGCTGTGGGGGTGATGCTCTTTCAGATATTGCCGCGCTAGCCATGGCGACTTTTCTGACCCTTGGGAGAAGCGAAACATGTCTTCGAGACTTCGATGTCGCTTCCTGCTTCGATACGATCGTCGCTAACGAGACAAACTGTCGTCGATTTGGACTTGATGCAAGGACTCTTTGACACGAGCGGCATACAAACCCAGCTTGTCGTGGAACTAAAGTCGCCATGGTAGCTCCCGCTGGCGCTTGATGCTAGATTCACGGACAAAGTATGCTCATGAGGCTGTTACATGTTCCAGGCCCAATGGACTGTGAGATGCAGTGTTTAGCGGTCGCTGCTCAAAACTGACCGGTAAAACTTCGGAGAGCTGCATCACGTGTATTGTAGCTTACCCCTATAATGAGCCTAACCGTGCCGCTATAAGCTTGGAGGTCGGATTTTCGTTAAGACAATCATCACCATACAGAAACACGATTGTCAGTTGACAGGCTTTGAGGAGGTCTACAGAGCCCTACATCACGCTACATTGGCCATTCCAGCCACCTCTCTGGTGCTGTGATATCACTTGTTTGTCAGTAAATGCCCGGACAAGGCGATTCGTGACTATTGGCGACTGATCTGTCCAACCCCGGATACTGGGCTCTCTACTGCACACGATGTCCCCTCTACCGCCTCCAGCGACGTTATCAGCTGATGCCATTCGAACAGCCCTGGATCTTTATCCTTCGCTTGTTGAGAGAGTATATCGGAGCAAGCTCAAGGATCCTGCAAAAGTGGCGGAAGCACTTGAGCGTGACAAATGGCGTTTCGAAGAGTTGCCTGCCGCCATCGCTGGCATGAAGTCAGGAGAGAAGAGTGAAGCAAAGCGGTCAAGCTCTCATGCTGATATCCTCGACGGAGCACTTACCAAAGATGCAGTTGAGAGGCTGGTGCAATGGAAAATGTAAGCTTGCCCTTGTCCAATGCTCTTGTGAACCATCTTGTCACCAGTCCCTTGAAAAGGCCATGGGTACAAATCACTGCCCTTGCTCAACAGCAGCTCCTCCTGTGCAACAAACGGCCAGGTGCTCAGGAACCTACAGGAGAACCGGTTGTACGAGTGGACGATGTTCTTGCTTGGTGTCCATGTAACTCAGGCTTCCTCCAAAAGGATACCTTCTCGTGAACCCGGGGCATGCATTATGTGCCCATGCTGCCACCCGCAGCTCGGGCTGCTGAATATGGCACAAGGCATTCGTCAACCGTTTCCGAGACCTAACTCATTTCCAGTACGCACGGCCACTCCCGTCCTTTTCTACCTGCCATGGTGAGGAAGAATGATCCAATCACAGTCCAGACACAAACCAAACTCGCCTGGAGAAGGCTCTCTGAATCGCCAAAAGGCACGGCTTCGTCATTGTCAACGGCGAGCAGCGCTCTGGACGTGGTCTGCAAACTCAAAGGCATCGGGCCGGCAACGGGTACTTTGATCCTGAATGTCTATGACCCGGACCATGTCCCTTTCTTCCAGGATGAGATGTTCTCTTGGTTCTTCCCCGATACGACGAGCGACAAGCTCAAGTACACGCAGAAGGAGTACATGCAGTTACTCGAAGCAGCTGAAAAAGTGCTGAGAAATTTGGGTATCAAAGCGGTTGAGTTGGAAAAGATTTCGTATGTCCTGGGACATCTGCAATTGCTTGAACCCGCTGCGCGAAAGCAATTAGAGAATGCTCTCAGGTCAAATGAAGAGGAGATCAAGGATGAAGATGGCAAGCACGCAGTGGGATCAAATGAAGAAAAGACCAGCACTATCCACCCAGAGAAGGGGCCAAGCACGAAGAAAAGAGCAAGGCGAGCGTCACCAAAACACGACGTTGACGACAGCAATGAGACGAATCCGCCGAAGCGGCGGTCCCAGCGGACCAAGTGAAGAAACGGTCTCCTCTCCAGGACCAAATTATGCGTGCTCCATTCCACCAATGCAAAGTATTTGGGTATTTGGAGGCCATACATTTTCCCCAAACCACGCAATGCTACACGATTATTCCAGCAAACAGCCCACATGTGTAGTCTCTCACCAAACGAACCCCAATCCAGCTACAGCCAACGCGACCAGGCTGCCAGCTATCTCCAAGCCCACGGCAGCATTGTGGGAGTCGCCAGATGCGGATGCGGACGCGGACGCGGACGCCGAAGAACCAGAACCGGCGGTGCTAGCGGAGCCTGTCTGAGCTGCAGTATTGGAGGATGAGTCGGTTGTGGTGGCAGTTGCGGCAGCACTGGTAGCAGAGGCGGTTCCTAGCGTGGTGGTGCTGCCGTAAACAGAGGCGGCGCTGCAGTATTGGTCACGCTGTTGCTGGACGGTACCGACGCCGGCATCACTCGGGCAGTTTGCGTAGCAGGTCAACATGTTTACATATTGTGTGCAGAGGCAGGAATAGTCGGTCTGGCCGCACGAGTTGATCTGGCCCTGGATGCTGGCCTTGCAGGCGTCGAGAATGCTGTTCACGGATTAGTACTCTCAACCTGCCACCTTCTTGCTGGGTCTTTGTTGGTCTCACTCCTGGGCCGCGCAGCTCGAGCTGGAGGTAGAGGTGCTCGCGGAAGAGGTAGCGGTAGCTGCAGCGAGCGAGGCAATAGATGCAAGAAGCAAAGTAGTCAAGTGCATCTTGGACAGCACAGGGTATCAATCTGTAAAATTATGTGAAAAGGAGGCTTCTTTAAACGATGTCTTCAACGAGAGACTTGAATGAATAAGGGAAACTAAAGACTGCAGAATCGTATAACACGCTCGCTCAACCGGAGACAAGAAATTGTACCACAGGGTCGACCAAAAGAGAGACAACGGAATGAGTAGGAAGGACACCGAAGAGATATATAAAACAGGGTAGGTGACATTGTTCATTTCGCAAACCCATGGTCCGCAAAGACCCCTGTTCTTGAGATGGTGAATGCGAAATCAGGCTCGCTTGAGAGGCCGGCCCATTCGAGTGGGACATCTTGCACCTAACAACGGCAAAGCCGGGCGGAATGGCCAGTCGGGATTAGCCTTCAACAGTCCGGAGAACTGTGGGGTGACTTGAATTGGATCATAGACTGGTGATGACAGGCTTTTGGTGCATGCTCAACCTTGGGCGGTCCCACGCTACTCTCTAAGACATGATTGCATTCTCGACCATGGATAGCGACAGGACAAAACACTCCAATGTCCCCGGTGTGGTGGAGTTGCTGAATGGACGGTTGACTTGCAGTGAGTTTAACACAAAACGGTATACTGTGATGCTCATGTCTCACACACACTTAAAACATAGAGCTCTCAATTCTCAGGGGGTGGATTCAAATTGATATTGGGACGTTGATGTCGGTAGTCGAGGCTACCAACGAAGCCGGAGTGGATCGCCAAAGTAAGGAGAATGTCGTACAGACCAATAGTGTCTAGCCACGAGCTCTTCCGAGCGTTGATTGGAAGAAAAGGTGGGATATGGCAAGTTGCTGCTTAGATTGGCCAATGATGTTGAACGAAGATTGACGGGGAGTGTACCGAAATTAGAAAGAGTAGCCATGTTCTGTAACCTGCCGCCTCAAAGCAGTTGGGAGCTAACCACACTCACAAGCCCACCCGGTCTGTGTCTTTTTCAAGGACTTGATATAGCAGTTGTGCCATTTGTTGAAAATGGTTGAAAAGCTGCTAGGGCACGGATGGCCTTTACCAGAAATTCAGGTCACAGCAGGATCTTGCGGGGATGGCCTCTGCACGTGTTCTGGTTACTTTCATAACTTTATGCTTCCCCCCTTTTGCAAGGCGAAGCATGGTCTCTATTTTCGGTCATCATTGTCACCAACCGGAGCTCGGAAACCATCTAGCATGGCCTTAAGGACGTTCCTACTGGGGTGGCTGCACTCGAGGTTGGACTGAAAGTATGCATGACCTGCACACTCTGTCGTACGTACCAGTTGTTGACACGTTGACTTTATTCCACGGTGCAGGCAGGTCAGGCTGCCTGCCCAGGCATGCAATCTCAAACCAGGCGACCAGGGAGTCCCCTCCAACCTCGCCCAGTGGTATCTGCCAGTTACTACGCTATCCGGCGTATTGCCGACGTTGCTGTGGCAGGTCACTGCCTCGCATGTGGCGTGGTATGAATTGCTAGTCGACACAGGTTCCCTACAATGGTCAAAGCCAAGAGCCTGGGGTTGTTTGCTCTTCTGTCCCCAGACTCACGTATGCGGCTGTTGTTGCCGCTGCAGCTGCTCTTGGTCCCTAACCTCTACGGTGCCAGCCTGGTGGATGGTTATGCCCTTCCTGAAGCTGTCGCGAGATGTACGCTTCTGAGCAGAATCCCGGGCACCACGTAGATGGGGAGCCGTGTGCCAGACCGAGTACTCTCGTCCCCTCACCTCGACATATGCTCTTGTATGATCCGAAAAAGGTATGCATGAGATTGCTCACGTCTGCATTGGACTGCAAGATAGGAGGGTTACAGTTATGTTTTTCTATCCGTTTGGGGGCCTAATTGAGCACTGTTGGGCTGCTAATCAAGGTATCCGCTAGCACTAACGGTCAGCAGCACAACGTTCCGTGAACATTACCTACAAGACAGAAGCCTTGGGAAACTATATCATGTGACAGCGTCCTCAAAAGTTGGCCCTCATCATGTCTGCCAGAGTCTGGAAGGCTTTTCTTCTCTTGTCGACAATTTCATGGAACTCCTCAACTCCACCAGCGAGACCCCCAATAATGATCTGATCACTTCCAGAGGCAAGTCCTTTCCATGCAGCATCTGTGAACGCAGCAATCGGCATACCAAGCTGCCGGCCTTTTTCTGGACCCATGTAGTCGTGCAATTCAGCTGTACAGTATGAGTCACGATGACAAATGGATCGATCAGTGCACACTTACTTTGGACAGGGGGCGGAGAAACTTCGATCACCTTGACCGAAGAGTCTCTCAGCTGATCTCGGAGACAGAGAATAAAGGCATTCAAGGCAGCCTTGGAAGCAGAGTATGCAGGCAGTATTGCAGCAGGAACATAGGCCAAGTTGGACCCGGTGCTGACGAAGATTGTTCGTTAGGCAAGTTTCAATCGGAAGAGATCGAGTTGGCACGCACTATGTCAGACTTGTTTGAGTCTTCTTGGCCAACAAGAATGGTAGAAATTTCATGGTAAGGTCGACGAAAGAAGTAAAGTTGACTGACACCTCCGAGTGGAACGCTTCCAGGTCGACCTTGTCTGGCTTCGTGAGGATGTATGGGTGTTGCACACCAGCATTCAGGAAGACGCAGTCGAGCTCTGGATAGGTCTGAGTGACGGTCGAAACGAATTTATCCATGTTTGCCCTGTCATTGATGTCGTATCGGATCGCACTCGCATTCTCCTTGCCGTGTTTCTGCACGAATGCATCGAGTCGCTCTTGTCTGCGGCCCACTGCGATGACTTTGATACCTTCAACGACGAAGCGCTCTGCCAATGCAGCACCTATACCGGCGGTCGCGCCGACCATGAGCACCTGCTTGTATGGAAAGGCCATTACGGTGATGGGACAAGAAGTGGTGGAAGTGTCGGTGGTTCAAACTATGTACGACTTGCTTGGGTTGGTTGGTTGACGGCGTATGATATTTGGCTCAGTCATACCTTACCTAGAATCAGGATGGAGAGATCATTCCTATTTATGTCAATCAAATATACAAACACTGTTAGGCCGAGTACTGCCTTAGCCACTCCCAAAAGGGAAGGGGTAGAGTCGGTTCCATTTCCCCTTGCAAATCATGCTCCGGTTCCATGTGCTGGCGAATACGAAGAGGGGCAGAGTCACGTTGAAGAGAGGGAGCGTAACAGGGCAGGTCAGGGCGATGTTATGGCCATTGATGCTGCACACTGGTAGCAAGAAACAGACAGCGAGAATCAATATGATATCCACAGTGGAGGCAACTCGGTAACAACCTGATTGGCCCAGATAATGCGGCGAACGTAACTGTTGCCTTGTTAGGAATCGCTTGATCGGAAATATGGTTAAGCCGATTTCCCGGCACTCTCCGACTGGCTAGTGGCCAACGTCAAGTTCAACTTCAAGTTCAAGGAAGACACAAAACACTGCTACCAACACCATTCTCGTTCATCCTCTAATTCAAGTACAGCTGATACCGGGTTCGTTCCTGTCTCCTCTGCGCTGACGGAACTGTGCAACCCGCATCCGTACGAAGAGAGCCAAAGGGGCCCAGGTCTGAGAGTCAAAACCCTCTCGAGGCCTATCCTTGATTGAGATGGCGCAGCATGGTATTCCTTGGCAAACCATCGCGAGCGTGTGCTCATTGCAGGAGAAGAAAGCTTCGTGTAATGCCTACCCTGTCAGTCTTAAAAGACGTTGTTCTGACCATTCGTCCTACAGTGCGATCTTCGCAAACATGCCTGCGGTCAATGTGTGAGGGCCGGACTCGTCTGTTCCGGCTACCGTGACCCGAATCAATTGATAATTCGAGATGAGAGCGAACTGACTAGACAGAAGGTCGTCGAGGGCCGATCTGGATTAAAGTTACAGACAATTCAAGTCTCCATTGAGGAGATAGCGAAGGCTGCCTTCTTCTCGCATTACGTCAATGGGCTGGCCAAAACCTACGATGTGATCGAACGCATTGCCAAACAAGCTCCGTTGGAGCATCACCTAGCAGCTAGCGTCGACGCTGCTAGTTTGGCGTTCTTACATTTTCAACATTACTCCATGCGTGCGGCACGGTGCGCGCAGGAAAAGTACTTGTCGGCTCTACCGCAGGTGAACAGGGCGCTTGGGTCGCCAGACCTGGTAACTCATGATTCGACATTACTGGCCGTGCTTCTCCTGGACTTGTTTGAAAAGATCATGAACAGCAATCCCAGGTCGTCGAAATCATGGTTGAGCCACGTCAATGGTGCCCTGGCTCTCGTGAAGGTGCGAGGTACGCGTCAGTTTCAAACCTACATTGGCCTCCGACTTTCTGTGCGCCTTTTCACCAATATGCTGATTAGCTGCGTCGCAGCTAATGTTCCGGTGCCACCTGCATTGACCAAACTCCGCCATGATATTGAGCGCTCCCTTGGCCCAAACGATCCAAAGTGGCAAGTGTCCGGACTCGTGATTGAGTATACCAACCTTCGCGTAGCAATACAAGATGGATGCCTCACGCCACCGGACCTGATCGCGCAGGCCAAAGCTCTCGACGACAAGTTCTCCTCGCTCGCAGCAACCCTCCCTCCATCTTGGGTTTACCGCAGGGTTCCAGTGGAGCCGCAATCTAATATGGCCTTGGAGCGATATTACGACGTCTATCCCAGTTGTTTCACAGCTCAGACCTGCAATGTAATTCGGCTTATGAGGATCTTACTGAATGAAACAATCCGTTCGACTTACATGGGAATATCATCCAACGACGCCGATACTCGGTTCACTGACCATATTCCATCTTCTACCCAGACGATTGATGATATGGCACGAGAGATATGCGCAGCCGGGCCACAATATACTGGATTCGAAGATGCTCGCCAGCGGATAGACGAGTTCTCCCCAGTGCGGAAGCTGCATTGCTATACTCTCCTATACCCATTCTATGTGGCTGGATTGTGCGCCAGTCCAGGAAGCGGAACTACAGAGTGGATTGTTCATCAATTAAGGTCAATGGCGACCTCAACTGGAATCAAGAATGCTAGTCTGGTCGCTGATATGCTGACAGGTCCAGAAAGACCTGCTCCTTGGACTGTCTACGCTCTTCTGGGAAGTTATGCCTTTGCAGCATAGACAAGTGGGGCGACTGCTGGCTAGCATGCTTCGATACCTCAGAATGGATCGTTGGCATTCATCGCCTACGATAACTTTTACATCCCCGTGCATAATGCGCCATGTCATAACACTTATTCGACCAAGTATGGTATGGTCTACTGCACCTCTGAATGGTGCCCTTTTGCAGGACCGAAGGCCCAAAGGGACTGGACGTATCTGCTTCAATTTGAATACAACGCTGCGGGACTTCCAAGGATGAAGACCTCGCCACAGCGGGAAGGCAATGGTCTTGCATGTTATTGAATATTTAAGCTGTCGGGTGGCTACCATGGATGACTTGTATGAGTATGAATGCATGACCTTCTTCTCTTCTCTACTAGTCCTAGATCGTAGCGAATAGATTGCCACGATTGAACTCGGACATCAAGCCTCTTAACCAACAATAGCAGAATCCTTCTTGACAGGGGCTTTCCTTCCAACCTAACCTTTTCCAATATAGTAGACGTATCCAGGTTCCGTAGTCTAACATATATGCGTCCAGTATATCCCACATGAGTAGGTCAGGTAGCTGTGAACTGCGTTATTGATCCAACCGCATAGCTTCTTTCGACCATATCTGCGTCATGATAGAGTGAAGTTGCAGTATTTGAACTGACGTGTAATCCCAGTAAGTAGGTCTTATCCCCGGATGAGACAAAGGCTCCAATTCATCCATGTGCGGAAAGATCGTCTTTTCTCAGCGTGGCTGGAGCGTGATGATTCTGTAACATGAGTATTTTAATTGAGGCGAGGACATTGCGCGAAGTCGTCCCCTATAACTTTGTCTGCTTCAGCTTGCGCAGCGGACCTCCCACCAGGGTCTTCCATTGCTCGTCCACTGTCTGTTTCTCAATCAGAGATTTCGCGCGCCAGGTCCGGTTGTGCTCGTCTTCATCCTCTTTCCAGATCTTCATTTCGCTCGCTATCCACGCACTGGAGTGGTCTGCGGTCCTGTCAACAGCTTCCATTGCGATCAGGTGTCCAATGTCTTCGAATAACACACTTTGCACGCGGCCTGCCGGGGCGCCACCGCTGCCGCCAACCCCGACACCGGTATGGTCCATCTTTGCCTTACAAGATTCAGGGGTACCCACATCAGATTTGCCGCCGAAGATGTACAGTACACTAGGCCGAAGCTCTTCCAGCCGGAAGAACGTTTGGGGCCCTTCTGCCCGATAAAAGGGATATGTGGTGGGCAGAGTAGGATTCAAGTCTGCGTGAGTTTTCCGGTTGACCGGCTTCCCGTTGTGTCCGTATCCCTCGTAGTTGGGGCGCAGAAATGTAAATACTTCCTGGTGAAGGGGTGTTGTCAGCGTGACTTGTGGCGGTCCAGTGTTGTTTGCTTCGGCTGGGTGTATCAATGTAGGCATATCTCGCAGACCATATTGGATCCAACGGTCCAACACCCTTGGGTCCCATGTTTGGTAGAATTTGCTGGCCTTGAAACTTGCCGCTGCTTCTTCTCGGGAAGGCCAGACGTCACGCCGGAACGTTGATAGACGTGCGGGACCGGGGCCCTTCTCCGGTGGAGTGCTCGAATATATCTGTATCACTGGGTCGATAAGGATCAGGGTGGTAAGGAGACGAGGATGTATATAAGCAAGATTGACTCTGCAAGGAAGAAAAACGAGAGGTCAGCCTGCCATCCCACACATGGTCTCCGATGTGTCTTACAGTTGAGCGCCACCCATTGAATGGCCGATGCCGATCAACGGCCGAGGCATCTGGTCCCTCTTCACGTTGATGAGATGGAGTAGATCTCGCGAATGGTCGAACCAGCTAGGGTCATTCCCAAGAAGCGGCTCATTTATAACACTGCTGTGGCCCTGATGTGCGACATCGGCAATCCATATACTTCGGAGGCGGAACCCGCTCTTTTTTGACCGCGCATGGATCTCGTCCCATAACGGCTCGTATAATTCCTTGGGGAACCCGTTGGCATGGGCTCCGATTATAGTGACATCCCCCGGTTGCGGATTCGGGTTGTCTTTGGGTATATATTGTTTCACTGATAGATATAGGACATCTTCTTGCGATCCACTCAATGCTCGGGGATATTCTCGGATATGTTGACAAGGCACGGTGTGTTCGACGATGTGGAAGGATGACATGGCTTGGAGATCGCACCAGAGGACAGTCAGGACATATCAGGATAGCTGGAACCAAGAGAGTTCACGAACAAAATGTTATAGGGAGAATGGTCGTGGACATGGTCTTTGGTATGGGCGATCATTGCACCCACCAAGCGGATGGACGTTTTGAAAGTTATAGGTAAATTCGCAGCTGGGGATGTGCCGAGGTCCAAATTGTAGGCGGCGGCAGACAGCCAAACGTCCTTTTATCCCCAAAAGTAGGCATCGGGCCGGTTCATCGGTCCAGATATCGTTGCTTCGGTCGCACCCTGTCGGTTGCCGCAAGTGTTGTCATTTCGGCACGCAGGCCACAATGTGTACACTGTTTTCCATATTGCCGGTGGCATATCCGATGCACAAGGCTGAATGATGTTCGGGGCAAGGCTGCGGTCATGTGATCAGGCGCGTGGGTGACCACTTTCAGTGACGCGCCGCGCAATTCACGACTGCACAGCGCGTTCAATTTACTTTCTCCAGTTCAGCAACTGCGACTGATATGGTTTCTCATGACCGCCACTTTATTCAATACCTGCAAAGACCTCATCCGTAGCTTTGTTGGCGCCTCTTCCCCTGCCAACATGGATCATGACGAGCCGCAACGGCAAGGCTTGTTTGCGAATTGCAACTTTGCCATCGTTCGCTCCGCCGCTTTCTCAGAGAAAGATGCCGAGTCGGTGAGTGATATGTATCGCCTTATGTGAGAACCGGACTGATGGAGCCAGTTGGCGAGCGAATTGAAACTACACGATGGTGAAGTAGTCATCGACAACTATCCCGAAACGAACCTAGACCTTCAGGGCATCACGCACGTTATCGCGGCCACTTATGACTTCCCCGACTACAATGCTTGCTCCGACGCCCTCATACCTGTCATCAAGCCTACTTGGGTATCGCATTCGCTGGCAAAGGACAAATTGCTCAACCCTCGTCAATATAACCCCGATCCTCGTTTCTTCATGTCCGACGTTGTGGCTTGCGTGGCCGACCTCCCTCAGGGCGACTCTGATGCCATCGCCGGTGGGATCCTTGCTATGGGAGGACTGTTTTCGACCAAGCTCACCAATCAGGTCACTCACATAATCACTCTTTCCATCGACTCAGAGTCTTGTGTGTATGCTCAGAAGAGGCGGCTGAGTGTGAAGATCGTACTGCCACACTGGGTGGACGATTGCTTGAAATTGGGCAGAAAGATTGATGAAAAGCCTTACATGCTTCCAGACCCGGATGTCCTGAAACCTCCTATGGACAAAGCACCCATGGGTAAGAGGAAAACCCAGGTGGAGGGCGCTTCGGACCCCGATCCATCTCAGCACAAGCCGGAAAACAAAACGCGTAAGTTGCGCAGAGTTTTCAAGGAGAAGACTATCATGCTTGCGTCAGATCTTGGCATTTCTACCTACCTGCGGGGAATCTTAGACGGAATGATCACTTTCAGCGGGGGAAGAGTGACCGAATCTGTGGAGGAGGCCGACATGTATATTGGCAAATATCGCGAAGGCAAAGACTACAAGATCGCTTCAAGGGCAGGAATAGACGTCGGTAACTTGGCCTGGCTCTATTTCCTCATACAGCACGATGAGTGGACGTCTCCTTTGCGGCGCTTGCTACATTATCCAGTAGCACGAGACGGACTCCCCGGCTTTTCGTCTCTGAAGATCAGTCTTTCGAATTACAGCGGTGAAGCGAGGACATATCTAGAAAATCTGATCAAGGCAACTGGTGCGGAATGCACGAAAACCTTGAAACAAGACAACACCCATCTGGTCACTGCGCATGTTATGAGCGAAAAGTGTGCGGCTGCAAAAGATTGGGGTATTCACATTGTCAATCATCTCTGGATCGAAGAGAGTTACGCACGCTGGAAGATGCAGAGTATCACCGATGGAAGATACACGCATTTTCCAAAGCGCACCAACCTCGGTGACCTCGTGGGCCACACCCAACTGGATCGCGGTGTTCTTGAACAGTTCTTCCTCCCGGACGAAGATACAGATATGATAGATGCTGCGGAGCCAGGGCCCATGCGGCAGGTGAACAAGAACCCGGTCTCTACCGGAGAACCCAAGCAGACCAAGAAATCAGGCCGAGCGAAAACAAGCAAAGACGTGGCAGCCGAAAAGGTTCAGACTCCCGCACCAGCCAAATTTATACCGACAGGCAAGGAAAATGTCACTCCTTCTACAAGCAACAGTCGCAAATCCAAAGAAGTTGCGTCGGCGCGTTTACATGAGTTAACACCCGATATCCTCTTGTACGAGAAAGAGCGCAAGCGAGTTGGAGGGGTTGTGTACGGCGGCCGACGAAAAGCGGACGATGACCGGTCACCAGTCGGCCGGAAGCGGTCTGTGGACCAAACTTCAGCCAACGACGTGGAAAGCGAAGCCGAAGCAAAGAAGATCAAGCGAGAAAATCCGCCCGCAACCATGAATTTGGTCGTATCAGGCTTCAAGAAATGGGTTGGGCGACCCAAGATTGAAGACAAAGATAAGGTAAGGCTTCCCGAAGTCATGGAGTCACGATACCTATACATGACCTAAATAACTAACTTTGTCCAGAAACAACTCAAGAGTCTGGGAATCATATGTACCACCGATCCTACAAGAGCAACTCATCTCGCGGCGCCACAAATTGTTCGTACACAGAAGTTCGTGACGGCTCTAGCTTATGCCCCATTGGTCATATCTACCGACTTCATCGACGCTTGTTTAAATGAAAACAAGTTGATGAACCCGAAGGATTTCGAGCTGGAGGACGCCACGAATGAGAAACGATTTGGGATTTCCCTCAAAAGCTCTCGTGAACGGGCGCAGAAGAACCAGAACCAACTCCTGAAGGGTCGGAGCATATATTGCATGGAGAACATCCATGGCGGTTTCGAAACGTTCAAAGCCATTGTTGAAGCCAACGGTGGCCAGTGTATGCTGTGGAGGAATCGGAAAGGACAGACCGTGCCGTCAAGTCGAGCAGACAGTGATGGCAGTGTCAACGCTGAGGCAAATCAGGATGTTTATCTGGTCACCGATGCGCGAAAAGAGAACAAGCCCATGTGGTCGAGGTTCAGGGAAATGGCGGAGGGAAGTCGAAAAGTACCGCGAATTGTGCTGACGGACTGGCTTCTCGAGACTGCAATGTCTCAACAAGTCCTGCCGACAGAGCGATACGAGGTGTAGCTTGCCGTTGTGATGCAGATGTTGTCCTTATGAGTTGTGATGAATTCTGATGCGAGAAAGGTACCAGGATATCCATAGCGCGCATATGCGAAATGATAATCAGAAGAACTTGACACCTTGCTGATCCTCTGCGCCAAATACCTGAGCTTTGCCTTTCTTTACAAGCGTTTGGAGGCCCCTCCGAAGCACTTGCATGTCCAGACCATAGAATTCCTGCTTCTCTGTGGTTTCTCCCTGGACCAATTCGTAAAGGGTCAGGACAGTGCCTTTCTGACCTGTCTCCTCAACCCAGGCTGCAATCAGCATCGCCCATTCCTCGGGCTTGCGCCACCAAATCCATGCCGAAGCCCTCTCATTTCCAATCCATTCAGCCCGCTCATCACCCTCCTTGCTCGCCATGTAATCGATGACTGCTTTGGCATCTTTGAGGCTCAGACGCTTTTTCAGCGCGGCGTTATTGAACAGCGGCGTATCTAGAGCCTCAATGATGGTGAGTTGAAAGATACGATGGTGTTTGCAATATCTTTGGATGAAGATTGACCACTTCTTCAATTGGGCTTGCCTTGTCAGAGCTGTTGGTTGTGGACTGAAGAACGGTGGGAAATTATAGCTCTTGGGAAACACAAATTCGGAGGCGGTCTCCTGCGTCTGTCCAGCTGGATTCATAGCCTTGAAGCCACAGCCTCCAGATCTGATCGAACTGTTACCGCAACATGCCTCGGATGGGGAGAGTACAGGTAGTGGTTATGGATGCTTTGCTGAAGGCAAGATGTGTCGCTTTGGATTGGTACCCAGCATGTACACTATAGTGGAAACCCTAGCCAGACCTTCTGGCAATGAACGGTCTCTATCTTATGTGTCCGAGATGGAATGTAGACGTCGACACAAATGTCGATGTGAAGGCGTCCGTTGAATGCGCTAGCAGTATTTGTACTTGTAGTCGACAGTAGAGATATACCGGCCGGAACAACAATCCGCCGAAATAGTCTTGGCGGAGTCTCGTCGCGCCTCCAAGTCTCGCTTCACGCAAATGTTGCGCTCCGCGTTACTGACATGCTAGTCCATTATGTTCCCAGCATCCTGACAAAACGGACTGCATGTAATCCCAATATCCCCATTCCACCATCAACCCACCACATATACATGAGCGTCAGACTCTTGCAGCGCGTCTTGCCCTGATACTCAACCATTGCAAGAATTTGGGAAAACCCTCGCCGTCGGCGCAAACACACCTTCGCCTCCCCGCAGCCCCTACCACCATGCCTCGAAAACGCACCCGCGACGAGATGGAGGCCTCTTCCCCGGAAGAGAAGAAGCAAGAGCCTTCTCTGCTCCAACGGATACGCAATATGTGGGAGTTCGCCTCCGTAATGCAGTATATCTTCATGTTTGGCAAAGCTGTCAAGATTGACGAGGACTTTGACATTGAGGTACGCCGCGTCCCCCTCTCAGACCGCATGTGCTTCTCGGAATGCAGCCTCTGCGGAGTAAATTTGATGCACGGAATGGCTGATTGGGGTATTGCAGGATTTTGAGAACGAATGCCTGAAGCCTGGATACTCTGAAAAACTAGAAGAAATCGGCCTGACGCTCCTCAAATGGATCTCATCTCACCGTGGACTCAAGTTAGTCACTCACTCCGCTGGTCTCGATGCCCCCATTGACTCGCATATAGCTATGACATCTGGGATGAATACACTCGTCGACAGTATCTCGCCAAAGCACCACACCTCAATCCCTACGGTGACGAGGAGGAACCCAAACGCTTTCGTCACTTCGATATCTTTACCAAAATCAGAGTCCTGCACCAGTTGACGGTATGGACATTCTGGAATCCCGATCGCATACGTGAGAAGATGCCCGACCATCCGCGTGAGGTGGACCAGACGGAATGGGTATGTCTTTATCGCCTGGCAAGAGTCCTGAAACTAATCTTGTCTAAACAGCGCATTGAGGAGTTTGGATACGACAGACATGATGGCCAATACTACCTTCTTGACGATAATCGACTCTACCGCCGCACTGATCCTCCCATACCACCAGCGCCCAAGGCCAAACCCAAGGCAAACTCAAAGAAGGCCATTGCTGCCAGACGAAGAGCAAGCAAGCGGAGAAAGCTTGAATCCGAGACACCGGAAGTTGAAGATGAGGAGGGGGGCAACATCGACGAAACCGGAGTCACTGAAGAGAAGAAGCCGGAAAGTTGGGAGATCGACACTTTCGGCGGCTATAAATGGGAATGCGTTGCCATCACTCTTTCCGACTACCAAGAATTGTGCGAGAATCTCAAGAAATCAAAGGACCCAAATGAAAAGGCTCTGCGAGAGCGACTGATAGAGGAGGTCATCCCGATTATTGAAGCCGCTGTAGAGAAACAACGCCGA
The DNA here is from genome assembly GCA_024611085.1 of Exophiala sp. LBMH1013. Classification (NCBI taxonomy): domain Eukaryota; kingdom Fungi; phylum Ascomycota; class Eurotiomycetes; order Chaetothyriales; family Herpotrichiellaceae; genus Exophiala; species Exophiala sp. LBMH1013. Next base: position 1,759,980 of record JAMFLB010000009.1, on the reverse strand, counting down.
AAGATCGAGCGACGAGAACGAGAACTCATGATGATGGAGAAGATGGTCGGCGCCAAAAGATCCAGCCGTCTCGCGGACAAGCAAGAAAGAGAACGACGAGAGGCTGAAGAGGCCGAAGCCGAACGCAAGAGACAGGCCGATTTGGCCGCTGCTCACCGTGAACAAGAAAAACAGGAACAGATGGAGAGAGAAAGACAATACCGAATGATGACACGAGAACAGCGAATCAAGGAACGAGAGTACAGACGCTTGCTGAAGGAAGAGGAGCTTGCTAGGGACGCCCTCGAACAGCAGCGTATTGACCAAGGTCAGATTCGAGGTTCTGGCAGACATCTCAAGGAGCGCATTGAAAAGAACAAAAAGGAACTTGAGGATCTCAATGCCGAAGAGGACTGGACCTTTGATTGTTCTGGCTGTGGCAAGCATGGCAAGAACTTTGTGAGTATTGTGCAGCCCTCGGTCGTACACACCTGACTAACATATCTAGGATGATGGATCTCATAGTGTTGCTTGTGAGAGATGCAATATCTGGCAACACAGCAAATGCTTGGGAATCTCGAAGTCGGCGGCGGAGAAAGAAGACTTCCATTTCATCTGTACCGACTGCAAGCGCAAGGAGGAAGATGCAAAGAAGCCTAAGATATCTCTCAAGTTCAAGGTTGGAACGTCATCCTCGCCAAATCAACCAAGCGCTGCACAAATGACTGCTCAGTCACCTTCGAAGCCCAAGTTCGTCGGTGTTGAGATACCAGGTAACAACGCCGTATCATCATCTGGTCAAGGGTCTTTAACGAACGGCTACCAATTTCAATCATCCCCTCCCAGCCAGTCCACGTCGTCTCCATCCCGCCCACCACATTTTCAGCAGGCGAGTGCTCAAGCAACCCAAAATGGAACATCTTCAGCAGGCCCTCTCCGACAACCCGTTTTTCCCCAACAAGGACAACCCTCTCACCCTCCGCCTGGGAGCCAAATTTCACAGCACCCTTATCCACCCAACCCGAGCAATGGCCCAGCGAGGAGTCCATCTCTTCAAGCCGCAACCATCCATTCTCCGTACCCAAATGGCGGCTCGTATCAACAGCAAAACCAGGCTGCCGGTCAGCAGCCATTGACAGCTGCACAAGATACTCCTCGTCAACCGTCGCCGACAGGGGTGAACGGGCAGTCCATGACAGGCAGTGGTCGTCTCCCATCTCCTGTAATCAACCGTCCGACTATGTCTCCTACACAAGGCAATATGGATGTTGGCCCCGTTGCAGGCATCCCGCAAAAGTCAACGGATCACGACCAATACACCGTCAATGGTACCGCATCCTCTCTTAACGGCTATTTTCAGGCGGCCAATGGTGTTACATCACAAGCGCAGAGTACGCCTCGCCAACCGACCCAAGCTCAGCCAGCACAAACTCCCAGCACACAACCACTCTCAGGTCTCTCACCTAAGAAACAACAAACCCCTGTACCGCTCGGTCCACCATCTATCATCCCGCAGAAACGAAATACCATGTCACCTCCTCTAACAGCGCTGGCACAGCCTACGACCTCGACTAACCCCGGCCCGGCAGAGAAGAGAACAGTCAGCGGCACACCCATTCTGCCTCCGGTGGAAAATCTCCGACCGAGTCCTGAGCAATTGAGAAACATGAGCAGCAATGAACCGGTCCCGACGCCTAGTAAGCAGCCTCAACCTCAGCTTCCGCCATCTCCTCAACCCATTGTGGGGATGCGAGACTAGTCGCATGAATAGTATGGCCAGGTCAAAGACAAGGGCCGCGAATTTATCGGCACAGATGCTGTGAGATAGCTTCCGCTGGGAAGGAATGAGGGCAAGACAGGATGATGAATGCACGAATGGATGAAACTGGGGGTTGAGGCTCAATCATGGTTTATGGACGTCAAGCTATCAGGGGGGTGCATTGGCGGTTGACATGAGTGTTTGGTTAGGCTTGGGCCGATTAGTACCTGAGGACAGGTATACATGCCGTGATGTGGAATGGGATGGGATGGGTTGGAGATGTACTGTGTACCTGGTGTGTTTGAGTTAGAACAAGAATGTCTTGGTCGCCTATCCAGCTCTGACTAAGGGCTTCTCTTCTCACGAGGCCCTGGAATTGCATCGTATTTGTGTGAGTACTCCCACGTTGGCTATGTTACTGTGTAGTAGTTGTGCGCATTAGGACCTGAGACATGAGCGTTGACATGGGTTCATGATGAGAGTCTCCATTGATGGCTTCTAGTCCTCAGTCGGTATATCGCTCACTCACTCACTCCTGATCCGGTTCTTGCTGTCATGCATGATGTGCAAATCCTCCAACCCCAGGACGACATGCTCGAGCAGAGTCTTGGAGTCCACCTGGCCACATGTCAAGTAGGGATCCGTTTTCACGTAATGTTTAGGCATTTCGAGTGCCCCAGCTGCCAACGCAGACTTCGGACATGGCGATAGAAGCAGATCCGGGGTCTCAAGGGTCAGGCGTGGTGAGCGAGAAGCTGAATGAGACGGTCCACGGGGTTTCTCAATACTCAGTTTGGTTGGTAGTTGCCTGCAGGAATGGGACATGTGCAAATATGTCTCCCGAATACGAGAGACACGAACAGGCCAGAGATGCAAGAAAGGGCTGAATACAACGACGTCGGGGAAGCATTGTCACCTGCGGGTCGTGGTCGTTGTATTTTCAGAGATGCAGTCGATAGATGACTATTAATTTATTCGACATTCGGCGCAGTGCCGCAGTTCGGCCCCTCCATCATCATCATCATCATCATCACTGTCTCAAGACTCCATGTTTCCGCGAACCATAGGTACCACGTACCCGTCAATATCCAAGCGACAACCTCATATATCTCTTCGAGACTCTCACCTTGGGGGCCAAATTTGTTGCTATAGACGACTCTCGACTTGAGACATACATATTCTCGCCCCAGTCGCGCCTGAGGCGACTCGACCACGCTCATTCCATCATCCCGTTTAGCCAGCAAACTCGTCGCTTCCGTGAGTGATGTACCGTGTTTGACCGCAGGCAGCCTCGCTCGATCCTTCACGAAGACAGGAATTCTTGTATATACATCGCTTCCAGCCGCACACATGCTCCTGCGTGTCTGATGTCCTCTCTACTGCCGCGCCGAATGCCTTCTTCCGAACTCGATCCACTGTCAGCACTCTAGACCTCGTCTGAACCAGTCAATGCCCAGCCTGGCTCACAGGTCGCCTGAACGAACACTGCTTGCAGAGGTCGCTAGCACCCGCTCGTTCGGTGGCCCGGTTTCCCAGTAGCGGCTCGAGTCGACCCGTCCTGTCACCTCTCAGCTGGCCATGCAGCCGTACACGGCCCAGCAGACGCGGAATATCCTCATCATTGGTTCCACCGGGGTAATAGGGACATATATCACGCGGGCGATTGTCGACGCACGAGAGAACTTCGAGCGGATATGTATCTTTACCAGTGAGAGGACATTGGTGGAGAAGGTTCAAGATATAGCTGCCTTGGAAGCATGGGGAGTAGAGGTGTTTACAGGCCGCTTGGAGGATGAGAGTGTTGTCAAGGCTGCCTACGAAGGTACGTCAATATGTTGTGTCACATACCGCCGGAGTGGGATGCAGCTGTCCACTCGGAAGCTACAACAGTTGCAGCAGACGGGTGCAGATGTGACTTGCTGACACATGCCGTCTGCAACAGGCATAGATACCATTGTCTCCTGCGTCGGCCGTGGCGGCATCGAGAAACAGATCAACCTCATTACTTGGGCTGAGCAGGCCGGAGTGCGGCGGTTCTTCACGTCGGAATATGGCACAGACATTGAATATTGGCCGGAGTCGGCCCAGGAGCCACCTCATCAGCTGAAATTGAAAATCCGAGCACATATGAGCACGATGAAACGGCTGGAACATACATACTTGGTCACTGGTCCCTACAGTGACTTGTATTTCGGGACCATGAAAGCGCGACCTGAACTGGGCGAGTTCGACGTCAAGGCGAAGAAGGCCGTGTTGTTGGGCGATGGCAACGGGCCAGTCAGTTTTACCGCGATGGCCGAGTATGAAGAAATCATCCATATGGATCTCCGTCTTTGGAAGAGAAACAATACTGACTTATAGCACCCTAGTGTTGGCAAGTTTGTCGTTTCGGCGCTCATCAACACCAATGCATCCAAAAACACGACATTGATAGTCCACTCGTTCACCGCGACACCACACGAAATCCTGGCCGAGTACGAGTCACAGACGGGATGCACATGGGAAAAGTCATACACGTCAGTCGAGCGGTTACGGCAGATCGAAAAGGAAGAGTATCAAGTCCACTCTCCGCTTGCGACCGTGGCAACGCTGCGACGGATCTGGACCGAAGGAGGAACCTTGTACAAATACTACGACGGCACGGTCCTGGGCCATATCGAAACCGAGACACTGGAGAGGCAGGTCGCGGCCAACATTCGCAAACAAGAGGAAGGCGAGGGCAATTTCCCCAGTCTGTTGAGGAAGTTGAGTCTCGTATGAAGGGGAGAGTGTGTGTTTCTGTGTCTAGCGAACATACTTCGTTGGAGTCAGTATTGCGTATTGATTGAACCGGTCACGAGGCATGATTGACGAAGGAAGCATCAGCGAGGCATTATTGTTTGGCCATGACTGACGGCAGTGAGTCTCGGCCTGCTGGAGTGCATATAGGAGTTGAATGGCATGTGTATGGGTGTATCTGTACCCCGTGATAGCATCGAGCGTGCATATATATCAGATTCATGGTCAGCCTCGGCATCTCACTTGTCCATCACGAATCATCCGGCATCCAGTCATTACCCCTTTCCGTGTACAGCTTCTCATCAACCATACAGGGGTATACGTTATACGGTATATTGTATATTATATACTTACTGTGGACATCAGCTATCACTCTGATCAACCAACATAACCCGTCAGAGCTGTGTTTATTCGCATATCGGCAGTTGGCTATTGACAAATGTCATTATAAGGGCGTACCGCCATTTCCGCACGCGAGTGGAGACGCAACGGCCATCGAAGATATCAACCACCGGACTTGAACACCTTTGCCCGTCTACACAGTATGTTATCTTTGTATTCGTGTCCATATTCATCTGTCCCAGGCTCTTCATGACTTTTTGAATAGCCAGCCAATCATTAAATGTGTGAGTCCTTTGGGCGTTCTGTTCCCCTTTTTGGCCGATTTAACAAGGGCTAGGAAAAAGCAATTCAGGGCTGGAGACAGCGAAATCAGAGGCAAGACAGGAGACCAGCAGAATCCCTTGACAAGGCTGGAAGAGAGGATACGATACGATACGAAACAGACCGTCAGGAGGAGAACGAGCAACACTCCTTTCAGCCGTCTATCTTCCATGAACAACATCCACTCAGGGGCCATCGCTCAAGGCTGAAGACAAGAAAGGCATACCACGATTCTCCTCCCACCACTTCTCAAGCACATACAACTTCTCAGCTTCTCAGCTTCTCAGCTTCCCAGCAGAGAGAAATGGCGATCAACAAGTTTCCATCCCCGCCCGCCCTACCACCGGGCAAGACCCAACACCACATTGTGGCCCTCGAAGCGATCCACTGCCCGATCCCAACGTTCGACTTCCCGCACACCATCGACCTGCACCCCCTGACGCGACCGGACCAAGTAAGCGAGCGCATCAAAGACGCGACCATCGTGATAGCATGCGTCGTGCCCGTGACGGCCGCAGACATGGACCACGCTCCCCATCTCGGCCTCATCGCCATCATGGCAGTCGGCATCGGCTGGGTCGACAAGCAAGACTGCGCACGCCGCGGCGTCACCGTGACGAATTGTATCTCGGGCAACGTCGACGCCGTGACCGAACACTTCCTCGCCCTCTACTTCGCAGCCCGGAAGCAGATCGTCGCCGCCCACACGTCCATCACCACATCGACCGAGTGGCGCGACCGAGGCACCCTGACCAAAGTCTTCTGGCCTTCCGGCCCGCCTATGGGCTGCGGCCAGGAAGTGCTGGGGATCATGGGCTACGGCTCGCTCGGGACGCGCATCGAGTCTCTCGCCCGGGCAGTCGGCTTCGGCGACATCTTGATCAGTGAGCGCAAAGACAAGGCCCCGCGACAAGGTAGAGTGTCCTTTGACGAGGTCCTCAGGAGAGCGACGACTATTTGTGTCTGTCTGCCCAAGGAGAACGATACCGTCGATTTGATCGCTGAGAAGGAGCTGCGTGCTATGCGCCCTGATGCCTTACTCGTCAATCTGGCGCGTGGTGGCATTGTCAATGAAGCTGCTCTGGCCAGAGCCTTGAGGGAGGGTTGGATCGCTTGTGCCGCTACGGATGTGCTTGAGGTTGAGCCTGGGTGGCCTGGGTCTGGGCCGTTGACGCCTGATCTGGCCAAGGGGGAGGCTGAAGTGCCGAATCTGACGATATGTGAGTATGATTTTGGTCTCGATTTGTCTGTCTGTCATGTCTATCATCATTGTCTACCTGTCTGTCTGTATCTGTCTGTCTGTCTGTCTGGATCTGTCTGTCTGGATCTGTCTGTCTGGATCTGTCTGTCTGGATCTGTCTGTCTGGATCTGTCTGTCTGGATCTGTCTGTCTGGATCTGTCTGTCTGGATCTGTCTGTCTGGATCTGTCTGTCTGGATCTGTCTGTCTGGATCTGTCTGTCTGGATCTGTCTGTCTGGATCTGTCTGTCTGGATCTGTCTGTCTGGATCTGTCTGTCTGGATCTGTCTGTCTCTATCTGTCTGTCTGGATCTGTCTGTCTCTACCTATCTGTCTGTATTACCTGTCTGTCTCTATCTGGTTTCTTCCATACAAACGCATCAGTCTCTCTCTTCCCTACCCTACCCAGTTTTGCTATTCTTTCATCACGCCCTACTCCTTTTCAGACCGTGTCAGCTAATTTCCTTTTCCTCCTCTTTCGCTTCTCCCACAGCACCCCATATCGCATGGTACACGCAATCCACGATCAAGAACTACCAGCGTCTCCTGAAGGAGGCGATCGAAGGCTGGGCCGCAGGCACATTACAGGAGTCTAGCGACAAAGTCAACAAGGTGGTCGTCGTGCATGCCGGCAAGATCTGGAGATGACAGTCTTCTTCCTCTTCGCCATTCCCCTAGTGATGACGCCTTTCTATGGTCGATCGCATATATGCGCCATATACCACACTCCATACCTATACTACATACCATATACCACATACCACATACTATATACCACACTCCATATACGATATCATATCTGTTCCTACAGTCGGGGTACTGGCTTGGTGTGATTGAGTGTGAAGATGATTGGATGGATGCTTTTGAGCGAACAGTCGAGACTTCCTTGGTTTAGACCTGGTGCATCGATAGACAGTTATTGTATTGCATTGCATTGCACTGCATTGCACTGCACTGCATTGCAGTCATGCCGTCCAATTGGAAAAGAAAAAAATCCAAGTTCAGATACCTACGTGCTGTTTCATTTCCCTCGAACGTTATAGGAAGGAAGGTCAACTAGGTAATCTTAACGGTACTATATGATGGTGGTGTTGGGAGTGCTGCTCATACGGTGACTTGCTGATCACGACAGACGGTGGACGGTGGACGGCGGATGGCAGAGGGCAGAGGGTACTGAGAAGAGAGAAGCTTACCATACCATTGTTCCTCATCGTATATTTGTGCTTCTTACCTACCTATAGAAGGTACTACACATATGGTATTGATATATGGGTCGACGAGAATACAATATAAGGGATGGGTATTCAGGGTGGCCTTGTTCGGGATTGCGAGCTGGATGGAGCATAAACGAGAGAATGAAGGGGAAGACTACAGACGATAGAAGTCGGACTATAGCCTTTTCTACTGAAGAATGTATTAAGAGATGGAACGTCCAAGAATCAACGATAGATACCCAGGAGAGGGGGAAAGACAGAGCGAAAAGTAGTCGCACAGACGAGGAACGGCGCTCTTCGACTGAGTAGAAGGAAATGAAGATAGATCGGTATCGTACCGACACTTTTTCGCATAGATATCAATCAACATTGACCTTTCGCTTTTGTCTTTCCTCTAGCCGTCTATCTTCCCGGTAACGATCAAATTCAGCCATGCCGCCAACCTATACCCAGCCCTTGCAATCTGCACTCTGGCCACATCCCCATGAGCCGTATAATAGCTACGACTTAAATCTCCACCGTCCTCTACCGCCTCGACTCCCCCAGCGAGAACATCACTGCAGACATAGCCATTCGCCTCCCTAGCCCAGCCCAGCGCGGTAGACAATGTATCGTTGATGGAGACCCCATCTAGCCAGGAATCAACATCCCAACCATAATCACCGGCGTTGATAGACGCCGTGAGATGCTTCGCGAACTTCTCAGCACTAGAATCCTGCGCCAGCTGCTCGACGATTTCCGTGTCCCAGATATGGTGCAGATTGGTATGCTCGCCGTCATAGCTGACGTTGATGGTATTCCCGCCCACGTCGAGCGCTTCGTCGTGTAATGGTTGATGCAGGTCTCCGATGAAATGAATGAGAAACTTGACTGCATCTGTGCTTATGGCCTGGTCAGTGCCAGTATCGGTATCCATGTCCAGCAGGATCGACGTATAATTGACAATAGCACTAATGCTGCATCCGGCATCACCGCAGTCTCGATCGTAATCTACCGAGCATGAAGTCGGCGGATTGTCGTTCGCGTCGATGTAGTGGAGAGGCGCTGACCAGCCGCCTGCCTTGGTATATCGGTACGAGTCTGCCCAGGTCGATACGTTCGCCATGTAGTCTGTCCGTGTGGATCCTAGGATGCTTTTGATTGTTGACTCGGTCGTCGATGAAACGTATGATTGAGCGATCCAGGCGATGGTTTCGTGTCCGAGTGTGCCCCATGCTTGTGCGGGTTTGAACCCCGTCGTCAGTGACAGAAGCAAAATGCCTCTGAAGGATAACGAGTACATCCTAATCTGAGTTCCTGGTTCTCTGCAATGAAGTGTCGTCTCCTGTGCGGTGAGCGGGTGTTTATATGTTGCATTGCATAGTGAGAGTGCATTCAGATCCACCGGATGAAGGTCCAGAATAGTCCTGTGCTCCGTTCTCGCAGAAATTAGAACGAGGATCTGCTTCTTCCGATTGACCCGCCTTCCTACCGCCTAGAGGATGGTGTTGCCGTGTGAGAAGATTGAAGTAGTAGCGGCCAGGGTGGCAGTGAGCACATTGGACCGGATAGATAGTTGTCAATTTTATCCAGTCGTTGCCATACGACCAATCACGATCCCTGAGCGTGCCAAGGCTGGATGCGGACAGGGGTTGATGTTCAAGTTCAGGTTTATCGTGTCGCTGCCAGGTCTGTGGCCAACAGGACTCCTGCCCGGCAAACAAGACAAGACACATCTCATTTCTGTTGGCTTCGCTTCGACAACAAGTTCAGGGCACTTCCTGCAAGGATGAATGCACATTGGTCCTTGCTCAAAGTATGCTTGACTGGGATGGTGAAGCTGTCGCCATTCTTCTTTGTGACTCGGAGCTTGATCTCGCCTTGGCCGCCCTTCTGGAGGACATCCCACAAACCTTCCGTGTCAACTTTGTCGCATGCATCAATTCGGTCATAATCTTCCTTGTTGGCAAAGGTCAAGGGGACCACTCCCTGCTTCTTCAGATTGGTTTCATGGATACGAGCGAAGCTTTTGGCCAGAATGACCTGCCCTCCAAGATATCTGGGTTGTAAGGCCGCGTGCTCCCTTGCCGAGCCTTCGCCATAATTATCCTCAGCCACGACGAGCCAATGCTGTCCGTTCTCCTTCCATTTCTTCGCAAGATCTGGAATGGACGACTTAGAACCATCATCATCATAGGCAACATTCGTTTCGCCAGTGGCAGCATTGATGGCACCAATCAGCGTGTTTTCGGCAATGTTGGGAAGATGACCTTTATACTTGAGCCATGGGCCGGCTGCTGAAATGGTATCGGTGGTGCATTGGCCTTTGACCTTGTATAGCACTTTCAATCCCTTCAGATCGCCTTCAGGGAAAGGCTCGAAAGGTTCCAAAAGAGCCAAACGGTCAGAATCAGGGTCCACGACGACTTCCACACTGGGATCCGGTTCGGCGGACGAAGGTAAGAACGCGGGATTGCCAACTGCGAATCCTGAACTTGGTAGCGAGGTGCCTTTCGGAGGCGTGAACTTGAACTTTTCGCCCGAGGGTAGTGGGATCTCGTCGGTCATTGGGTTGAACGAAGTAGAGCCGGAGTATGCAATAGCCGTGACGATCTCGGGAGACGCCAGGAAGCTCATAGTTCGAGGGTTCCCGTCGTTTCGACCAGGGAAGTTGCGGTTGTAAGAGCAGAGAATGGCATTTTCTTCACCCTTCTTGATGCCGTCCGTACGCTTCCATTGTCCGATGCAAGGGCCACAGGCATTTGCCAGCACCGTGCCGCCAGCGTCAGTGAATGTCTCGAGGGTCTTGTTATCCTCGAGTGTGGCGCGGACCTGCTCACTACCCGGGGTGATAAAGAAGTCGGACTTTGGCTTCAATCCGGCAGCTTGTGCTTGCTTGACCAGATCTTCCGCCCGCGTCATGTCCTCATACGAACTGTTGGTACAGCTTCCGATGAGCCCAGCAGAGAAAGTGTCTGGCCATTTGTTGGTCTGGACTGCCTCCTTGAATCTCGACAATGGCGTTGAAAGGTCGGGGGTAAAAGGTCCGTTGATGTGCGGTTCGAGGTCGGACAAGTTGATTGTAATTTCTTGATCGTACTCAACGCCTTCATCAGCCCGTAAAAAGTTGTACTTTGGAGATCCATACGCGATACCCTTAACAGCATCTAGGATCGGATCCCGGCCTGTAGCCTTCAGGTAAGGAATGTGGTTGTCAGAAAAGGGAAAGATTGAAGTTGTAGCTCCAACCTCGGCCCCCATATTACACACAGTGGCCATGCCAGTGCAGCTCAATGTTTCAACTCCAGGCCCATGATATTCGATAACGTAGCCGGTGCCGCCCCGAACGGTAAGTCGGCCCGCAAGGTGGAGGATCACGTCCTTCGGCGAGGTCCAACCGCTGAGCCTACCCTCTAGCCGGACACCCAGAATCTTGGGAGCCTTCAGTTCCCACGGGGCGTCAACAAGGGCATCAACTGCATCGGCTCCACCAACACCAATTGCAATAGCACCGAGTCCTCCAGCATTCGGTGTATGACTGTCTGTACCCAACATCATCAACCCTGGAGCGGCGTAGTTCTCCAACACTGTTTGATGTATAATGCCAGCCCCAGGGGGCCAGAACTCGATTCCATATCTCTTTGCGGCAGACTCGAGGAAATCAAATACTTCCTTGTTCCCAGCTATTGAGTTGGGAAGATCCGTGTCTGCTCCCTTTTCTCCAACTATCATATGGTCGCAGTGGATGCTGGCTGGAACTGCCGTGGACGGAAGATTGCAGGTCATGAATTGGAGAATGGCCATCTGGGCAGAGGCATCTTGCATAGCCACTCGATCTGGCTTTAGCTTGAGATTGGCGTTCCCACGAATACTTTTCCCATTGTCCGTGTTGGTCAATAGAGACTCTTCCGGGTTATCAAGGTGGGCGTAGAGGATTTTCTCGGCCAACGTGAGCTTCCGAGATCCCAGGATTACTCTGACGTCCTCGAACTTCTTCAGGATCTTCTGGTATGGCGGCACCGCCGCCTTCCTTCTTGGGGCGGCCGAGGACTGAGCGTGGACGGCGTACCCTCGACGAACTGCTCGTCGTGCATGAGAGCAGATGCCGAGATCGAGGGAACCTCTGGCTCCCGTGGGCCTCGCCCAGTGTAGTAGGCCAGACATCTTCAGCAATGTCCGTAGTTGAAGGGAGGTCAACAGCTGAGAGAGGTGCTGGCTCAGCTAAATAAATGACTGCGATTCTGGACCAATTTTTTTGTCTGCTTTGCCCGAGACCGGGGTAAAAGCGGGCCGAGGTGCGGGATGCCACCAATAGCAGCCCAGATATTATTTACGCCATTTCATTACATAGGGGCACTTATAAGCAGGTGTATATGTACCTACCTTCTGCACTGTGCATTACGTAGGAACTCGAAATGTTAAATGCTTTAGGACGCTTCGCTGGTTCAGACGCTCCGGCATCATAGCTGCACCTTCATTTGGAGATAGCAATCGAATGGTACTGGTATCAGGCACGCGTCTGCAAGGAGATGACCGCCCAATGTTAACTCCAGGCTTTTCCAGTTTGGCCCTGTGCGGGCTCCCAGCCTGTAAATCACCTGGCTCGTGTATGCTGCTTCCGGCAACACAAAGACCCTCTGGTTAGAGATCAGGCCTGTTCAAAGACACACTCGGTCGGGATAATGCTGTTGCACACTACCACAACAGTTCATGCCTCCTCATTCTCCTCCTCGGCGGCTGTTCTCAGCTCGTACGCGAGGTCATAACATTCCGCAAGCAGATCGTTGACGCTTCCTTGACCCTCTGGGATGTCCTTTCCAATCTGGAATTTTCCGTCCACCCGCATATTGTCGATGGAGTTAAGTTTCATGCTGTAGGGATATAATTCGCGGGGGTTAGAGACGCCTCCAGCCTTCTTGACTTCGATCAGGCACCTTCGTAAGGTCAAAAGCTGGTTGTAGATGGGAAGAAGGGCCTCTGAAACCGGCTCTGAGGCAACCAAGAGCTGGTAGATGGAGGCGTAGCCTCGGCGGATGAGATAAAGCAGGGTCTGGGGCATAAATCAGAATGAATTTCTCCAGAGAATGGGAGTACTCTTACTCTTTGTGCATGCAAATCTGCAGGATGACCCTCTGCATCGAAGAAGTTGCCATCCCGCCTGGAATCATCAATACGATCCAATTTTCGTTGCCACATGAACAAATCGGTTTCGCGGAGCGACCAGGCCTGTGTCATTGTCAAGCGGTCAAGCTGATTTCGGATTTCGATAAGTTGATCGTAAATATCCTTGAAGCGCTCATCAATCTTGCCTCTTCTGTTGCAGGGGTCAGTCTTGTTGCCACCAGCTTAATCAGCGCGATACACACCTCTCCTCGACCATGTCAGCGAATCTGAGGCACCTGTTCAGTAAAGGCACTACAAGGTCCTGTCCCGACGAAGGGTTGCCCGACTCGTCCGGGAGCTTGCCTTCTTTCATGGTGGACTGAATCTGTAGTAGTTGGCTGCGTAGCTCGTCCAGATCTTTCTGACTATACTGTAGCCACGCATAAGTAGTGGCCTGCTGAGGAATTCAAGAGGGCACAAACCTTGCTTCGGGTGTTCAACGCTGCAAGTGCGCGCAAGATGGAAACCAACTTCTCCCAGGTTGGTGTCATCTCTGGAGATAGAGTCGCGAGAAATTCTCGCAGTTCTTTTAACATTGCTTTGCAAACTTCCAGGCGTTGTTGTATCCTTGTCAGCAAGTGATGGGAGTATTTATCTTTGCCGTTTTCCAAAGTGGCCTCCATTTTGGCAAGGGTATTCTCCAGACTGCCTAGGTCCTTCTTGCTGTAAAAAGCCGCCTCTTTCAGGTGATAGCATAGTCGGATGATGTTTCCTGTCATGGCATACAGTGCGGGTGCCTCATTGTTGCGTCCAATAGCCATAAAGAATAATGAAATTAGTTGTAGACAGTCGTCTAGAACGGTATCGACTCGATTCTGCACCAGGCGCTCGCTTCCGCGGAGTTCGTTCAGGATGGAGACCTGCTCGATGATTTGCTCGTACAACGGAAGAACATCTGAGGATTTGATGTATGTGCTTTTGTCTTGCTTCAGAAGAAGTAGCTTGTCTCTGATCAAGAGCAGTGTGTCCAAGACCGGCTTCTCTTGGGGCCCTACGGGCGCGTTCGTGATGGGCGAGTCAGCCATGGTAGGTAATGAGGATGAAACGGTGTGTGGGAGGATCGAGGTGAGCGGCGACGGAGGTAGATACTCCAGCTGGTGGTAGGGTAAAGACCCTTGGTTGTTGTTGAGTCTGGATCGTTATCGAGGGAAAGATAAAGAGGGATGAATGGTGAGGAATGGTGAGGAATATGGTCTCTCTGGTTGCTGGAAGGTGGGTATAGGCTCTGTTCACTGCGCCGCAGGCGAGGAAACACCTATCAAGCGGGGGAGGGCGAGGGACATGGATACTAGTAGAGCATTAACACGCGGGCGATGAGTAGTGCACAGAGCAGAGCGCAGGCGGAAAGATAGTACCTAGTAACTAACCTATATAGGTAGTAGTATCTAATTATTACTGTATTTTATCACCTATTATGTGCACACACCCCTCTAAGTACTTACCTGCTCTTGACCTGACCTAGGTAGGGACCAAGGTAATGATGAAACTCGTCCATTATCACTATTAAATCGCAACATCCGGTAAGCTGATGCATCTTCTTGCCAGCGAGAGCGATTGCCAGAAGTTTCATAGAGCACCCTATATCAACCTGTTCACCCGCTCACCGGCTCACTAAAGGTGGTCACTCGAGAACTGGCCCCTTAGGGCTCAAGGCGATGGTGCACAATATGCTACCGTTTGAAAAGTGCCCCTCACCTTGGCGGATGCGCCGGTAGTACTGGATGTATCTTGGTACGTTCATGTACCTAAGGTAACGTAGGTACCTAAGGTACTTACCTAAGGTACCTATGGTAAAGGTTGGGGTGTGCAAAGGGAGGCACCTTTTGCTGACCCAGGCAGTAGTGAATACCTACCTAGGTAGGTAGTAAGGACATCAGCTCCAGGTATATGTTACAGTACCTACTTAGACTTCTAGACTTATTGGTATTGTACACTAGTAGTGCCTAAGGTAGGTACCTAGGTAGGGTACCTGGTAGTGTTCCGGCCAACCCCCACCATCCCTTCCTGTCGGCGCCGCGGGGTCCGGCCGGGGAACGTCTTCTACTACTTTTACAACTCAGGTAAGTCTGGGTGAAGAGCGGCCAGCCTTGCCAGCCTTGCATTGTGCGCGCTCTCTCTCGAATGTCCGACTGAAGACCTCATTTCCAGGGCTGTCAAAGTGGCTCTTTAACCGTGTCGATGTACACCATGATCTTCTGGAGAAACGTTACGAATTCTTTGTCACTATCAATCCAAACCGAGTCTGCCTTAGACATTTCCCCAGAATTATGGGTTGCTGCTGTAGAGTCCAGCATCAACACAATCTCGCTACGCGCTGTACATTGAAAGCACTATAGTCTGACCTTCACTAGTCTGCCTTACTGGCGTTTTGCGTGGAATATGAGAGACGTCGGCTACTGGGCTGGCTTTCCCCTCGCTGTCGATGTGGCGTGAGATGGCAACACGGTTCATTTCAGCCCAGTCGGACAAAGCAGGAGAAGCAAAGATCTCTGGTAAAAGCACAGCTACGCGATACACTGCCGAAGTCATGAGAGCGGTCCCTGCAGCGTCTCCATAGGCATATCCCGCAGAGGTTTGGAACGGACCGTCGAGATAATTCTTGAATAGGCCAGTCTTGCCATCTCGTGCCTGGCTATGGTGCAACTTAGCATCGAGGCAAGGATGCTGGTGGAGGACCGACTCAGTGGTGGTCTGAAAGCTCGTGTATCCTGCGGCAGTCAGTGCCGGCCGTTCGTCGAAATAACGTGTCTAGCATATTCCAGAGCTTGTACTTCCAAAAGGTCGATGTTGCTAGGCATCTTGCCATGTGGGAATGGTTCATCGCCGAACACCATCAGATCTGGATTCTTGAGCTCAGCATGGCCTCAACCAGAATGGCATATTCCCAAGCTTTGAGGTGATGGAGAGACCTTGCTCCAATACTTTGGCTGAATCAAAACCAGGATTTGTGACTCCCTCATGCGCCGAGATGAAAAGCCATATCGAACAACCATGTATGATCAATCCTTATGGCCCACAAGTGGCAACTGGCAACCTTGAAACTCTATCAGGCACCTTCAGAGGTTGCAATTGAACAACAAACTTGAACTGCGTGTCGACGGAGTGGTTTTAGACGGATGGCGCATCCAGTGAGTGATTGGTTGAATAAAGCAGCGACCATATCAACCCGTTTGAGCAACTGCACCGAAGCTGTAACGGAGATCACACCCAGAATTTCCTGACGGCTGCCACCGCTGCCATCGCTAACACGAAGTGTCCAAACGCTCGCTTAACAGCTCGGTACTGCATATCAGCTGACACTAGGTTCCAGGAATCTAGGTTGAGTTTCAAGAATGCAAGCTTAGCACCAACCCGCAACGATTCTCGTGGCAGCCCTCACTAACACACCTCCCTAGGTAGATCTAGCGGACTCCCAGCGTGCCCCTGCGATGAACAAGGGCCGAAATGGATTCGATCCAGACTTTGTCCCGAAACAGTACCATGGCCAGTCATACTCAGGGTTGGATCTTGCCCCCAAATTGTTGGTTGGGCGGTCGGGAATCGGCAAACGCGGCTCTCAGGTCAGATCGTCGATCCTTCTCCGGACCAACACTGATACGTACATCATGCTTCCCGCTGTAAACATTCGGGATACTATGCTTAGAGCCTCCCAAACAAATGCTGCAGACGCATTTCAAAGAAAGGAAGTGACAGCAGCGGGAAACAGAAACGAGAGGGAAAGAGGTAGACCTAGGAATATTCACTCAAAAGATGCCCGAGTTACATCAATGTTGGACGGAAGCGGAAGGGCCTGGACTTCCTGGAAATATTGGCGTCCGCCGCCGCCCGGGCGCTTCAGCCACCAAACTGACAGTGGACAAGGTGATGCCAACTGGGACCTCTACACCACGTACGCACTCGCAACCCAAATCCACTTCTTCCGCGCTGCTAAATGTCGATTGTGAATGGGCGGTAAACCAGGCGTCGGTTACCG
Organism: Exophiala sp. LBMH1013; assembly: GCA_024611085.1. Taxonomy (NCBI): domain Eukaryota; kingdom Fungi; phylum Ascomycota; class Eurotiomycetes; order Chaetothyriales; family Herpotrichiellaceae; genus Exophiala; species Exophiala sp. LBMH1013. The sequence continues at coordinate 1,743,233 of JAMFLB010000009.1, read as the reverse complement.
CAGGATCGTCATTATTCAACCTGCACGGCCCCATATTGCTGCCAGAATTGAAACTCTATGTGTTGTACCAAACTTCGTTTATCAGTCTATGCAAATTACCTCGTTTCCGTGTAAGCAAAGAACACGCAGACTATTGTCGCAACTTCAGAACATACCCTTACACAGGTGGTATGGTCTCAGCTGCCAACCGCAATTCTACTTACATTGGCACAAGACGTCTGGATAAAGGGTACCTCAGACAGCTTTACGTTACCAGGATGCAACCCGGTACACGGTTGACCATCGAAACAGTCAAACCTGATCAGCGCTTACAGGAAGTGACCTAGCGCATGTAACGAATCATCTCATATCAAAGCAATATCACGAGCGGCGTTCGCTATGGACGGAGATGTTTTCGACTCCATACGACTCGATCCCAAGTTCACGCTTAAGGAATTAGGGATATCCTCTTACCTGGGTCCGGAGGGGAAAGAGCAATTTAGAATTGAGCTCGATCAGGGGATTTGCTCTGGACTGAGGTGTCCCCAGGCCATCTTTGATACATCCACAGGCCGCTGGACGCTTTCGCAACAAGAACCGACAAATAATCACCTTGTCGGTCAATTCGCTACACAGCTTTCCCTCCGTGAAACTTCCCAGTGTTGGACCAAAACTCTCCCTCGAAATAAAGAATGGGAATGGGTTTTGGCCGGGGCGGATTGGGGCCATACGGACTTCGGACCTTTGTCGACCTGGCCCGTGTCGCTCCGCACTACCGTCAACCTGTTGTTAGCAGAGCCTGGTCCGGCTGTTATCTACTGGGGCCCATCGCTTTCTGCTTGCTTCAATTTGAGGGCATATGACGACATTAGAAGGAAACTCAAGGGACATGCTAACATCCAAGGACAGCCCTTCAAGGAAGTGTGGAAGGATGTCTGGCCGGACCTCGAACCATTTTATCTTGCAATGCAGGAGGAGCTGAAGCGTGGTTTGGTAAATGTGAATGTGGCATTCTTCCCTGAAGTTCAAGATGGCCGCAAGGAAGAAACATTCTGGGATGGGACGACTCTGCCAATTCGAGGAGAGAATGGCCAAATAGCTGGATACTACTGCAGGGCGATCGAAACAACCACTGAAACAGTCAGCAAGCGAAGATCAGACACCCTCTATGCAATATCTTCTTCCCCTGGACCTGACAGCGGCTCAGTATGGAATCACCTGTTCCGAGCTCTCGCAGCAAATGAGCATGACTTTCCCATGGCGTTTGCTTACGCGGCAGAGGAAAGCTCTTCGACGTGCATCTTGACCTTACAGGAATCGCTTGGACTACCGCCTCCTGGGCACCCTCTCGTCCCACTGCGCGTTGACATCTTCGAATCATCGACAGGATTCCCCTTTTATTATCGCAAAGTGAAAGCCTCACAAAAGCCCGTGATTCTTCACAAAGCCGATGGCTCGCTGCGTGATGCGCTCCTCGATGGCTTCGTGTGGCGTGGCTATGGTGAGAGGCCGGTCAGCATGGTTTTCATGCCAATCTCCGTTAGCAGCCGACTGCTTGGTATACTTGTGTTTGGGTGGAATCCGCGCCGCAAGTACCAGGCTGCAGACGATGTTTTCATCAACGCCCTATGTCGACAAGTATCAGCCACTATAGCTTTCGCCGTTGACCGCGAAGAAGCGCACCAGCTGGCCGAGAGGATGACCGTGCAGCTAGCAGATCGGGAAAGGCAAATCAGGGAAATCGCCGAACATGGTCCAGTGGGAATGATTCGGCTCACCCCCGACGGTAAGTTGATGAGTTAGCTTGGAAGCCCTTCCTCTTTTGCTGACTGTAAATCTAGGGAAAATCGTCTGGGCGAATCCCCAGTTTTATGCCATTACTGGCCACTCACTCGAAGACCAATACGAGTACTCCTTCACCGAAGTCCTTCACCCAGACGACCGCGAGTATTGCATGGGATATTGGTTAGGTATGGTAGAGCAGCACAGGTCGATCGAGCAGGAATTCCGCTTGAATCGAAAGTGGCTTCCTCCGCCTACTGCAGGTAATCCTAACCCTCAGGAAGAGCATTGCTGGATCTTGTCAAATGCGTTTCCAGTAATCGAGAATGGTGTCATACAGAGCGTGGTTGGCTGCGTCACCGACATCAGCCGTACTAAATGGACAGAAGAGGTGCAGAGTCGGCTGGCTGTTGAAGCAATAGAAGCTCGCAGGTTACAGGAGGCCTTCATTGACGTTGTGTCGCATGAAATGAGAAACCCTCTGTCGGCAATCACCCAACTGGCTGATGGGATCGCTGCATCTCTTCACGGTTCTAGTCGAGTCGACGGTTCGAGCAATGCTGCCCTCGATATCGTTCGGGAAAATGTCGAAAACGCCAAAACGATCCTGCTCTGTGCCGCCCACCAGAAGAGAATCATCGATGACGTCCTTACGCTGTCGAAACTCGATTCTCAGCTTCTTTCCATCACTCCGGTTGTTGTTCAGCCACACTCGGTGGTGGATTCCGCGCTGACAATGTTCCACGCCGAATTCGAAACAAATTCAATAACGGTTGAGAATATCGTGGACGACATGTACTTACAATGCGGTGTGGATTGGGTTTCAATAGACCCTGCGCGGCTCACGCAAATTTTCATCAACCTTCTCACCAACGCCATCAAATTCACGAAAACGGAGAAAGTCCGAAAGATCACGGTCGGCCGGTCAGCGTTCAGAAGTCATCCGCCACCGGACATCAAAGGGGTCAAATGGTTCCGAAGCGACCCAGGCAGGAGAGACAAAAAGCCATCAGCCGACCACCAGGAGGATGGGGATGTCGTATATCTGCTCTTCTCTGTTTCAGACACTGGAAAGGGTATGGAACAGGAGGAGATGGCAAGGCTATTCCACCGGTTCCAACAAGGCACGGAGAAGACACATATCAAATATGGCGGATCCGGGCTGGGCTTGTTCGTCTCGCGCGAACTCACGGAGAACATGGGTGGTGAGATAGGGGTTATCTCTGAGCCAGGCAAAGGAAGCACATTCGCCTTCTACATTGCGGCACGCAAAGCGGCAGCTCCACAGGATCACGCTCAGATGCTGCAATCGCCTAGCTCGCCGAATGTCTCGCGACGGCCATCCCTTTCGCGGCGAATAACGGGTCCCAAAGCCCAGCAGCGGTTCCAGCAGCCTACTGTTCCGGAAGAACCGCCACCTGTGCGTATCCTGCTCGTCGAAGACAATGTCATCAACACCCAAGTGCTCACCAAGCAACTCGAAAGAATGGGTTGTACCGTTCACACTGCCAAGCACGGTGCTGAAGCGCTGGATTTCCTCCCGCGCTTGAAGGCCTGGCAGGCGCCCACGGCGGCCTGCGACAACGACGATCCCTCTTCCAACCTCGACCTCGACATCGACTGTATCCTGATGGATGTGGACATGCCGGTCCTGGACGGCCTCACCTGTACACGCCGTATCCGCGAGTTGCAGCACCAAGGTCTGTTGACCAAACGAGTCCCCATCATCGCCATCACGGCCAATGCCAGGGACGACCAGATCGAAGCGGCCTTTGAGGCCGGCGTCGATGCCGTACTGCCCAAGCCGTTTCGCGCTATGGATGTACTGTGGAAAATCGACGAGCTGGTTCAAGCGGACGCCTCTCGACAGCGTCACATATGATGGATGGATGATACTGACATATCGGCGAAAAAGGCCTTGAATGAAAGAATGGTAGCGACGGCGCGGAAGGGTCTACAGGGTCACAGTACTTGGACAGGTACGATATAGATTGGACCAGTTGTTAATGGTCCCGGTCCACGCCTGGGGCATTGGGTCATCCAGGAGTTCTTATTATTTCTTCGAGCTCGTGCTGTCAACTGGGCTGGGCGAGCAACGTATTATAGCTCACGAATAGACGGGAACTGGTGTCTCCTCTCGATTGTTTGAGGCCTTGACTTTACAATTGATCCTCGTCATATGGATCTGGCATGTCCTCATCACGACCCCACGCACTGGCATGTTGAGGGCCACTTGTCGTAACGCCATTTTCCTTTATCGTCTGTGCCGGCTGGTCGTGTTCTTCGTCCTCGTAATGCTCTCCTTCATCCTCGTCACCCTCTTCTTGATCCCCATCTCCCTCATCTTCAGTGACACTCACATCCTCCGCCTCACTTCCCAGCTCTTCAGCGACAAGATTGCGACCTTTCAATTTCTTTTCTATTTTCCGCTCATACTGCGCCTCCTCTTCACTTTCTCCTTCACTTCCGCTTCCGTCGCTTTCACCGTCGCTGCCAGGATCGTAATCCTCCTCTTCTTCATCCTCTTCGTCTTCAAGCTGCTGCTGTGCCTTTTCCAGCTCGGTGCGCGTATCTTCTTCATCCCCTGGGTCGGCGGCTGTCCCGTCGACGGGTACCTTTCCATTTGCAGCAGCGGCGTTTGCCTTCTTAGTAGCCCGCCGCGACTCGGCAAGACTTGCATCCTGCAAGCCATGCCGTTTAACATAAGCGTCTATTCCCGGAAAATCGGCTTGGTCGAGCATGGAAAACTCCACCTCCTGGATAGGATTATTGGCAGGATCCAACTGACCGTCCACAGGCTGTCTGTATGCGATATTGAGGTTGAAAGTGCGCTGCAAGACCGAAGTGTAGGAAATCGACTCAATGTCCTCGAACGCAAAAAATGATAAAGGTTTCTTGAACCCAAAGAAGATGCCGTTTTGTAAGAAGAATAGATATCCGTCTTTACTGCCCCGGAACGCTTTGACATGGTACGCCTTGTCGCCCTTTCTGTGCGACTCGGGTTTCGCACTGGCGAATTCTTCGGCGGTCGGGTAGGTGAGGGCGATTCCGTTGCTCTTCTGCAAGACGAAATCCAAGGCTGTCTCGAGTACGTCGTCTGGACCCGCGGCGATTTTGGCCAGGTCGGGGCTAGAGATGTGACATGACTTCAAGGGGCCGTGGTTGACCGTGAATATAATCGGTTCGGAGACGGTGCCTGAATCCGGCTTCGGGAGAAGGCAGAAGTTATACTGTTTCGCCGCCTTTTCGGGCACAGGTAGCCGTAGCGCATAGGCGAATTGGTCAAGGGGGATTTCCATCTCGACTTCGCTGGTGGCAGGGTTTCGTGTGAACAATGTAAAGACTGTCTCTTGGTCGTGGATCGATGTCCCATACTGCGCGATTCCTAGATGCAGTTTCTTCCTCTGTGGTAGGGCGAATGATATATCTCTTGCTTCTAGAATCACTTGGCGAGTCTGGTTCTGGATCTGACTGTTGTGTGAGGAGGCGACGGCGAGCGAGCCGTTCATCAGTTTGCGTTTCTTGGACGCATGTTGGTCGTCGTCGGCGCTTCCGCCATTCTGCAGGCCCTGCAAGCTGCTGAGGTGGTACTGAGCGATATCGTCGAAAAGGGTTTCATACTGGGGCGTGGCGCCTGTGTAAAGAAGGGCTCATCAGCATAGGATGCGCCGGGTGGGCGTAGAACGGAATGATCATGGTGTTGCAAAGGAACAGGGAGTAAGTGGTCGGGGAACTCACTGATGGCATCAAAGATCCTCTTCCTCAATTGACTGCTGCTCTCAAAGGCGCGATCTATCACACTGACTGCAGGCATCGCGCGTGTATTTGTCGTCGCCCCCTGGATTTGAGGCTGTAGTTGCGCCCAAGAAATGTCGATGTGAAGGGCTTAGGGTGCTTTGGAAAGGGTCGGAGGCTGCCATTATTACGGATATTCATTCTTGTCCGCTGGGCGGCTGCATCTCGCGACGTGCCCCTGACGCGTTCGGCCTTGTTCGCTAGCTCTACTGATACTGTACGACAACGGCTGTGCCACCGCCTCCAGGGCATTCGTGTTGATTGAAGCGTTGCTTCGGTAGCTAGCAGCGAGTGGAATCTTCATCACGCAAGGTATATCCATTAGCAGGTAACTTGGCGCAGGCTATCTAGACATATTCTCCCTGGTCAAACCGCTCTTTCGGCCAGAATCTCGCCCTGATGGCATTGCCGTTGAAGATACGCCCTTCCAATGCATTGACTGCCCGTAATGCACTCAATTGGCTCACAAAATGCACAAACACCAGCGGCTCGCCCTCTTCGGTCTCGGGTCGATGAATGTAGACTCGCTGAACGCTTCCGTACTTCTCACCACATTCCTCGCCGATTTCTTGCATGATTCCTCCCTCCCCTTCAGCAAGCTCCTCGTCCAGATCGAGGCCATTTAGCATGCCTTCAAGGCGAACCACCTCGGACATGGCACCAAATTTGCCTTCTTCTTCCGCTTGAGCAGATTTAGATTTCTTACCACCCAGGATCTTGCCTGTGCTTGCAGGTGTGGCATAACCGCCACCCTCGGCATCCGATTTCTTCTTTCGCTTGTCGACCTTTGCGTACAATGGATTAATGATCCCACTTCCCTGTGCACCCAGACCTTGACCCTTGCTCCAGCCATATTTGGACATCAGGCGTTCCGCAAACCCTGCTTGGCCCGGGCGTCTCGACCGTGCCTCGTCAGTGCCATTGTCAGCCTCTGGTTCCGACTGCGCAAGCTTCTCTTCCAGCTCAGCTTCAGAAGCAGGGATCTCTTCGGGTGCAGCAGGGAGATTATAGCGAACGGGCGGTCGCGAAATCTGGCCGAGTGGTGCAGGCGGAAGAGGAATCTGGGCCGGTTGCGTCTGCGCTAGTCGCACCCGACGCAGATAAGCATCCTCGCCGGTCGCATCGTCTGGCACTTCAGAAGGCGGCGGAGGAGGTGATGGCAATGCTGGAGGGTTTTCATCATTCAGGTTTGGAGGAGGAGCAAAAGACATGCCCGGCGGAGCGAATTGTCCTAGAAAAGATCAGCGAGCTGTACTCGGAACTGTTCATCCTGCCCTTACTGTTCATGGTGCGGCCATCGTCATCATCTGCTGAATCGGTGGTATCCCGGCGTTTGATGCGATGTCTATAAAGCAAATCCTTCCACTCTCTGACCTCGCGAATCTTTTCCTCGCTGTGTTTGTATTCCTCGTAGTTGTTTGGCCGACTTGGGTCATAGATATCGTCCCAATTCTGAACGAAGCCGACGGTGTCCTTGTTCTTCTTGCGCTTCTTCCGAGTTGCGCGCGGTCGCTGGCTCGTGTAAAATTGGTTGACGTCGTCCTCGTCGGACGCGGCTGTCCAGTCTGCGAGAGTTGTCTTGGGCGCTGACGGCCGAGCATGTCTTGGGTCCGTCGAAGCGTTTTCTGAGGGCTCGGATTGTGGCACTGTTGGGGCAGAAGGAGTCGATGAGGACAGTGCCGCGAATTTGCCTGCAATGGCTTTCGCCTTTGCTTTCTGAGCCGCAACTTGTGGTCTTTTCGTGGGTTGGAATCTCAAGGAAGCTGCATATCACCAAAGCGCATGGCACACGTGAGCAAATCCGTTCAGCAAACCTTTAGGTCCTTACGACAAATGTATGTACCAGCGAGTGCTTGCTGTTTCTTCGCAGCTTCATCTTGTTCAGGAGAGCCTTCGGCTGGCCTGGTGTACGACACTGGCGCGCTCGAGATCGTGCCCGCAGTCGCACTGTTGGGATCGAGCAGGTTGGCGTAAAGCGACAGTCCTGCTCTTGATGGTGTCGGGGCGCTGTTCGCCATGAGGACGGCTGCGCGTGTTACGGGTTGGCCGACCCTCGAGGGACTCTGCGCAGTCCGAAAAAGGTGTAGGGTTCTGTCGTCTTGCAGTCTCGTGACGATAGGCGGACGGTTCTCGGAGGAAGATAAGGGTGAATACGGGGCATGCAAAGATGAGGAGTTGGAGAGAACCCGTGATGGGCTGACTGGGATGTGATCGGGATCTGTATGCGGGCAGCCACCAATCGATGAAGCAGGAGATGTATGTAGCAGGGGAGAGCTGAGCTCTTTTGTTGTTTCTTCGGGTGGTGTTGGAAAAGTTGAAGCAGAAATCAACACCCGATGCTACAGTACTTGTCCAATATCAAGATGGCTTCGAAGACACATGCTCATACCACGTCCGTCGCTTCTAACGATGGGCTCCGCAGATGGCACTGGGACGGCCACCACTGCACGTCGTTACTTTTCTCCATCTAACAAAATCAATGTTGAGATAGCCTCCCATCACGTCATTCCGATATCTTTATATTTTGTGTTTCTCATGTCTTGCTGCTCATAGATAGTAAATAGACCGTCTATCCGGAGCTCAGTGTCCTTCCTTTCTCGATCCATTCCCCTTCCCTCGCATTGGAGGAGTGTTTCCGCGATGGCCACTTCCACCCTCTCCACGTCGTTCTCGGGCACCTCCTCTAGCCCGGCGATCATCATACCTACGAAGCCCAATGCTCTGACTGTGTCATACCAGCAACTGACGCAAGATGTCCGCGACTTTCAGGCGAAACTTGCCCAGCTTGGGATCCAGAACGGCGATGCCGTTTCGATTGCTTTGCCCAATAGCTACGAGTTCATTGTCTCTTTCCTTGCGACTTCCTGGCAGCGAGCAATTGCCGCTCCTCTGAATGCAGCCTACAAACAAGACGAATTCGAGTTCTATATTGAAGACTTGTCCTCGGCAGTGGTGATTTTACCTAAGGGGTCATACGACAAGAACGGCCCGGCAGTGCGGGCAGCAAGGAAATACAATGCCGCCATTGCCGAATTATACCTGGATAGGTCGAAGTTGGTTTTGGACGTGAAAGCGAAAGGGAAACTGGCGCAGAGACAATCTCAACCAGTAGCTCATGCTCAATCCGAGGATGTTGCTTTGGTGTTGCACACGAGCGGTACCACTGGACGACCTAAAGCTGTTCCTTTGACCCATCGCAACCTCACAAGGACGATGCTAAACATCCAGAATACGTATGAGCTCACGCCGGAAGATCGAACAATGCTGGTTATGCCGCTCTTCCACGTCCATGGGCTTCTGGCTGGCTTCCTCGCACCCTTGAAAGCCGGTGGCTCTGTCATTGTCCCACCGTCATTCTCCGCAAGGTCTTTCTGGGACGACTTTATCACCCATAAAGCGAACTGGTATACTGCTGTACCTACGATACACCAGATTCTCCTAAAGAATCCGCCACCGAACCCCAAGCCAGTGATCCGATTCATCAGGTCTTGTTCATCACCGCTATCCCCAAAGACTTTCCGAGAGCTCGAGGAGACTTACGGCGCCCCTGTTCTGGAAGCCTATGCTATGACAGAAGCGGCACATCAGATGACCTCCAATCCACTCCCTCATAAAGGAAAGCGGAAGCCGGGGAGTGTGGGCATCGGTCAAGGAGTGGAGGTCAAGATTCTCGACGATCAAGGTGACGAAGTGCCCCAAGGAACAGCAGCAGAAATTTGCATTCGAGGCGAGAATGTCACCAAAGGCTACCTCAACAACGAGAAGGCGAATAAGGAGGCGTTTACGAAAGGAGGCTTCTTCCGGACTGGAGATCAGGGCAAGAAAGATGAAGATGGCTATGTCTACATCACTGGAAGAATAAAAGAACTGATCAATCGTGGAGGTGAGAAGATCAGCCCAATCGAGCTGGACCATGTGATTGCCACGCATCCGGGAGTTTCAGAGGCCGTGAGCTTTGCTATTCCTTCCGAACTATACGGCCAAGAAGTCGGGGTTGCAGTTGTTCCCAAACCTGGAAAAAGCGTGACAGAGGAAGAGATCACGGAGTATGTTGCTAGCAAGACGGCGAAATTCAAGAAACCCAGCAGAGTGAGTCCCATCAAGGACACCAGATTCTTTTACAGCCTACTGACTTGACGTTAGGTTTGGATTTTAAAGGAGATACCCAAGACAGCCACAGGCAAGATACAGCGGAGAAAGGTGGCCGATTCGTTGTTGGCCAAGGATACACCTAGACCGAAGCTGTAGTGGCTTTTCCATCGGAAAGAGTTGAATTGTCACCATATAGAGATGTATAGAGCCGGGGCATTGCATAACGTAGGTACAGGGGAAAGTGCAAGAATACAATCTGTCCGGATTGCTTCCTACCAACACTTCATTCTCATGTGATAGTCGTACTTGCGCGTTCGTTCTGACCCAAGAACAGCCAACCGTTGCTCTCTGTACACTGTGTTAATGTACCTAACGGTAGAAGGGGCGGAGAGGTCTGATCAAGACGAATCCCGCTGCGATGTCGGATGTCGCCCGTTCTGCACTTTCTCCAACGCCTCGGCCCGACGACCGGTCGGTCTTCTTGATTCAGGTACCAACTACAAGTATATCCACCATCTCCCACCATGTGCCCGTTTACTTTGATAGTCGTAAGTACCTAGCACTCTTCGGCTCCTCCATGTCTCTCGCATTTCGTAGCTACAGAGCCCATACGCCTCGTCTACAGTCCAGTCTCAGACCGAACTCTTGTCTACCTCTCACTCGACCAAGCAGTCCGTTCACCGCTGGCCCCATCCTCCGCTTCTCCCGGATGTCTTCCAGCGCACCCACTGCGGAGTGGCTTGTCCATGTTCCTGATTTCCCAGGTGCACTGGAGAAGCGCCTCGCCGTTCGACCTGAGCATTTGTCCAACCTCAAGCCCAAGATCGAGGAGGGCGTCGTGGTGTTTGGAGGGGCGACCTTGTCAAAACAACCTGGTCCGGGAGAGTCTCCTGATATGACGGGGAGCGTGATGCTCATCAAGGCAGAGAGTGAGGAGAAGGTGCGGGAAGCGTTGGAAAACGACCCTTATACCAAAGGCGGAGCTTGGGATGTGAAGAATGCAAAAATCTACCCGTTCAAGACTGCTGTCAGGACCGCTCTATGAGAGGACGCTAGATATTACCTGGATGTGACCAGAGTTGAAGAACCAGTACGGAAGCGAGGAGAATAACGGCATTCCAAGTTGCGAGCTCTGCCGGTTGACTTCGGCTCTAGCTGCGCCCTGGGCTCTGGGCTCCGGGCTTCAAGAGGTTTCCTGGATCAACAAACCGCTATGCTGTCGTGTCTCAGGCTGGGCTCAGCAGATATACGGATGACATGTGGCTTTCTGCCTCCTTAAGAACGGTGGCAAAGGGGGATTTGATCTGTGCAGGTAGATATAAGGTTGCTGGCTGTTGGTATCAGGCTTCAGCTGCTATGGGAGCATGGTGCCGCAGTTTGAACCCTCGAGATGAAAACAAAAATGAGACCAATCTGACAATTCAGCCGTTTGCAAAGCTGTGCGTGACTATCATCGAGTCACGTTCACTACTAATGAGACATCGCACGAGGCTGGAGTGAGACTGGAATTCAGTGACGTGCGCTTCGACTTCAAGTTCATGGTACACCAGTGTCTTGCCATTCCTGCAGGTTGCCGGGCTCATACTGCCTCTTCTGCCTGCTTCTCAGCATTCATCTGCCCTCTTGAAATCTGGTCATTGGCATCAAACTTGTCCTTGCAAACTTGCTCCAGAAGTGTCAAACAGTCCCTCTCAAACCTTCCCCTTCATCTATCACCTTGCAGCGCAGGCAGAGTCCGACAGCACCAATCACTCACTCCGAACTCCAAGCATCAGCCTACTCTACACAATGAAGTTTCTCGTCTTCCTCTTCTCCTTTGCGGTCCTCATGTTCTCCTCCGTCCTTGCCCAGCAACAGGCCACCGATGCTCCTATCACCGAGAACAATCCCAAGATGACCACTTTCCAAGCCATCCTACAAGAGCAAAACCCCATCCAAGGCCAAATCACCGGTGTTTCCAACGACAACGGCACAGGAGTGAACTTCAATATCAACTTCTACGACTTCCCAGACGCGGCGATCGGTCCGTTCAGTAAGTACAGAGCCTCTCCCCCCATCTATCCACCGTTCCACCAGCTATCGCTCCTCCCTACCTACGTGTCCCAATCTGACCTTGTGTTTCTCAGAGTACCACATCCATGAACTCCCTGTCCCTATGGACGGCAACTGCACCGGCACGGGCGGCCATCTCTCGCCCTACGGACGCAACGATACCCCACCCTGCAACGCCTCTCAGCCGAATACATGCCAGCCAGGAGATCTGAGCGGCAAACATGGCAGCATCAATGGCACGGCAAGCGAGAAGAAGTTCCAAACCGTGTACCTCGATCTATATGTTTCGACGGATCCGCAATCAAAGTCGTTCTTCGGCAACAGAAGTGTCGTGATACATGCCGCAAATGGCACGAGATTGAATTGTGGCAATTTCACACAGCAGCTGGCGTCGAACATGACGAGCGGTGGAACTTCTACAACCACCGGCGGTACTGCTACTGCTTCTGCTACTGCTACTGCTGCCCAGACAGGCTCAGCAATGGGTCTGGGGCATGCGTCCTGTGGTGTGCTTGTGCTGGTGGCTGCCACGTTGGCCTTTGCAATCGGGACTGTGTAGGATGGGAAGCTCAAAACTCGGATGATCAGAACTCGGATGATCGGGAACCACCAGATCAGCAGAAAGAAGCATGTATGAAATAGAAGCCTCGACATCAGGTCTGCGGGCGGAGATACCATTGATCAACGGTACAAGTAATTACCTGGTGCTCAAGGAAGCGCAATGAACAATGTCAGTCAATGCTCATTTAGGCAAACATGAACCATCCATAAAAGAAATGCCTCCCTGTTCCAAGCATACCCCTTTCCAGCCAGCAGGTATCTCCTATGAGAGCAAGTCCAAGAAAACGAACACCACAACAAAAGGCCACGGGCATTACACAGGTACACTTTCAGTGAGACAGCAATACCACTGACCGTTTGTCAATCCAAATGCATCAAATCATTTCTTCTAATAGTTCATGTTTTCATAGCCGCTCATCCGGCCGACGCGTGCCAGCCATGAACGAAGCAGACACATATATCCCTATCCCTCCCCGTCAACGCAACACCGTGGACATGAAGAAGAGGCATGTGAATCCTCATGTCCATCTTCAACCAAGTCTCTGCAAGAAGCCCATCTGGATCAACCTCTCGACATCGCCATGCCTGACGTAGAACTGACTATTCTTCGTCAGATTGATTGCGCCGTACTCTGTCTGAATCTCCCCCCGCATCCTTCAGCACACGCACATCGATGAACAAATCGCGCGGCGGCTCCAGCGGGCCCGTGAGATCGATATCCGTCCATTGGCCTTTATACTGGGCGAGCAGATCGACGTAGCGGCGAAAATACGATTCTTCCTCTGGACTCAGCGAATCCTGTGCCGGTTGTTGTTGTTGCTGCTTGTTTTGTGCGTGTGGCGCATGTGTTGTTTGGTCTGCATGTCCTTGTGTCTGTCCAGCGCCAGCGCCATCATGCGCATTATGTAATTCGTCCAACAGATCTCTTCCCCTCCCACGCCATAGCTTCCAGCCGTTCAGCCCGCACGCGGTGGTAAGCCAGCAGACAGCGCTTGTTGCGGCGCATGCTGAGATGGTCGACGAGCAGAGCACATGCCGTGGCCGGGTGGTCGGCTGGGTTGAATGTGCTTTGGCTGCTTCCGGTGTCTGGGTCGATGGTGTTGAAGGGCTCGAGGATCCGCGTCACGTCGCGGTCCAAGTCGCGCACTTCCCGGACAATCGAGCGCACTAGTTCGGTTTGGTACGGCGGGAGCGCGGGGAGTGTCTGGGTGCGTTTGGCATGTTGTACCTAGATCCCATGAGAGCATCACAAGAGGTCAGCACGGTGCGAGATTGCCTCCGGGAGGAAGGGGAGATGATGTGCTGCTGCTGGTGGTGGTGATGAGAGTGTGTGTGCTTAGAACTTACGAGCTTGTTCCCAAGCTCTCCGTGCATTTGGGATCACATAGGAGATTCTTTGCTGGAGGGAGAACCAAATTGATTCGGCTGCTGTTACTGCTGGTACTGCTGGTTGGAAAGCATTCGACGTGAGTGTACTATGTACTGTGTAGTAGTCAGTTCCTTGGTTTGTATGACCCGGACGTGGGGTTGAAGTGCAAAACCCGCCGCGCGACCGGACGCGTTTGTCCAGTCCGCCAATCAGATGTCGCGGATGGCTGCGGTTCGGCATTGGAATGTGTTCTGCTAAATAAGCCTCTTCAAAAGAACAGTACCTACATATATAACAGTACCTGTTGTTTGCCCTGAAGAGGGAATCTTCTTCAACTTGCTTCATATATCCCTCAGTAGCCGACTTGCTTGAGAGTAACACCGCACTCGGTCAACTTGGTAGGTTATACAGCCCCGGTGCACCTACCGGCTCTGCCTATGACCAACCATGCCCGGTCGGCTCCCCTTGCTTCTCAGCCTCGTGGGAGAAACGCAAACCCTACAGGTCAAGATCAGCGTGGAAGTTGGCCAGCAGAAGTACCCCCATGAAGACTGCCTGATGCTGCGCTCCAGAAGAGCTACAGTGTTCATCGACGCAACGCTAGGTGTGATCATTCTCCCCTAGTATGCCGAGGATAAATGCCGCTCACTATGATCACTTCTGATGACTCTTGAGGCGTCCATCGTATCGAAGCGCAATAACATACAGTCTTTCTCCAACTTCTGCCCGGCAAATTCCTGAGCTTCTACACCGGTTCCTGAGCTAGTAAAGTCACATGGCGCCAACTTCTGTGTCTTCAATCCTTGTGATCCAGGCGTTGCTATTCCGCACTCCACACATCCATTTGTTCCAGAGAGTATTTGGAATGAGTGGGTAAAAGCGCAACCAGTTCATGGTGACTAACTTCATGTCTCCCTTACCTATTATCTGGATTGGCACTGGTGGTGAAACCCGGGTCAGGGGGCAACGGTTGACCAATCAATGCGTGTCAAGAGGCTCCAGCTCTTCTTTTCATCTGAAGATGCTGGGCCTGCATTATGAGGGACGTCGGGTAGAAAGCCCCGGACGTATCAGGCTACAGCAAGGTCGCCTGGGAAGATGCCAACGGTCATAGCGACGTACATGGTCTTGTTCTGATCCCCTAGCTGTGAATAGACATTGGAGACACGCCTTGCATGTAGAGCGGTACCGACGGCGACTTGACGAGAGGAGGCCAATAGCAACATGCTCTGTCTCTTTTGTGGCGCAAATGTCAAGTGGACCAGAGGAGAGAACGGAGAACCCTGTCTGTGGAGAAGTTGGGGGCGCATGCATGGTGAGGCTTGCAAGGGGTTCTAGAAGTATTTGTCAATAGCAGAATTGCTGCTTACCTGAGGATCGGCCATAAGGCCTGGTGTCAGAATCTGCGGGATGCGATGCTGGATTTGGATACTGGAGGAATTAGAGACATGGTGATACCGCTCGATGCGACAGAAACGTGGGCGGCGGCCATTGCGCCAATAGATGTAGGGACCAGTCAACGAACTGCCTGTACGCTGATTTGCAGTACCCAGGATGACTTGCATGTCATGCATGATCGTAAAAGCTTCCGAGCCAATTGTCCAGGAGCGTCTTGGGTACCCCAGTCATCGTGAAGCAAGGGATAATGCCACGGCAGGAAGGTTGTTGCGCCATTATTCCGCTCGCATAGGATGATGCCCGTGACAGTATGGCCCGCCAATCCTTGACTTCCTACTCTTTGGAAGCGGAGTCGAGACTGCATATCGTTTACCACTGGCAAGGGTAGGTTCAAATACAACCCTCTGCATGTCCTGCTGTGGGTTTCTGAGAGAAAGAGTCCCAAAGGCAAAGGAGCCACAGGAGGGCTCTTACGATTATACGAGAACAGTCCTGGAATTTCCCAGCTTTTGTAATGGTATGGAGTAGGCCGGGAAAGCGTTGTTGGATTCGGCGAAGGTCTTGGTGAAGAGGGATGAAACCTTTTCCGCACTTTTGGTGGCTGCAAGATAGTCGATCTGCAACATAGCGCTCGGGGAGCAACAGAGATGGTCCTTGTGGAGGGTGAACGTGGTACAGTGCGGATTTCCCGACCCGGAGCTTGCTGGACGAGTTGACCAGAGGCGCAGTAGTCACTGAGATACAGCACGCCATATCTGCGCGTCCGCAGTTCAGATATCAGGCTCCCAGCAGCTTAAGGAAAGCTCGAGGCTGCCATATAACCCCAATGTAACATGGCACACGCTGATCTCAGACACAGGGCCCGGTTGAGGCATCTGGAGGCTAAAAGCCATCCAGCCAGGTATAAGAGCACGTACATACGTGTTTGTAAAAGGTAGCGACCGCGGATTGGTCGGCCCAGTAAAGATGAAACTGTAGTACTCTTTTCCGCCGGGCTAATGCCATACTTGCGCAAGACTTAGACAAGGTTGATTGAGCAGTGTCGTTGTGGATCTGGAAGCGGTTCCGTAAAGGCTGAAGCATTGGAATGCGGGAGCGGGCCGACTACGGCCAACAATTCGGTCTCGGAGATGCCAATGTGCAAAGTCTCGTCTGCTCAATACTGTAAAGCTTCTAGAGGAAGTATCGACTGCGAGTATGCTGTTCAGATGCATGTCCGGAGATACCAGTCCCTCTCTTGAGCCGACGGTATGCAGCTGAAAACGGCGAGGGAAGCCATGATCTCTATAAGGCCGGGGAAGTCGGTTTGCAGCGTATCGGAGAATATGGAATGTGGCAGCCAGTTCCACGGCGATCATGCGCCTAGCCGCCGTCATATTCTGTGTTCGTGGTACAGAGAACCCCTGGTAGCCAATGAGACTTGACTAGCAATCGGTAAAGCACCCGGTCGGTCAGGATCAAGACCCAGGCCAGAATCAATGCTTGCAGCCTGAGTCCAAGACAGTAGACGGCAGAGGAATTCGACTGACCGGCAATGGCCGCAATCGTAAACAGGTATCGTAGAGCTGTAAGGAATGTGACTGGTGGCCCGAGCACAGCCGAAGAATCGGCGAGGAAACGTTCATCCCTCGAAAGGGCATCCGCCCAGGGGGGAGAATCCAGGGTCACTTGTCCCTGCATCACATCACTCATCAAAGTCCTTTCGTTCTAACTCATCTTTCCTGAATTCAATCGAATACCATGAGCATGGATGTTGATAGCATGGTTCAGCAATATGGAGCTTGCCGGGGAGAATGGGTAGAAGGTGCCCCTTCAACATATTGCGACCAGCAATGGCCCAGCATGGCGGAGTATCGTGTTGATGCTTGTCACTCGATGGCATGGGATGATACTGTTCCTGAAAAGAGCCCGCTCTCTTCTTCGACTGTCTTTTGCTTTCATCAAGCCGGAAACAAAAGAAGGTCATTGAGAGAGAGCCGGATCCTGACCATTATTCCGGATGCGGCAACTCCAGCTTGATGCGTCCATCGTCCACTGCGAACGCAACAAGGCCGGAACACTTGCGAGTGATTGATATGTTCTCTTGTTGTGGTCTTTCTCTTCATGTTCTTCTTGCTTCAACAAAGGTGGTCAATCAGCCCGTCGTCTCAGTCCTGAGATTGCTCTTCCAACATCTTGCGGGTAATTGAGACAAAGCCCACCAATCTAGCGTCATCAGTTGCAGTGTTAGGAGGCAATCTTCCACTCACCGCAAGAATCATACACCAGGCTGTCTGCAGTAGACCGACACCTAATTCGAAAGCTTTCAACAGTCTTACCACCATCCACAGCTTTCACCGGGTTCCTGCAACAATCCCATAAAGACAGGGAACATCATCGGCAACAGAATCTCTTCAAGACAACGAAAATCTTTCTTCAATTGTCCCTGCTATCAAAGAAGCACTGCTCAGATCAAGCTTTGCTCCATTGTGCATCGGGCCATCACCACGGAAGACAACAGCTCGTGCCATTCAACAACCATCCGAGCAGCTTTCTGGGGTCGCGCTAGTTGAAGGTACATCCAGAACTGTGGTCCTGAGAAGAGAGTATTCCGGAAGTACCGTCAACAGGAGCTCGCAAACAGCAAGGCTACCACATTCACCACGGCGCAGCATAAAGCTAGGGATCTCCTCACTGTCTCCGCCAGGCTTTTCAAGAGAGGAAAAGAAGACAACAAACTGCCTTGATCATACCATACTTGTGCCTTCTTTACCTTCATTGGCGTTCCAGACAGAACTTTGGCATCGCAGCAATGTCTCAAACAGCGACCACTAGCAGGCCTCCATCACCGCCTCACTCAACTGATGGCCACTACAGCATGGGTGATGATTATCGATCCAGTCAGTTAACTGCCCCCAAGGCAGAGCCTTTCACACCACCCATGCCAGCAAGGTCAATGAGAGCAGAAATGAATCAACAGCCAGCATACGTAAGTGCAGTCGACCTGAGATGAAACGCAAGGGCTTACCTTGATAGATTCCATATGGAGAGCCATCTCTTTACCCCGAACCCACTCAGATCTACTACACACCTCAGCATGTAAGTTGGACCTAGACCCAGGGTGCACAGGGTTGCGCTGACAGACCTAGTCAATGATCACCTCTGAACCATTGCAAACTCCACCCCAGGGTATGGGCGGCATGGGCGTTCAGACACGCAGTGGAAGAGCTGTTGGGACGCCTTCCAGCCCCGGCGTCACCGAGTCCACGCGCACATCTGCCTCGCCAGCACCCCGAAGAAGACGAAATCTTAAAAAGAAGCCCGCAAGGAAAGGCGCGCCTGTCATCGACCAGCCACTCAGCCTCCTCACAAACGACTATAAAACTCCTGTGAAAGACATGGGCGCATGGGTACACCGTCCAGTAGAGGACCGGATGGCTGAGGTTGAAAAGAAGAAGGGATACATCTCGCGACCGATGAACTCATTCATGTTGTACCGAGCAGCGTATGCGGATCGGGTGAAGCAATTCTGCAAAGAGAACAACCATCAGGTCGTGTCGCAGGTGACAGGTGCAAGTTGGCCAATGGAACCCAAGGAGATCCGAGAGCTATACGAGCGATATGCTCTCATTGAGCGTGACAACCATCAAGCAGCGCACCCGAACTATAAGTTCGCGCCGAACAAAGCGGCCAAAAGAGCCAGACAAGATGATGACGCCAGCGACAGCGATCCAGACTGGGAGGGTTCGAACAAGAGCTCCAAGCGTAGTCGCAGCGCTCGAAGGTTCGAAAGCAGAAGCGCCTCATCCACGCCATTCGAAGACAGGCCTGTGCGGTATCACCACCCAATGCCTGCATTGAATCTTTCCGGATACGAGATCAGCAACCCGTATGGACCATCACCACTCGTGATGGGGTCCTCAGGCATGATGGGCGCATATTACCAGGCGTCAACTGCAATGGGCCCTTACGGAGAGCAAGTCAGCGACATCAAATATGAGAAGATGCACGAACCCTTTCCTTCGTACCAAACCACTGTGGGGCTGTTGGGAATCCCAAATGCAGGCCATCACGAGCTCTTGACATCTTACCCTGCGCCACCGTCAATGGAATATCAAGTCCAGCATAATGTGCTCGATCCCCGTCTGGGTCAATTTGACCCCAACTACCCAGTGGTGTATTATGCAGATGAAACGCAGCCTCCTCAGGAGATCCCGAGAACAATCTCGTACGAGCCAGTGTCACAGCTTGAGGGGTATCAACAAGAAGCATACCACCCAGGACTGGCGACATTAACGGAGGAGCATGATGTCTGGGGCAATGGAGGCCAGGCTGGATCGGACTTCGACTCCGAATTTCAGAAGTTAAGATGAGGTGAATAAGTTTCGACAGCTTTTGAGGACCAGGGCGTCGGTTAGGCGGAGGAACATGAGGGATAGGGTTTGATTTTGCATAGCCATGGAGTCGCTCTGAATGTATTTGTTTTGCTGGAGTGTAGCTGCTCATTAGCAAGTGTCGTGGTTGAATTCTGGTCAGTCCTGATTCGGTGATTGTCGCAAGTAGAGCAAAGAAGTCAACAAAAGACTCGGTTGATATGTCTGTCCGATGTGTTCACCCAGAGCCCAAGTTGTTTTCGCAGGCTATCATTGTTACGATGAATCGACAATCAACTCATGTCTGAAATGTAGACTCGAGGTTCGCCGAGAAGCCTAGAAACGCGACCGGAAATGGCCTGCGTGTGAGGACAAAGTGTTTGAAAGTAGTATCACGGTGCAGCAGTTTAATATCAAGCGTAGTTTATCATGTGATATCGGATGTTGGCAAAATAAAGGGGCGGCATCAAAAGCAACATGACTTAACTTATTCACGACTGAGTATGTTCTATAATGAGTTCTCCATCATCCTTAATTCCCCTGAGACGTTACAGCTACACCTGTGACATCAGCTGAGCTCTTCTCTACCGACTGAGCAGACTGGGTGCACCAAAACTGGCCTGATAACATGCCCGGCTGCCCCAGATCGTGCATACCGTAGAAGCGTAGAGCTGCTTCAAAAAAGAGAAGCATGTCATTCTTTGGCCAGTAATATTGTCTCCGAGTGCTTGATGCAATGAGCGGCTTTGTGTCAATAGCTTTGGGGCTGCAGTACCGTGGGGTCTGAAAACACCGTTCCCGTTCCCGTTCCCTCTTGAGAGCATGTCCCTCTCATGAAAACACCAGTCATGTTCGCCAGTGCTAGCCTTCGTGTCCAGGATGCTGTTTATATGATTCTTGCGTTAGTGGAACACAGTTAGTTCATAATCCTTCTAGTGAAAATCACAGCCAGCAGGCACGAATTGCAGGATAGAAGAGGCTCCCATGAATTAGCACATGTCTTGCTAAACAGTCCGTGAAGGGTGGAAATTGGTCATGGAGTCATCCCTAAACCAACACTTACCTGAAGTCGGTGATCTTCGAATGAACACAAATCATAGCCTTCGTTGGGGCGATATGCGAAGAGCCATCTGAACCATTGTCTTTGCAGTCAAAAGCGCTTGTAGCGGCTTGGGTCTGTTTACAGAACCTCAACTCTGACGCACAACTGCCAATGGGCTCATCTTCCCTCACCAATTATGCAACATAGATCCCACCACACTTCAGTGAACGAAACTGTAACGCCAAACACGACGAGTCTGAGGAAGGTAGGTGGATAATGGGGGCTTTTTACTATTGAACCTTACCTAGGATATCACCAGTGAATGTGACTGCCGATCGTGGTAGGCTGTTGACTGATCGCTGTAAGGGCGTATCTGATGCAAGGAGGGCGTGTTGTTTGATCTCAGTGTGGTGTGGTCAAGTTGCGAGGTCATCCTCTTAAAGTACCCTTACCGTGATGATGTCCGCCATCCAGGCAGCATGAGTCACAGAAAGACATCCACAAGCAAACACACAAGGCACGCTTGTCATGTAAACAATCGAACACAGTTTTAAAGAGGCTGGTAGAGTGGTTGATCAAAAGTTCAAATGAACACGTCCCTCCAACACGAAACCCCTGAACCCATCACGTGGGGTAAACCTCATTGGCTGCTTGTCAGTCAGCCACTCACTGCGCGGTGACGATGTGCAGCTTACCACAGTCGCTGTGAGCAGATCCCCCCAGAAGGTGACGGACGGCTCCGCTCTTCTAAACCTACACCAGACGCCTTCCATCTTCCTATCTCTGGTTCCCGTTCTCAACCTTTCGGCCTCTGCCCATCACTCACCAGCCTCTGGAAGTGCTGTGACTCTGGGCTATAAAGAGGCCCCTCGCCCGCCGACACAATGGGGGAGCAACTTCACACATCCAACTGCCACAACCAGGAGAGAACCTGCTTTCCTCCTTCACCGACAGTATCAAACTACATTGAACCCTGATCCTCATCCCACGACTTCATCCTCAATCAAGAATCTTTCTGAGCTTCCTACATCAGACGGAACCATGGCATCTACCGTACCAGAGCCAGGGAACTGGTTTTTGCGTGGTGTCCAGTCTGCTATATTCTACTACGTCTCCTGCGTTCCATGTATCCAGTTTCAGTATCAACGCCAGAGGAAGCAAGAAGCCAAAGCAGACAGGGCCAAAAAGGCACAACAGCAAGACATTGTCACCACCCAACCACGCTTTACCGGTCAGCCACGCTTCGTCGCCGAACCGGGACCTTTCCAGACAAATACTGGATGGGTTGAAGAAATCATGATCGGTCCCGGACCACCCAAAGGTTGGAAGAATGACAAGGGATATCTGGAAAAGTTGCAGAAACGAGCATCTAAAGAGCTGGCACGGAAAAATCCTGGGCAGCAGAAGGCCACTAAGCCGGCACCATCTTCGGTGCAGCCATCCACACCCCCAACGGGAACGTCAACGGCACCGTCTTCAAGCGGCAAAGACACCATCTCGGCTGGAGAGCAGGCCGCGGGTGCTCCAAACACACGATCAGCCCCGGAGCCAAGTGCGCCAGAGCAGAAGTTATCAAAGGGCATGGAAACCCTGAAAGACGCTGTACGATCGACTCTACACCCTGACAACTGGAACTGGAACCGTCATCACAAGGAGGAAGAGGTCCTGAACCGCTTCACCGAGAAGATGACTCGGATGTGGAACCGAGCTACTTCTAGCAGTCACCAAGAAGACGCCATAGCCGAACAGCGTGACACAGACGTCTCCGGCCCAGGGCGACGACGTGCCAACACGGCCGAAAGTCAGCGCTATGATTATTCCAGAGGAAGACATCCTGCAGTCAATGACTTGCATCCACCTGTTGTCTCACAGTTGCCTGCTACAAGAGAGGAGGCCGCATGGATGTTACTGGGTCCACCAAGTGCTGCCGTGATGGCCGGCTTGAAGAGAGGAAGCGACGAGACAGAGATGCGATGGCCTCTAGCTGTGCTTGGTGGCCCAAAGACTCGCGGCGGACAAAAGCCAGTAGTGGCGAGAAGGCTGTCCACTGAAGATCTCGGCGACAGCGGCTGCTACGACTTCTACAGCGACAGTCAGGATTATGATGACAGCGACTTGGAGTTTGACAGTGATACTCTGTCCGGGGCTGACGAGCCCGTTGCACCGCCCACGACGAAACGTGTCAAGCATTTTTCCGATCCTATCATCAGACCGGCGCCGATATATTCACCACCATCCATCGCACGAAAACCAGCTGTAGTCAACAGACGTGACTCCTGGCAATTTCACTATGTTATCCCCTCCGAGCATCAAATCTCAACATGAGACTTGAGAGGTCTGTTTGCTCATCGGCTTCTTGAGCGATTTTCTAGTTTGTCTATCCGCCTTCACCCTGTCTGTCTCGATTGTGCCGGCTTTCTATGCGATGCACAAAGACCGGAGGCCACTGTGTCTGAATGATTGAAGTCGTCACTGTCTTTAAGCAAGCCACTTTTTGGGGGTTTGGAATTGCTCTTGTTGCAGCGAGGAGTTTTTGCTCTACCGGATGGAGCACAGTTGCCATGAAGTTGGGAGTTCATGGTCAGCAGTTTGCTATAGGAATGGAGTTCTGGATTATGGTTTCATGACATTGTTGGAGTTCAGGATGCATCTGTCGTCTGGGACTGGAATACAGGAGAGAACCCCATGCCTGAGGTGTCACAGAATGATGAGTTTCTACGTCGACGAGCGTGCTTTGGATGCTTTTTGAGTTTTGTTTTGGCTAGCAGATGGAGCATAAAGGTTGCTTTGAATCGGAGTTTGGAAAAGATGAACGCCATTGAGGTGTTCTACGGCAGAGACGAGCATGCTTTAAATGCTCTCTTTAAGTATGTGAAAAATACGTGCAACCCAACTTTGTCCAGTTCTCTTCGCTTCCTGGTCGTGTCCGCTTGTTCCTTTACCGACCTAGGTGCTTTTGCCCATTTGTAATAAGGATAACGACTGAGTCTGCAACAGAACCAATCCCGGGCAGTACACCTTACATGCGCTGCGCCGATGCGGAAATGTGAGACACAGGATCAGATTACATGACGGTGCCCCCTAGTACTCAGTTGCTTTACCTGGAGGTGCTAGCTAAAAGATGCCCGTGGCTGGAGGGACTAACGCCTAGGAAGCCGCAGTTCCAATCATTCCAGGCTTAGGACACTTGACTATTTCAGCATCTACGTCGGAATAGGAGGCACAGCTTCACTATCAGGAACCTACTACTAACGGCGATTACTCTTCGTCTTCACTACGATGTCCATGTCCAACGGACCACTCTGTTAAATTGACCAGTTTATCTGACCACTCGCTTGTATGCTACCTACCGCTTTCTCGTTGTACAAGCCCTCGAGCTCTAGTTCCCCGCTGTCTTGCTGTCTCGTGGCTGCCCGCGACATAACAAATCATCGCTCGAGACGCGTCTGAACATACAGCTTTGCGTTAGCAACCTTGGAAGTCAAACCACCAAAGAATAGCTGGTAAATTGATGACGCTGCACAGTTGATGCACTTCTGTCTAACATACGTACCTCGCAAGTGCTCAATCAGCCCAAGGAGCGGTCGTGGGTCAGACCTGCATCTCCACCACGGTCTTCTGTCTTCGCCTCCCCGAGTCTCATTCTAAAGCCCGCCGCATCGCATCAACGAATCATCCATACTCATTGAGACATTCGATCACGTCCTCAACCAGCTACAGCTACCTCTGTGTACGTCGACTGTTTACACATTGCTGCATCCTTTCATTATTCATTCTCCACACGAGCCTCCTCAATCCGAGTCCCTCGCTACAGAAGCCGCCTAGGGTCGTCCCCCATATCAAGCCACTTAGCTCGAAACTCCAGCTCCGGAGTAGCATATCCCTTGCTTGGCCACGCCACGTCCCTCTGTCTCTACAGTTGGAATCGTTGATATCTGCTGAGGAACACACATTTGTTGAGGAAGAGTATACCGTTCAACGTATCTGTCTCAAGTTATACGACAACTCCTGTTGCTTCCGACAACCTGGCACCGCCCAAGATGTGGTCGACTGCCGCTTCATGGGTAGCACTCCTTGCGCTCACTGCGGCCCTCACGAGATACTATAACCCAGAGCTGTTCAATAAGATCACAGGAAAATCCTCTACCAGACCGACAGAGACCAAGGCTGCAGCGCAGAAGCCCACTGCCAAACGCCAGAAACCTAAGCGGGCACATGCTAGTCGACTAGACCTTACAAATAGTGGTGCATCTACCCCTACAAGTGCCACAGAGGGCAAAGCCAACAAGAGGAGGAAGCTGATCTCTGCACCACTTGACAAGACCGTGGCTGCTGAAACCACAGGGGGTCATCACGTCAGCCTACCCCGAGATGAAGATGGCGAAATGAGTAACAAGGAGTTCGCTCAACAACTGGCCAAAGCACAGGCGGGCACCAAACTGGAGGCTACACAAGCGCAAGCGTCAGGCAAGCAAGAACGGCGTGCTACTAAGAAGACTGTGCAAGGCAAGCAAACCGACATGGGATTTTCTAGTCTTTCGACAGAGGACTCGTCCACTACTGGCCGGGATGCGGACGATGATCTCTCGCCGGCTGGCTCACCTTCGACAGGACCTGTCTCAACTGCTCCTACCTCCAGAGCAGGAGACGTATCAGATATGTTAGAAGCACCGGCTCCCAAACCAACAACTTTAAGGTTGACAGATGTCAAAGAAAGCGTCCCCAAAGGTGCTTCCAAAGCGGCAAAAACGTTTGAGCCGGTTTTGTCCAAGAAACAGAGGCAACGACAGGCCAAAGCAGCTGAACAAAAGGCGCTGAGGGAGGAAGCTGATCGCGTGCACGAGGCTAAAAAACAGCAACAACTCAGAAGCGCGAGACTGGCAGAAGGTACCTCTAATCAGAATAAAGCCAATACGTTTACCTCACAACAGAATGCATGGCATTCCGGAAAGCCAACTCCACAGAAGGCAGTCCAGGAACCTCCAAGCGCAGAGGATGCACCACTTCTGGATACTTTCCAACCCCAGGAGACATCAGCCCTCAAACCTGATGCACCGAATGGTGCTGTTACCACCGAGCCGCTCTCAAAAGTCACAAACTCTGCACCTAGCACAGACAAGGCTAATACACTTCGGCAAGATGCTGGGGAGGACAAAACCAGAGCTTTGGCAGCTCCCAGTCGAGAAAAGCCGGCACGACCTGTGCTTCAGCCTCAGCCTAGCTGGGCTGACGAGGTGAATGAAGAAGAGCAAGACAAGTGGGTCAGTGAACTTGCTCAGGAAGAAAAGTGGGAGTCGGTGACAACGAAGAAAGGAAAGAAGAAGGGCAAAAAAGACAATGATACCAGCAGCGAGGCTAGCTCCTCAGTTGTGCGGCCATCCGCGACAGTCAACCAGCTGGTTACAAAACCTAGCAGCCAAAACGGGGTAAAGCCGCGGACAGAGAATGCCAATCGTTTCCAGTCTATCGAGCCTGTACTGGATCCAACATTCAAGGACGCTGAATGGGAAGCGTAACGACCTCCGCGCGCACGAGAATGGCTCAGGTGCAGCTCTGATGCATGGCTTGGGGTGGACTGCATGCATATTGTCTCCTTGAAGATGCATTTCTATATCACGGCGCAGGATTGCACTCCTGGTCCAGGACGCTGGATTTCGGCATTGTTTGTTTGAAGCATATGGACTTGCACACGGTTTCGGGCGGCAAAGCAGGATGTTTGATACATGCATGCTTCAGCAAGGTATTCCAAGGAAGACCGCAATCGCCAAACAAGGAAGGAAATTGTTCGAGGAAATGGGTAACTGTACTACTTGCATGAGAGATTCCGAAAATACCTAGGTACCTAGTAGGTATCAATACTTCAGCAACTGTATACAACTCAGGATCCTGATGGGTGGCCTTGATAGTCAACGTAATCCACAGCTGGTAAAGCTGAGTTGTGAACCGTTTGGCGGCGAAGAGATCAGAAACGAGCCGTGAGGAGCTGACAGTCGTTTGGTCTCGAGGACTCGGAGGTGCAGCAGCACGTCGATGAATGTGGGGAGAGACATACTGTGTGCCATCATCCCCTGGCCGGGCCAGCGTGTTAACTACGAAATAATACTCTCACTTTTGATTGATCCGCCCACAAAAGACGCAGCGCAGCGCAGGTGTTTCTACTACTAGTTTCCAGCGCTCACTGCCATTGCACCCCGACTTGCTGTCTGCTCGACTACGGATTTACTGGCTAGAAGCGTCCGCATAGATCATTGTAGTATTTGTTCGCTCTGGACACATTGGCATTCGGATCCTGGTCGAGAATATAATCTCACACCGGCGGAAAGTTGACAGCATTCAGCTTCGACCAAACCAACACCTCGCCCCACGCAATTTCTCGACTCTCCCTCTATTTATTTTGGTCCCTTCTGCTCTCCCTTGTTACCAGCAGACAAACACGCCTCGACCGTGTGGCTTTGTTTCAACCTCTCCTTCCTCTAAACAACTGCCGCATCCTTTTATCCTCTCCACGGAGCAGCAACACAAAGCACAACCGTGTCGCGATGGCGCAAATACGAGGAACTGCCGGGTACAACCTGGGGATGAACAACCAGTTCGCTTCTCAGCGAAGCAGCGAGGCCACTAGCGATCCCAGTCCCCTGGACCAGATTAGGGAACAGACAAGCAAGATCGAGGACTGGTTAACCACCATGGGCGAACCCCTGAAGCCGTGAGTGTCTCTTCCACCTGTGGCCTCCGAGGCCAGGGAACCATGTTCTGACTGGCGACGTGTACAGTTACCTCCCTGCTATCGGACGATTCCTCATTGTGGTCACTTTCATTGAAGATGCTATAAGGATCATCACGCAATGGGGCGACCAGCTCACGTATTTGAGGGACTTCAGACATAGTGAGTGAGACCGAGGGTGAGCTCTTACATGCAGAAACTGACTGCGAGGACAGTCCCTTGGGGAATCACACATTTGTTCCTGATCTTCAACATCATCACCATGTCCGTCTGCTCTACGCTAGTCATCATACGCCGTTACGGAGAATACGCGGTCGGTGGCCTCCTCTCTGTCGTGGTTGTGCAAGCTCTTGGATACGGCCTCATCTTCGACCTCAACTTCTTCCTCCGCAACCTGTCAGTCATTGGTGGTCTTCTCATGGTGCTTGGTGACAGCTTTGTCAAAAAGAGCAGGGTGTTTGCTGGCTTGCCCACAATGGATGAGAAGGACAAGAAGATGTACATCCAACTTGGGGGTAGGGTTCTACTTATCTTCCTCTTCATCGGCTTTGTATTCGCTGGTGAATGGAGTATCTGGAGAGTCCTGGTCAGTTTGATCGGGTTTGTGGCTTGCGTGATGGTGGTAGTCGGCTTCAAGGCCAAGCTCAGCGCCATCATTCTGGTTCTCCTGCTCAGCGTGTTCAATGTGCTCGTCAACAACTTTTGGACGGTAAGTCGAATGCTTCAATTATCCTTTCTTCCCGCAGCAGATTCTAACTTGTGGCTGCAGCTTCACAAGAACCATCCTCATAAGGACTTTGCCAAGTACGACTTCTTCCAGATCCTGTCCATTATGGGTGGACTCTTGTTGTTGGTCAACATGGGACCGGGTCAACTCAGCGTGGATGAGAAGAAGAAGGTATACTAGACTTGGTCGTCTACCATCACCATATAATGATGAGCATGAGAATATGCGAGACGAGTGCCAGGGCGTAGGAGATCTCGAAGCAATTTGCATAGGGATGTCGCTAGCCCGGCGAGTCTATGGGATCATGGAATCGGCAGGTCTGCATATTTGAGCGTTTACCAAGGCAGTCGAGCGCAGCTGCGGTGGCCCCTCTGTCACGATGTCTCTCTATTGCGTAAGGGGCCCCAGCTATAGAGATACCAAAAGTCCACATAAATAGGAGAATGCTAGTCAACTGACATCTTGGTTACCCAGAATAGTAATTGGCGGCATCCTGTAGTTAGTATCCATCCGTATCATTGTATATTGGGCGCACTGCGCAGTTTGGTTGCCAAGTCAGGATCCGGGGAATTTGAGTGCAACATGAGTCGGACGAGATTCGGGCAACACCGACGGAGTCTCCATCGATGTCTGTGTCCACGTTCCACAATCATCTCGTAAGAGAAACTCTCTTAGTTTGTCAGTCGTTTGTTCGGCATCCCTACGTCCATCGCTCTCCTACAACTGCCACCGGCCTATTTCATTGGGAGTCGTCAGCCATCGGCATTGGTGATTCGACGGTCGGAAGGACCAGTACACGAGATCGACTTCTCTCCTAAGCGGACGGACACGAACATTCCTGACCAAGGCAACCAATATGGCTCCCAAAAGTCGGATCATCATCGACACCGATCCCGGTGTAGACGATGTGCTGGCCATGTTGCTCGCATTCGCCACCAAAGCGGAAGATCTAGAGGTTATGCTTGTCTCACTCACATTTGGCAATGTCGACGTACGAAGCTGTCTCCGGAACGTGGTGGCCATCTTCCACATTCTGGAGAAAGAGCTGCAATGGCGAAAGGAAAACGGCAAACCGATTGGCTTCGAAGGCATCACCAAGTTCAAACCGATCGTGGCAATTGGCGCGGACGAACCCTTGCAAGACCGGATTGAAAGTGCCGACTACTTCCACGGCGTGGACGGGTTGGCTGGCACGCACACCACGCATCCACACTTCTCGCCGGAGGAGAGCTGGAAGAGATTGTTTGAAGAACCGCCTCCAGACTCCTTCCTTACTGAGGCGGCAAAGGAAGAGACCAACCTAGAGGAACCGACCAAGACGTTCGTCCCTTCTCTCGTGCCCGCTCACAAGGAAATCCTCCGTCTACTGAGAGAGAATGAACCGGACACCATTACTCTGATTGCCATCGGCCCACTCACGAATTTCGCCCTCGCAGCGGCCGAAGACCCCGAGACTTTCCTCCGCTGCAAAGAGGTAGTCACCATGGGCGGCACGGTCGACGGGATTGGCAATGTGACGCCCGTGGCCGAATTCAATGTCTTCGCCGACCCATACGCCGCTGCGAGAGTCTACGCGTTAAGCTCACCCATTCCGGCATCTACCATGCCTGTACCGGTGGAAGGAGAGCGGTCCATGCATCTGCCGGCCTACCCACCACATCTGTCCAAACAGCTTAAACTGACTCTAATGTCGCTAGACATTACGGAATCCCACATGCTCAGCCGCGGCCAGTTCAAGGCCCATGCATCCGATCTGGCGAAACAAGGAAGTCCGCTGGCCCAATGGGTATCAGCATTCATGGACCCAATGCTCGACAAGATGGAAAGACTGCATCACGGCCATGAAGGCGAAGGCGCCGCCCTTGCTCTCCACGACCCCCTGTGTATCTGGTACGTCTTGACGCAGGATGATTCGCGATGGAAACCCAGTGCTCGCAGCCCTGAAGACATCAGAGTCGAGACCGCCGGCCAGTGGACCAGAGGCATGACCGTCGGCGACAAGAGGTCGCGCAAACGGAGGAACAGTGATGGTGAGGTCCCGCATGACAGGGGCAACTGGTTGGGGAATAAGTCCGGGAACAGGGTCTACAGAATGCTCGAGAGTCCAGGCCGGGACGTGGCTGCGTCGTACTTGCTCGATGCCATTTTCGGGCCCGTTTGAATCCCTCGTGGGCGAAGACAGTACCTTAGTACTATCATGGCATTTCTCGAGAAGTATTCTAGCTGGACTCGCCTAATCCCTGCGTGAGATACTAGTAGTTGTCGGCATTATAGACCATAAGCATCTTGGCTGCGGCTATGAGTAACGCCAGTTCCCTAAGGAGGTCTCCTTACCCAACGACGAGTAGAGGCATTGAATACAAGGACCATTATCCCTCAAACAGCCGCACTTGTAGATACGCTGGCAGCGGGTGCTGGACTTAAAACACGCGGAGGACGCTAGATCTAGATATTTCAGAAAGCCGTCTTGAGAAACAGAAGAACGCGGTTAATATACTTTGGAACTATTGACTATGCTAGAGCAAGCGACAGAATATCATATAGTATTGTGAGAAGTTGTTGTGAACAGAGAACGCCATATCCCTGACATGATTTCACAGGTCTGAGGCGGCGACCAGTGTCTTTGGATAATCGAAATAACACGCCGAGAAAGTCCACATCAAATTCAAAGAAAGGGTATGGTCGGCGACAGGAGTTCAGAAAGCAGTGTTGGGTAGTATAAATGCCACGAGCACGCTGGAAACATCGTTGCCTGGTATGACGATAAGAGTACTGGGTGACTCCCAGTCACTGAAATTGACACAAAGACACGGTGCAAGATAGCATGGCGAAATCAATGATCGCCTCACGGTGGGCGACACGGCATTATCGTAAAATACATTCAATTGTCTCATTCCTATGAACGAGAAGGCCGCCTCCTGACCGGCTGCATGACTATCACTCTCCCCCTACCTCCTCTCAGCCTCGCCGCCTTTCTGCGAGCTTCCTAGCATCTTCGCAGGCGACGGTGCATCATTCGCAGCAGAACTCGGACTCCAAGCAAGGTTGCCGGCGCCAAAACCACAAAACCGACCGCTTTCCAAGCCCATTTGCCTGATTTGGGAGGTATGTCCACGACTTCAGGCGAGAATAGGTCATCCAGGGCGGCAAAAACAGCCCTTTGGCAGCGATACAGAACGAATTTGAGATCTGGCGTAGCTTCTAGTTCATCCCCTTGCATCCGCTGCATCAAATTGCTGGCACAGTTCTCGAGGCTTCGTCTGTGGTCTGTCTCGTTGGATGTGGCAGAATCGTGGTTCATGTCTGGGAACGCAAAGACTGGAAGCCGATTGTCTGGATGCAGCATCCCTAATGGAGCATTCTTGTGAGATGCTGGAGCAGTGTGATGGAGAGGGACCAACGGTTTGTAGGCGGCAAGACGAGTCGTGGTTGGCGCAGAGGCGGCCGAGAAGTAGGTTTTCCACGCCATGATTCCACGGAACCAGGTGTAGACTGTCAGGGAGACCAGGTAGAAAAGACAGCCGGCAAAGACGAGGAGACCGAGAACGAAGATGATCCAGTAGAGAATGTTGCCCAGAGAGTAGCTGCGAAGATGGAAGAGACTGTTGCACAGTGCCGACTATAGAGACTAGTCAGTGTCTTCTCACGGATGAAGGAATAATGTCTATCTCAGATAGCAGAGCTTACCAATGAATTGACCATGGATCCGCGTGAGGCAGCGGCATCACGACGAAGACGCTCTCGCTCGCTGTTTAGAATGATGTGGTACAGATGCTCGTTGTAATCGGAATCGAGATCGTCGAGCTCGATATCGCCAGATTCCATATCCATCTTGACTGATATCGGGAGTACTCGCTTCGAAAGTTGCAGGCCGACCAGCGGGAGTGAGGCGAGTTGAGAGCTTGATAATACAAAACTTGCCGATCTTGTGTAGGCTATGTCTTTCAAAGTATGCGGGTTAAGGGTCGCCGGCGAGCTATACTGGCTATCAGCATGGTAGTAGATGGTCTGAGAAGAGATGATATACCTCGAGTTAGCTGTGGGAGGAAGGCGCAGACGGCAAGAGCACGCAGAATGGCAAGAGTCGTAGAGAAACTTGAGGCGAGTGGAGATGATATCCAAGTCCCTCGAGGTGAACCTATATCACCCAGTCAAGGCTTCAGATGAGAACAATAACGTAGTGAGCTTTCACTGAGTTCAGGCAGCTTCAATAGTGACAATAGATGTGATGAGCCTTTGTTGACCGGTGAAATCTCTTCAGAACGCGAACCTGATCGTCCCGACGACGAGGCTGAACAATGGAAATACAGGCTTGGCTAACATACTGCGCTGCCTGGAATCTTCTCACCCACGACTCACTGTACCTTTCTCCTCGTTGTCCTTTTCATCTCTTGTCTCTTCAGCAATACTTATTCCTGTGCCGTCTGCCTTCAGCATCAGTTTTGACGAAGAAGAACACTCAGCCCTTTCTCCTTCTTAATCCCTCAAGATGCGTCCTGATCAATCCAAGAAGAAGCAAGCAGCGCAGAAGCCTCGACACGACAACAGAGATCGAGTCAGAAAGCCTCAAAAGCCCCGGAAGGCTCAGAAACATCAGAAGTCCCAGACATGGCACCCTCGCCTTCGTGCCCCAGTTGGAGACGACGAGCGCAAGGAAATGTACAACTCACTCCAGCATTCCTTGCAGCACGACGCCGACAAGTCAGACCAGCTTTTGAGGATGCTTCAGAGCATACAGCCAGCAATTTGGAGGAAGATCTCGAAGAATGAGCCGTTTGAACCAACCGATTTGTCAGACGAGGCGGTGACATCCATCCAACAGATCGTCTCCGAGCGTGACACTGCCGAAGACGTCGACATTGTTGTTCCACAAAAGAAGATCACCAGAAAAATGATGGACTTCAATGATGCCTACATCTGTCAGTTGCCCGCTGACAGGTTCGAGGAGCTGCAGGGCATCCTCCGAAGCGCCGTCCCGCGGCTGGCGCTGATGGACCAGGACATGGCCCGGCGGGTTGACCCAAGCAGCCTGCCGGAGAATGTCCAGCTGATGGTCCATCAGTACCTGGAAAAGCACCTGCCTGACGAGGTGCTGGCCAACTACTGGTATGAGGAGGACTCTTCGGTCGAGTACGAGTTTGACCACCCTGACGACGATGATGCCAACGGGTACGAAGGGGATGCGGAGGACGACAACGACATCGTGGAGGACGATAACGATGTCACGGAGGACGACGATGAGGACATCACCATGAGCATGTTTGCCACCGACGATGAAGACGATGCCGCCATGAAAGACAAGGACGTGGACATGGACATGGGCTTTGAGGTCCCAATTCGGCTATCAAACGAGGAGAGCGACTGGAGTTGAGGAGCTCTGAGAGTCAGAGCATGGGTCTTGTCGTTAGGATCAAAGAGCGTGCCGAGACCATCGGTCTTGTTGTTGTTTGTTCTTTTTAGCAAAAAAGGGGTCGCAGCCCGGTCACGTGGGCAGCTTTGCTCACGTGAGAGAATGAGCTGCACGTGACATCTGTTCCATTCCGCTTGTTCCTTTTACCGAATGCACTCAGGCCCTGACAATCGGCCGCCGGCTTGTCCAGGCCGCATTTCTCACCCAGCCGGCGTCCTTATCGGCGAGCCCTTAGCCCTTCCAGCAGCCTATTTCTGACATGATGCCCCCAAGAGTAGAGGGTGGGAGTGCAAGACAGCAGTAGAAAAGAATATCGTCTGGAGGGACTGATCAGTGACTCTACTGCAGGAATTTTATATCCTGCGAAAACTGTTACTCTCGTTATTACCTCCTAATTCCCTTCTCGGCACATAAATTTTACCTGGACGATGGCGAGCCTGACAGCTTCTTTCCACCATAAATCTCTCTCGCTCTCGTCCGTTTCTTCCTTGCCGTTATCGCATCTCAAGTTCTCGTCGCTCATTTCGTCGTCCTTCTCCTCGACCGGTCATTGCCCCGCACGTCGCCTGCATCGGCCACTTCACCAGCTCGCAGCTGTAACCGGCAGACAGCCAGCAAAACCCGCCTCCCCCACAATCGCAGTCACTACTGCTTCCGTCACCAATCTGGCTCCCTCACGCCCTTATTCCTCCGCTACCACTCGTCTGAGTCTCATCTCACGACATCTCAGTGAGCATCATCAATCCTCCTACCCTCCTATCAATACTCCCTACACCGCCGAACGAGACTCGTTGCCAGCCTCGGCCGACGACCTTCCTTATACACCACCCGTCCATCGATCACCTTCGCACGTACAGAAAAGACAATTGTCCACCTCAGCATCGGCCAAAATGTCGACTCAACCGCCTCACCCTTCTCTCCTGATTCCTGGACCGATCGAGATCACAGATGAGGTCTCGCAGTCCATGGGCCACTATGCCCAGTCGCACGTCGGACAACCCTTCGTAAACACTTTCGGCGAGACCCTCACGCTGTTGCGCGATCTGTTCCAGACCAGCAATCCGGGCTCTCAACCGTTCGTCCTTGCAGGAAGTGGTACTCTTGGTTGGGACTTGGTGGCTGCCAACCTAATTGAGCCAGGCGAAGACGTACTGGTGCTACACAGCGGCTATTTTGCGGACTCGTTTGCTGAATGTCTCGCAACCTACGGCGCCAAACCGTTCCAGCTCAAAGCTCCCATTGGCGACCGTCCACAACTGCCGGAGATTGAGGCTGCACTGAAAGAGAAGAAATACAAGGCCGTCACGGTGACCCACGTCGACACCTCGACTGGTGTTCTGTCTCAGATCGAAGCTCTGTCCGAACTCATTCGTCGTGTTTCGCCTGACACGCTACTCGTGGTCGATGGAGTCTGCTCGGTCGGCGGAGAAGAGCTTTACTTTGACAAGTGGTCCGTCGATGTGGCCTTGACTGCCTCCCAGAAGGCCATCGGCTGCCCACCTGGGTTGTCTATTGTGATGGTGTCGGAGAAGGCCTTGAACGTGTACAAATCCAGAAAGACACCGCCGGGCAGCTATTATGCCAGCTTCAAGAACTGGTTACCCATCATGCAGAACTACGAGGCCAAGAAGCCATCGTATTTTGCCACTCCTCCGACACAGTTGGTCAATGCTCTTAACACCGCGTTGAAGCAGCTCCTGTCTCAACCGATTGAGAAGCGTTTCGCCCAACATCGCAAGATCAGCCAATATGTCAAGTCTGAGGTTTCGAAGCTGGGGCTGAAACAACTGCCTACAGACCCGGCCAACGCCGCCAATACCATGACTGCCATTTATCTGCCTGAGGGCATCACACCTCCCGAGATCCTACCGAAGCTCATGGCCAAAGGTGTCATCTTTGCAGGCGGGCTGCATAAGGAAATCGCAACCAGATATATTCGGTTCGGTCACATGGGTGTCAGTGCAATGGATGAGTCGAGAGGAGACATCGACAAGGCTCTGGATGCGTTGAAGACGGGATTAGCAGAGGTCGAGCAGGCTAAGAAATAGGTCACGAGCGTAGGCTGACGATCTATTGCGAGACATGAGCATTGGAGAGAAGACTGCGGAGTGTGTTGGAGAGAAGGGATTACTTTAGTAGTTTCGTTGGGTTTCGAAGATCTGGTTTGGAAGACCGAGCCAGGTAACAAGGGGAATCTGGTCAGAGTACATACCAAAAAGGGGTACCAGGTAACCGAGGAATAGACAAAAGACAAAAGGCGAAAGAAGTGCATTTCTGGCGGAGAGTAGCCCCCCGAAAGCGAATGATGATGACGCGTCAGAACATGGTTTCTACAGCAGTTCAGATAGTGAGAAAAGAAGATCATATTTTATCTTTACGAAGTCTTTGATCACACCGTGAGTTACAGTGAGTAGTATGTAGGTCTTGGAGGATTTGCGCTTCCCCCCTCCCGCACGATTGTATAGCATGTCTGATACATCCAGACCCGGCGTTAGTGATGACGCGACCCCAACCTGCATTGGCTCTCGCTGTGTCTGCCTGAGATCACAGACGTTGGACGTTGAGTTAGGTGGGTAGCGTAGTAGATGGTGTTGTGGGAGGCAAGGCAAGGCGGGCGCAGTCCCGAAAAAGAAATATAAGGCCGGCGATTTCAAGTATGCTTCGATCTAGACTTTTTGCTTTTGCTCCTGCTCCTGCTCTTGTCCATGCTTTTGCTCTTGTCCTATGATTTCGCCTAGGCTTATGCTTATGCTTTTGCTTTTGCTTGTGCTTGTGCTTATGCTTATGCTTGTGTTTATGCTGTCTGAGACACAGCTTGAAATTGACCTGGGATGGGACTTGTACGTCCCGTCTCGTATATATCTGACCTACCGTCTTGGAGGGGTTGAAGGGTTGGATTGAGGATATGTCAGGCGTCTTTGAGGACTTGAGTTGAAGTTGAGGATATATAAGGTGTCTTTGAGGAATTGAGTTGAATTGAGGAGTTGAATCGAGGATAATATGTTATGCCTTGAATTGTGAGTTGTGGTGGAAGTCCCCTTTCTTTCTTAGGTATCAACCAAGCACAACCACTACCACAACCACAACCACAAAACAAGTCCCTCTCAGTGACATACGCGCTGCCTTGGGATTGATTTGATTTGATTTGATTTGAGGGGCAGTGGATGTGGGTGTGGTGTGGTGAGATTGTCGCCAGCAGCAGCAACAGTAGCAGCAGCGGCAGCAGCGAAGAAGGAAGAACTGCTGGGTTTGCTCGAATAGATTCTTGAGACCAGACCGAGATGGAGACTTAGACCGAGATGAAAATGGAGATGAAAATGGAGATGAAAATGGAGATGAAAATGGCAGGCGTTTCCTTTTCTGATACATCGCAGCGCATCGCATCGCATGGCGTCCAAGGGAGGATAAAGAGCCTAATCGGTCGTGTGTTGGCCAGCCACCTGACTCGAGGGTGGTAGGTATACCGCGTGATATATACCGTCTGAGATATACCGCGGAACAAATATAGGTAAGATACCCCCAATAGGCAGGTATGATAAAGATCAGATCAGGGATACCCACCCAACCGCACCGTGAGCTCTCCCTAGCCAGCTAGCTCGATAAGAATTCATTCATTCATTCATTCATTCATGTCGCTGACTCTGACTCTGACTTGGATTCTGACTCTGACTCTGAGTAACGATACTCTCAGCCGATCTGACCACCTCAGCAGCAAAGTCATAGACGCTCTGCAGATGCAGTAATTGCGTATCGGACAGGCCGCCGAACCGCCCGAACCTGGTGCCGATGCATTCCAGACAATCGCGGAGGAGGATGCAATCGGAGAAGGCGACGGCGCTGGACGGGCTGAGGAGGATGTTGCAGAATAAGATCAATGTTGCGGATAGGGGGTAGAAGAGCACGACCCTGGATAGTGGTAAGGGTATGTTAGCGGAGACACCGAAGTCAGAGAGGGAAACCAGGGTAAGTCAGTGGGATCGGCCCAAGACCATAGATACGTACGTACCAGAAGATATTTGGAATCAACACCAACACCGGGTCGCCGGCGTACAGACAAGAAAGCAAAGACCGACTGGATTCCAGAGCGATCTCCAGACTCGAACTCAACCCCTCGTGGACGCGGTGGTTGTGGGCCCAATTCTTGCAACGGCTACTCGCCTGATGAATGGTGGTCATGCAGTGGTAGTATTCCATGCGCAAGAGAAAGAAATGGATGGTCTCCAGCGACATGTCGGACGAGGCTGCAGTTGCTGTTGCTGTTGCTGTTGCAGTTGCAGTTGCAGTTGCAGTGACAGTTGGAGTAGGAGTAGGAGGACCAGTCTCGTGCGAAGGCGACGACGAGTACGAGTACGACGACGAAGGGAGCTTAGGTCTCGTATCGGCCGGCTGCGACTGGCGCCAATTCTCCAGCAGTTCGTCCAACTCGCGGATATCGCGGAGGATGTCTGCG
This sequence comes from Exophiala sp. LBMH1013, assembly GCA_024611085.1. Classification (NCBI taxonomy): domain Eukaryota; kingdom Fungi; phylum Ascomycota; class Eurotiomycetes; order Chaetothyriales; family Herpotrichiellaceae; genus Exophiala; species Exophiala sp. LBMH1013. The sequence goes on along the minus strand of JAMFLB010000009.1, from coordinate 1,705,500 downwards.
TCGGATTTCTGCAGCGAGTGCGGAGAGTACAGTTTCTCGTAGGCCTTGGACTTGATCAGACTCAGGCCCAGGTCGCCGGGGAGGCGTGGACGAGGTTTGACATCCACGCCCACGCCCACGCCTCGTTGCATGATATACCAGTTTGGAAAGGTCAGGTCGCACGACGTGTCGTTGATGATGGGCGGGCGGCCGGTGCGGAATGTGATCTCCTTGTCGAGCGTGTAGCATAGCCAGAACATGTCTCGACGGTGCAGCACTGTTCTGGTCTCGATGCTTTGGGGTGAGGCTGCGAGGACGTCCATGTCCTGGCCTGGATAGAGGTGTGCGCCGAGCATGAAGAGGAAGCGTGATGCTATTGAGAGCGTGATGTCTAGTGGTTGGATGTGGCCGCATGTGAATTGATAGACTGCCTAAACGGTTACAGGACACTCTTGTTAGTGATTGATGCGGACCAGTAGAGGGACGTAGAGCCGCAGAACAAATGAGGATAAAGCATGTGCAACAAACTCACCAGCATCATCAGAGTGTCCACCCCCTCTGTACTGGCATGAGCATTGAGGACGTCGGCAAACAGTAGCTCCGCTGCAATGCCGCCGTTCAACATGTCCACGGGCGGTAATTGCTCGTTGGCCAAATTGCCCAGCAGAGACGCAACCAGAGCGAGAAACGACGTGATGCAAGCTCTGGCTGTGGAAGCATTGGGGGTGTCGACATGGTTGGGGTTGTCACTGGGGTTGTGATTGTAAGCCTTTTCGAGCATCTGCGGAAACAAGACCGGGTCTGCAATCGGAAATACCTGCGACACCTCTGACTGTAGATAGAGATGCAGGTATTTCTCCACCGTCGCTCGAGGCGGTAAATCTGGGAATCCGGGCTTTGCCACATCATGTCCGGGCCGAGAGGCTCTGGGCCAAGCCGGTTGGCGATTCTCCCAGAGCGGACCGTTGAAGGCGTCATTTTCCTCCGTGCGGAAACCGATCCATTTCTGACCCTCGCGCGAAAGAAAGGGCACGCCATGGAACATGTTGATGTCTCCAAGCTTATAGCCGGCACAGTAGATACGTCCGACCTTTGCAATGTTCGGAGATTCCGAAAGTGTCGGCTTGGGGGTCCCGATCATCGAATCGACCAGGGAGTTCGGTGGTGGCGCCTCGCTTTCCTCTACATTCATATTCGAGTGAGTCTGGAAACCACAGCTCGAGTCAACAGCCTCACCTACCATTGCGTCTTTTCAGGTTCTCGGTGATAAGCTTTTCGATTCGTTCCATTCGCCGGACAAGATCACCCTCTTCCAGTTTTCTGCAGCATACATCAGAATAAACACGATGGCTGCAGGGGAACGGCAGGGATAGTGATGAGATCCACTAACCTCGCGCGAGTGCATCTCCTTCGACCGCCTCGTGTCCTCTCAAAGGTGCAGTTGAGGCCATGGTGTTGGCACCAATTGCATCGAGGCCTGACACCGTCGCATTTGATCTGAACTGGTCAGCCAACACCCAGGGTTTGTGAAGCAGGGCAGGGGGGTGTGTGGGACAAGGTAGATAGATGACAGAGGATATTGCAGTGATACCTTTTTCGCATGGCAGGAATCACAAGCCCGCGTTGTTCTGGAACTAGCACGACTGGCTGCAGTCGAAGCATCAGGGGAGAGTGATGCTGGAGTATCAGACATGGTGATAGTGCATATGCAAATGATCTAGTTGCCCGCTATGGACGCGAGTTTCGGCCGCAGGAGTGGCGCAAGATGGGGAACAACACAGATGCCAGAGGAGGCCAAAGAGACCTTGACTTGGATGCTTATGCTTCTGCTTCTGGCTTGGCTGGTAGGGTTCCAGGCGCCCCAAATAGTCGGTCGAGAATACACGATGGGAGTCTTCGGCACTTAAAGGCTCTTCGGGCGACGTTGAAGCCGCTGAGTCAGCGGCGTTTCGGGCAGACTATTATATTGATGGGTTCCACTTTTGACTTTTCTGGCGGCCGTAACGCAGGCAGGCATCGAAGGATTTCCATCGACCTCCAACATCTCATTGGATCTGCCGTGGGAGGCTTGAGTTCAGGCCGGCAGTGGGCCTGTGTTCTGCCTCAGAATCGCCAAGTTACAACTGTTCTGTGTGCTATGTCTTGTTTGATCGCTAATCGATCTTCACACTGCAGCGGACTCGGGACCGATTCATGCCGAGTGCTGTATGGCCTACAGCCTTATCAAGCAATACACCAAAGCGGATAGCTCCGAGGTCAGCGATTGGCTCGTGTTGTGGGCCCTGCGTCAGCCTCGTCCCCCCTGTGGATCCGGCAACTCGACACCACGAAAAGCCGGAATGGGACTGTGATGTTATTCAATGTTGGACTGTTTTGCATCTGTCTTTCGCCTAACCACATGGGTAAGTTTTATCTGGGTCCTGATAGGGGCAAGGAGATACTACATATAACAATGGAGGGCCTGCAGGCAGGACCCTTTTGGATGACACTCCCACCTCTCGTGGCTTCACCCTGTTCACGATGGAAGCACGCGAAGATGGCTCGTTTGACGCCCAGGAGCCTCCCGTCGTGCTTCACAACGTTGTTACTACGGAAAAGGGTGCCAATGTCCCGGAAGACACCACAACTGGCTCCGGCCCTGCTTCTCGCGGCGAGGACTGGAAGTTGACGGAGCAAGTCAAAGCCCAGCACCGACGAGACGTGGAATCATACCAGAGAGAAAGAAAGCTCGGCGTCACCTGGTGCAACCTGACAGTCAAAGTGATCAGTGCCGAGGCCAGCATCCACGACAACACGTTATCACAGTTCAACATACCCCGAATAATGAAAGAAGCTCGCCAGAAGCCTTCGCTCAAGACAATTCTGCACGGATCCCATGGCTGCATCAAGCCAGGCGAGATGCTGCTCGTCCTAGGCAGGCCAGGATCGGGATGTACGACGCTGCTGAAGCTGCTGGCCAACCGAAGAGGCGGATACTCGTCTGTCGAGGGCGATGTATGGTATGGATCGATGGGCCACGACGAAGCCAAGCGATACCGAGGCCAGATCGTCATGAACACCGAAGAAGAACTGTTCTTTCCTACCTTGACCGTGGGACAGACGATCGACTTCGCCACACGGTTAAAGGTGCCTGCTACTCTCCCCAACGGAGTCAGTTCGAGAGAAGAATACCGTCAGCAAGTGAAGAAGTTCCTGCTCGAGTCCATGGGCATCTCACACACCGAAGACACCAAAGTCGGCAACGAGTTTGTGCGCGGCGTGTCTGGCGGCGAGAGAAAGCGGGTTTCCATCATCGAATGTCTCACGACCCGCGCCTCCATCTTCTGCTGGGACAACAGCACCCGAGGTCTCGATGCCAGCACAGCGCTGGAATACACCAAAGCCATCCGCGTCATGTCGGACGTTTTGGGTCTGACTTCGATCGTCACCTTGTATCAGGCAGGAAACGCCATCTACAACCTCTTCGACAAAGTCCTCGTTCTCGACTCGGGCAAACAAGTCTATTATGGGCCGATGAAGCAGGCCAAGCCATTCATGGAAGACCTGGGATTCGTCTGTGCGCAAGGAGCCAACGTCGCCGATTTCCTCACTGGCGTTACGGTTCCCACCGAACGACAGATCCGTCCTGGCTATGAAAACCGGTTCCCGCGAACTGCTGACGAGCTTCTTCAACACTATGAGCAGTCTGCCGTCTATAGACAAATGTCGTCCGAGTACGAATACCCGAGTTCAGCAGAAGCCGAAGCAAACACAAAGTCCTTCCAGGATGCCGTCGTCTTGGAGAAGGACAAGCGGCTCCGACACAATAGTCCCTTGACGACCGGGTTCACCACGCAGATCCGAGCGTGTATTGTTCGTCAATACCAGATCATTTGGGGCGACAAAGCCACCTTCTTCATCAAACAGATCTCGACTATTGTCCAGGCTCTGATCGCCGGGTCTCTCTTCTACAACGCCTCCGACACCTCATCGGGACTCTTTATCAAGGGCGGCGCCCTCTTCTTCGCTCTTTTGTTCAACTCGTTGTTGAGTATGTCGGAAGTGACCGATTCCTTCATGGGCCGCCCAGTGCTGGCCAAACACAAATCCTTTGCTTTCTTCCACCCGGCGGCTTTCTGTCTGGCCCAAATCGCGGCAGACATTCCTCAGCTTTTGGTCCAAATCACTTCCTTCTCCGTCGTTCTGTACTGGATGGTCGGCCTGGGTGCCACGGCCTCCCAGTTCTTCACCTTTTGGATCATAGTCTTTGCGGCTGCCATGGTAAGAATCTTGTTCCCGTTCCTGTTTCTGTTCCAACACCCATATACGACAAAAGACAAGAGCTAATGAACAACCTATACAGTGCATGACAGCATTGTTCCGAGCCATAGGAGCAGCATTCACCACCTTTGACGCGGCCTCCAAAGTCTCCGGGCTGATCATCATGGTCGCCGTCGTGTACATAGGCTACATGATAGCCAAACCCGACATGCACCCGTGGTTCGTATGGCTATACTGGATCAACCCGCTCTCGTACGCCTTCGAGGCCATCATGGGCAACGAGTTCCACAACACCATCATCCCCTGTGTCGGGATGAACCTGGTGCCCAACGGACCGGGCTACACCGACGCACAATACCAGTCGTGTGCCGGAGTAGGAGGCGCCATCTACGGGCAGACGTACGTGACCGGCGACGCGTATCTCCAATCCCTCTCGTACCGGCATAGTCACCTGTGGCGCAACTTCGGCATCGTGTGGGTGTGGTGGGCGCTGTTCGTCGTCATCACCGTCATCTTCACCAGCCGATGGAAGTCGGACTCGGAAACGGGCAGCAAGCTCCTGATTCCGCGCGAGAACGTCCATCTGGCCAAACATATCCTTGGAGACGTCGAGTCGCAGACGCCCGAGAAACAAATCGTCAGCTCGGACTCTTCGCTCCGAGAGGGCCCTCCGACTGGTACCCCCGATACCAGCCAGGAGAACTTGATCCGAAACACATCGGTCTTCACATGGAAGAATCTATCATATACGGTCAAGACACCACACGGCGACCGCAAGCTTCTCGACAACGTGCAAGGCTGGGTCAAACCAGGCATGCTGGGCGCATTGATGGGATCTTCAGGAGCAGGAAAGACGACCTTGCTGGATGTCCTAGCGCAGCGCAAGACCGAGGGCACCATCCACGGCTCCATCCTGGTCGACGGCCGGCCGCTGCCTGTCTCATTCCAGCGCTCAGCAGGATACTGCGAGCAACTCGACGTGCACGAACCGTACGCTACGGTGCGTGAAGCGTTGGAATTCTCCGCCCTGCTCCGACAATCACGACACACTCCACGCGCGGAGAAACTGGCATACGTCGACACCATCATCGACCTCCTGGAACTCGGCGACATTGAAAACACCATGATCGGCTTCCCCCGGCGCGGGCCTCTCGATCGAGCAGCGCAAACGCGTCACCATCGGCATCGAACTCGTCGCCAAACCCAGTATCCTGATATTCCTGGACGAGCCGACCTCCGGCCTCGACGGGCAATCGGCATACAACACGGTACGATTCCTGCGCAAACTCGCGGACGTGGGCCAAGCCGTGCTGGTGACGATCCATCAACCGTCCGCACAGCTTTTCGCCCAATTCGACACCTTGCTATTACTCGCCAAGGGCGGCCGCACCGTGTATTTCGGCGACATCGGCGACAACGCGGCGACCGTGAAAAAGCTATTTCAGCCGGTACGGCGCGGCGTGCCCGACGCACGCCAATCCAGCAGAACACATGATCGACGTGGTGTCCGGGTCGTTATCGCAGGGCCGGGACTGGGCCCAAGTGTGGCTCGAGTCGGCCGAACACGACGCCGTGACGCGCGAGCTGGACAGCATCGTTGCCGAAGCAGTCTCCCGGCCACCCGGGACGCACGACGACGGATACGAGTTCGCGATGCCGCTGTGGTCGCAGATCAAGATCGTCACGCACCGGCTCAACATGGCCCTGTACCGCAACACGGACTATACCAACAACAAGTTCGCGCTGCACGTCAGTTCGGCGCTGTTCAACGGCTTCAGTTTCTGGATGATCGGCTCGGGCGTCGGCGAGCTGCAGCTCAAGCTGTTCACCATTTTCAATTTCATCTTCGTCGCCCCCGGCGTCATCAACCAGCTGCAGCCGCTGTTCATTGAGCGGCGCGACATCTTCGAGACCCGCGAGAAGAAGGCCAAAATGTACGATTGGAAGGCCTTTGTCACCGCCCTCATCGTCTCGGAGATCCCGTACCTCGTCGTCTGTGCTCTCTTGTATTTCGTCTGCTGGTACTATACCGTCGGGTTCCCGAACGACAGCAACAGCGCGGGCGGGACGTTCTTCGTCATGCTCTTCTACGAGTTCCTGTACACGGGCATCGGGCAGTTCATTGCGGCGTACGCTCCGAACGCCGTCTTTGCGTCGCTGGTCAACCCCGTCATCATCGGTACGCTGGTTTCGTTTTTGCGGCACCCTCGTGCCATACTCTCAGATCCAGGCCTTTTGGAGATACTGGATGTACTGGCTTAATCCCTTTAATTACCTCATCGGGTCGCTACTGGTGTTCAATGTCTGGGACGCCGACGTCAAATGCAAGACTCACGAGTTCGCCATGTTCAACACCCCCCGGAAACGTCACTTGTCGGGAATATCTGGCTGATTACCTCACCGAGGGGCTGGGGTCGCTGGCGAATCTCGTCAACCCGGATGACACGAGCGACTGTCGCGTCTGCGAGTACAAGACTGGTGCTGACTACCTCCATACCCTGAACCTCAAGCACCACTATGATGGCTGGAGAGATGCTGCTATTGTCGTCATTTTCGTCTTCAGCTCTTACGCTTTGGTGTATTTGCTGATGAAGCTGAGGACGAAGCAGAGCAAGAAGGCCGATGGTGGATGAGCTCGAGTGTCGAGTTGAGGTGAGGTGAGGTGTGTGTGTGTTGGGGGTGGGGGGCTGGTTTCATATCTCTCTTTGGCGCCAACATGAACCGAATGGCAGGCTCAACCATTAATATTTGACCATTTCGCGCAGTTGGCGGGAATGTATGTATGGAGGAATGTGGAGCGAGCTGTTATCTTGTTCTTGTTCTTGTTCTCTTTTGTTACAGTACCTTGGACGGCGACCTGTATTGGATGGTGTTTTGATGTGCGGTGCAGATGGCGGCGTTATGAGATAGACTTGGAGACAACCGACGGACAGACCGATAGAGAGGTGGTACAAGAACCCCTGATGTACAGCAGTCAATAGAGTTAGACGGTGAGACAATCCATAGAAGAACCCTTTCAGGAGAATGGGTTTGGAACCTGACAAGACCTCCTCTCTGTCCCACTGTGATACGATAGAGGTCGAGCCAACACCCAACCCATAGCGGACACCTTATCCGCCGGCGCCCTAACGAGTAAAGGGAGCAACATGCATCAAACCCGTACACTGCGTTCGTGTTGGTAGCGCAGAGGATCCAGTGATGTATTTATTCCGGAGCATGCGTTTCTTGTATGGACATTGGACCAGTCCCTAACGTCGAAAGGAACCGTCCATCCTAGTACGTCGAGTCCCAGTCACTTGAAATCAATGTATTCGAACATGTAGAAAGTCGGAAATCAGCTCATTCACCTGCTGCATACTAGTCTCGTCATACTTGTCGAGCAGAGGGCTGATGGATTCAACATTTCCATTCCCTTTCCCGGAGGTGCTCGAGGCCCTCCGCGTGTGTCTTCTGGCGTCGACGACGGTGGGAGTGTCTGTGCCGTCCCCATCCCCGCCGAGCGTAGACAGCCGTTGGACCATCAGATCAGCGAGATGGCAGTACTCGTCTGCATGGCGCATGAAGCCTACGCGCTTCCACATGTCTTCGGGCGCAAGACGGTCCATGTCGGAAGACACGGTGGAATGGCGAGGATCCAGGGACGACCGAGTCACATAGACATGCCACACCCTTTTCCAGGCGCTGAGAGCATTTCTGATCGGATCTAGCGGTCCCTGACAGCTGAAGGAGCTCTGGTAGTGGAAGATAAGCGAGTGCAGTGCTGAAGTCATGGCGAAGAGGTTGAGCGGGCCAAGATCGGCAAGTGCATGGCTCAGGGTGTCATCTATATCGGTGGGCGTGTAGAGGAGTTCGAAGACTGCGCTGAAATCAAGGCCAACCAGTGTAGACTGTGGTCGGTTGGTTCTGGTCTCGGTCTCGCGTTGGATAGTGGTGAAGCATTCCTCGGCCGTCGTGGCTTGGAAACGGGCTTCAGAACAGGCCGGGTTCAGTTTCATTTCGCGGATCACCATTCGTGGCGGCAGGTTGTTGAAGATGACAAAGGCCGTGTCGAGAAGAAACACCCATAGGAACACCCGGATCAGCTCTTCTGTCATGGCGAAGGTGGTGAATGAAAAGTCATAGAGGTCGATCCGACTGTAGTCTGCGTGTCTGGCGTTGTGGATGCCAATGTCTCTCGCCGCGGCAATGACGGTGCTGAAGCGATGCCGGCGGATTCGACGCTTACTGGAATTCGTGCCCTGCCAGTTCTGATAGAGTAAGACGATATACGCTGCTTGTAGCGCTCGGAGTTTCCCAACGGGCCATTTGGCCTCGCCTGTTTCGCGACAGACAGGAGCAGGTGCATCGTCGTGGAAATCGTCGTCGTCAAACACCATTTCCTCCACGCAGTTGAACCACCGCTTGGCATTCTCCTGATCGCTTCGCTCGGGCGACACGCTCGCTCCCATCATACACATGGCGGCCAGGAGCTGCGGTTTGGACGAGACAGGGTCGAATGTCGGCTTGTGCACGATGTTCACGTTCGGGTGCCAGATCGCCCAATATAGCTGGATGTAGCGCCGGATATTGGACGGAGAGAAGAATTGAGCACAGGATTCGTGGACGGGCGGTGACCAGGATAGAGTGACGCAGCTTGTTTTGGGCTTGTGTAGTACAACGTTTCTGATGGATGTGATGATTTCGTGGCATTTGAACGACAAGGGATCCGACAGCCACTGGCCGAGGGTTGTGTCAGGTGTATATTCGGTGTTGATTTCGCACCATGTTGCACCATCTTCAAGGGAACCACTAGTGACATTGTACAAACCCTTGGATGGTGGATTGGTCGACGACGAGGTCCAACTAGGTACCGTCGTGGCATTGCGAAAATGTTGGTTGACTCGTCGCCTTTGTTCGATTGTGCCGCAGTCGAACGAGGACACAAGACCGGTCGTGCTTGTGAAAGTACCGAGGAAATTCAAGGAACCCATGCCCTTACCTGAGTCGCCTGGGTTGATGCCTGACGAAGGGCAAGGGGTCTGTGTCTGTGTCGGTGTCTGTGTTTGTATCCCTGAATTGAAATTCATGAACGCCTGCCAGCTATCGACTGGGCTTTCCGAATCCCACCCGCTGCCCGGCAGACCGCAAGATATCCATCCGTTTAAATGCTCGAAAGAATCATGGGCAATGTACTCGATCGGTTGGCTGTGCTCATGACCTTCTCCATGGGAGTCCGGCAACGATGCTGCAATCTTTTGTGCTGGATTGTCGTTATACAGCTCAGGTCTCTTGGGGCGAGGCTCGGATGGATCCGATGTGGCCGGGTCGCCAACATTGTCGCATGTGCTGAGATGTCTCTTGAGCACATCGGACCGCTGGAATCGGCTCCTGCAAAGCTCGCACTGGTATGGACGTTCTGTGCGGTGCGACAGTTGATGCCGCCGCAAATGTTCCACCCGCTTGTACGATTTCGAACAGGTTGGACACACGTTTAGCCTGGGATGGTCAGTCATTGTGATGGCATGGCATTGCGTTTGCTGAACCGAAGGATGGATGGAGCTTCGCAGAGAAACTAGAGCCTCACATTGAGCTTGACGAAGAATGAAGAATGAAGAGCGCAGGACGTTTTACCCCAGACCCCGCAAGTATCCACCGTATCCCGTATCCCCGGGATCTGGTCTGTTTCGGGATCAGATCTCGGCTAAAGACTCGGGGACGAGCGGCGCAGGCTGGGGAAGCCTCGGTAAAGGCATTCAATACTACACCATGACGTTGGTGGGAATGGTTAGGCCTACAATACTAGAGCAGCTAAAGTTCCGGCTCAGTACTATCTGCTGACGCAAAAGGCTTGCTATGCCGGCAACAGTGGCGTTCTCTACTATAGGAGCAAGAAAGCAGGACATGGTTGCTGACTTTGTCTTTTGCAAGATACTCTACTACACCGACTCCCTCGTGCCCGAAGACGGGAAAGGCACAGGTATTGCCCTTCTGAACTGGAATATTAGTATGGCATAAGCCAGTGAATGCCCCTGAGACGAGTCAAACACGCGGGTATCATATTCTTTGCAGCTTACATGTCACACAGCCGTCGAAAGGCGAGTGGCTCTCCAACAGAAGATCAAATCATAGCAGATCAAGTCCAAGCCATACCCCAAAGACTTCAAACACGAGGTTGACTCAACCATTGCTTAGTCTGAGCATCAAGACATTCCTTCTCAGCCTCTTGCCACTGTTTCCTGATCAGCTCAGCCTTCTCCGCCGATCTCGGGGTGATCTTGGCCTGAAACTCCTCCGGCATGCAGACGAAACCTTGGGTGAGCTTTTCCTGATCCGGGAGGATCTCATGGCCTTGTTCATCCACCACGGGCTCAATGTTAAACCCCCCACAGGATCCGCGACATGCCCAGAAACAAACTGCGCTCGGCGACATGCATGCCAGGACAGATGCGTCGACCTGCACCAAAGGTGAAGACGTCTCTTTTCGTGGCGTCGCCATTCGCAGCCGAGTCGTAGAGACTCTGGGTGTCATGGATGTAGCGATCCGGGTCAAACACTCGCGGATGGGGATGGCGTTTGGGATCCATATGGATGGCCCAGACGTTGTTCATCACCCCGGCCCCCCTTGGGAATCAGATAGCCCATGTACTCGTCGTCCTTGGTCACTGCGTGTGGCACCGCGCCGAGGATCGTGGTGGGCATCCAACGCAGCGTCTCTTTGACGCAAGAACGCACGTACTGTAGATTCGATTCGTCGTCCATCGTGGGCGGCCGGGCACCGACGACCCGGTCGATCTCCTCCTGGGCCTTCTTCTGCGCTTCCGGATATAGCAGCATGGCTTGCACAAATGCATATAATGTACTCGAGGTGGTGTCTGAGCCGGCTTCCAAAAGTGTGCCGGAAATATAGGCGGCCTGGTCGTCGCTAAAGCCTTCCGCCTTCTGGGCTTCTGCCATACCTACGCAGAAGCAGGGTTTGATGTTGCCACGCTCAATCTCGGTTTTCGCGTTCAGCCAATGCCGCAGGTACAATGCTTTCTCATGTTTGTGGAGGGTCTTCGCCTTTCTCTGTGTAGGAAGTAGGAAGTCGGGCATCTTCCGCAGCAAAGGGTAGAAATCGATCAGCCCGGCAGTTCCAGTCTGATTGATCTCTGCAAACTCGGAAAACCCTTCAAAGAGCTGCTTCATGTTGGCGTCTTCGTACGTAGGCGTCCTCCACCCAAAGACCATGGTTGTCGTCAAAGCGTTGGAGTATCTTCGGATGTGTTTAAGAAAGTCCTGCGGCTGCTCGAGCAGTTGGTACAACATCTGTTTGTTCTCCAGCATCTGATATGGTATATAGGATTTGGACTGGGTGATATTGAGTAGTGCGTGGACCATCTTGCGGAACTGATCGGGTATCCTGGTGAGTGATAATATGTTAAAGTGGACGGGAGTGACTTACTGCTCTCCATACAGGATTATATCGCTTGACAGAGTCTAGTCAGCTTAGGACCAAACCAAGACGCATTCCAACTCACCATCATGAGCAGTCTGAGCCCTCCACTGCATAGGGTTTGGCCAATATACATGTCTTGTCGGTCAGAGTAGATAGCACTTCTTCGATCGAGAAGTTCCTTGACGGCTTCGTCGCTTGACAGCACAATCAACACCTTGGTGCCCAGCATCAGGCTGTACACTGGACCATATTCTTGTGCCCACTTCTGAAATTGTAGATGGGCATCCCTACTTGGCATCTAGTCACCTCTGTCAGCTAATTCGGACCATGGACAACGAACAGGCCGCGCACCAGATGGAGATTCCCGAGGACAGGAAGGGTAGGAGGTCCTGGTGGATAGTTCTTCGGTCTCCGACCTATGGATAGCAGGCGCAGAAAGACAGCCAGGAGCCCGGCGACCGCCAGGACAAAGTACAACCCTTGCATCGTCGGTTCTGTTGATTAAAGAAGCCGTATTTGATGTGCTGCCAGGCTGAAGCAAGGTCTCGTCCGACCAGAACGAAAAGGAGCATCTGTAAGCCATGCTTAAATACTCCATGGGCAGCCTCGATTCCATATCTCCTGGCCAGTAGTCGGACCGAGGAGCGCATACAGCGGAGGTGGGATGACAGGCCTATGTGGAGGTGGAGGTGGGCGGGTGGGATAGACAAGGCTGGGTGGAAGCATGATCTCGCACATTTCAGCCTTGCCATCAGTCATCTGTCCGATCCCAATATTCGGGTTCAGAATGTCATGCATGCAGTCTTGAAGTGTCTTTCTGCTCAGAGGCCAGGGCCTGGGTGCATAGTTCCGACCACACGAATCGAAGGGCACGGAATATTCGCGATCTCCTGTCCCTCACCTTAGACAACAATGGGATGTTTTCCTTATTAAAATTGACACCACCATCAGCGCAAAAATACTTACCTACGGTAGGTACGTACAATAGTTGATTGTCGACAGCAAAGGCAGAGAGAGGCAGAGGCCGAAAATGCAAAAACAACCAACAACTAGGATTCCCAAATGGTCACCCACTTTAGTACTAACTAGTCGATATCGAGCTTAAGTACCGCTGAGCGAACGGGAAGCGCTGCTTTCTCGATTCTATGGTCGATTGCGAGAGAAGATATTGACAATATGTACTATATATCGCTATTTGATATATATCCAATAACTACCGAGAAGCTGCCCTTGAGGTCCTATGTCCTCATGAAATCAACAGATCCCTCACACTCATCCTTTTCGCCCTGGTTTTGTTCTCCCAGCCCGCGTCTCTGCCACCGCCTCTCCACTCGTTCGTAAGCATCATAAGGGCCGCACCGGCCGTAGCCTCAGCAGTGGCTGACACGTCACTCAAGCCCCCGGGAGATTTGCTATGAGTATCCCTGTCAGACTGGGCGCTGCTGTTCGGCTGCGCAAGCTGCATTGATGAGCTAGCCGATTGTGCTAGTGAATAATGAGGCAGGGGTAAACTCATGGCCGCTTGGGGCGAAGCAAGGGATTCTATGCTGAGCCTAGGATCACAAGTCTGATTCACGGTGACCCATGACCGGGACATTGATACTGCGTTGACACCGGGCGATGCAGTGCCTGCAGTCGTGCTCACACTGCTATCCGTGGAAGTCGGGCATATGTTCGGTGAGAAATGCACGGACTCGAAGGCTGGACTGAGGAGAGTAGGGGTTGGTCTTGCAGAGGCGGCATTCGACTGCATCGATGACTGGACAGGCGAGATTGTGAACGAGTCCGGCCTGACAGTAGGTCGTTTGCGTGCGGGCTCTCCGTCATCGAATCGACTTTGCAACTGAGGTTGCAGCTGTGGAGATGAGTAGGACGAACTGCTCCGCGAGGTAATGGAAGGGTTGCGTGAATCCCTTGGAGACCATTCATTGACGGCGGCCACAGCATGGGTATCGCTCTGTCGTTTGACTGGAGAGGTTTGCCGGGGGGTGTTCCTCGCTTGTATCGTCCCCGGATGCGTCATCCTCTGGGCTCTGCTCATCAGCCATCAACGCTCGCGGTTCATTGTTGCTCCATTTTTCATTCTCAGCCTTGAGTTGTGCCACACATCCCCTCTAGATACCGGACATAGTCGATCCCGGCCTGCAAAATGGCCAGTTTGTGCATATCCACCCCTTCGCAAGCAGGAATCATGCCTTTCAAAACACCAAACTCTTCATTCATTTTATTCCGCCGGCGCCGCTCGATGATACTGTGGGCAGTCTTGCGAGCAATTTTCCGTCCTGCCGCACTAGTGGTTGAGGAGGGCTTCTGTTTGGACTTCGTCGAGGCACTGCCGGACTTCGAACTTGAGCCGGAAGCAGATACCGAAGGATGGTGATTGGCTTCATTAGCCGCACGCGATTTCGTCGTGGTCGTGGTCGTCGGCTTGGGCTTCATCTGTATGATTTTCCGGGCACGACCAGGGGGTGGAGGAAGCTCGTAAAGGGAATTTGACTGGACATTGGAGACCATCTCTGGGCTAGACTTGAGGGCGCCAGAAGCAGTCCGCTTTTGTCTGGGGCTTAAAGAGAGCGGTTTCTCCTTAGGCGAGATAGGAGGAGTGCTCTGAAGCGGCGGGACGATGCTGAATGAATATCCTTGCATGGTTGACTTGGAAGTATCCGAGTGTGATTTGGCATCGTTGGAGCGCAAGGCCGGAGGAGGAAGAGCAAACACTGTCTCCATATCTGAAGCCTGGACTGTCTTTTCCAGTGCTTTCAGGTCCGTCGAACTGTTCGGGGTGGGAGGAGGACGTGGGCGAGGCATTCTGGACAGAGATTCCAAGAAGACTGAATGCGAATAAAGTAGGCACACCACGAGGTTAGAGACTCGCTGCCGGTATAGGCGATCAACTCGTTCCCGGCTCAGCGCAGAAGAGATTGCGCAGAGGAGAGCAGAGAAAGGCGAGGACTGGTCAGGGCACGCGGGGAAGCAAGGGGGTCTCGTATTGACGTAGTTTCAGGGCAAGACACGGGATGAAGGAAGAGCCAACTTGGTAACGAGTCTTTGCTTGACACTCTTCAGCTCTCATAATGGTCAAATATAGGGGAAGCTGAGAAGACATAGGCAGCAGTCAGTAGATGCAGCGAGAGGGAGGTAAATAGGGTGATTTCAAGCCAAACACCAGCCATGCTCGGGTTGAGGTGTGAGACTGTCGTCGAGACGAGACGACGGGACGAAGGCACGTGTAGGAGCACACGACACTCGCCATTTCAAGCCACCGACCCTCGTGTGCTGTAACTGGTTGATGATAGGAGGATGCATTTCTCGACAGCATTTCTGCCTGCCGCTATCAAAGTTTGCGCAGTTGCAGGTCGACAGGAAGAGCGCGACATTGCACGTGTAGAGCAAAATGGATGTGATTGGCACTGTGTGGTGAGTGCGGGTGACCGTCCCCCATAACGACATCCGCGAATAAAAGTTGGGGACCGATAACGCCTAAGAGGTTTGCGGTTTAGGCGTTACTTACCTAAGGGTCTAGGTAGGTGACCTACCTATAAAGCCCTGGTGCCACCTAGTATTTAGGTGGGTACATAAGGACCTAGGCTCGGAAGACAAATGCTGGGCACGTGGGGGTGACAACTTCAACTTGATGGCGGCCGACCCGCACAATAAGCATGCGATGCGTGATGGGCATTCTGCAGCACAAGACTGTCAACACAACCAGCTTGAAAGACATCTGTGAAAGACATCTGTCCATTGTGACTGCGGGCTATCACTATCCAACGTCCACAATATGGCATAGTTCACACCACCAGCCCGTCCCGAGTCTGCTCACTTGGCAACCTTCTTTTGCCCGTTGCTGACCCCATTCGAATCCGGTCGCTTGAAATGCACCTTCAAAGGCTCCCACGAATGAGCATTATACTCCTGTAGAACGCCAATTAGCACTCGCATCAAAGCGACCCAGACTGGAGCACTCACCTTCTGCACCTTTTGGCACGTCTTCAATCCCCATTCCGTAACGCCCACCATCAAACAACTCTCGAACATAAACGCCATGCTACCCTCGCCTACTTTTTGTGGCGGCAGTTCCATCGTCGATGCCTTTTCAAAGGTCTGCATGTCTGGACCATGCCCACTCATTGTATTATGTAGACTGGCTCCAGCCGGTTGGAATCCGCCTTTTCCGGCCCCCTTGGCATCGTAATTGCCCATGATAAGTCCCATAAATTCCGACATGGTGTTGCGATGATACCAGGGAGGTCGGAATGTGTTTTCGGCGACCAGCCACCGAGGGGGAAAGATGACAAAGTCGGCGACGGCCGTGCCCGCGCCATGAGGGTGTGACGGGGCAGAAAGAACGGTGAAAATTGAAGGATCGGGATGATCGTACGAGATGCTCCCAATCGCGTTGAAACGGCCAAGGTCGTACTTGTAGGGGTAGTAGGTACCGTGCCAGCCCACAACGTCGAAAGGAGTGTGCGACTGCTTGGCCGCGAACAGGTTGCCTGCAAATTTGCCGTACACCGTCCATTCGGTGTTTTCATAGTCCTCAATAAAGTCGGCCACAGGACTTTGGAAATCGCGTGCGTTGGCCAACCCGTTTGAACCAATCGGGCCCAGCTCGGGCAACTTGAAGTGACCTTGGTACAGCTCGAGAATGTATCCTCGTGCAGGTTCCCCATCATGTAGTGTGACATGGTATCGAATGCCCCGCGGGATGACGCAGATTTCGTTCGGTCGCACCAGGATCTTGCCAAATTCAGTGCGGATGTCGAGGACACCATGTTGTGGTACGATGAGGAAGTCGCCGTCGGCGCTGTAGAAGGCCGTCTTCTCAGGCATGGTGGCGCCAGCCGCATAGATATAAATGCCGATGCCTTGCTTCATGGTCGGGTCACCTGCCCCCGCTACCAGGTGCAGCGAGTGAATCCACGACACCTCCTTGTCGAAATCAAAGGGGTCCCATCGCAGTTGATTGGGAATGGCATTGAAATGCGTGCCGAAGCTCGGGGTGGGCGTAGTCAGTGACTCTGCAGATGAGGATGGGACGGGTTCGAAGTTCTGGTGACTGGCTGAGGGAAGGATTCGATATAGCCATGTCTGTAGGTTGTCGTCTCGGGGCGCAGTGAAGGCAGTTCCCGACAGCTTCTCGTTATACAACCCGTAGGGACATTTTTGAGGTGAGTTGGCCGCCAGCGGCAATGTACCCTTTATGGCCTCACTCCTGTGCACATCGTCAGCAATACTTCCGCGACAAACGGTGTATATTCTTACTCTTTGTATCCCGCGAACCCATTCAGATATTCGTACGTGTCGGTCACTGCGAATGGGGTTACAGGCATCGTCGATAGCTTGCTCGTCGGTGAATGTGTTCACGTTGCGGACTGGACAGCGCGAATGGCACGTCAGCATACAATATCAAACAAGGTGGAGTCGAGAAATCGTCCGAGGTTGAAGTCTGCTTGCGGGGAATGGCTGTTCTAACGTGGACGGTTTGGGGGCCAAAGAGGAGAGACGGAGGCAGAACTTACTTGTGAGGGGAGTTTTGTACTTGACATTGATGTCCTTGTTCTCACGGTGCCGCTCGATGGCTTCCTGTAAACGTTTGAGGCCCTGCATGAGGGGCGGTATTGTCGCTTGGTCACCTGGTCACAAGGAGTAAATTGATGGACTGATTCATAGCAGAGAGGAGAGTGCGGAATGAGTTGAAAATGAAAGTGAGGATTGATTCCGTGGGGAGGAATATGAATGAAATCCCCAGGGTCCTGATGAACGCAGTTATCGCTAACCGGTGGGTCGCCGTCTGCCCTTCACGAGCAAGTTGCCGACAGAAGGAAATTGTGGACGACGACGGCGTCCAGAGTCAACAGCAGCATCCACTCTGAAAGCTGGAGCGGACGGCCTCCGAAGAGCGAACCAAGCAATAGCAGTCGTACATGATCCGACAGGGACAGAGAGGGTGGGATGGAAACCGATGGATGGAGTGTTGAGCGCAGCTGTGAATGGTCGAAGGGAGCAAAGATGGCGGAATAAGGCGTAGCTTTTCATGGCAATAATAATATAACCAGATCGGAGTCGCAATAATAGCGGATGTTGATCGCCAGGGCCAACGAATCGGGGGGCAATAGGTGACGCCAGTGGGTAGCAATTATTAGCAGTCAAGCCTGAACCCGAAGCGCCGACCAGGGCATCAGTGCCGACTTTGCCGTTGTTATGCCACCCACGCCCGCAACCGTCATCATAGAGCACTATAGGTCTGCTTGCTTCAGGGTGATGACTACCTGGATAGGTGTTGATGTGAGATGATGAGGCCTGCTGTTGAGCCGTATCGTACGGCAAAGTTTGTTACGGCCCTCTTTTCTATGTTGAACATGGCTATGCCCGGTCATCAAATCGGGCATGTGTCTGTTCAGTTACTCACATTGCGCGCTTTTCATTGCATGTCTCCTGTGCCGTTGTTCCATCGACTCCTTGGCAATCTGAAGGATCTCGCTGCGCTCCCACCATCTCACCTGCTGCGTCGCATAACAATCCGGCCGACTCGACATCTGGATGAGGTAATATGGAGAGCACAGGGACAGGACTTTGACCGTCTAGACCTCGCTCCAGTTATGCTGATGCTGGTGCAAGCTGTCGCTGCCCGGGCCTAGTACATCAACGCCGTACGACCGTGATCTGGAACACAGAACACCGATGTCGCAGAAGAGGCTGTCTTATATCCAGAAGAGTACCGAGGCTCGATGCACCGACTCATCGACGGCGGTGCTTTGGCTGGATGATAGGCAGGAACAATAGATGTATTGTACTAGGCAAGGGCTGTTAGTGATAGGTCTGAATATCAGGGTTCATGCATCAGGTAAGGTGTAAGGATGGATTTATGGATGATTTGACGATCTGTATAGGTTGGGTAGGTGGTTACCAATGTATGTAGGAACCGGTACGTACCTCAGTGTGAATGAAGACGCTTACTTGACATCGTTATGTATCTCCTCGTCGCCCGAATAAGAGGAAAGTTCGATCATGATTCATCAAGCGGGTCAGGCACGACAAACCCGCGTGTGACATGCTCCTATCAGTCCATTTGAGCTGGGGAATCACAGGCAAACGGCCTGGACTGCCGAGTAGTATACACCCATACTGCTAAAAGGATACACTCGCTTCAGTCAAGAATGTATCCATGATTGGACTCTCGGAAAAGGTCCTGGGGAATGCAAGGCACTATCTAGTCTTAAGTCATCTTCTCGTTCGATATAGCCGGTATACAGGGACTGATATGGAAAATCTTTGAGTGGACATCTGCTATAGTAGAACCTTGGAACAATGGTGACGCCAAATTCATTTTATACTAAGACCGAGGGACGTGCAACGATGCTGGACGAGGGCCTTAGATTTAATATAGTACCATTCCTCGAAGACTGGGACAAGCAAGCAAGCAAGCAAGCAAGCAAGCAAGCAAGCAAGCAAGCAAGCAAGCAAGCAAGCAAGCAAGCAAGCAAGCAATGCATCGAGACAATATCCCACCACATCCTCGTCTGCAGTGGGTAGATAGCGTACTGCATAAACCTGATCAACAACCGAATCCTCGACTTGCGCGAGTCATCTCCCTCAAGTCAAGCCAAGTCAAGTACCTTGAGCAATCACCAGCATCAGCAGCATCTTCCCTCCCTTCTCAACATTTGTGCTCTCACAAGTCCTTCGTCCTCTCTTCACTAGCTCTGATCCAGCGATCCAAAGCATCTTTATCCCTGATGCGAAAGCCGACCTTGAAGGGTTTCGGCTCTGTCGTCAAAGCAGTGGGAATACTATTACACTCCAAAGCATCGAGGATAGGCCAATCCTTGGGATCCTGGGCCGGGACAAACTGAAACGCAACAATCATCCTCAGAAAAGCAGTATAGATCTCACGATTGGCGAGATGCGAGCCGACACACATGCGACTGCCAGCACCATAGGCGTAGTGCGGCGTGCCACTGCCCTCCTGATCAGACAGGTAGCGTTCGGGGATGAATTGCGCGGGATCCTTGAAATGCGAGTCATCGTAATCGGCCGCCCAGGCATTCATGTAGAAGGTGCTGCCGGCGGGGATGACGGTGTCGTTGTACTTGATGTCCTTGATACTCGTGCGCGGCAGACAGACGGGGATGACGGTGAAGAAGCGCAGGATCTCTTTCGTCAGGGCCGTGATGTACGGCACTTTCTCCTCGAGGAGGCATTTCTCCCACGCCTCGCCGTCGTGCGGGTATACTTTCATGATCTCGTCGTAGGCTTTTTGCTGGATGTGTTGGCCCTGCGGGGAGGCGAGGTAGCCGAGGCCCATGATCATGTTGCCGGGCACGGTGTCGATGCCGGCCGACACCATCGTGAGACAGATGCTCTTGAGCTCGGCCTCGTTCAGCGTCTCTTCGGGGTCTTTGATGATGTTGCCTGTGATGCAGGGTCGGTCTGTGCCGTTGGCAATCCGTTCCTTCAGCATGTTCAGGAATGTCGTTAGGTATTTGTCCCGGCGGGCGCGGTATTGGATCGCTGCTTTGTTCTGGCGTGAAATAAACGGGAGCCGGAGCAGTGGGATATAGTCTTGCCAGTTGTTGGATGTGCTGCGGAAATTCGAAACTACTCGTTCAACGTGGACCACTGTGACAAAGCATGTGTTAGCATGATGCCGGTCGTGAGTGAGTGGGTGGTTATGGTGTGGTTGTGGTTGTGGTTGTGGCTGTTAGTGACTCACCTTCTCGTAAGAGCTCCTGGTCAATACCCCCGTCGATGCGAATGCCGTAGTTCAGAGTCAAGCTGGTATTGAGGGCGAAGCGGTGAAAGTACTTTCGCGGGTCCAAGTCGACGGTGCCGTCCTTCGAGTCCTTGTACATGTCCCTGATGGCCACGCAGCTTTCCAAATCGATGAATGGCATGTAACTCTGGACGGCAGGCCGGTTGAGCGCAGTGGCTGCCACCTTGCGACGTCGCTTGCACGACTCATCCCACGGCGACGTCCCGATCGTGAATCCTTGACTGCTCGACACCACACTGTGGAAGGTGTACAGCGTCGGTCGGGAGATGAGCGCCGACTGGTTCGTGATCCAGAAATGCTTGACCGAGTCGAACGTGTTGGCCCAGACGATGCGTTTGTTGCCCAGCCGAGTCTGGAAGACTGGCCACCCGTACTTCTTGGCCCATTCCGCTGTCACCCGTGCATGGTCCTGGCCTAGTTGCAGCAGGTTGCCGAATATTGGTACCCCGGGCACTTCGGGCAGCCCTTTGATCTTGGGCTGCTCGGTGGAATTGAGATATCGGATCAGAAAGTATCCCAGGGAGAGAAGGAGGAAGGACACAGTCGTCGGCGACACGGTCACAAACATTTTGTCGGATGTTCAGCCAAGATGCTGGCAGTATTGCAGTAGTATAGAAACTGTCTTCTGTTGGGGTTTGAGATTTTCTTGACTTCACTGCCGGTCACTGTCGGCAGGATGTGATAATGTGATAGAGATCGCAGGCCTGGTCTCGCGGATCCCTGTTGAATCTGGGGATTGGCAACAATGGGGAAAGATGAACTGGCTACACCATGATAGACCAGGGGATTGTGAGTTATATCTGCTTCATGTAGTTTCGAGATATGCAGCGCCAGTGGATAACATGCTGGACGGAACTCAGTGATTAAGTGAGACGTTGGCGTGTATTGAGCCGCTTACCTTCGGGCGTCATCTGGTAGGACTAACCGCCCTATTCGTGTGTGTCTATGGCACTCATCAAGGGAGGGGTCAGCGGTCGGTCATACCGCAAACGAAGCCAGAGAGGCGGGGGGAGCAGCGCATGAGTGTCTGTCCTAGGGGTGTGTCAGTTGTTGACGAGCGGAAATATGCCCGTTCAGACAGCAAGACCAGGGGACTGGTTGGGTCATGGGGTTGTGGAGGAGGAGGAGAAGGAGGAGAGAAAAGCAGAGAGGGTCTGGGTCTGGACGGCCCGGGGTAAGAAAATCCACTGCATAATTGACAAGGCTGCTATTGGTCCATGGCGCGAGGCTGTGGGTTAGACGGCAATCAGGGCAACCGGGCATCTTCCGGGCTCCAGAGCGGAATTAGAAAAGACATACAAGGAGACAAACCCCTCATGCAGAACCACAGTACGTAGTACAGTAATACATCGCACTTCGGGCTCAAGATTCTCCTCCGGGGACATACTCCAGGCATCAATCATTGGCATTGACCATAACAACTCACGTTGATCACCGTCGCCATCTGCCAATTTGTTTTGGGATCCTCAATCCAGACTAGGATACATTTCACGCCGTCTTGTCTTCAAATCTTCGGCGCAGGCAGGATCGTACCCGAGCATTCCCCAAATCCGACCAAACCAGTCTCTTCTGTGCCGGAAACTCCGTAGAACGTGATGGTGTCCCCGTCCTCCAAGAACTTCCGCTCCACTCCACCGTTCAGCTGGATAGATTGCTTCCCACCCTTGGTGATTTCAAGCATGCTGCCTTCCGTCCCTGGCTCCGACCCACTAATTGTGCCTGACCCCAACAGGTCACCTACAGACATAGGACATCCACCGATGGTATGGTGGGCCAGCATCTGCGGAAATGAGAAGAGCAGGTGTCGTCCATTGGAGTTAAGAATGGTAGTCGGCGGCTTCCCTTTCGCTGCGTGGCGAATTCAGTTAGTTTCAGACCTGAAGTTGAACAGTTAGGGGTCGGACTCACGTGTAATATCCACCTGTAATCGGATGTCGTAGACGTTCTTTTCCTCCTTCTCCTGGAGATAGGGCAGCAGCTGGGTATCATTGGGGATACCGGTGCAGCGGAATGGCTCCAATGCATCGGTCAGCACAACCCAGGGACTGATGGTCGATCCAAAGTTCTTGGCCAGGAATGGCCCCAAGGGGAACATATTCCCAAGCTTGAATATCTCGCGCAGACCAGTCGTTCAGCAGGACAAAACCAAAGATATGATCGGCTGCTTCAGAGATTGGAATCGGGGTCCCTAAAGCGTTGGCTTTGCACACAAAGGCACCCAACTCCAATTCGATATCGAGTCGCTTCGAGGGACTGAATATTGGGACTTTGGGAGTCGCCGCCGGGTTTTCCCAAGATCTGGCCATTGGGTCTCGTGATGGGGGTCCCAGAAACGACCACTGACGAAGCTCGACCATGATATCCCACAGGCAAATGAGTGTAGTTTGGTTGCAGAGCATTGTCTGGTCCTCTGAAAAGACAACCCACGTTGAAGGCGTGGTTCTTGCCAGCATAAAAGTCGGTGTAATCTCCAATGTGCATGGGTGTGTGCAAGGTGACTTGGTCACGCGGAATCAACGACTTCTCTTGCAAGGCTGAATTGCGCTGTAATACATCTGGGATCGACGTGCTTTCGGCAAAGACATCTTGCAGATAATGTCTGACGGCGCGGTGAACTGGTCTGCCCAGAGCCGCAAAGTCGTTGAGTGTAGGCTTGGAGAACACGGCAACATCAAATCCCAGAGATGACAAAGCGCCGGATGCCGAAAACTCCTGGAGATCTAAGCAATGATCACCGATGGCTACGGCTGCCCGAGGCGCGGGTTTAGATGCTGTTGAAATAATGCCAAATGGCAGATTTGCCAGGGAGAAATGACTGGACTTTGGAATAGGGAACCACGACTTGAGATTAGCCATATTGATTGTCCTGCTGTTTATCGATCAAGTCGTGTTGTTCAGTTGTAATATGGTCCTGGCAAGACGAGAGGCTAGTTCTGACTCTTTCTTGAGACTTACCGTGGAGGATCGTGACTTGGGATGTAGTCAACATCAGCCCCCGTTGACCTGGATGTAGAGTGTCGGAGTAATTCCGTTGAACCCACAAGTCTTTCCGGCAGTCAACCGGGGTTGCGGCTACTTGCTGAAGACGCCATCTGATTTGCCTGCCAACAGCAAGCAAGTTGCGCCAATGATTCAGGCTGCTTTGTCTTCCTCAGCCTTGTACAAGTAGGATGGCAGTTCTCCAGTGGGCAGGAAAGGGGTCCGCGGCAGACGATGTAGTGGGGATGATATCTTGGTACCGACCTCACCACCACCAGTTATGATAAGGGTCCACGATCCGCCTTGTGCAATGACCAAAGCAGAGACCAAGGGTCACAGCATTTGGCGTTCTCTGAGATGACACAGATCTGATCTGCTGCAATGGCAGATAGGAGTCTCAATAATGGGAGGTCAATCAATGGCTTGCGCACAATCATTTTCTTCACGATACTCGAAACGACGAGAAAAGCAGGTCACGTGATGACCGGGTAGACTTCCCAATCCGGCAATGACGACATGGCGGTGAAACTCTCGCCGAAACTCGAAGAATCGAAAAACAACCGACGATGATGATGATGGAGACTGCGTTCAACCCTTATCACACCCCAAGGGACCAGAATAAAATGCCGTCTCGTACCTCTGGTAGACTGTTACGGTGAGTATACCACAAGAACACGTTTAGACCTACACCATCATCTCTCTTTCAGTCCTTAGAGCTCTCCCCCTCCATAGCATCCTCTTCCTTTTCCTCAATGTCAACAACTGAATCCACGCCCAACTCTGCCTCAACACCCAATTCCGACGTCACGACCCTGTCCGAGAAGACCGAGAAGTTCGATTACCATTACGCCCAGCCAAAATGGTGGAAAGAGTCCGTCGTCTACCAGATCTACCCGTCCTCCTTCCAAGATTCGAACGGTGATGGCTGGGGAGATGTCAAGGGTATCACATCGCGGGTCGATTATCTGAAGAGCTTGGGGGTTGATGTTGTCTGGTTGAGTCCCATCTACAAGTCGCCCCAGGCCGACATGGGCTACGACATTTCCGACTACAAGGCTGTTGACCCGATGTATGGCTCCCTAGAAGATGTGGACGAGCTGATTGCCGAGCTGAAGAAACGGGACATGAAGCTGATGATGGACCTGGTGGTCAATCACACTTCGAACCAGCATCCTTGGTTCTTGGAGAGCAGGTCATCCAAGGACAACCCCAAGCGCAACTGGTACATTTGGAAACCTCCGAAATCCGTCAGTGAAAACGGTGTCCCCGAACCCCCTAACAACTGGGCCCAGATCCTCGGTGAGGCCAATTCTGCCTGGACCTATGACACCACTACCGGCGAGTACTATCTGTCTCTCTTTACCCCCGAACAGCCAGACCTGAACTGGGAGAACCCCGAAGTGCGTGAGGCGGTCTGGGATGTCATGAGGTTCTGGCTCGACCGTGGTGTCGCTGGGTTCCGCATGGATGTCATCAACATGATCTCCAAAGTGCCCACCTATCCGGACGCCCCAGTCACATTAGACCCGATCAGCCACAAATACCAACCTGGGTCACAATTCTTTGTGAACGGGCCAAGGTAAGCTCTCTTTCACCACATTCCCCCGAAGACAAATGACATACTGACCAGGTCGCAGGCTACACGAGTACCTCCGTGAAATGAACCGCAGAGTCCTTTCGCACTACGAGACCATCACGGTAGGCGAAATGCCCGGCATCTCAGATCCAGACGAGATTTTGCGCACGGTAGGCTCGCACGCAGGAGAACTGAACATGATCTTCATCTTCGATGTGGTGGACATTGACAAGCCGAATGTACGGATGGCGATGAAACCGTGGGATGTCAAGGAGCTGAAATCGATCGTGAGCCGGTGGCAGCGTACCATGATCGACCGGGATGGCTGGAACTCGGTCTTCATCGAGAACCACGACAACCCCCGTAGCGTGAGCAGGTACACTGACGACGCGCCCGAGGTGCGCGACAAGGGCGCCAAGCTACTGGCTCTGCTACTGACCACCCTCGGTGGCACGCTGTTTGTATACCAGGGTGAAGAGATCGGCATGCGCAACGCCCCTGAAGACTGGGACGTCAATGCCGACTACAAGGACATCGAGACCCAGAATTACTGGAAGAAGGTGCAGGAGTTGCACGGCGACGATCAGAAACAACTCGACGAAGCCAAGAAGATCATTCAGATGAAAGCCCGTGATCACGCTCGTACCCCGATGCAGTGGAATCGGCAAGAAAACGCGGGTTTCTCCAAGCCTGGTGTCCAGCCTTGGATGCGCGTCATGGATGACTACAAGGATGGTATCAACGTCGAGGACCAGGTCAATGCCGATAACCCCAAGGAACTGACAACCTGGCAATTCTGGCAACGGGCCATTCAGCAACGCAAGAAGCATGTCGATGTGTTTGTTTATGGTGACTACGAGGAGGTGGAGCATGAGGATCCTGATGTTTTTGCCTACCTCCGCACGAGCGCCAATGGTGCCGAACGCTGGCTGGTAGTCATGAACTTCTCCGGCAAGGATGTCGACTGGAACCTTCCTGAGAAGTTGCAGCTGGAGCTCTGGGACAGCAGCAACTATGTCCGCGGCCAGCCTGACAAGCCCACAAAGGGCAAGATTCCGCTGAAGCCATGGGAGGGGTTGTTGGCCAAAGTGAAGACAGAGTAGATGTGCAGGTTGAACAGGGGTTGAATAGGAGGTGGACACGAGACGCTTGAAGCGTGGGTTTAGATGCTACCATATAGACTAGTGGTGAGGCACTTGGATAGAAGTCGTACAATAGATTTGCTTTGCTAGTCCTGATATGGCCTCAGTCCCTGGTGGGCGAGTCAATAGCGGTCGAGAGACGCGAGGCCTACCTGGAGTCAGGGTTCACGAGATAGATCAATCAATCTCTTGCTGAAGGAAGGATCAAGGAGAAAGGCCTGGATCGAAGAA
This sequence comes from Exophiala sp. LBMH1013, assembly GCA_024611085.1. Taxonomy (NCBI): domain Eukaryota; kingdom Fungi; phylum Ascomycota; class Eurotiomycetes; order Chaetothyriales; family Herpotrichiellaceae; genus Exophiala; species Exophiala sp. LBMH1013. The sequence continues at coordinate 1,679,146 of JAMFLB010000009.1, read as the reverse complement.
CAAAGGGTCCAGGGTTCTACGCTTCGTGCGTACTACTGCCTGCCAGAATCCTAAAACGGAAGCTAGTTGAGCTACTTCGGTCAACGGCAACCCACCCGGCTGAAGACGCCAAACGAATCACAGGCGGAAGCCAGCAAGGCATCTTACGACGATGTTAATCTTGTTTTTCAACATTAGCTTCAGCTTCTATCCTGGATAACTATACTGCCTGTGGTCGCCAGGCTTGTCAGGGTTGGCTTTGGTACGCTGGAACTTCACCAAGTTCACCTCGATCACACAACACAACACACATACATCTGTTGTCAGCAACAAGTCAAGGACCCTGCTAACGTACCGTCCGCTCTGACGCTGTCAAAGGTCAAACGAAGCACGGCCTTCTAACGTGGGTGTGTCAGTTGTCGAAGTCCACATGTCGTCTACAACCAATTCCTTTGACACGTCTACTTCACGGACCATGTGTCTCGGAAAATATACCCATGCGATTGACTGGACAGCATTCGGTATGTACCGTGGACGGGATTATGATTCCTACGGGACATATCTACACGGGCCTCTCACGCAACCAAAAGGACCGTGCCTCTTTGATCCCCTAGGCAATCCTGTTCTCTCCCTTCAGAAGACTTGGTTTGAAGCAATAATGCAAGCCTGCAGGGAATGGAGCGCGCCCCTGAGGCAGATGAACCGTGATCCTGGCTGAAAACACAAGCGTCGAAATGTGAGTACGTACTGGGTCATGGGCCATGGGCCAGACCGTGGAAGAGGTCGACTGGTTTCCTCCCTCGCAGAGCATCTCGCAAAGCATCTCTTCCTTCTTGATGTGTTGGTCCTGTCGGTCTGTTGACTCTGCTATGATTTCACTTTGGGATGGTATGCTTTTATATGATTTGATGCCATAGCGCTCTTGATTGTCGGTTGACTACCTGGACTGGAGGAGATATGGCTCCCTGGGGGCGTGTTCTGCTGGTCTTCGGACTCACTTTCGTTACCATCAATGCCCAAGCCATCGACCTAGGAACGGCTGCGCCGTTTGCAGTTCTGGGTGCCTCAGCCGTGACCAACACTGGGCCCAGTGTCATCAACGGCGACCTGGGAATATATCCTGGGACCTCCATCACCGGCTTCCCGCCAGGAACCATCTCCGGCGTCACAGATGCTACTGATTCAGTTGCCCAGACCGCCCAGAGCGATGCTCTCACTGCCTACAACGTGGCCGCTGGACTGGCTTATTCTACAGGCAACGATCTGACCGGCCAGGACCTCGGTGGAATGACCCTTGTGCCTGGTGTCTACCACTATGATTCTTCGGCCGGCCTCACCGGCACCTTGACGCTCGATGGTCAAGGCGACGACGACAGTGTTTTCGTCTTCCAGGTCGGAACCACTCTCATCACCGGAACAGGTGCCGCCGTGGCTTTGATCAATGGTGCCCAGGCATGCAATGTATTCTGGCAGGTGGGCAGTTCGGCGACTCTGGGGACTGGGACCGTGTTCAACGGCAACATCCTCGCATTGGATTCCATCAGTGTCGATTCGGGAGTCACCAATGCCGGGGGCTTGTATGCCTTGACAGGGGCTGTGACTTTGATCGACGACGTGGTTAACGCTGAGCCGCTTTGCGTCAATTCGGTTTCTACTACAACTACCTCTGCGACTACAGCCTCGTCTACGACGGCCAGTTCGACTGTCGCTACCACTACGGCTGTCACTACGACTACTTCAGCTGTCGATACCACTACTGCTGTCTCTACAACGACCTCGGCAATCACAGCCTCTTCGACAACCGCCTCCTCTACTGTTGATACAGCTACGATCGTCTCTTCTACGACTGTCTCTACGACTGAGTCTACTATAACGACCGCCTCCTCTACCATCGACACAACCACGGTCGTCTCCTCTACTACCCTTTCTACGACGACCTCTACTATAACGGCATCAACTACAGTGGCCTCTTCTACCACGACCTCTACTATAACGGCATCGACTACAGTGGCCTCTTCTACCACGACCGCTATTACAACGACAGTCTCTTCTGTCACGTCCTCTACTGCGATTGCTTCTACAACCCTATCTTCGTCTACGACTGCCTCTACTGCGAGCACCTCTGCCACCACGATATCTTCTACTACCACCTCTGCGACGACTATCTCCTCTATAACCTCATCCTCCACTACCTTATCCTCTACTACGACCGCCTCGACTACCAGCGCCTCTTCTACCACCAGCGCCTCTGCGACGACTATTTCCTCCACTACCTTATCCTCTTCTACCATCGCCTCTACTACCAGTGCCTCTTCTACTACGATCTCTTCTACTACCAGCGCATCTTCTACTACGATCTCTTCTACTACTACCGCCTCTGCGACGACTAGCGCCTCCACTACCTTATCCTCTTCGAAGACCGCCTCTACCATAACGTCATCTTCCACGACATCCGCCTTGACGACGACTGTCTCCTCCGCTAGCACATCTTCTCTCACGACCATCTCCTCGAGCATAACTACCTCTTCTTCCACCGTCTCCTCTTCTACCACGACGGCCTCCTCTTTCAGAACAACCAGCTTCTCCGCAGTCTCCTCTACTACAACCACCTCCTCCTCTACCACAACAGGCTTCTCAGAAACCTCCAGTTCCTCCACAACAAGCACCTCCACCACGAGCTCATCTTCATCTACTTCCACGGGGTCTACTACGACCGAAACCACCAGTTCAACCGAGACGAGCTCTTCAACAACAGCCACAACAACAACGAGCTCTTCAACCACAATATACAAGACCAAGACTCACCCCTGGGAAGAGTGGACATGGAGTCAGAGTCAGACATCAACCGCCGCTTCTGCATCCTCCTCCTCCACCGAAACATACCACACACAGCCATGGGAAGAATGGACATGGACAACGCCGTCGCCATCCTCTACCGAAATCTACAATACGCAGCCATGGGAGGAATGGACATCGCCGACCGACGTCGCATCTGTCTCTGTCTCTTCCACCGAAACATACACTACTCAAAGTCAGCCATGGGAAGAGTGGGCATGGACTGAAACATCCTCTGTCGAAATCTACAATACACAGGAATGGGAATGGGAAGAATGGGCGACTGACGCGCCTGTTGCAACTGCAACTATCCCTACTTCTGCCGGTGTAGGTGTAGGTGGAATTGTACAGTGCAGCGCATGTGCCACGGTATCGACACTGATCACCATTACCATCCCTTACACTGGTGAACACGCCTCATCAGCGACAGCGACAGGCTGGGAAGACATCAGTTTCGGTGGTTCTTCAGAATCAGAAATAGCAACAACCACACCAACAGCATCAGCATCATGGTCTACAGCATCATGGTCAACAGTATCATCTCCCAGTGGCGTTTCGACTCCCCCTGCCTCCAGCACACAAGAATCCAAGCCTGTCGACGCACCAACCCAGCTCTCCACCGCCAGCACAAACACAACAAACCCATCCTCCGCATCAACCAAACCAACGCACCAACAAACCAACATAGAAGCCACAGGCACAGGCACAGGCACAGTCTTATCATCTACTTCTACTTTCGGATCGAACCCTAGTTCTCCTACCTCCTCTTCACCTATCACTACCACTACGTCCACCTTGACCTTCACCGGCGGCAGCGCGACCGGTTTTCCTTTTCCTCGTCCTTTTCTTCTCTATGGAAGCGCCATACTAGGAATCATAATAGTTTTCTTCTGAGGGAAACCTACCTGTGCGCTATAGGGATTTACCAATAGTGAGGGAATGGGAGTTCTTTGGGTTCTGGGCCTGGGGGTGCTTTCTTCTTCTCTTCGCCTTTTTTCCTTCATTTTCAAAAACAAATCAAGTCAAATTAAATTAAATAATCACCATCATCAACTTTATGAACGATCTTTCCATCCATCCATCCATCCATCCATTCGTGGTGTAGAACACAATCGCACTACTAGTTCCCACGTAGTATGTTACCCTGGGTGTGTTCTCTGCCTTGTGGTCCTCTGAATTCCTTTTGCATTCGCTTTTCCTTCTCTTCCTAATTGGTGTGGTACGTATTGTATTCAAAATGCCAAAAGCAAAAGAAAGTAAGCGACCTTAGCTGGGTCACGTCTAGGCCTAGTACTAATCCCTTAGGTAGTGATACAAGTCAGAGACAGAGAGTACCTACCTACCTAAGCAAAAGGCAAGAACAAACTCGAGTCATTCCGTAATTCATAACTTGAAGGCGTTCCTCGGTTTTTTCGCTTCATGCGAGTAGGTACTGATTGTATGTACAGTAGGTATATCCCCTTGAGTCTCGGTATGTCTACCACGTACCTACCTACCTAGGTAGACTGCCTACTGCCTACTGCATACCTCCTACTACCCTCTCACGTCCCAAGTAAGTAAGGAAGGACACTAAGCCAACCAAAACGAAGCCAGACTCAGCCAGACAGCAGTGCGGCATGACATTCCGTGCCATGGACGTTGAAATTCCGCTCTCCGCAAAACGCATAAAACTTAAAACGAAAGACAAACGGGGTCCGGAGGTACTCGTTATTATTGGTTTGACTGACCTCTATTGCTCCAATAGTGTCTTCTTACGATACCGGTACTCTTGTAAGGGGACCGAAGAATGCGGAGGTCGCGGGTATAAGTTGTTGTTCTTAGTGGTGCGAGTGGGAGTGGGAGCCCCGGACGAGACTCCGGGTTTTGAGAACTTGAACTGGAGAGGACCCCACGTACTGTAAACCCCCAGGCGAAGGCGATACTACCTAACGTATTGCTTCGGCGGTACCCAAGCATACCATCCATCCTCGTCCACGCCTATAGATTGGTCTTTTTCTGGATGATTTTGGTTCCAGTAAACCAGTAAACCAAGGGTTATAGATTCGGAGAGTCTGTAGACAAGCTACCTACCTATGTTGCTAGGAGGTGCTGAAGTCTTGATACCTAAACCTGGACCTAGACTGTTCCTTTTACCACATAACGGACGGACTTTTTGGTCTTCAGGCTATTTGCCATGCATGATAGCCAAGTCCCCTGTTCATCTCGGTCCTCTTTGACCCAGCAACCCCAGTAAATCGAAGTCGGTCGAGGCTAAGTGTAGAGTAGCCAAGAATAATGCCTGGTCCGAGGTACAGTACGTGCTGTAGTCTGAATCGGACTATCCGCTGGATGCACGCCAGAGAGCGGAATCGATTCTGTCTTTTGACAGCAACCCGGCCTAGTCTGGGGTTCTTCTCCATCTGTTGCCTTTGGAAGGACAAGCCGACCAGAGCAATAAAATAAACCCACAGTCTTGCCCAGGAGTATAGACACATACCTACCACCTTTCAGAACTGGCCTGGCATTCCTTCCCTCCTGTTCGTTCTCGTTGGGATTTGCATTTCTCCTCCTTCCTGTCCCCTTCACATCTGCCAATCGCTACACCCAGCTCACCATGGCAGACAAAATGGTAGAACGGTCAGAGATCGAAGATTTGCCTGTCGACTCCGAACGCCGCAGCTTCGACCTCAAGACCGAATCTCAAGACATCGACCCTGTCCTTGAAAAGAAGCTGTTGCGGAAGATCGACCTCAACTTAGTACCCATGCTCTTCACGCTCTTTCTGTGTGCTTTTATCGATCGGTAAGAACCAACCACTCCCTCCCCACAGTCATGTCTCTGCTGACCCGTGACTCCATGCAGGATCAACATCGGGAATGCTCGCATCCAGGGCCTCGAAAAAGACCTCAACATGACCGGGGACGACTACAATATCGCACTGTTCATGTTCTTCATCCCTTACATCCTGCTCGAAGTACCGTCGAATATGCTCCTGAAGCGGATGCGCCCGTCTCTATTCCTCCCATTGATTATGATCGCTTGGGGCATCGTCACCGTCTGCCAAGGGGTGGTGCAATCCTATGCCGGCCTCGTCGTCTGTCGAGTCATTATTGGCGTTCTTGAAGCAGGGTTCTTGCCGGGATGCTTGTACCTCCTGTCCATGTACTATCGTCGACACGAGCTGCAGTGGAGGTTCAACCTGTTCTTCTCTGCCTCGGTCATCGCAGGGGCTTTCAGCGGTCTTCTCGCATATGGAATTGCTCACATGGACGGTATCGCCGGGTACGGGGGGTGGCGGTGGATCTTCATCCTCGAGGGCATCGCCACCGTCATCATCGCAACGGTGGCCTTGTTCGTCGTGCCGGACTGGCCTGCTACCGCAAAGTTTCTCCAGACTGACGAGCGAGAACTGCTGATCCGTCGGCTGGCCATGGATGTAGAGGGTGCCACCATGAACCATTGGAACCAGAAGACCGCGAAACGAGTCTTTTCCGATGTTAAAATCTATCTTGGGTACGTCAACTGTCCTCTCGCTTCCTTACAGACGTTAGTTAGCCAAAGACTGACATGACATTTGGCAGAATTGCAATGTACCTTGGGATCGTCACCACCGGCTATGCTGGCTCGTTCTTTACTCCCACAATCCTCAAGCAACTCGGATGGACCTCGATTCGTGCTCAGGTCATGTCGATCCCGATTTTCGTCTTCGCGACATGCTGCACCCTGGGCTCGGCCATTCTCAGCGACAAGCTGCGCCATCGATTCGGATTCATTATTTTCGGCTGTCTCATGGCCACGATCGGATATGCCATCCTTCTCAACATGGACCGCGTCGCCGTTGGAGCTCGATACTTCGCCTTGTTCTGTGTCATAGGCGGCGGCTTCACTGCTCAACCTGTCACGCTCGTCTGGCTGAACAACAATGTTTCCGGTCACTATAAGCGCTCGATCAGCTCGGCAATGATGATAGGTTGGGGCAATACAGGAGGGATCGTTGCATCGTGAGTCAAACTCATCAACCAGAGGAATACATGACTAACAGTTGCCAGCAACATGTTCATCACCAGCCAGGCGCCACAATATCCATTGGGCTTCGGTCTGGGGTTGGGACTGATATGGCTATGCGTGATCAGCTCTGTTGCATTCTTATTCTATCTCCGGCGCGAGAACAAACTGAGAGACGGTGGCGCAAAAGATCACAGGTATAACCTGCCGGATGATGAGAAGAGGAACCTTGGAGATGACCACCCTGCATTCCGTTTCACGTATTGATCCGGATGGTGGCCGCGCAGTACTGATAGAGACATTCCGGCCCTGCTGCAAGCCGAGGAGAATTTGGATTTGAAAGGCTTGTTCGTCCGCACACGGATATCTAGATATATTGAATCGAAGTGCCCTCGGGTTCGAGGCATGGCATTATGCAATATGTCGCCAACCTAAGCGGCTAATCGCAGCTCTTCCCTGGCTCGTCTCAGCAAGGGACAAAAAAAGATGATCGTTTGGATCATGGCCACGACCCAAACGGAACATTCGAATCTGAGATGGTGACCTGTCAGCAGCCTCGTAAGGTGCCATCATATCCGCAACGTAGCACTTCCCGGACTTGGGACCAGCCACTGCAATTGGAGGTGTTGACCAAAGATGTCCTCGGTTGACATGGCTGAGACATACTCTTTGCCAATTCAGACCTTCTAATCCACACGGCACGGCTTTGCCCTCCTGAGGCCCGTCCAGCTATCCTGGGAGCGGCGACGAGCTCAACTTCGATTTCTTCCTGTCCCCGACTGCTGCGCCATGGCAGCGGCCTTCGCGTTGCGCTGATTCCAGCCCGTATTGCACGCTCGTTTCGTCCTTAGAGATCCGGCTTCTTTTCTCGTCTTCGTCTACCGTTCACACATGTTTCGTAGTTCCAATAACTTCCCCTCTCACTTTTTCCCAGTCGATACTGTTGTCCAACTCTTCGTCCACAAGTCCCACAATAGTAATATTGTCTCCTCTTACAAGATACAGGCCGTGGCTGACCTGGGAGCTCGGCTCAGGGTCATCAGCAGGACGAATAATGCGCTCGACGGTGTCGTTCAAGACGATGTTGGTGACCTGGTCGCAGGACAGGAGGGGGTTCCGACGAGAGTTCGACCATCAACTGTAATGACCAGTACTTTTTCTGCAGAGCCAGTCAGTACATGACTGCAGCGCGAGCGTGTAAGAGGAGCAGAAATAGCACGTACTGTCGATATATGTTTGGAGAGACATCGCGACCAGTCTCAAGTCATCCGCGTGTGAGGTTGGAGGGGAGGCTCGCAGCTGCGGTGAAAGGACCTGCAAGGCGCGTAGTATGCGACTGCTACAATCGCAAACTCTGGACTCAGATTTCACTCAATGCATGAGGATTGTGCATTGTAGTTTGTTTCCCTGCGTAAAAGTCGTGCGTGGTACGTACAAACAATGCATGAGAAGTGAAACGGCGGGCGGACCAAAAGAGCATCAGCCACAGAACAGAACCCGAGATCCACACACTGGCGGTGGCCTCTTCGTCTCAGCCTCATCCAGCAGAACCGAACTGAAGCGAACCCGCCCGACCGTCAGCCATCTCACTTGCATTTCACGAGCTCCTCCCACACTCCTACCCTCTCCTATCAACCGGAGCCAAGCGTGGTCAGATGTCGAATCGCTTCACTGGAAGAAGAAGACTTGAAACTTTGAAAGGAACACCAATACCTTACATTGCTTAAGAGTCACAATTCAAGTTCCCTTCCCTTGGTCAACGACGACAATTGCCATGGACAGCACATCCTCACCGAACCTGGAGACTCTAGTGTCATTGTGGCCTATAGCAAGCAATATAAGTCAACACCTTCCCGCCGGGGATTTGATCACACTTTCGCGATCGAGCGTCAGTCTCCGTGCGCTTCTCCATGGCTTCGAGAGGCCGCAACACGGCAACGGCAGCTCCAGCTCCACGTTACCCGCAGACCCGCGATGCATTCGCGAAGAACTGAATATCGGAAACCACGGCACTCTCTACTGGCAGCAGCTCAAGAAGCAAGCGCCATTCGAATGCTCCTCTCGGACGCATACCAAAGGACCAACTCCCAAGCCTTGCCGGTATTGTTCGAAACCGATATGTGACGCGTGCATTGTGCGGTCGTCGTTCGCGCGTGGCCACGAGAACACGTTCCAAAACCGCACTCGCTATCTATGCACGACATGCTGGGAGACGGGAAACCCGAGCCGGAGCGAACGCTTCACGCTGAATCCTCCACAGCAGGACGTCACCGTCACGCTCAAACGCAAATGGTATGATCCGGACGGCAGTACCAAGGACTACTGTACTTGCACGCTGAAGGACGACGGCTGGCTTTGCCTCGATTGCAAAGACCTGCAGAACTGGGAGGCGATCTCCTCCGCGACAGCGTACTGCCATGGTAAAGACTGCCGAGAACCGCTTGATGAAGATAAAGAACGCAGAAGGATTTGCCTCTGGTGCAATAAAGCTCTTCCTCGACAAATAGGCGGTACGACCAGATATCACTGGAACCGAAAGATGGTTGAAGCCCGGGCGCGAAATGTGGCGTCTCGTCAAGCAGATCTCGAGGAATATAACAGGAGGCGCCTGAAGCTGATGAGGATGTCTCGCCGCGAAATGCGAGGCGACGAAGCGGTCAAGGACGATCCAGAGGCCGACGTGCCTCAGTTTGTTAGACATCTCGACACTATCAATTACCGCAGCTACATGTCCGAACTGGCGGCTCCCAGTGGCGATTCAGTGTACGACTCAAAGAGAGGCTACTGGCGATATAGCAGGGAATTTCTTCTCGAGATGAGACGTCGCTGTACCCGTGTTCATGCGCCACCACAGGTAAATGCCTTTGCTACCGAAGATCAGGGAGCTCTGACATTTGCACGAACGAATGGCCAGCTTGCAGCTGACATGGTTTTATTCGCGACGAACATGCCCTCGCTACCGCAACATTCTGTCAAGCAGTGGTCTTCGCTCAAGGCTGTGATTCTGGAACTCTTGCTCGTGCAGAAGCTCGGCTACAAAGCAACGCAACGGGTGATGGACGATGAATATGGATTCTACGCGACCGTGAAGGAATACCGTCGGGTCGCACGTCTTTGGTATACTCAGCGGCCCATCAAAGAACATCCCGATGGATGGAAAGCCTTCGTCGATGAAGGGGAAGAGGCAGAAGAAGCCGCATCAACTCCTAGCAGCTCACTCGGCAGGGACAAACCTCTACCAAAGGGTAGAGCGCATTCGCTCCAACACAATGTCCCTTCTCTACCGGAAGGCGAGCAAAGGCTTCCACTGTGGACCAATAACGGCACTACTACTACTAGTCACTCTCCGGAGGCAGTCCGAGGAAGTCATAGTCATAGTCATGACGATGCTCGACCTCGCCGCGTTGACGCGAAACTGCAGGCAGACCGAGAGACCGTGGCCGAACACGAACCACCGTCCTCATCCAATACCAGGACCTCAGACGAACCGCCCCCTCCTCCAGCTAGTGCCACGAGAGGGAATACGCCTCCTCCTCCTCCAGCTAATGCCACGGGACGGAATACGCCTCCTCCTCCTCCTCTTCCTCCTCCATTACCCACTCCTAGTAATACCCAAAGCCAGATCATCCGCGCCTTAGTCGAGATTGATGCCTCTGGAGACCGACTAGAAGACGACGGACTTGAAGAGGAGCCACCACCATACACACCGGAGGGATGGACCTGGGCATGAATGATCGATTGAATCGCGCATGACATTCAAGTTGAAGTTGCTCTCATTCTACACACCACACTGTGGTACATGACGATACTGTACAACAGCTGTCTCGATGGTTGGCTGAATGAAATTGGATAAGTAGCGACAGTAAGTAAGAGACGCAGGCCTGATGCGACCGGTATGGATTTCTACGACCAGCAGGCAGTAGCACGCATGCATACATGATCCTCCCTGATGACGAAGTTCACGACGATATATGGATTATGAGAGGGCATAAATAAGTAAGTACTTAGGTGCCCACCCCCTATAGTTTAAAGCCGTATAGATACCGTATAGATACCGTATTAGAATAGCTTCGAGTCTCTATACTATCTCTATACTATCTCTATACTATCTCGAGAAAGTCTCGAGAAAGTCTCTATATAGCTTCGCGTTTCTCTATAAAGCTTCGATTCTCTATATAGCTTCGGCTTCGAGTCTCTATATAGCTTCGATTCTCTATATAGCTTCGGCTTCGAGTCTCTATATAGCTTCGATTCTCTATATAGAGTTAGTTAGTTTATAGTAGTTCTAGCTATTTATAAATTACTATAAATAGCTTATATAGCTTATTTTTTAGTCTATTTTCTATATATAAAATTTAAGCTATATTACTATTTTTAGATTTAAAAATACGCTAAATACGCTAAAAGCGGCTATTTCGGGAAGGCTCTAGCGCTATAACTATCTACACTAGTATCCTAATAATTTAATTTTAGGCGCTAAACCTTAAATTTTATATATAGAAGACCTTATTATACTAAGTAGCTATATACTAGATACTAGTAGTAGTAGAGTCTTAAAAGAATTTCTAAGTTAAATTTATCTCGAAGCTCGAAGCTATTCCGAAGCCGTATCGAAGCCGCTTAGAGACTCGAAGCCGTCTCGAAGCCGATTTTATACTCGAGAATTATCGCTAATTTAAGGATCCGAGAAACTCTCCGAGGCTTCTCGGAGACTTCTCGGAGACTTCTCTAAGACTTTCTCCGAGACTTCTCTAAACTGTCTCTATACGGCTTTGAACTTTACTAGAAGGCCTATATAGTACTTAGTACATACTTGACTTACTTAAGGTACTTAGTAGTATAAAGATGTAAGTGAGGTCAAAATCCACCGTTCATATCAATAAGTCCTACTTATTACCTACTTAGTAACTTGTGGCTACTTACCTTAGTATACTTACTTTTCTTTTATATTGCGTGCTGACGATAAGAGCAGTGAGTATACTAATACTAGTATATACTATTATTAAGGTATACTTCATTCGTGGTTATATTTCATGCCTAACGTCCCCGCCCACTTGACCCCGATTTACACACCGGTTCAGAATCGGATCAGAAATTCAGTGCAATTCTGAACCGGTCACCAAAGTCTTGTGCTACCTACTCTACATACCATACTAACACACTCTTGACTTTCTCAATATTGAATCTACGCCAATATTACCACCCATACTAACAAAACCTCCACACATGCAAAGGCAGGCAGTACTTAGTAGGCAGGTCCTTGTGGTCTTGCTTGATTCATGCCATGCTGCCTACCAGTAGTATGCACTCCAAATGAAAAGCCGACAGATAACAAAAGAGTCTAAGGCGCCCCCGGCAACTAACAATGCACCAACCAGAATCTGTGAAACAAACATCGAGAAGGGGGAGGCGAGGATAAAGATAACCTGTCACTTGCATTTCAATCCATGAGACGCCCCCCTGCATTTATGTACGGCATTGCATATCCTCCATCACCAGTCCAGCACAATGCAGTTCGTTCAGCAGCCAATAGTCAACAATCTTGTCCGTCAACAACCAGCAAAGGCGCAATGCTTTGTATCTGACCAAGCTGGACCAACACGACCACGAGCTCCTCGCCAACAGCGCGCAGTCTGACCCCATACCAACGAATGCCACAAATGATTGCTGCATTTCACCCCCAGTCTCCGGTGCAGTGGGAACACACCGCGACTCGTAGATCTAAGTCCCTGGTGCGACGCACTTTCCTCGATACTCAACATGTCTGAACAATGAGCGCCATTCGTGATTGAAGCGAACTTGGATAGAGAGCCCGTGGACCAAGCGGCCGACCGGCGTAAAATGAACCAAATTCTATTCTTGGCCGAACCCAAGCGTCTCTTCCACAGCAATCGAGAGCTTCTGCAGGAGAACCTCATAAGACTTATAGGGGGGAAGGTCGAGACGGTTGAAGCTGTTGCAGGGTTAGACCACAGATCAAGACAGCCGTATAGGGAAAGGATACAACATACCAAGTGTGACTCTTTGGCAAAGCGTTGATTTCACCGGCCTTTTCAATGGTAAATCTTCTCGGCCCGTCGCTGCCTTGCAGATCTTTGAACCCATTGACTGGAATCCTGCTGGTACCAGTTGCAAACTGGAGCAGACGACTTTTCTGTTCTGCATCCCAGGTTCGAACGATCTTCCAGAAGTTCTGGATGACTTCGTCCGACTCCTGGTAGCCACGGTAATCCGTATGCTTCTTCCAGTCGTCGACGTCAATGTCGGCAATACCGCCAATCAAAAGCTCCAGTTCGCGTTCGTCAAAGACATTGACCAAATCTTGAGGAATGAGTTCATTGAAGCCGGTAATGAAAGCGTTGAACTGTTCTTCCACTCGTTTTACGATCTTCCACTCAGTCACGAGCCTGTACACGGTTAAAATCTCGCCTCACCCACTAATTCGTACGGAGCATGACTTACTCAACATATTCTCTTTTGTTTTCGTTGGTAACGGGAATATTGCGGCCATTGGGCTTGAGGTCGATGGTCTTTGTTTCTCCAAATTGCTCATCCTCGATGGAAAAGGTCTGATCAAGCACGTCCGTGATATCGTTCTCTAGACACCAAGTCAAGTTCTTGTGGTATTCCTCGTCGACACCCTCCATGTCGTTGATTGTGACCTTCTTTCGCAGCATCATCTTGTAGAAGGCGCCAATGAAGAACGAGTCCAAGAACCGGCGGTGGAAGATAGCCAGTCCGACAACACGCCCAATGAACTTGAAGTAGTTCAGGTGCTCCGGGTTGATGCCTGAATGGGGATTGATTTGGAGAGTGTAGTTATCGTGCGCGGAGTATTCGAACAAACAGTAAAACGGGTTGAACATTTCGTGCGACAACAGGAAGAAGAATTCCCTAGCACAACCGTTAGTACGAGCGATCTGAATACGTAGCTTTTCACTTACCGGGAAAGACCACCATAATCCAGACCATCTTCACCGTCAAACTTGATCATCAATCGTTTCTTCAAATCAGTCGCGCTTTGCCGCATGATTTCGGCATATGAGTCCTCGAAGATCGCTCCTCGTCGGACTTTGATATGGCATTGACCCGACAAAATGCGCAAAGCGGGTTGCGATCGGAAATAGATGAGTTTGCGTCTGAAGTCACGCTTGTACTGAGGAACGCCTTGGTCCAAAGAAGAGGGCAGCCGTGGGTCATCCCATGTCGTCGTCTTGGTGTTGTGGTCCACAAAGTAGACCCGTGCCGTGTTGGTAAGCCGCATTTCCCAGCCACTAGGTAAGGGTCCCAATTGGGAGACAGGCTGTTGTTGGATGGTGGTGTTGTTGCCCGACGGATTGTTCCCATACATGCGGATATATTGCTGTCTTCTCGGATCGACCCAAGTAGTGGTTCGTGTGTTGTGGTCGACAAAGTAAGCTCTACCCTCAGGAGTATGCCTCATTTCCCAGCCGGCTGGCAGTTCTCCTGTGCCCGGAGTGGTGGCACCTGTAGCCATCATTGACACAGCATTATGTTGTGAAGGAGACCCTCCCCGAGATTCTTGCAAGTTTGGCGAGTTGGCGCCCGTGCGATCCTCTGGTAACATACGGTTCTGGTGTCGTTGTCGCTCCACCTGCATATTGGCCTCAAGACGGGTTCGTGCCTCGGCTTCGCTCAGGTGGTTTGATGGCCTGGTCCAGGTCGTCGTCCTAGTATTGTGATCGACGTAATATGTTCTGCCCAAGTTATCTTCTCGGCGTTCCCATCCAGCGGGCAACCGTCCCTGGCTATCTTCGAAGGAACTGAACCCTCCCGATCTGCCAGGTCCATTGGATGTCGTTTGCGTGGTGCTGCCGTTCACCGCGGTGGTGGAGGCTCTAGCCTCAGCCGAGCCTGACGTGGCGGTCCGTGACGGGGTAGGGCTTCTGGGTCGAACGGCAAGGGTCTGGTTGACGGTGGTGCTGCTAGAGTAAGGATTTGAGCCGTTGACGCTCGGCGCGGTGCTGGCGGCAGGTCGATTTTGCTGATTCGGAGGGGGGGCGGAGAGATTAGTGGATAAGTTTACGATCAATTTCCCATGGACAACCAGATTGTCAGTGGACTTCTTAAGATCCCGAGTGAGCATCTCTGCTAGCAGTTAGTATTTGAGTAATCAGGCAAAGCAATAGACAATTACCGTCTCCGCCGACGTCAAGGTCAATAACATCACCGATACGGACGTTGATGACACCAAGAAAGCCCTGGTCCTTCTTCTTGAACTTCTTCTGGTCGAAAATCTGAATGGCTAAGATGCTGTCTTCTGTGACTCGCCTGTAGCATAGTCAGCGGGCGAACTGGTTTGTTTGCCTGATGAGGAGCACTCACATATCAAAGGACTCATTCCAATAGGGGTTTAATGTTTTCCTGATGACCGAAGTCGTTTTGGTTTGTTCTCCGGAGATGGTCGCGACCGCAAAAGGATCCGGGAATCCTGCAACACCTTAGTAACCATCCTTTTTGGTATTTTCCACGAGTGTGAACCCACTGAAAACATCTCTCTTGTATAGCCCATCGGCTGCGATGACTTGAAGAACAAAGAGGTCAGTCTCGAAAATGCAACGAACCAAAGGACACCATTGACGTACTCGTCACCCGCAGATTGGGCTCTCTATAACACCACAGTTAGCCTCTGTTGCCGATTAAGGGAATATACAACCACGTACGCAGGCAGATTCGCTTCGGGCATGTTGTTCCCTTGACCGCGCGGTAGCGGTCGACCTCTTTAGTCACTGGCAACTGCTCGGCGGGGTAACGGATTGGAGGGACAAGGCGTGAGGAACGGACAGTCAAGATCTCCGTCACACAGTTGAAGGAGATGCAGGTAATCACTGATGATCTGTTGTTCACAGAATATGTCGGGGGTAAGGATCGCGTAGTCGCAAGGCGAGTCAGTGCAGGTCCCGCTGGACGAGGCGCAGCTCGAGTGTCTTTCAGGCGCTAAGAACTTTGCGGAAGGGTACGGTATGGGGGCAATGATTCTGTTCTGGTGGGCGCAGGAGTGAGAGGGCTGCGCTCATGTCATTATTGCATAAGAGAGAAACGTGCTGACAATACCACCATGAAATGAAGGAATCGTAGTCGTCGAAGATGATAAACGTTTGAGTGAGATCCTGTCTGTTCGTTCGAGTCCTACTAGTAAGTAGTACGTACTAGTAGTAGTGGAGGCGGAGGCCATTGCACCCAAGACAAGAACTTTCCGCCTCCAAACTTGGACCTCGACCGCAGCTTACATCATACTATACTAGGTACGCACCGAGGAAGGCACCATGTCGACTACAAGTCTGAACCAATACTTATCCATAGCGCATCTGGCATTTATCACTGCTGAGTCGGTTCTACGCGACAGAGATAAAGCCACCTGTATAAAAAACATGTTCTTAGATTATCATCAATGAATGATATTTTGGGTGAAATCGTGGCAACTTTTCTCTGACGCGTGTCCGGTGTCCACCGCATATAATAGCCTCTTATTTCTCACATCGATCCTCGAGAAGAAAGTGCAGTGGATTTTCCTTGCTCAAACATTGGCGTAGTCTTCCGCATGCCTGCGAATGAGACTGGTCCCGTACACTAGAAGGGAGAGATGAAGGACTTCGGTTGACCCATGCTCCGAGTCCTGCCCAGTGCATGCTGCAACAACCGATCGCTCATGCAAAGATAAGCCTTCCTCCATGCACTGCCCGTCCTCTATGGCCTTCCGTCAGTGGTGCTTGAAAGATGCTGGTAACCGAGCTGTATCGCGTTGTCGTTTGGCCTCTCAATAAGGGGCATATCCACGACCGCGACCACGGAAGCCACCTCGTGGACCGCCTCGAGGAGCACCATAGCCACCACCAGGTCCTCCAAAGCCACCACCGTAACCGCCGCGGCCTCCAAAGCCTCCTCGACCGCCGCGTGCTGGAGCCCCTCTGCCGCCACCTCTGCCTCGAGTCATAC
The DNA here is from genome assembly GCA_024611085.1 of Exophiala sp. LBMH1013. Taxonomy (NCBI): domain Eukaryota; kingdom Fungi; phylum Ascomycota; class Eurotiomycetes; order Chaetothyriales; family Herpotrichiellaceae; genus Exophiala; species Exophiala sp. LBMH1013. Next base: position 1,662,391 of record JAMFLB010000009.1, on the reverse strand, counting down.
CAGGAAGGTTGGTACGCTTTGGGACGACCTGTGTATTTTATTAGCACTCGCCTCACGACATCAATAACGACGCCTACCTTGAGATTGCGGCCACGGAAGAGACTCTCGTTAAGAACCAAGGCCTGTGCCACCAATCCAGGATCTGAGAATTCCACATATGCATACCTGCCCGAGTTCCATTAGCAATCCATCTCTTGCCAGGCAGCATGAAATGATCTTGAAGAAGGTTATTGAACCGCATCCAGCTCTTGAACAAGCCTTATGCAGTATAGTGCTTGGATTTTAAACCCACCCCTTTGGATGACCAGTAAACTTGTCCAGGAGAATGGTGACTCGATTTATTGTTCCCGGTCCACTTGCAAAGTGTGCTTGGATCTCTTCCGGTGTCGCGCCATAATCCACGTTGCCGACGAAGATACTGCGCGCATCGACGTCTTCTCGGTCTTCCCTGCGGCCACTCTCTGACTGTTGCTCGAGTTGACTCTGCATTTCTCGGAGCTTGGCTGCTTCGGACTCCATTTCGGCAACACGCCTCTTCATGGCTGCGATTTCTTCCTATTTGATATAGTTAGCACCGCCTTCTCCAAGGTGTTGCTGCCTTCTGGACAGTCAGAGTTGACACCTCCAACTGCAGAAACAGCAGAAGCCTTACTTCTTCTTCGCCTCCATCCTCCTGGCTTTCTCGGCGTTCATCTCTTACGTCGAGTTCTTCGGGCATGTTGACAGTGGTTTTGGCGTTTCTGTAGAAGGAATGTTCAAGGATGAGGCCGTCTCGAGGCGCGAAGGGTGATTTATATGAGAGGGTTTCGGGTGACGAGATGTGTCATTCGAGAAGGACTGTCTATGACTTGGGACGCAGAGTATTCACAAGAGAGATTACGGGGTTTGACAAGTGATGATAGCAAGGCTCTTGCGCCGACTAGAAGTGAAGCGAGCGCAGACAGACTGGCACTGGCATTATGCCACTAGCAATAATAATGAGCCCGCATGAATCGGCCCTGTCGCTGCCAAGGATTGTATTTAATCTCAAATTGTCCCAAACCCTTTTGGGTTGATGTTGCTGCCACCTTACTCCGACGTCACTTCTTAAAGAGCTGTTCATGAGCAGAGCAAAGGGATATGAGGGGTGTATCCCGGTATTGATCTCCTCGATGGAGCGGTAGATTGTATTACTATCGTGCTAGCATTGTACTATGCCTGGTAATCATGCCGCTATCGTTCGTATCATGCAATAGACCCTACGGTAGTGAACCTACGGTAGAGGTACAGACAGGAAAGAAGACGAAATAAGCGTGAGCGATGAGGATGATGCGAGCAGGTAAGTGGAAAAGTAGAAACCAACATCTATTTTGGCACGGCAGCTCGGTGAGATGAAAGCCCATAAATGGTCTCCGAGGATACTGACAAGGTACTGCGGACCAAACAAGGCATAGCAGCAGCACAGTATAAGTTTGACGAGTCTGGGGCCAGCTATGACCATGTTGTCGAGGATTAGGACTAGGCGCCGTGCAGTAGCACCCAGGTAAGTGATATGAGGTATAAGAGCGATGGGCCGGGAGAGGAGGGCAATGAGGTATGAAAACAGCAACATTTGAGGATAGTGTGGTAGGAGTACGGCGAGGCATGAGTGCGGCCCTAAGGTACGAGGTGAGAGATCAAGATGTATGGACGGCTGGTTACAAATCCAGCGAGGTTGAGGGCGATGAGGTGCAGGGGCGACGAGATGGAAGGGGCAACGGCAAGGCCGACGAGGTGAAAGTGGCAATGGCAGCGAGGTATGAAGAGTGACGACATATCAAGGGCAGCGAGGTAAGGGCAGCGAGGTAAGGTCAACAACGACAAGGTAAAGTCAAGGACAACTACTACAACTAGGTACCTAAGGTAGGTACAATGGTGGGTGACTTGCTCTCCTCCATGGCACTGCTCAAGGCAGCAGCATGATGGAAAACAAAAACGCCAACGCCGACCCCCCCAAACGCAGCACCAAACAAACGCCAACGCCAGCCCCCCCAAACGCAGCAAAAAAGCAAACGCCAACGCCCCCAAACGCAGCAAGAAAGCAAACGCCAACGCCCCCAAACGCAGCAAGAAAGCAAACGCCAACGCCCCCAAACGCAGCAAGAAAGCAAACGCCAACGCCCCCAAACGCAGCAAGAAAGCAAACGCCAACGCCCCCAAACGCAGCAAGAAAGCAAACGCCAACGCCCCCAAACGCAGCAAGAAAACAAACGCCAACGCCCCCAAACGCAGCACCAAACAAACGCCAACGCCCCCAAACGCAGCAAAACGCCAACGCCAACGCCAACGCCAACGCCAACGCCCCCAAACGCCAACGCCAACGCCAACGCCCCCAAACGCAAGACAAAAAGCACAAGAGACCTCGACGCCGGCGTAAGAAAAGCGCGCGAGGATTCTTCACCGACTCAACACCAAGCCAGCCATCATCTTTCCCACATCTCACCTCCCCCCCTGTCTCATCAACGAACTACCTCACTCAGCGAGCACCGGCCTGCACGGTACATACCAACTCCATGGACTCTGACCTACACCGTGCACCTAGCCTCCTGGGCAGCTCAAGGACACACTCAATCGTCCGATGGGTCGAAAACCCATCGGCGGGGATTGGGTGGTTCCTTGACCACCGGGGGAGGCGTTGGTACACGGTCGGCCTCGTCCGTGTAGTCAGTAACGTACCGACGCAGGGCTCGGTACAGCTGGGAGGGCGTCCGCTGATGAGACGCCGCTGCCGTTGCCTCCTGGAGGGCAGCCTCTTTGAGGGCCTCCAGGCGGGCGGCAGCGGGTTGGGGGGGAGGAGAGGGAGGGGGAAAGATGATGGGACTGACCGGGCGAGAAGCCGGCAAGTCCTCCTCAACGAACTTCTTACTGCAGATGCAACCCATTGTGTAGTGTGTAATACGTCTGTGGCTAGAGTTCGAGGTCTGGAGAGAAGAGAAAAGAGAAAAAAGAGAAGGGCGAGGAGCAGCTACTTATGCCTTTCAGACCACCCTCCGGGTTGATCCTCCGAACGCCAATTCCTGCTGCCTGGGAGGCTGGGAAACGATCAGCGAGGTGGTGAGAAATTTTGCACAACATGATCAATATTGATCGTCTGGTTCAGGAGGGATCCAGACACAACAAGGCTGCAATATGCCGCCCTCTCATTGGCAGGGTCCACCTCAGGGCGATTCTCAATGGGCGTTCCACTCTCCAACGACTGCGCTATATCAAAACTTTTTGAGAGCTATTGATGTTTGAGATTTTTTCGTTGCTGCCTGCGCTCATCACCATTCGACTTCCCTGGGTCGGCCTATTGCACTTGAGTTCATTTCAAATCAGAGTCACTCAGCCTCCATGAACCGTCCGTTGTGCGTCGATCCTTACTATCCTACAAGCCATTGAGCACAGCACGCTTTCCAGCGAGAAAGACGATTTGCCGAACCAGTGAGTTTCATATGACTCAATGCGAGAATTTTCAGCCTCCTCATACCTTCAGGATGTTGATCATTGCTTTCTCCCTGCCTCCTGATGTGGATTTGATCATTCACTGCTTCTGTTCCAACCAATCGCCCTTTAGATCAATCAAGATCAGAGTCCCCGATCAATTCCATTCCAAATGATCTCCCTGATGGCCACTCAGCTGCCAATGTTTCGGGCGATCCTGCAAATCGAGCAGGTCAGATGGCAGACAAGAAAATCCAATAGGTGACTCAACTGACTTCTGAGAACAATCAGCCGAGCGAGTAAGCCCGCCCCCAGCCATTTTCTTTCGCTGGCTATTGATCGACACAGCATTTGTGAGGTTCATGACAATTTCATGCAGAATTCACATGGCTCTGACGTGTTGACGTTGCAGAATGCAGGATCTTCGCAGTGCAACATGGAGTGAGTCATTTAGATTCTATCAGAGAGCTCTTGGGTGGTGTTCAATATGCTGACAGGAAGAGCATAATCATACAGACGAAATATGGGTCGCCAAAGGTGGATGCTGTGTCAAATGGTGGCAAGAAGCCAAGAGCATGCACTAAGGGTAGGGTTTCTGGCAAGTGTGAGCAGCGGAGAGCAGAGCAGCCCCCGAACTGATGTCAGAGTCGACTGCCCGGCCAGCGTGGACGCTGCAGTGCCGCACAGGAGAAGATGGCGAAGCCGTCTGAACGGCAATGAAAAGCGGTTGTATACAGTGTCAACAGCAGTCTTGGACATTGCCAGCCGTGGATGGACGGGAGCTTACAGATAGCGGTGCTGGAGGAAGGGCAGTAGCATACACGGGCCCTTCCACCTCTCTTACCATATATTCAGAGGAAGCTGCGGAAGCAATGGCAGCAGTAGCACCAGCGGCAGTAGCCACCGAAACTGCTTGTATGAGGCATACTTGACATGTCTCCTAACCCTGCTTGAATTGTAGCGCAGGTCATTGCTGCTGGACCTGTTCAGCTTACAGAGACCGCGGTCTTGCACGATACATATATCGAGGGCGGCATGCGATGCTCATTTCCATGCCCTGCACACCTCTTACGAGCCAGTCAAATCTTCTCATTAAACCTAGGGGTGTTGTAGACAGATAGTAGTATTACTTGCGTTAGGAGTGCAATCCATATCATGTTATGATTGTAGTGGCTGTCCTCGTGCAAATAAAACAAATATTGCCATTTGCGACCGAGAACATACCAGAAGGCGCGACTATATGACTCTACGGCTGCGAGAAAGACCTGATCGATAGAGACCGTCAATAAAGGCCTTTCCAGGTCTGACCTGTTAGTTCGTCGTCTCTTAAGGCTGCATGCTGCGACTCTTTCTAACGCACCGTCTACGGTCCCTAGCAGATGGCATATATCGAGGTGCACTGGGCAACATACCCTAAATAATGAGATATATTATGAAGAAGTCTTCAAAAACGTGAAACAGGAGATCCAAGTACTATTCAGCCTCGATGGTCCTGAAACGGGTCACAAAAAGATACAGAACAGAGGATGAATCATGAATTGCTTCTCTTTGACCGCCCCCTGGAGCTTAGGGAAGCCGAACTCGAGGACGAAACTACTTCATCTTGTACCACTGATCATTGTAAAAAGCAGAACATTGTTGTGCTCGTCTCCGGAATGACACTCGACGTCGTTGCCGTTACCAATGAAGTTGAAATATGGATGGCACGTGACCTAGCCTTGCGCCCACAAGGCTGTAGTCCACATTATTTCCCCCTTTCCCCCTCAACAGTTTCGGCCCACAGCGACAGAAAACTGATCCATCCCTCAGATACTTATCAACTTCCCCCATACCCACCATTCTTCACAACCTCCACTCTTCACATCTTCCAAGACAGCTACTCTGCACGCAGGTGATCTGTCCGTCTTTTCTGCTTCATAACCTGCGGTATCATCCCTTCTACGATAGGTTCAGGAGATTTCGGACCGCAGTGAGTCTAGCTTACTTCTGACCTGGAAGAAAATCGCGTCATTTGCCGTCTGAATTGTCAATTCGGCATCACACTCTTTATGTCGGCTACGATCGGGTCTGTCACTGTCTTATAGGTGGGCAAGAACGTTATCTTAGGTTTGTTATCATCCCGCTGCAGCCCGCCGATGTCGTTATACAGGAACGAAGCAATGGTAGCGAGGCCATCTAGGTCTAGACACCAGATATGTCGCTTATCCTTGAAAAGCAAGTTCTTGCGAGAGCAAGCATGCGCCTGAGGATCCAATCGCATCGTGCTGCAGATAACATCAGAAACGCCCTTAATGGCGAATACAAGGCTAAAATTTTGGATGGATGCCTCAATGCTCATATAATGACCCAAGACTTCTGTCCTCCCTCCTGCGCGGTACCGTTGTCCCACGTCCTTTTCTTGACTTTCAGTTCCACACGCTTCTCGAGCAATGGCAGAAAAGGCACCTTCCGTCACATCGTCGACGCCATCCACCAGTTGGAAAGGATGGCTGTGGGATTCGGCCGATGTCTCCAAAGAAGAGAGGAGATTCCTTTTAAAGGTTTGACATCGCCTATATTACCAACGGCCAAATGTACCTGATTCTTACTTTGATCTCTATTTACAGTTGGATGCCACCTTATTGACATTCGGAACGCTTGGAATGTTGATCAAATGGGCAAGCAGCCTCCTTCATTGCTCACCAAGCCGAGTCTGACTGCATCCCAGATTGATACCTCGAATATCACAAATGCTTTTGTTTCAGGAATGAAGGAAGACCTCAACCTCTACCAGAACCAGTACAACTATATCGTGGTCTCGTGGACAGTGGGCTACATTATCGGACAATGGGTACACATCTTCATTCATGCTGGCTTTGGCGCAAGCTAATTGAAGACAGCCATCAAACTTCATCTTGACTCGTGTCCGCGCTCACAGTAAGTTTTTTTACTGAGCAGTTATCCTTGGGAAACACCCGGCTCACCATCCTTTCCTAGTCTGGATCCCCTTCCTCGAAATTGGCTGGACAATTTTCACCTTTGCCCTCGCAGGCGCGAAGTCATACCACGCCATGCTCGGCCTCCGGTTCGTTGTCGGTCTTTTTGAAGCAGGTTATTGGCCAGCCCTCTACTACATCCTCGGCTGTTGGTACAATAAACGTGAGTTGATCCGCTTGGTCAAGGACACGATGGTAAGAGGCGAATGCTAACCGCTTGACCTCTGAACAGGTGAACTTGGAAAGCGAAACGGCATCCTGCAGTCGGCTGTATCAATTGCACCAATCTTCAGTGGATTCTTGCAGGCTGGAATATACAATTCCCTCAATGGCCATGCTGGTCTCGCTGGCTGGAGATGGCTGTTCAGTAAGTTACTTCGACATCGTCCTTTGACTTCGTTGTCAAACTTGCTGATATGCCGTTATAGTCATCAACGGAATCATCTCTCTCCCTGTCGCCATCCTCGCCTACTTCTGCTTGCCTGATACCCCCGGCTCTGCGAAGCCTAACTGGCTATTCTCGGAACGTGTAAGAAGCAACGGTGTCCAAGTAAATGACCGAAAGTCGCTGACAACACCTGTTTGGTCGGTCAGGAAATCGAACTTGCTCGTGAACGAATGGCAAGAGTTGGCCGAGCTCCCGAAGGCAAGCCTTATACCGTCAAAGTCATTCTCGGCTACTTCACCAGCTGGAAGACAGTTCTGTTCACTCTTATCTTCAGTAAGCTTCCTTGGACTTTTGATCCCCTCCAATCTGGTTAACCCTTGACAGTGATGCAACCTTTCGGAAGTCAGCCATTCACTGCATTTGTGTTCTGGCTCAAAGCACACAACAAGAAGGGCCAACCCCCTGTCTATACCGTTGCCCAAATCGTAAGTCCGGACACGCCGTGCTTGGAAAAGAAACAGGATCTCACTGACTTCTTTAGAACGAGTATCCTACCATCGGCAACGCCTTTACCGCCGTATACTCTCTTCTTGCAGTCTGGATCTCCGACGGACCGCTGCGAGGCCGGCGTTGGCCCATCATCCTGTTCTCCAATCTTGTGGCGATTGTCATCTTCGTATTACTCGTCGTCACTCCCGTGTTCGGTCCCTTCTCACATCGAGCACCTCTGTATATTGTGTCACAGATCGGAGGGAGCATGGTCCCCCTGACCATGGCGTAAGTCATCTATCTCTCTTCTTCCCTCCTTTGTGGATTGTGTTGCTCTGCACCCACGACAGAAGCCACAACTAATCTCATCTTTGACCTGAACAGGTGGATGGCAGAGTTGCTTTCCAACAACGCCGAGCAAAGAGCCTTTACCGCCGCCGCCATGAACACTCTTCAATGTGAGTCTTTTCCTTCCCTCCCTCGCCCTCTATTTATAGGATCGCGCTCTAACAGTCCATGTTCTCCACAGATACATTCACGGCATGGATCCCGCTGGTATGGTTCCAACAAGTCCACCAACCTAATGGTACGTCTTGCTTACCTTTTTCTTTTCCTTGCCCCGAGGTCTAGACTGTGTGTGGTGTTGACTTTTGCTTGTTTGTACTTTAGTCACGTCTGGAAACCGAGCCGCAGCGGTGGTGGCAGGACTGAACGTCATTGTCTTCTCGGTCATCGCCATCCTCGCCCACAGGGAGAAGATACAGAAGAAGAGGGCGGGTCAGCTTGAACCCACTGCTGGCGTGTCCGAGGAATCTGTGGTCGTTGATGGGACGGAAAAGAAACAGCCTGTGGGGGTGCGAGAAGTCGAGATCTGAGCTATGAGCGTTGACGGATTGTGCCATGGTCAAGGGAATGTCAATGCTCAACGCTGGAGTCACTGCTGGCTGGTTATGTACCCTTGGTCGTAATGAGCTGGCTACTGTGTTCTCTGGCAGTCAGCAAGGCGCTTTCTACTCTTCCAATCCCACAGCCATCTATAAGAGCCATAGCTGCTTGTGCGGGTCAGATATTATGTCCTTGGGCAGCAGAGCTACGATAGTACCCTTGCTATACAAAGATGAAAAAGCTCCTGAATTGAAATTCTGAAAGTGGGAAGCCCTTAAGATGCTCTTCGCGCGCTGTTGAACGCACCTCATCCGTCTCTTTAACGCCCCCAAGGAGATCATCACATGCATGTGGGAGGCCCGCAAGAACCACCGTGACTCCCCAGCGTTTCTAGTATCCAGCCCGAAATGAAAATGCAACGAACTATTGGATGCGCCAGCCATCAGAATGTCGTCGACGGTTAAAGCAAAACGCCTGTGAAATGCAGGCAACCAGAACTACACCAGAACCAGACACCCTTGAAGTTGCTATGCCACAAGTGCAGGCAGCTAGACCCAAAGTCCAAATACAAACACACATTTGCGATGCACCCATCAGACCTTGGCCCTCCATTTCCACTGCCAATCCAGACAAGCCCAACGACTCAAAGAGAAAGTCATCATCGCCAGACCCAAGATAGCACACATGAAGCCGACCATGATCTGAGGACCGACAGACTCCACCAACTCACCACTAATAGGCACACAAACCAACGTGGCCAGCGAGCCAATGAAGTACAAGGTGCCATAATATCTCCCGAATTGGTCAGCCTCGCACAGCTGGCCGATACAGGCGGGCGTCAGGGCCATCCAAGCACCGGTGCCGAAGCCGAACAAAGCCGAAAAAGCATAGAGAGCCGCCAAACTAGTCGTGCCAAACGGCAACCACAGGGCCAGCATCATGACCAATGTAAAGACGATCATGATGAGCAGAGTGTTGAAGCGGCCGATAAAATCCGAGAAGAAGCCCGGCAGGATACGACCGACGCACGACACGCCATTCAGCACGGCGATGATGTAGAAGCCCGTGTCGGGAGGGTAGCGGCCGCCGTAGTTCGCATATGTCGGCAAGATGCCCAGTGCACCGAACAGCACAATCTCGAATCCAAAGACACTGATCGTCAGCAAGGAGAACTTCAGATCGCCAAACAAGCCGAGCGAAATGACTTTTTGCTGCTTCGCGGCCTGCGATGGCGGGAGGCGCGGTTTCATCAACATGTTGCTGAGCAGCAGACAGGCGACGATGACGAAGCCCATGATGCGAATCGACCATGCGTAGCCGTAGCTAGGCAGCGCGCTGCGCAGGATCAGGGGGAACGTGACGCCGCCGAGACTCGAACCGGACATGGCGATGCCGTGCGCAAGCCCTCTGCGCCGCTTGAACCAGTGGCTTACCACGCCTAGTGCTGTGGTCGTGAGTGTGGCGCCTGCTGTTCCGCCGAGAATGCCCAGGCATAGCAAGAATTGCCAGTATGCTTTACACTGGGCCAGCAGAAAGACCATGACCACGTAGCAGATGCTGCCGATCAGAGCAATCCAGCGTGGTCCGTACCGGTCAAATAGTGGCCCAACCCAGATTCCTAGCCCGAGCGCCAGATAGACGAAGACACTGGGGATCCAGCCGACGTCGCGCGACGTGTAGTTCGACAGTTGGTGTCTTTGCAGATATTCCTGCAGCGTGCCTACTGATACCATGAACCCAAATGAGGCGAATAGCCCGAGAAATGCCCCGGTTAGCACAAGCCATGCCTCGAGCCCGCCTTCGGGGAAGCTGTTGTCGGAAGCTGAAGGTCTGCCTGTACTGTTGGGTTCTTCAATCTCCACGACAGCGCCACCGCCGCCGCCGCCGTTCTGTTCGTTTGTAGCTGCTTCAACGTTGATGTGCTTTTCGGCCTCGTTTGACGCTGGATTCTCGGGATCGGAAGTCTGAATGTTCGCGTCAATCAAGGCGCCCGGGCTGGGCTTTTCATGGTCGCACGAGCTCTGGGTCTGCACTACAGGAGTCGTAACGGCGTCCATGGATTGATAGAGGCGAGGTCTGACTGGCCGAGGTGATGATCAGATCAGATCAACAACAGGATTCTGTACATTGTAATGATCAATGAAGAGCCGGGAAAATAAAATATATCCTGCCCACGCCGGTTGATTACGCCCTTCGATGCACAATGCAGTGGATGAGTGGCACTTGGGTGGAGTGGTTGAGATGGTGACTAATGAGAAATCTTGATCATTTGATGGCGAGTTCGATGTGGATGTTTTTGAAACACCCACAAACCGCTCTTCTCCGTCGACGAGCAGCTCGTCGCACAGACCAAAGATGTCAAGATGTCAAGATGTCGTCTTGTGGCATTTGGGCATTTGTACCATATGCATAGGTATATCGGACAGTAAAAGTGACCTGCGGCGACAGTTGTCTCCGGCCCGGCGACTCACGCTGCTGTGAATCCGGCATCATGGACTCTTCTCACGGCTCAGACTTGCCTTTGCACTTCATGGGCCTGGCTCGGCGGTTGCAGTTACATATATCATGAAAACAACATCCAGCGCGAGTCATGTGCGCCTCAGAAGTATCTGATGGTTGTCATCATCGCCGGTCCTCTTTCGCCTACCAGTTGGCTGAGGCATCAGATCGCCCTTTCTCACCCTTCTGCAACGAGTACGTCCGTCCCTTTTGTCCTGCCCTTGCCAATGTCCATTTTTGCTGTCCGGGCACCGAATTGAATGGCTCGCTTCCTTTCTGTAGCAGCTCTTCTCATGTCCAGCTGCCACATGGCCAGTCTCAACAGCGCCTTTGCAGGTTCAAGGCTGTCCGCAACATCCGCTTGCAAAGCGTCTTCGTAATGCTTTGGTATCGACTTTCCAGGCCTAAATCCTGTCTTCTCCCAGACAGGTAGGGACAAAGAGAATCTTACAAAATCTTCGTCCAAGTAAGGATATCGGACTTCCTTGCCCCAATGGCTCATCACCCGATCGTCCCGGCCCAAGTTGCGCGACCCGATACGCCTGAAATCCATCTCAAGCTCATCGGCAAGACCAGAATAACTGCCTCGAGCGAATGCTGCAGCGTGGCGAGAGTAGCCACCATACAACTCATCCGCCCCGAGACCAGACAGAAGCACTCGGGCGGTGGACGTGAAGTCTGCAGCTTCAGCATGTGACACTTGAGCATTCTCCGATGCTACGCCTCGCCCCCGCGCGGCGAAATAGAGCGCCATTGCAATCGACAGGTCCATTTCAGTGTTGTGAGGTTGCATTAGCCGTATTATGGTAGGTCGGTGGGCCAACACTTCCGAGTATGGGATATTGATGGCCACGAACCTCCATTTTCTTTTCGGACAGACTCGACATAGTTCGGCAAAGCTGGAGCGGCCTGTAATGCGGTCCGGGCAAAGTTCGTATGGGGAGGTTGTTCGGTCGGCATTTGCTGCTATAGAACGCGGGTTCTCAAACGCCACGTTAAACAAATCAACGGCTTCATTTGTCGGGAGAATATCGTGTACGAGACGCGCCAGAAGGGTACAGTCCAGGCCTCCTGAGAACAGTATAGCCACTTTGGCGGAATCTGGACGGATTTGTGAATGGGAATGATCAGGAATATCCACGACTCTAAGTTCAAGCGCATTCCTCAGTTGCGTCAAAAACCGGTCTACGCTGATAGCAGAAGGGTTTGAGGCTGGTATTTGTGTAGGCACCTCCTTGTTAATCCCAGGTGGTGGTTCGAGCCAGGGGTGCTCACCGAATTCGATGGATCCGTTCCTGATGGACACATAGTGAACTGTTTCAGTATTGACTTCGAGGGACGGCCTCCCGTTGTCGGATATGCCAATGCTAGACAGCGTCAGCGACTGCCCATCAGATCGATTGGCCAGCAAGGAACGACGTCCCAGTGTGTCCCGGCCATAGTAGATAGTAGAAGTAAGAGCATTGTAAAAGACAAATGCAAAAGGCCCTGAAATGCGCGTGAGCGCCTCGCAGATACGTTCATGAACAACGCCGTCAGGGCGCCCAGCAGCTTCTAGGAGAAGATCAAACACTTGTGCGGAGTCATTCCCCTTTACCGCAACTCCGTTTATCTTCCAGGCCTCACCATTCCAGCACAAAATGGAGCCGGAGTCATGGTCTTGCAAAGGTTGCTGCTGAACAACATCCCCACGTAGTGCTAACACCGAAGAGACAAATGTCAAGTAGACAGGTTCCGAGGATCGATGCGTAATAGTGGCGTTCAGAACTCTGTAACTGTCAGGTCCTCGTGCCTGCAATGCATGAACAGCCTGGGGGTCGGGAAGACACTGGCAGCCTTTGGTGATGGAGAAAAAGATGCCACACATCAAGGCGGATCTGCTACGTGAGCCCGCACTGCTCGACGTGTAAATGACATGCAAGTATTGTATGAAAAGCTTCCAAAGGCGAAGTCGACGCCATCAACCTCGAAAGCAGGTGAGAAAAGCGAACTTGAGAGACAGCCTCGTGATGCCAAGAGATATTGGACTGGCCAATAGGCAGGCGGCAGGCAGATTGCGGGCAGAACGGCTGGCCAAACAAATGTCGGTGACTATCGACCAGGACCTAGAAACTATCATCAACCGTGGTTTGTTCTTATAGATTGTTGATATCCACTTAATTACAATGTGTTGAATCCATCCTTTCAGCGGAAGTGCGAGTTCTTCGCCCGTTTCTGTCAAACGTGCCACGGCGCAGTTGAGCGATCTTGCAGCCTTGCTCATTCCGAACCACTGTTGCCTTCGAACATCGTCATCCGACTCTCGGGGAGGACCAACACCGATTCATTAGCACCTGTGTTATTGGTCGCCCAAGGGTCGGATCCCTTGTTGCCGTCACCGTCGCCGTCTCCTTCAACGGTTTTCGGGATACCGGCGCCTCCCTCCTCAGCCTTGTCCACTCTGATGACCCAACGATACTAGACGACTGTTCTTTACGATATCAACACCTGCACGTCGGCCTTTCCAAAGAATGCTGTACCGGCTGACCCAAAGAAGCATTCATACCTAATCATCGATGTCAGCGGACAACAGTCATGCAGATATGGATCCCATCAAGGAAGGCGTCCCCTCGGACAGCACTGCAGCGGACCTCATAGACCTCGGGCAAGAGGAGACAAGGAATCCGCAAGGGATATCTTTGGAGAAAGACAAGGAGCCAGACGTAAACCAGGCCGAAGGGATTCAGAAGCTTCGGCTCGACGACACACCAGCCGATTCGGACAATGTCCAGACGACGAAAAACCTCCCCTCCCTCCCTCCGGCCCCCAAACCTCCCGCCACAGATGAGAAACCTTATCTAGATCCGACACCTAAAACACCGCTTGTTTCGAGACACCCGTCGGTAAGGGGCTCTGTGCAAGAATATAACGAGAAAGACAATGTATACAGTCAAGACGACCAAGATGCCTCAGTGGACGTTCAAGGTCTCAAGGCTAGCGGGGAGAATGACAACGACTCTAGAACAGAGATCCAGAGCATCATGGACCAATTTGCGGATGCATCGGTTGCCCCGTCCGAACAAGAAATCATGTCTCCAAGACACGAGTTAGCAGGGCCTATACTCGGATCAGGTGTGGGCTATCCGCCGCGAAGGTCGAGCCTGGAACATCTGCGCTCCAGGGATCTGGATGCAATCGCAAGTTCACCGGTGGTATCTCATTCTGAGAAGCCCTTACCCTCGCCGCCCCCCGGCGCGTCCCCTGATGATGGAGTTGGGCTCAAAAGCCCGTCCTTGAAAGGCGCGGCTGTCGTGTCATCACCGTCTCATCCCATGCAACCACCGCCTCCTGAGCCGGAACCCGAACGTCCCTTCGATTTCCACCGATTCTTAGAACAGCTGCGGCACAAATCAGCTGATCCTGTGGCCAAGTTTCTACGCTCCTTCCTGACAGAGTTCGGCAAGAAGCAATGGATGGTACACGAACAAGTCAAGATCATCAGCGATTTTCTTGCCTTTATCACCAACAAAATGGCTCTTTGCGATGTCTGGCGCGATGTATCGGAGACTGAGTTCGATAATGCCAAGGAAGGGATGGAGAAACTTGTGATGAACAGGCTATATTCCCAGACGTTTTCACCCGCGATACCGCCGCCTCCTCCGCAACCTGCTAGGTCGCGTTCAAGAGGTCGGCGGAAGGAGCTGGAAAGGGATCTTTTGGCCGGGAGACGAGGCCAGCATCAGGAAGATGTCGAACGGGACGAGATCCTTGCCCAAAAGATCCGCATCTACAGCTGGGTCCGAGAGGAACATCTCGACCTGGAGCCAGTGGGGCCCAATGGCGAGAGGTTTCTCAAACTCGCTCAACAAGAGCTGTTGAAAATTAAGGGATATCGTGCCCCTCGGGACAAGGTCATTTGCGTGCTGAACTGCTGCAAGGTTATCTTTGGATTGTTGAAAAACACAAAGAACTCGGACACTTCAGCCGACGCTTTTGTGCCGCTGCTCATCTACGTTGTTCTTCAGGCCAATCCAGAACACCTGGTATCCAACGTCCAGTACATCCTACGGTTCAGAAATCAGGACAAGCTTGGAGGCGAAGCAGGGTACTATTTGTCCTCCCTCTCTGGTGCCATCCAGTTCATCGAGAATCTGGATAGGACTAGCTTGACAGTAAGCGACGAAGAATTTGAAAGAAATGTGGAGATTGCAGTGTCCCAGATCGCAGCCCAAAATCGGGAGGCTGAAGCTATCAGCCCGCGTGGAGCGTTCCAGGAGAAATCGAGCATAGCCGAACCGGAACTTACGCCCAGGAACTCCATGGATGTCATCTCTACTAGTCCGACGCGGCGAGATCCAAGTCGCCTCAACTCCAGCTCTGAAGGAGGCTCAGAAGATAGCGTCACAGGTTTGTTGCGTACCATTCAGCGACCGCTGTCGACGATTGGGAAAATCTTCTCCGACCAAGAAATCTCCCAGGAACGCAGAGCCAACGCGAGTACGACATCTCAGAATGCTCCTCGGCTTAGCCCGTCCGTGTTCCAACCACCACGAGAGGGTAGGACCGCAACTTACGATGCGCAAGCAGCGGCCGCCAGGCAAGCGAGTGCTGAGGCTGCAGAAGCTCGGAGAATTCAATTGGCAGAGCACAGGACTGTGGTCGAAACATTGTGCGGCATGTTTCCCAACCTTGACAAGGAGGTCATCGATGATGTGGTGCGGCAGAAGGAGGGAAGAGTTGGCCTGGCTGTGGATGCTTGTCTCGCTTTGACTGCTGGAAGCTGATACCGCAAATTCTGTAGGCTCGACAGCTCTCCTGTTCAGGTCCAGATGCCCGCGGCCGCCAGTTTGGCAAAGTGCTTCTGAGAGCACGGCAGTCCATGTATCAGAAGTCGTGGAAACATCAGCACCTTTCTGCATTGTTACTCTTTCACAATGCTTTTCACAGCTGGTTTAACTAGGTTCGGCGCATCGATCTCGGGCGAAACTTCATCAGATCCCAGGAACGGCATTACCTCCAAGGTTTCCAAGATCTACTACGTACTGCATCGAGACGGAACGGAACGCCTGGGTATAGACATGGGTCGTAAGCCGTCGCCTTCGGCCACCCATCCCCGACAGAGACTCTATTCGGTCTGCAGCATACATCTCGTGTCAGCCGCCCTATTTAAGGGAAGCATGCAAAGGAATGCAGTCACCAATCGTGCCAGCACAAGCAAGACGGTAGAGACCACGTTCCTCTGCCAGAGTTCTAGAACGGGACGGAGATGGAGCTCATGTCATTCTACCTACACCGATAAAGTACGGTACAAAAGCCAGTCACTATTATAACTGGATCTGAACACTGTGAGGCCAGTAACCGCTCGAATCAGCAATTAGCTTCGGTATGTTGAGCGCCTGCGCTTGAAGGGGTGTCATCTATCAGTCTGCAATTCGCTTCTTCGACATCAGTTCCCTCTCATGACGGATGGCATAGGAAGCCTGGGCAGCCGCCTCTTCTCCTATTTGACGCCTGCGATCTCCTCATCGCCATGTTCCGAAGGCGCCATAGAGACAAGGCACAATGCGCAACGCAAAGACAATGGTTTCTGCTGTGGCGGTTTCCATGGTCTGCTGTCCGTGGAATCAGGAGCTAGAAGTTGATACTTTGATACTAGCAGCGCACAAGGGCTAAGGGTTTGGAAGCGTTTTGGGGCGGACGTCGATTATGTCTCGTCCAGCGAGCCATGATCGTCACCGTGGCAAATTAAACAATGCCGACGTTTTTCATCAACAGCAGAGATCCCCGAGTGCAGGATCTGTAATAAGTCGTAGACACATGATAATACAAGAGAACCCATGCTTTTAGCAGTCAGTACCCGGGGTACCTCTGCAAGCACCTCGATATGCCTGCCAAGCACCCTAGTTTTGTGGCGAAGCATCCCAAACCTGAACTCCTGCGCAAGAATACATCACTCTGATGTTCGAATATTATTCCCGAATTTCGTTCCCAGGGCAGGCCAACGCGCTCCTGAAGTTGTGCTTTGCGGCCGGGTAGGCAGACCGCATTGCACATGGTCAAGCGCTGCCTCGAACGACATCGGGCGAAAGACCAACAGCAGCCCACCACTCCTCAGGGATCTCCTCTCTCCTCTGCATCCTGTCGAGGATGACACTGAAGACTTCCAACTCCAATATCCTATTATTACCGCGCGCGCGATCGATGTCTCTTTGAACCGCATCAGGGCTCAAATTCTCTCGCCGCGCAAGTGTTGCTCCGCTGGGTAAACGGCCGTGTCGTGCCCGGATTTCCTGCACATCGGCCTCAGTAATGCCCGAAGGCAGATCCAAATCACACGAGTCATCAGCGCCGATTTCGCCGAAACTGGTTCCAACAGTTGTTGCTTGCGACGAGCGGTTGGAATCAGATCCGGAATCGGGGCGCGACGACATGAATGAAGTTGTGGCGCTGGAGCGGCTTGGGTCCATGGTGGTCAAGAGAGTCGCCCAGTTTTCTTCCTCCGCGCCCTCCGAACCCGGGCTGGGGCTGCGAAGGCGGTCGCCGAGTCCGTCGATTCTTGAGCCAGTCCCCGGGGCTAGGCGCGGAGAAGCGTGGTTGACACGTCGGAGTGGTGGCAGTGTTGGATAAGAGACACCGAAACTTTCGGGCGGCGTATCGTCGATGAAGCCATCCAACGTGTCATGTTCAGATCTTCTGGCCGCACGCTCCTGCATAAGTTCTACGGTACCATCGAAAAGCCCGCGCGCTGGAGCGAAACCGGGCGTTAAGTTGGCAGTTTGGGTTTCATCAACGTCAGTGTCGTCGTCCAAGCCGCCTGTGGGATTCGAAGGCGTAAGGGAAGTAGGCCCTGACCGTCTGCTGGCCGCGGCATTACGGAGCAGCGCTGCGTTCCTCAGATGTGTGTCTGTTAGCGGTTGCGGTTGCGTTTCAGACTGTGTGGCTGCAGCGACTTCGAATCGGAGACCAGATTCTCGAGAAGGACGGGGTAGATATCGCGCTATGGCGTCGCGGACCTCGGATGAGAAAATATCAGGTCGTGAATCCAGATTCGCGTCGCCCGAAGACGACCCGGCAGCAGTATTGGAGCGTAGGCTGGTCAAGAGCTCAGCACCTGTCTCGTTCCCACGGGGCGGGCCAGGTCGATCGCGACCAGACCGGCGTGATAGCTCGCGCTCAAGTTGAGTTGCTCGGGCGCGCTGTCTGCGTACCGAGCGAAAACGGCTCAACTCCGCGTCTAACTGACTAATGTCGCGTTCGTCCTCGCGCACCTGGCGCGGTTGTGTGGTAGAGTTCTCTGGCTCGTTGGAGGGCTCTTGACGGGTTTCTCTTATGCGATCAATAAGAGGACGTGAGGAAGTGATCCGGCCGGGTCGCACGCTAGGTTCGCGACGGATAGCAGAGCGCCGCGATGCTGAGGCCCGCTCAAGTTTTGCGGCAGGTTGGTCCGCAACAACCTCATCGGGCTCTCGAAACATACTGCATTTGCCATCAAGTTAGCGCAGGAACCGTGAAAAGCGGACGTGGAATAACAGTGATGCCGACACCGGTCACGCGCCTGCGCGCAGAGGAGCAAAGGCGGGTCGGGGTTTCAAGGGTAAGGGGAGTAAACGTACGGCAAACCCATCTTTGTCGAAGCGCGCTCCGAGAATTAGAGGATTGATTAGGTGTAATGTCGGAGAGGAGATTTCAAATCGGCGACAAAGACGAAAGAAACACAACAGACAATGAAGGGGAGTGGAGAGAAAGATGAAAGTGAGGCGGGATTGTTGGTGGCTTGTTGGTTTGGTGATAGGGAAACAGAAATAAAATACTGGGTCGGATCAACTTCTGGGGGTGAAGGAGAAAGGATGGCGACGAGGCGCAACTGGATACTGGAGGTGGGAGGCACCGCAGCGAGGGAGTCGAAAGGAGGCTGGAACTGGCGGTGTTGCACATTGCAGCCAATCAGAAGCGTAAGGCAGCCGACCGACACTGTGTCACGTGAAACTGCAGTCTGACAGTCACGTGAAAGTTGTCGGAGCCTAAAACCTTGGCAAAATGCTTGGCAACTACTACAGCATTCGAGTTTGTCAACCGAGGCAGAGAGTGAACATGTACAGGTACCTCTTCGAAATGCTGGGAGTTGTGTGATGTCGGCGGACTGCAAGTGACTGTGCGTACCTCTCTCAAAGTCTTGTCTGCATTCTCGAAGCGGTTTCTTACGCCAGCCTGCCCCAGGTGGAAAACCGCTTCAAGCATGGTACTCCGTCCGGTGCCGCGGTGACTACCAAGGTAGGTAGCTCAGACGGCACGGGTGTCTAGTATTCCCATCGGTCAGCCTGACTATGACTACACTGCCTCTCAGCATCCTCCCCTTCTCCAGTCCATCTGTCTCTCTCTCTTTCGTTCTTGTGCCATGGACAGCGGCTGCTATCCTCTGCCGGGTCGACCTGTCGGGCCTGGCAGGCGATACGTGCTGGCCGCAAACACAGTCCCATTGCAACATTACTACTTCCCCAAGGCTACCTTCGCAATGCCGTTGCCATTCCGCCTTTGCTCTGGATCCCTTACAGTCTGAGACAGTATACTGCTGGCAAGGTTGACGAGGATTACTGACGGCGATCAATGTGTATATGGCAATGATCAAATACATTGATTTTTGCATCCTGCAAACTCCTGAGCAGGTCTGTCGTCGTTCGACCAGATGGGAGCGTGTGGAGAGTTTACACGAAATCCACAACAAGACTTCATGGCAAAAGCTTGTGTGGAATTACGATCTCTTCACGACCATGCGTGGGATCGGATGGTACTGGAAGGTCGAAAACATCGAAAGGTGCCAAAGGAGGTCTAGAGGAGGTAGTCACACAAACTGACCTAACGAACCCCTCTGACTGAGCCAGCCGACTTACCTTGGAAGAGATTATCAGGGTCTTCTACTGTTTCTCCTTCCTCGATGTCTATGAATGATATATCCGCAGCACTCCGTGGGGACACGGCACACGCCCCATTCCCGATTTCCTCTCCATGCCCGTTGGGAAGCAAGTGCTGCTCGCTTGGGGCGGTGCCTTCAACAGCGGATTCACGGTGGCTTTCGGATACTATTTTCTTGCAGCTATCATGGTAGGGACCGGTGCCTCGCAACCTCAATTGTACCCGCCACTGTTTGGTTCTTTCATCCAGAAAGGATATACGATGAGGAACGTCGGGGGTGCTGCTGGTAACATTCTCACGTAACGAGTCTTGCAGTGCTTTGACTGGATTCTAGGCACCAGCTTCTTCGGTGAACATTCGAGTCTACCAATTCGGTCACGATCATGTTGTTCGGAATCAAGACACTCACATCACGATATCTGCAGCTCTACAATGCATTCTTCGTTTCGGCTTTGATCCATCATTATGGCGCCCTGGACACGCCGTACAGCCCAATGGCGCGGTACCAAGTGCAGCCTGTCGCAATAACAATCGAATATCTTGCCATCTATGTGGGCAGACGAGCTGCCTTGAGGGACAGTTATCAGACCAGTCTTCATCCTCGAAGCGGGCTGACAAGTACACGGGGAAGATCCGGGCCATGGGATTTGCTTGGGTAGGATGTGTCTTGAGCTTCACCCTCGTCTGATATGCCATCAAGGCAATGATGGAGGCCGGTCTCGGGAGTGCTAGACATCCATTTGTAGCTAAAATCAGTGTCATGGACCGTGTGTTTGGCTAGACTTGTGATTGACAGTGTGTTGTGGGGGTGACTCTGCATGTCGTCTGTGCTGGCAGTGTGTGTTGTGTTGACCTGTTCTACGCCACATGATGTCTCCAACCTGGTTTGTGCCATTGAATACGTACTCCCTCAATCGCCAATATACTGATTCACCTTAGAAGTGACCATAAAGCAGTGAGATAGATACCTGGCACACACGACATGACCACCAGACCAGCGGTGAAGCAAGATACCATACATCTGCCCTCCCTGCATGCATTGGCCACCACTCGGATACTGTGGCGAGGTCGCGTGTAGCGACGCGTATCAGCGCTACAGGACTAAACATTGGAACCAGCTGGAGAGTAAATCACCGGCAGATAGTACTACAGTACGCAGTAGCTATGAGAGAGTCCCTTGAAGAACTATTCCTCTAAGCGAAGCCTTGCTCATCTATTCCTACCTAGATACTGGGCATTGTATGCTGTGTCTGCATCTAATTCCTGCCGCGACTCCTCCGTATTTCCCGCAAGTGCATTGTGGCTAGGTACAGTGTACATATTGCAACACCACCACTTCAGTTACTGCAGTCTTGTGCATCTTAGCCCACGGTACATTGGCACTTCACCTCTTCCAATGCTGTTTGTTTGTTCGATCTCCAATGCCACCGTCGTTCAGGTCCTCCCGCCCATTGTACCGATTGAACCACCACCACCTGGCAGTCCACTATCCTGGCTGCAGACAGCATCCATCCAGCCGCGACAGCACCTCCCTTGACGCCGCAGAGAACAGGTCCCCCTCTGAATCCTCCGCCGGCGTCCTGCGTCGACACCTAGAACGAGCACCAATCAATTGAGGTTTCCAAAAAGACCGCAGGCCAGCAAACAGATGACGATCAATACAAGTCAGTAGTGACTCTTTGACCTCTCCCCTTCGCCGCCGTCCGAAATGCCTGCCCGCACCGCCGACCCTCCAGAAAATGTTACCGCTGCTGGAGCGACCAACGGCTTCAGTATCAAGCCCAGAGGCACCAGGGCTCCTGCTAGCCCGACTAAAAAAGATGACAGGACAAAAGCACAAGATGTGGCAGAATTGAAGGACTACCAATTGGGTGATTGCTTAGGCAAAGGTGCTTTTGGTTCCGTGTACCGGGCCTTGAACTGGGGAACTGGTGAGACCGTCGCCGTCAAGCAGATCAAGCTGGCAGACTTGCCCAAGAGTGAGCTCAGGGTGATTATGCTGGAAATCGACCTGCTCAAGAACCTCGATCACCCCAACATCGTCAAATACCACGGGTTCGTCAAGACCCCGGAAACGCTGAACATTATCTTGGAATATTGTGAAAATGGATCTCTACATTCTATCTCCAAGAACTTTGGTCGTTTCCCGGAAAACTTGGTGGCTCTTTACATGTCCCAAGTGCTTCAAGGATTGGTCTACTTGCACGAACAGGGTGTGATACATCGAGACATCAAAGGAGCCAATATCTTGACAACCAAACAAGGACTGGTGAAGCTTGCTGATTTTGGTGTTGCCAGTCGAACAACGGGGCTACATGAGTCGAGTGTGGTCGGGACCCCGTATTGGATGGCTCCGGAAGTCATCGAACTCACCGGGGCGACGACTGCTTCGGATATTTGGAGTTTGGGATGTACGGTGATTGAACTGCTGGATGGGAAACCGCCATACCATACCCTTCAGCCCATGCCGGCGCTCTTCCGGATCGTGAATGACGACCATCCTCCTTTACCGCAAGGTGCGTCTCCCGCGGTCCTGGATTTTCTGATGCAATGTTTTCAGAAGGACCCCAATCTACGAGTATCGGCTAGGAAGTTGTTGAAACATCCGTGGATTGTCAACGCACGAAGGACCGACGCCGTTAAGCCAAAAAATCCCACAGAGTATACCGAGGCCGTGAAGAGTGTCCAGGAATGGAACGAAGCATTGAAAGATTCGCCCAATGGCAATTCAATTAGGAAGAACTCCAATGCCTCCACTGCCAGCCCAATACCCTCGGCAAGGGATTCGCTTCGAGCTCTGAAGTCGCAGATTAAATCGACTGGCCCACTCAGCAAAGACGACACTACAAGTCGATTCCGGTCGTTGGAGGACGAGGACAACTGGGACGATGATTTTGCAACCACCATTTCGCCAAGCACATTCCAACTACCTCACCTTCGACCTCATGATAACTTCGGTGGAATGCTCTCATCTGAGAGGTTGAAAGCGTTTGCAGCCGCAGAAAGTGCCATGGGGAAGGAGAACGAATTTGTGGAGGATCAAAATTCTACATTGAAGGCCTCTGCACCCACCGACCCCGAGTCAATTAGGACGGTTCGCCTCGCAACATCCAACAAGCCGGAGATTCGTCATGCTCGTAACAAATCGGAAGCTCCACCGAAAGCGAAATCCAAGCCGCTGCAGACAGCTCGAAAGGCCTCTTTGCCATCTTCACGACAGACCACGAACCTCACCAAGAGCAAGGCTCCACCTCCGAAGATACCACAAGATGAACCGCCAACTCGACGATATCGGGAAAGTTCGGTGGAAGATTTCTCTGACCTCATTGAGGGGAACGAGCTGACCCTAGACACGAAGTTGGGAATGATGCGACTGGACAATGAAGCACCATCTAAAATCTTGAATTCACCAAGTGTGACCGATTTAATGCAGAGCATGAGGCCGCCGAGAGCAGGGGGAAGCCTCAAGAAAACCTCGGCGCCTAGAAACAATTTGTCGATGCGAAGGACGAGATCTTCGGTTGAAATTCAACGTTTTGCGGAGAATGAAGAAGATGAGGACTTCTCAGATGTCCTAGCACAGACTGCTGCAGTGTTCGAAAAGCCTGACAGTGAAGATGGGTCTGAGTTGATGTTGAATTCCAAAATGTCCAACATGTCCTGGCTCCCAGATGGCGACGACGATGACGATCCATTCGCACAGCTCGAGGAAGGTCTGCCCGAAGTAGACCTGGAGTCGAACATAGCCCGTGACAAGCATGCCAGATTAAGGAGCGAGGTGGAGGTCTTGGTAGGTCGGCTCAAAGTCATGCAGGATGATGACGCCCTGCTACAGATTTCTGAAGAGTTGATGAACTTCTTTGACATCTTCTCGGAAACCAAAAGTGTCATTATCAGTGCACATGGAGTGCTGCCAATCCTGGAAATCTTGGAGGACTGTATGCGTCTTGACATCGTCCTCAACCTGTTGAAGATTGTCAATGCAATCATTTTTAATGACGACGAAGTCCAGGAGAATCTGTGTTTTGTCGGTGGCATTCCCAAGATCAACAAGTTCGCATCGAAAAAGTTTCCCCGGGAGATCCGTTTGGAAGCTGCCGCGTTTGTACGACAGATGTACCAGACGTCAACGTTGATTCTCCAGATGTTTGTCAGTGCCGGTGGTCTGACTATATTGGTTGATTTCCTGGAAGACGATTACGATGACGACCGAGAGTTGGTCCTTATTGGGGTCAATGGCATCTGGAGCGTCTTCGAGTTGCAAGGGTCGACTCCCAAGAATGACTTTTGTCGAATCCTCTCGCGCAACTCGGTCCTGGAACCACTGTCGCTAGTCCTGAACCGCGTACTGAATGAGCCATCTGACTCTGGAGACCAAAAAGAACTGGCCGCCTTGTGTGAGGGTCGAATAGCCAGCATTTTCTTTGTCTTCTCGCAAGCCGAGAACTACGTCAAGGAACTGGTGGCGGAAAGAACAGTCTTACACCGTGTTCTCAAGAACCTCAAGAAGATGACGCCGGCACATCAGGTCACGATGTTAAAGTTCATCAAGAACTTGTCCATGTTATCCACCACTTTGGATGCCTTGCACAATTCCAATGCCATTGATGTTCTGGCCGAACTCCTCAGCAACAGCATGAACAAACCACATTTTAGGGAGATGTCAAATCAGATCTTGAACACGATTTACAATCTTTGTCGGTTATCGAAGAGACGGCAGGAAGACGCGGCCCTTGTTGGTATCATACCGATCCTGATCAAGATTGTCAAGCAAGAGAAGACGCCGGTCAAGGAATTTGCTTTACCAATCCTTTGCGATATGGCTCATTCTACACGAGCGGCCCGCCGCGAACTCTGGCAGAACAAGGGTCTCGCGTTTTATGTTTCGTTGTTGTCTGATCCTTACTGGCAGGTGACGGCACTCGATGCCATCTTCACATGGCTTCAGGAGGAAACGGCTCGGGTAGAAGACCATCTTTTGGAAAACCAAAACTTCACCTCGGCAATTGTTGCCGCCCTGACCAGCAGCAAGTCGACTTCTTTTGAGAATCTACTGGAGCCCCTGCAAAAGCTGCTCCGACTGTCTCCACCCCTTGCCGCATCCATGGCAAGGAGTCCGCAGCTGTTCGACACTTTGGGCCAGAGATTGGGCCATAACAAACCCGCCATTCGTCTCAACCTGCTTCGAATCATTGGCAGCATATGCGACTCGACAGAAGAAGGGTGTTTCCTGCTCGAACAATGTGGACTGTATGACGTGATTCGTGAATTGGCCTTCTCTGATTCGGCAGTGTTGGTTCGGAGTATGGCTGGAGAGCTCATACGTTCTTGCGAGGAATCCGACAATGTCAGTATCAAGAGTGGTCAAGGAGCCGGCACGGCGGCCAATGTCGGTCGACGGAAACACCCGGGGTTTCAACGCCGCACGAGTTCTACCACTCCTCCGCATCTCCTTGACCGTCAGATGAGTATGCCTACATCGCCACAGCTGGGCCGATCGGAGCGTGCGAGCATCAGCATGTTCGATGCCCCGGTCGTGCAGACGCCACGAAGGCAGCGTAATGGTATGTATGTCAACGGCGCCAGCGTGATGCGCCCAGCCAGTCGTGATGGTTCATCGTACGGCCGAGAGAACTCACCTGCATTTTCTATGCCGACCCTTGCGAGAGCGAACACGGCTAGTGCGGTGACGGAGGTGGCTGTGAACAAGAGTCGACTTCCCAAACAGTCTACAGCAGCGACTGCTATGGCTGGTCACCAGCGTCTGTCGAGACAGAGTACGCGTGAAAGCATGGTTGGTCAGGCCAGAGGGGCAGGGGTTGGCTCAGCCGAGAAGGAGACTGTCAGGACACGCACTCACCAACCATCACACAGTCAGAGCAGTGGGCGAAGCACTCCGGCAACTCTTACGCCGGTGGCAGAAGGGCGATTCCGTCGACATGGTCATTCGAGCAGTATCAGTCAAAGCCAGACACAAGGATTGAAGAGTGCTGGGAATGCGAGTCATCCTTCGCGTCCGGGGTCACAGCAGAGCCAGAGACAAACGGAGGTGACAGTCGCAAGACGGACTACGGCCCGGCGGCAAGGCAATGGGGACGAACGGTGGGGTTAGAGTCCTTGACTGTTTGATACGGCGTTGTATTGGTACTGTAGCCTGAAGCTATGAGTGATTGATTGAGCGAGTGGGTGATGACCCGAGCGTGGTTTCGGGTGGTCGTGTGTATGAGTGCTGTCTGTGTTTGTCCTTCACAGTTGAACCGGCACTAGCACTTGCAGTTCAGTTGCACAGTTGTATATCAAGCACAGTACATTTGAGGAGCAGGGGACGATGAGACATGAAGATGTCTATCCTCCTTCGGGCCCAGAGTCGTTGAAGTCGAGGTCAGGCAGAAATATCTTATGGAGTAGTGCCTCGCTGGCAGAGGCGCCGTGCCGTGTGTATCCATTACTACTATTTACATCGCATTTATCAAGATACTTATTGGCGAGACTCTGTGTTCTCAGTAATGTTTGTCAGTTCATCAAGATAAGAGGTGCCACGGTACTGTCTTCTCGTCCGATAGTCAGAGAAAATATTCAAAAGTTGATTCAAGGTAGGTCAGGTCAGGTTGAGACATCTCTCACTCATCACCTTTCCTATCAACCACCTACCTGAATCTGAGGTACCAACATGTTAAGAGTGCGGTACGTACGTTAGGTAGGTAGCTAAGGTAGAGGAATCGTGCATACCTACCTAGGTACGTCGTACCTGAAAGGATTAACCGTCGATAGATCCGACAGCTTCTTGACCCGCAGTGATGGGACCAAAAAACCGCGACCCAAAACGGGACCACATCCCCCCCCCCTCCTAGTTTAGTTTAGGCCGAAAGAGTGAGGCTTTGCTCCTTGGGTTGGTTTTGTACGGGTTAAGTACACTCTGGTACGTACAGGGTTTGCAATTTCGGCCGATCAGACAACGATCCACGTCGTCGACACACACACAACACCCACCCCTCTAACCTCTGCTCCAGTGCAGTGCAGGGCAGAATCGAATCGTCTTCTCGGCCCTTTGGTTCGTTTCTTTTCATTTCGTTTCTTCTCACAGGTAGGTAGGGTACGTACCTAGCCTGGGTAGATAGATAGTTACCCACTACGTACCTGACTGAGTAGAGTCGGTCGATCGCGGATGAGGCCGTGGTCGTTGCCATCGGGTTTCATGCGATCCATCATACCCATCTCCACTCACTGCAATGTTGATTTTCAGGAGCAAAATACGTACTATATCTGTAATCAGTGATAGGGAGCAGCGGCGGGTGAGACTCGGCCATGCATGTCTTTGATGGATGTGTGCGGGTATACAATGATAATAGTAATGTCGGTGAGGGAAGGGCTCCTCCGGGAAACGAATTCTAGTAATGGAATGGATTATTGATGGACTTAATGGTTGCCAGCTCACGACGAGACAAGCATCCTTGGGGATAGTCATTTCTACTTCTGCTTTTGCTTCTGCCTCTCTCTGCCTCTGCCTTTGATGGTGCTGGGATCCTTGAATTTCTTCTACATGGTAATTTCTCAGTTCAAGAAGATAAGAGGTGTCACGGTACTGTCTTTTCGTCCGTAGTAAGAGAAAAGATTCAGAGAGATGGTTCAACGCTCTGTTCGTTCTTGGAGAGTTCAACTTTTCTAGGCTTGTTGGGAGGGTATCTACACATACCTACCTACATACCTACGGTTGATTCTCTCGAATTCCTGATCTCCCATAATTTACATAGGTACACAGTATAGCGGATCGACAAGTAAGTAGGGAGTCTAGGTAGGTGTGTACCGTGGCATTATGAAGTGCTGCTCTGCTGCTGCTCTGCTCTGCTGTGGCGGTATATCCATGAGGTGGCAGAGTAGGCTCACCGATTGTGAAATTTGTGATGTGAAGACATTTTTCGCCGTGCAGTGGTGATGTCACTCAATGAGTTCCGAGACGAAAATATGCGTACCGACCGCCACACTGCAGTTGCAGTTCCCATTTCGAGATCGAGAGGGAGATGTGCGGAAACAAACAGAACGCAAACTCGGCGGCGACGTCTCATTTATCGAAGATGAAGAAACCCCCATTCATTCATTATTGATAATTCCATCGGGGCCGTGCTGTTGTAAAAGAATTACGGTAGTCGGTCGGCCGAAATGGTCCGTTGAAGATCATCAGATCCATAATATTGACATCGCACTGCAGCTGTGCCAGTGCATGGCAAACTGGAACGGTACTGTGGCTACGTACAAGGTGGAAAGGGATCCATCACCGCGGTAAGGCGGGAGATGAAATCCGTTGGGCAGAAAACTACCTACGTATCATCATAAGCGATTCTAAAGAAGATCGAAAGTGGAACGAACCAACAAACCCTTGTCGACGTCTCGGCCGAAATCATTCCTGTTTGAGAAACATTTCCGTAGGTAACTTGACTTACTAGGACATTTGTAGTCAGGGCTGTTACAGGCACTGGCGCCTGTTTCACCCTTCCCAATACTTATCTATCTCACATATTGTTAGGTACCTAAGGTACCTATCCAAAGTATCTTTTTAAATACCACAAGCTCAACCCTGACAATACAATACGATAATACAAAGCCCAATGCTTTCTGCAGGTTGCTGTTTTATCTCCCGCTCCACTGTCTTAGCAGACAAGTACCCAGTAAACCTGACGTCGCCAGTGACTCGTGAGTGGCCACACCGCCCAAACTTGCACGCTAACAAAAGCGTAACGCAGCCTCGTTGGTGTGATGCGGTGGCAGTGTGGCTGTAAGTTGTAGAAGCATACGGGTATGGAGTAGAAGCATATCGAATACGGAGGTAAAGTACCTTATCTATCCAAACTTTACTGTATTTCCATCCGGCATTGACATCCGTCATGAAAAAAGCACATCCGTGTCCCACCGTGCTGTAGGTATAGCAGTCCATCGTGCGCGCAATGCGGCCGCATCCGCGCCCAACCAGACCGACCCACTCGCAAAAATTGGGCCAGAAGTCAATGAAAATTCTAGAGTTTTGGTTTTGCTTGCTGTGCTTGCTTCAGGGCCCGGTTAACACGGGAATATGACGACAGTATGCGGACCCGTGCGGCGCGCATAAAAGTTTGTACGTAGTTGTGTCTGTGTGTGTGTATTCTGCGTGTAGCTGTTTGCTGGCTGTTGCTGTTGCTGTTGTAGTACCTGACTGGTAGGCCAGATAGGGAACTACTATCTGGGACGGAACTAAGATCTTGGAAGGCTGCGAGTGACGCCACGACGAGCCTACGAGAGTGTGCGAGAAGCTGTCAACGACTCAACAACTCACCGTTTCTGGTGCTGGAGCTGGTGCTAAAAATTCCACTCAATGCACGGCGTGGCGTGGGCGTGCGCGCGATCTTGATCCCAAACATAAGCTAGTGGAGACAAATGCATCATATACGTTGGACTGGACAACCGTGTCGGCCGAATTCATGTGCATCATGGATAGGTACCTGGGAAGGTAGCAAGCTGCATTGCAACAGGCTTATAAATCCGTAATTTCCGTAGAATCTCAAAGACAGATAAATAGCATATCGTATCGCCCTGGTTGAGCAAAAGATCAGACCGGATAGATAGGACTCGCACTCATATCCATACCAATTTCTCCCTCGCATTCACCTCACCCGACTTTTCTCACACGCAAAACACCGAATCCTCACCTCCCACCACTCACATCATGTCGACGGATTACAAGTTCCAAGGCTGGCTGGGCCTCGACCCAGAATCAGTAAAAGGCAAAATGGTGTGGAAGGAGTTTGAGCCGAAACCGTTCGAGGAAACCGACGTCGACATCAAGATCACCCATTGCGGTATTTGCGGATCAGACATTCACACCCTGCGCTCCGGCTGGTATCCAACAGACTACCCCGTGTGCGTGGGCCACGAGATTGTCGGTCATGCCGTCCGAGTCGGGTCCAAGGTCAAGGGCATCAAGGTCGGCGACCGCGTCGGAGTGGGAGCACAATCCGGGGCCTGTATGAACCAGCATGGCGACTGCGAGATGTGCGCCGACGGCGTGGAGCAGCACTGCCCCAAGAACGTCCAGACTTATAACGGCAAATACCCCGACGGAAGCAAGTCTTATGGCGGGTATGCCGACTACTGGCGCGGCCCTGCCGATTTCGTGATCAAGATCCCAGATTCAATTCCGTCGGATGAGGCGGCGCCTATGCTGTGTGGTGGTATCACGGCTTTCAGCCCCTTGACCCAGCATGGCGCAGGCCCCGGGAAGAAAGTCGGCATCATTGGTATTGGCGGTCTAGGTCACTTTGGCATCATGGGTGCTAAGGCTTTGGGATGTGACAAGATCGTGGCCATTTCGCGGACGTCGTCCAAGAAAGAAGATGCTTTGAAGATGGGTGCTGACGACTTCATTGCTACTGATGAAGAAGAGGACTGGCCCACCAAGCATGCCGGATCTCTGGATTTGATTGTGTCAACAGGTAAGTTTCTTCCCACTAGCCGGAAGTGATGAGACCTATGCTAACCTTGTTCGTGTTTTAGTCTCGTCTCCTAAACTGCCTCTTCAACAATATCTCCAGCTCCTCAAGTTCAAGGGTGTCTTCGTCCAAGTCGGTGCTCCCGAAGACCCAGTTCCTGGTTTCAACATGTTCGCCCTCATTCTGAAACGCGTCAGCATTACTGGTAGTCTGATTGGTTCGCCCGGAGAAATCAAAAAGATGTTGGATCTGTTTGCCCAGAAGGGCGTGCATACATGGAACGTCAACGTCCCCATGTCGGAGGCCAACAAAGCCATCGTTGACATGGACGCCGGAAAGGCCAGGTACCGATATGTCCTGGTCAATGAGAAGAATCTGAAATAGATGAACATACTTATGTCTTGACATGAGCCTCGAAAATCACGAAGCGGAGTTGAATGGTAGGAGGAATGTACGACATTTTCGAATTTGTGATAGCATTGCCATAGACGGGGAAATTCAGATTGCATTGTGTCCATGGACCGGTCGATATCCTTACTGTTTCAATTCGGTACCCGTAGACGAAGTGTTTGCTATAACACGCCGCCACGTTGTAAATGGACAAGTCGTGACATTTCAAACCGGTGCTGATGACTAGTAGAACAGAAATCCCCATTTCGCAGAGAACTCTTTGCCGATTTTCCAAGCCTTCGGATCCCAGGGCGCCGCGCCAGGATCGACCGTGAAGCTTGTAAGGCAGAACAAGTCGCCCAGAAACTCTTCTGAATCAATGATATCCTTCAGGCCAATCATGTTGTCTCTCATCTTGGGAAAAGGGAATCGATCGAACCACAAGGGGTGAAGAGTGTTAAGTTGCATAGCGGTTGGTTGTAGGGGCTCTGGGATCTCATCTCCTACAGGGACTGATTTGCTTGGGACGGCAAGGGAACAGGCAATACCCATCATAGCCCCGTTGGTGAAGAGCGCGGCAAACACGGATCCAGAAACCGATGTCTGATACAAAGCAGGAAGTCGGGGAATCTCTGGGATGGGGCGGTTTGGGATGTCCGTTGGCACTGTGGCCATCAATTGAGGTAGGTTCGCATCGCTGGCCAGCCTTTTTTGGCTTCTACAAGACGTTTCCCTGGGCCAAGTGGTCAGCACAACTCCATTGTCCCGTGTCGGGCTACCGGCAAGGGCAAAGCGGACTCCTTGCCCTCTGTGCGAGTCTATCCTGGATCTGCTTTCTTTTTCGAGGATCCTTTATTCCATACCAGTTGTCGTCTCCCCACTCTGGATGTTTCCATACCGGTAGATCGACCAGTGTCTGTCATATCAAGGGCAAGGCATCAGATGACCACAGTCACTGTGGCCGGTGCGGCTGTTGATTGGTCGACACGGTAGATGTATGTAGGGCAGCCAGGTATCCGAACAGCCAAAGCCCATAAACATAACAGTAAAGCGCTTGAGTTGGTTGGTAGACGCTGTGTCTTGAGTGCAAGCAAGTTTGGCAAGTCAGGATGCCTGCCAAGCAGCGCTGCACATCTGCGGCAGGGGACTCGGAGGGAGGGGAGAGTTTACTGCTGAGTGATCCATGCCTGTGCCTGCGCCTGCGCCTGCGGAAGCCCCTCGGCCTCACTCCTAATTATCAGAAAACGAGGCGTCCTGACCTTCAAGTTCAGGTAACCCTTAAGACCCTTTCGTTGGTCTAGTATATGACATTCTCACATTTTTCGACATAATGACATTCTTCAGACATTGATGGTTGGTACCCGGATCTGCTAATATTGGCAGCTTTGTCGTCTCTAGGATTTGATGATAGGATGCTTACGAACACCCTACCCTGAACGAGGCGTTTCGGTGATGAAGCACTTCCTCGACGACGAAAGGCGCATCCTTCTTCAAACCATGGCATGCAAGTGCAGGCACTGTCACCACCGTATTCGTCGTCGGGGTAGATAAAGAGCATGGGTTCCGAAACACCAACATATACGCCCTCCGAGCAGCAGACCTGATAGCATTTCTTTAAAGGACGTTACCAGGCCGTCAGCGACCAGGATAGATTTAGGCTTGCATTGCCCGAGTGATGATCGAGACCGCTCTTCATGTCTGGCCAGGTCGATCCATTGGAAGACAAGGCCGCTGATTGCAGATGCTAGGCGGACGCCGGTGGGATGGCTTTCGATTGACCCATGGTATATTCGGATCCGACCCCTTACTGCTGACTTTCCTCGACGACTCGGATGGCCTCGTCGCCTGTCGCCTGTCACCTGCATGTGCTCGCCCTTGCCGGCTACTCACGGGCAACAAGCACGTGCAATGCAGTGCCTTTGCAGCCGACCCGTTGATCCTTGCTGGTGGGGGCGGTACCTATCCTAGTGAGAAAATTTCCTCCGGCAGACGTCAACGTTTAAGGCAAGAAGACAGCTGCATATCCAACAGACGCGATTGTTCTAGCGGCCGTAAAGACAATCGCAGCATTCTAGCGCAAGTCATGAGAGTGAGTGTCCTCAACAACATCCTCGCGTCCTTCGTCGAGGCCGGTCAGATCTATCGGACGACCACATAGATGGACATGTCACCCGGGCCTGAAGCACACGCCGGAAGAAGACCTGCCGTTCGACCGCTACCTGTTTCTTTGTCTGTCTGCTTCCCGCCAAAGCGTCTCGGCGCCAACCCCGGAAGGGCAGCTCCATAATAGTAAGAAAGCCTGGAGGCAGTGGGTAAAGCTGGCTTTTGAATGGACAGGTACGGGGAATTACGGAGACTCCATGTCTTGGGTCGACTGGACCCGAACCATCTCCGCCATATCTCTGTTGCTTCTTGGGCAGGGGGTGGTCTCTCACTCAGTCTGCCGCTACCGCCATCCTGTTCATTCGTCAGCTTACACCCGCTAATGCTGATAGAAGTGAATCATGCCCTTCTCAGCATGGACTCCGTCGTGGAGCTTCAGAGGTCATGCCTACCCTGGGTGGGTTAGAGACGAATCCATCCCTCATCCGATATGCATGCTCTTATAGGGTCGTTAATCTTACACAGCCGCACAAGGCTCGATCAATGTCCGAAGCGGACCGAAAATTCCACGGCTTTTCCGGTCATCATACTCAACCGGCCGTAAACAAGCAGAATAATTTGACACCCAGCAACGATTGTTCGTTGCGGGTTCAAGTGCCCCGGAAATGGCACGGGGTCCCCAGTTTCCGGCCCTCACTCTTCCAGCTGTATAAACCCCTTCCGTCCCTCCCACATGGGGGGTTTTACTTCTGCCCTTTTCCCGCATCCGACTCCTAGCGCTGTTCGATGTCAATTGCGCCTACAACAGTCTCCAATACGTTTTCGTGATTGGTACTCGATAGTGTTGAATCACTTCAAGCCATCATGTCATTGCTCGAGCTTTTGTTTCCTCAGGCAGAGCTGGAGGCTCTGGGGAATAAATGGCATGAGCCTGCCCCCAAGAGAAGGAAACTCGACGTGGAGGCCGGGACAGCGCAAAAGCAAGATCGTCCAGTTGCACTGAACGGTGGTCGAAGACATAACAGTGAATCTTCTCTGGATGCAGAACGCCGTCACCTGTTCTCGGCGGCACATCAGCAGCGTCGGCGACTATCCACCAAATCCCACGTCAGCACTGCCAGAGGCCCAAACCGCGAGTCGAAGCTGTCTATCGCCCCTGTTTCGCATGGTGCGACGATGACCACCACCTCAAGAAATACTCCTGCTAGTCCTCCGTCGACTCGATCCTTCCTCCCAAGCTTCATCGAGCCCTCTATATTACAGACTTACCTACAACACCTCCATCCGAATGATCGTTCGCGCTATTCCATAGCCGCGGACCCAATGGCCGACAATCACTCTGCAAGCCGCACAGAGGCATGCTTGGAGAGAGGCAACGATGAGGATAGTGTGTCGTCGCCCAGCCTCACGGCCGACACCTCGTCTCCTGCGTCTTCCAGCGCGTCTTCCAGCGACAACTGCCCTACACCATCCGCGGGGATCTTCGAGCAGTTACACAGTGGACCATTTAGTCACCTGATCCAGGGGCTGCGATTCACGGAGCACGAACGAGATATGGTGCACGATCTCCTCAGCCCAGACGCACCCTCGGATATTGCGGAGTTCGACTTTGCCGACCTAAAAGCGAAGCCCGAGACCGAACACGTTGACGTCTTGGAAGATTTCTGTCAAACCGACGAAGGTTTCTTGCACAGGATCCAGCCTCACGCGGATTACAGAGTATCTCTAGACCTACAACAAGACTTCAACCTTCCATCAGCAACCGACCGGGAGAAAGACAACGACGTGCACTCGTCTGGTCTGAGCCCAGGGGCGGATGAACAAGAAGAGAAGCGATCTCCAGCAGGGATAGTGATGTACGACTACAGTGCTTTCAGCGATGATGACGACGATGATCTATTTGACTATGACCGTGCTGCTGGGTCACCGCTCTCGACGACATGAAGAATAGTCTGTCCGTCAGGAAAAGCGGAAATTGAAACAATTTCGAAGATCGTGTGACTCCATACAGTGCTCCTTTTCTTTTTGCGCCATATTTTGTCTCGTGCGTAATGTGCTCGCTGATTCCCTACATCGTCAGGAGAACAGGTGGGCAAGCATGTGGGACACAGGGCGGATCTACTGTTAGTGCTGCGCGCCTCACAGCTGACGCCCGGATAAACACCCACTAGGCCTCCTTGGGGGCTGGGGCAGCAGTCGTTCGATCGTGCCTCTCCCCAGAATTCCGGCTTACGAGTTGACTCTCCGTTGTGGATGGATTCGCGAAAGATTGTATACTATCATGTTCTTCATTGCTGGACTTCTACGATCATGGTTGATGCAGTAGAGCTGAGCTGGAAGAGTTGTACAGTAGGTACATACCCGGAATTCTTGCCGTGTCCACAGTTGTAAGGGCACCCCTTAGGTGCTTGGTACCTCCGTACCTCCCCATATTCGGGAAACTGGCAACTCTGCTACCGCCGGTTATTGCTATTCAATCCGATTCGCCAATTTAACCGGTCATCCGGTCCGTGCTGCCACTCAGGTAAAATATTCGCTATTACTTTCCTGTTACACTGCGATGCACTTGTTCCTAGCTATCTTCAATCACTGCATGCCAGATCCAGACTCGGAGGCCAAATTGGTGCCAAAGTTCTGCAGAACTTGGATATAAGTAGTACCCATAAGGTATATCCGGCGGATAACCGAGCGTCGCAGGCCTGGGCCGTCATGCAGTGGTTCAGAATAACAAGTACGGAGGTATGTACTAGGCACCTGCTAGGTACCTTATGATTCCTTGGCAATTCCACGGACTCCCTTTATACGTGAATAACCATGTTGGGCTTAATGCCAGAAGACCGTCGAATAGGTTACCCACCTTACAGTGCACTGGACAGGTACCGTACATAGGTAGTACGTACGTACGTAGCGCCTAATAGACGGTACGTACTTGATTGCCCGGCTACGTACTGTAGGTCTCGCTAGCGACGCTCCTTGACTACCATCGCTAGATATCCGAGGTGGTAATCGAGGTTGAATGCTTGGACGTCTTTCCAGGCATCGATGATAGTTGAGTTCCGATAGGTAGGGTACCTGGGGTGGCTAAGAGCAAGGTCCCAATCAGAGTTGGAGCGTGGTGGTGATGAGGAGCGGGAATCCAATCCCTGAAGGTTAGGTATGTACTGTGAGTGGAAGTGGAAGTGAAAGTGAAGATGAAAAGATGATTGATGAGCGGTAACATCCTTTTCTGGACATCGATGGATGTCGAAGAGCACATGCATACAGGAATACATACATTGGTAGGTAAGTTTGGAAGATACCACCGGACACTGATGAAGCTCTTTTTCGTGACAAAGTTGAAGGAATTTGTCTTGAATGTACGCCTGATAGATGAAGGCGCTCCTAAATCAAGCACGCATGGATGGTGAGACTTCTATCCCAGCTCGGCTCTAAGTGCAATTGCTGTCAAGGACTCAAGGTCGTGTCCCCTGGCCTTGTGGACATAACTGTCGTCCCTAACGATTCGACTTCTCGTCACATCCCGACTCCATCAGCAGCCAGAGCGGCAATACTGTCCATGCGCATCATCCTCTCACGCCTGAAATCATTCTCCTGGTCTTCCTGCGCATTCAATTCGTCTTCCACCCTGATGACCTCTTCGCTGCGCCAGCTGTCATCTTCAATGCTAGGCACAATCTCCTGCACCGGCAATCGGCGCTCTAGGATCTCCCGAGCATTCCTCATATCACTCTCCTTGGTGCGGACAAGAGACTCCTCGAATGTTTTGGTGATGCCAGCCGCGAAATTCCGCTTCGCCACACGTTGCGCGGCCGTCTCGAGATCCACATCGACGAACCACGTTTCATCCATAAGGCTATAGGCGTCGCGCCACCCATCGGCGTCCAGAGCCGTATACAGACCCTCAAAAACCACAATACGAGCCGTAGGCGGGATGGCTATATCGTTGGCCACGGGGTCCTTGATCGCATGGTCGAAGCTGGGCGCGTACACCGTCCGCGTCTCCGGCGTGAGCGGCTTGCGCACCTCACTCACCAGCTTCAGGTAGCTCTGCGCATCGAACGTGAATGCCGCTCCGCGCCGGAACACGGCTTCTTCGGCGTTGGGCATCTCGGCCAGCTGCTTGCGCGTCAGATGGTATCCGTCCAGCGGCACCACGAATGCAATGTCCGGTTGAGACGGGTCTGGCACGATAGGCTGGTTGGGGAACCGTAGGTGCAGCGACTCATGGTGTTTCTTGTTCAACCCGTGTACGACTGCCGCTGCGAGCGTGGTCTTCCCGCTACCGGGGATGCCGGCGATGGCGATCAGTAGACGCTGCGAGAGATCGCATTTCGAGAATTTCTCTGCATGCATGTGAGTTGGCTGGTTAGGTGTCAGAGCGGAGGAGGATCAGGTACCCCAGGTCTGATCTACCAGACGTTGCACGTGAGATTCCATGTGTAGCTAAGGGTACCTATTCCTGTCGATGTACCCTCCTTTCGGACGATATAGGAGACTGGTAATGGCTTGTAAGGTTAGGGGACAGCTTCTAGGTAGGGATACCTTATCACACTCACCTGCGTGTAGGATTAGCGAGCCTGATTTGTGCTACCCTGATGATTAAATGGTCGAGCTTCCACTGTGAAGAGCAATGCTAGCTACCATGATCGCCGAAGAAACATGGCCGAGCGGTCACAGTCTGGAAGATCATAGGTAGCCTTGAAGCGAACGACAGTATGCCGAAACCTCTTATAGTAAGGTACCTCAGTACATCATCCATGCAAGATAAGACAGACAACCCACGTATCAATCAAGGTCGCAGCAAGTAGGTAAGAGAATGATTTGATCTCTGCCACTGACGGCATCGTCATTGCACATGCAGTCGATGCGGAGGTGGAGATTCATTCTTCCGTAGCTCAATCACGTGGCTGATTTGTCCGGGCCCCTTGCGACCCTGCGCCTTCTCCCCCAACTTCTCGAACTCCACCCCAAAAGTGCGCGGGTGGCCGCTTGTGTTCCATCAAACACCTCGAACCCGTTGTTTCATTCACTCGTTTTGCACCGTGTGTTCACCGTCTGTCGTTAGCAAGCAAGCGTGCGGGTTTCTGCTTTTGTCGGCGTCTCGTTCTGGTTCCATTGTTTACTTTCATCGACCTGCCTGCGTTCCTTGACGAGTTCTTTCCATACAACAAAAAGCCCACCACTACCATCTTCACGCGTCCACATCTCAAGTGTGATTTTCTTTCCTCAAGCAACGCAAGTGATCCCCAGTCCAGCTATCCACGATGAAGCTCTTTTCAATCCTCCTACCTCTGTTCGCGAGTGCTGTTTGTGTCCTTGCCGACGTCCCCCCAGCTTGTCTCCTCAATGCAGTAAACACACAAGACGATCCCGGTAATCTATCAGCGGTCTGCGGCAAGGAAGCCAGCGGTGTTCAAAAGGTGATTGCCAGCTTGTGCGGCTCAGGCTCAGACCAGTCCGTAGCACAGTCTGCTTTCATTGCAACTTGCTCTGGTGCCGGTTCTTCAGTTGGTGAGTTGTGGCACTTGCGCACTCCGACGACAAGTCAACCGCGGGCTAATGTATGGTGTGTCTTTGCTTGGATCTAGCTCCCTACACTGCTCTCTCGACCTCCTCTACCAGTCATGTTACCGCTGCTTCGACTGCGACTGCGACCGCAACCGCAACCGTCACATCTGCTTCAGTCACCGGTTCTGCTACTCCTACTGCTACCAGCTCGGCCGGTGGCAATGCTGCCACCGATGTCAAGCAAGTGGGAAGCTTCGTTGCTGCTGCCATCGCAATTGCTGGCGTTGTTGCTGTTTTGTAATGCAGCCTCTTCATACATCTCTTGTCAGTGCGGCTGCAGCCAGGGATCTTTGGGGGCAATGGGACACCAGCGATGGCGTTGGATTCGTATGAGTTATTAGCATATTCGGCGCACTCATTGCGGCCGAGATGGGATTCTGCAAGGCGGTGGGCGGGTTGAGTAGCCTTCAATATTTCTGTTGAGAATCGATCGGGCCCGGCGTATGGTCTTCTAGTATCACCACGCTCGTGCGTCCTACCAGAGTTACTTGGCGGCACATGCGTGCTCATAGATGAGACTGATACCACAATAATGTCTACTTAACACCTCATATCGGGTACATGGCTCAAGCCCTGGTCTGTTCTGTATCCCAACCAGTATCGCGGTATTCTTCTAAAGCTGGGCTTAATCCCGATGCTATTTACATGAACAGAAGCCAGAGAAGCTTCTATGGAGCTTTATTTTCGGAACCACTTGCGAATACAACATTGGCCTTCTCTGGTCGTCCGGAACGTAGGCAATTGCTTCCACCTGCAGCCTTCCACCGACCATGGTATAATCCGCCCGTTCGAAACGGACATCTTCCCTTGTGGAGAACACCGTGTTGAAGATGTAGCAACGCAAAAACCATTTCATCTGCTAGCAACACACGTAGCCCCTTTTTCATCTCACAATCATGTCTTCTCGTCTCGGTCCAGTCCCGATCCATTTGACCGGCACGCCGACC
This sequence comes from Exophiala sp. LBMH1013, assembly GCA_024611085.1. Lineage (NCBI taxonomy): Eukaryota > Fungi > Ascomycota > Eurotiomycetes > Chaetothyriales > Herpotrichiellaceae > Exophiala > Exophiala sp. LBMH1013. Next base: position 1,623,360 of record JAMFLB010000009.1, on the reverse strand, counting down.
TCACGTTCAATGTACTCGACGTACTCTCTCGCCTCGGCCGGTAGATCCTCGAAAGACTTGCAGCCAGTGGTTTTCGTCTGCCAGCCCTTGAAGGTCTTATACTCAATCTCCAACTTCTCCAGGGCATCCAGGTCGGCGGGGAAGCTCTGGAGGATTTCACCATCGACTTTATAGGCAGTGGCGACACGGATCACATCAAAGTCGTCCAGCACATCGAGCTTCGTCAGGTTGAGTTGCGTGTAGCAGTTGACGGCTGCGGAATACTTGACCAGGACCAAATCGAACCAGCCACACCGGCGCTTACGGCCGGTTGTGACGCCAAACTCGCGACCAATGCGCTGCAGGCGTTCTCCATAGTCTGCGTCGACGGGGGAGATGGAGGCATCGAGTTCCGTGGGGAACGGACCGGAACCGACACGGGTCGTGTACGCCTTGACGACACCGACAATGTGGCTTCCTGGCGCGGACAGCGATTGGGGGGACAAGCCAGCCAGGCCGGTAAAGACGCCGCCGAGACCGGTGTTGCTCGACGTCACGTAGGGATAAGTGCCGTGGTCGATATCCAGGAGCAGAGCATTGGCGCCTTCGATCAGGATGTTGGGCTGGCCCGCGGCGCCGTTGGACTTGGTAACTGCAGCCTTGGTACCGACGGCTTGAGCGAGCAGAGGCGTCTGATCGACCACGTACTGCTGCAGTTCGGCGCGGAGGGCGCTGAGCTTCTCAATCTCGGCCTCGACGTCGTACCCCTCGAGCGCGGCGTCGCCGTACAGCCGCCGGTAATTTGCTTCGAGGTCGCGCAGACGCTTGACCCATCGCTGCTGCTCGTTGACCAGCATCCAGAAAGTGACGCCGCGACGGGCCACCTTGTCACTGTAGCATGGACCGATGCCTTTGCGGGTGGTGCCGATCATGCCCTTGCCGCCTTCGACGGTTTTGGATTTCTCTTCGGCCACGCCGTCCACGACGCCGTGCAGATCGAAGCACACGTGCGCCCGGTCGCTGATCAGAATCCGTTCCCGCACTCCTTGTAGTCCTTTCTCTTCTAGCGCCTTGAGTTCCTTGAAGAAACTCGGAATGTGCACCACGCAGCCCGTGCCGATCAAGTTGATCTGGCATGATGGGTTGATCAGCCCTGATGGCAGGATGTGGAAGTCGTACGTCACCCCGTTGACCACGATCGTGTGGCCGGCATTGTTACCGCCCGCGGCCCGGCAGACCAGGTTGGCTGACGTCGCGAGGATGTCGACCAGTTTACCTTTGCCTTCGTCGCCCCATTGCGCACCCAGTACGAGTGTCACGGGCATGGTGGGCGTTTGTTTTGTGCTGGTTGTGGTGGTGGTGTTTGCCGAGCAGTTGAACTGATCTCAATGCGGCTTCTGCGAGATCGGAGGTACGTCCGCGGGGAGTTAGAGGCGAGTGTGATGACAAGGGTTCAGGTCGATATCCTCTCTATCATTGCGGAAGATAGATCTGTAGAATAGGAAAGGGTAACAGTGAGGTCTCGAGTCACAGTCAATCAATGGAGGGTTCCAAGGATTGAACTCGCAGTGGTGCAATTGCTGGTGGAGATCGAATTGAGACAATGATTGATGAGTCTTTTTGTGTCAAAACCAAAACCACGCACGAGGGGAAATTTTCTCGGGGATCAACAAACGAGCCGATTTGGTGGGGGAGTTTGACGATGCCGCAGTCGGGTCTTGACCCTGTTTCTGATGCCGGGATGCTCTCTTTATTCTCGGTCAAGCGATCGAAAATCTTTTCTAGGTATCCGGTGTAGATATGCAGCATATCATAATGTATTCTTCTGCCTGTCCTACTGTTGTCAAGTGAGCAGTGTAAGAGAACTCATATTGTCTTTCATATAACTCCTTGACCCGAGCGAAACATCAAGAACTATCCCTCATCCTGTCGTATCTCCTGTTGTCCATTATACCACCTCGTGCTCGTTTCAACTCGTTTCATTGTAGACCCGAATAAATCAACATCAATTCCAGTCTTAGGTGGAAATCATTAAGACTGTCTCTGAAAACATCCACCGTCCCAAGCCACCACATCAAGTGTATGTCTAGAAGATGACCCTTTCAACTCCTGTCCCGTACCTCCCACCCTCATGTTCCGCATCCACAATACTCCGTATACCATGGCCCTCTGGACGTCCAATCATCTATCCAAAAGCATTTGTATCTCATGCAACCGGCACCTCTTTCCATATGGCTTCCACCCAATACTGCACGTCTCTCAAGTTGCCTGCGATGGCATCCTGGGGCGACTAGAATCTATCAATCACCCTCTGCCGCGGTGTGACGGGCAGAGAATCGAACGCGAATCCATCCACATCGCGTCCTGCTGAAGCATAGGCAGACCTATCTTCATAGATCTGCAGCCTTTCTCTGTCAGCGTCACGGCGCTGAGGCGTGCGCTGGCCGGTAGCCGGATTAGTGTCGTCATATTGGCTCTCCCAACTACCACGGCTGCGGTACAGAGCTTCCAGTTCGGCGGGGAAATGTGGCACAGGAAGCTCAGGAGGTGTAGGAGACTGAGCTGGGTAATAGGCCAACTGGGATTGAGAATTATGGTGGGAGTGAAGAGGTGATTGGCCGTCACGCAACTGGGACTGAGAGTTGAAGCGGGAGTGGAGTGACGATGGGTTGTCCTGGCTTGGTTTAGAAGGTTCTCTCGACTTTGACCGTGCGAGCGAAGGCGTGGAAATGGCGTTATGGCTCAGCGTGTTGGTTGATCTGTTGACGATGCTGTAGGACCGGGGAGCTGGCGTTTGTGGATGAGATGTTGACGGCGGCGTGTCGAAGTTGAAGGTCTTGTATGCTTCCATGTCGCTTTTCTGTGGACTTAATGGGCGAGCGCTGTCTGGGACCATGGTCGTCGCTCGACTCGACACAGTGGCGCTGCGAGACTTGCGCGGCTCAGGCTCTTGAGGTCTGCTTTGCATAGCCGTGCCGGGCGGAGGACCTCCAGGTGGACATTTGGGCAGCGCCGGTGTTGGGAAAAAGATAGATTTGACTACAAAGGCGACAGTGATGATGACTCCTAACCCACCCAAACCGACGCCCATGAACCAGCCGCCTCGGATGCCGGCCATAGGATCATGCCCGTGGTTGTTGACGTGGACTTCGACGGTAGATGCCAATCCTAGGCCCAGGGAAATCGAGTAGTTGACAACGGTGCTGATGAGACTGCCAGCGATGCCCTGTTGGTGGGGTGGGAAATAGTTGGACATGATCAATGTCGCCGCCGGGAAGGACATGTCCATTCCAAAGGGCATGATGAGCAAGCTGACAAACGTCCAAGTCCAGTATGATGACTCCTTGACGTTGGAGTCAACTGCCAGCAGCAATGGACCCAGGGTAAACGCCACCAAAGCCCAGAAGAGTGTCCATGAAGGGCGGCACTTTCGCATCATCCAAGCGGTTAGAACCGAGGCGATGAATGCCACAGGCACAATCGGAACAACATGCAGGGCGGCTTCCATAGGACTCTCCCGTTTGACCCCGAGGAGAAACTTCCAGAGGAACCACGTCCAAATACCAAATGTTGCCCAACCACATGCCACGGCACCCAGCACAAATCCGACATCAACCTTGAGCATCTTGAAGGGCACGAGTGGTTGCTCGGCAATCCTAAGTTCCACAATGACAAAGAAGGCAAGTAGCAGAAAGCCGATGATGAGGAGCATGAAGATGTACTGGGTGCTCCAGCCTGAGGCCGGCGCCGAGACCAGAGAGACTTGAATGCAAATCAGTCCACCAACACCTGTCATGGCTCCCAGCCAGTCCATGTCGCCCAGCTTCTCTCTGACCGGTCGCATCTGCTTTGGCGTGAGTGGTGGAGAGGGCAGAACAAGTTGCGCCAAGGCAGCCAGCAGACAGCTCACCATGGCAAGAGTATAGAAACTCCACCACCAGGCTGCATATCTGGCAAAAAGAGCACCAAAGATCATTCCCATATATGCGCCAACAGGGGCACAGAGGCCAAAGAGCGTGAAGGAAAAGATCTTCTGTTTCGAGCCAGGCGGGTAAGTTCGTCCCAGTATCGCAAGACCGTTTGGTACCATAAAACTGGCACCAAGGCCTTGGAACCCTCTTGCAACAAAGAACAGCTCATATCCTGCATAGTGGCTCAGGCCGGCAACGACGCTCCAGAAACTGAGCAGACAATATCCGACCACCACCAAGATCTTGTGGCCAAAGATGTCACCAAGTCGTCCTCCGATGAGTATGAAAGTCCCGAAAGACAAAGCATAGGCAGCGACGAGCCACGGCAGCACTGAAGGGTTGCGGATAGTGAACGATCTTGCAATTCCATGGCTCACAGGGAAGACCGTCGTCAATGTCGACTGCGGTATCAGTTGGAGGAAAGCGACCATGATGTTAAACAGTATTTCTTGCCGTCGCGACATGCTTTGGCAGAGCCAACCACCCGGAGGTCCTGGAGGACCAGCAGGCGGACCCGGTAGCTTCTGCGATTCAGGAACCCCCTTTTCCAGCGAGTCAGGCATCTTGTCGGCTGTTGGGTGAGGGGTGATATTTTCAGATTGACCGTTAGGAATGGTCAGCTTCAGTCGATCCAGGCCTTCAGAAGACATGGTCCAGAAAGGGAGTGGACTATGTACCACAGGACTTGTATGATTCTCAAGCCGTGGGAAGAATGAGTAGAAGGAGAGGCGGGATAGGTAGCAAGTACCATGGGAGGCACGTCAAGGAAAGGCACACGGCATGATGATGATATACAAGACTACAGCCGGCAAGCCAAGTCGGGAACCTACCATCAAGACTGAGGTGATAGGCAAGGCATCCTCAGTGAGCATTCTGCATGTGCATCGGCGCCGACTCACCGTTGGTATTGTTAGAATAGTGTCGGCCCATATTCGTGGGTTGCCAAAGTTGACTCTGCAGGAACATATCCTTCCATATTTGGGACGCGTGAATGGTGAAGGGACCGGCAAAGTGGAGTCCTTGGGAAACTCTGTCGGAGAAAGGGCAGATGTCGCAGCAAGCCACCTCATTTTTAGCCCTAGACCAGCATGCGAGAGTTGGATTGAGACTCGCTGGGGGACAAAGGGGCGTCGAACGGCAGGATCCTTGACAGACGTTGGAAACACGCTCTGATGTTTTCGAGACCCGAAGATGCTTCTCTTCCTTGCATGTTGTTGCACACGCCGGGGTCAGAGCTCATGTCCAAGCTCTATACATAAATGCTGCGACAGACCTACCATTTGCACACTAAGCCCGCCAATAAACAATGGTACATAGGTAGTCAGCAAACCGGTCAGCGATAGTCAGAGGATCTGCAACAACAATCTCTGCCTTATATTGCTGTCATTTTCATGCGGTCCAAATGGATATACCAAGGATACCTGTGATGTTGGACTGCGTTGTACTAGCTGGCCGCCCCTAGTCAGGGCCGATAATGCTAGCGAATGGTGTGCTTTGGGCGCTATCATGGCAAACAACCTAATGACGCGAACGCGGGCTGCGATGAGCAGCAGATACGAACGCGATGATGGCATATCACCTAGAAGAACAAGTCCAACAGGGGGATGGAAGTCTTCGAGTTGATTCTCATCTCAAGGATTCAAAAGTCGGAGAGTCGGAGGTTCAGAGGAGATTTGATTAAGCAACAAGGTGGAGCCCGGAAATTGCAACACTTGACCTCATACGGACTAGCACGCGATCGGAACACTGCAGCTTGCCAAGCACATGTCCGGATCCTTCTCCCTCTCGCCTTGTTACACGGCACAAGGCACAAGGCACCTGAGAGGTGCGGCATCCCATGTACGTACCTGGGAACTGTCCTTCGACTAACCGACACGGCAGGGAACTCTCTCTCGGTAGCTGCTCCCGCTGCTTTCGCCTATGTGGTACCGATGCCTTGCTTTCTCTGGAGAACAACGATGTCGTCCAACCAGACGATTGAGTGGCTGTCATCTATGTTCCAGTACATGGGTTACTCTGTACAACTCCTCCCGATTCTCCCTGCGCCACCCGCGTCGCTGATTCGAGTCGAACATCGCCCCAGGCAGAACAGTTGAGGACCCGTTGTCCTCCGGATCCCGCACGGTAAACATTCATGGGCGCAGAGCCGGTACTTAGGTGCCATGGGGCGTCGTGTGGACATTGTTATGTCGAGGTACAACATATACATCCAGGAGGTACTTTACGCGTGCAACTGTAGGCCACGGGACAAATAGGCTTGGACCCTGCCGGAGTTCCACCAAGCGGGAATGCCATTGTCAGATGCCGGCCACTTTGCAAGGCTGCACCCGGTAGGGCAGCGATCCTATGACATCTCATTGGCAATCAAAATCGACCTGATAAGCGACCTTGGTAATGTCCCCATTCGTGAAACATTTGGGATGCAGGTTGGACGGTGCCTGAAAAGAGCTTACAATAAGGTTTTAATGAGTCCGACCAGTGGCCACACAAACGTTCTCTGGACCTCGCGTCATTGCCTCTGGCTGATACAAGCTGGCTCAGACTCTGAGCATTCATCTGCCCTGGAGCGCCACGCAGCATGCGTCTCAGTCTTGAACGGCACAATCTGCGTAATCTGCAGCTTCGGGATCCCACTTGAGGGGGCCTATCCCTACAATGCCTAGAAAGCTTCCTTGACACGATGGGCTCCTCTGGCCTGTACACGTCGATGTGTATGACTGACTCTTCTGCAAGCAATTCAGCCTATGATACTCGATCACGTTTCCCTGTTCCAGTGCCCTGACTGGACGAGTTTGACTCTGTGTAAGGATAAAACGTGAATCTGAAGGATCCGGGGTTTCACGGCATTCAATTCAGCCCGGCTGTCTCACTACCATATCCAGATTCCCAAGTGACCAGGCGAATCTGGAACACAATTGTGTCGGGGTCGGCCAATGTGAGTGGATGTATTCGCTGTTCTATGAGGTATCTGCTTGGTACCGGTATTTAAGGAACAACACGCATAGTGACAAACATTCGTCATCCGTGGACTTTCAGCTAGTGCGCTTCTAGCTAAACTCAGTCCAGTCCTGCAGGCACACATCCTGGCGATCCAGACGGCGCTCAGCCCGTATCCTCGGCCGCTTTGAAAAGCTTCTGCAATGAAGTCAATGCTTTCTTTGCGAAAGGCTCCATGTCATCCCCATACTTTTCCGGGCCTTTGGAATCGAAAACTTCCACTGAAACCCAGCTTCTGAACCCGGTTTTGAAGACTGCTCTGGCGAAGTCTTCAATGGGCAGATATCCTCCGTCGTACGGAATGGGGCGATAATCATGGCTCCATTGACCTCGAGGTCTCAAACCACTCTCGTCCGGCTTATCCTCAAGAGGGGGTTCCATTTTGTACGCGTCAGAAACCTGCAAGAAGAATATCTTTTCGGGGGGAACGGTTCTGGAGAGTTCTTCGCAACTGGCCCTCCACCTCTTGTCCAGTTCAACCTTGTCGACGTCTTCGATTAGACCTGACTTTGTGGTCGGGCTTCCCCATTCTCCGCCCGCGCTTTGGAAAGTATCCAGACACAGACCCAGGTTAGGTTTGTTGGCTTTCTTGACGATTTCCCAAACGTCTTTCCACGTGGAAGCGTAAGTGGCCCAGCACCAATTTTCGTATGCGATTTTGAACCCCTTCTCCGCAAAGATGTCTGCCAGTTCAGCCAGATCGGCGGCCATCTCATCGAAGCTGGACGAGATACCTTCTGCGTCGGATGAACCAATCTATGTCAATGTCAGCACATGTAATCCCGCCGCATCTTTTTGCCATGCCGCTTTGAACAAGGCAGCGGTGTCACTCACTTGAAGCATATCCGTCCCTACAGCTTCCATGATTGACATCCACCCTTTGGCTCGTTCAAAGGCATCCTTTCTCTCTTCGCTGCCCTTGGGCCAACCCTCGAAGTTTGCGAACGGTTGCAAAATCAGGATCTTCAAGCCATGCTTCTCGCACAGTTTTCCTATTTCCTTTCCCACAGATCGAAGCGTCGTGTAGTCCTTCGGGTCGATTTCGGATTTTGTTTCAGATATCTGTTGACCGTATGTCAAAATATCTGGCATAGAAAGTTCGATTGCGTTGAAACCGGCATCCGCTATGGCTTTGAGCTTCGCCGGCAATGTGTGTTTTGACTCATCATGGCCTATCGAACATGAAGCATAACAGACTGGGATCTTTTGGCCTTTGAACTCTGCCATTATAGTTAGAGTACTGGCCCCTACTGTACTCGTGCGCTCGTCAACCAACTAACTCCCCTTCAATCCCTCTCGTTCGGTTTGGAGATGACCGTTTTACGAAGGTTTGACAATGTTTTGGGGAGTCCCAATGACCTCGCTCACAGTCAATTTTCAAGATCTCTCTATCGGTAATTGTCTCTTCGGACAATCTTCGCATCACATGAAATACTGGTGCCAGCATCTGCAGTGATGTTTGCCTGCACTGAGCATGACGTCACAGACGCGTCAGAAGCAGGAGAGTGCCTGAAGGTGACTGGCGAACACAGTCTCTCACAGTCTCCATCACCTTCAGTATCTTGAGTGATATACTTCATACTGACGCAGTGATGCGGGTATCGGCTTCCAAGAGGTTCTTCTTCTCGTTGATGAGACCCGAAGGAAAGAATCAAATCCGCAACAATCCAAATCGACACCAGTTGTGCCTTTGAACTATTCCAACAACAGCGATATAACCCATCGGAAGCATAGAAACAGTACACATAAAATAAAAGACAGGATGGGTCAAGGCAGCGAGCCCGAATTCAAAAAAGTATGTCCTTTTGCTGCCCGTTGGACAGAAACTCTCAATGGGCGTGACGATCGTCAGGCACCAATACGAACAAAGGCTGACTATTTTTCTCGATACAGCTTGGCATGGTTGGCGTGGGGAGTATGGGAGGGATGATGTCTCTTTTATATGCTGAGCATGGTGTTGAGGTGCATTATTACGATCCCAGTACGTGGTGCTCATTGTTCTTCCACAAGGCCTTCGATCTCGTGACACGATACATATCAGCAACTAACGGTTGAAACCGCAACAGAAGAAGAAAATGCCGACGAGCTAGAGAAGGAGGCGAAAGATATCCATCTTGAAAACCGGGTGGTGAGGCAGAAAGACTACAAAGACCTTTGCGAGAGTCTTTCCTCGCCCGACTCACCCAAGCTTTTCGTCTTCAGTACTCCTCACGGCTCTGTGGGCGACAAGATTGTCAAAGGGCTACGCCCGTACTTGAACAAAGGCGATATTATTCTCGATTGTGCAAATGAGCATTGGGAGAATACGGAACGACGACAGAAGGAACTCGAGCCTCATGGGATTCACTACATCGGATGTGGCGTCAGCGGCGGGTATCAAAGCGCGAGATCGGGCCCGTCTATGTCTCCTGGAGGGGACGCAGAGACGTTGAAGAAGGTCTTGCCCTTTTTGCAGCGAGTTGCTGCAAAAGACAGACAAGGCCGCCCATGTGTCACAGCGATCGGGCCTGGTGGAAGTGGCCACTACGTCAAAATGGTCCACAACGGTATCGAACAGGGGATGATGTCGGCAATTGCAGAGGTCTGGTTCATCATGAACAGGTGCTTGAAAATGAAGTACGAGAAGATCGCAGATGTGTTTGAGTCTTGGAACGAGCATGGTCCGCTGCAGGACAACTTCCTCGTCTCCATCGGGGTCGACATCAACCGCACCAAGGACAAAGACGGTAACTTCGTCCTAGCCAACGTCCTGGACAAGGTCGTCCAGGATGTCGACAATTCAGAAGGCACAGGCGTCTGGACCTGCGAGGAGACGATCCGTCTGCACGTGCCCTCGCCCACCATCGTCTCTGCACACCTGTTCCGCCTGGCCTCTGCCGACGCTGCCCGCCGGCTGGCTGTGAATAAATCCTTCCATGGCGGCGTGGAGCCCGGCGTGATCAAACTCGAAGTACCGCATGAGAAGTCTCTGCCTTCGTTCCTCGAAGACCTGAGACTAGCTCTGTACGCGGCCTTCCTGTCCTCTTTCATCCAAGGCCTTCAAATCATCAAAGCCATGGACCGCGAGAAGGGCTGGAACCTCGACTACCGTGCCATACTGCAAATCTGGCGCAGCGGCTGCATCATCACAAGTGGATACATCTCGGACCTGCTTGACGGCGTCCTCGCGCGACCCGACCACGACGATGACAATCTGCTGGCTAACAAGGAAATCGCCGACGAGCTGACCAAATGCTTCCCTGCACTGAAGAACGTTGTGCTCAAAAGTCTCGAGGTCGACGCATATATTCCCTCGTTGAGCGCCACGCTCGAGTTCTACAAATATTCAGGCTCAACCGAGCTGCCCACACAGTTTATGGAGGCTGAGTTGGATTACTTTGGTGAGCATAGCTTCGACCTCAAATCTGAAGGACCCGGAGAGCCTGTCAAGGGCAAACATCATTATGAATGGAAGCCTGCGAAGGGCAAGGCCGATCAGAAAGAAGCAAGCAAATTATGAATAACGATTGAGCGCAGATAAGCGCAAAATGCCACAGATGATAGAATACACCAATATATAATATGTGCGTGGTCAGGCAACGGCAACTCTTCCAGGAAAACATACGTACCTGTGATTCTAGTAAATCGGGTAGACTGTACCGCCAGGCTTTACATCTCTTGTAAGGATTCGACAGAGCTCCGGTTTATATCTCGTGATTTACAGAACCGTGTGCGACCAGCAAGCTTGAAGGCCCAGTATGAAGCATCGCATCATCAGCTCACGGTATAAGAAACCCGACTTGTCCCTTTACTCCGACTGATCTTCTTCACACCAACCTTTCCACATTGATCAGTGGAATCCACGTGGGTGCCACCACAAGGATAGACCTCCGCCCCGACAATCTTGACGACACGATACTTCTCCCCAGGAGCAAGCTTCAAGCCACTATCCTGGGCAGGAATAAGGCGTTCGAGCCCGTTAGCGCGGAAGTCATCTTCGCTCCAAAAATCCACTTCGACGGGCATCGCGCGCGACACATACTCGTCGACCCGCCCCTGGATACCGTCCTTCCACTTCCCCTCGATCAAGCCCTGGAACTCGCACGCCGCACTATCAGGAAAATGGCTGGCTTTGAGCTCGTCGAAGCCGGGAATTTGGGTCTCGAGCAGATGCCGCACTGCCGCACCGAGCACGTGGCCTGCAGTATGTAGACGGGAATATAGTAGACGTTTCTCAACATCCAGAGACTGCGTGACGGTTTCGCCGACTCGGAAGGGCCGAGAGCCTTCACTGAACCGACCTAGATGGAGGACTTGGCCGTCGTGGACGCTGTCCGTGCGGACCGCTGAGACGGTGAACTTGGTGGTGCCGTCTGATGATTCCATGCTGCCTGTGTCGGATGGTTGCCCGCCGCCTTGGGGGTGGAAGATCGTTTCACTTGTCACCACTACAGAGTCGTCGTCTGTGCCTGTTTTGAAGAGTTGACGGTTCGCTTCGGCTAAGGTCTTGAATGGGGTTACTGAAAGTACAGTGGTGGGAAGCGTGTACAGTTTTGCATTCGTTTGGAAGGCCAGGACTGTCCTGGCGATGGGAGTCGACATGTTTGCTTCCTGTTTGCTGGTCTGTTTGATCTCTTGGTAGTTGAAGTGGCTGGTCATCTGAACTGTGTCTCGATGGTCATGCTAGAGCGAATCGATCATAATCTATGTTGATTGCTTTCCCCTTTTAGCATTTTGACTCCGCGGACTCCTGTATGTTTATATATGTTTTGTGACTGCTGCTCTCGAGTACACCTGTCTAGCAGGGAAGGGAGAAAGACACCGTGGGCACAGAAATGGGAGGACATGAAAAGAATAGTCATGTTCCGAAGACATGATCATAAGGCGTTATCACCTTCCATTATAGGTAACAGGTTGCAATGGTCCTCGGAACGTGTCTAATACATTCCTGCGATACTCGAACCGTACATTTGAGCCGAGTGGCTAATTCAAATATTCTTATAGCAACAAAAATGATACTTGGGGACTCTCGTCAGCGGCAAAACTGCATTCGTCACTTCGTTGACTGTAGTTGCTGTGATATTGTGGGAATCGTAGAATGAAGGCAAAAGAAGTCGAATCGTCTCTACACGCGACGTTTCTCTAGCGTGTCACATATTTTCTACATAGAGCAGGTATGGCGAGCTGCTCCTTGCACGACTTTGTAGCAACGGGCATCTTGACACTTCGACAAACATACAACCTGTCACCATGAACTCTTAGTGAAGCGGTCTTTCCTTCGTTATCGTCACTGTGTGAGAAGTGCCGCACTCGTTGTCGAGTCTGCTATTTGTTTTGCGTCTCGACAAGATGGACGCAGAATCAGAGACACCCAATTCGGGGTCTCCATTGTCAGATATTGACTCTGACGACTTCGCTGAGGATGTCAAATTCAACAATCGGTCGCGCTCGCATTCTAGACTCTCTACTGTCTCCGCGTCAGACGATGATCTAGCATCACCTTCAAGCACCACACCGCGCGCAATTGACATGCCTCCAGCCAAGCGCCGCAAGACCGGTGCATCAAGCTACGACCATGCTACTCCTCAGTCAGTTTCTACTGCTGCGGCGCCTCGATCTCGGTCCCGCTCTCCTACAGGCTCAATCTCAAGCGACAGTTCGGGTTCTGTCCCGACTTCACCGTCCTTTGCTCATCTCGGCCCAACACATCCTCTGTCTACCGCTTATGCGGCAGCCCAAGCCAACCCCGAGAACCCGGAATTGGCAGATTATGTTCAAGTGACAAAGTGTCTCTGGGATGGTTGCACTGATCAGGAGCAAGGGAATATGGACAATCTCGTCGCACATATCAATGATGTACACATCGTTCCTCGTCAGAAGAAATACTATTGCGAATGGGAAGGGTGTCCTCGCAAAGGACAACCTCATACCAGTGCCTATGCATTGAAAGCTCATATGAGAAGCCACACCAAGGAAAAACCATTCATGTGCTCTTTGCCAGAATGTGATCGCAGCTTCACGAGATCGGACGCCTTGGCTAAGCACATGCGCACCGTTCACGAAACTGAGGCATTACGACCAAGTGATCCAGTTCCTAGAGGTCATACTGGAGGTATTTCCAATGGAGGATCGACTTCCAATCCATTCAAGAGGCTTAAATTGACGATGGGCGGCAAGACAAATGGCGACAAGAAAGCTACACTTGTGGGGAGATCTTCCGGCATTGCCCACCCGATACTCCGTCGCCATGATGGGAATCAATCCTGATGATGTTGAAATGGCAGACGCCGACGGTTCGGAGGAACTCGCCGATGCGGTCGATGTGGATAGTGTCCCACTCACTCTGCCACTCCCCCCTGACTACTGGCCTGCAGAGATTGAGGAAGACATGGACGAGTATGAGCGCAGTCTCCCCTCCTTCACAGTATTTCCGGCTTTTACGCCGACAAATCCACTGGGCGGAGGAGGAGGGTCGTGAATTGCAGAGAGAGCTCGAGTATCTACGGTCAACGGTGGAAGATGCCCGGGGCAATTTGATCAGGAGAGGATCTGGAGATGAGACGGGTGCTGACGAGAATCGCAAATTCGAGTGGCAGCGGGTCGAGGAGTTGTTGGATGAAGTACTGCGCGCCGAATGCTCACAAATCATGGAGATGCTGTCGGGGCAGAAACAGGACGTTGTCGATCAGAACCCGTGGGAACTGTTGCGGACATTGGCCACAGAACAGCCGTTGGCCATTGAAGGACAGGGAGGGATATGAAGGTTGGTCGTCGAGAGCTCTTGGTGCAGAAAAGCATCATTTGACCTTGTATGATCCATGACTTGACACGTACTCCTTCAATCGAGATCCATCCTTCCGGACATCTTGAGGTCTTCACTTCGCGCCTGGCTGGGTAGTCGGGAGGACATGGTCGGGATCTTGCAAGGGCTAGAGACGCAGGGACAGGAAAGGAGCAGCTAGGAACTGAGTGTTCCGCTACGATGCCCGCGGTTTCCATACTATCTTGACGAGAATTTAAACAAAAGAGTCGCATGACTCCTCGAGACGCGATATTGATTCCCTTGAACAGGGGTTCTCAGTACCTTCATGTTTCGTTCCTCTCAAAATGTCTAGGATAATGCAATCAATAAATGCATGTTGACGTGGATCCCACCCGGACCCTGAGGCCGGTCAGCACTCAAACCCGCCATTGGGACTGTGATAGGAGGATAAAATGGCGCGCTGAGAGACACGGGCGGGTGCGGCAACCCACGGCGAACATAGGTGTATACCACTGCATTGATTCGGCAGGCGACAGAGAACTTCCAACGTGGATGGCTGACAAGGCGCGGTGCATGCAGCGCACACACAGCCTCCTTGGGACGCGGATTTTGATCTCAAGTTCCCATCACTTTTGGCCCCTCAGGTGATTGGATCGATACCAATGTGTATCGATTCGAAATTCGCTTGAGCCATGCAGACATGCATCAACAAAATTGAGGACCAAGTGCTTTCATGGGCACAAGTAATGTGAGCCTGTACTTACTTGGTTGCAGGGTTCCCTTCTATGGGTGCAGTGAGTGGGTGGCCGCACCTTGGACAGCAATGGTTTAGAGCCGCAGGGCTGTGACTCACAACTCTGAGTGGAGAACAGGAGGATCTTCGAGCTACACCGGATTTGTTAGTTGGAAGAGTACAGACACCGGCTTCAAAGTTGCCGGAGCAAGCGCAGGTATCATCTACGGTGGGTAGGGCATAGAGCATGTCTCCTCTAACAACATTACCTCCCTGTCGACAACGGAAGACTTACTACATTCAAGAAAGCGCGTAATAATGAGGCGGCACAGCGCTGCAGAGGAAGAGAACCCTGGTGGTATACGTACAGTGGTGCAAGTGTCCCCCATATTAATCAGGACCCTCATGTCGCAGGGCGCCGCGATCGAGTGTTGGTGGAAGTGAGAATGACCATGAAATGACACGCCAAGGAGATGCAACTTCCATGTTTCCATCGTTCCAGCTCGTATCTGCTCCCATCTGTACCTGACATCCGGCGGCCTCCCGCCCTGCAGACTTCAAGTTGGAAATGCCCTGCGCCGCACTGCACTTTTGCGACAGGCACATTGAATGGCCAATCTGCTGCAGAAACTCCACAACTATGAGTCAACAGCTACAACTCCGCCATCTTTGTCCGTTTCACATGTTTCAACCTGGAGGAACGAGCATCAATGAGTACTGTCCGTTACATTGTAGAGTCTGGACTCGACATAGATTGAAAGTATTCCTACTACAGCAATGCTTGGAGGTGGTCGAAAAGATAGAGTACCAGAATAATACGAAAACTGTAACATCCGAAACAGAATGACGATCGGTTTGAATTACCGCCAAACCGGAAATCATAAGGTTTCCCCGATGTACCCTCGCAAGCCTGTCTCTTCTGTCTGCCTTGGGTGGGGATGACAGCCCGCCGCCATGTCCCTCTGCCATGGAATAATCGTCCACGAAAAACATGCGAAACAACTGAACACGCCGTTGTATTTCTTCACCTGTACTTTGTGATCCCTTCTCAAGATTGCGCAAAGTATCTACCTGTAGATACATTAGTTATATTGTCGCCTGGGGTGACCTTCTAACAAATGGCCTGCAGTAATAAATGACTCGATTCGACACCGGGGTCTCGCTGCGTTTGACCAATCGCTCGGTGCTGTGGGTGGGTCAACCCCATCTAGATTAGGCTTCCCGTGTTGACCCACTTGCCAAGGCTCACGGCGACTCGCACTCGCGGCAGGCGCGGTCAGATTTCCCTTCCACTTAAACTTCCACCTGTCCCCGTGCCTGTTGCCTGATTTTCTCTTTTTCTTCTTCTTTCCTCCATCACCAGCCTTCTCATCAATACAACCAGAGCATCACTAAGGACTTCATCACGATATGGAGTCACTGTGATCCCTCGTCGCCACCCTTCTATCTCGCTCACCTGGCAAGATAGACTCAGTCATTCTTCCCCGCTTACAAACACCCGACTCTCAACTCACCCCTCGTTCCCAGTCTCCACCCGGAGTTTCTGTGAACAAAGACTTCGTCGCTTCTCTCAGCACGAGTTCTTCACTGCCCTCCGCAACCATTCACGCGTTGGATTTTACATCCTTCACCACGGATCAACAGCAAACATGGCGTTCCTCAACCCCAAGATCAACCGCTGCATTGCCGCAGAACCAACACAGCTTCAACCAGGACTTTCAGCTCTTCGCCGTTCCGGAGCCACTCCCTCGTGTCTCTCCGACAGCCTCGCGTGCGCAGGCGACATCGAGTACAGCCCCTAAACCACCTAGATTGGCTCAAGCCAGACATTTGTCTCTCTCTAGCAGAGTGTCTCCAATTCAGTCTTGTCAGTCTCCGTCTCTCGGGCATTTCCACTCGGTCAACCACCGGTCTTTCTCAAGTCCAGCATTACCAAACCAACAGCGTCTGCGAAAACAGAGCTTGCGTCAACTAGCTCATTTGCATCGACTCCCACCTGTTCCTCCATTTGATTCAACCACACCTGTTACTCATAGAAACAACTCCGCACCAGTAGTTCCACAAGGTACGGGTCATCAACGAATTCCTCACCGGACCAGGCCACTAACTTCCTTGCCAGGCGATATGTCGACCGTCTTTGACACCACCTTCCTTCCCGGGAGCGACTTCCTCGCTTCCGGGGATGAATTGTTGGACTTTGACGCTTTCCAGCCGGGCAACTACTCTTCGGCGAATGATGGCACCGTTTCCCCATCAGACCTGTTCAAGGACGATTTCATCATGTCGGCCCCGCCCTCAACGGCCTTTCCCAACCTCAGTACTCCCGACTCTGGTTATCTCGAGTCTCCGGCCATGGCCAGCAGTGGTCTCAACACTTCTCCTTTGGAAGATGGGCTTCTTGACTGCCAGCTGAACTTCGCCGAACTCGACAGCATGGCACCTCTGTTCCCTCAAAACGGCTTCGACCAGTTTGCTAAACAGACGGTGGCACCTGAGCCACCTCCGGTGCAATCGGGCTTCAGCGCTGTAAGTTCCGGATCTTCAGCCAGTGCTTCTCCCATGGTGAGACAGAAATCGTCTCCCGGCCGACCGCCGTCGATGCCGTTCAGCCATGGACGCAAGCACTCTGAAGCTTGCGGCATCAGCAAGTCTGCGTCAAAGTCGCGCAGTAAAGCCTTGCCTGAAATCAAGATCGACAGCGACGATGACAGGGAAACCGCCAAGCGGAAGAAGAACACTGCCGCAGCTCGAAAGTCTCGGCAACGAAAGCAAGAGGCGGCGGAGGCCGCCGAAGCTGAGATTCAACGTCTCAGGGCGATCATTTATCGTCTTGGAGCGGATCCAGACGCCGAAGTATGAAGGTGTTTCAGTGATGGAATGTTTCAATGATATGGAGCAAGGACAGAGAACCTTGACGCTCTGGTTTGATTGTGATTGCATCAGACCACATTGTCGCTGTTGCTACCTACAAGGTAGCACTCGAACGCAGCAGCATGACGCTTGGGGTTGGGGAATCTTCAGGCTGATGCCAGGCATGGCTGCCTTCCCCTTCCGCCACGTCACATTTTCTTATTGTACTTGTTTATTTGTTCAAGCGATCATTGGGGTTGATGTGTGCTGCCTTCGGGACTCTCAGGCTTCCCCTGCACAACTATATCGCTATATTTTGTTTTCCATTTCAGGGATGTTCATGCTTCCTCCCGTGTAACAATGGTTGTGGAGGCATGTGTCCTTGCCAGTTTGATTGTCGCACACGAACATGGCCGGTTCTGACCGTCTCCCTCCATGATTCTTTTGGACATCCTCATGTCACCTCTTTGCGGGGGTGCAGGGATTTCGTTGTTTCTGAAGGGATTGACTCGTGGCCTGTTGAAATTTGTGGTTTTTCTCATGATCATCACGGATCCCGAGAGGGTGACGGGGTTGTATCACAGTCATTCTTTTTGCTTGCAATAGCTAGATAGCCTGCACAAGGCTTCAAAAGTCTTTGTTATATATACACTCCAGACTAGTCCAGTCGGAGTCATGAATGCAACTCGATCTTTACAATACCTGCTCGGCATTTCTCATGACTAGACCTTGACAACTCGACAATATTGTCGACATATTTTGTATCGTCCAGTCCATTAGCCCTTGATGAGATGTGAATAGTCTTTGAGCGTGGCCATGAGTTGATTTTGAATATCGACCAGTAATGGTATGATTGCTATGGATATCCGGCCCAGCTTACATTTGCCAGCGATCGGAGATGTAGGCGGACTTGCGACATGACCAAGAGGGAGCGGAGCACCTCTTGATGAGAAAATGTCTCGTAGGTAGGTATGTAGGTAGGTAGGTAAGGTGTCAAGCTCGAATCATGGGAGCCTCGTATGTTGCAGTACTACCTTGATGATCAGTCAGTCATTCGTAGGTAGCGAAGGAAAAGCAAGGTACCCAAGGTATCTAGGTACCTACCTAGTAGATATCTATCTACCTAGTATCTATCTAAGGTAGGTACGTATGTACGGAACGTTTCGTACTATGGGAGGGAGCCTGAGGCAGGAATAAATCCGTACTCTTTGGCCGCATTTTCCGATGTTGGGGGAGCAAATCCCATTCTCGGATTCTCTTTTTCTTTTAGGAGATTGAATTGCCGGATTCGGTTCGGTTCGGACTTTTTGACAGAACAGGAGCTTACATGGCTTGCGTGGCTTGCATTTGGCGGTCGGGTCGGTCTCTTGTCTTGTCACCCAGTGCGGTATCATCGTCCACATACGTATTTGTGTATAACTTGTTATAGTATCATCACCCACATATTTCAGCATAACTTGTTACTACCGGTATGGTATGGTATGTCTAGTCTACCTAGGTAGTCAACTCGCATCGCAGGACATTGTTGTTCCCTTGTGCTGTTCAGTTGTTCACTTGGGCTGAACGGCACAAGGATGAAACCTACATTCGATAAGCCTGTTCCCGGAGCTCTACTTCACAGTAAGTAGCAGATAGGACAAGGACCTCGTGGCGATGATATTGCTTATTACTCGAGAAGAAGGCCCTCAAGCAGTACCTAGTCTACTCTACCTAATCATAAAGCTACCTTGGCGATTGCGACACGATTCGACGGCTTGCTTGTTGGGGATATAGGTTCTGGCGAAGATACAGTATCCTTAGAATCCAATGATCTGCATACCTACCTTTGTTCAATACTGTTTTTCTAATACTTCGTTTGTACCAACAACAACACTTGCTGTGATTTCCGAGGTTCAGTATATGGCAGTCCCAGCTTTACCGAGTTTCAGTATATGGCAGTGGCAGATTTACCGGTACACGTGTTGATCAAGACATCGATTGCTCCCCGCAATGACTTCCGGCGCACCTTCAGCCTCCATGGGATAATGTCCTGCCGTGCCGTTGGCGACCGTCAACCAGCCATTTCGTACCACCGAACCAGACCCCGACGCGACCAGATTGAACCTGGGAGGGCGTTGCGGGGAAGGTCCTCTCTTCTTCCACTTCTCTGCTTTCCTTTTGGACGGCGTCGGCGTCGGCGTCGGCGTACGTCCGGGTGTCCTGAGTGCTTTTGTCTTCTTGTTTGGTTTGAGAAGCAGCCGGGATCATGGAATAGTCCAAATCAGGACTCAAGCACGATGTAACTGTTAGGCTCTTCTCGAGGATACTCTTGAAGTCCGGTAACAGAGGGTCGTCAGGTCCGAACACGACGAAAACACTCTTGGGAGGATCCGCCGATCCCTTCGAGGACATGGGGCCGGTTTGTTGGAGGCCAACGTAGGCAGTCGGTCGGTCTCCAGCAGTAACGCGTGCACTGCTGACGACTTTCGCATAGCTGGGGCGTGAAGAGTGAGTTCCGGCCCACCATTCCCTTACACGTCTGTTGCGCTCAGCAAGCCTGGCTTGAGCTGTGATGTTGGTGAAGCGCTCTGGGCCAAGGAATCCTTCCACGAGCTGCCAGAGGTAGATTGACCTTAGGCTCAGAACGAAGTCGGGCAACCCTGGTACTATGTGAGAGAATCGGCTGATGCTAGCTTTGGCGCTCAGGGGTGTGGATTCGTATGGCGACCCGTATGCTTGGGCAATGGTGGAAGTAATGTTCGGTGCCATGAAGCGCATGACCATTGCCTCTGGGACGAGAGGGCCGAGGATACCAGTGCTCAGAAACCAGAGGACATATAGAAGATAAGAGTGAACTGTAATGTCACTCGGTCGGGCCGGTAGGAAGGAATTCAATAGCAGCAAGCCCTGGCATCGGTGTTGCAGTGGTAAATGCGGGAGTGTACATAGTGCTATGCAACCCCCCCAGTCGTGCGCCGCGATGTAGAAGTCCTTGAGGTTGAACTCTTCCACCACATTCAGCAGGGTCCGCATATGCAACTCAAACGAGATCTCCCGCACTGAGGTCGGCTTATCTGAAGCGCCGTGGCCAAGCCAGTCGAGGGCTAAGACTTCGTGGCCCGATTCTACCAGAGGTTGCACGATATCCCGCCAAATGAAGCTCCAGCTCGGGTTGCCGTGGAGGAGAAGGATCTGTTTTCCGTCCGCACAGGGAGACTGGGGCTTCATGTGAACAACCCGAGCCGAGATGCCGCAGACCGAGACCCAGGCTGATGGCACATGCCAGCTTGTAGCCTTGTCTGAGCCCGAGACCACGGTACCCTGCTGGAACCGGTACGTGTTGTGCCACTGCTGTTCGGCGATGCGTCTTTCGTCTTGCCTGCACTTGTCTGACGCATTGCAGAGACGGCGGCGCCCAGCAACACTGAATAGTTGGACGGAGTTTCGGATAATGCTGGGAAGAGACGACAGGATTTGGATATAGAAATAGACTGGCAGGAGGAAGATGACGAAACACAATCTGACCAATGTATACTGGGTGATGTATCGGCTCAACGCGAAGACTCGTTGTGGGACAAAGTCAGTAACAGAGTCTCCCACACCCAGGTTAGACGATGTCTCGAGTTTGAAGAACATGATGGTGCTGTCGGTGTGATAGATGTCAATGTCGCTATGGCACCAGGTATGGTTATACTGTAGTTTCGCCAGAAGAATGACCGGCCAAACATGCTCAAGTTGCCTGGCACCTACCTGCCCGGGGTATCTAGGTACCTGATAAGTACCTCTAGGCGCCTTGGTTTAAGGATGCGCGTTGTACGCATTACATATAAAAGACGTCAAGGTTGCTCGATGCATGCGGCGGAAGCTAACCAGAAATAAAATGAATGGCATTCGGTTGGCTGCAGTGTATGACATGGACACGTCACTTGTCTCCGTTGTCCCGGTCCACGTGTTCGTGTACGGTATTTTGTAAGCCATCATATCACGGTTGGTACCTAAGCTTATGGACAACCCATACTCGAGCTTACTGCACAGCGGAATACATAGACCATCTGTGCGACGAAACAATTAGGTAGGATCGAATCATCTAACTCTCAACTGTTATTACTATTATTATTCCTAATTCGCTATGCTGTTGTGCTTGCTACTGAACCACTCTGCCTGACATTCCCAAGCACCCTTTCATGGCATCACACCAACAATCGGGTCGAGGGATGCCGTCCAGTGCTCACCCATATCATTTCGTACGATCGAAACGTCGACATTTCGAAACATAGAATGAGTTTCCATAAAACAAATCCCCAGCCAGGGGAAGATAGAAAGGACTAATAAGCCCCATATTATTTCTTTCCCACTGTCGCTGCTGCTCTGCCTTCCATCCAGTAGCACACACGTTGCTTTCAAGGGGTATCTCTCTTTCTCATAAGAACCAAGGACTTCGCATAAGCGGGGTATCTGTACTCAAACGCACAATTCAACTCAAAAACAAAACAGACAATAGGAAAAGCCAATTTCGATCTAGTGGTGGTCGGGGTATCCTGGGAAAGCACACGCAAAAACATATGCCGAATGAGTGGTGTTCGAGTTTGTCGTCGGAAGGCGGAAACGAAGGAGCAAGGCCATGCAGGATCTGGTGTCCAACATCCATCCAACCCGCGTGTCGTACCACCTCAATCTAGTCGGAGGCCAGAGAGACGAGAAGGGCTGCGAGGAGGTAGCGAAGGAGTGCTATAATTCTTCTCGTCCCACCACTTCTCAAACTCAACTGGACTAGCCGCTCGAGACAGTCGAGATGGATGTGACAGAGAGGCGCGTGGAGTATTGTCTCTGACCTCGTTAGACCTTCAGGCCGCGGCCTTGACTTCTGGGGTACTGGTAGTGCCCGTCACAGGCTCTGGGTTGGCCACAAGACCTTCTGGGACAACATCACCCTGGATTGTTGAGGGCTCAGAAGCTTCAACAGCAGGCGCAGGAGTCTCGGAGACAGTGGTTGCATCGTGGACGGTAGTAGGCGCTTCCGTGGCAGGTGTCTCAGTGGTGGCCTCGGTGGCAGCAGGCTTCTCCTTGGGAGCCTCGGACTTCACTGCTTTACTAGCGCGGCGAACGAGGTTACCAATCAGCTTGCCTGGCATAGGAGACTTCTCGCGCTTCGCTTCGGCGGTAGAATCCCCGGCCTCGGTGCTCTCGCTTCTCTTCTTGTTGAAGAACAAGGAAGTTCGGCGCTTGTTGTCGCGAGCGGGACGTTCCTCCTTGGTCTCGGCTGGAGCGTCCACGACAGCGGACTCAGTTGGTTCGGTGCTGGCTGCGGCAACAGGATCCTTGGCGATCGCCTCAGCAGCAGCCTCTTCCTTGGCCTCCTCCTTGGTCTCCTCCTTGTGTTCCTTCTTGCCCTCCAACTTGGCCTCGGTCTTCTTGATGAAGCCAATGAAACCGCCTCTCTTCTCGGTCTTGGTGGAGGTCTCGGCGGTTGCAGAAGTGGTGTCCTTGGAAGGCTCTTCGACTGGGGCAGCAGAAGTCTCGGCGTCGACCGGAGCGGTCACATCAGCTGTGTTGATTGGGTTGGTATCGATTTGCTCTTCGATCTTTGGAGCGGTTTCCGACACAGGAGGGACGTCCGAGGTTGTAGTCGCTTCCTTCTCTGTCTTCTCAGAGGTTGGGCTGGTAACACGGTGTTTGAAGAAGTTGCCAAAGACCGAGCCGCGCTTGGCCTTCTTGTCAGTTTGGGCAGTCTCTTCCTTGTCCTCCTTCTTGTCGGTTGCGGCAGCAGCAACAGCCGGGGCTATAACATGTTAGTTCAGTTTCTTCCAGACGCATGAGTTTGTAACTTACCAGCAGCAACGGCGACGGCCTCAGCCTCGGCGGCCTCAACAGCATTGCTAGTGGTAGGTTCATCGGCTGCCTTGGCTTCCTCTTTCTTCTCTTCGGCCTCAGCCTTCTTTTCTTCCTTCAGCTCCTTCTTGGCCTCAGCCTTCTCTTCCTTCTTCTCGACTTGCTCATCCTTCTTGCCGAGAAGGTTTCCGAAGATGCTGCCACGCTTGCGGGATTGCGAGCGTTCTTTCTTGGTCTTGGCAGCGGCTTCATCGGAACTGCTGGAAGAAGAGCTGGCATTGTCGGCGACCGGAGCAGTGGCTGCAGCGGTGGCAGTGGTAGCATCAACGGACTTCTTCGGCTCCTTGGACTTTGAGCGGGGAGTCTTGACTGCGGCAACTGGAGCAACCACGGCAGGTTTGGCTAAATCTGCGTTAGCCGACGATCATTGGTGGAACCAGTAGGTCATCATGGATGATGTAAACTTACAATATTCCTCCACGTTCTTCTTGTAGCTCTCACGTCCAGTGACTTCCTCTTTCAATCCTTTGGCTTCTTCGATGGCCTTCTCAATCGCGACAACCCAGCCGTCGCGCTCTTTGGTGGTCGTGGCTTCAAAGCGGTGTTGGTGGCTACCAGCCTTGAAAGAGAATTGGTTCCAGCCTTCTTTGGCGACGTTCGAAGCATCGGCCTAAGTGATGTCCGTCAGTTCCTGCCATATCAAGAGAAAGACAGGCAATGTTTGCTTACCAGGTTGATTATACCGACCGGGGCCGCCTTGTCCTCGACACGCTTGGCGAAGAACAGCAGGCCCTTGCCAGTCTCACGAGCCCATGCAGCAGTGGAGTGCTTGGCCTCAGCCTTTTCGGAGCGCAGGAAAGTGGCCAACGATTCTGATGTGGATGGTTCTTCGGAGAGCCAGAAGTAGTGCTTGGTGAAGAAGAATTTCCTGCAAAAGAAAACCACGTCAGTACAGGCCGTCAACTCCTAATCTGCGCAGGCAAACAAACTTGAATAAGGTTGGCTCCTTGTATCCCAAGACACCCTCCGACACAGGGACAGCTGTTGCGGGTGTTTCCTCCGTCTTCACCTCCTCTGTGGCTGGGGCTGCGGGCTCTTCAGTAGCGGCAACAGCAGCGACTTCAGCCGGTGCAGATGCCGTCGTCTCTGTTGGGGCAGCCGACGTCTCTGCGGGAGCGGTTGAGGCTTCAGTCTGTTCCGGGGCCTTGGTTGTCTCCGCGACAAGAGTCTCCTCAACAGGTTTAGGTGCTTCGACAGACATGATGATGGAGTCGAGCTTGGGTTATGTGTTCAACTGAGGTGAGTTGGATTTCTTGATTGCAAAAGGACAAAAGTGTCTTCAATTGCACAAGTTGGTCGAGACAAAGGGGATGTGTGTCCCTAATGTCCTAAGATGCGTGGTGTTTGAGAAGAATGCAAAAGGGAAGATTTACCAAATGCTTTGTATGGGCAGAGGTAATCTTGCGACTGAGGGAGTGTATTGAAATATGAAGGATGAAGAGAGTAAAAGTTGCAAGAAGCGAAACTGCTGGATATGAGAAGAAGAGTTCGTGTTTTTGAGGAGGGAAGACAGGATTGGACCAAGGAGCGAGATTGAAAAAGGCGCGCGCAGGCAACGAGCGTGAGATGATGGGATCCTCCCAAGATTTTCGGTCTTGTGTCAGGCTGGGGGTTTGTTTTGGGTTTCCCTTGCGGGCTTCTGTTTGCAGTGGTTCGACGTTGTCCAGCGACCAGTAAACGCAGCGCTGGGCAGGTAAGGAGCCCTGAGAGATTTGGAGGCGCGCACTAGGAATATGACTAACAGGGGGCCCGAAGAAGGCTAACTGGGTCACTAACTCTAACGGTGAACTCCAGTAGCACCAGGCTCAGTCCAGGCCCACTCTTAACTGTTCTTTAACTGGAAACCTAGGCCTCAAGCCACCTAAGCAATACCCACCACTGTCTAGTCGCTGAACTAACACCACGACGACGGTCAAGTGTCAAGTAATTCTGCTGCACCGCCATTTCGGTTGCCCGCCCCAAGAACATCTGTCTCAGGATAGAATCAAATCGAATTTAATCGTGCCATCTTGTGCAATAATGTCTGCCCTTGAACCAGATCACGAGCATAGCGTCGATATGTACGGAGGGAGGCTATCTCCAACTCTGTTTATGTAATGGACCCTCCATTGGAGAATAGCAGTCAGCTGCCCGGATGAACCCTTACTGTTGTTCCCACTGTGTCCCGAGCAAAGGGTTCTTGCAGCGACGTCGTTCATTCTAACGGTCGTTGACCGTGCGTGTGCTTCTGAAGATACGTACGTCCTTAAGTTGCACGATATGCAGTCGAGACTCATGACAATGATCCACTATCAACAGAACGCTCATCTGCCAGACCCTCGAGGCTAACAGGCATTCTCCATTCTTCGCGCAAGCCTTGAGTCAGTTACTGCTGAGACGGACCACGCTAATAAATGCACGTCTTCTCCTATCCTGGCCCTCGTCTCTGTCAAGACCCAATTCTGCTATGTTGAGCCGTAGTGCGGGATCAAGAAAACATTACACCAAATCACCCTGGTTGATACCTATGGAGAGGAATGAACACGACTGACAAGAGCGACAGCTTCGACGAGGAGGAGCAGGAGGAGGATCGTCAGAAAACGGGGTGTTGGTCATGCGACCATCATCACATCACTCGGCGACCTGCAGAAATGGCGTGCCTTTTACATCCGTCACATGCCCAAAACTACACCATTCACACTTGCATATTGGAGCAGTGTTGCGGGTATCCTGTAGGTACTCGAGTAGTAGCTTGTCAAATACCAGGGAGGTAGGTACTCGAGGAAGCCGATGATGATCCTTTTTGCTGCGTGCGAGTCTGTAAGGCAGGACCCGGGCAGACGTGCGCAGCCGTCTAGAGCTCTTCAAAGGATGGGTTTCGTAGTAACCATCCGCTAAACGTGCCGTCCATCAGTGTCAATCTGCCTACCTATCTTCCAAGCAGAACCACCATCTTGCCTTCCGAGTTCCTCTCGCGTCGGTTCGGAAGGTATTCTTTCAACTATTTTTGTGTGACGAGAGGCAGATCCGCCCACTGCAGACGATCGCGTAGAGTTGCCTTTTGTCTAAGCCACCCGACCGGACGTAATCCTGCAGAAGAAGATCTCCGAGTTTTTCGTTCAGTGAAGGTCTCATCACCAGAGTCGGGCAAACATCTCGGTCTGCGGACGAGGACTCGACGGTATTCCAGGTCAATGTAGCTCATAGCGGTTGTAAGTTATGTGTGATTACTCAGTATTCGAGCAGGTCCACCCTGTCCACCACCGCCCGTCGATCCCTTGCCGCAACGACGCTTTTTCTCAGACAGGTGTCCACGGTGGGTTTGGATGATCCGAAATACACAGTGCAGTACGGTACGTAGATCTGCGACATTCCTCATCAATCTGCACCTGCCAAAGAAACGCTGCGGCAGAGTTGGATACATATGAACAATACCTTGATAAAACACTTAGCTGTGGATAGCTATCCTATGGCGAGGATCACCATTCCATCTGCCAGTATCACTTTTGGCCAAACATCTACAGCACGTAATCCCCCTGTCGTTCAAAACAGGCCCTTGCGGCTTCTAGGCCTGAGGGCAAGACCCCGCCTTAGGGGGAGAAGGGGATTGGAAACATGAAACACCAGCCAACAGTCCAATAATAGGCAGATTACTGGTCCAGGTTGAACCTGGCAGAATAGTGACTGCCATCGGTAGACGCGTGGACGTGCCTGTGCCTCTGTCCAGCCAGCCCATGGAGGAACCTGCAGGCACAAGTTGTAGCTGATAGCTCGTCAATGTATGTAGGAAGGCCAATTGCGTCTGCTGACGCTAGCTTCTCGCAGGGAGGCAATTGGGAGGGATGATGCAACGCATTCCGTGACTGTCAGCAACACTACTACTGGTAAGGAAAAGCAAGACAACTCATGCAGCATAGAAGAATGGGACGAGGAGCAGGTAAAAGTTAACCCAATCGTGTTAACCAAACTACGATACGTATACAGTACCGTCTGGCATATAGCCCGTGTCATGTCCCGCCAGCGCCTTGGTTGCTGATCTTCTAGTATTTTACACATCGTCTACTAATCTTCGGCTGCAACGCCATTCTTTGTTTGCACTCTGGCATCAATGTGCCATACAAGCAACTCAAGCTTTTGCCAAATGACTAGCCATACTGTGCTCTGGTCCAAAACTATACAACCGTGCCTCCTCCTAGCTTGCCATCGTGAGAACATATGAAGTAATAGCATCCATCCGTTCTTTTGTCAGCTTCAAACTGATGACTAGCAACTCCTGAGCCACATCGGCATCATGTGCTTGCATGTCTTGCCACATCTTGCCATCCAATTGCCAGGTGATACAATCCTTTTCTGCCACCATGGTTGCTGTGCGCGGCGTCTGAGAAAAGAACGGCAATTCGCCGCAAGGCCGGCCGGCCACAATAAGCTCAGAGAACTTGCCTTGTGGCAAGTCGTAATCCGCACGTAGAATACCTTCCTCTAGAACATAGAAGCCGTTGGGCCGGTCACCAACATTGAACAAGACCGATCCTGCCGGGTAAGTCACTCTTTCGAAGTATCGGGTGGCACGATACCAAAAGTCTTCGTTCTTGTCACTCAAATCCGCAAAGATTTGGAGTAATAATGGCAGGGGCTGCTTGAAAGACTGCCATCTGCTCGTGCTGGAGTGATCTTCGTCCAAAGCCGTCTCGGCAACTTCATGGAGAAACCTCTTTCGTGGCGAGCTGCCCATGAATTCGGCTTTGTACGACTGCGGAAGGTCTTGGCTGCGGTAACGGTTGCGAGGGACGTCTAGATGTGTGGATATTCGCTTGGTCTTGCGATGCTCCTGTTGCCGGTACAGAGCAGTCAACAGTTTGTTTTCACAGTGTTCCAGCGCGACATTGAGATCGGGAAAGATGGATACATCTGACTCCGGCGCGAAGAGGCCCACATTCAGAAGAGCCTGACCAATCTCGCCTTCGACATCGAGACTGCTCACGATGAGCTCGACTCCTCGTTGCTGTAGTAAGCGATTGATTCGCGAGAAGGCCTCGGCAGCCGAGAAGTCAATGCCATTGATCTGAGCCATATCCAGAACTAGAAACCTGAGAGGCCGGTCTCGGAAGGAATCGTTGCCAAGCAATGCCCGGATCCGATTTTCCACTCCGACAATGGTTCCAAAGAAGAGGGTATCCTGCCAACTTGATTAAGAAGATCTGTTGGCCGGTTTCCTTCAAGAATTTGAGCTGTACGGGCGGTCGGCGGACCAAGGATTTCGCCACCGCACCAGAATACTCGGCTCTGATGGCTGTCCTGCGTGAAGCTTGCAGGACGAAACTGAGGGGCCGCGAGTATGATGCCAACCAGAATCCCAATCACAAAGTCCCATACTCCCATGGTGACAACAATGATCACGATGGTGGCGTACTCAAGCTTGTGCACCTTGCCCCAGGTCCCAACCACGGCTTCCTCAAGAAGCTCGATACCAAGCAAGAAAATCAGAGCTCCCACAACCATTATAGGAATGTAGCCAATGATAACTGGTCCGACCAACAAGATGCCGAATGTAGCACCCGCGAGCATCAAACCAGCAAGACGATCAGTGCCGCCGCTCTCCATGAAGAGCAGACTGTTGGTATACACAAGGTAGTTCTGGACGCTTCCGCACAATCCGCTCAAGCAATTTGACACGCCATGAGCGATAAGTTCACGGTCCACGTTCAGGTTGTCTTCGCCGGTGGAGATTCCCAGAGCTGGGACATTGATGGGGACATGTAGCACCCCGAAGAATGTCAAGGCGAACATGGCCGGAATGGTGTCTGCCAGAGCTCCCCAATGAACAGCCTTGAAGTCGTACAGGGTGTAGAAATGGTACCATGGGTTGCCAGCAGGTGGGGGATCAAAGACCCATCCTCGCGAATGAAAAGTTTCCATTGGAATGTCCAGGGCAAATTTGAAAAAGTAGAAGAGTGCTGCAACCGACAAAAAATAGCCACCGACTAACAGGTTGGATTTGACATATCGCTGTACGATGATCAGAATGATCGCGAGCAATAACGGAGTGGTCCAGAGGAAGATGGTGTCCCCTCGGACCAGCTGCTTAACAGTATGAAGGTTGTACTCCAGATTGCCAGGAAGACGGGCGGAAACTTCAATGCCCGTCGCAACGAGAAACCACCCGACGCCTCCAATGCAGCCAAGCAGGATATGTCGCGGAAAGAATCCAATCAGAGACCCCAGTCCACAGGCTCCCATCAGGAAGAAAACCGCACCGGTCAGGACAGCACTAACAGCGAACGACAGAATGGTGGTGGCCAGGACGGATTTGGGATTGTCTTCTCCAACCTTATTGAGTATCGTGAAGGCCATCTTGTGGAAGAATGGAACCACTTCGATCATCTCGGATCCAATCCCGCCACGGAAGACAGAGCCTCCCGAAGAATAGACGACCTGGGCCACGATCGTGCTGACATAAAACATGGATATGCCGTCCGAGCCTAGATTCTCGAACATCTGATTGCCCAACGGAAACAGGATCATTCCGTAAGAGAGAGCGTCCAGGATGTTAAGGAGCAGTCCTAAAAACACAGCCGGTACCAGCCTAGCCGGATGGACAACAACTTCCCGATATATGGCGGCAGGACTCCAGCTCTTCGGATGTGAGACAATATAAGCGCAGGATCGAACTCGTCCTGTTGCCGTCCTCAGTCTCTCGCGAAGACCGCTGACTTTGCTCGAATATTGTCTTTCAACATCGCTCAACGACCCGAACTGTATCGAGGACTTGCGGTCCGGTAGAAGGGCAGTCCGTTCATCCGCGTGCGCCGGTCTTGCCAAACTGGACGTGCTTCGACGGTCTGCCGTGGCTTTTCCATTGTGTCCATTTTCAAGAGGCGGCGGTTGTTCCGAACAGTTCTCAATCATCATGCTCAACTCTGAAACAGAACGCTCGGCAACAGGGGTCGTGTCGTGGTCGGAACCGTCTCGTGACACAGGCTCGGAAACTTCCTGTATAGCATCGGGGTGACCATCTTGGGAATCTGGGGATGGACTTCGTGAAGGGCTTTCTGGGCGAGAAGCGTTGTCCGAGAGAGCGAATGAGGCCAATTCAGCCGTCTGGTCTCGCAGCTCAGCGGACGAGGAGTACTGAGCAGGACCTAGAGGGCCATGGAAGGAGCGGTGGTAAAAGGACCTCGCCGGAGTCCTTGCTGCGGGTTGACTGGATGTAGAACTCGCTCGGGATCGGC
This sequence comes from Exophiala sp. LBMH1013, assembly GCA_024611085.1. NCBI lineage: Eukaryota > Fungi > Ascomycota > Eurotiomycetes > Chaetothyriales > Herpotrichiellaceae > Exophiala > Exophiala sp. LBMH1013. The sequence goes on along the minus strand of JAMFLB010000009.1, from coordinate 1,593,012 downwards.
GTGTAGGGTGAGAGCGGTCCGCTACAGCTACCGGGCTGCTTTCGTCAGTACTCCGCTCACTCTGCGACCTTCTTGAAGGAGACCCAGGCATTGGGCCCTGGCGAGGTCTGGAGGAGAAGTTGGAGCTATGCCGGGCATGTTGCTTCCCCGGAGCACTTGTCGACATTTCACAAGCTCATGAGGTTATCATGCTGACCCGCAGTCGCACATGCCACGCGTAGCAGTACCCAAAACCAAGCTCTTTGAACGGGCGGAGACGGAACGGAGGCAGGGTTACGGTGACGAGAGATGCACGCGGAATGAGGAATGGTGCCACAGAGGAGTAAGACTCGCTTGGGGTCGGGCAGATCAAAGTTCGTGTTCTTGAAATGCTGGCAGTCTCAACTGGCTCTCGAATTTTTGCTATACCGTGAGGAGAAGGGCGAACAATATACTCGTACAATATATATGAGGGGTTGGTTCAATAATGAGCAGAAAGTACCGTATCTGGACGTAGCATTGGGAGAACACCCAGGTTACAGCATAACGGGGTCCTTTCGGAGCTCTACCAGTCATGTAACGAAGCGTTTGCTTGAAGATTTTGACTCTGGTACTCACTTGGGGCCGAAATGGGTCGCAGTCGAGGAAGTCTGAAGCTGTGACCAATGACGTTGGTTGCAGAGATAAAACCTTTGGAGCAGAAAGATAACAACAGACACCAGGTTTGCAAAATCCTATTATTCAACCCCCGCCTACTTGCCTGCGCAGTTTGGGCTTTTGCCTGCTGCAGCCTACGAGTTCTCTCCTCCACCCGACTACTGTGTACATGTACCAAGAGTCGTGTCTGAATAAAGGTAGCAAACGGACAATCCTTGCACATCACGTCCTTTCGAGCGTCCGGCACGCAATCATGTTCCCGAAGATCCCTCCCTCATTCAGACCAGCAGCAGCACGGGCAATGCACAGTCCTGAAGATGAATACTAGGTAGCTGCAAAACTTGCTCTGGACCGTCGACCTACAGGCGAGGAATGGTGGCACAGGTAGAAGAAACACAGCTGTCGTGCAACTCTACTTCTTATTCTCCTACAGGACACGAAGTTGGTCGGTTTGTCTCCCAGATGAACCAAGCTCATTCCATGCACCTCCTCCCCTCGTTAGTGTTTTAATCCTTCTAACCAGACCACGAGCCTCTTCTTGATGATGACGCCCACCAATTTTCCACTGCCTTCTTCCGTCACGCAGAGGTGTCTCAGACCGAGTTTGCCAAACATCTCGACGGCATACTCCATTGGTGCTTTGGCACATATGGAAAGCGGTGTTCGATCGACGAAATGTGACATATCAAGCAGCTCCCCGTGTTCAAGAGGCACAACACCTGCGGCCGTCGGCAGTAGACGGACAAGACATCCCTCCGGGAAACTCCCTCCCAGAACCTCGAGTCCAAATTGCAGTTCACTTTCCGCAAGATAACCTTGCAGCATACCGTGCTGCACAAGAACCAGTCCCGCATCCATGAGGCCGCGGCGCTGAAGCTGGTGGAGTTTCTCGGCCAACAGAACCCTAGGTACGACCCCGTTCTCTGGAACATCGACGGTAATCTCCCGCATTGTCTGAGCGGGAGGTATAAGTTCCTCCACAAGGTGGGCATCATGCTGCACCAGCTTCATACTGTACTCTAGGTCAAGGAATGGATGACCCAAGACCGTCTGCGCCAGATCATAGACACTCTCGTGCTCAAGAGCGTCGGCGACCCACTTGGCCACCATGATCCCAATCATGTTAGGCACGATGAACTCCAGTTCACCGGTCAATTCGAACATGATCACAGCAAGTGATATTGTCATCCGACTGACTCCAGCCAGGAACGCCCCAGCTCCAACCATGGCAAAAATGCCCGGAGAGATGGAACCTGCAAGGAAAGGCAATTGACCCACCAGTCTTCCGAAGAACGCTCCGCCATCAAGAGCAGGAATGATGATACCAGAGGGCACCTTGATGCCAAATGTGACTATTGTCAAAATGAGCTTCACAAGCGTGCCATAGACCAGGAAGCCCAAGTATTTCGATGTGGGCGAGGCACGTCCTTCTTGAAGACAGACATATGCTGTTCTCGAGTCATCCGAGCAATCCACCAACAAGTTCTTGATGATCACATCGCCTGGTTCTCGAGTAAGAGGATTTGGGTATTGCAGAAGAGCCGTGGCCAGAACAACCAGGAAAACCTCAAACACAGGGTGATTCTTGATGATGTTGTACTTCCGAAAGCTGCGCGACCAAAAGAAATTGGCCTTGCAGAAGACACCACCAAAGATACCACCAGCAACCCCTAGAATGACGAAGACAAGATAATGGTAGCTGCGATACGTCGAGCCATAGTTGGTCTCAAACAGCACCAGCTTACCAGTCCCTGTAGGGTTGAGGGCTCTGAGGGTCATGCCTGCGAACAACGAGCAGATGAATGCACGCCAGAGCACTTTTCGAGGAAAGTAGGTGGATATCTCCTCATAAGCAAACAGCACACCCCCAATAGGGGCGCCGAATGCAACCGCCAAACCACTCGAACAGCCAGCAGCCAGAATCTCCCGAAGCTTGCGGCCGTTCTCTCGGTATTTCGGAAACCGTATGCCAACCAGGTATGCCACGCAGGTGGAGATGTGAACAAAAGGCCCTTCCTTCCCAAGACACATACCTGTAGCCACGGCGAAGACGGAGCCCACAGCCTTGACAACCAGAACGTTCAGATCCAAGAAATGTGGAATAACGAATCCCGACAGAATAGTCTTGATCTCTGGAATCCCACTGCCCGCAGCCATGTACATTGATTTGCCTCCCGGTGTCGATTTTCCCGTGTCTTCAGGACCACTTTCGTGGCCATTCATCTCCATGGGTCCTTTGTCTCCCGAGCCCGGTGCAGTAGCAGGTAGAGATCGCTTCGTAGTCAACGTCACTGAACCGCTGATGATTCCAAAGAGGAGGGCGAAACCGACGTAGATTCCGAACGCATTCCAGTAGCTATCAGTCCAATAATGCCAGGCAGGACACATCTCAACCGTGTCGTCCGTCAATGTGCCCACTGGTATTCTTGAAGCGCAACATATGTCCTTACTAGCGAAGACATTGGTCTTGCAGTACCCGATCTTCCAGTCGCTGACCGTTGCGACAGCGACATCCACGATGTAGGCCACGCATGCCGTCAAGGTGCCTATCAGAGCAGCTGCAATCCAACCCTGACAGGAATCGAAGGACGACCATAGTCGATGGCGTATTCCGTTGCCGATGTGGACGGACCGATAGCGGAAGGAGTCTTTGACCTGTAGCGCGTTCAGTATGGACTTCTGGCATCCTGTAATGGACCTACTGACCAAGTCATGAAGCCAGTCAATCGTGGTGTAGTCGTTGTAGGGCAGCCGCTCGCCAACTGCAGTCCCGCCTAAAGCCTGTTCCTCCTTGCTGATCTGCGACGAAACAATAGACGCAGCTTCGGCTTCGTGAGTAATAGAGTTTAGCCTTCTGTCATGGGACAGCAGATGCGTCCTTTCGTCAACGCTTTCTTCGTCGATAGCCATGCCGGGAAGGGCGACAGCATTGAAGCTGTACAAGAGAAGGAATGCCAGAAGAAGACATCTTGAAACAATTCCAAAGCCTAGTCATGATGGCTGTGGCGTTGAGCAAGCTGCAATGGCTTCACGAGATCTGCATCTCCGTGGAATCAAGTTCGCATTGTCGCCAACGGCTTGTTGATTGAAGCGCGCTGATAAGAACAAGTCCTTGACATGCCAGTGCGGTGTCCTGCCACTGGGCACGATAACGGTATAGATAAGAACCCCAGGATAATGACGTCTGTTCGCAGCCTCACTCTTATCGCTGGCGATCAGACGAAGCTGCACCTTGACAACTCTGAGATGGTATGTGAAGGTCTCGAGAGAGAAGAGGGATGAGAATGGCTGGGGGTGCTCGTCCTTTGTAGTCTAAAGGATAATGGCTGATGCTTCGTTCGCCAGCAACTAGCGAGCCTCCCCTAGATTTTGCCATTGAATGCTGACATCAACGGATGCCGAGGGCATCCGCTGCCTGCCCAATCCCCAGTTCCGCCCGTATAAGATGGAGAATGCATTGAGCAGTCTTCTTTTGATCATCTCGTGCGGATGGCCAGAAAGCAACGAGGCGCAGGGGCCAAAGCAAACGCAGTCCGTCCGTCCAGCGTACCGCCCTTGCTTTCCCTGGTCCCAACGAATGCTCGTTTGGCGGGAGGAAAAAGGAGGCACCCTCTAATATCTCGTCTGCCAACGTTTGAACGACATTGATGTGATGTTGTTGTCGCTCTTGCAACATCTCTGTCCCAATGCCCGGAGGCCGGATACTCAATGCGTTGAGGAGTTCCAGCAGAGTGACATGCAGCTTAATGCGGTAAGCACAATAAGACGTGCGATTCATAACCCCTCGAAGGTCGATCAGCGTCTCAGTGAACGATCCATCCCGCAACTGACGTTCGAAACTGCTATGGCGTGGAATTTGCGAATCATAGGATTCGCTTTCCAGCAATGCTGCATCGTTCAGCACCTCCAGTACTGGTGCCAGCGAGTCAATCCGTTCACTAGCGATGAGCGTGTGCACGTTTGATCAGATTCTGGCTGCATGGTATCCATAGACGGGTCCTCGGTGTAAGTGCATATCCTTGTTGTCGAGGTTCTTTTCCAATTCTTCAAACCAGGCCATCGACTCCTGGGGGCATTCCACACCGGATATGAAAGACTGGATCAGCTGCACGATGTCAGTACAATGGTTTGGCAGGTACATCCGGCACACCTACTATTGAGTTATATGTCAACCAAAACAGGCTGCGTCCGGAGCACGACGAGAACTGTGAGGTTCCCCTGACTCGGAGCAGGCCCGTCAGACCTTCTGTGTGGACTCGCCAACGATCCGAGCCAGATATTTGAAGCGGGACTAGAGGGCCAGTGATTGCCTTTTCAATGTCAGTTAGAAGCTCGTTGAAGATGGGAAAAGGTCATTCTTACCTCACATATGCTCAAAAGCCAGACGCATGCAAGTGTGTCGTCCTGCTTCTGGAGAATGTGGTCCCAAAGAGCGGCATTGGTGGAGTCCAAGGCACGTCCGTAGGCTATCACTCGCTGGTCTCGAGTCTCGGATGTTCGTTGTTGATTGCTGTCGAAGGCTGCTGCGATGGCTTGGGACGCCAGTACAATCGAGGAATCTTCCCCCGAGCTCCAGACCATCCGAGGTAGAAAGCTCAAGAAGCCCAGGAGTCTCTGATCTCTGGTTGAAGAGTAGATTCTCCTCAAACATATTGGCAGTTGTTGATATATCCGGGAAATGGTCAAGCCGCAAGACGGAGATGGCGATTGCTGCCAATAACTGAGAGTGGTACAGGATCGAGTGAAGCCTCCTTCTCGGGAGCTTTCTGGTCGTGGCGACGGACTTGGTGGCGTTTGGGATCTGCACTTCGTACCGCGACCGCGACCTCGACCTCGACCTTTATTGCCTCTCCGAGTAAAGGAGCTAGGATCCTGGACTTTGAAGAGAAGGTCTGTCTTGTCCCGATAGCCTGGGCACGGCTTGCCTAGCCTCTTGCACCGATCACATTCTGGTTGACTTAGATCGCACTATCATTGTCGAAAGGTTAATACAGGCCCGGTGCTTGGAACATTGGAAGCCGGACTGACTTTGACTCTCCGCTGCCTACAAAGATGGCAGGCCGGACTCGGTCGACCAACGTTTGGCATACTTGGCGAATTGTATTTTGGAAGCCGGCAACCCAGTTACTCTGACGGGCATTCCTCCCGAGAAGCATGTGTTGGTACGGATGAATTTGAACTTTGACAATGTGAGACACTCTTCTTTTCCACAGCAACCCGCCACAGGGCTAGTTTTTTTGGCTGTTCATGGTTGCGACCTACATCACCACTCTTCCCAAGATGATTCGCCGTCTAAGCCCCGTATAGTGCGGCTGAGTGCTGATATTGTAGCCACAGGCTGTTGTCGACGAGACCGAAAGAACCTTGGGACTTGGTGCACCGTCAATGGAACTCGGAGGCCCGGAGTACATGATCTGACCATTTTGATTGTGCGCACATCAACTGATATTGAGATCTGTCTGACAGATGTATACCGGCAGAGGGCCGTGTAGTGTCTTCACAATCTTTGTGTCAAACGAAACATAGGCCTCGCGGGTCGAACCTGATTTAGGGGGCTAGCAAGCAGCAGTGGCTCATCGCATTCAGTCAGACACCAAGTTTCCCGTCTAATGATGCTATACCCATTTTCGGTAAGCATCGCGAGGCTTAAGCCATCTTTGTGGATCAGGCTGAGTGACAAGTCATACGCTTGCCTTCAGTCAGGCACTACGTACGTACCTTAGGTACCTAGGTACTCATTATTGCAAGGTGGATAGGACTTTTGTAGGCGTTTTTTTCACTTGTCGCGCCCGTTATGATCCTCACGGGACGCTGTCGGGCCGGATCATCATGGTGGGTACTTGCAACAACTTCAGAATAGAGCGATTGCTGGACGGGAACAAGCGGGAACAATCAACAACTGTACGATTCTGGTCTGCGAAGTTACAGGGAGCGAATCCGGCGTAAAAGCAGCTACTACATCCAAGAAGAGACATCCCGGCGAAACATGTCCAGCGTGGAGTCGTTCTCTTTTACTAGGAGAAAAAAGACTATTAGCTGGAGAGAAAGAACGTCTTGCAAGCATTACACGGCAGGCACTGCGTCGCGCTCGGCGAACTGGGTACCTGGGCCAGAGAGTTAAGGTCTGAGCAAGAAGAGAGAGGCAGTGGTTTAGCTGGAGGAACAGGAATAAGGGGCAAGGCTGGGGTAGTGACACATGCAGTGACAGCGAAACCCCAGTGGCTTAAAGGCCCATCTCCTACAGCCGGATGCCGCGAGTCTCCGCTCACCTCTTATTTACCCCAGCCGAAACCGCACGTCTCCCCACATCTCAAGCCTTCTGCTCCGAGGCATCTTTCGGCACCTACAGGCATTCCAACCATGCCACTGAGCGTCACGAAAGTCAATAATGTAGGAGAGGCATCATATCACATCTTGCGGTCCCCCTTGCATGTGTCTATTGAAACCAAGCCTCCCACCAAAGAGGCATCGGAGAGTGAGTGCAGAAGGTAGTGACTAGTGTTATCGCTGGGTCCCCCGACTCTCATTGCAATTCCAAAATGTCGTCCTCCACACCCGTCCCGTTTTCTGAGCCTGCATGGCTCGCCGGCCTACCGTCACCATACTACAAAGAGACACACCGAAGATGGCAGAAAAAGTGTCGCGCGTTTGTGGAGGAACATCTCCTTCAACATGCCATGGAATGGGAGCGCGAGGAGACCGTACCGGACCACGTTTTCCCAATATTCGCCAAGCATAACATGCTGATCCCAAATCTGCCTGCACCGCTACCGATCGACTGGTTAAAGAGACTAGGTATCCATGACATTTTGGGCACCCCGATAGAAGAATGGGATTACCTGCATACAGGTATATATCTGGATGAGATGTCACGCTCTGGACTCGCTGGACCGGGAGGCTCTATGACAGCAGGACATTCATTCGGTAAATACACCACGGGACAGAACATCCATGTTGCCGCCATACTGACAACTGGCCAGGGATTCCGCCCATTATCAAGTTCGGCAGCAAAGCGCTCCATGAAAAGTTCCTTCCAGATCTTCTTCCGGGCAAAAAACGATGCTGTATCGCCATCACGGAACCCAGCGCCGGCAGCGACGTCGCCAATATCGCCACGACGGCCGTCAAGACCCCAGATGGCAAGCACTATATTATCAACGGGGAAAAGAAATGGATCACAAACGGCTACTGGTCCGACTATGCCGCCATGGCTGTGCGAACGGGCGGGCCTGGCGCCGCCGGGCTGAGCATGATTGTATGTCCTCTCAAGGGATATCCCGGGGTGAAAATGCGCCGGCTCAAAGTCGCTGGGCAAATCAGCGCCGGCACGACCTACATCGAGCTCGACGACGTCAAAGTCCCTGTCGAGAACCTTATCGGCGAAGAAGGCATGGGGATGCGCTACGTCATGACCAACTTCAATCACGAGCGGCTGTTGATTTCGGTCTCGGTCACGCGCCAGGCCCGCGTCGCTTTGTCTTCTGCCTTCGAGTACGTGATGAAGCGGGAGGCGTTTGGCAAGACCCTCATCGAGCAGCCTGTCGTGAGACACAGGTTGGCCAAGGCCGGGGCGGAGCTAGAGTCCCTCCAGGCCTGGGTCGAGCAGTTCCTCTATCATATGACCCAGCTGTCAAAGGCTGAGGCTGACATCAAACTTGGTGGTCTCACGGCTCTGGCCAAGGCAAGGGCCGGAATCGTGTTTAACGAGTGTGCCCAGACGGCTGTGCTCTTGTTCGGCGGCAATGGATATACCAGGACGGGCCAGGGCGAAATTGCCGAGAGGATATATCGAGAGGTTCCCGGTGCTAGGATCCCTGGTGGGAGCGAGGATGTCATGCTTGATTTGGCAATCCGGCAGCTGGTCAAGAATTATCGTAACGCTACTAAGGCGTTGGAAAGGCCGAGTGGGAGCAGCAAGTTGTGATTGGATACACTATTGTGATTATCTATGATTACATTGCACGGGATATTGTGCTGGACGTAGAGAGAAGTCCGTCCTCAGATCTGAAGAGTTTCTGGATCTCGAATACCAAATACTAGTACTGTACCACGTTTATATTTACCTATATTCGGTTCATCATCCACCGAAACCGCCTCTGTCTGTAAACTACGCGGGCGGCCCGGGGATACATTTATCCAGCGCAGTCGGGGGGTCTCTACCCCGCGCATATCCCGCTCCTTGTTGGATTGAAGGCTTAAAGTTATTTTCAATACTGTGTGCGCCACGCCCTACTACAGGAAAGCAGAGCAAACGACCTGGGTCTCCTATCATTCTGTGTCTCTCTTCTCTGCTTCCTCTTTGCATCTGGCTACCACAGTAGAGCAAGGAGAGACTCGTCGACTACCACTAACTATACCGTCTGATCCTCGCGTCACATCTTGACCCCTCCTTTGACGTAGGGCATTTTCCCAGTGTTCGAACCAGAAAGAAAGTCAATAGTGCAGAGCTCTTCGTCCACTCCTGTCTCTTGTCAAATCCTTCCTCTGTACTTGTGCACCATTCATCAGGATGGCAACGGTCATGAAAAATGCCAATACCCTGCGCAAAGCGCTGAGCACGGGTTCGGGCCTTTCCTTCGGTGCGTGGCAGATGCTCCCTGGTTCACATCTGTCACGGACAATCGCCCGAGCGGGCTACGACTGGATATGCATTGATTGCGAGCACGGAAACATTGCTGGTGGGTGAACTTGGCATGCGGAAGGGTCGGAGAAGGGCTGAATTGGTCAAGGGGGGAGCTAATGGTTGGTGCATTGCAGACAACGAAATGCACGAGTCCGTCCACGCTATTGCTTCCTGCAACGTTAGCCCGATCGTCCGTATCCCTGCCAATGAGGGGTGGATGGTCAAGCGAGCCCTGGATGCCGGCGCTCACGGTGTCATTGTTCCGTTGCTATACAGTGTTGAGGATGCGAAGAAACTGGTACAGACGGCCAAGTTCCCGCCGGTAGGCAGGCGAGGGTTCGGTAGCCCCTTCTCCATGGGCGCCTTCGACATCAAGGGCGATTTGTCCGGATACGAATACATGAAGAATGCCAATGAGAATCTTTTGACAGTAGTCCAGATCGAGACGAAGGAGGCCTTGGAAGTTGTGCGTATACTGTCTTATACTGAGAGCCATATGAAGGAGTTCGGCTGACAATTGTGGGTGTCTAGGTTGAGGAGATCGCAAAGGTCGACGGAATCGATGTACTCTTCATTGGACCGTGGGACTTGGGTAACAATATCGGATATCCCGTTGAAGGCGACTTTGCGCCGGAATTGAAAGCGGCTATTGAGAGGATATTGAAGGCCGCTCAAGCTGCTGGCAAATGGTGCGGCATTTATTGCCCATCCGGCGAATTTGCAAGGCGGTACGCAGATATGGGATTCCAAATGGTAAGTGCTGACCGGGACTACCCACGTGAGGGAGTAAGACTGATATTTGCTGTGCTAGATTTCGGTCGTGAATGACATGACCGCCATTCCCACATTCATGGCAGAATCGTTGTCAAAGGCCAAAGGCTCGTACGGCCATGCGGCTGCGCAGGCCATCAAGGGCGCCGCATACGGAGCGGCCAACTTGGTGTCGCAAGACCAAAAGAAGTAGGAGTAATCGTGGTAGCGAGAAAAGTGATATTGTTAAGAGGCTGCCTTCTCGACTTCGTCAACGGCGGCTTCCACCTCCTCCACCGTGAATCGATGCATGAGTTTCTTCGCGGTCTCAAGGGTTGGACCAGTAGCAGTGGCTTGCCCGTCGGCAATTTTGTCTATGTGTAAGACAGGAACATCGAAGTCATAGACGTCTTTCCACTTCTCTTGGCCGGGACTCATAATGTCTATCTCCTGATACTCGACGGGCCGTTTCTTCTGGAAGTCGACAATGCGCGACTTGGCCACGTCACATAGTCCGCAGTTCGCCCTGGTGAACAGTGTCAGTCGCACCGTGGCGATGCGAAGTGCAAGCGAAGGACGCATGCTGGAAAAGAGTGAATCAAGTGGTCTAATGAGAAAAGAAATGTCACAAATATAGCGGGTTTAAGCTCGAATTCTACGAAAAGCTGTGTAACGGTGTGAAAGAGGTTCAGAGGTTAGTCGCTGCTTTCAGGGAGTTGGTAGTCAGTCGGGGCCCAAATTGCCGCCGCTTTTACTGTGTATATCTCACGGCCTGGCCATGTTAACTTCAATATGGCTCTCAATGTCAATGGGCATGCTCAAAGTATTGCACCTTTTGAGTAATTGTTCCAGTAGAGAAGAGGCCGGACCAGTGCACAAACGGTCAAGAAATCGTAGTGAAGCATGAAAACTGGTTGGGAGTCTATCAGGTTTTGGTACCGGTTTTGGAGAAGGATTCAAGTGTCCGGCTGTGACTATGATAAAGAAGTGGTCTTGAGAGAGTCAACTTCTCGACAGGCTGGAATGAGCCGCGCTTCGGCATCTGAAGACGAACACGAACCTGCGTGCGCCGAAAGACTTCAGTGTGTCGTTACCTAGGCTTTCAATGCTTGTGAGGTGTCCAAGGCTGTACATGATCCCTCAGAAGGATAAGCGTGCTGCTCATTCAGGCGCGGTAAATGCTGACATGTTTGCTGCCTATGATGGCGCTGTGCTTGTTAAGGTATAGGGTGTTGAAAAGGAAGTGTGACGTCTCATTCCGGATGTATGTTAGGATGCAAGGGCTCGCATAGACCTTTCTGATCACCCTTCCATCTGACGCCTACGCCTTGAGGTTGCTCGTCCTACAAAAGGGGGAGAGAGCACACCCGCGTTGTACCTCTGGTCAGCAGTCCTTGTATCGTAGGACAGTCCTAGACTAGATCTCTACCTTATCTTCTGAAGACGAGCAAGCGGAGAATGCTGTCTGCTGTATTATCAGTTCTCGATGTGGTGTTGCTGCACTCGGGTTTGAGGACTGGCTGACACCGGAAAGGGTTTGGAAGAAGTGGGAGACGTGATTGCCATCTTGAACGTGGTGCTTGATGGTAGAGGAATTCGCGTTGTTTATAAGTTGCGAAGACAAGAGACTTCACCAACTGCCTTTGGATTGATAGGCGGCGGACCAGTCTTTCTCTTCACCTTTCAACGTTGGTTAACAACTCACACTTCCACACGCCTACATGCAGCCTTACCTATGATGGGGAACGGGAAGTGTGTTGGCCATTGGTGGCCGTGGCTCGTGGAGGAAGGTTTCTTGCAGGTAACACAAAGAGCTGCGCAGGTAAAGTTCAAGTTGCCCTTCCTTCTTCGTCTCGGTAAGATTTGGCGCTGCTGCAGGGGCAATTGGAGTGCAACCAGTCATTTTGCTGCCTACAGCTGCCATGCAGGTGCCTACAAGGATCCGCCCAGATATGTCCTGGGCTAGATAAGGTACCTTAGGTAAGTTTTCAGAGGTAAGGCGGCCTCATCTTAACCACCTAGGTACCTAGAAGGTGCCTAGGATACACCCTATCGCCTGCCAGTGCTTGCCGATTCGGCGCCGCTGCTTCTCAACTGCGCCGAGATCTGTTGAGGCTCATGTCACGACATCACAGCACAGATCCTCTGCTCTGGAAGCCTATCTATCACCCAGCTATTACTAAGTACTGCTAAGCATACCTTAGGCAATCCTCTGGTGGGCCATCACTACCAAAAAGAAGATGCAGTCCGGAGCCGACGACTACTCAGCGGGTTCTCAGCATGAAGCTCTGCTCGAACTGACCGCTTACTACTACCACCGCTAGCCCTGGCTAATAGTAATAACTCTGCGCCAGACCCCAACATTTGCTGCAACCTTCTCACTCTGCGCAATCTATCATCCTGCGCGGTTCCTGTCGCTCCAGTATTTGACTAGCTTCAGCGTCAGAAACCCAGGTTCTAACCCAGGGCAGTTGTCGGTGCTCAATATTTCTCCATTACCGACAATAAACGCAGAGACTATTCATAGCTGTGGTCTGTGTTCGATCCATGACACGAGCGCTCTCCACCCACACTCGCACGGTGTCGTCGGGCTTGTCGCATGTCAAATTCTTATAACCCGACGTCGTCGACGATTGAAGCCATGCCGAATGCGCATGCCTATCCCATTCCTCACGATCTCTTCACGCAAGAGGTCCCTCCTTCGCCGACACTAACCAACCCCGACATGATTCTTCCCTACCGACCGGTACATACTTCGAGCCCGACTCCATTGGCTTCCTCTCCGATCCTACAAGTGTCGCTGCCGGTGCGACCTGACTCCGCAGTTTCGCTAAGCTCCTCACAACCAGATCATGATACCCCGGTCGAAGTGGGCATCGCGACGACCGTGAGGATGTCTTCGCGCGCAATTCCTCCCGTCAACACTGGGTATGATGGATACGAGCATGGCGCACCACTGAGTGACATTGGAGAAGAGGAAACACCGAAGTCAAAGGGAGGACGGAGGATGAATCATCCATCTTCGCCGACGCCTACTGGACGGCCATCGCATACCCTGCAGAGAACGAGCACTCAGTCGTCGTCTTCAAGTACCGGTTCCGACTTGGGTGACTGGGAGAATTTTGATACCTCCAAGATCATGAACGAGCGGCTTGCCGCAGACGTAGCGAAGGTGCCGGATGAAGAGGTTGAAGAGCTTGATACCAGGGGGAACTTCGCCGTGGCAGCCAACCCGGAGGACGAAATGGCTCTTCTCAATGAGCGGGCCGAGAGGATTCTGGCGAATGCTAGGAAGCGCTTGACGCATATGGAGGACCATCTGACCAAGGCTCGACATAGCATTCTCATGACAGCCAGATCGTCACCAAATATGTCAGAGCAGCATCAGCCTGCGGGCGGGCTGTATCGTTCTATTTCTGCTGCGGGGGCCAGTCATCGCAAGCCACGACAGCTCTATCCCATCGTCAGAGCGAGTTCGGCAGCGCACACTAGAGGTGGAAGCGATGTCACGATCAACTCGGGACTGAAGCGCCTTTCCATAGTCCCAGAGACAAGGTCTGCGAGTGCTCTTGAGTATGGCAGAAGACAAGAATCTCCTCAGGTCCAGAGTCCGTCAGCGCGCATCGGAGGATATTCGCCGGCAAGTAATAATAGCTTCAACTCGCCCTTGCGCGTGCTTCGGGAGGAACAAAGCACCCCAAGCACAAGCAAGACGTCTCCCGAATCTTCCGCTTCGGGGGAGTTACGAATCAATACTACGGCGGGCATTTCGAAGGAAGACTTTTCGGCCATCACCAGCAGTCCCACTGTTGCTGTCGCTCGCTCGTCATCAGCAATGTCAAGCCGGTCACGAGAACTCCGTGAGCAAATGTCAGACTTGAGAGCTCGGATATCCGAATTGAAGGGAAAAGCCCAAGCTGATAGCTTGAGGAGACAGAGTATGCAGAGCATTCGCACCTCTAGCCCGTTCACGGACGCACAGACGCCGGAGAAATGGTATACCAGTACGCCTGAGTATAAGGAAGCGGGAAGCCCACTCAATACCAACGCCGGTCAAGGCTGGAGTCCTTCGCGAAGTCAAAAGCCGGTGGAAATCCAAATCACACCAGTGACACCGCAAGCACAAAAATTTGCGGCCGTGGAGCAACCCGCGACGGATGACTCTAGGTTATTGAGCGAAGCGAGGACAGACAAGAACACGCCTAGTCTGCACAGAGCAGTCGATTTAAGACCTGATGCGCACGACGAGGCGATGTCAATCATCCAAGAATCCATGTACGAGGATGCAGCACAAGAGTTGGAGGACGAAGAGCCCGTGGCAGCGTCACAAGAAGAGCAGATCTATTTGAACGAGGTTTTGGAGGAAAGTCTGCAGGAAGCTGAGCCGGAGCTGACGGAGTTGACGGAGCATATCCCGCCTGTCGACGGTGCAGCAGAACGGCATGAAGATCGGGTAGATGCTTTCGACTACGAGAACATGTTTCTGCACAGTGCTTTGGGCAATTACACCGGTACAGGTGTCAGAAGCGAAAGTCCGACCGGAAGCGACGACAGCAGCACAACAACGACGCGGGTAGATCTCAACACGCCTACAGCGGACGACGCCCAAGGCGAGACGGACTCAGATGCCGACCTCAGCACAGAGGAATCATCGACACCCGTTCAACAGAGTTTCCATATGTCAACTACTGTCCGACGTGATCCCTCTCCATCCCTTGTCGCACCTACCAAACCATGGATGAAAGCAGTTCGGAGCAACAGCATGGATTCGGTCTCAACGGTGGCTACCTTTGCCACTGCTGTAGAAGGAGGCGGAGCTCAGGAGGAAGTAGACGGCATGCCGAACGAGATCCTTCATTGGGGTACTGGAGGTGGACCAGGTTTCCCCCGGCCTCCAGCAAGTCCTCAACACGAGAAGCGTCCTCCAGCTGGGCAAGCGCCTTCTTTGACTGGTCGATACCATCAAGGTCCCAACAGAACGCCGCATATAGTTCACGCACCTGCCTCCCTCGTCTCCAACGGGATTGTGACCACTCCTACCAGGTTGACGGCAGCAACAAGGCTAGGCCAGTTACAGCTGGCTCAAGGTAAAGCTCACAACGAAGGCACAGTCGATCATCCCGCAAACACGGAGATTCTGATGGAAAGTCTAGTGAAGCTTGCAGATCCGGATTTCAAGGTCGCCGACGGACAGCAGGGTAAAGCGACATTTTCGGACGTCGACAAAGGGCTTGTCCTGGACCTCCTGAGAGCTGTGGGAGCCGTGTGTAATGACATCTTGAAAGCAGAGATGACGCATGAAGTATGTGCTGCTAAGGTCTTGAGGAGGAGGTTGGACGAAGCGCGGAAGTTGTTGGAAGGTCAGGCGGCCGAGTAGAACAGGCCGCAATGTGTTCTGGTACATTTGTACCTTGATAGGTCTGGTGGATCCTACCAACTCCCGGGTGGATGGGCGGAAGGATTTGACACATGCGCAAAGGGAAGAGCTTTGATGGATGGCACGAACCGGAGGGTATTATTCTGAAGTATGGGCTTTATCTGTCTTTTGTGGCGTTCCCACTAGGACTGATCTGGGTGTTGACATGAAAACAACGAGTCGACAGACTGGGTGGCAGACTGAGTGTCAATCTGGAACCTGGATCTGTTGGGAGGATGTTCTACCCGTTCTTTTTTATATATACCCCTACGTTATTTTATTTATTACTCATACGTCTGGCCACTTCAACAGCTGGTGAACTAATCATATCAATGGCTTTAGGGAGCTTGTACAAGATGGATCACAACTTAACGAAGAGGGGATCTTGAGCTAACCCCTTCATCTGAACGAGACGTGATTTCTGGCGATGGGCTCTGGCTGACCGGGGAATCCATGTCCATGTTTGTGGCTTGCAGTGCGGGTTTCTGCCGGGACGTTCAAGGCACGGATCCAGACTCTTATGTTTCCGTTCAGCCTGAATTGTATAGGGGTCATTCATTGTCTTTAACGGGTACTTTCCGTCTGGTCTCCATGGTGCGTCCTGGAAGCCCTGGCACAGTAGATCACGGAAGGCAATATGCTGTTACTGTACTGTACGACGGCTGGCACGAGCTAATAGACAGTTACAGGCAAAGGGCAGCACGGGGTCTCGAGAACCCAGTTGATATGAATATCCTGCGCTTCATCAGGGCTTCAGGCTCAAAAGGCGCCCAGCACAAGGACATCTTCCGTGGGCGGATATGCTCGAATCCATCGAGATTGGCACATGTCTCTCTTCGAACGCTGGGACAATAACAACACGATACCAGGCCGCTATTTCCGGTGAAGGCAGCCAGCCAAAGGAGTCAAGCCCCCGGGGTTGGATTGAGTTGTTGTTGGAAGATACAAACCCTCATTGGGCACCATTTGTCCGATCCTGGACATAAACGACAACCTGCCACCATCGTGGAGAGAGCTGAACTTGGCCGTCAAACTTGACAGACGGGCCGGTGGACTTACGGCATGGGTTCCTTGTCGCCTGGTTGAAACCAGCCAACCGGCCGCGGCGGTGGGATGGGAGACACTGGAAACAGCTTCCCGCCTGTCATGCCGGATCCTCCTCTCCTCCAGCCTTGCCGCATGTGACACCCTTGCCTTACCCCTGCTATTGCACGCGTATCCGAAGTTTGCGTGTTTGCCGCTTCTGTACCTGATATCAAAGCCACTGCTGGGGTCCCCAGACGACGCGCTGCTCGGAGTTCCTCCAACAAGACTGTACATCGCCTCCTTGGGACCGCAGATCGTGGGTGTTTCGTGTTGTGGAACTCCTATCACGTCGATTGATTAAGCTTCACGGTCTCTTGAGGCGCGCTGCGCATCTCTCGAATACATGCATGACTCAACCTGGCCCTCAAGCTCAAGCTCACGCTGATGTCGGAGAGTGGAATGGACGAGGATGTGGAAAGGCAATACTGCATAATGTGTCTCAGAGACAGAACGAGGATATTGGATTCTTCAGCAGGCAAGTTCACTTCCAAAATATTGTACCTTGCTCCTGATCCTGGCACGAGCGATGGGTTGCTATATAATGTGACAGCCGATGGCTCGCCATACGACCAGCAGATGCTCCCCTCCGTTGTTGCTGAAGCTCAGCTGTTCGTTGATACCGAATCCATTCGTTATTTTGTCTAGTCTTTATTGTTAACTTTGGCAGCACTCTTTATCAACGTGTTCTTCCCGTCCCTGCTTGCCTGCTGAGCGCTTTCCCTACCAGCACCTTGTTGACGATACATATCTTTTGGACCTTTACCTGGGATCAGCTATATATCCGTCTTGACGCTGTCACCAAGGGTGCCACTGTTGATCAAGTCACTCACTCTTTGATCGTATATCTACACATGCAGTCAATGGCACATACAGTCGATCCGCTTCCTCATCAGATTGCAATGGGCGGCAATCTGGAGACACCAGCACAGATCCTCAAAGGCGAAGCCATCGTGCTTCCTGGCATATCTGATTTTCTTCTCGGTGTCCCACCGACAAAGCCTCTGTCCTATCCCCAATCTGCACACACACAGTCAAACAGGGGGTTTGGAGACCTGCACCCATTCACCCTGCCGTTGACCGGGACCCAGCTTCTGTCGCCTCCGACCACAGCACCACCCTCAATAAGCTCAGCCCAAGATGACACCACGCGCCATGTCGAAGCCGCACTAGAAGAATGTCTTGACCAACCGGATCCGGACTTTGTGAAGCTGGGCCATCTGATCTCTCAGCTGCTCCATGGGCCCGTAGAGCCTGCGTACAAGCAGGGTTGGTATCGACCGCAGTCTCCTAACAACAGGTTCAGCCCAAGAGTCGAAGCAAAAATCAATGGGCTAACGAGAGACGAGCTGGTTCGAGAGTTCTTCTACCGCAACGAGGCCCGTCAAGCATATGGCGAGCAAGTCACGCTCCCAAGAAGACATGGCAAAGAAACAAATGGCCTCGAGACTCCGACAACGGAGCCAACAACAGAAAGCCTGAAAACCGAGTGTCATACTGTTTCACTGGCCCAGTTTTGCAAACACCATGGAGCCCGGGACGACCACAGGGAGCTGGAGAGGAACAGACGTGATCGACACCGAGATCTCCAGATGCAAAGTGCTCTGCGCAGTTGTGACATTGCTACAGAGTGTGGTGAAACACATGCAGATGAAGACAAATTGCTGCATGGAACGAGAAGGACACGATCCAAGGGGCCGGGAAAGGATGAGCAACTGTACACAGCCATCTACTCGCATGAATTCAGCGCCCGAGTCGTGCAGTCCGAGCATGATGGACGCAAGCGAGCCGAACACATGGTCCGCTTACTGCTCCATTACCTTGTCCAGGGACAGAACGAGAAGAGCCGCGGGCACACCATGGGGTCTTCGAGCCCGAGAGAGCATCCTGCGTGTGCCGGCCAGAAGCGGCCTCGAAGCGTTTTCGAAGAGGACATGGACCCGGACCAGGACCAGGACCAGGACCAGGACCAGGGCAATGGACAACCTGCCCAGAAGCGATTTCACGACCGACGACTGGTTCGGCCTGCTTATCAGGTACATACCTGACTTTTTCTTTGTCTTTTGACGTTGACCTGGGCATCGTCGCCGAGCAATACTGTCCAACTTCCCACACCAGATTGTGTCACTTATACTCGGCGGGGGCTACATATGCTCAGATCATGGGGATTCCGTAAATCCGGGGTTGTATTGTCATGTTTATCGGCTCTGCACACCAAGGTACCATGTAAAGGGTGAGATGTCGGAGGAGGCTGGATTCTAATAACCATTCAACTAGGTATTTGGAGGACTCCCAACACAATATGGCTGATATGGACTTTGTTAGAGAACCTTGACTTTGAGCCGGTCAAGTACAGTAAATAATCGAATCTTGTTGACAGCGATGAATATAGATTAGAGGGCAGCCAGGTGGTTACAACCCGTCACAACAGAGGAGGGGAAAGAGTAGAATGCCCTCGCTCGCCAGTGGTAGGAGATAAGCACAGCTCTGACCACTGGCAGGGTAGGGGGATGGATGCCTGTAGCTACGTTCATTTTCGTCCTCTCACCATCATTATCTTCACCATCATTCTCCACCACCTCCTCCTCCTCTCCTCCTCCTCCTCCTCATAATCATCTGGCACGAGCTTATGCTGAGCAGCGAGCGCTGTTGCTTGGAGCCATGGACGGTGTACGCTTCCCCGGTGAAGGTTGGTTTGTGGGGAACACACCTCGGAAATGCCAAGTGTCCACATACATATACAGACAAAGACCAATGGAAGCGAGGGCCGAGTCTTATCTGATTGCCGCCTGTGCAGAAAGTACGTGAAGATTCGGGAGGGCAAACCAACCTCGACTTTCGACGACACTTTATCCTTGACTCAGGTCTGTCTGTCCAGCCCATCAATCCAGCTGCTTCAGGAGACACACTATGCCAACATCAAGCTCTCAACACTCGCACAGAAGACCTTGGACCAAAAGTGAAGACGAGCTGCTCACGGCGCTGATCGCCATCCACGGCAGTAAGCGGGGCAAGGAATCCGAAAGCAACTGGACAGAAGTCTCCAAACACTTACTAGGGCGTACGAACAAAGGTCAGAAATGCTGCGCTTGTCCCCCTGGGAATCTACGGCCACCTAGCGGCTGACGTGCGGGCTTTAGATTGCAGGAAACGCTGGTTTCACTCCTTGGACCCTTCGCTTCGGAAGGGCCGATGGACCGAAGAGGAAGATCAGATCATCCTTAGTGCATATGAGCGCCTAGGGCCCTCGTGGAAAGCAATTGGTATGTTGCTTACACACGTATGCCGAGGTCTGCTAAAATGTCTTGGGTAGCTTCTCTGCTCGATGGCAGAAAGGACGACCAGGTGGCCAAACGATACAATGATATCCTCTCGCCCTCGGTTCGACACCGGCTGTCCAACTGGACTTCAGAGGAAGACCAATACCTGGCCACCCAAGTCACCAAGTATGGCCATAAATGGGCTGCCATCTCGGCCGGTCTACCAGGCCGACCACCGCTGACATGCCGGAACCGATGGAGATATCTGAAACGCGTGATATACGAAGACGGAGCTGAAGAAAGTGCCAGTGGGACCGAACAGGTCTCGGGCTAGCGATGGGAACGCGCGAGTCCTTGAAGAGGTCAATTCCAGGACGGACTACTCTCCTGCCACCTCGGCCGGGGATGGTGTCGACTCCATCATGAACGAGAATGCGCTAGATTTCACATTTATCGATCCAGTTGGTATTGGTCTAGACTCTTTCGAACGTACAACTACTCCGACATCCAGTACCGTCTTCCATCCAGACACTACAGGCGAACTGCCAGCTTCAAATTCGTTTCCTCCGTGCTCTCTTCAGTCGGACATGCACCGCAACAAATGCGTTCCAATCATGTCTATCGGCAACCCGGGTTGGGAGAATGAATTCGCGGCGCCAACAACATCGGGGCACTGGCTCAACGGCCTCAACGACAATACCACCACGCCACAAGACCACGATAGGGTCTGGGCCTCCCTGACACAACAACATCTGTCGTCAAGGCCTATACACCATGCGATGCAGATATCCGATACTGGGCAATCGTCGATAGAATTAACCAACCAAGAGCCCCTCGTGCAGAACGCCACTCATGTACACCACCACTTTCATTATCATCACTACCACCACCATATCTACCATCCCCAGAATTGACTCGGTATGGCCTTTGTCCTGGGAAGAAAGGTAGGGGAGATTTGGAAGTACCTCTTTTGGATGACAGTGACGGAGGCATCTCTCGCCCGCTTGCTCAGGGCGTCAAGTATGTGGAGGGCGAGCCGTACACCATGCACTGTGGGCAACTACACTTACCAGCACCTCGCTTCCAGGCGGTGTGGGCAACATATTGTGTGGCATTCATCAGTTCGACCTATAAACCACGCCTCGAGAATCAAACTACTCGTGCAAATGCTCGAGGTGAGCCTGAGGCCCAGCGGGCTTCTTTCCGAGCAGGACCAGCCTTGCAGATAGCTATGGCTGGCCTCTGGACCCCTTAGGCATGAACAACGAAGATCCAACTTCGGTACCTGGTAACTTATTATGCGGTCTACCAGACATCTCGAATTGTGGTATTCTCCGTCTCGCAGAAGAGATGTGATCTACAGGTTTGAAAAGCTCAATGTAATAATAGAACTGTGTACGCAGACCGTCAGCTCCGTGTGATTCGTACCTTAGTTATGTCTTTCATTGAGGAAACGGGAATATCTCTGCTTACCAGTCACTGTATCTTCTCGTCGGGCAGTAGGTGCCCTGCTCCAATCCACTCATGCCTTGCACCAGAAATTCATCCGATCCGGTTCTCATCTGCAATCCCACTCACTACCCACACCTTCCACGGCCGGCGGCAAAGTCGTACTTTGGCAGTCCTGCAGCTTCCAAATCTCTAAGCTCAAATAAAGCCCCAGCCTGCTCTCCCATCCAAGCCGGGGACCCGTCATCTTGCAGGGCAGAAGTGATGAAGAGATGATTGTACCCTTCTCCAAACCATGCCCCGTGAGTGACCCTGGCAGCATTCACCGGCCATTGAGCCAGTTCACGGCCCGCAGGATCATATTTGACGACTGCGGCGCCATCCCATAGAAACGTGTACACATTGCCTTGGACGTCGACGACAAGTCCATCCGGCTCACCCTTTTGACGTTGGCGATCGACAAAAACCCTTTTGTTGCGGATATCGCCCGACATGACTTCAAAGTCGTATGCCCAGATTAGCTATAATATCCTCGATCAAGTTAGCTACAATATCTTCGATCAGGGGTCTTCAAGTCAGTTGACATTGACATTGACACGGGCCTCAGCAGCAAAGGACTTGGGAGTACAGTGTATGTATGCTTTTCTCACATTGAGGTACGAGTCCGTGAAATACATGGTAGCTTCGTCCGGAGACCATCCGATCCCGTTACCACACACTATGCCACCCGCTTGCTTGATGGTCAAAGTACCGTCTGGATCATGGCGATACAGACTACCCAGAGGGGCCTCGGTACTATGTTTGAAGTCGGCCTTGGGCATATCCCTGGTATCCAAATCAGTCAGTCACGTGTGTGTTGAAGCTAATAGATATATATATATATATATATATGTGTGTGTGTGTGTGTGTGTGTGTGTGTGTGTGTGTGTGTGTATATAGGGTTAGGTTGGCGCTTCTTTGTCAAACACTCACTCGATATCAAGATCAATACTTCCAAACCACAGTCTCCCCCTCGAATCGACGGCGCCATCATTCAACCGGACACGCTCCCGCTCGCAGTCCGGAAGAACTTGCTTCATGACTTGCCATCCCCCGTCTTCTCGCACCCGCACAATCGAGTCGAAAGAGCATGCCACGTAGCCTCCCTCGCAATGGAAGGCAATAAACGCGACGGGCTGCGGACACTTGACCGATCGTAGCACTTGAAGGTCTGGCAGACGGAGCACATGTATCACCGACCCCAGGACATCGATGAAATGCAGGGTATTGTCCGACTGCCGCACGATCGGGCTCTCGCCTAGTTTCGTGTGCAGAGCGACGGAGGTCGTGACGACTGAAGCACTCAGCATTTCAGGGATGGCTGAGAACGCTGACAGTGAACAGTGACTGCTGAAAGAGGGATTGGGATTACTGTAGGATGCCCGCCCGATTGTTGGAACTATATACATCATGGTGTATTAGGTTTATTACCGTGATGGTGTATTGGGCTGTCTTGTCTTGTCATGTAGGTAGGTAACGTCGTGCCACGCTACAGGGCTGCGTTGCCAATGACGGCGCAGGCCGAGTCAGCTTACAGTATCACGGTTGTTGACATTGAACCCCGCTGGATTCGACGGCTATAGATCGTGAATCCGTTGACACCAATGATTCATTTTCGTGAATCGGAAGAAGGCTACGTATATAAGGTATATTATTCCATAACAAAGGCTTTCTCCCCGAATACCTCTTCCTCTTCCTCGGCACGTCCTTTTATTACATTGAGCTTCTCAAACCCTGTAAATCACATCTCTTTTGCGAGACGAAGAATACCATAATACAAGATATCTGGTCGACCGCACAATAAAGTCACCGAAGTTGGATCTTCGTTGTTCATAACCAAAGGCGTCCCGAGGACAGTAGCCACAGGGTAGCTAGCTATCTACGTGGATCATATATAAGCAACGATGGGGCTGAGAAATGCTTGATAGGCGGTTCGGGGAACCAGGCCTCCCACTCCTTGTATGCGTAGTTGGGCTTCTATCCAAGGAAATTCAAGTACTGTAGTAGTGCAGCAAGTCATGGATTCCGAACTGGATCTCGCTCACTTGGGATGCCCGAGTTACTGTTAGAGATCATAGTAAGCATTGCATTGATTGAGTACTGAGTACGTGTCTAGAAGAGAGAGAGAGAGAGAGAGTGCTATAAGTAGTACTGACGCGTAATGCGGGGTAGGCGCGTAGGAGCGCAGGCATTCCTTCCCAACAGTTACCGCTTCTCCTTGCTTGGACGATTTTCGAGGATTTCTTCAGCGGCTCCTGCTTCGTCTTCTTCTCCTGCCCTTTCCAAACAAAACCCGACAAGCATGATCTCTGGTGCAGTGTAGGTCTTGTGAGCGTACATGAACCAGTATACTAGGTCAAACGCATTAGCTACCCAGGGGCATAACAACAAAGCATCGCCCAAGAGAGCAGCACATCAGGTAAATCAAGTATGGCTGTAGTGGAAAGTCACTGACGCGTGGGAATCGGATGCAAACTTACTCGTTGCGAAGATCATGACGGCGGCTATCGCCACGACAGCATAGTTCATCGAACTACCGTTTGGATGGGCGTCGGAGGGGAAGAGGAAAAGAACGCTCCTGGCATGGAAATTGTCAGTCGGGGGCTGTCTGTCGTGTACCTAGTATGATTCCAATATAGACTCACGTTACCACCAGAAAGAGGAGAGCCGTGACATTCACCAGGTATCCCCAGCGCCCGAGGTGCATGGGCCCCCTTTCAAGGATTCCCCGGCCACGAAACACCAGGAGTGCGATAGGCATGGCGTAACTGCAGTTCAGGCCGACGACACAGGCACTGACGATGGCATCGAAGGCTCTGTTTTTATTTCGTCTCAGCAGCTGACCACTTGGAAGAGCTCTCTCTCTTGTCAAGGATTGTTAGGTACTTACGTTGGTGTCCCCAAGTAGATGAGACCAAAGATGATGACCATCGCGTTGGTCAGGAACATGGCGTTGAGAGGAAGGTCAAGCTTTTTGTTGTTTCGCATAAATCTGGAAAAGAGCCGGTCATGGTCAGCCCGAATTTAACAAACGAGATAGGGGCCATAAATCTCGCGTACACTGAACTGAAAGGCAATCCACCATGGCGAGCAAATGCTGCCGTCAGTCGTGCTGAGGACGTGACGACCTCGGCGGCGGAGAACCAAATCATGAAAATGATGACAACTGAGAACCCGACCGCCCCTCCCTTGGAACCGGATGCTTGATAGAAAATCGTGATGATGGGACTGTCAAGCAATTGGTCAGTGAAGTGGACATTTGGTTAGGTATGTGTATGTGGCTTCACCTACCCAAATGACGACCTCATCACTTCGTCGACATTCTGGATAGAGAACAGAATGCATATGACCCAGATGAATGCACTTTTTACCAGCCGTCGGCGTCAGCAGTGTGTGTGCAAACCACCCGAGTAAAGGCAGACAGTAAAGGTACTCACGTGAAGGTGCCTAGGGCGACGGCGATGATGATGGTCCTAGGGGCGTCCCTACGCGGATGAGGCATTTCTTCGACCAAGTGGGCCGCCCTATGTTTCCTTATCAGAGTGCCGTGTCATATCGGGTTTGAAGTAAGGACTGGGGGAAGCTCACGCGTCAAAGGCCGTCAAGGAGAAGCAACTCTGGAGAAGACCCAGCAGCCATGCCAGGCCATCACTCCAAACCGTTTGATTGATGAAACCTGTAAAGACAAATCTGTGAAGCTCAGCAATAGTGCCGCAAACATCTTCCATGGTCACCTACTTTCCCGATTGATAAGCGCCCCTGGTAGTGACCAGTAGGGCGATGGAAAGTGCAACAAACCCGCTGATCGAAACGAAGACTGTTTGAAGATCAGTATCGATAGGAACTTGGAGTCTGGACAGGCGTATTCCTTACACGTAATTGAACTGAGTAGTGGGATGGCGGCGGTGAAAAGCCCATTGATCACCATGGCGCAGACCTCGACCGAAGTGTATAGTAAGAATTGGTGCCATCTTTGGAAGACATAGCTCTCGTTGAACAGTTGTATGAATGCCGTGGTCAGGTTGGCAACCAGAGAGGGTCCCGTGGCAGCCAGCGCCCACCACGACGCCATGATGATCCAGCCGCACGTGTAACTGAGAAAGTTTCGGTATCGTGGCGGCGACAGGACTGACACCCATTCGTACTGAGCTCCGTTCGTTGGGTATACCGAGCAGATCTCCGCGAGACTGACGGCGACGGTCATGGTCAGAAGACCCGAGACAAGGAGGCCCCAGGTCACCGCTACGGGGCCTCCAGAGGGTAGGGCGATGTTCATCGATGAAGCCATGGACGTCCACGTCCTAAGAAACAAGTCAGTCAGCCTTCCTTGTGCACCGCACACAAGATGCCGGTGGAGCTGGAACTTGCGTGAGGATGATGCATGTAAGACCTAGTTGCGACCAGAAGCCGAATTTCTTCCTAAGCTCCTGTTCATTGCCAAAGGGGTTGTCCAGCGACGCCCTGCGTGGTTGAGATTGAGACTCCGACGACATGATCAGACTTGACTTGAGAGAGACGTTGACTCCTGCTGTGGGTGTCGTTCTTGTCTGTTCAGAAAGAGTGGTTTCCCCAGCCCAAGTGAGTGCAGTCCAAGTATCATATACTCGAGATATATCAGGCCGCGAGTCATGTTCCTGCTGTCCGCTTAGGGGCAATGCCAGACTGATCCACTCAGACTGCGGAGGGTCCTTGAATACCAAGGGCCCCACTTCAAAGGCTTATCAAGGCCGAGTCAGATACGTGGTTGGACGGGTGGAGGGCCCATTAAATGTGACGTGGCGTATCAGGGCCGAGTCACAACGCCTAACCGGAACTAGCTTCTTCTTGTGGGTCTGGCTCACAAGGCTGATCACGCCGTGGGCCGAGTCAAAGACACAAGATCAGTGGTGCACAAGTCCCATGTCTAGGGGCTTACCACGCAGCCCCAAAGCCGTATCTGAACATCTAGCCAGACAGAAGCCCCATTCCAGGACTGACTCAGGGATGGACTAGAGGATGTGGAAGACATTCTCTGAGGTGAGCAACAGGAATACTGAGCTACAATGATCAAAGGAGGGCATATGGAGAGCTCTGTGTGGCCGATCGAAGAACGTAGCTAGTAGTTGGCCACGCGCAAGGTCAAGTAGAGTACATGAGAGCCATGTCCAGCAGTTTTATGTGGGTATTGCTATGGCAGATCGACTAGAAGCTGATCGACTCGGCTGCCCCAATACTCAATACACAGGTTGGACAGTTGGACTCAGCGCAACGGTATAAGACCCGGCAAGAATCCATTTCCTGTTCTTACTGTCCTCTAAGCCTTCTTCCGTTATACATCCCGTGTTCACCGGAGACTCTTAATATACCACCATGGCTCCTGTGCACCTTCATCCGCTAGATCCGGCCACGGCTGAAGAGCTTGCCTATGCTGTCGACATTGTAAAGAAGAGTTTGCCCGATGTCGAACTCCATTTCAAGGTTGCGGGCCTCGAAGAACCGCCAAAGAAGGTCGTGGTCAATTACATCGAGGCCGAGCACGCCGGTCGGCCCGTCAGTCCTCCCAACAGATGGATCTTTATGTGAGCACTCCCCCATGCTGTTTTTGGCCTTTGGGATTGCTCAATCAATGCTAACTGTCACAGGATGTATTATATCAAGCGTACTCCTCGCCTCTTCGAGTGTATCGTCGATGTTACCGATGGAAAAATCATTCATCATAAGGAGATGCCCCGCAACCAACACGCGCCCGTGGACCGTGTTGAGCTCAACGAAGCCGCACAGGTGGCCTTGGCCGACGAGGGGGTCAAGAAAGAGCTGGCGCGACTTCAACTCGGTGACAACGTGGTCGTCCTGGATCCATGGGACTACGGGAAGGATGACGAGTACGAGCAGCGTCGTCTGACTCAGATCTTCTTCTATACCCGGAAGTACGTCCCATGCAATAGAACCGTGTGCTAGAGTTCGAACTTCGGCTGACCAACCCAAAAGCCCAAAGAACAATTCTCCAGACTCGAACCACTATGCTTTCCCCCTCGACTTCATGGCGATTGTTGACCTCATCGATATGAAGGTTATCAAGATATGCCACTTGCCGTTGGGAGCAGAAGCTATCACGTCGAAGCACACGGGACCCCGCAAGGTTGGGACCCTAGAGGAACCCGAATACGACCATAGCTTGCAAAGCAAGGCTCCGCGTATGACTCTGCGTCCACTAATCGTCACTCAACCGGAGGGAGCCAGCTTCAAGCTCTCAGGAAACCTTGTCGAATGGGAAAAGTGGCGGTTTCGCGTTGGTAAGTGCGGCCCCCAATCCATGAGTATCATGTCTAATCACTTTTCTCTTTTTTGCAGGATTCAACTGGCGGGAAGGCATGCTGCTCCATGACGTGACATTCGACGGCCGTCCAGTCTTTTTCAGAATCTCTTTGTCGGAGATGTTTGTGCCATACGGCGATCCGCGAGACCCGTTGCACCGTAAGGGCGCCTTCGACTTGGGCAATGTTGGAGCGGGTGTGACGGCGAACGATCTTTCGCGTAAATGCCCCTACTATTGATACAAATCCCAGCTGGAGTTGCTGACAAGTCCATAGTTGGATGCGACTGTCTAGGCTTGATTGCCTACCTCTCAGGGCACGTTATCAACGCGCACGGCGAGGTGGTTGAGAAGAAAAACTGCATCTGCATGTAAGTTTCACTGGGTCTGTTAGGAAGAAACAGGGAGTAACAATGACTAGCCATGAGGTTGACGCGGGAATCCAATGGAAACACACCAACCATGGCACCGGAAAAGCATCAGTGGTCCGAAAGAGACAGTTGCAACTACAGACAATCATCACCGGTATGTCGGCCTCTGAGCCAGTAAATAAAGGCAACTCAGTCTAACAGTGGCTGTCAGTGGCCAACTATGAATACATCTTCTACTACATCCTGGATCAATCCGGGGAGATCGAGTTCGAAACTCGTAAGCCGCCGTGCCATATGGCCCCAGACGCATTCGGGACAAGACGTGCTTTGCTGATGGTGACACAGGGGCAACAGGCATTCTCTCAACCACTCCAATTGACCCGGAAAACACGGACAAGGTTCCCTTTGCAACTCGAGTTGGCAGCGGCGTACTTGCCCCCTACCATCAGCACATCTTCAATCTTCGCATTGATCCGGCAATCGACAGCTACACGCAGAACAGTGTCTCGTACCTTGACAGTGTACCCATGCCGCGCGACAGGGTCCTCAACCCGCACGGAACAGGCTACATCACCGAGGAAACAAAGATCACCAAGTCTGGAACAGCACAAACCGACCCTTTCAAAGCTCGCGTCTTCAAGATCTTCAACCCAAACAGGACCAACCCTGTCTCTCTCGCGCCAGTAGGCTACAAGCTGGTGCCGATCAATTCTCAGGTAAGAAGAGAGGACGCCTTCTGCTCTCAGTGTGTTGCCGCAAACTGCAATACTGACATCAGTGGCATGCAAAGGGTCTTTTAGCTTATGAAGGATCGTGGCACTACCATCGCTCTCACTTCGCCGATGCTCCCATCTGGGTGACCAAGCACAAAGACCGCGAACTGTTCCCTGCCGGCGCCTACACAAACCAAGGTGATGGTTCTGACGGAATCAGGGCCTGGGTGGCTCGAAACGACAATGTCGAGAACGACGACATCGTCCTGTGGCATACTTACACTTTCACCCATAATCCCAGGCCCGAGGATTTTCCAATCATGCGTAAGTTGGCGCCGAACTTGAACTTGAACTTGACTTGGACTTGGTCGCAAAGCTGATGTCCTGTCTGTGAAGCTGCCGAATCCGTCCGTATCGCCCTCAAACCTTACGGCTTCTTCAACTACAACCCTACCATGGATGTTCCCCCCTCGAACCAGGCCTTCAACAAGAGCACGGCGTAAGTACTACCTGCTCCAGGACTGCTTTAACATATCAGCTGGCTGACCTAAATGCCAGATATGACCCCACTCTGCAAGTAGGTGCCGATGGCCCTACCGGCCGAAGTGGTCCAGAGTCCAGTGGCTTGCCCGCTTCGACCGTGGGTACACAAGGCAAAGGCTGTTGTGTGAAGCTGTGAGCGTTCAACATGGGGATGTTGCATTTCTTAGACTGGGACCCCTTCGTATTGTGGTCCTTGCATCAACCAAAGTTGGCTGACTGAGCCCGAGCTGCGTCCTATTCTATAGCAACATAGATAAGCATCTAATCACAACAACCATCCATCTCTCATCTATGCTACTACAACAGAACGCTGTCGTTTTCCATCACAGAGAGCTACAGTATATATCTAAAGTCAACAATTCATCCAGGATTGACAGCCCCAGCCCCAGCCCGCAGCTTCCAATTTCTTGTTCTCCTTCTTAAGGTACCATCGGTAGAAGAGGACTCCGACAATAGCCAATAAAGCGCCATCCCCTGGACACAGACCGCTACAGGATATCGAGGAGCCTGGTTGGAGGGAAATAAATAGCCGCCGATGACATTGCCCAAGTTGCCGACAGTATTGACGGATGGCAATGGAAGCGGCACGCTTTCCCTGGGGGGTTGGGATAGAATTGCCGATCCAAGCAAGATTGATGTTGGACGCCGAGATGATGCCGATTGTCTGTCTGAGGATTTACTTGTTATGTACTCACAGGCAGCAGACTTGTTGGCACAACATGGTTCATTTGCTATCATTTGAAGCAGATTTTCACTATTGCACATTCATTGATCAGTCATCTACCGCATCCCTCGCCGAATGCAGCAACCCTGGAGCGTCTCCAGAACTCTGTTCATTGGCCTGTTCAGCTGTATTGTTTCAAAAACTCCAGTGCGTCCGACATCTCTTGTTTGATTCGTTCAATATGCTTCTCGCTTCGGGGTTTGATGGTGATCTTAAACGGCAACGGCGCTTGAAGAATCCCTGGGTTATACGCGTCGGGATCCAAGGGCGCCTTGACGCCAGTCTGAGGATCTACGTACTCGGAGAACTCAAAGGCCCAGAGGAGTTTTGCTGCGATACGCCACATATTACGCTCGGCAAGATGCATTCCTGGGCAGACACGTCGACCAGCACCATAGTTGTAATGATGTGAAGAGGAAGTTAGTCTCCTACGGCGTTAATGTAGGCGATCAGGGTGAACTTATCTCGATTGGCCCAGTCAGGACTTCCAGCATAGTCGCTGGCTAGCTTGTGGTGATGGAGATATCGATCTGGGTTGAAGGTTTCCGGGTCAGGGTAGATTTCGGGAGAGTGATGGATGGCCCATGTGGGTAGGAAGACGGTCGAATCCTTGGGAATCAACATGCCCTCGTAGACGTCGTCTGTTGCTGTGTTAACTGCGGAGCCACACCTCTCGTGGGAAACAACTGGATCACTGACCTTCCCTTGCCCTGTGAGGCAGTGCTGAGACAGCCCTGTGGAAGAAAGTAAGTCCACCTGTGCGGGTGAGGATCAACCGGCCACCTTACACTGGGCGCCATCTCATGCCTTCCTTCACAATGCAATTAATGTACGGTAATCGGTCAAAGTCGGACCATATCGGAGCTCTCTCGGTGCCACAGACCGCGTCAATTTCCCTTCGGGCCTTTTCCTGGACTTCTGGGTAGAGTCCAAAAGCAAGGATCAAGGTAAGAAGCTGAGCCGCCGTGGTATCTGCGCCGCCTTCGACTAGCTCACCCATCAGGTTGTCGAACCCGTGCTTGGAGAATGGCATTCCTTTCTTTTCGTACTCATCCAAGAGAGTGTCGATGATGCAATTTCTTCGCTCGCCTTTGGCACGTCTCTCGTCGATCCGGCGGCGTGCCTCTCCCCAGACACTGTCCATCACAGCACCAGCCTCGACAGCCCGACGTTTCCAGAATGCCATCGACATAGGTATATACCGGAGAAATTTGAATTCATCCACCGGAGGGTTGGCCCCAGGTTCCATGGCTGCCGTCCACTGAATGAAAGGTTAGAGATGACTCCAAGAATGGTGCCACGATGGTTACTTTACCTTGTCCATCACGTCGTAGACGCCCTGTCAAGAACCCGTTAGCAGACGTCCTCGAGGAGTAGAGGATGTCACCTACTTTAGCCCAGAATGAGTCCGGGGTGTCGCCACGATATCCATACGTGATTGAGCTCACTACCGACGCGGTGTACCTCCGGACCTGCCTGTAGAAATCTTCCGGGGATGTCAGGAGGTTGTTCATCAGGATCGTGGCTCTGCACCGACGCATTAGTCTTTGAGCCAACTACAGAGGGGCAAACCTGATTACTCTGCCTCCTGAACTCGGAAGTGCTTCTCGTCCAATGGCTTTGGGGAGAAGTTGTGCGCGATGACCTTTCTCTTTTCTCTCCAGAGAGCATCCATCTGGGATACGGCCAGATGATCGCCCTTGGTCAGTAGCTCGCCAACGTAGGTCTCTGGGCGATCT
This sequence comes from Exophiala sp. LBMH1013, assembly GCA_024611085.1. Taxonomy (NCBI): domain Eukaryota; kingdom Fungi; phylum Ascomycota; class Eurotiomycetes; order Chaetothyriales; family Herpotrichiellaceae; genus Exophiala; species Exophiala sp. LBMH1013. The sequence goes on along the minus strand of JAMFLB010000009.1, from coordinate 1,561,374 downwards.
GAGTATATTGCGCCTTTCTCGATCAGAAGCTTATGGATCGCCTTTCGATCGCACAGAACAACGACATTCGAAGGACCAAGTTTGAGACTGAAGATTGGTCCATATTCCTTGGCCCATTCGCGGAACCTGGATGGTTGAGTATAATGAGCCCTGAACACCTGGTTGGACTGGGATACACGTACTGTTTGTAGAGGCCGGTGCGAGGAATTTGGTGCGCGTTGCCTAGAATTGGCAAAGTGGGCGGGCCTGGGGGCATTCGAGGATCCCGTTTGCCGACCTGCAACAGACGATAAATGGTGAGTAGGACAATGGCGACCGCCGCCAAAAGGTAAGGCTTCGACCAGATTGGTGAGTCTGCCATTGTGATCTTGGGGAGCTTCAAAGTACAATGTTACCGTGTAGGGGAAGTGTTCGTTGCGTTAAAAGAGATTCAAACCAATGTCAAACCATTTGACCGGCAGTAATCCTGAACCTTTCAAACATGTCCATCCTCGACCCCGGGACTACCACCTGGAGACTTCGAGGGCCTACTTTACTCCGAGGCGCTCCCTGCTTTGCCACAGAGACCCAGCCTGAAAGGAATGAGGTTCCTTTTCGGGCGATTTGGGACATCTCATCAAGTTCACCCGTCCAAGGAACTGGCCGAATTTCTATTGGTTTGCTCCACCCTTGGACGTTGTAGCCGATGTCATAGTGCCACCATCGTCTCCACCCGTTGAAATTCGGCGGGGAAAGAGAATGGCGGGGGAGGATGATTTTGTCTTGCCGATCTGATGCTGAACAAATGCTGCCATCCATCAGAGTAACCTTGCCGCCGGAACGGTTGGTAAGCCACGCAGATACGTCGGCGGGGGGAATGGATGAGATATTCGACCCGAGCTCTGGTCTTCATCAGCCCAGGCGTTGTGGAGAGACGGACGACTGGAGGGATGGCAGAGGGTCGACAGGAGATCACGGCTTCCCGGGTGTAAGGGCTCAGTTCAACCGTCGAGGAGCCTTACTAAGGCACATGCCAGGCAGATGCTTCTCAGCCCCCAATGTCACTCGTACGCTGCGATAGATCTGTCTGTATGTTTGGGTATGCATTCATTCTTCTCTATTCACAACTGGCAGGCTAGCATAACAGCCCTCCGTCCACGACGACCGTCGATCCGGTCATGTAGCTGGACTCGTCGCTCAGTAAGAAAGCGAACGCCTTGGCGGCCTCGTCTGCTTCACCCATGCGATTCAGTGGCACTCGGGCGAAAACGGAAGACATATTGTCCTTGTCCAAGTCACCAATCGCCGTCACCATGGGTGTTTTGATTGTGCCACTGCTGAATTTAGCCACTGCTGTTGGGTAGAGAGGGAAATCGAACTCACGGAGCAACGCAATTCACTCGTATACCTTGTCCGCCAAACTCGCCTGCAGCACTCTTGGTCAAGCCGATCACAGCATGTTTTGTTGCCGAGTAGACAGAGTTCTTGGGGTGGCCTTCCAAGCCAGTAGAGCTGGAGGCATTAACAATACTTCCCCCCTTCGTCATGACTCTCAATTCCGCCCGTAGGCAGTTGAATAGGCCCTTGAAGTTGACACTGGTGATGGAGTCGAACTCCTGGTCGTCGATCTCTGTCAGGTTACCTGTCCCAAACGACTTTCCCAAGACTCCAGCAATGTTGGCACCGCCGTCCAATCTCCCAAAATGCTTCACCGTCGCGTCGATCCAGCGGTCTACCTCCTCGCTCTTTCTAATGTCGACGGCGAAGGTCAAGACTTTGGTGTTGTCGGGAGGTTGATTCGGTCCTGTAATCTCTGATAAAGCCTCGTCCAAGCGATCTTTTCGAATGTCTGCGAGCGACAACAGAGCCCCTCTGGAGTACAGAATCTTAGCGGTTGCGAGGCCCATGCCTGACGCAGCGCCAGTAACAGCCACGACTTTTCCAGTAAACAATGCCATTTCGACACAGTGGGACGGTGGCAGCGTTGAGATGGAGTCTGCCGGAGGGCCTTCCATATTTAAAAGCCCATGGACCAGCTGCGGCTGACAGCCGACAGCAGTCAGCGTTGGACCTTTGGCGGCATGCCGAAGCACGGTCGGAGAAAGGCATGATCATCCGAGAGATGATGTTGTAAGCAGACGGCTCCGATGCTCCACTGCCGAGTGCTCTTGTTTCAAGAGACTCGCCACACGGTGTTCATTTCTCTCGTTTGTAGAGTATATAGGAGTGTTCTGTACGCCGCAAGGCTCACATGGACGAAGATGGAACGGCGGGATTCCGCTGCGGTCTGAGCATTCGGCAGTATTCTCTTCATCAGCCCCCCCTGACATGAAGACGGCTTTCGACGTACATTGTCTAATATGGACAAGTCCATTCGTGTTAGGCCTCACAATAGACGCTCCAGCCGACATGTGTTCTTCTTTACACCTGACCATGGGAGGTCTTATTCCTCTTCCTCAACCGCTAATCGCACAAAACAGCATCTCCTCGTATCAATCAATACCCAGAGACGTGTTTAGGCTGATAGGGCGCCTCTAGATAGCTGATCTCTTCGTCAGAGAGCTTCAAACTCATCGCTTCGATGGCTTGGTCGATTCTTTCCTTGGAAGAAAGCCCCAATATAGGGTTTGCACCTTTACTCAGTACCCATGCCGTTGCGACCGACGCCATTGGCACTCCCCTCTTCTTGGCCACCTCTTCAACGCGATGGACAACAGCCTTGTCCGCTTCGCTCTCTCGACTGATCAGCGCCGAGAGGTATGCATCTGTCTCTTCCCGCACGGTTCTTGCAGATTTCCAAGGTCGTGCGAGAACGCCCCGAGCCACTGGAGACCAGGGAATGATGCCCACGCCAGTGGCTTTGCAGTATGGTAGCATCTCTCGCTCTTCCTCCCGGTAAAGCAGGTTGAGGTAGTTCTGCATGCTAATGAAGCGATGCCAGCCTCGTGCCTGAGCGATATTCTGCATTCGCTGGAACTCCCACGCCGCCATCTAGCTCGCAGGTTAGAGAGTTACCCATCCACCGCAGACCGGGGGAAGACGAACACTGCTTGCACCGATATATCTCACTTTCCCGGACTGAACCACATCATTCAGCGCGCACATGATCTCTTCCATTTCTGTGTCCCGGTCCAATCTGTGGATCTGGAGGACGTCGATGTACGTGCCCAAGCGTTCGACACTGGCATCAACCGCATCGAAAATGTGCTTGCGGCTGAGCCCAACGCGGTTCACCATGGCGCCGTCATTGACTGTACATTCTGTCAGAGGTAACTGACTGCCGTCATGGCTCACGCCGAAATAGCACTTTGTCAGGATGGTTACATTCTGCCGCGGGATATTGAACGTCCGAAGCGCTTTGCCGAGAATTCTTTCGCTCTCTCCATGGGAGTAGAAGTCGGCCTGCGTCGCAATGTGAGTGAGTCTGCTCGCTGCTGTTGCCATCCTCATTAAGCTAGAGAGCTTACCGTGTCCCATGTATTGATTCCACATTTATATGCGTGTTCTAGGATGGGGAGAGATGCGTCTTCATCCAGCACCCACTTTTCCCATTTAGAACTGCCAAACGACATCGCCCCGAGAATGATTTTCGAGATTTTTAGACCTGAGGTCCCAAGTCTGAGTTGTAGTTGGGTCAGTCATTGGAGTTCAGGATCATGAGATCTGTTGCAAACCTGGTATATTCCATCTTGTTCGTCATTGTTCGTAGCATGCTGATGATTTGGGGTCAATCTACGTTTATGCCAGCCTGTCAATAAATTTCCTAGATATATCTCTCGTGACAAGTCTTCTACGATCATGTCTTACAGGCAGCATAGACACGGTCCACGCTGTATTCGACTACGCGTTAGACCTAGACCAACACCAACGCGTTTCGGCCGAATTGCACTTGTCTCAATGACCCGAGAACCACCCGCCAACTGTTGGAGGTTCAGGCCTTTCACACTGAATACCACTTCGAAATCAACCGCGGTAGGTACCCAAAGAGTTAGTGCTGTTCGAAAATTCCCCCTCCCCCCGATCTCAGTCCAGTCGCGTAGAGTTCTTGGTAAACCCGTCCGGAAACCCGCATTCTACCTCCTGACTAGGCGTCTAGTTTCCTTCTCCTAGACCAAGAAGTGCTAAGCAGTCAATACATACCCGAGAAGGCTTCGGCGATTGGCACGTTGGATATGTTGACATGTCCAAAAGCAGACCGTGAAAGGCTCTGTATAGATATCTTGAATGGAATCAGCGGATGGTGTCCTACTCCTTCTCAAGCGATTCTCGTTGGAGCTACAACCAATCCAAGCTTTTTGAAACCCAACACTCGAAGCTTGCCAACGATGTCACCGCCCTCTTTTCCTATCCCGCATGACTTTGCGTTGAAGCAGCTGTCCCCAAACTCCAAGCCCAACTATCAACCGTACGTCAAGCTGAGCTTCTTCTTCCAGAAAAGACCAGACATCAGCCATGAAGATTTCCACAGGCATTGGGAAACGGTGAGCTTACTCGGTCTCCTATCTGTAGATGCATTCCGTGCTCATTGTTGTTGGATCCAAGGTGCACGCCGATCTCGCCGTGGCATCAAAGGCATTTGCGCTCAACGTCAAGCGATATACTCAAGTGAGTGGAGGATGACCTCCCAAAGCCGAAGCTTGCCACTGACTTGATGATCAGTTCCACGCACTTCCTGAGTGCAAAGAGGCGGGCAAGACTCTGATTGAGGGAATGGAGCTGTTGGATTACGACGGATGTAGTGAGATTCTGGTCTCATCCATCGAGGATGCTGCTGCGTTCTTTTCGAGCCCAGAATACGTGGAAAAGATGAACAGTAAGTCAATGGCCGGCTCCCGCTTCTCCCCAAGTGGCCCATGTCCCTCAAATACTAATTGTCGCTTACAGGTGATGAGGGCAACTGGCTTGCTAGGCCGGTCCGCTTCATGATCGGATATGACAATTTGATCTTCGGTCAAGGTGTGCCAATGCCAAGGTCGACGGACGGCATCCTGCCGAAGGACTTGGAGACGGCACTTCCACCACAGTGAAGAGATTTATACCAGAACTCAATATATGACTATGGCCTCGTATAGTATGAGGGGACTTAGAACAGCCACCCAGAGCTATCTACTTGCCCTCCAACCACACTCGTCGCTACTGAGCTGCGATCCCTCTGAAAGCCTTGAGGGGATCGATGGTGCAAGTGGGATCAGCCTTCATGGTTGACATATCAGTCGGGAAGGACACATGTTCATGAACGAACTTCCAAGCTCCGTCAATCTTTGCAAGAATGTACGTGATGCGATATGTCATCTCGAACTTGTTGCCATCGTCGGATGTGCCTCCCACCAGGCGCTGCATCATGGTGATGTATCCCGAGGTCTTGGAGGTCGCCACAGGCTCAAGGTCCTTCATTTCGAATCTCGAGTTGGAGAAGTAGTGAAAAGTCTGGTTGTAATGCTCCAGCATTCCGCCGCGAGGGGTGAAGCCGTAGATATCGTAAGTCATGGCATCGTCAAAGTCGTAGAAAGGCCGCCCGGGCTCGATGGACTGGTGGAAGAGCTTGTTCATCACGTGGGACCAACCGCAGATGTGGTTCAAGATCTCTTGCTCTTCTTGATACAACTCGCGCTTGTGGAGCTCAAAGGGAGCAGTCAGAATAAAGAAGAAACCTTCTTGGGAGAGGGCATGAATACTCTGCTGGGAGGAAAAGTCATCTTCTTCAAGGCGTCCTCTGGCGTCGAGTACGCCGTCTGTCTCTTTGTTAGAGCTGTACAGTCATTCTGGGAAGGAAGCTGTTACCTCGTCATACCATCCTTCATTAGGTTTGCTGATAGCCATGGTGATCAACAAAGACACTTGCGGGTAGTTCTCCACGCAGAATATGGATATATCGAGCAAACGTCTTGCCTATTGCCCTAGTGTGTTTACGTGGAAAAGTCAGAAAGTTGCCGGACATTCTACTACTGGGAATTCAAGTCATCATTATATGCTTCTTGCATAACAGCCTTGACGGGCCATTGGATATGTGAGGTGCAGATGATGCTCCCCGTTTGCTGTCCGTGAGGTCCCACCCGCCCGAATGGCTCTCCACATTCGAGGTGTAAATCCCCCGCGAGGGCGATATATAGCACTGCACGTCAGGACCGCCCGATATAACGCACCGCTGAATTCAACCGCTTGCTATAACCTGTTGGTGGGGGAATCCGAACATGAGGGGACTTTGGAATGCACAGAGCCTTTGGGCAAGGCTTATACTTATATGAAGAATTGCTTCCAATCCCATTGAGCTAGGTAGAGGAAGCATTTGCCTTGAAGAATTCCTTGCACTTTACAGCCTTTGTGACTGTCGAAGGCTTTGTCGAGGTCATTCTATCGCAAGGATGTACGAATTCACCCTCTTTCACCTTGGCGTAGTTGCCGTTGTCCTTGCCGGTCTCTTCAAGATATTGCAGATTGGCAGACGAGACCCTCGTATGCCGCCGGGACCTCCAACCTTACCACTGCTCGGGAATCTACACCAGGTCCCCGTTACCGGACTCTATAAGCAGTGAGACCACTTCCAAACATACATATCCAATACCTGTCACTCACAACAGGTGTCTAGGTTCAAGGAGTGGAGTCTGCAGTATGGAGAAGTCTACTCCCTGAAGTTCGGCCCTCGAAATGTGATTGTTGTTTGTGGCAAAAAGGCCATTCACGAATTATGGGACAAGAAGGGGTTGATCTACGCTGAACGGCCCAAGAACTATGTTGCCGACATCATCACTTCCGGCGACAGCATTGTGTTTGCCCCGAACACGGTAGAGACAAAGGAAAAGCGTCGGATCGCAACCCACAACTTTTCGGTGAGTATGGATTTGTCCAAGTATAGACACGATAGTTAACAGAGAGAAGCCTAGGATCTTGGATGAGAATGCTGCCAAGGTGCAAGATGCCGAGTATGTGCAAGACGGACCAAGTATTCGTGTCGTCTCTGACCGCCAGCAGGGTCACTGTCTTGATCCATCAGCTTTTGACGGACCCCGAGAACTTCTACAACCATGTTCGACGGACCACTTCCTCCATTGCATGTATTTTGATCTACGGTCACAGAGGCCCAACCTTTGAGAATTTCTGGGGTCATGTGAGTTCCTGACACTGCACTTTGACTGATCACCGGCTAATCGATGTAGGCTGTCTATGATGCACTCAACCTGGTAAGCCTCCGCCCTCTTTCTTACACTGACCCAATAACCGGACTAGTTCGGAGAAGCTCTCGAGCCAGGTGCAAATCCCCCGGTCGACGAGTATCCCTTCCTGAAGCTGGTGCCAGAACGGTTTGCCTTCTGGAAGAGACGCGCAAGGACGGCCGGGAAAGGCATGCACGACATTTGGACCAAAGCCCGACGACTGGTTGACGAGCGCCGTGCCAGAGGTGACCATCGGGTGTCTCTTGCAGACAGGCTCCTCGACCAGTATAACGAGAAAGGCTTCCCTATGTCACAACACGCCTTGGACCAGCTCTTTGGAGAGTTGGTGGAAGGGGGTGCCGAGACGACCTCATCCTCCATGCTAACCATGATCCTAGCACTAGCCAAGAACCCATGGGTCCAAGAGAAGGCCTACAAGCAAATGCTTGATGTCTGCGGTAGCGAACGGTGAGACTTCTGAAAAGCAGACTCTGTTGAAATCCGAGCTTACACGAATGTAGGATGCCCGAATGGTCGGACTTCTCAAGGCTGCCCTACGTGAACTCGATCGTCAAAGAGGGTATGAGATGGCGACCAGCGTAAGTAGAGTGCCCCTAGCTCACAGCACGACGTGTCCACTGAAGTGATGAAACCAGTGTGGCGACAGGCCTACCTCGCAGCACCGCCGAAGATGACTGGTATGAAGGCATGTTCATCCCCAAGGGCTCCACCGTCTTTCTTCCCATCTGGGCTGTCCACCATATGGAAGGAGAAGGATACGATGACCCGTTCCAATTCAATCCCGACCGATACATCAATCACCACAAATTGGCGAATGACTACGCAGGAAGCGCGGACTATAAGCTGAGAGATAAGTTGCTGTCCTCCCGTTGACGCTTTCTCCGCTAACGTTCATCCACATCACTACGGATACGGGGCGGGCCGTCGAATGTGTCCTGGTGTCCATCTTGCCGAGCGCAATCAATGGCGAATCGTTGCCAAACTTATCTGGGCTTTCGAAATCAAGGAACCCATCGACCCTAGAACGGGCAAAACTATGTCTCTCGATCCTGAAGACTACTCGAACGGCCTCCTGCACGCGCCAAATCCGTTCAAGGTTATCTTCAAGCCAAGGAGTGAGAAGCACGTTGCAGTGATCAAGCGAGAATATGAGAAATCGTTGAAGGATCTTGCACCTTTTGAGTGAGATTGGAGGATGTCCCGCGATGTAGATGGCTCTCTACCACTATACAACTTCTACAAGGCCAAGTGCAATACCGTGCACACATGGCATAAATACATCCACTTCACTGCAAGAATAAAGGGACATGAATGAATTCTCTACCTCATTAAGTCGGCCAGAATAGCACTGTACGATGTACGGCACTCAGAAGGAATCTCTGCCTAATTGCGGAGGACTTGCGGAGGACTTGCGGAGGACACTTAGACACTGCTCGACCTGCACTTTTCGGGGGGCCACAATAGCCACTCCTGTCCAAGACGTCAAGCTGCTCGTATGGTCAGTCCAGATTGATCAGTGGTATGATTTCAACCATCACCTAGGTTTCGAAACCGTCCGGATTTGGTCCGGGCATTGGAATCTGATAACATGTGATGTGGGGCCAGTTGTCTCCACGTCACCCCAGCATATGCCCCGGAAACCCCCCGACTCTGGCCAGCACATCCGAAGATAGCGCTCGGGCAAATAACCTGGTTGCCCACTGGGTGCCACAGCGCAGCGAAATGCGGGCAATTAGCACCGTGGCTACATGCCATGGTCTGCCAGCTTAGTCGAGGGAAATGCACCCCCTGATAGAGAGCCCCGGCACCGTGGAGGACAGACGAGAGCGAAGGTCTTGACCAAAGGTCTTAGAGGATTCTCTGCTGGCCGTTATATTTCCTCAATCCTGTATACCGGGGCATGGATGGTGCAACCTCCGACGGTCTGGGACATTGAGCATTTCGACAACAAAACAACACCTCCAAAAATGGCATCAGCAAAGCTTGGATCTGGCGCCAATGCAGATATCCTCATGCCCAAGATTGGCTCTCTCAGCGGCTCCGAGATTGCCACTGTCCTGGTCTGCCTTCTCGTGGCAGCACTCTGGTATCTTCAGGACTTTGCAAGTAAGAGGTCACCAGCCAAATCCTCCGGCTTCAAGAAAGCGCTGGCCAACAATGGCAGCCGAAACATCATTGAGCAAATGAAAGCCGCCGACAAGAACTGTGTCATCTTCTTCGGCTCGCAGACCGGGTTTGCTGAGGACATTGCTGGGCGTCTCGCAAAGGAGGGCCACTCTCGCTTTGGACTGAGGACCATGCTGGCCAACTTGGAAGACTACGACTGCACCAACCTGAACGAGTTCCCGAGCACGGCTGTTGCCATGTTCATCATGGCCACGTTTGGAGAAGGAGAGCCGACGGACAGTGCGCAAGACTTCTATGATTTTATCACGGCTGACGATGTCACGTTTGACAATGGAGGCTCTTCGTTGTCGAACATGAAGTACTTGTCCTTTGGCCTGGGAAACTCCACGTACGAGCACTTTAATGCCGTCTCGAAGAAGATTGACGCCACTCTGGAAAAACTTGGTGCCCATCGAATTGCGCCGGCCGGTCGGGGTGATGATGGAGAAAAGACGACAGAGGAAGACTTTATGGCCTGGAAGGAACCCATGTGGAAAGCCCTGGCCAAAGAGATGAACCTCACCGAGCGTACTGCAGTGTACGAGCCCGTCTTTGAGATCTCTGAGCGCAACGACCTCACCAAGTCTAGCACGGCTGTCTATCTCGGCGAGCCCAATACACTGCAGCTGCAGGGGGTACTGAGGGCCCCCTTTGACTCCCATAACCCCTTTCCTGCTCCTCTGGTGGTTGCTCGTCAGCTATTCAAGGCCAAAGACAGAAAGTGCCTACACATGGAGTTCGACCTAACGGGGTCGGACCTGAGTTACGAGACCGGGGACCATGTCGCTATCATGCCAATGAACTCCGGCGTCGAAGTTGATCGATTCCTCCGGGTTTTCGGATTCGAGTCCAAACGCGACGCCGTCGTCGACGTAAAGGCCCTCGAGCGGACGGCCAAAGTGGCTTTCCCGGTACCCACCACGTATGACACGATCGTGCGATACCGACTGGAGATCGGGGCCTCCGTTTCACGCCAATTCATTCAGCAGCTCTCCAGTTACGCGCCTACGGCGGATGCCAAAGCAGAAATGGAAAAGCTGGGAAACGACAAGGACTACTTCCACAGCCAGATCACTGAGCGACAGTTGAATATCTCCCAGACGCTCGAACTCGTGGGCCAGGGCATAACATGGGAGAATGTACCCTTCAGCATGCTACTGGAAAGCCTCGTAGCCTTACAACCACGCATCTACTCAATATCGTCGTCATCACTGGCACTGAAAGACCGACTGACCATCACAACAAAGGTGGAAACACACCCTATCGCATTGACCGAGCTTTTCTTCAAGGGCGTGGCAACCAACTATCTTCTTGCCCTCGAACAGAAGCGGAACGATGCCTCTGATCAGGACCCCTACGCTGCCAGCTATACCATTGATCCACCTCGCAAGCACTACGACGGTCTTCGCGCTGCTTTGTATATCCGACCATCTACATTCCGTCTACCGGCCAGCACCACCACCCCGATTATCATGGTCGGTCCAGGCACGGGCGTTGCGCCGTTCCGAGCATTCGTGCAGGAGCGGGCAGAACAAAAGAAGGCAGGTCTTGCAGTAGGATTGACCATGCTGTTCTTCGGCTGTCGCAACCAAAAGGAAGACTTCATCTACGAGGAGGAGTGGGCGGTAAGTGACATGTCTCGTAACGGCACACTTGAAGGCTTTCGTGCTGACAGTCTATCCAGGAATATGGACGAATCCTCGGATCCAATTTCAGAATGATCACGGCGTTCTCGCGCCAGACGCCCGGCAAAAAGGTATATGTTCAAGAGAAAATACGACAGTTTGGATCGGAGATCAGTTCACTCCTCACCAAAGATGCCCGCCTTTATGTCTGTGGCGATGCTTCAATGGCAAAGGACGTGAGCGGTCTGCTAGAACAGATAATTTCCGAGCAGAGGGCTGTTCCACTCACCGAGGCGGCTGCTGTCGTCAAGCAGATGCGAGCCGCGAATCAGTACCAGGAGGACGCATGGTCATGAATTGCAGATAGCATGATTGGTATGTACCGATACAGATTGCATATATAGCACGCAGCCTCGTGAGTTGGTTATGATTCACCTACACCAAGCAGTACTACTTGGGCTCTCCGAAGCTGTAACCATACTAGCCGACAAGGACGGTGGTAGGCAATGTTCCAAGAAGTCGTGGCTGTATACTTGCTCCCAAACATGTCCAATGTACAAAGCTATCAGACCAGCTTGAGGGCGGTCAAAGCTCGGACGCCAGTATCACTTCCTGCTTTTACTGTGCACTGTAACCTCCATCGACCTGTCTCTGCATTAAATTTTCGGTCTGGCCACTGGGACGAGGAGTGAATGCTACTCACCGAGAGCACCGAGCCCGTGATATAGCTTGCTCTGTCGCTTGACAGGTAGACTACCGCATCGGCCACCTCCTGCGGACTTGCCAATCGGCCCATTGGAGTCTTTCCAATCTGCAGAGCAAGCAACTCTCGGATTGCAGGTGTCATCAACGGAGTGTCGATGAATCTAGATAAGGAGGCAAACAGGTTAGTAGGTTGATATCCTCCCCAATGTTAGCGGTCTCGGAAAGACTCACCCTGGGCAAACGGCATTGACTCGAATCCCTTGCTTTGCATAGTCGAGTGCATCCGTCCGTACCATGCCGATCAGCCCTACAGACTCCTGCTCAGCGTATAGCACACACAAGAGGCTCAAAGTGAAGACCAACCATGCTTGGAGATGGTATACAGTCCATCCAAAGGCATCGCTCGGATACCCAGCAGGGACGAAACAACCACGATCGAGCCCTTAGCAGGAGCTCTGCCGTTGCTGGACAAGAGTCAGAATCGGGACCACAAGATAGAGATCCTGGGGCGATTGATCTGGTCGCTGGTCGATCGCTTACAGAGTCTCCAACGGCTCTTGCTTCATCATATATCGCAATTCTTCCCTCTCACAGAGCCAGGTACCTCTTAGGTTGACTTTCTGGACCTTTTCGAAAGCTTCAAGAGTTGTTTCCCCCGTTGGCACGAACGGCGCAGCGATAGCCGCGTTGTTGATTGCGTAGTCGATTCTACCAAATCGATCAACCGTCGACTTGAAAGCGCGAGCCACCTGCTCTTCATCTGAAATATCGACTGTAATTGGTAGGAAATCCACGTCTGGGACTTCGGCGCTTAGCGATGCAGCGGTCTCATTCAATGCTTTGTCGGAGAGATCTAGGCCAGCAATCCGCCTGACGCCATCACGAGCAAACTGGAGAGCAACCGCTCGTCCGAGAGCGCCACCTGCTCCAGTGATGAGAGCGACCCTTCGCAAGAGTTAGGGCATGAGAACCTCGTTGCTTTGGAGGGGGAACAGTTCTGTGCTCACCCCTTTAGTCCGAGTCCGGTCAATGACATGGTTGCGTTGCGTGCGGTTGGGTATGAAACAGTGTCTTCAACGGCTGTCTAAGGGAAGCGTTGGCCAAGTTCAATGCTCGGATTGCTATTGTTATAAGGAAAGAGACGTACTGTAAGAATACGGAGACAACCCTACGGAGATGTGAGTGGTGGGTTCGCCATTCTCGTTCAGCAATGGCCCGTCCAGCATTTTCATCGGTCGGGACGATTGATTGTCTTGGCGGGCAAACTACATGTACATGGTATATACTGTTCCGTCTCGATGACAGTGCCAGTGCCCGCCAAGACCCCCTGAGAGAAGGCTCCGGGGGTGGGCATTGGAGACGTGCGTCCGGTGGGAGACTCGGGGTGGAGTTCCGCCATACACCACAGCCAGTTTTATTCAGCGCCATCTAGCGATATAGATCTACTACAATGGTATGCCAATGGTGAAGCCACCGTCGACGGCCAGATTCTGCCCCGTGATCCATTGGGCGTCATCGCTACACAAGAACACCACTGCCTTTGCGATATCCAGGGGCTCTCCCAGCCTGGGCCAAGGGGTGCCCTTCTGCATCTCGGTGATGATGGCGGGTGTCCGGAAATTGATGCCGGCCGCACCACTTCGAACCACACCGGGACACACGCCGTTGACGTTGATGTAGTCTTTGGCGTGGTCCAGGGCGACGTTCTGGGTCAGCATGGCCACCGCTGCCTTGCTCGCAGCATACGTGGCCTCTCGGCGGATGGCTGTGCGGCCGCCGGCGCTGGAGGAGATGTTGACAATCCGCCCCCGCGACCCAGAGACTTGATCGATCGGCTGCTTGAGGAACTGCTTGATGGCCTCGCGCATTGCCGTGGCTGTGCCTTTGGCATTGATGGCGAACATGGCGTCCCACTGCTCCTCAGTCTCCTCGACAAAGTCCCGCAACGGCATCCACAGGCCGGCGTTGTTGACGAGAATGTCGAGTTTGTGGAATGTCTGGCATTTGGCGTTGTTAGACACAGCCAGCGACACGACGGGGGATGGTGCTTGCTTGCTTGCTTGCTCGCTTACCTTGACCGCAAACTCGATCAGGGCCACAATCTCGGCCACGTTCATCAAGTCACACTTTTGATAGTAGGCCTTGCCGCCGTTGTTGTTGATGACTTCGTGCGTGGGGATGTTCTTGTCTTCCTCGAAGCCATCCTGGCGTGCTTCGGCAACTCGATCGGCGCATATCACATAGGCACCTTCGCGAGCCAGAGCCAGCGCAATTCCACGACCCAGCCCTGACGATGAGCCAGTCACGATGGCAACTCGCTGGTGCAGACGTCCAGTTCCGTCAACTTTGTAGGGAAGCGCGGCGCTCATGTTGCTGATGGCTGTCGTGATCTTTGGCTTCGGGTGCTCTTGTGTTGGCGTTTACTGTTCACAGAACGAAACCCCCCTCGAGAAATGTAAATGTATTTTATTTTGCGTTGGACGGTTCCTTGGTGATGCCCGCACGCGATATCATGATGTGGGAGAAAGTCAGCGCGAGGATGGGCCACGGTCCGAGTACCCGAGCTCAATACCACACCCGCAACCTAGAAGTCTAGTTCGAGGCAGTCGCATCCTCAAGGTGGATCCTTTCCCCCCGTCCTAGCTTTGTGTCCGTCTCCATAGAGATCAAAGCCGTGAAGAGACTTTGCTGATGCCTGAAGCAACCATAATTCGACCGATGATGACCCGCCCCCTCACCACGGGCGAATTTGGTCAGATTCCTGGGGATGGCGGGGGGACTCTCTTGACTATTGCACCCCATGTGCGTCATGCCAATGCCGAGGCTGAAGTTGCGACAGTTCTTCTGACACTTTGCGGCACTGTAGGCTGTTCGTCCAGCGCAGCAGGGAATGAATTCGGTCGACCGTCTTGAAGACGGTGGTTGACGGCGGGTCACGACAATGCCCCGAGTGGCTGGATTGACACAGAAAGGTGGCAGGATTGTGCTGATACACATGAGCGAGTCAGAGAAGGCGAAAGAAGGTGACTTTGGCTTCAGCCACGAAGCGCTCATCTCAGCGTGGCCTTTACTTGGGTGACATTATAACAAACCGCCCTTCTCTTTGGTATAGGTCGCGACCCCTATTCGCGGTGCTTTGCGCAGCGTGAGCCGACTCCCTCCCCCACCACGCTGATCTTGGTGAGGACTGCAGGGCAAAACACCCAGCAGCAGTCCACTTTCAAGGCCATGAAACGATTCAGCCTGGCGCAGGTCTCTCAACACGCCAGAAAAGGCGACCTGTACATGATCTACGGAGACCAGGTCTACGACGTCACCCGCTTTGTCGAAGAACACCCGTAAGTCCCGCTGGAGGAGCCAGTATCACCTGGATATGTCGAAGGAATGGGAGGATTGTGCTGATTGCCCTTTGGGATTGCAGAGGAGGGGAGGAAGTGATTTTGGACTGTGCTGGCAAGGATGGCACGGCGGCATTCGACGAGGTCGGCCATTCAAACGAGGCCCATGAGCAGCTCCGAGAATTGTTGATAGGGTCGTTAGATCAAGCGGTATGTGTGCTGGCTTCATTGACTCGTCGACATTCATCAACAGCTCCAATGGGTTTGATTGCGGCGCAGTCACTCCTCATCCACCAAGCAAGAGCATAGCTGATGCCGCATGTTGTTTCCAGTCCGCCGAAATGGCTGCAAAGGCTCGACTCTCCACCAAGAAGGTGAAGGAAACTCCCTCCAACGTTGTCACGCTCTACAGCATTCTGGTGGCCATTGTGGTAGCAGCATTGGCTGCTTATCTCTACTCAATGGAGGAGGGGCTAGCACTAGGACCTTTGAAACCATGGATAGCTCCCAATTCAGACGGGTCCGAAGCATTCCGGACGAGCTGGCGTGGTGTCTGGAGTGACGGGGGGAAAGTAATGTTAGATCTCTTCATACTTGCAGGAAACACTGCTGGCTCTAGAGATGGCCACCGTGGCTCGACTCGGATTCTCACTGAGCATAGATCAGGCAAGACCTGGTTTCTGGTACAACATCTTACACGGCCGCTTAGTTATTATAGTCCATTATCCCTCGAAAAAAACTCATGGGGTCCATGGCAAAATCCAGATCCCACGCCAAGTCATCCCATAGCCCGCGAGGCTGGTAGTTGCTCGTGGCTTGCTCAGCGTAGCCCCCCTTCGGCACTCACCAAGTCAGTGCTTATCATACAGGACTCACCAGCACCAAACATGTATTGGTCATCGTTGCCGCCACAGTCCTTGGCTCCAATATCACCACCCGTCGATGTCGGGACCGTAGCCTCGTCGATGGAAGCATAGCGACCTTCCTGGCCACTGCTATCAGAAGCCATGGCCGCGCCCTTGTGATTCATGCTCAGCCCGGTCGGCAAGAACCGCTGAGAGCCCGTTACATGACCGTCATCCTGATCACCCGGTGGGAGGCGGTCTGTGTCAACGACGGGGCCGGGACCCATAGCAGGTCGTGCAGCTGCAACTTGGCCACCGGCGTGAAGATCTCTAGCGGCCGTTGACGGCGTCCTTGCCGTAGCCTTCGTTGCGTTTCTGTCTCTAATCGCGTAGGTAGACTGCTTGGCGTGGGAAGGCCGGCGAGCTTTGGGGGTTTTGAACAAGCGCAGCTTGCCTTCAACCGACGCCAGATTCTCCTGGAGTGTTTTGGGCAAGTCCCAGAACTCGGAAAACTCCATCAGGATCATGTGTAGCACGGTAAACTTGGACTCCACCCAGTCGAGGTTCGTGCTTGGTGGCGCCAGCACTTTCCAGCCAAGGTGAACCACCGCCCCGTACCAGATGGTGCTCGCCAGGAACGGGTTGACATAGCGGACGTGGTCCTCCGAGCTCCACGACACAATGCGGAGCAGTTCGTCGGCAGCCTCGATGAACTGCTGCATGCCCTCTCTGGCTGGCCCGAGACGTAGGCTGAGCGACTCGTTCTCTGCCGCGGCATCCGAGTCTTGATTCGGTCCCTCCTGAAGGTCGGTGAGGTGTAGATCTTGCTGGGCGCCGTGGTACGCGTCCTGATGGTGGATCATCATGCGCGTGAGCTGTGTGGTCACGTGGATGCTGTACTTCGCGCTGTGTAGTTGCCGGACCGCAGGATCGTTGGCGGCGAAGGACAGAAACCCGTCCCGGTAACGCAGATGTTTCGGAAGAGCCATGCTGAAGCATCGCAGGGCATTGGCCAGGATTGCCAGACTCGCAGTGTTATCCGGTGACGGTTCGTCGGACCGAGGCCAAGCTGAAGGGGGTGGTGTCCCTTTGCCCTGGCACGGACTCCGATATTTCGAGAGTCGATGCCCTTCGCGCATGAGAGAGTCCAGCACGAGAAACCATGCCTTGGAGCTCTGGGTGCCGCATTGTTGAAGCGCCTTCAACCGCTCCATCGGCTTTGTCTCGAGAAAGCAACTGCGGGTGAACCGCCGCGCGAACCAATCTTCGTCCGCGACCGGGAAGCGTGTCTCGTTATCGGTGCCGTCCACGGCGGTTGGGCAGCGCCTGATCAGGCTGGCAAAGTTGTCCATCTCCCAAATAGCCCACCATGCGCGCCGGCACTCCTCTATGCTGCACCAGATGTCGGGATCCTGCTGCTCGGGGGTGTTATCTCGATCAACATGATGGAGGTCAAGCTCGTATGCGACGCGGACGCAGACACCCAGCCGCCGCCAGGCTGCACCACGGACCCCTTTGATGAGCTGGCTGAAGGTGTTGAGGATCAGAGCTTGCAAGACACAAAGCGGCGGGGAGCGATCCGAGTACTCGGCCAATAGTTGGTCCACGTATCGCTGAGACATGTCCTCGAAATATTTGGCCGGCAATCGTGGGCCTAGACCGTCGTCCAAGTCAGCGGGGCCTCGATCAGAGATGACTCTGTATCGCGCCGAGAAGGAGAATATCGACGCCAGCAATGCTGCGAGCTGCTGGACCGAGTCAATGGCGCCCAGCTTGGCCGCGAAAGAGGGCCGGTGGAAAAGCGAAAAGGAGGTCATGTTGTCGAAATAGAGAGCTAAACTGTGGAACATGACGGAGGGTCAGCCTTCCACCATGCTGGGGCCAATTCAGGACGATTGGAAAGGGGAAGGAGACATAACTACGTACTATGGCTGAAGAGCATTTGCCGGGACTTTGAGTAAGGCACATGCTTGGGCGAGCCGGTCCATGTTGCCCAGCGTGGCGCCCGACTTGCTGATGGAGCCCAACTCCATGTGGGAGAGGGTCACAGCGGGCTCGTGGGAGGGATGCATGATGAAGGCCAATGTGCGAACGTCGAGGGGTGTTATAACTGGTGTAAGGGGATAGCCACCAATCGGGCCCGAGTTGAAACTGGCAGACGTGGGAGTCGGGCTCCCGTCATCAGCGCTGCCACTCGAGACCAGACTCGTGCTGGCTTCCACCTGTGTACTGCCATCTGCGCTCTCAACTGCTGCGCCAGAGTCCAGGGCAGATTCTGTGCTGGTGGACTTGTCACGATGCTTCTCCGGGGAGCTGCATCGGGGTCGTTTTCGTCTGGTCGTGCCTACATCGGTGAGTAAAACGTGCCACAATGAATGGGATGTCGGAGGCACCGGGTCATACCTGGCTTGGGACCAGGCCTTGCTGCTTCGGACGGATAGTCGCATTCTTGTTGCGTCTTGATGCATATCGAGCAAATGGGCAGGGTGCGATCACTGCATCGAACACATCTCACATCAGCTGGATCTGTCTATCTGGATGTGGTCGTCCACTGTACCATTTGACCTTTCGCCTAAGGGGACGTGTTAGCTCTCTGTGGACCGAGCACGAAGGACTTGAGGTTCTATAAGGAGAAGCGCGCAAGGCACAGATCGATCCACATCAGCGAGTTCAACCACTCCAGCCACGTAGACAGTGGATCGAGCAGATGAGAGAGCGGCACGTACCTTTTGCAAAACCTGCATGCAAATGGGGATCGGTCAGGCTGCGTCGAGGGTTCTGACATTGGGTGTCTCGACTTGGTCAGAGGGGAGAGAAGAATCGAGAGTTGTCTGATGTTAAAGCTGGATGAGGCACTGCCCAGCAATTCTCATGCCTAGTCGAAGTTGGAAGAATGTGGAGATCTCGGAATCGATCCCAAAGGAAAAGGATGAACCTTTGAGGAAGATTCGGGGCATGTCCTGGCCCATGGGCCCGGCCATCTTTCTGTGACCCAGAGGAGTAGCGAGGACCGACTCAGATTGCGGGGTTGCCCCCAGCTCTGCTTTTCCCCGGTCTGGGGGCTGTGGAGTTGATGAGGCTTTTAGTAGCCAGTAGACGGGCGACTAGCCTGCGCCAGAAGATCGAGAGTTTGTCCACTCGGTGCGTCGTAGAGATGGTCCCTTGGCAATGGCCATGGATTGCCTCGAATGCCCGACACAAGTCAGTCCAAAGCGGTGTCGACGGCCTACAGGACATATGATCTCCATAACCATCAGTAGTAGTTTATATCGCAAGGAAGACGCAATAAAGACGACCCCTTTCTTGATTACAGACTACCTTGAACTAACTGAAGTCCCACAATATGCCAAGGGATCACAAATTCGGCGTAGTAGTCCTTGAGCCCGTCAATGCAGTCCTGGAATGTTGGCTTTTTCTCAAAGTCCTCATGATGAGCCTGAATGCCATTAGCTTGCGCACGTAGTAGACATAAACGCGAGGTGTACATACATCCACCGACTTCCAGTTGATCAAAAGCAGCTGGTTTTGGGGATTTTCCAGCAAAGGACTGATGAAATGTCCATCGCAGCCGGGGTCGTTATCTAGGATGGGGACGACGATGTTTTCAAACTGAGAATAGTAGCCCCGTACACCGCCTTCGACGACTTTGGTCAGGGCAACCTCAATAGCGGGCGATCGAAGTGTCTTGGCCAAATGTGCCTTGTCGTTAAGCCCCTGGGGTTTGATCGTCGCATGGTTCTGCCATTCGATCTTCCGCCCATTCATTGCGGGCTGGATGACTCTGTGGAAGTCGGTGTATTCGGAACTGGTGAAGAAGGCGTGACTTGCCTCCAGGCTCTCCCACAAGAGCAGGGCAACCTGGGTGTGGCGGTCTTCATGCTTCCTCCCTCTCCATACGGCCTGCAGTCCCTTTGCCCTGCTCGTAGCCCGTCAGTCACGCTCGCATGCAACAGATGGGGAATCAACTGTATGGTGCAGACAGACCTTTGTAATATGCCAAAGGCCGGAGCTAGGTCCTTGTTGATCTCGGCGTCAGTGTGCACCGGTCGATGAGGGACCATAATCAGCTGGAGAACTTGTGACTGATCTGCCATGGCGTTTAGGGAGTGCCTTGCACAGTCGTCTGGTTTACAGAATGAGCACGGGCAAGACAAATCATATCACTGCAGCCTTTAACAAGGAAGACATGACCAGATTTGCCTTGACTGATTGAAATAGTCAGCCTTGTGGATCTCGAGCGAGGGGTCTGAGGGACTGGGAGGGTTGCCAAGCCCCGGTGTCCTCCGCATTTCGACCGCTGGAGTTTGTCTACATCAAATTCAGCCGAAATCAGTCCGCCCCACCCGCAAATATGGCGTAGAACGCAAAAGTCGAGAGGACACATGATGGCGGGCAGACTTCAAGCTCCTTTACTACCGTTGCCTCTTATGGGTTCTCTTCCGTTGACCGATTACTCATATGAGATGTGGTGTTTCCGATACTGGGGTCCGCTTCAGATTGCGCGTCACCGAGTCAACCCTCGAAGCCAGTCGACGGTAGAGAGAAACTTCAGAGCCTCGAGGTGTCAACTCTCACCTTTGATCTTGGATGGGCATGTCTGCACTGCGCCAATAGTGCGCCGGCTTTTGCTTCTCCTTTGATTGCACACCGAATGGCATATTTTCAATGCCCAAGGACATTGCAGTCAAGCTCAAGTTTGTTGATGTCAGTAGGCATTTCGTGATATAGACATTAAAGTCAATGAGTCTACCTCTTGGTGAGGTGGTTGGCCAGTACTTCTCTGGTCTTTAGCACTTATATTGGATAACAGTGTGTATTCATTGATGTCTTCTTCCAACGGGAAACAGACTACTACACTCTTCCATCTTGAACAATATCGGGATTTCCATGTGCAATGTTCTCCTGTAGGCCTTGAAACAAAGTCTTCTGCACAACCTTCACCACTCCTGGCGCCCCTCTCACGCTTTGACATTTTCCACTTGCTTATCGCCAGTCTTCTCAAACTCGACCTGGTTAACATCGATGGCAGAGATCTCTACCGCTACATGGTCTCCGAACTTGGCTCCAATTTCTTCTAATGTCAATCCAGCAGTCTGTTCCCGGTTGGTCAGCGAATACTTCTCCAAGGGATTTAGAATCTTACCTCAGGACAGTACCAGGCAAGAAACGTGTTGGACACCAGACAGACCGAGATCATCACAAAGTAGTATCGCCATCCGATGGTTGCAAAGGCTTCGGCCGCCGGGCTGTTATATGCGATTGTCATCAAGAAGTAAGAGACGAAGCCGATCGTCGCCCCCTCACTTCGGAGATGAGTTGGCCAGATTTCGACAATGTACGTATAGCCGGGGCATTCAATGAGTAGGCCAAAGATGAAAACGAAAATGAAGTACATCGCAGTAGCTGCCTTCAGACCTGCTTCGTTCGAGGATCCGATGTAGTACTTCTGGAGGACTGCCTCTATAATGAGGCAAACAGTGCAGAGGTAGCCACCCAAGGCTGGGATCGTGTTAGTTGGGCAAGATGGATGGTGTCAATACAAAGACAAGGACACTCACCAAGCTGCTTCACTCGGCCGAGTCGTTCGATGAGAAGACCACTGAGCCAGGTTCCAATTGCGCATACTGTCACCCAGGCAACAGAAAGCCCCAGTTGAAGGACGTTGCTGTATCCCAAGCCGGCAAAAAGCTGTGGTGCGAAGTTCGCAATGACAACGATGCCGGTTGACTGTCCCATGACCCAGACAATCGCTCCGCAGATGGCTCGCTTGCGCATATGAGGAGTTCTCAGTATATACCAATAGCCGGATGGCAGAGACTAGTGACGTTAACTTCGATGGCGCCTGCTTTGAGTCATGCACCGTACCTTTTCTTCTTCAATCTGTGCCTTGATCTGGATATATTCCATACGTGCAAGTGTCGCCGTGGGGTCTTTCTTTGATTTGTGCAACTTCTGAAGAACCGCCCAGGCGTCGTCGGCTCTTCCGTTATCCTGAGGAGGCTGTCAGCCACAGAGTATCATTGTGTGGAGGCACTGCTAGTACTGACCATGAGCCATCGAGGACTTTCTGGAATGAAATACATGGTCACCACCAAGAGCAATGCGACGCCGGTCAGAATGATATATTGCAGGCGCCACTGATAGGAGTGATCGACGAAATGGAACGCGAGTGCGAAGAGAGCCGAAACAATGTAGGCGCCGGTGATGGAGATCCCTTGGAAACTGACCAGAACACCCCGCGTATGAGCCGGAGCAATCTCGCTCATGTAGACTGGTGTGTTCGCGATGATTATCCCAGCACCAATTCCATTGAGGACGCGGGCAACGAGGAACATTGCGATGTGGACGCTGCCGGCCTGGAGAGCCCCAGCTACCATGACAATGATAGCCGCCGCCATATTGCAAGGCCGTCTCCCGAAGCGAGAAGATATGGGGCTTTGGATCACACTTCCAATAAAGCCCCCACCAAAGAACCTAGCCGGTCAGGTTAGAGAGACTCAAGAAGCCAACGGGATGAGGTCTTACGCTCCAAGCATTCCTCCCACACGAGACGTCGGGTCCTTCATCAAGAAGTACTCAACAAAGGAGGTTTGAGCGATCGTCCCAGCAATTGCATTGTTAGAGTAGCCAAAATTGAAACTGGCGGTTGCTGCTGCAAGGATTGTGATAATGTTGATCCAAGTCGTGTGCGGCTTCAAAGCAGCGTTGCCATCCCCGAGCTCAGTAGTGGGAGACATGGTTTCTGCTCTTTGCAGGCAGCAAGTGCAGTCTGGACGGGGAAAGGCGATGTCTCCCAGAGAGGCAGAGAAAGAGAAGTGATGGGTTCAAGAGTATTCGGGGCTTAGTTGGCTACTTATACCCCGGAGACAGGAGACTGGGATGGGATGTCTGTTGCTCTCCGCAAGGCTAAGGAATGGACCTCCCCCAGATTTGGGATTCAACGGGATACAAAAGGAACGGATATCCTTGTGGGCCATTAAACGGGGCACAGAGCTCGCATCTGTGATATGCGGGGAGATCTAGACTCACATAGTGGGAGATATAGACGGCTGACAACGTCTTAAATACACTGTTTGGGAGATTCCGTCCAATTCACCGGCTTTGGATACTGAGTATGCTTTCCAATCCTATAGCTGGTCTTGCCAACTAACTACCTCTGGATGCCTATTCCTGGCCAAAATAATGAGGTTGCTTCTTCACTGCCACCCAAGTGCTCCAGGCCATCAGCCATCCATACTGTTGGCGGTCCGGAGAGTACAGGAAAGGGGTGTCTTGGTATCTATCCCCACAGCTACAATGTGTGTTGAACCAGGAGGCACTTAACCTCTACTAGGATGGGTCTGTGACTCTCATCACGGACTAAAATCGGCCTGATTATGACTTCAACTTCGGATGAAAGTACATTCCGGGGCTTAGATGCGAAGATGGATGCAAAGCACCAATCATCACGAATTACCCCATATTTTAGATTCTGTGCCATCTCCATGGGGTGTTCATCCTCCATAGCTCCGGACACACTCCGCAATCTCGGTGTGCTTCAATCATGTCTCCATGAGTGTTTTGCTAACCGTGCATTGAGCGTACCGCAATAGGTCATCCGATGCTGATCTTCTAAGGAAGCCGCGGTCTTTCGCAGGGCCTATAGTAGTGGTATGCTAGCCAAAGTGAAATACTTGCACATAGTCGTTGCGGCGGGGATAAGAGTTGCCCCCACCCCCCTCCCCTTGTGCTCGACATCTATCTGAGACATACTCATTGCTGAAGACATCACATTCCAGTGCTATAGTCAGCTCCCATCCAGAAGGCTGTAGCCATGGGTCCCTTTGCTTTCCTGATTGTCCTTTCACTGGTCTTTTCCTACCCAATATATAGACTGTTACAGGTTGGCCGTCGACACCCACGCATGCCCCCAGGGCCACCTACGATTCCAATCCTTGGCAACGCCCATCAGATACCGGTCACAGGGCTGGGGAGAAAGTACGATTGGTGACTGTATACGTCCAAGTGTGACAATGGCTAATGGCCGCAGGTTCAAGACATGGGCCGATATATACGGGCCTATCTTTTCGTTGAAAGTTGGCCCTACTAACATTGTTGTCCTCTGTGATCGGCGAGCTATCAACAATCTCTTGGAGAAGAAAGGGAGTATCTACTCGGACCGGCCATTCAATTACGTCTCAAACTTTGTGACCCATGGCGACCATTTGACCCTTGAGCCTCAGGGCCCTTCATGGAGAGAGAAGCGCACCGTTGTCACGCGAAACCTGAATCCCAAGTCGTTGGACGAGAAGCACTGGAAGATACAAGAAGCAGAGTATGTGACATGTCTTCCCTATTCCTTGCCGGCCTGAGATGGGGCACGCTGCTAAGTTAAGTTGACAATATCCAGGGCGGTTATCTTCATGAACAATATTCTCAAGGACCCAGCAAGAATATTCGACTATGCCCGTTTGTATACCGTCTCGGTGGCAGGATCTCTGATATGGGGCCACAGAGCTACAAGTCTGGAGTCATTCTGGTATAAAGACTTTTACGAGCTGATGGACCTGGTAAGGACTTCCGTCGTCTGTCTTTGTCAATTAGCTCTGACCTCGTCTCTAGTGGCTTCGAGTTCAAGAACCAGGGGCCAACCCCCCAATCGACGAGTTTCCGATCTTGAAATACCTTCCAGGCGGTTGGAAGAAGAGGGCTGAGAAATGCCGCAAGATGATGGACGAAATGTGGGACAAGGCTCGAGCTATCGTCGATGAGCGAAGAGCTCGCGGAGACAAAAGAGACTGCTTCATTGATGCCAAAATTGACGAATATAACGAGAAAGGCTGGCCTCTGTCAACACACGCTTTCAACAACCTATTCGGAGAGCTTCTCGAGGCCGGCGCAGATACGACTGCGAATCACATTCTAACACTGATTCTAGCTATGGCGAAATACCCTCAGATTCAACAACGGGCAAGAACAGAAATCGATGCTGTTTGCGGGACAGAAAGGGCTCCGTTGTTTTCGGATTTCGACAAGCTACCATATATCAACTGTATCGTCAAGGAAGGGATGAGATGGCGACCTACGTAAGTCAGACGCTGTCTATCGGCGTAACTCTCCGATGTTCACACTAACCTATGGACACATCCAGAGCTCCTGCCGGCTTACCTCATATGGTTGTTCAAGGTCATTCGCTGCCACAATCGTTGCCAGCCAAGAGAACTACTGACAAGTTTCAGATGACGAATACGAAGGAATGTTGATACCCAAGGGCTCGATGGTGTTTGTCGGGATATGGGCCCTACATCACAGTGAAGCGGATTTCCCACAGCATGACCAATTTAATCCCGACCGCTACCTCAACCATCCTAAGTTGGCTAACGACTACGCCGTCAGTCCTGACTATCAAAACCGAGATAAGTACTAGTACTTCCATAACTTCTCTCATCAATACTAACTTTAACTTCTACATCATTACGGCTACGGCGCTGGTCGAAGAATGTGCCCGGGCTTGCACTTGGCAGAACGTAACATGTGGCGGATTGCGGCCAAGCTACTATGGGCATTCGAGATCTCTGAGCCTAAGGATCCCGTCACCGGTGAGGTCATGCATCTCGACGAGAATGCGTATACGTCGGCTATCCTGATGTGTCCATTACCGTTCAAGGTCGATATCGTGCCGAGAAGCGCTGAACACCTTCGATGTATTGAGCGGGAATTATCCAGCGCAATGAGTTTCATGTCCCAGTGGAACTAGCTCGCAATCAATCAACCCGATGAGAGAGAGCAATAGCATAAGCAACCCTTCAATAACAAGATAGATTCTTGTAACCAACCTTTTTGCTTTCGGTCTTGATTGTGTGAGGATACATGCCTTGGCAGGACGACATCTAGCCAGTCTCAAAGGTATAAGCCAGAGGAAAGTCCAGTGTTATCACAGCCCCGATGTCCACCGTTGGATGCGGCTACACAATCCAGATCGACCGCAGGAGGATGACGTTGATCACCACATCTTCGCCGCAACCGCTTCTTTGCTTGGCTTGGATGAAGTATTGGTGTTTATTCTATCTGTGTCAGCAGCAGATGTCAACACACAAGGAGGGCGAGTATAGCAATGCACTACAGGCGACATCTGCGGGTGGCCTATGCACAAGGTGGCCGCTATGGCAATACACCCCTCTACCAGTGACCGGAGCTGATCCGACCGTGTTTACTACCACCAGTCCGCCTGATGCTGCCAAAATCCACACGAAAGGCCCTTCTAGTCGATGCCACCACAACATTTCTTGATAGCTTCACCTCTACCCAGTTACGATCTGCACGAACCACCGAAGTGTTACGAGGTCTTGTCAGGAGGATATAATTTCCAATCTGCCAAGTACGGTGGTCGATCATGGTCACGTCGACAGACGCTCAAAGAATGCTCAGTCGGGCAGTTGCGGAACACGGGCAAAAAAAGAGCAAGCAGAATTTTATTGACCTGAAGAGCCCTTACTCACACTCGTTACAGATCTTCAAGCACATATTGACCGCCCGAACCGCAGTAGGCAATGCGGCAGGAAGAAGAAGCTGTTATCTGCCCGCTATCAGCCCGTGAGCAAGAGGTCTGCGCACTTCCAAGGTCCGACTCCAAGCGCAAGAGTGACGAAGGTGCGCCTGTTCTCCTCTCTAGCTGCAGCCTCCAGGAAGATATAACGTAGCTTGGCGACAAATGACTTGCTGAGCACCTTCAGATTGTCTCGTTTCGGCCCATCATCGCTCGGATTGCCAGTGGTGAGCGTCCTGTTTAAGAAAGGTTCGTTCCCCAACTGGGGACCCCGCGGAGCTGTCGGTGGATCTCCAAACCTGGGGCAGCCCCAGCCTCAGCCTCAGATATGCTCCGTCTGAGACTTGGGAGCATCAAGATAGGAGTCCCATTTCATTTAAAGACGCGACTCTTATCCATGGGGCCAGTTTGACGGCTGACGAGTACTTCCCAACCTCACACGGACACTGTGACATTGGTGACATGTTGCGACTCACGCGGTATAATATCTTGATTGTCTGCGCTGCCTGCGTCGGCGCATACTCTTACGGCTTCTCGTATGCAGTCTTTGTCACTTCGATTGGAGAACCCGGCTTTTTCAGTTATTTTGATTTGGACCGTGGGTTGATACAGACTGCCTTCCCGTCTCTTTGGCTGATCTGTGCATGTAGCAACCTCGGACTACACGGCTACTTTGATCGGAGCGATCAGTGGGCTCTTCTGCGCTGGAGCGGCCTTCGGAGCCATCATACAATCCTACACGAGTGACCGGTATGGCCGACGAAAAGCTCTCGCTTTCGCCGGTGCCATTTCAGTGGTTGGCTCTGCAGTTGTGGCCGGCTCTATCAACATCCCCATGTTATTCGTCTTTCGATTCATCACCGGCCTAGGAGTAGGCCAACTGCTGGCTCTGGTCCCGTTGTATGTGGCGGAGGTCGCTCCACCCCATCGTCGAGGCCTTCTCAGTGCTCTGGTTGGCGTTGGATTCTCTTTGGGTTATCTCAGGTATTGAACCTCGCCGATGGACGTGCCGAATCATCTTCTGACTTCCTCTGCAGCTCCGCATGGATTGGTTACGGCACGTATTTCACCACGAACAACACAGTTCAATGGCGTATGCCTCTTTGTTTGGCCCCGCTAGCTCCGCTGGGGCTGGTGATTGTGTGCTATTGGATCCCTGAATCTCCCAGATGGTCAGTTTGGGTAGGCCGCGATTCAGACGCATGGGCAACTATCCAGAAAGTGCATCACGATCCCAATGACCCCCGAGATGCAGCGGCACACGCAGAATTCATCCAGATCAAGAGACAAGTGGCGCACGACAAGGAGATGAAAGTATCCTTTGTCCGCATGTTCACTGTTCCGTCGTGGAGGAAGCGCACTCTCTTGGCCATCTTAATCATGTTCGCCGTGCAATCATCTGGCTATAACGGGATCACCTCCTACCTGGTTCTCGTCGCTCAATCGGCAGGAATGACGGGTGCCATGCCCCTCCTCATGTACGCGATTTATGTTGTCATTGCGGTTACTTTCAACTTTGTCAATGCGGCTGTCATTGACCGGGTTGGGCGGAGAAAAATGCTGCGTAAGTTCATCCTGTAGAGTCGGGTTCCACTATCATATGCCGCGATCAACTAATGAGTGCTGCATAACAGTCATCGGCATTGTTTGGACTGGATCATGTCTCCTTGCTGCCGCGCTCCTCAGCTGGAAGTATGCGGGTACCTTACATAAGGCTGGCAACGGTGCTGCAATGTTTTTCTTCATGATGTTTGGGCTAGGATTGGGACTGTTCCTTGATCCAACTCAGTTCGTGGTGAGTGACCTCCCGTCAAGCAGGGGCAGAACTGTTGCTGATCAGACGTTTCAGTGGTGCTCCGAGGCATTTCCAACCACCATTCGAGCCAAGGGTCTCACCATTGCCCTCTTCACGTACTTTGTTGCGACGGTCTTGTACACAGCTCCAGCACCTACGGCCTTTGCAGATATTGGTTGGAAGTTCTACCTGGTCTTTATCTCCTGTGACGTTGTGTGCTTCGCCATGCTTTACAAGTGGCTGCCGGAAACAGGCAACTTGACGCTGGAGGAGATAGGTAAGCTGTTTGGGGATGAGGTTGTTACCCACTTTGCCCAGGACGGCAACGGCCTAGTCGAAGTGGACGCCATGGCCGACTTCGATGAGAAATTCATCCCAACGCAGATTGAGGAAGCCACAGCAGGCCGTGATGGAAAGTGATCAAAGCACCACCGCAAAGTCCGCCGGTAGTGGCAAGGCTTTGCCAGCTGGCGCTATAGTGGTGGCACACAGATCCGGAGAGTGGGGAGATTGTGCACAGTTTCGTGGTACGTGGCTCCCATGTAGCTACAGAGTGGGCTGTAGGAAAGCAGACGGGCGAAGCAACTGCGGGTGAGTGAATATATCTCTGTTGTCACCACATGGTGTGAATTGGCTGCAAGGGTGCAGTTGCTGGTGCGACTAGAAATAAGGTGTTGTAATCAAGGAATTGAAGGAGTGTGGCCTACATGTAGTAAAACTCTTGAGGGAGCAAATGAGCAACAGATATCTTCAAAGCAATGTCAACATGAGGGGGCCTCAGATTGTAATCCCACAGCATGACGAAGGCAATGTCAGCCGTTGTGGCTGCTGGGAAAGGCAGTCGGTCTTCCTGAAGAACGCACAGCCAAATGAGAACCGATTGGCGGTGACGCTGCCAGCGCCTCAGCTCCCGCAACGCCACCCGTCATCAGAGCCTCGCGGGCGGAGAGGCCCAGGGACATGTCACGCCTAAGTGCTCTGAATCCGCCCACTGTTGCTCTGCAGCTAAATAGGGTTCTTCCGGGTCCTCGTCAGCATGTCGGTGGTTGGAAATCAGCCACTGCGAAGAAAACGGAACAGCCAGGTGTCCGACCATGAACATCAACCCCCAGTGTACACGGCAGGGCGTAGAATCTGATGGTTGGAAGGGGTTACTGACCAGTGGCGCCAGGGTTAGGGATACAAATCTCCCCTTCTGAGGGAGGGCGGAGGACAGAATATGGAGCCTCCGAGCTCGGGAGGTCTGGGCTTTTCTACCTCCCTATCTAGTAACAATGCTAAAGTCTGCAATATCCTTCATCTCCACACCATGAGCCTGGCGGATGACATACTTCACATGATCCAGGGTGTCATTTGCCAGGTACGGCTCTTCCCCTCTGCCCATGACCTTGTCCCAGTTCTCGAGGAATCCCTCAGCCGTCTCGGACTTGACACCTGGGAAGGTTGCAAATGTCTCCCGGGCAGCTCTGTTTGCACTTGCTGTGAAAACCTCACCCGATGAAGGACACTCTTCTGAAGCGAGACTAATGACAAACGGTACAACGCCCTATGGATTGACGGCGGCAGTCAGCATCTGCAAGTATTCGATATCAGGAGAACCCCAAAGCCGTGTAGACTTACTTCTGGTTTAAAGTAAGTGCGTGTAACTTCCTTCGTGCCCTCAGATAGATCTCCCATCCTGGAGGCGGCCGAGGGCATGACGCAGTTGATCTTGATGCCATCTCGTGGTGCCCACCGACCAAGTTCTCGCGTAATGGCAAAGACAGCGGCCTTTGAAGCACTATAGGCACAGTCTCCCCCAGCACCAAACCCGTAAATGGCGTTTGAAGATGTATTGACGATTCGGCCGTACTTCTGTTTCGCCATCCAAGGGTAGCATGCACTGGTCATCAGTGTTGTTCCAAGAGTGGCAATTTCAAGCACTCTCATAAAAGCACCGGCATCAACATCGTCATGTGGTGACATCTTGCCAGCAATCCCAGCGTTGTTTATCAGGATGTCAATAGTGCCAAACTCCTTCACGGTATCAGCGACAATTGCCTTGGCTGCAGCCGCAGAAGAGACATCGTGGCCATCTGCAATTGCAATGCCACCGGCAGCCTTGATCTCGTCCACGACAGCTTCGGCGCGAGCACTGGTCCCAGGCTGTCCGTCTAGAGTACCACCATAGTCATTGACGACGACCTTGGCCCCTCTGCGTGCTAACTCCAGGGCGTAAAGCCGACCCAACCCCCCGCCAGCGCCGGTGACGATTGCAACTCTTCCTCGAACAGACATGATGAGGTCAGCTTGATGATCCTGCCGGCCGGGCTTGAGCGCGATATCAGGTCTCAAAGAAGCACCCAAGCAATTAACCCAGCACCAGCTTAGTATCCAGCAATGCGTTCAGGGAAGCCAACCTAGGTTTGCTAGCTCCGCACAGCTGAATCCACGACAGGAGGGGACCGGTAGATCTTCCAGGTGAGGTCTGTCGCTATGAGCTTGAGAAGCAGCAGTTGACCTTCCGCCTACCAGGAGATGTGCAGTCTCATCATTTAAGATTTCATACGACGACAGATTTGGTCACTTGACCAGCGCCCTGGTTTCGAACATGCCAGGTTGGAGGTCGGATCAAGACGAAACCACGAGGTCTCCGCCCTCTTTTCGGTGGATTTCCGAGAATTTGGTATCAAGCTGCTCGGGTCATCTTTACTGTCCCTGGGGTACAGTGGCAAATATTGTGGGCTCACGGACTATATTCCGGGATAATTCAAAACCAGCATGACCCAAATCAGGCTAGTTACTGCCAAATCCCCACCATCAACGTCGAGCCAATCATAGGGCGCCTACCGACATCCCATGACAAAACCTCGGTCAAGACATTCACGACGCCTGAGAGTTTGGCAATTGGCAATATGTTCCGGTCCAGGTAGTACATGATTTACATGATCATCAAACACGAAAACAGGCGCTAGTCAAGTTTCATCTTCAACCTCTTTTCGATAGCCAGCACCTGTTAGACTAGGCGTATTCCTCACGCAAAGCTTCAAGTTATTCATCCGGCTGCATCTACTTATCTCTTCTTTCGGCGAGAGTGCCAACGTCAATCTCAGCGTCCATGGACTCATGCTTAGAGTCCAGGGTAGGCAACATCTTACCCATCGGCTTCTCAGTTACCATGATCGGGGACAATCCGCTATTGACTGTATATGCGTCTTCGTACGAGGTTCGAATCATCAAAAAGAAATGATTTGACAGAAGAGTTGCCTTGGTGTTTGCAATTAACAGGATATTCCAGTCATTTTCAACCACTTCCAGTTCTCCCGGACTTGTAGAAGTGACGTATACCGCGAATACCTTGTCTATGATGACAGGCTACTAGACCTGAGCCGAGTCATCCCAATAACCTTGGACACGGTCTTTTAAGGTCTTGATATGGAAGCAGACTTTCTGGAGTTACACGACTACAAAGCGGGTCTGATCAGGGCGACAGCACACCTTTGTGGATGCACCACTAGCCCTTTATAGTAAAGGGCTTGGATTCGACCAGCCTGGTATTTTATGAGGAGTCCGACTGCAAGGGCGTTCGGGCCTGATAGGCCGTTGTACAGTTTTGCAGAATCCTTGATCTTAGCCCTGGTATCAGGCCAAAAACGGTTCAAGAAGTGTGGAATATAAGTTGAATACAGGCCGCCCCCCAATGTGGTTCTTGCAAGAAGCTATTGGACTGATCTACTTTTTTGGGCCTACCATAGCTCAAAGTAAGGTGCAAGGCATACCGAAAGATGTATAACGACTTATAGCTGGCGACGGGTGCTCTGGACGGCCATTCCGTCGATACAATTCTTTGTCCCGCCGGACCAGGCTGCGCGCCTCCCCACGGTAATGCCAAGTAGTAGAGCTATACTTCACAGGTCAACCTCTTCGAATATCCAGCCATCGCATTCCCCGTCACATTCGTCGATCAGCAATTCGACCTGCGCGATGCTTCATACAAGCCCCAGAATGCGAAGGACAAGTTTCAAACACGGCCTGTACCCTGGACCGGAGCTGTACAAAAATGCCCCTGTCTCACTCCAGCTAGTCACTCGGCAATATGAGGACGAAAAGTGCCTGAAGGTTTTGGAAAGGATCGAGGCGGTGTTGAAGTCAAAAGTACCTACCTGATATGGCCAAGTCCTCTGGAAAAGTGGGGAAATAACTCGAAATGGACGATGACGCATTTCTATGAGGACAGAATAGAAGTTCCATCTTGGCGGGATATGTGACTGTCTTCTATGTACTTGCTCGATATGCTCTCTTTATCGAACGCTGTTGCACAATAAATGGCAATGCTTTAATGAGCTGCGTAAAATATTCCTTAATAGGACCATGGTCGAATGATGCCTTGTCCATGATTGTCATCGACCATTTCCCGGGGAGGGGATTGCAGTACTGCAACCATTGCTATATGAAGTCTTCTGCGTTACTATGATATGTCGCAGTATTCCAGACGCCTGATTTGGGGAGGACTACTCCTTCTTAACGACTAAGGCGAAAGAGGGTTCATTCTATATAAGTGAGGGCATGTCATCTAGGTTTCTGTCATGGTTTTTAAGTTGGTGCTCACACAAACCAGCGAACACCCTATGGATCTCGATCGAACGGTGAAGGCAACTTCACCCTGCTAGATAGAAACTTCGCTTCACGCTCAGGACTGAGATATGCTACTCTCCCCCGATCTCTTGACTCTGGTCTTTCTTCACTCGGAAGAATATCGAAGTCGAAAATATCCACAGGAATCCCCAAGGATACGTTGGCAGTTGGGACGTTCGCGGTGGCTAGGATGCGGCCCTCGATCGGTGCAGTGGCGAGGAGCATGTAGGCTTGCACGTGCGAAAAGCCAAACCTTTCCAGATGCTCCATTGCATGAGAGGCGGCCTGAATGTAAGAAGTGGTAAGGTCGCTTCGATGTTGGACCCCATTTTTGTCGACCGACAAACCATGAAATACAACTTGCTTGCGATAGAGTGGTTCGGCGGGGCTGGGAATCACTATAGGGATTTTCAGGCATAGCCTCGTAATCCCCCGTTTTAAGACCGAGCATCTGAACGTTGCTATACCCGCCATTTCAATAGCACATGTTGGTTCCCCGTCCCCGAGGGAGAAGTTTAGGTCTCCGATTGACAGGTTTGCTCCTTCAACATATACCGGAAGGTAGATACGAGCTCCCCGGGTCAAGCTCGCAGCATCTATGTTTCCACCTGTCTCTCTGGCGGGTTTTGTTCTCGCACCTGTAGTCTTGATGTCATTGAGCAGCTCGGCATCGAGGTCTTGCCCGACATACGCGCCCAGTTCCACAGGCATCTGTGAGCAGGTGACCCTGTGCGACCGGTACGTCTCGTTAAGCTGATGTTCTCGACTCATCCACGTCGCCAATAACTCTGCTGACGGGGCTGTACCGATCACGCCGCATTGTGGACGGCCACAGAAAGACACGTCCTTGATGTGGCGTGAAGATGCCATTACTCCATCAGAATCCCATATGGTCTTGGCCACCCGTGTGTCGGGTTTGTCGAGTGGTCCGAGGCCAGGATCAATGAGTGAAAGCCCCAGAGCCTGTCAGGGAGTGGTTGGATATCCAGAATGTCCACGCAAAGGACGTCCCCCGGCACAGCCCCTTCAACACGGATTGGGCCCGAGAGATGGTGGTCAGTCTCCCAGCAAAAGTCCAACACGTCGTCCGCGCAGTCGTCATTCGATATGGCATTGCCTGTAAAGTCAAGGTATTCAATTTTAAACACTTCTGACTGCTGGACTGTCGCCACCGGGGGGATGCGACGGTGCCAGCGTGTATGAACATTCTTCTGCATCGACGGTTCGCCATGAGGATCAATCGAGACAAGCGTCCTAAGTTCACGAAAGGAGGATGGCACTGTCTGGTCGAGCGGCATTGGAAGCTGACCCTTTTTGAACAGCTCGGATATGGCCCCGAGGAACGACTCATGCTAGGAGGACTCCTATGTGTCGTCCAGCTGGTGGGTTCCACTGTTCCCATCTTCATTATTGATCGGCTCGGACGAAGACCACTCCTTATCTTCGGGAGCTTTATGCTCATGAGTTGTCATTCCATCAACGCAGCAGTGGTGGGAACGTCATCCCATGACTGGGTAGACCACCAGGCAGCTGCGAAGGCAGGTACGGCCTTTATGTTCATCTTCATGTTCTGCTTTGAGATATCATGGGGCTCAATCGCATGGGCCATTCCCAGTGAGATCTTTCCCTCAGCAATCTGGGCTCAAGGGGTCGCCATGAGTACGTCCTCGAACTGGTTCAACAACTTCATCGTCGGACTCATCCTTCCGGAAATCATTACAGCTGCTCCCTATGGCTCTTTCGCATTGTTTTGCCTGTACTTCGTTCTTGGCCTTGGTCTGGGTCCTCCTTTTCGTCCGCGAGACAAACAGAAAGACGATTGAGCAGTTGAGTGGTTCAGACGCGGGAAGCAGATCCGATGCAGACAACCTGGAAAGAAGCCAAATTCTGTTGGAACTTTTGCAGTAATCCTGGACAGGAGTGTGAAGTTCTGAGCAAGGCTGGCTGTTCTCCTCGTTTTCAAGATGTCAAGAACCACTCCAGTATAAATAAGAGCGCTACTACTGTGGTACACAGGACTGTGACAGTATAGCTTACCTGGTACTTTGGAAGGACTAGTGGTCCGCTCAGGTGGTGTGTAGTCTAATCAAGATTGTCGTCTAAACCTGCTTATTAATCGGATACCTACCCTGCTATAGGTAGGGCGGCGTGACCCCCATGCTTGATTGGGGCGAGCTCGCCATGTGTTACATCCTCTTGGCGGAACTGGTGAGGAGAAAGAAAGAAGCAGCAATCAATAATAATAGCGACGAGACGACACCAGACGAGACTATCCATCTGTGCCTAAGGTATATCCATCCATTCGCTCCCCTATGGCATCAAGTGGACTCCTCGTCTTCCTCATCCTCAAAAACCACCTGTGAACAACACTTTGTCGACTCTCTACAAGTAGACACGTCTCTCCCCCCTCTTGACGACTAGCTGTCAATTTCAGCTGCGCTGTTTCCCCGTATCGACGTTCCGATCTTCCTCTGGCCGCCGCATTCGATCCGCCGAGAACATCCTCCATCTCTCCGCCGCCTCCGTTTCTCTCCCTGCATCTGGCCTCTGCGCAGGCCATTCCGTTCGTTTCCTCTCTCTGCCGTATAATCCTGGCCACGAAGAGTTCGAGGCCCTCGAAGTAAGGCTGCGACCGAGCTTGCGCTTATCCGGTGCACCTCCTTTTCGGCGCCCGATATCCATCCTCCCTATCGCGATGCTTCTACCCAAAGGCGGCGTGACCTGGAAGTCCGCCAAAGCAAGATTACCACCATGGAGAGCTGTATTAATGTTTTTGACGCGGACAAGGTTTTTGGTGGCCGTCGCTCTCACCGGCCTGATCGTGTTATTATGGCGGGGAATATCTGTATCAACCCGAGAGATGTCAAAGTATGCGCTCAACCTGTTCTCTGGAACATAAAGACGAAGTTGCTGACCGAACAAACCAGTTACTATTGCTTTGGTCCATCGAAGCCTCCGACTCAAATGTCCATCAATGAAATGGTGGCATGGAATCAGCATTTGCAGACACCCGTGCTGTTCAATCACCACGAACCACTCGAAGTCAACGCGAGCACCATTCAACGCATAGACCTGAATCCCATTGTCTCGACCCCAAGAGCAGTCAGCAATCAAGAACGAGTCCTTATCCTCACGCCGTTGCGAGATGCCGCTCCCTACCTGATCAAATACTTCGATCTCCTTACCGAGCTTACCTATCCTCACGACCTCATCGACCTCGCTTTCCTTGTCGGCGATTCCACCGACGATACTCTGGCGGTGCTCTCGGCCGAGTTGAACCGAATCCAATCGAGGACGGACAAGATTCCTTTCCACAGTGCCACTATTGTCGAGAAGGACTTTGGCACTACATTAAACATGGATGTTGAGACCAGACACGGCTTTGCCGCACAGGGACCCAGAAGGAAAGCCATGGGAAGAGCAAGGAACTATCTTCTGTCCACCGCATTGAAGCCTGAGCATTCTTGGGTCTACTGGCGGGACGTTGATATCGTGGACAGCCCTAAGAAGATCATTGAGGATTTCGTTGCTCATGACAGAGACATTTTGGTGCCGAGTAAGTATTCCGTCCCCCTGGCTATCCCAATGTGCTGGTGTTTACTAACCGTCCACAGATATCTGGTTCCATCGTTATGAGAACGGTCGGGATATTGAGGGCCGTTTTGATTACAATTCATGGATCGAATCGGACAAAGGCCGGCGCCTCTCCTCTACCCTGGACAAAGACATAGTCCTTGCCGAAGGGTACAAGGAGTACGATACCGGCCGAACATACATGGCCCGAATGGGTGATTGGAGAAACAACAAGGATGAAGAGATCCAGCTGGACGGCATCGGTGGTGTAAATATTCTTGTCAAGGCCGATGTGCATAGATCAGGTGGGTTCAAACTGCTCGCAAACGGAGACGGATCACAGCATCTTCGTACTAACAACTTTTCGTGCATAGGCATCAACTTTCCCTGCTACGCGTTCGAAAACCAAGCCGAGACAGAAGGCTTTGCGAAGATGGCCAAAAGAGCAGGCTATCAAGTCGTCGGGCTACCGAATTATGTCGTTTGGGTATGTTGTCTTCCGACTCCTCGTGTTTGGTCCAGTTCTCTTGCTTTTTATGTTGTCGACTGCCTAACAGTATACTGACCTTCTCATCACCAGCACATTGATACAGAAGAAAAACCAGGTAATGCCGCATAAGCAACAAGAATCGGAGAAGTCCCGTCGAAAAAGTCTTGTCCCTTGTTCGCCGATAGGGGCTACGCGATGTTTTTGGACATCGTGTACCCCACCAGATGTCGAGGCTTCTCGAGTATTTACCTTGGGCATACATATACTGGCTCAGTCGCTACGTGGCGGAGCCTATTAATGAACTTCTCCTTTCTGCCTCCGCTATGATAGGTGGGGGTACTCGACGTTTTCAACATAAACAACACCAACATCCTCATCGCCTTCATGAACGGGCTCCCAATCACCAAAATTTGCGGTCGCCCTCCAACCTCATCTCCCGAATTCTATGCGATCTCGAAACTGGTGGATCTTCCCGGCCGGATGGCGAGACGGTTGATGTGATTTCCGAAGTGAAGTGCCGATAACAACTCCAGTCAGTGTGGATGGATGGAGGCCTCAACGTGGCTGGGAAGCCCACATCCTTGTGGTATGGGTTACACGGCAGACAGAGCTTGGGCGTTCAGATGAAAGGAAACCCCGACTCTTGCTGATCTCGTCCGTCGGTTCTGGTCGAGTCGATGCCAAAAATTCGGTCTGGGCGTGATGCGGCGTGATGCGGTGTAATGTGATCTGGACCTGGCCTGGCCCGGCCTGCAAATAGCGTGCTCCCAGGCTTGGGCTGTGGTTTCGGTTTTGGTTTGGTATGACACAAGAAGGCGTTGACCTGGGTGTTACATGGACATACTGTATCTGAATGTTTTCCTCCTGTCTAATACTGCCGGGGGAACCTAATGCGGGTTCTTATGTTCCTTGCCTACCCTGTCTGTATACAGTATACGCGAGTCTGATGCGCATTATGTATGTGATTCAAGTCCCGCGCACAGGCACCTTCCAATTTGCCCTATGATACAGTAGGTCGTGAACCGGTCAGAGTACCTACCCATGAAGGGTCAGATAGTACCTAGAAGCGGGTGTTGGTAATCCAATTCTTCACATCTACTTTCCAGATATATATATATATAATATATTCCTAAGAAAGTGGGATTATATGGAAGGGTTGTCGCGCGTAGGGCGAGTTGCAGCTTGTATCCCCTTCCCATTTATTTATAATACGACCACTTAGACCACGTGGACAACCCAACGCTTCATGGGACCTGCAGAGTGTCTAGACGGAAAGGCAAAAAGTCAATGGAGAAATGAAAGAGAGAGAGAAAAGAGAAAAAGAAAGCGAAAGGGAAAATATGTTCATCAGATTGCCCTCCATCCAATCCATATTGGAAACCTAGCTTAACTCTATCACTGCACTAGAGCTGATCTTCTTGTGGTCGTTGGATCCAAGAGAAATAAGTCACCTGCCTCCTCTCGGGATCTAGAATGTATACGGCCGCCCATGCTGCAAAACCCTTTCTTCCGCTTTTGGCCCATTCTGATTGACGACACAATGGTTCCCTCGATCGGATGAATGTGCTGGTGGTAGCGACGGTGCCTGGGTGGTACAGTGATCTCATAGCCCGTAGAGCCGACTTCTCACACCCGCAAACGAGAAACCGGCAGCTTAGATTCCAAGGCGAAGGGACAACACTCGCCGACTAGAAATTTTCTGCCTGCCTATTCGCTCTTTGGGAAAGCAACATGAGCTGCGTGCTTTCGAATGACGCCGGTAGTGAGGGGAAAAAGAAACAACCTTCCGCACATGACAAGAGAACAGTTCCTCTATTCGGTCCTGAGCTGCTCGGACAAGTACGGGGTTTTAGGGCGCTTGCTGAGAGGCATCTTCGGGCTCTGTTTCCATGGGTCTGGAAAAACTGATGTATATGGCCTGGTGTTGGTTCAATCAAGGTCGATTCCACCATTCTTCCATATTTCCTGATGATGATTGGGCCGCGACAGGCTGGCCGAAAGGCTGAGCGTTGGATTGAGAAACCATGCCAGTGGGCTGCGAAAGAGCTGGGGCAAATGTCGGTGAGATAGGCCGTGGGATAGAAGGTGAGAATGTAGGTGAAAGAGGTTGTGAGAATGTAGGTGAAAGAGGTTGTGAGACCGGTGGAGGAAAGCCTGTCGTGACAGGTTGCATGAGATGTTGCGGCAATGGTTGACTCATGGGCTGGATGGGAGGCGGCGCGAAAGACTGTCCGGTAGCTTGAGGCGCAAAGGGATTGTTGGACTCGTACCCCGTGTAGGCCTGCATTGGGGGGCTGGCAAACGGCTGCAGAGGAGGGCTGGTGTACGGTTGCAATGGCGGGCTCGAGAACGGCGTGGGTTGTTGTGATTGTTGTGAGTCTCCTAATTCAATCAGTTCGGCCATTTTTCCGCCTGGTACTGCGTTCTCGATCGGCTCAATGGAGTCTTCAAGGAAATGAGAAGGCGCGCTGATACTTCTCGAGTGCTGAGCGCTGCTCGGAACGGCAGAGTCCGGACGAGGAGATGCCGTCTGGGACACTGATGCTGTATTGCTTCGACTCGGGACCCCAGATGGATGGTTGTTTTTGATACTTCCACTCCTGCTCACATCCCCACTCCGACTTGAAGTCTGTTGTTCCTCCCAGTTCCGCCGGTGCACCCTGAGAGGTTGCGGCAGGTCTTCATCCCACGTTGATCCGGTTTTGTGGCGTGTGACAGATCTCAAGCCAGATCCTGCAATGACTTCCACACTGGTCCGTCGGCCATCAGGAGATATTGGGCCATCCCAAGCTTCCTGGGGCCTCCAACCGAGGCGTGCATCATTCGCCTCTTGTTGATCTCGTAGAGTGAGAATGGGTCTGTCGACATCTGCTTCCGTCACGTAACTTGCACCAGTGCGTTGGATATCCAATGATCTTGATTCTCTGTTTATCTTCCTTTGTTCGTCATACTCGTCGCGCAGACCTTCCCAGCGCTCGTAGTTCTTCTGCCGTTGTTTATCTCGCTTGTGCTTGACAAAGCCTTTATGGCCCAACCATATTGACCCAAATATCAAAGACGTCATTGTGCTTTTCTCCTGTTTCCTTGTCGCTGCGCTTGTTGCAAGGCACAGAGGCCGGCGTGTAGAGAGATGGAGAGGGAGATTGCCAATTGCAAACTCAAGCTGCGCGAAAAGGACGATAGGACAAGAAGGATTTTACAGATGCCTCATGTAAAGTCCTAGATACTGCGGCCTGCTAATAGATATGTTCGATTGACGTCTTCGCAGGCAGAACGGGTGAATGACCTCGTTGTGGGGCGGTAAGTGCTAGATCAATGAAGGCAGAGTCGCAGGCGGTGTGCGAAAGATGGCCAAAGGATAGAAGCATATACAGCTATGGTCAGCCGTCTTGAGAGAAAGTTAAGGTCCGTACAGGGAACATGAGCGGCAAAATGCAAGATGAGAGTGTAGAGCAAGAAGAATGATAAGTGGGATAAGCCGAGTTGTATGAATGATAGATGGATGATAGACAGATGCCGGGCGAATCTTCCAAAGCGAGGACGAGGGTCCTAGCTTCCAGACCACTTCCGCTCAAGGCGCATGAACAACGCCCACGGCGGAGACATGATGCTAACTAGTCCTTAGCAAGTAGAGCCTGCGATAACGAGCTCAAGCACGCGAGCGACAGAAGAATCGCCGTGGGCGTGCTGCGTCTGTTGTTTCTTCGGTTCTGGGTTAAGCAGCCGAATCTTTGAAGAATCTAGGCCAGCAAGTGTGAGCAGCTACAGTATTGATTCGTTGTCTGTTACAATTACTGCTGTGATTGTGTCCTGGTTGATCCGCTTTTTGTGCCAGTTATTCCCACTTGTACAGTAGTAAAAGTACCTACCTACGTAGTTTACCACCAAGTGGTGATTGCAAGAAGACATGCGCCGCGATGATGCCGGCGGTCGCCCGGTCAAGTCCATCGAAGCACGGTAGACTTTTTGCTCCGACATTGCTTGAGATTTCCAGGGCGGATGGATGCTTACGAGCCAGGCAGTGGGTTTCGTTCATTGACGCAGCAGTCACCAAGGATGCTCCAATACTATGAATATCTGTAGAGCCTAGAGAACAAGATATGCTGACCTATTGTGTACTGTTCATTCGGCTGTGGTTGCAGCTCAGGAAAGAGGAACATCCGTCTAGAGATTATAACAAGAACTACCTAGTAAGACACACGATCGCCCGCAGTCTGCTCCCCGTTAGGTGCCTCTTGTATCTATTCAAATCTGAGGCAAGCCACAAGGACCATCCTCAAGGTAGGTAGCCGGCCCCTGTAACATACCGTTGCCCACGGGCGCGATAGACCTGGTGAGATCCGAGGGACGGGACAAGCTGCTGACCTAAACAGTAAGAGGGCTCAAGTTGAGACTGCGGAGAAAGACCCAAAAACACTGCTCAGGCCACCACTATTCACGCTTCAAGTCATGCCAGTGCACTCATTCAATGGCACGCAAAATAAGATATATTACTTGATCGTGCCCTTTGATTAATTGCTATACTTCCTGTTGGTCCAACCCACAAATATGGCTCCTTTCCTCAAATCCAAAGGGTCCGTATGGAATCCCCGAGTAAGCGGACCCTACCGAATCCTGTGATTTACTCGAGTCACTGACCTGCCTTCAGACAGTTACCGCGCCCATCGCCGCCGTCGTCATGGCCGGCCTCCTCTATACCTACTCCGTAACCTCCATTCGAGCGGCAAAGAGAAACGCGAGACTGCACCGAGAAGCAGATGGTGGCCAGCTTGACATGCGCCGCGAGAGCTTACGGAGACACGGCGTTCTAGACCCGGTCGAGGGCACAGGTGGCGTCGAACTCTTTAGAGACGCAAAAGCCGAAGAGAAGCAAGAGTCGAAATATTTGACCGACAAACAAGCAAAACCGCTGGGCTCGGAGCAGAAGGAAGAAGTAGGGTCGCCCCGGACGGACAACGAGGGGGCGCTGGATGCCTATCGTGGCCGTCGTGGCTTGAAGAAGCTCAAGGATGAACACTCAAGAGAATAGTGCAAGGCGTAAGCGGGCGTCAAAGTCAAACTTTTGTGGCAGTGGTTGTCCGGATGCAGGCGATTGTGGTCATCTCACTTTTCACCAGTTGACCTTCAGCTGCCGTACGAGGAGCCTTCTTACTCCGGACCCTGAAGTCATAAGCCTGTGTTGGCAGCCACGAGGCACCAAAAAGACAATGGAGGGTTTTCAGCATTCCAGACTGTGGACTCCAAGACACTGAGCACCATTTGGCCCTTCCATCCGGCTAGAATCTCTCCGCTCTGGCAAAATCGGGAATCTCGCAGAAGCTATAGCAGGCCACGATGGCCGCTCAATGGCAGAGGCACCGGTCTCAATGCTCCAGTACAGTGACAGTTTGTGAGGTTGTTCTGCTGACCACTAGGTTGCATTGGCCCATTGCCTCCAGTACAGGCTCACGATGGCTTGTACATATCAAAGGGCCGGCATCGAGAATCTTTTACCATGAGGGCACGGCAGCAAAAGACCTGCGAAAGAGCCATGCTGCCCGTCTCTGAGGGCACAATAACTCCTACAACAGGATCTGTATGGGTAGTGCCGAAAATGCAGGACAGTTTCGAAGCCTTGCCGGTTATCGATTGGAGTCTCCTAATGAGGCTCGTGCCTGCACAATATATTTGTTCTATGGGCAGAAAAGTCAAACAGCAGCCCATGCCCTAGCCCTCCTGGTTAGAGGCGTCTCGGAATGGCAATTGCTGCTATGTCGTATCCCAATACTCTTAACTACCGTCCTGTTCAACGCAGTTCTTCTTCAGCCCGCAGGATTCCGTGGCCAGAGATGGGATGACCCGGAACTCGGAGTGCAAGAGCATGGAGAAAGATAACCACACCACAGCTCATCTCCACCGAGTTGGCCATGGTTGTTGTTTATTTCAATATCCGAACTTCGCCCATACAAGGTATGTGCACTTATGGAACCCACGCCCCTTCCGGATGCTGGAGAGTTACAGGTGGACCGCCACTACTCGCTACTCACTCCTAACGGTCTTTGTCCACGTCATTTCAGCCCACGCGGACTAGATTTTGACCAGGGTTTCACAAGGGACGATCGAGAATTACGGCATCCAAAATATCCAGTACTGGCCTCTCGTTTATCTCAACCACGTAAAATCGGTTATGGGAGTGAACGAATCGATCAGACAGTCTTCCCAGTTCATCTTCGTCTGGTGTGATCAAGCTTTCATCCATGGGATTACGAAGGTGCAAAAGAGACCATCTTGGCAGTACCGGAGCCTTATCAAAGCACGTGACCCACATGCCCCTGGAGAAGGCTTTGATTTCCTCATGACGCTGACAACAACCAATCCAGGGTGTTGATTGACTGGGGGGAATCCGCAAGTCCTTTTTTTCTCTTTTTTTCATGCCCATGGTCCAGATTGGGGTGGCAGATCCTCCTCCTGGAGTTTCGAGGCCGGATGCACTGGATGGTGCCACAGGTTTGCTA
The DNA here is from genome assembly GCA_024611085.1 of Exophiala sp. LBMH1013. Taxonomy (NCBI): domain Eukaryota; kingdom Fungi; phylum Ascomycota; class Eurotiomycetes; order Chaetothyriales; family Herpotrichiellaceae; genus Exophiala; species Exophiala sp. LBMH1013. Next base: position 1,518,053 of record JAMFLB010000009.1, on the reverse strand, counting down.
AGCATGAATGACGTTCCAGGCGCCACGCAACAGGCAATCCTGCACGCCCCGCCTATACCACCGTAGTATACATAGAGTTCGGACTCCTCGCACAATGGATCATATCCTCCCCGACCTCCCCGACCTCCACGTCCTCGGACCTTTCTCTCTGGACATTTTGGACGACCAGTGTGGCTGATATCGATATGTCTGCGCGAAGACCTGCTGCCAGTCGGGGGGCCTCGACGAGGTCCTCGTTCACCGCAACGGGAGATGTTGCCGATGTCGAAACCGAAATGGGACCCTTTGACGACGAGTCCAAAGTGCCTTTTCTGACGTTGAGGACGTTCTTCATGGCTGTCCTGGTGTCATTTGGAGGGTTATGCTTTGGCTTCGATACGGGTAAGACAGGCCCCTCTCACCTTCGCTCCTGAAGGTATAACACAATGTGCGGATTGCTGACTGAATCTCAGGTCAAATATCGGGTTTCCTGGAAATGGAAAACTTCGAGCGTAACTTTGCCGACAAGAGAAATCCGTTGGGTTTCGGAAACGTTCGATCAGGCCTGATCGTCGGCATGGTGAGTTGCCTGATCTCTAGCCCATGCGAGACACGGAAGTTGACATGAAGCGTGTTAGCTCTCAATCGGCACCCTTTTTGGCGCTCTCATTGCTGGTCCACTCGCCAACAATCGAGTTATCGGTCGGAAGTACTCCATTTGCATCTGGACGGTTGTTTTCTGCGCCGGCGTCGTTGTACAAATCAGCTCCCTCGGTCCACGATGGTATCAAGTCATGATCGGTCGAATCATCGCCGGTTTCGCCATCGGAGGCTTGTCAGTGCTGGTTCCCGCCTATCAAAGCGAATCCAGCCCTCGACACGTCCGAGGTGCTATCGTCTGCTGCTATCAGGTAAGAATTGCCAGACTCTTGACAATCTGCACGTCCCGACTCTTACATTCTTGCGTAGCTCTTCATCACCATGGGTATCCTGATAGCCAACCTGATCAATTTCGGCACTGAAAGGATCCACAACACAGCATCCTGGCGCATTCCCATGGGAATTGGCTATCTGTTTGCCATCGTGCTGGGTATAGGAATTCTATTTTTCCCAGAAACCCCGCGCCACCAATACCGTCATGGTGATATCGCCAAGGCCACCACCAGCATCGCCAAATTCCACGGCGTGTCCGAGCGACATCAAGTTGTCAAAGAGCAACTGGTTGAGATGCAAGAGAAACTCCAGCTCGAACTCGAAGGCGGGAAGCATCCGTGGTATGAAGTGTTTACTGGCCCACGCATGTTATATCGGACCATCCTGGGGATGATTATTCAAGCCCTCCAGCAATTAACAGGCGCCAATTACTTCTTCTACTATGGCACGACCGTCTTCGCCAGTGTTGGCTTGTCGAATTCATACGTGACGCAGATCATTCTGGGCGCAGTCAATGTTGGCACAACATTCCCTGGACTATATTTTGTCGAGAAATTCGGTCGACGCCGTTGTCTCATGGCGGGCGCTGCGTGGATGTTTATCTGCTTCATGATTTTTGCCTCGCTGGGCAAATTTGCGCTTCAGAACGACGACGGCACGAATAACCAGACGATCGGCTACGTGATGATCATCTTTTCATGTCTTTTCATTGCCGCCTTCGCAAGTACCTGGGGCCCGATGGCCTGGGCGGTGACGTCAGAGATATATCCGTCGAGATACAGATCTCAGTGTATTGCGCTGTGTGCGGCCAGCAACTGGATGTTCAATTTGTGAGTGTACCCCAAGAATGATCTTGTGGTTATGGTTGTTGCTGCTTTGGTGGTGGCGACCGAGCGAGTTGTGTCTTTGACTTTGACTCCCTCCCACTGCACAATCTCTTGGCTTTGGTTTCTAACATTTTTACTCTCTTCAGCTTGATCGCCTTCTTCACGCCCTTCATCACAGGCGATATCGGCTTCGCCTACGGTTACGTCTTTGCCGGCTGCAATCTCTTCGCCGTGTTTTTCGTCTACTTCTTCCTGCCTGAAACGTCGGGCCGCTCTCTGGAAGAAATCGACACGATGTTTTTGTTGGAAGTCAAGCCGTGGAAGAGCAGTAAATGGGTCCCGCCCAGAGGCGAGGAGTTGATCACGGCGGACAAATTGAGACTGAACACCGGCGGAAGAGGGATTACCAAGAAACACGAGGCCGGGTTTGGAAATGCAGAACAGCGTGAGACCGTCGGTGGCGTCAGGAGTGGACAAGAGGACTTGCCTCATGTGCCCATCATGTCGAGCCAGCAGTATCCGCCTATGGGTGCTGGAGTTCGAGGGGAGAGCTTTAGAGGACCACAGTGAAATGGACGGAAGAGAACAGAAGAAATTGAAAATAGAGGAGAAGGAACAAAAAGGGTAATAGAGGGTTATATAGGTAATACACTGGCATGGTTGAGGAAACAAGAAATCTTGAATCTGAATCTCTAAATCGGGATTTGACATTGTCCCGTTCATCCCATCTCGGAGTCTCGCGAGGCCCGAGTCACCCGACTTGACTCTCTAGACGGCTATAGCGCCCGACGGCGTCACAGAGACTCGACAGTGCTGTGCGACCAATGTGTGGTTGTTGATAGGGGCAAAGCAAAGGTCGATGTTATACCATGCCATGCCATACCGTGCCATGCCATGCGTCTTTGAAGGATCCCATCCTTGGGCTGTGGGTGAAGCTACTCGTGATCGTGAGCTGAACTGGGATATTGAAAAGACTATTGTCATCACGATGGTCGGCCACAACAACACTACATATATGCATGTAATTCTTGTTGCGGCTGTACTGGTACAGTACCTCCTTGAAGAACGGTGAACGGTGAACGGTGGACGGTGAACAGTGAGCAGTAAACCCTGCTCAAGGTAGTAAGGTAGTAATATAGGTACACACCGAAATAGATCTCTCCGCGTATCGTATCAGTATCAGTATCAGTATCAGTATCAGTATCAGTATCAGTATCAGTATCAGTATCAGTATCAGTATCAGTATCAGTATCAGTATCAGTATCAGTATCAGTATCAGTATCAGTATCAGTATCAGTATCAGTATCAGTATCAGTATCAGTATCAGTATCAGTATCAGTATCAGTATCAGTATCAGTATCAGTATCAGTATCAGTATCAGTATCAGTATCAGTATCAGTATCAGTATCAGTATCAGTATCAGTATCATTTATCACGCATCAGACTTCTCAACCCGTCTCAGCCATCGCAAAACATCACCAACCAAATACAAACTGCCAGCGATACAGATCGGTCCCTGGTCCCCCGCAATCTCGACAGCCCTTTTCACCGCGTCTTCCACGCGTCCGTCACCACCGACTTCAACCACACCAGAAGTGAAGTCGCGCACGATATCCGCTAGCTCTGCGGCGTCCATGCTCTTGACCCACGGCATGCCGTCCACGGGGCCGAAGGAGCAGGTGATGACGCGGTCTGAGGGGTTCAGCAGGATGGATAGCATGGATCGGATGTCTTTGTCTTTTTTTGCGGCTAGGACCCATGTCACTGGACTGAGATTTAGGTTTGGATTTGGATTTGAATTGGTAGAGGTAGAGGTGGAGGTGGAGGTGGAGGTACCTTGAGAGGTAGAAGTGGAGGTAGACTGAGAGGTGGAAGTAGATTGAGAGGTGGAAGTAGACTGAGACTGAGACTGAGACTGAGACTGACTTCGGAGATGGGAGTTGACATACGCGGCCAATGCGTGTGCTGATTGAGGGTTATGCGCACCGTCGAGGAGGACTTTGATGGTATCGCCATCACCACCACCGCCACCACCACCACCACGTCTATTCGTGACTGTGGGTGGTAGAGTAAGCCACTCTAGACGGCCGCGAAGGGAAGACTGAGCCGTCTTAATGAGTGATGGGAGGGAATGTGTGATTTTCCCAAGATGTTCCTCAACCGTAGATGTCGATGTTGATGCTGATGCTGATGTTGATGCTGGTGTTGATGTTGATGTTGATGTTGATGTTGATGTTGATGTTGGTGACACGCATCGAGATTTCACCAATTGCTCGTCTGCCGCGTAAAATGCCGTCAACGCCGTCACAAGATTCTGATACTGATGTTGCGCCAACCCGAGCCGAGCAACACCGCCATCAGCATCAGCATCACCAAGAATCCTTTTCTCCTGTTCCTCAGATAAGGAGAATAGCAACTCTGGAGTTTCCTTTCCTTTTCCTTCTTCTGCTCTTGAAGTGGGTGGACTTCCTTCTTCTTCTTCTGCTTCTTCTTTGTCTTGATTCCCATCCATTCCCTTATTAACCTCCCTCAACACCCTCGCAACCACATCAAGCACAATAGCGTCATTACTCGGATCAACAACGACAGGAACCCCGCGTTTAAAAATCCCCGCCTTCTCCCCTGCAACAGCTTCCACACTCCCGCCCAGGAACTCAGTATGATCCAACCCGACTTTAGTCAGCACACTGACCAAGACGTCCTGCGGCCTGAGGACATTCGTCGCGTCAAGCCGCCCACCAAGCCCACACTCGACGACGGCGACATCGACGTTGGAGCTCGTAAACAGCTGAAACGCCGTGGCTGTGAGGATCTCAAATTCGGATGCTGTATCGACACCGGCAGCCCGATCAACACCCGCACCCGAATTCGTATCTGCCGTGCCGGCGTCCAACGCTTTAACCCGCCGTTCAACAGCCAGAAACTGCTCGCGGTCCACGACCTTCTGGTCCAACGTGATACAGTCCCATCTGTCGACCAGGTGGGGCGAAGTGAAGCGCCCGACGCGGTATCCTGAAGCCGAGAGGAATGTGGAGATCAGTGCGGCGACGCTGCCTTTGCCGTTGGTGCCTGCTATGTGGATTGCTTTCCAGGGGAGAGTCGGGTGTTGTGCGAACAGGGGCGCGAGAAGGCGTGAAATTCGTTGGAGGCCGAGATTGATCATTTCGCTTCACTTCACTTCACTTTGCTTTTCTTTTCGTTCTTTTTCGTGGAATTGGAAACGGAAATTGACACCGTGAAATGGTGTTCGTGATGAAATGCGCTATGGCATGGCGGTGTCAGTATATAGATGTATGTAGATGCAGGTTCAGATCCGTCAGGCTGTGTGGCTTAGAGAGATTCTTCTTGGCCATGCGTGGATAGAGATGAATTCAGTGGTGTCACTTGTTACTGGGGATATTTCATCGTTGAAACCTTCGAAGCATTGAAGATGGATATGGGTCGAAGGATGGACCTAGCCTTTTAGCACAACATGGACTCGTCCTGGGCATACCGATGGTCGCGCAAGATATTAATCAAAGTTACTCGGTATACAATAGAAGATCAAGTCCCAAGATGGCTGTCGAAGGAATAAATTATCTGGCTGCGGAGTGACCAATCAATGTTCATCGCTGGTTTGACGAGGCTGACGAATCGTAGGACACCCTAGACCACGGCTTACAAAATCACATGTCTTTCAGATACATGAATCTGCGGCAGACTGTTTGAGATATGTGATTCTGCAGCTTAGATATGACCCTGGATAGTCATCTCTACATAGAGACAACGCTATCTGCTAATGATAAGGTAGGCTACCAGCATGACCAAGTATACGCCTTGCTGAACGTGATATTGATATTTTGAAGAGACCCAAAATCCCCGGCTCATGCTCCTTTCAGGACTACGCACCCAGCCCTAAATGCCTTCGTATCGACAAGTACCGCTCATACGTAAACAGCTTCAGCTCAATCTTCATATGGCTCCACCAGGCTTGAACGAAAGGCCAGATATTTCTGGGATTGAGCAACCCGCCTTGTCGACGGATCTTCTCCTTTTCTTCCTCCCAGACCGTGAGACTGGCGTACCTTGCCAGAATCATCATCGGGCGCAGTGGTTGTTTCGAGCCCAGGGACTCGTCCAAGCTCCGAGTGAGGTCGTTTGTTTTCAAAATCAGCAGGATAATTCGAGGGACATGTCCCAACAGCTGGACGAGCTGCTGAATCAGGTCTTCGCCAAACACTTCAGTAATGGCTTCCTTCTCATGAGAATCGCGCAACGAGGTGGTCAACTTTTTGCTTTTCAAGACTCGATAATCGCGGCCGGTGATGGCCGAGGCAAACAGAGGGAATTGCTCGTCGGTGACGCCGGCCACTTCGTACGCGTATTTCCGCATCTCGGCTTCGTCGGCGTTGATGACGGCCAGCCATAACTTGGCATAGTCGTGCCTGAGCTTTTTGTCCGGCATGCGATAGAGCCCGTGGTCATAAAGAATGACATCGAAGTTGTAGGGGTATCTTCTGTGCGGGTTGTGTCGGATGGCTAGATTGCCTCCATGCGGGTCGCAATGTAGAGGCGCACCGTTCTGGAAGATCATGACATTGAAGATCCGGGCGAGGGCCGCCGACACTTCTTCCCTCGAGATATTGTGCTGGTCGAAATACGGCCAATTGTCCACTCTCGCTCCCGTCACATAGTCCATGATTAGGATGCGTCGTCGCGCCGATATCACTTTCGGGATGATGACGGGTAAGTTGGTATGTCTTTCAAAGTACTCCTTTGCTTTCATGGCGTTGGATCCTTCCAGGCTGAAATCCAGTTCTTGTGGTAAAGAGAAATCCATCTCATTACTGAGCCATTCCATATCGTATTCTGGAAACGCCCTCTTCAACGTGCGGAAAGTGAATCTCGTCAGGGCCAGGTCGAGCGGCACCCACTCCTCCAAACTCGGATGTTGGACCTTGACCGCCACCTTTTGATCCGAGTTTTTCAGTCTGGCGATATGGACCTGGGCCAACGAAGCCGCTCCGATGGGCTCCTTGGTGAATTCATCGAAATCATCTTCTATCCGATGCCCCATGTCGCGTAGGTACATGTCTTGTATCGATTCGAAGGACGACACGGGGCATTTGTCCTGCAAGGGGATAAATGTGTCGGTCCACTCCGTCGGCAAGAGATATCCCATTGACGACAAGTGTTGCCCGAGCTTGATGAATATAGAGCCGTTTTTCTCCAGCACTTTCAACGTCCGTTCGGCGCAGCGTTTATGACAGGCTTTGAGGATGGCGGACTCCTGTTCGGGGTCGTCTAGGTGTTGTTTGAGCGTGACTCGGTAGCTGGTCGACATGTTAGCGATCCCAACCGTTGTGTTTCTGAGGGCTCCATACTCATTTATGCACACTGCCAGAGTGGTGACCACTCGACCTGTTCTTTCTGCAGCCAGCCAACCATGCCTGATATCATCGCCGAAAAATAACAGGCTGGCTCCCAGTCCACCGCCAGCGGCAGCCCAAATGACTCCCCTGCGCGGTCTGACAATCTTCACCGGCCTCTGGGAAGAGCTATATCCTCGCCGTGAGCCTTGTCGGGGAGGTTGTGAGTTTTTGCAGCGGGCGCATGTCCAGATGGCGCCACCCCGCCGGAAGGCGCTGGGATTGAGTCGCATTGGCGCAGAGAGGGTTATAAAGGTGACATGGAGAGGCGAGGTGGTGACAAAGCCAGGAAGAGGGACTGTTAAGGACAGGTCGAAAAGGGAGCCGTTGACAAAGTGGAGGATTAGATGGGCTGATAGAACTATCAGTAAATAATATCAGCAGACCGAATAGAACAAAATAGAGGCCATCGGATGGCGTACCGCTACAGAAACACTTTTACTGTATGGCGATGGTCGGCACGCCGTCTCCCGCGCCGAATTTTACATTCCAGCCAAGTGACGCCGCACCCTGTCGCGACTCTATACAAACAGTGCCTGACTTGACTTGACCTGCAGACCAACTTTCCCACACCGAATGATCCAGATCCTATCTAAATGTCTCGTATCCAGATCATGTGTCATTCTATACTCATCCAGCCTACAATTCACACTCTCTCATCAATCATCCTCGGACCGACCACTGGGTGTCCAGCCTAGCCCTCCCGTTCCCTTATCAACTCACGGCCATCCAATCTGACCCGCTGAACTATCGTCGGCCGTCGCATATGTAAATACTCGGCGAGAAAGCTCTTTGTCTGAATCTTGACCCTTTCGCGCCCTTGGTATCCCATCTGGAGATACAACAGCTCGCCCTCGGGACTGGCCTCGATCCAACAAGGCAGCATCAGGGCATCAGCGACATCGTTTCCCCACTGCATCATCATCCTCCCGCACCCTTTGCCCTGATACTCCGGGTCAGTGAAGAGGAGGAAACACAAGACATGACCCTCGCGACACTCACGCCGGCGACGAGCGAGGAAGTCGGCCATGAGGGACGCGGCGTCGATACGTTCCTGTTTCGTTTCCAGGTATGAGAATGCTGGTTCTTGAAGTGCTTCCCGGGCTGCCTTGTCGCCAGCAGCACCACTATCGTTCTGCACCTCCTTCTGCACCTCCTTCGGCATCACATAGGTAGGATAGATCTTCCAATTACTAGCGCAAACGATTCGGTTCCTCGTCTCCGTCCCCACAGCGTACCCCCTTTCATCTAGGAGGTCGACCTGGACATGGGCATCAAGATCTTCAATCTTGAGAAACACATCGGCCGGATCATTCTGCATGCCGCTGAGAAGCTGTTTCTTAGCATAGGCATAGGAGGCGGGTGACTCGCGGCCGAAAAAGACATTGGCCAATTCGACTTTGCGGAACGATCTGAACAGGACGGGCACGATGGTGTCGAGGTCTTTTGGCTCGACTCGAGATAGGACGAGACGCATGGCTTGATCTGTCTCTTTTTTCTTGTTCTTTTTGGGGAAAGTGTTGGAGTGGGAGGAGACGCGCGCTGTAACACTGTTTAACGTAGGTATACAGTATACAGTATGAGAGATACAGTATAGAGAGACAGTATACAGTATAGAGAGATGACTGGCTGTGTCGTGCAAGCAACGTAAGGTCGCTTATCTAACAAAATCTGACTTGAAGCGCTGATGGTAGTTCTTATACCAAGAGTTCAGACTGTAGAAGAGTAAGGTAGGATGTTGAATGGATACCTACCTATACGTACCTACCTATATATGTGTCCGTCTGAAACGGTATCACCACTAACGAATAGGGGCCGGTATGCGCTTCTCAAACACTGCATGGCAGCAGTCCACCTAGTTGGTGTCTTCTAAGGTGTAGGGTCGACGTAGTGTATGTGATAGAATGCCACCCTACCTCACCTTTCCTGCCTAATTTGGACATTCGGGATGCCTTCATCACTGCATCATACATCATATCTGTCAGATCTATAATGTGTAAGGTGTAAGATGTAAGATGTAAAGTATCTAGTTCTCCAAGCTTACGCGTACCTTACTGATTACCTTAGCCTAGACACCCCCAGGAAAGACGACCCTCTGGGTAGGAGATGAGACGGAGGTGGAACAAACCGTGTAGAGAAGAGCGGTACGTTATGACTCAAAATCAGGCTTGCTGGTTCATGCTTTATACTTTTATATTCTATGCTTTCTTTCCAGTCCATGTTCAATGTCCCATTTTTTTTGGTGGTAGTAGTCATGGCGTTTGAATGCCTTGATATGACCCCACCTATGTATGCTGATGCCGAAGCTATGCGAATGCCATCATGGGGCGAATTTCCTTCCCTCCTTATTTCGTGATATCAGATCCTTGGTCTGGTAATCCATCGTAATTTCGTCAAAAAGAGAGACAACAAACGTGACCGAGTTCGGAGACTGAAAGAAGACGAGAAGAGAAGGCCAGTCCAAATCTGGCTTTCAAACCATTGAGAAATGGATCCCCCATGGCTAATTGTGCTGCTTGGCTATAATCTCAAGGCTAGTCATTGTCGTTTGTGTCGCGAAAACGAAGACGAGGGCAGAAACCATCGTATCCATGCTTCCCTGAAGCTCGGAAAGGATCTTTCTTGATTTTGTTGTGCGTCTTCTTGGGCGACTTGTCAAAAGCCGCGTTAGACCCTCATTCGAGTCAATGTCAAGATGGGGGCAATCTAGTTCAACCACCATTGGATACCGCTGACCCGGCCATCACCGGTTCCGTCGGTGATGGCGGTGAACAGAGCGTCAGTGCAGTCGATGGCGCGGTCAACACAACCCATGCACTTATCGCCGACTTTGGCCTGGACGGTGGTGCCGGAGGTCGGGTTGAGCAGAGTTACGGAGCGGCCACAGTACGGGTTACTGTTGGAGGCACTGCCCATGAAGCCGACAGGAAGGGCGATTTGCAGATCACTGCTGGTGTCTACGTCCCAGCCGCATGCACCAAGACCTGGGAGACAAGTTAGGATATGGTCAAATTAAAAGACGAACATTCAAACTTACCTCCATCCCAGTGAGTCACGTCACCGACACAAGCGTCTCCTTCGCCTTCGCAGGTACCGCTGGCCGAGGCGGTGACGTCCTTGGTGCTCGAAGTCGATGACTGTGTGGCGGGAGCGGCGGAGGTGGAAGAAACTGCGACAACGACGGATGACGACGAAGCAGGGGCTGAAGATGCAACAGCTTCAGACGAGACTGGGGCGGCGACGGTTGCAAAGGTCGATGGAGTTGCGCTGGTCTGGGCGAAGACGGCAGCTGGGGTCTCGCTGGTGATGCTGGTGGTAGGAGCAGCGACCTCGACCGGAGATTCGGTGGTGGTGGGAACCACTGCGACAGGGGCGGGAGTAGTCGTGGTGGTGCTGGCGACGACTTCGACGGGAGCTGCTGAGGTGGTGGGAGCTGCCGTGGGATCAACCCAGACGGTGGTGGTTTCGTCGACGGTCACCCAGACGACTTCGGTGTGGGTGTGCAAGGCACGCTCGTCCAGCATGGGAGCGGCCAATGCCAAAGGAGCGAGCAGCGAGGCTGCGAGGATGATGTTCTTGAGAACAGCCATTTCGATTGAGTGTGAGGTTGAAGCTTGATAAGCTTGTGGTGGTGGTGCCGGTGGGTGAGTTGCGAAGGACTGGAGATCTGGCTCAACAGCAGATGATGGTACTGTGGTATGGAACGTGAAGACACTGAGATCTAAGCTCGAAGTGACTCAATCACTGAGGCAAGGAGTGGTCTGGTTGTCGCGATGACAAGCTTGTGGTTGTGGGTGGGTGAGTGGTAAGGACGGGAAAGGAGGACGTCAAGTCGAACTCCTGGTGAGATGTGCAAAGGAAGGGCACTGAAAGGGAATGTAAGAGAGCGAAAGCAGACAAAGAGAGAGTAAGTAGATAAAGGAATGAGAATAGCAGCAGGATGAAGTATGGATGGAAAGGAACGGATGGAGGAATTTTTCTCGGCGATGCAAGGAACAAAGAACGGATGGTGATGGCGATGGAGATGGAGATGGAAATGGAGATGCAGATGCAGATGGCGATGGCATGTCTGTCTAGGCCCAGTGCCTTGCATTTCCCAAGCAAAACTGTGCCTATGGGTGCCTGTAGGTGCCTGAACAGCCAGTGCCCGTGCCTGGAAGGGGTTGGCGGTGGACCATGCCTGGCCATCCTCATCCTCATCCTCATCCCTTTCCCCAGTCTTTTCTGTCAATTCTGCAATGGAGCCCCTGGCTAGGGGAGTGAGTGCCTGTTAGGTGCCTGGTAGGTGTGTAGGTGCCTGGTGGGTGCCCGGAAGGTGTCCGGCATGCTTGATGTCTGGTGCGTGTAACTCTGGATCCAGGGGCGAGGATGCAACCGAACCAAACAGCGACGAGGATGAAAGCCCAAGGATTCACCGTCCCAGTCACGGCATGAATCCATCCACCAAAATGGCACCCGGATCCAGTGTAGACATGCTTTCCTCTCCATTTCTATCGCCATCTCATCCTCCACCTCATCCTCCACCGCATCCTCCATCAGATCCTCTCTCTTGCATCTTTCTGTCTGTCTGCATCCCCGATTCGTCCCTCGCCAACCGCCACACAACGTGTCATTCAGGAACAGGATCAAGACCAGGAACAGCCGAACTTGAAGTCGCAGTCCCTCTCGCCAGTCTAATCCTCAATTGTTCAAGTGGTGACCAGCTTTGCTCCTGTGCCTGACGGGTCGGTCCTCCATCCTTATCCTCCATCCTCCATCCTCATCCTCCGTCGGTCTCAACCTCAACCTCAACCTCAACCACTCATGTCTGTATACACATACTAGTCGGCGGTGAAATGAATGTTGAATGGGACTGGGATGCAAAATGCTGGACAAATAGTAGTACACAGTACAGACCCTGCAGCGCACGTACATGTGTTGGTCTCACCCTCATCCACAACCACAACCACATTCGTGGCCCCCAAGCTGTCCTCTGCATCCGTAACATACCGCAGCACAAGAAAGAAGGCCCATCAACGGCACACATGCAGTGATTGAAGTCGTCACTCACTCATCCGCCGTGCCCAGTTCTGCGCAAAACACCTAGTGTTGGTTAGTTTACCTGATATCCGGTCTCGACTCAACCCATACTGTGTGTGATAGTTCTGTTGCGATGGCAAACCAGACCCTCGATGGGAGGATAGCTGACCTGGTCTACCTTATTTGCGGCTAGGTCTCTTGGCGTGTAGCGTCTCTAGAATAGGCTTAGCTTAGTAGTAATATACTAGCCTATTTAGGATTAGCTCTAAATTTACGCTAATCGGCTTTTATCTAAAAGTATAGTTCTATATACTTTAAAACTCTCCTTAAACTAACTAATAAGTACGTTATCCTACCTCTACCTTTTCCTTAGTATTTTAGTATTCGTTATTATTTAATAATAGTATAATAATCGTTAGAGGATATACGGGCTTCTTTTTCTATCGAAATCGATAGAAAAGAGCTTACGGATATTAATTCTCTCTTATATAAGAATTCTATATAGATTCTTATTCGAGTCTCTAAAGTAAGATAAAAATAAAGTAGAAATAATAATAAATCTAAAATATCGAGACGGTAAGTTCTTTAGAAGTACTTCTACTAACTTTAATATAGGCTTTTTTCTTAAGTTCTAGTTATAGGATACGAAAAACCGAATTATTCTTATAGCTAAACGGGTATCTAGATACCCTTAAGTAGTAAGTATTTATTATATACTTATACTAGGTCGGGTACTAACTAAGTACTTAGAAACCGGCCCTTCTACTACGTATACTCTATATTCGGGCGAGTCGAGTTATCCTTAGTACGGGTAAGTACTTCTTAAGTACTACCTATCGGAAGATCTATATACTTATAAAGTACTTTAGCGTACGACTATCGCTAAAGAAAAACCTACTTTAATATCTTAAGAGATACCTAGATAAGTAAGTACTTTATAGATATCTCTAGGGCTATATTAATAAAGTACTTAGGATAGCGGTTATATACGTCTCTCGTCTCTCGAGCCGACCTATACTATAAGTACTTTAAAATAGCTTACTACGCTATTAAAAAAGGGCTAATAAAATACTAGTAACTTATCTTCTATAGTAAATATCTAATAAAGCCTAAGACTAGCCGTACGAAGATAAATATTTACTATATTATTAAGTACTAGAGAAGTACTAAATAGATTATTCTAGTAGATTAATACGAGATCTATCTATCTTCTTTCTTCTAGCTACGTAAGTACTTTTTAAGCTATATTCTAGTATTTCGAGTACTTATAAGTTCCTAGATCCTTTAATACTATTAGAGCTATATAAGTACTTTAAAAGATACTTATATTAGCTAGTATTTATAAGATACTAGTAGCGGTTATATTATCCGAGTATATAAGCTAAGTAGTAGCTCGAGTAATCTAATATAAGTATTTAAACGGTTCGAAAATACTTACGATCTTAATACTAACTAAGTACTTTAGTAATAGTTCTATTACGAACTCTCTTCTAATAACGATTAACTCGAATACTAGTAGATTAGAAAGTTCGTTAGAGTCGTAAGTACTTTTCTAGTAGTTATTTTATAGATATAATATTTTTAGAAGTACTAATAAAGCTCTTTAGCTTTATTAGCTTTAGTACTAAGAACGATAATAATATTAAAGTTATTTTAGACTTCGAGGACGATAATAATATTAAAGTTATTTTAGGCTTCGAGAAAGAATTACTTTTATAAGTACTTTTTATCTAAGAGTCTTTTAAAGTACTTATATATCTCGTAGAAAGAATAAATTAAAGATTAAATCTTAAGATAATAACGAAATAATTATATAAGTATTTCGTTAGCTCTTTATTACGAATCGCTCCGTAAGGTTACGAGTTCGATTAGGGTTTCTAATTAGTAAAAGATAGAATAAAGTATTCTAGTAGACTTAAGAGTAAGTTAGAACGAAAACTATTAACTAAAGATATAGTCTAGCTTATAAATAAAGTTAACTACGAGAGAACTATAAAATACTATAGAAGTTTAACGACTATATAGATATAGAAGACTCGTAGTACTATATTATTATATTACTCTATTCTATTATAATATTATAATAATATAACTAGGAATTACTTCTTTTAGAAGTTACGTATTATATCTATTTTCTATATATTTATTTCTTTAATAATTCTTTCTAATACTCTAGTTAGATATTATATATCTATATTCTTATATAAATCCTAATACTTTTCTCTCTCTTAGACCTAATAACGACCTTAACGTACTTAAGATATATTATCTTTAACGTTTCTTTTTCTTTCTTCTTTTATAGCTAACTATATAGAAATTTCGTATTAAGAAGTCTCGATTTTATAAATTCTTAAAGTCTTTAAAGAGTTAGCTATAGCGCCTAATTAAACTTATTAACGCGATTTCGGTCCCTAAGAATATCGCGATAGTAGTCTATTTCGAGTATATATTTTATAGAGCGGTTTATTATTATAATAAAGAGCTATCTATAAAATATACTAAGTATTTACGATATTAACGGTTTTATAATAGAATCTTCTCTCTAGAAGAGTTTTAAGAAGTTAGCGAATAAAAGAAACGTTTATAAGAAAGGTCTTAGACTAAATAATATAAGATTATCTAGTTATAATAATTATTAGTCGAGACTAAGAAAAAAGACTTTTCTCTTTAGAATTTAATAGCGAAATTAGATAAGCGGTCTAATCGAATATTAAAGCGCGAAATATAAGCGCTTAATATACTCGAGAATTTTAGTAACGAATAGTTACTAATCTTTACTAACGATAATTTTATTTTCTCTAAAGTCTTTATAATTAATTCGATTAATTAAAATATTATTTTTAAAATAATTAAGAAGTTTCTAAATAAGATTTTTTTTAGTTCTTAAATATTTTCTAAATTATCGTATTCTAATTATTTAACTAGATAATATAATTATTCGTTAATAAATTAGTAGTCTATAATCTTTTCGATTTTATAGCGTAATTTTTAGATTTCTTTATCGATTTCTATAAATCTAGATCTAGTATTTATATATAACGATTTTAGTAATAAAATATAAAAGACTAGATAAATCTATATTATTTTTAATAGTTCTAGTTCGAATATTACTAGTCTTAATTTTCTTTTAATTTTATAGAGTCTAAATTTAGTATAATTAAGTTTATTACTTAGTCTTTTTATTTTAATATTTTTTCTATAAAGATAGACTATCTCTTTTTTCTAGAGATCTAGTCTCTTAGATCTTTTTCTATTTATAAATTATATTATTTTTTCTAAAATAAATTTAAGTTTCTTATTAAGCGAATAATATAAGTTTTAGATCTTTATAACTATAAATTACGCTTTTTCTATAATTAGTTTTATCTCTTTTAGATCTCTATTAATTCGCGAATATTTTCCGTAGTTAATATAGAATAGCGATATTTTCGTTACTAAAGTATTATTATTAAAAGCGAATTATATTATTAGTAAAAGAATAATCTAGTTATTCTATTTATAATTTAGATAATATTATAAGTATTATTTAATTATTTAGTTTATTCTTTCTATTTATTTATCTATTTATAGATAATATATCGTCGATAGCTTATATTTAATTCTAAGCTAGTTAATAAGTAATTACTAGAATTATAATTTAAATAATTTATCTCTATTCGAGATAATTTATTTCGATATTCTATATTATAAAAATATTATTTTATTAATTATATATATTAGATCTTCTATATTTAATATCTCTAAGTATAATATTAAGTAAATATATTTTATTAATTTATTCTAGATTACTAATATATTATTATAGAATATACTCGTAAGAGACTTTCTTAATCTTAATAGCTTAGTAATCTAATTTATAGTTATTATCGATTATAATTCTTACGATATCGATAATATCTAAAGTATTTCGTACGATTTATATCTAGTATACTTTATTTTTATATAAATATTATACTTCTATATATAGCTCGTAATATCTTTATATAGTTCTAGCTAAATAAAGTCTCTTATAATAAGTTTAATTATTTTATTTATTTCTAGATATCTCGCGATTCTTTAATCGTATCTTTTCTTAATAATTTATTATCGCTACTTTATAAATAATTTAATATTTATTACTATAATTAATTTATACTCTAGAATATAGTAGATTAGATAATCTTTCTTCTATTTAAGTAGAACTACTAGTTATAATTTTATATCTTTCTTATAATCGCTTCGTCTATTTAGAATATCTACTCTTTCGTTCTCGTTTTCCTAATATAAATAATTCGAAAGTTATATAATATAAGAGTCTCTATCTATTTAATCTATCTATAATTAAGAGTTTTTATCGTTATTTAATATAGTAGATTCTTATAGTTAATATATATCTAAACTAAATATTTTAATTCTTCTAAGTAAACTCTTTATTCTTTTAAGGCCTCTATTATTATAAATAATTCTTTATCGTAAATATTATAGTTAAGCTCTAGTCTAGTTATTTTTCTTAAATAAAAAGTAATAACTTATATCTTTTTATTATTTTCTTTTTAATTTAGCGTTACTTTAATAGCGAAGTCTAAAGCGTTAGTTTCTAGAATTTCTTCTTTTTCTAGATTCTAGATAGCTTATATAGACGCTAAGACTATCTTCTTCTTTAATTCCCTAAAGGCTTTCTTATATTTCTTAGTAAATATAAAGAGTATATCTTTCTTTATTAGATTTATTAATAGTATCGCGAGGCCTAAGAATCCTTCGATATACTTTCGATAGTAATTAATAAGTTCTAGAAAGGCTTATATTTTCTTAATATTTATAGATTCTAGCTATTTCGTAATTAATTTAATCTTATTAGAATTTAATTAGATTCTCTCGATAGATATAATATATTCTAAAAATTTAATAGAATATTTATAGAACTTATATTTACTTAGCTTAATCGATAGATTTATTTTCTATAGTTTCTAAAGTATCTTTCTAATATATTATATATATTCGTTATATATTTTTAAGAAGATAAGTATATTATCTAGATAAATAATAATAAAGTCGTCTAAATATTCGTATAATATATTATTAATAAGTTTTTAGAATATTATTAATATATTTATTAGTTCGAAGAATATAATTAAATATTTATAAAGTCTCTATCTAGTTCGAAAGATAATTTTTTATTTCTCTTTTTTCTTTATATATACTCGATAATAAATATTTTTAATATTAATTACTATAAATTATACGACTTCTAATAATCGATTCTAAAGTTTATCGATTCTCAATAATAAATATTAATTTTTAATAGTAATATCGTTAAATTTTTAATAATTAATATATAGTCGTAATTCTTTATTCTTTTTAGTATAAAGAGAACTCTATATATTATTAGCGATTTCGAGAGTTATATAAACTTCTTTTCTATATACTTTTCGATATATTTCTTAAGAAAATTCTCTTTTCGCTTAAATAAAGATATTAGTTTATTATAGTATATAAATATCTTATCTTTCTCGAATATAATCTTATAATTTTATAGTTAGTATTTCGATAAGACTATTTTATCTTCTCTTTCTTTAAATAATTACTTAAAATCTTAATATTTCGAAAAAAGAGATTAATCCGTACTTATTAGTACTCTTCTTTATAATTATATCTATATAGCTTATACTATATTATATATCTTTAGAGTTAATCGTTTTTTCGTTTTCTTTCTACTATATATTAGAAATTCGAGTATTTCTTTTCTTTAGTTAATTACTAGATTATTTTCTTAAAGCTAGTTTATTTTAAGTATAATATTATACTTTTTTTTTTTTTTTTTTTTTATATTTATTACGCTATTTAAGCTTATCTAAGCTTATAAGGCGAGTCTATCTATCTCTCTATAGTAGGGAAAACCCTCTAGAGAATAAAACCTACTACCCTCTCTTTTCTACCGCCTTTCTTATTCTTCTTACTATTTTTCCGGTCTACTATAGGTAGTACCGAGATTATACCCTCCTTACCGAGGGGTTCCGAGTAGTTCCGAGTTGCTTTAAGCTCTCGTACTTAATTCCCCTAGGCTCCTCCTTAACTAAGGCGGGCGGGTAAAGCTCTACGCGGGAGAGGGGCCGAGAATCTAGGGGCGGGGGCGTAAGTTAGATATTAGGTTTACCTATCGGGAATTACGAGCGGTTACGGCGTTTTTCCCTAGCGTTTATACGCGTATAAGAGTCTTCGCTCCGTAGTAACGCGGCCCGGGCCCTCTATAGTCTTACCTTACCTTATCTTACCTTTTACTTTACTTTACTTTACCTTTAGAGGGTTACGAACGGTTTCTTTCGTCCTTATATCGAGGATAAAACTCTTAGCGATAGATATTCGAGGTATAAATATATCTCCCCCCCCCCCCTATTTTCTTCTTCTCTTATATTATATTTACGCCCTTCTACCCCCCTACCGCCTTTTTCGTCGTCGACGTCGTCGTCTTCGCCGCGGCCTCTTTCTTCTCCTATTATCTTCTTAACTTTCTTTAACTTATCGTAACTCTACGTAGCTATTAAAATATCTCGGGCCGGGCCGTATTTCCGGTTCTCTAGTTATATTTACCTAATTCTTAAGGTAAGTACGCCTAATTACGAGTAGCTAGAATAAGTTATTAATAGTTCCGAAGGACTTACTCGACGCCCGTACTATTCTCGACTAAAGAGACTTAGCCGATAAGTCTCTATTTTAATTTAAAGTAACTAGTAAGTATTCGTCGTAACCCTTTAGTACTCTACTAACTTCGTTAGAGATTTTTATCCTTCGGAAGATAAAGCGTAGCTCGTATAGACTAAGAGATCTATAAACTCGAAAGGTACGTCGGAGTATCTTAGAACCGTTCGTAACTAATCGATATAGCCTACGGAAAGTACGTTACTAGTCGAGGAAAGTTTAAAACGTATATCTTTATTTCCGAGATTAAGAGGGGGGCGTATACGTACTATATCTTTTAATCGAAAGATATCGACTATATATACGCCGTTCTAGATAAGTTACTAGAAATCGCCGTCTCTATTCGTAATAGTTCGTAACTTTTTATTTTAGCTCTAAATATTAAGGTATAACGCCGTATCGCTTAAATTATAGCTAAGAAAAGCCTTCGAGAAGTACGAGCCGTAGAAGTTAACTTTACTATTCGTAAGTCTCGATATCTTATTATTTCTTTTAATAAGGAAGGTAATAGTAATAATAATAACGACGAAGATCCGCTAACTATACCTACTTCTATTCGGTTACGACTAGCTCCGTCTAGCTTAGCTAAACTTTCTCTACCTTCGACTATCTATAGACCTTCTACCCGAGTTTCGACTAGTTTCGCTTTTATAGCCCCTTTTATTTTCCGGTCTTTACGATCGATTTCGAATTTTTCTACTAATATTCTCGACTCTAGTGACGAAGAGGTTCTCCTTACGATTACGAGACGTAACGCCTTAAATAAGAACGTCCTTTCTAGTATTAGCTTAACTAACTCGATTACGAAACGTAGCGCTCTAGACGAAGATAGCTTTTCCGATATCGAGACTAATACTATTACGAAGTAAAAGGCTTCTAAAAAGTATATCCCTTCTAGTATCGCCTCGACTAGTACGATTACGAAGAGGAATACTCTAGACGAAGATAGCTCTTTCGATATCGAGACTAGTCCGGTTATAAAAAGGATAGTCCTTAAGAAGAAAGTCTCTTCTAGTACTAATCTATCTAAGCTAGGCCGTAATTCTTCCCTTTCTATTCTTAATAAAAAGAGAAAGATTACGAAAAGCTATATATACTAGGGCCGTATCGAGCGTCGTAAGCGTAAGCGTAAGAGGGAGGAAAAGAAGCGGTAGAAGTAAGATAGAACTATTCGAGGTTTTTCGTTATTTTTTACTAAGCGTTATATCTAGTCGTAATTAGGCGTTACTTCGTAAGTCGGCTTATAACCTCGAGTAGGTAGCTTTAGGCTATCGGTCTCGCTATAAATAAATATATACTACTATATATTAGTTCTAGAGTAGTTTTCCTCTAAGTCCTCTTACCTATTCGTAGTAGAGGCGCTTTTAACCTTCTATATCGCGCCGCGATAGTTCGTAAGACCTCGTAATCTTATAAGGTATCTTATATCTCCGCTCCTATTTAGTCGGGTAGGCCCTTATAGTATAGGTCCCCCTCGTAATTTATCGTATTCTAGAGAACGTCTTCGGCGCGGGCCTATAACTCTAGGCTAAACTAAGGGAGAAGGTCTATTCTTTAGAGCTAGATCGCTATAGCTCTAGCCCTCTCTAGAGTACCTAGGAGGCTATTATAGTCTTTCTAACCCGAGAGGGCCGTAATCTATATTCTCTTCTCTCTCCTTTCTAGGTAATATCTAATAATATACTTCGTAGTTTATTATAGCTAGTTGTAACTATAGCTAGATAGGGTTCTCGGGACTTTTCTATTAAAGAGGAACGCGTTTAGGCCTATCTTCTTCGTCCTAATTTACGTTATTAGGGATATCGTTACTTTACTTAGCTCTCTATAGAACTTCTTTAGATTACGTATAGTTACGATAAGGGCCGGAGATCTCTTTCTAGATAAGACCGTATCTACGTAGTTCTTCTATCTTCGATTCTAGTCTTTCTTTTCCCTTTTATTTAGGGTACTCTTCTATAATCTATTAGGTTCTTCGAGAGAATTAGGTATTCCGCGGAGAATTTTACTTTCGAAGGGGTTCGGTAGCGCTTCGCGCGCCTATATTAGCTTCCTCTAAGCCGAGGTAGATCTCTATTATAGTATCTATATCCTAGTCGCTAGATATCGTAATCGTATTCTTTCGTATACGGATCTTATAAAGTTATTCGTCGATATTAAGTAGTTCCGTCTAATTTCGTTCGCTACGGTTTTCTTAAGATAGATAGATATCGACGAGATATCTATCTTTCTCTCGAGAGTTAGGCCCGCTACTACCCTATAAGTCTCGATTACGATTCGTAAACCTCTATTCTATATAACTTCGAGGGCTTTCCCGGTAGCTTCCGTTATTAGCCCCGTATCTTTAGATCCGTACTAGACGCTTACGGCGTAACTTAGTATAGGGCGTAGGATCGCGGAGTAAATAAGCCTTACTTTCTAGAATCTCGCGCCCTATATAAACCTCGTAATCCTATCTATTACGACTAGTTACGATTCGTACTTCTTCTTCGTATAATATATATAGACGCTCTACTTTAATTTCGAGTTAATCTAGACCCCTAGGATCCTTACGTAGGGTTTTATATCGCGTTATACCCCGTCGATATTAATTACGGCCGTTATATCGAAGTACTTTAGGTTTTTTACGAAGTAGATAAATTCGTACTTCTTTAGCGTAAACTTCGCCCCGTACTTCTCTATCTACTACTAGTATCTTTAGTAGATTCTCTCTAGTTTCTCGTAGTTACGTTTAGTACTTATACTATACGTTAATAGATTTATATTATTAATAAATCCTAGCGGGGAGATACGTATATCCTCGTTATCTACCGTCTCTAGAAGATCGATAATAAAGAAGAGGAAGATAATAGAGGAAATCGAGAACTCTTAGAGGATACTCTTAGTTACGTCGAAGTACGGTAACTCGCTCTCGAGTAATCGTAGTTATATAGTTCTCTCGTTTAGGAAGCTTTCGATCTATTCTACGAGGCTTATCGAAATCCGCCGCTTTCTTAGGTTATAAAGTAGTCTCGGTCTTAATACGTTATCGTAGGCGCTCGAGATATCTATATAGAGTATCGTAGCTACTCGTAGCTTTCTCGGAAGGTTCTAGATCGTATAGATTTATTCTATAAGTAGCTAGAGGACTATTATCGTAGATCTTCTCTTTCTCGCTCTTATTTATATTTCTAGTAGTAGCCGGTTAGTTTCGGCGAGTTCCGTAAGCCTACGCGTAACTACTATCTCTAGTACTTTCTCGATAGTATTTAGGAGTACTATCGATCGATAGGCTTTTAGTACTATATAGTCTAGCTTATCGGGTTTCCGGAGAATAAGCGTAACCGTCCGTTTCTACTCTCGAGAGTAGTAGCTAAGTCGTAACGCTACGGTAAAGATCTTAGCTAGCTTCGGAGTTATCTACTAGGTAATCGCTTTTAGAACTATATTCGGGATTCCGTCCGGTTCTAGCGTCTTCTTACTTATAACTCTTTATAGAGCGAAGGAAACCTCTTTCTCCTCTATCTAGTCGGGGATATCGAATAGAAGAGGGTATTCCGTTCCGGCGATATTTAATATATCGGCCCGTATTCTTCTCGAGAAGAAGTATCTCCTTAGTAGTTAGAACTTTTCCTAGAGGGTCGTAACCTTAATAGTCTCTCCGTTTTTCTACGTATTCTTTAGTTTAAAGAGCTACGGAAGGATTCTCGCGATTACGGCTCGTTTCGTCTATTTATTTATTCTCTAGAGTCCCTCGAGGATATTTATTACCTTAGCGATTTCGCTTCTAAATAACTTTTATTTCGCTTTTCGAATTACGAATACCTTTCTATTTCTCGTATTCTTTCGGCGCTTATTAGTATACTCGATTCCGTAGCGTAGATATTCGAAATATATTTATTTATATTCTTTTACCGCTCGGCGGTACTTCTCTATCTAGAAGGGACGACTTCTCTTAGTTATCTTTCTCTAAGGTATCGTCGTCTTAATAGCTTTCGTAATCGCTTATATAAGCTCGCTTACGGCTCGATCTATCTTCTTCTTATTATATAGGGTAGAAACGTTAATTTTCCTCTTTTCTAGGTAGCGATAGAGAGAATCGAAGTCGATCTTCTTCTAGTTTCTTATACGGCGAGTTATAATTAGCTCTAGCTAAATATCGATAATTAGCTCGATTAGAAGATAGTTCGAGAATTATACGATATCTCGCCTCGCGTTATATCGTATAATTCTTTCGGCGATTCTTCTAGATATAAATACTAGATTAATTATACTTTCGACTTCCCTTTCGGCCTATATCGTTAGGCCGAGAGAGGTTACGAGGCGTAGCGAGTATTCTTTTACTATATCGAGTAAGGTATCTATCGTCGTATAGAATATTAGCCTAGACGGGCCGTTCTAGTAGGGGTAGTAGAGATTAAAGTCTTCTATTACGACGCTTATAGCGTTTAGTCGTAACTTATTAAGGAGGAGTATAGAGGCGCCGCGAAGAGGAGTATTACGGAAGTACGGACTAGGGTTATAGATATTATAGATATTTATAGGCTTCTACTTTCCGCCTTAATAGATCTAATCGTTTAGAAGTTAGATATATAGATCTTAATTAACTACTTATCTAGTTTAATTCTTTTATTAATATAGTAGTATATTCTCGCTTCTTCTAACTAAGAATAGATAAGATAAAAAGAGGGTCTAGGGCGAGTAGTAACCGGTCGTAACGAAGCGGTTTCTCTATAGTTCCTAGACTACGATAATATCGTACTCGTAGACTCTAGAGTCCTCGAAAAACGGAATTAACGTAGCCTTCTTTTTATAGTTTATATTATACTATAAGATCTTAAGTCGCTTTATACTTATTCGTAGTCTAGCGTATTCTCTTTAAAGCTATCTTTATCGTTATGAACGGTTCCGTTACGGGCTAGCTCGTTATTTCTAGTTCTTTTAGAGAGTAATTTAGTTCTTTCCCTTATAGGGGTTAGAAATATATTACTTACCGTCCTCTTTTCCGACTAGATAGTAGTTTATCTAGAGTCTCTACCCGCTATAGCTAGCGTTATCGATCTTCTCCTCTATCTCTCGGGAGGGCTAGCCCTAGGCTAGCTATACGGCGGAGAGGCTCGTAACTTTCCGTTATCTCTCGCGTCGCTTCTAGATAGAGAGGCTCTATATATTCCTTAAGATTTCGGGCCCTTTATCTTTCTTACGCCTAGATTCTATAGCTTCTATCCTAGGCTCTATAGAGGCCTCTATAAAGTATATATTTATATACGGTTTCGATATCTCGTTTATAGTCTCGGATAGAGTATACTTTCGCGTAATTAGCGTAGGCCGGCGGGTTTTTATATAGTCTTATAACGTAGCCGAAGCGTTAGTAGTTATAATACTACGTAACCCTCGCTTTCTTTATAAATCTCTTATACTCTCTAATCTCGTTATTAAGTACTAGCCCGTTTATAATAAGGCGATTTACTAAGGCGGTCGTTATAACTTCGATAACTAGCGATCTCGCTAACTTACTATTTTTTTTCGACCTCTTTAGCTAGTTTACTCGGAATATCTTAATCGTCGAGTCTCTTCTTCGATTTTATACTTATATCTTCGTAACTACTTATAATTACTCGGAGGTATCGATTTTCTTCTTTCTTATTAAGTACGCGAAGATAGTATACGTCGTACGTCTAATCTTCGTCGAAGAGGCGATAGTTCGTAACTATTCGATATTCTTCTTAAGTTCTAGTCTTATATCGATTCTAGTTATCGTAGCGAGGAGATCGCCGCTCTAGAGTCTACGTAGAGTAAGAATATTATTCGTTATCTTCTTAGATTCTCTTTAGCGAATAGCCTCTAGGAGTATTTCTATATCGAGTTTCTTAAGCCTTATTTTTTTCTTCTCTTCTTAAATCGTAACTAGGATTTCTCTATTCTTTCTATTCGCTAGATATAGAGATTAGGTAGTATCGATAGGCTACTTTACTAAGGCTAAGGCCGCGACTAGGTTCTAGAGTCTTAAGGTATTAGTCGTAGTTATTTATAGTCTCTTCTTTATCTCTTCCGTATTCGCGAGGATTATATCGAGTTTTTCGCTCTACTTATCGATACGTAACGTTTTCGTAAGCTTCTAAAGGGACCGAATAGTTTCGATAAGGAGCGCCTTCTCGAGCTCGATATACTTCTTTTCTTCTCTTTTAGTAATTTTAGTATTATTTATAATATTCTTAAGCTTCTCTAGTATACTCGTAGCCTTTCGGAGCCGCGTATTTTCGGTCGTAGAGGTTACGGCCTTATAAGGCCGTAGTCCCTCTTTCTCGTCGAGATCGTTCTCGGCTATTCTTATTTCTTCGAGACCTCTCTTAGAAGGTCTTATTATATAATACTCGATCGTAACTATATATAACTAGCGCGCCTCTCTACGTAGGAGTTCTCTTTTTTTTCCGTTGTATATTATACTTAATAAGTACTATATCGAATATAATATCTTTCTTATAATTCGTAATCTTAAATCGTATCTATATTTCTTTATATATTTATTCTTTATTATATTCTATAAAGAATCTATTCGCTATATATAAAGAGTAAGATTCTAATTTATCTCTTTCTTTATATTTTAGTCGTCGTTTTATTTAAAGTAATATATAATTTCTATTTACGCTATAATTTATTATAATCGTTACTTCTTCGTAGTCTAGTTTTATCGTAAGGACTATATAAGCTTTATAAAATATATTAGTTATATATAAATTCTAAGGCTTTAAGATAAAATAGCTATATCTCTTTAGACTATCTTCTTATTATTTTTTATATTTTAGAGATAAATATATTATATTTCGTTATATTTATATATTTTCGAGATATATATCTATTCTTATTTAATTATTTATTCGAATATCTTCGTATTAATTCTCTAGTATAGCTAATTTAGATTAATATTAAACTAGTATATATATTAGTAATCTTTCTTATTATATTCGATATCGTTATAAGAAAAGTATTTCTAGTTATAGTTTAAGTTAAATCTTTCGTCGACTATTAATAATACTTATCTTCTCCGCGCGATAGGTTCTTCTTCTAGTAATTATCTAAATATATATTTTAGAATTTCTATCGATATTTCTAAGTCTAGCTTTATTCTATTTTTATCTTTCTTATATATATAGATTTTTACTAAATATTAATATCTTAAGTTTTAATATACTAGTAGATCTATCGCTATAATCGAGTCTTTCGATATTATTATATCGTTAAAGACTTTATACTAATATTATATACTAAATAAATAATACGGTCGTTAATATATAGCTTCTTTCTAATAGTATATTACTAAAACGAATTTTTCTTTTAATAATTAAATAATAAGAAATTTAACGATTTCTTTACTCTTAATAATATTAATAATCTCTATTTCTTCCGCTTATATTATATTAAGACTTTCTATTAACTTCTAATCTTCTTTATTCGCGCTCTAGAATAGATATAATATTATTAGTTTTTCTAATATCTCGTAAAAGTATAAATTTTCTTTTTCTATATATTCTCGGTCTTTATAAATAAAGACTATTACTATAGTCTTTTCTCTTCTTATCGTTTAGAGAATATAGACCTCGTATTTTTACTATAGCTTATATTAGTCTAATAGTACTTTAGATTATACTCTACTCGTCTTTAGTATTCTATTTCGAATATAACGAAGTCTAGTTCTTCCGTAAGGATCTTACTCTATAGGATCCGGATTCCCTTAGGTTCTACTATAATCCTACTCTAGTTCTAAAATAGATATAGATATACCTTAGCCTTCTTAACGATATATATATACTATATATCGCGAAGCTTATATTCTTCTATTATATATTAGCTAAGTATAATACTTTCTTTATAATCCTTTAGTAGATTATCTAGTATATATACTATATACTAGGTATTATATTTTTCTCCGTAGAATTATAGATTATAATCTACCGTCTTATAGTATTATATTCTAATTACTACGAACTAGTAACTATCTATTATAATCTAAAACTATTTATTAATCCTCTTAATAGATATTTCTATATAAATATCTCTCTTTTATATATAGTTCTAGCTATTATTTATAACTAAAAGTTACTTCTTATTTTATATTATATTATTTAACTTCTTTATCTTACGCTTTCTTCGTTAAGAAAACTATCTACTTTCTTTCTTATCGAAATAATAAATAGAGTAGATATTATTATAATATATCGTTTATAAGAATCTTATATACTTAATAGCTTTTTAACGAATATCGTCTACGACTTTATTTATAGTATTATTACTTTCTCTATTATATAGAATCTAATCTTTCTTTTTAATCTTTTTAGTCTCGAATTAATTCTTTTATATTATTAACTTCGTAGTATTATTTATTCGTTTCGAAAGTAATATTTCTAGCTTTACGAGTCTTTTTTCGATAATATCGTTCGAGATTCTTCTTTTATATATTTTATATATTCTATAGAAGTATTAGTCTTTTTTATTTCTATATCGACTAAATCGTTTATTATATATAGTTATTAGGCCTTAGTATAATATTTCTTTACTTTATAGTCGAATTTATTATAATTATAATATAGATTTTCTTTCTTACGCCTTTCTCTCTCTTTATTTTCTTTAAATCTAGATTTTCGATAATATAGATTTTTTAATCGTAAGAGTCGTTCTTATTCTATAGTATTTAGATTTATTAAATTTCTATAATTAGTCTAATAATTAGATCGACTTTAGCCTTCTTTTATAACGAGTTTTCTAAACTATTTCTTTTTTTTTATTCGCCTTTTATAGAGTCTATTATTAATCTTAATTAATTTCTCTATAAGTTCTTAGTATTTATTAAGTATCTCTTCTATTCTATCTTTTATTACGTCGCTAAGTCCTTAATAGTATATTACTATAAAGGTTTTATTATTCTACTCTATATGCTTCTCTAATTACTTAAATAGCGTATAATATTAAGTAGCTAATCCCTTTTATTTAATATCGTATAATATATATTCGGCTATTACTTTCTTATCGATAACTTCGAAGACTTATTTAACTTTAATTTCGAAGTTAGTAAAAATATAGAAGATTACTCGAGTATTCTTATTTATATCTAATTTACTACTAGCTTCTAAATAATTATTAAGAATAGACTCGAACTATATAAAGGCGGAGTCTTTAAGATTTAAGGCTATAAATAATATCTTATCGATAATATTAAGATATTTCTTTAGATAAAGCTTAAATACGGCCTTAAGCTAAGTTAAGAATATCTTTAATTTAGTCTTATCTTCGTAGAAGTATTCGATCCTAATATTATTCTTAGACGAGTTATTCTTCTTATTTATAATAGATAGACTAGCTAGACTAAAATTACTAGATCTTATTAATCTAGTTAGCGATTTAGAGCGAGAGCTAGCTATATTTCTAATATTTTATTTTTAATTAGTAGATAGTTAAAGTATTACGAATTACTTCGTAAGATTATAAATTCGATTAGGTTTCTAATAAGTAGAAGATAGAATAAAGTATTCTAGTAGACTTAAGAGTAAGTTAGAACGAAAACTATTAACTAAAAATATAGTCTAGCTTATAAACGAAATTAATTACGAGAGAACTATAAAATACTATAGAAGTTTAACGACTATATAAATATAGAAGACTTATAATACTATATTACTATATTATTTTATTCTATTATAATATTATAATAATATAACTAGGAATTATCTCTTTTAGAAGTTATATATTATATCTATTTTCTATATATCTATTTCTTTAGTAATCCTTTCTAATACCCTAGTTAGATATTATACGTCTATATTCTTATATAAATCCTAATACTCTTCTAACTAGATCGCGGAAATACTAATAAAGTATTAGTATTTTAGATTCGGATATATAATTAGATAGCTAAGATAAATATAAGTAGTACTTATAATATTATTATCTATATAGTAAGGGCTAATAAAGTACTTTAGGAATATTCTTATCGCTAATCTCTAGATAGGCGGGCAGTAGATAGAAAGTTACTTTTATTAGAAGTAGTTTAATCTAAGTTATTTTAAAGTACTTTAGAAGTATATATATTTTCTAGCTTAATATCTTAGTAAATCTCTACTAATCTCTTATAGAAACTATAAAGCTCTACTCTAGTACTACTTTCTAGTAAATAATATATTCTATATTATAAATAATAATTTAATATTAATAAGATATTATAATTTATACTATAATATAAGTTTCTAAGATAGTCTTCTAATTAATAAATACTACTAGTAAATCTATATTTAAGAATTTATTTATAAATATATTAAATATAAAACTAAGTAAAAAGATATAAATATAGTTATATTTATCTCTTTAAGTTAAGTCTTTATTATTTAACTTTAACTAGTATTATTACTATAATTCTTAATTAGAGTTACTTTATTACTTTAATAGCTAGATAATTTAATTTTATAATTAAAATTTTATATAAGAAGAAGTAGAAGATAAGAGCTAAAGTCTAAATAAGAAAGAAATTTTTAATAACTTCTACTAATAAATTAGTAATTTACTCGTATTTACTAGAGAAGTTCTTTTTTAAGCTATACTCTTATTCTTCGATAGGCCTTCTCGACGATTAGTCTTTATAAATTACTAATCTATTTCTTAACTTAAAAGTCTAATTTTATAGATTTAATAGTAGACTTAGTAGTATCTAATAAGATACTACTAATTTCTTCTAAAGAATCTTCGAATTAACTCGATAATTTCTAAAGTTACGTCGATAATTTCTAAAGTTACGTCGATAATTTCTATCGCTTTAGTAGAGATAGACCGAATAGTAGTCTTCGAGAAATATCGAACGAAAAGATATTAAAGTCCTTTAAAAGAACTTAGAAACTTTTACTTTAAGATCTATATATCTTCGGAGTTAGAAGATTCTAGTTCTTTATCGTCGTAGTACTTTTTCGAAATATTAGACTATTAAGAATTAGAGAGTCGCTTAATAGGATTTCGAAGATAGTTAGATTAATAAAATCTTATTTATATAGTTAGTATTTAGAATAGTAATAGTAATTATTAAGAGAGGGATTTATTAAGTACTTCTCTTCTAGATATTAATTCTTAGTCGATTTTTCGGTATTCGATTCTTCTAAGAACTAGATATTCTCGATATTAATATAATCTCGTAGCTAAATACTATTTATATATTATAGAGATTACTTCTAAGAATTTAATTAGTACTTATTAGTAGTCTATATAGTATAATAAAAGTACTTAGATATAGTACTTTAGAGGAAATAATAACTTACTTCTTAATAATATTTAGAAATAATTACTAGATATTATAGCGGTCTATTACTCGATAAATACTTTCGACTAAGTTACTATACTTTAGCGAAAGGTCGAAAAGGTTTAGATTTATCTTAGAAAAGCGCTTATTTAGTCCTAATAGAATCTAAGGCTATTCTTTATATTATATCTAATATTTAGTCGTAGAAAAGGCTTTTAATACCTTAAAAGATCTTTAGTCTCTTATATATCTAGATTTAGGAGATTATATATTATAGCGTAATAAGGGCTTTTTATACTTCGTATCTACTTCTCGATAGAAGTAAATAAGATAGTATAAGAGAATTGATTATATATACTCTTACTAGGTACGTTTCGGATTAAGTAAATATAGATATAATACTAAATCTAGTAGTAGTAAGAAGAATATAAATAATTTTAATATACTTCGAAAGAGATATAATATATTTTTTACTTAAGTAGCGTTTATATTAATAATAATAGACCTAAGGTCTTTACCGTAAATATAATACTAGAAGATCTTATATTATAAGACCCTTTTAAGATAGAAGAATATCTTTTAAAAGACTTTATAATAGAGTTTCGTAGATTCTTCTTTTATAAATACTCTAATAAGCGAATAAACTATAATATAAAAGTAAGTATAATCGCGAGTATAAAGGGCTATATAATAGCTTATAAATATCTTTCTATACGCTAAAATACTAAGTAATAAATACTAGCTCGTTAATAGAGCTATAGACCCGTTTAAATATAAGATCTAGTTATAGACTTCGATATTAAGAAAGAATCTTTACTTAAAGCTTAGAGAAGTAGATTATAAGTACTTTATTAATATCTATATTAATATCTTAAATATACGTATTAGAAGAGTTTTAATAGTAACGTTAAAATTTAAAGATAATATCTAAGATATATTAAGTTAGATATATATCTTTTTCTAAGAGATTATTAAGGCCTTATAAAAACCTAGATCTTATCTATAATATCTAACCCTTCCGAATAGTAAAGTAGCTTCTATTTCGTTAATAGTACTAAGAGTTTTAAAGTATTTACTAAGCTAATATATAGCTTAGAGAGACTCTTCGTCTATAATTTCTATAGAAAGAATAAGAGAATATCGCTTTAAAGAAATTTCGCTAAAAATAGATAATATTAGTAAGTAAAGGTCTTTTCTAGGACTTAAGTAGAAATTAATATACTTATTAGTATTAGTTAAGAGAGGATTAATATAAGAGATAAGGTCTTTTAAATCTTATTTAATCTCTTAAGATATAGTCGTCGACGATAATAACGAATAATCGTAAACTCTAATAGAGAATAAAAATATATAAGAAAATAAGTCTTTTCGAAGTAGAATATAGTAATAATACTAAATATTATAGCTTTTAACTATAAGTTTAATAGAAACTAAATTAGAATAAAATCCTAATAAATAGTAGTAAGTAATAGCGATTAAGAATAGAATAGTACTAGATAAGGAATTAGTTAGACTTATTATAATATTTAGTCCGTATTATTCGTAATAGAATATTATAATAATAGAAGGCTTTTCTTTAACTACTAAGTACTTCGAATTATTTAAGTAGACTAGCTAAGTACTTAATATCTTCGTATTAGTCGGTTAGTTTAAGAATATAAAAGAAATAGATTATAGAATCCCTTCCTTTATAGTTAGTATATCTAATAGTAAGTAATCGAAACGTTTCCTAAAGAGATTAGTACTAAGTAAGAAATATATATATCCTTAGAAAGAACTTACTTAATTAAGCTCGACTACTCGTATACGACTATTTTAGTATACTCTAGTAGATTAATAACGAAACTAAGAATTATAATATCTCTAGTAGAGAAATATAATAAAGATTTTCGTAATCTCTTTTAAGATACTTTAAATTAATCTTTCGTTTTCGATAGTAGAGTATTATATAAGTAGCTACTCGTTATACTTTATAGATAAATAAGTATAATTAAGAAGATCAAGATCAATTTAAGAATAAATAGTAATACCGGAATATCGAAAATATATTAGTTTAGCTAAAGTACTATTTAAGAACTTTATATAAGAGACCGTACGACTAGTTACTCGCTAAGTAGAATATTAAATCTAAAAATTAAAATTAGTTAAGAACTTAAATAGTCCTTTAGTAATCCTTAAATATTACGAATCGCTCTATAAGGTTACGAGTTCGATTAGGGTTTCTAATAAGTAGAAGATAGAACGAAGTATTCTAGTAGACTTAAGAGTAAATTAGAATAAAAACTATTAATTAAAGATATAGTCTAGCTTATAAACGAAGTTAACTACGAGAGAACTATAAAATATTATAGAAGTTTAACGACTATATAGATATAAAAGACTTATAGTATTATATTATTATATTATTCTATTTTATTATAATATTATAATAATATAACTAGAAATTATTTCTTTTAAAAATTACGTATTATATTTATTTTCTATATATCTATTTCTTCGATAATTCTTTCTAATACTCTAGTTAAATATTATATATCTATATTCTTATATAAATTCTAATACTTTCCCCTCTTTTAAATCTAATAGCGATCTCGACATACTTAAGGTATATTATCTCTAACGTCTCTTTTTCTTTCTTCTTTTATAGCTAACTATATAGAAATTTCGTATTAAGAAGTCTCGATTTTATAAATTCTTAAAGTCTTCGAAGAGTTAGCTATAGCGCCTAATTAAACTTATCGATACGATTTTAATCTCTAAGAACGTCGTAATAGTAGTCTATTTCGAGTATATATTTTATAGAGTAGTTTATTATTACGATAAAGAGCTATTTATAAAGTATACTAAATATTTATAATATTAGCGATTCTATAATAGAATCTTCTCTTTAGAAAAGTTCTAAGAAGTTAGCGAATAAAAGAAACGTTTATAAGAGAGATCTCGAACTAAATAACGCGAGATTACTCGATTATAACGGTTATTAGTCGAGATCGAGAAAGAAGACTTCTCTCTTTAGAATTCGATAGCGAAATTAGACGAGTAGTTTAACTAAATATTAAAGCGTAAAATATAAGCGCTTAATATACTCGAGAATTCTAACGATAAATAGTTACTAGTCTTTATTAACGATAATTTTATTTTCTCTAAAGTCTTTATAATTAATTTAATCGATTAGAATATTATTTTTT
Organism: Exophiala sp. LBMH1013; assembly: GCA_024611085.1. Lineage (NCBI taxonomy): Eukaryota > Fungi > Ascomycota > Eurotiomycetes > Chaetothyriales > Herpotrichiellaceae > Exophiala > Exophiala sp. LBMH1013. The sequence continues at coordinate 1,484,773 of JAMFLB010000009.1, read as the reverse complement.
TAAAATAATTAAGAAGTTTCTAGATAAGATTTTCTTTTAGTTTTTAAATATTTTTCGAATTATCGTACTCTAACTATTTAACTAAATAATATAGTTATTTAAGAGAAACGTAGAGAGGCGCGCTAGTTATATATAGTTACGATCGAGTATTATACGACGAGGCCTTCTAAGAGGGATCTCGAAGGAACGAGAATAGTCGGGAACGATCTCGGCGAGAAAGGGGGACTACGGCCTTATAAGGCCGTAACCCCTACAACCGAAAATACGCGGCTTCGAAAGGCTACGAGTATACTAGAGAAGCTTAAGAATATTATAGATAGTATCGAGATTACTAAAAGAGAGAGAGAAAGAAGTATATCGAGCTCGAGAAGGCGCTCCTTATCGAAACTATTCGGTCTCTTTAGAAGCTTACGGAAACGTTACGTATCGATAAGTAGAGCGAAAAACTCGATATAATTCTCGCGAATATAGAAGAGGTAAAGAAGAGACTATAAATAACTACGACTAATATCTTAAAACTCTAGAACCTAGTCGCGGCCTTAGCCTTAGTAAAGTAGTCTATTAATACTACCTAACCTCCGTATCTAGCGAATAAGAAGAATAGAGAAATCCTAGTTACGATTTAAAAAGAGGAGGAAAAAATAAGGCTTAAGGAACTCGATATAGAAGTACTCTTAGAGGCTATTCGCCGAAGAGAACCTAAGAAGGTAACGGATAATATTCTTACTCTATATAGACTCTAGAGCGGCGATCTCCTCGTTACGACGACTAAGATCGATATAAGGCTAGAATTTAAGAAGAATATCGAATAGTTATAAGCTATCGCCTCTTCGACGAAGGTTAGGCGTACGATATATACTATCTTCGTATACTTAATAAGGAAGAAGAAAATTAATACCTTCGAGTAATTATAAGCGATTACGAAGATATAAGTATAGAATCGAAGAAGAGACTTAACGATCGAGATACTTTAAGTAAACTAGCTAAAGAGGTCGAAAAAAAATAGTAAGTTAGCGAGATCGCTAGTTATCGAAGTTACGACGGCCGCCTTAGTAAATCGCCTTATTACGAACGAACTAGTACTTAATAACGAGATTAGAGAGTACGAGAGATTTATAAAGAAAGCGAGGATTACGTAGTATTATAACTACTAACGCTTCGGCTACGTTACGAGACTATATAAAAACTCGTCGATCTATACTAACTACGTAGAAGTATACTCTACTCGAGACTATAAACGGGGTATCGAAACCGTACGTAAATATACGCTTTATAGAGGCCTCTATAGGGCCTAGGATAGAAGCTATAGGATCTAGGCGTAAGAAAGATAAAGAGTCCGGAATCTTAAGAAGTATACGGGGCCCCTCTATCTAGAAGCGACGCGAAAGGTAACGAGAAGTTATAAGCCTCTTCGCCGTATAGCTAGTCTAGGGCTAGCCCTTCCGAGATAGAGGGGGAGATCGACGGCGCTAGCTATAGCGGGTAGAGACTCTAGATAGACTACTATCTAGTCGGGGAAGAGGACGGTAAGTAATATATCTCTAACTCCCGTAAGGAAAAGAACCGAATTATTCTCTAAAAGAACTAGAGATAACGGGCTAGTCCGCGGCGGAACCGCTCGTAACGATAAAGGTAGCTTTAAAGAGGATACGCTAGACTACGAATAAGTATAAAGCGACTTAAGATCTTATAGTATAATATAAACTACGGAAAGAAGACTATATTAATCTCGTTCTTCGAGGACTCTAGGGTCTACGAGTATAATATTATCGTAGTCTAGGAACTATAGAGAAACCGCTTCGTTACGACTAGTTACTATCCGCTCTAGGCCCTCTTTTATCTTATCTATTCTTAGTTAGAAGAAGCGAGAGTATACTACTATATTAATAAAAGGATCGGACTAGATAAATAGTTAATTAAGATCTATATATCTAACTTCTAAACGGTTACGATCTATTAAGGCGGGGAGTAGGAGCCTATAGATATTTATAATATCTATAACTCTAGCCCGTACTCCTATAATACTCCTCTTCGCGGCGCCTCTATACTTCTTCTCGATAAGTTACGACTAAACGCTATAAGCGTCGTAGTAGAAGACTTTAATCTCTACTATCTCTACTAGAACGGCCCGTCTAGGCTAATATTCTATACGGCGGTAGATATCTTACTCGATATAGTAAGGGAATACTTACTACGCCTCGTAACCCTCCTCGGCCTAACGATATAGGCCGAAAGGGGAGCCGAGAGTATAATTAACCTAGTATTTATATCTAGAAGAATCGTCGAAAGAGTTATACGGTATAATATACCCCCGAGGGACTCTAGAGAATAAATAAATAGGCGAAACGAGCCGTAACCGCGGGAACCCTTCTGTAGCTTCCTAAACTAAAGAATACGTAGAAAAACGGAGAGATTATTAAGATTATAACTCTCTAGAAAAAGTTCTAACTACTAAGGAGATACTTCTTCTCGAAGAGAGTACGGGCCGACGTATTAGATATCGCCGGAACGGAATACTCTTCTCTACTCGATACTCTCGACTAGATAGAGAAGAAAGAGGTTTTCTCCGCCCTACGGGAGATTACGAGTAAAAAGGCGCTAGAACCGGACGAGATCCCGAATATAGTTCTAAAAGCGATTATCTAGTAGATAATCTCGATACTAGCTAAGATCTTTACTATAGCGTTACGACTTAGCTACTACCTTCGAGAGTAGAAACGGGCGGTTACGCTTATTCTCCGGAAACCTAATAAGCTAGACTATACGATACTAAAAGCCTATCGATTAATAGTACTCCTAAATACTATCGAGAAAGTACTAGAGATAGTAGTTACGCGTAGGCTTACGAAACTCGCCGAAACTAATCGGCTACTACTAGAAATATAAATAGAAGCGAGAAAGAGGAGATCTACGACGATAGCCCTCTAGCTATTTATAGAATAAATCTATACGATCTAGAACCTCTCGGGGAAGCTATGAGTAGCTACGATACTCTATATAGATATCTCGAGCGCCTACGATAACGTATTAAGACCGAGACTACTTTATAATCTAAAAAAGCGGCGGATTTCGATAAGCCTCGTAGAATAGGTCGGAAGCTTTCTAGATAAGAGAACTACGTAACTATAATTATTCGAGAGCGAGTTACCGTACTTCGACGTAACTAAGGGTATTCTCTAAGAGTCCTCGGTTTTCTCTATTATCTTCCTCTTCTTTATCGCCGATCTTCTAGAGATAGTAGATAACGAGAATATATATATCTTCTCGCTAGGATTTATCGACGATATAAATCTATTAATATATAGTACGAGTACTAAACGTAACTACGAGAAACTAGAGAGAATCTACTAAAGATACTAATAGTAGATAGAGAAGTACGAGGCGAAGTTTACGCTAGAGAAGTACGAACTTATCTACTTCGTAAAAAATCTAAAGTACTTCGATATAACGGCCGCGATTAATATCGACGAGGTATAATACGATATAAAACCCTATATAAGGATTCTAGAGGTCTAGATCGACTCGAAACTAAAGTAGAGCGCCTATATATATTATACGAAGGAGAAGTATAAATCGTAACTAGTCGTAATAAATAGAATTACGAGGTCTATATAGAGCGCGAGGTTCTAGAAAGTAAGGCTTATTTATTCTACGGTTCTACGCTCTATATTAAGTTACGCTACGAGCGTCTAGTACGGATCTAAAGGTACGAGACTAATAACGGAAGCTATCGAGAAAGCCCTCGAAGTTATATAGAATAAAGGTTTACGGATCGTAACTAAGACTTATAGGGCGATAGTAGATTTAACTCTCGAGAGAGAGGTAGATATCTCGTCGATATTTATCTATTTTAAGAAAATCGTAGCGAACGGAATTAGACGGAACTACTTAATATTAACGGATAACTTTATAAGATTCGTATACGAAAGAATATAATTATAATATTTAGCGACTAGGGTATAAATACTACGATAGAGATCTACTTCGACTTAGAAAAAGCTAATATAGGCGCGTAAAGCGCTACCGAACTACTTCGAAAGTAAAATTCTTCGCGGAATATCTAACTCTTTTAAAGGACCTAATAGATTATAGAAGAGTACCCTAAATAAAAGGGAAAAGAAAAAACTAGAATCGGAGATAGAAGAACTATATAGATACGGTTCCGCCTAGGAAGAGACTTCTAGCCCTTATCGTAACTATACGCGATCTAAAGAAGTTCTATAGAGAACTAAGTAAGGTAACGATATTCCTAATAACGTAAATTAGAACGAAGAAGATAGGCCTAAACGCGTTTCTCTTTAATAGAAAAGTCCCGAAAACTCTATCTAGCTATAGTTACGACTAGCTACGATAAACTATAAAGTATATTATTAGATATTATCTAGAAAGAAGAGAGAAGAGAGCGTAGATCGCGGCCCTTTCGGGTTAGAGAGACTATAATAGCCTTCTAGGTACTCTAGAGGGGGCTAAAGCTATAGCGATCTAGCTCTAAAGAATAGGCCTTCTTCCTTAGTTTAGTCTAGAGTTATAGATCCGCGTCGAAGACGTTCTCTAGAATATAATAGATTACGAGGGGAGATCTATACTATAAGAGTCTACTCGACTAAATAGAAGCGGAGATATAAGATACCTCGCGAGATTACGAGGTCTTACGAACTATTACGGCGCGATATCGAAGGTTAAAAGCGCCTCTACTATAAATAGATAAGGGGACTTAAAGAAAAACTACTTTAGGACTAGTATATAGTAGTATATATTTATTTATAGCGAGATCGATAGTCTAAAGCTATCTACTCGAGGTTATAAGCCGACTTACGAAGTAACGCCTAGTTACGACTAGATATAACGCTTAGTAAAAAATAACGAAAAACCCCGAATAGTTCTATCTTACTTCTATCGCTTCTTTCTCTTCCTTTTTACGCTTACGCTTATAACGCTTAGTACGGCCCTAGTATATATAGCTTTTCGTAACCTTTCTCTTTTTTATTAGAAATAGAAAGGGAAGAATTATAGCCTAGCTTAGATAGATTAGTACTAGAAGGGACTTTCTTCTTAGAGGCTATTCTTTTTATAATTAGGCTAGTCTCGATATCGAAAGAGCTATCTTCGTCTAGAGCGTTCCTCTTCGTAATCGTACTAGTTAGGGCGATACTAGAAGAAATACGCTTTTTAGGAGCCTTTTACTTCGTAATAGTATTAGTCTCGATATCGAAAGAGCTATCTTCGTCTAGAATACTACGTTTCGTAATCGAGTTAGTTAGACTAATACTAGAAAGAACGTTCTTATTTAAGACGTTACGTCTCGTAATCGTAAGGGGAATCTCTTTATCGCTAGAATCGAGAATATTAGTAGAAAGATTCGAAATCGATCGTAAAGGCTAGGAAATAGGAGGAGCTATAGAAGCGGAACTAGTCGAAACTTAGATAGAAGGTCTATAGATAATCGAAGGTAGAGAGAGTCTAGCTAAGCTAGGCGAAGCTAGTCGTAATTAAGTAAAAGTAGATATAGTTAGCGGGTCTTCGTCGTTATTATTATTATTATTATCTTTCTTATTAGAAGAAATAATAAGATATCGGGACTTACGAGTAGTAGAGTTAACTTCTACGGCTTATACTTCTCGAAGGCTTTTCTTAGCTACGGTCTAAGCGATATAGCGTTATATCTTAATATTTAGAGCTAAAATAAAAAGTTACGAACTATTATAAATAGAAACGGCGATTTCTAGTAACTTATCTAGAACGGCGTATATATAGTCGATATCTTTCGATTAAAAGATATAGTACGTATATATCCCCCTCTTAATTCTAGAAATAGAGATATACGTTTTAAACTTCTCTCGACTAGTAACGTACTTTCTATAAGCTATATCGGTTAGTTACGAACGGTTTTAAGATACTTCGACGTATCTTTCGAGTTTATAGATCTCTTAGTCTATATAAGCTACGCTTTATCTTCCGAAGAACGGAGATCTCTAACGAAGTTAGTAGAGTACTAAAGAGTTACGACGAATACTTACTAGTTATTTTAGATTAAAATAGAGACTTATCGGCTAGATCTCTCTAGTCGGGAATAGTACGGGCGTCGAGTAAGTTCTTCGGAATTATTAGTAACTTATTCTAGCTACTCGTAACTAGGCGTACTTATCTTAAGAATTAGGTAGATATAACTAGAGAACCGGAAATACGGCCCGGCCTAAGGTATTTTAATAGCTACGTAGAGTTACGATAAGTTAAATAGAGTTAAGAAGATAATAGAAGAAGAGAGAGACCGCGGCGAAGGCGACGACGTCGGCGACGAAGAAGGCGATAGAGGGTAGAAGAGTATAGATATAATACGAGGGAAGAAGAAAATAGAAGGGAAAAGATATATTTATATTTCGAATATTCGTCGCTAAGAGTTTTACTCTCGATATAAGGACGAAAGAAACCGTTTATAACCCTCTAAAGATAAAGTAAAGTAAAGTAAAAGATAAGGTAAGATAAGGTAAGACTATAGAGAGCCTAGGCCGCGTTACTACGGAGCGAAGACTCTTATATACGTATAAACGCTAGAGAAAAACGTCGTAATCGCTCGTAATCTTCGATAGATAAATCTAATATCTAACTTACGCCCCCACCTCCGGATTCTCGGCCTCTCTTTCGCGTAAAGCTTTACTCGCCCGCCTTAGTTAAGGAGAAGTTTAGGGAAACTAAGTACGAGAGCTTAGAGTAACTCGGAACTACTCGGAACCTCTCGGTAAGGAGAGTATAATCTCGGTACTATCTATAGTAGACCGGAAAAATAGTAAGAAGAATAAGAAAGGCGGTAGAAAAGAGAGGGTAGTAGATTTTATTCCCTAGAGGGTTTTCCCTACTATAGAGAGATAGATAGACTCGCCTTATAAGCTTAGATAAGCTTAAATAGCGTAATAAATATAAAAAAAAAAAAAAAAAAATATAGTTATTCGTTAATAAATTAGTAGTTTATAATTTTTTTAACTTTATAGTATAGTTTTTAGATTTCTTTATTAATTTCTACGAATCTAGATCTAGTATTTATATATAACGATTCTAGTAATAAGATATAGAAGACTAGATAAATTTATATTATTTTTAGTAATTCTAGTTCGAATATTACTAGTCTTAATTTTCTTTTAATTCTATAGAGCCTAAGTTTAGTATAATTAAGTTTATTACTTAGTCTTTTTATTTTAATATTTTTTCTATAAAGATAGATTATCTCTCTCTTTTAAAGATCTAGTTTCTTAGATCTTTTTCTATTTATAAATTATATTATTCTTTCTAAAATAAATTTAAGTTTCTTACTAAGCGAATAATATAAGTCTTAAATCTTTATAACTATAAATTCCGCTTTTTCTATAATTAGTTTTATTTCTTTTAGGTCTTTATTAATTTACGAATATTTTTTATAGTTAATATAGAATAGCGATATTTTCGTTACTAAAGTATTATTATTTTTTTTTTTTTTTTTTTATATTTATTACGTTATTTAAGCTTATCTAAGCTTATAAGGCGAGTCTATCTATCTCTCTATAGTAGGGAAAACCCTCTAGAGAATAAAATCTATTATTCTCTCTTTTCTACCGCCTTTCTTATTCTTCTTACTATTTTTCCGGTCTACTATAGATAGTATCGAGATTATACCCTTCTTATCGAGAGGTTTCGAGTAGTTTCGAGTTACTCTAAGCTTTCGTACTTAATTCCTCTAGGCTCCTTCTTAACTAAGACGAGCGAGTAAAGCTCTACGCGAAGGAGAGGTTAAGAATCTAAAGGCGGGGGCGTAAGTTAGATATTAGGTTTATTTATTAGGGATTATAAGCGATTACGGCGTTTTTCCCTAGCGTTTATACGCGTATAAGAGTCTTTACTTCGTAGTAATACGGCCCGGGCTCTTTATAGTCTTATCTTACTTTATTTTATCTCTTACTTTACTTTACTTTATCTTTAGAGAATTACGAACGGTTTCTTTCGTTCTTATATCGAGAATAAAATTCTTAGCGACGAATATTCGAGATATAAATATATCTTTTTTTCCTTATTTTCTTCTTCTCTCGTATTATATCTACGCTCTCTTATTCTCTATCGCCTTCTTCGTCGCCGACGTCGCTGCCTTCGCCGTAGTCTCTTTCTTCTTCTATTATCTTTTTAACTCTCTTTAACTTATCGTAACTCTACGTAGCTATTAAAATACCTCGAGCCGAGCCGTATTTCTAATTCTCTAGTTATATCTACCTAATTCTTAAGGTAAGTACGCCTAGTTACGAGTAGCTAGAATAAATTACTAATAGTTTCGAAGGACTTACTCGACGTCCGTACTATTCCCGACTAGAAAGATCTAGCCGATAAGTCTCTATTTTAATCTAAAGTAACTAGTAAGTATTCGTCGTAACCCTTTAGTACTTTATTAACTTCGTTAGAGATTCTCGTCCTTCGGAAGATAAAGCGTAGCTCGTATAGATTAAGAAATCTATAAACTCGAAAGATACGTCGAAGTATCTTAGAATCGTTCGTAACTAATCGATATAGCCTACGGGAAGTACGTTACTAGTCGGGGGAAGTTTAAAACGTATATCTCTATTCTCGAGATTAAGAGGAGGGCGTATACGTATTATATCTTTTAATCGAAAGATATCGACTATATATACGTCGTTCTAGATAAGTTACTAGAAATCGCCGTCTCTATTCGTAATAGTTCGTAACTTTTTATTTTAGCTCTAAATACTAAGGTATAACGTCGTATCGCTTAGGCCGTAGCTAAGAAAAGTCTTTAAGAAGTACGAGCCGTAGAAGTTAACTCTACTATTCGTAAGTCTCGATATCTTATTATTTCTTTCGATAAGGAAGATAATAGTAATAATAATAACGACGAAGATCTACTAACTATATCTACTTCTACTCGGTTACGACTAGCTCTATCTAATTTAGCTAAACTCTCTCTACCTTCGACTATCTATAGACCTTCTACTCGAGTTTCGACTAGTTCCGCTTCTATAGTCCCTTCTATTTCTCGATCTTTACGACCGATTTCGAATCTTTCTACTAATATTCTCGACTCTAGCGACGAAGAGGTTTCTCTTACGATTACGAGACGTAACGCCTTAGATAAGAACGTTCTTTTTTAGTATTAGCCTAACTAACTCGGTTACGAAACGTAGCGCTCTAGACGAAGATAGCTCTTCCGGTATCGAGACTAATACTATTACGAAGTAAAAGACCCCTAAAAAAGTATATTTCTTCTAGTATCGCCTCGACTAGTACGATTACGAAGAGGAACGCTCTAGACGAAGATAGCTCTTTCGGTATTAAGACTAGCTCGATTACGAAAAGAATAGCTCCTAAGAAGAAAGTCCCTTCTAGTACTAATCTATCTAAGCTAGGCCGTAATTCTTCTCTTTCTATTCTTAATAAAAAGAGAAAGATTACGAAAAGCTATATATACTAGGGCCGTATCGAGCGTCGTAAGCGTAAGTATAAGAGAGAGGAAAAGAAGCGGTAGAAGTAAGATAGAACTATTCGGGGTTTTTCGTTATTTTTTACTAAGCGTTATATCTAGTCGTAACTAAACGTTACTTCGTAAGTCGGCTTATAATCTCGAGTAGATAGCTTTAGGCTATCGGTCTCGCTATAAATAAATATATACTATTATATATTAGTTCTAGAGTAGTTTTCCTCTAAGTCCCCTTATCTATTTATAGTAGAGGCGCTTTTAACCTTCTATATCGCGCCGCGATAGTTCGTAAGACCTCGTAATCTCGCGAGGTATCTTATATCTTCGCTCCCTATTTAGTCGGGTAGGCCCTTATAATATAGATCCTTCTCGTAATCTATTATATTTTAGAGAACGTCTTCGACGCGAGTCTATAACCCTAGACTAAACTAAGGAAGAAGGCCTATTCTTTAAAGCTAGATCGCTATAGTCCTAGTCTTCCCTAGAGTATCTAGAAGGCTATTATAGTCTCTCTAATCCGAAAGGGTCGTAATCTACGCTCTCTTCTCTCTCTTCTTTCTAGGTAATACCTAATAATATACTTTATAGTTTATTATAGCTAGCCGTAATTATAGCTAGATAGAGTTCTCGGGACTTTTTTATTAAAGAGGAACGCGTTTAGGTCTATCTTCTTCGTTCTAATTTACGTTATTAGAGATATCGTTACCTTACTTAGCTCTCTATAAAACTTCTTTAGGTCGCGTATAGTTACGATAAGAATTAGGGGTCTCTTTCTAGACGAAACCGTATCTACGTAGTTCTTCTATCTTCGATTCTAGTCTTTCTTTTTCCTCTTATTTAGGGTACTCTTCTATAATCTATTAGGTTCTTCGAGAGAGTTAGGTATTTCGCGGAGAATTTTACTTTCGAAGAGGTTCGATAGCGCTTCGTACGCCTACGTTAGCTTCCTCTAAGTCGAGATAGATCTCTATCGTAATATCTATACCCTAGTCGCTAAGTATCGTAATCGTATTCTTTCGTACGCGGACCTTATAAAGTTACTCGCCGATATTAAGTAGTTTCGTCTAATTCCGTTCGCTACGGTTTTCTTAAGATAGATAGATATCGGCGAAATATCTACCTTTCTCTTAAGGGTTAGGCCCGCTACCGCCCTATAGGCCTCGATTATAACTCGTAAACCCCTATTCTATATAACTTCGAGGGCTTTCTCGATAGCTTCTATTATTAGCCCCGTATCTTTAGATCTATATTAAACGCTCGCGGCGTAACTTAGTATAGAGCGTAGGACCGCGGAGTAAATAAGCCTTACTTTCTAGAATCTCGCGCCCTATATAGACCTCGTAATCCTATCTATTATAACTAGTTACGATTCGTACTTCTTCTTCGTATAATATATATAGGCGCTCTACTTTAGTTTCGAGTCGACCTAGACCTTTAGGATCCTTATATAGGATTTCGTATCGCGTTATACCTCGTCGATATTAATCGCGGCCGTTATATTAAAGTACTTCGGATTTTTTACGAAGTAGATAAGTTTATATTTCTCTAGTATAAACTTCGCTCTATACTTCTCTATCTATTATTAGTATCTTCGGTAGATTCTCTCTAGTTTCTCGTAGTTACGTTTAGTACTTATACTATACGTTAATAGATTTATATTATCGATAAATTCTAGCGAGGAGATACGTATATCCTCGTCGTCTACCGTCTCTAGAAGGTTAGCGATAAAGAAGAGGAAGATAATAGAGAAAATCGAGGACTCTTAGAGAATACCCTTAGTTACGTCGAAGTACGGTAACTCGCTCTCGAATAATTATAGTTACGTAATTCTCTCGTCTAGAAAGCTCTCGACCTATTCTACGAGATTTATCGGAATCCGCCGCTTTCTTAGGTTATAAAGTAGTCTCGATCTTAATACGTTATCGTAGGCGCTCGAGATATCTATATAGAGTATTATAACTACTCGTAACTTTCTCGGAAGATTCTAGATCGTATAGATTTATTTTATAAGTAGCTAGAGAGCTATCGTCGTAAATCTCCTCTTTCTCGCTTTTATTTATATTTTTAGTAGTAGCCGGTTAGTTTCGGCGAGTTCCGTAAGCCTACGCGTAACTACTATCTCTAGTACTTTCTCGATAGTATTTAGGAGTACTATTAGTCGATAGGCTTTTAGTATCGTATAGTCTAGCTTATCGGGTTTCCGGAGAATAAGCGTAATCGCTCGTTTTTACTCTACTCTCGAGGGTAGTAGCTAAGTTATAACGCTACGATAAAGATCTTAGCTAGCTTCGGGATTATCTACTAAGTAATCGCTTTTAGGACTATATTCGGAATTTTATCCGGTTCTAGCGCTTTCTTACTCGTAACCCCCCCGTAGGGCGGAGGAAACCTCTTTCTCTTCTATCTAGTCGAGGATATCGAGTAGAGAAGGGTATTCCGTTCCGGCGATATCTAATACGTCGGCTCGTACCCTCCTCGAGAAGAAGTATCTTCTTAGTAGTTAGAACTTTTCCTAGAGGGTCGTAATCTTAATAGTCTCTTCGTTTTTCTACGTATCCTTTAGTTTAGGAAGCTATAGAAGGGTTTCCGCGGTTACGGCTCGTTTCGTCTATTTATTTATTCTCTAGAGTTTCTCGAGAATATTTACTACCTTAGCGATTTCGCTTCTAAATAACTTTTATTTCGCTTTTCGAATTACGAATACCTTTCTATTTCTTATATTCTTTTAGCGTCTATTAGTATACTCGATTCCGTAGCGTAGATATTCGAAATATACTTATCTATATTCTTTTACCGCTCGGCGATACTTCTCTATCTAAAAGGGGTAGCTTCTCTTAGTTATTTTTCTCTAAGGTACCGTCGCCTCGATAGCTTTCGTAACCGCTTATATAAGCTCGCTTACGGCTCGATCTATCTCCTCCTTATTATATAGGGTAGAAACGTTAATTTCTCTCTTCTCTAGGTAGCGATAGAGAGAATCGGAGTCGATCTTCTTCTAGTTTCTCGTACGGCGAGTTACGATCGGCTCTAGCTAGATATCGATAATTAGCTCGATCGGAAGATAGTTCGAGAATTATATAATATCTCGCCTCGCGTTATATCGTATAACTCTTTCGGCGATTCTTCTAGATACGAATACTAGGTTAATTATACTCTCGACTTTCCTTTTAGTCTATATCGTTAGACTAGAGGAGGTTACGAAGCGTAGCGAGTATTCCCTTACTATATCGAGTAAGGTATCTATCGCCGTATAGAATATTAGCCTAGACGGGCCGTTCTAGTAGAGATAGTAGAGGTTAAAGTCTTCTACTACGACGCTTATAGCGTTTAGTCGTAACTTATCGAGGAGGAGTATAGAGGCGCCGCGGAGGGGAGTATTACGAGAGTACGGGCTAGAATTATAGATATTATAGATATCTATAGGCTTCTACTTCTCGCCTTAATAGATCGTAACCGTTTAGAAGTTAGGTATATAGGTCTTAATTAACTACTTATTTAGTCCGATTCTTTTATTAATATAGTAGTATACCCTCGCTTCTTCTAACTAAGGATAAATAAGATAAAAGGAGGTCTAGGGCGAGTAGTAATCGATCGTAACGAAGCGGTTTCTTTATAGTTTCTAGACTATAATAATATCGTACTCGTAGACCCTAGGGTTCTCGAAGAACGGGATTAATATAGCCTTCTTTCCGTAGTTTATATTATACTATAAGATCTTAAGTCGCTTTATATTTATTCGTAATCTAGCGTATTCTCTTTAAAGCTATCTTTATCGTTACGAGCGGTTCCGTCGCGGGCTAGCCCGTTATTTCTAGTTCTTTTAGAGGGTAATTCGGTTCTTTCCCTTACGGGAATTAGAAATATATTACTTACTGTCCTCTTCTTCGACTAGATAGTAGTTTATCTAGAGTCTCTACCCGCCGTAGCTAGCGCCGTCGATCTCTCTCTATCTTAGGAGGGCTAGCCCTAGGCTAGCTATACGGCGGAGAGGCTTATAACTTCCCGTTATCTCTCGCGTCGCTTCTAGGTAAAGGGGCCCCGTATACTTCTTAAGGTTTCGGGCCCTTTATCTTTCTTACGCCTAGATTCTATAGCTTCTATCCTAGGCTCTATAAAGGCCTCTATAAAGCGTATATTTACGTATAGTTTCGATACCTCGTTTATAGTCTCGAGTAGAATATACTTCCGCGTAGTTAGTATAGGCCGGCGGGTTTTTATATAGTCTCGTAACGTAGTCGAAGCGTTAGTAGTTATAATACTACGTAACCCTCACTTTCTTTATAAACCTCTCGTACTCCCTAATCTCGTTATTAAGTACTAGTTCGTTCGTAATAAGGCGGTTTACTAAGGCGGCCGTCGTAACTTCGATAACTAGCGATTTCGCTAACTTACTATTTTTTTCCGACCTCTTTAGCTAGTTTACTCGAAGTATCTCGATCGCTAGATCTCTTCTTTAGTTCTATACTTATATCTTTATAACTACTTATAATTACTCGAAGGTATCGATTTTCTTCTTCCTTATTAAGTGCGCGAAGATAGTATATATCGTACGCCTAATCTTCGCCGAAGGGACGATAGTTTATAACTATTCGATATTCTTCTTAAGTTCTAGCCTTATATCGATTCTAGTCGTCGTAGCGAGGAGGTCGCCGCTCTAGAGTCTACGTAGAGTAAGGATATTATTCGTTATCTTCTTAGGTTCTCTTCGGCGAATAGCCTTTAGGAGTACTTCTATATCGAGTTCCTTAAGCCTTATTTTTTCCTCCTCTTCTTAAATCGTAACTAGGATTTCTCTATTCTTTCTATTCGCTAGGTATAGAAGTTAGGTAGTATCGATAGGCTACTTTACTAGAGCTAAGGCCGCGACTAGGTTTTAGGGTCTTAAGGTATTAGTCGTAGTTATTTATAGTCTCTTCTTTATCTCTTCTATATTCGCGAGGATTATATCGAGTTTTTCGCTCTACTTATCGATATATAACGTTTTCGTAAGCTTCTAAAGAGACCGAATAGTTTCGATAAGGAGCGCTTTCTCGAGCTCGATATACTTCTTTTTCTCTCTTTTAGTAATCTCGATACTATCTATAATATTCTTAAGCTTCTCTAGTATACTCGTAGCCTTTCGGAGCCGCGTATTTTCGGTCGTAGAGGTTACGGCCTTATAAGGCCGTAGTCTCTCTTTCTCGCCGAGATCGTTCTCGACTATTCTCGTTTCTTCGAGACCCCTCTTAGAAGGTCTCGTCGTATAATACTCGATCGTAACTATATATAACTAGCGCGCCTCTCTACGTGGGAGTTCTCTTTTTTTAAAGTATTATTATTAAAAGCGAATTATATTATTAGTAAAAGAATAATCTAGTTATTCTATTTATAATTTAGATAGTATTATAAGTATTATTTAATCGTCTAGTTTATTCTTTCTATTTATTCGTCTATTTATAAATAATATATCGTTAATAGCTTATATTTAATTCTAAGCTAGTTAATAAATAATTATTAGAATTACGATTTAAATAATTTATCTCTATTCGAGATAATTTATTTCGATATTCTATATTATAAAAATATTATTTTATTAATTATATATACTAAATCTTCTATATTTAATATCTCTAAGTATAATATTAAGTAAATATATTTCGTTAGTTTATTCTAGATTACTAATATATTATTATAGAATATATTCGTAAGAGACTCTTTTAATCTTAGTAGTTTAGTAATCTAATCTATAATTATTATTAACTATAATTCTTATAATATTAATAATATTTAAAGTATTTTATATAGTTTATATCTAGTATACTTTATTTTTATATAGATATTATACTTCTATATATAGCTTATAATATTTTTATATAGTTTTAGCTAGATAAAGTCTCTTATAATAAATTTAATTATTTTATTTATCTCTAGATATTTCGCGATTCTTTAATTATATTTTTTCTTAATAATTTATTATCGCTACTCTATAGATAGTTTAATATCTATTACTATAATTAATTTATACTTTAGAATATAGTAGATTAAATAATCTTTCTTCTATTTAAGTAGAGCTACTAATTATAATTTCGTATCTTTCTTATAATTACTTCGTCTATTTAAAGCGTCTACTCTTTTATTCTCGTTTTCTCTAATATAAATAATTTAAAAGTTATATAATATAAGAGTCTCTATTTATTTAATCTATCTATAATTAAGAGTTTTTATCGTTATTTAATATAGTAGATTTTTATAGTCGATATATATCTAAATCGAGTATTTTAATTCTTCTAAATAAACTTTTTATTCTTTTAAGGTCTTTATTATCGCGAGTAATTCTTTATTATAAATATTATAGTTAAGCTCTAGTTTAGTTATCTTTCTTAAGTAAAAAGTAATAATTCGTATTTTTCTATTATTTTCTTTTTAATTTAGTATTACTTCGATAGCGAAGTCTAAAGCGTTAGTTTCTAGAATTTCTTCTTTTTCTAGATTCTAGATAGCTTATATAGATACTAAGATTATTTTCTTCTTTAATTTTCTAAAGACTTCCTTATATTTCTTAGTAAATACGAAGAATATATCTTTCTTTATTAGATTTATTAATAGTGTCGCGAGGCCTAAGAATCCTTTAATATACTTTCGATAGTAATTAATAAGTCCTAGAAAGACTTATATTTTCTTAGTATTTATAGATTTTAACTATTTCGTAATTAATTTAATCTTATTAGGATCTAGTTAGATTCTCTTAATAAATATAATATATTCTAAAAATTTAATAAAATATTTATAGAACTTATATTTACTTAGTTTAATTAGTAAATCTACTTTTTATAATTTTTAAAGTATCTTTTTAATATATTATACGTATTCGTTATATATTTTTAAGAAGATAAGTATATTATCTAGATAGACGATAATAAAGTCGTCTAAATATTCGCGTAATATATTATTAATAAGTTCTTAGAATATTATTAGTATATTTATTAATCTAAAGAGTATAACTAAATATTTATAAAGTCTCTATTTAGTTTAAAAGACGGTTTTCTATTTCTCTTCTTTTTTTATATATACTCGATAATAAATATTCTTAATATCGATTACTATAAACTATACGGCTTCTAATAATTAATTCTAAAGTTTATTAATTCTCGATAGTAAATATTAATTTTTAATAGTAATATTATTAAGTTTTTAATAATTAATATATAATCGTAATTCTTCGTTTTTTTAGTATAAAGAGAACTTTATATATTATTAGCGATTTCGAAAGTTATATAAATTTCTTTTCTATATACTTTTCGATATATTTCTTAAGAAAATCCTTTTCTCGCTTAAATAAAGATATTAGTCTATTATAGTATATAAATATTTTATCTTTTTTAAATATAATCTCGTAATTTTATAGTTAGTATTTTAATAAGACTATCTCGTCTTCTCTTTCTTTAAATAGTTACTCGAAATCTTAATATTTTAAAGAAAGAAATTAGTTCGTACTTATTAATACTCTTTTCTATAATTATATCTATATAGCTTATACTATATTATATATCTTTAGAGTTAATCGTTCTTTCGTTTTCTTTCTACTATATACTAGAAATTCGAGTATTTCTTTTCTCTAGTTAATCGCTAGATTATTTTCTTAAAGCTAGTCTATTCTAAGTATAATATTATACTTAATAGATACTATATTAAGCGTAATATCTTTCTTATAGTTCGTAATCTTAAATCGTATCTATATTTTTCTATATATTTATTCTCTATTATACTCTATAGAGAATTTATTCGCTATATATAGAGTAAGATTCTAATTTATCTCTTTCTTTATATTTTAGTTATCGTTTTATTTAAAGTAATATATAACTTTTATTTACGCTATAATTTATTATAATCGTTACTTCTTTATAGTCTAGTTTTATTATAAAGACTATATAGGCTCTACGAAATATATTAGTTATATATAGATTTTAAGATTTTAAGATAAGATAGCTACGTCTCTTTAGACTATCTCCTCGTCGTTTTTTATATCTTAGAGATAAATATATTATATTTCGTTATATTTATATATTTTCGAAATATATATCTATTTTTATTTAATTATTTATTCGAATATCTTCGTATTAATTCTCTAGTATAGCTAATTCGAATTAATATTAAACTAATATATATATTAGTAATCTTTTTTACTATATTTAATATCGTTATAAGAGAAGTATTTCTAGTTATAATTTAAATTAAATCTTTTATTAACTATTAATAATACTTATCTTCTCTACGCGATAGATTCTTCTTCTAGTAATTATCTAAATATATATTTTAGAACTTTTATTAATATTTCTAAGTCTAGCTTTATTCTATTTTCGTTTTTCTTATATATATAGATTTCTACTAAATATTAATATCTCGAGTCTTAATATACTAGTAAATCTATCGCTATAATCGAGTCTTCTAATATTATTATATCGTTAAAGACTTTATACTAATATTATATACTAAATAAATAATATAGTCGTTAGTATATAGCTTTTCTCTAATAATATATTACTAAAACGAATTTTTCTTTTAATAATTAAATAATAAGAAACTTAACGATTTCTTTACTCTTAATAATATTAATAATCTTTATTTCTTTCGCTTATATTATATTAAGACTTTCTATCGACTTCTAATCTTCTTCGTTCGCGCTTTAGAATAAATATAATATTATTAGTTTCTCTAATACTTCGTAAAAGTATAGATTTTCTTTTTCTATATATTCTTAGTCTTTATAGATAAAGACTATTATTATAGTCTTTTCTCTTCTTATTATTTAAGAAGTATAGATCTCGTATTTTTTACTATAGCTTATATTAGTCTAATAGTACTTTAGGTTATACTCTATCCGTCTCTAGTATTCTATTTCGATTACCGCGAACTAGTAACTATCTATTATAATCTAAAACTATTTATTAATTCTTTTAATAAATATTTCTATATAGATATCTCTCTTCTATATATAGTTTTAGCCGTTATTTATAATTAAAAGTTACTTCTTATTCTATATTATATTATTTAACTTCTTTATCTTACGCTTTCTTCGTTAAGAAAACTATCTACTTTCTTTCTTATCGAAGTAATAGATAAAGTAGATATTATTATAATATATTATTTATAAGAGTCTTATATACTTAATAACTTCTTAATAAATATCGTCTACGACTTTATTTATAGCGTTATCGCTTTTCTTATTATATAGAATCTAATCTTTTTTCTAATCTTCTTAGTCTCGAATCGATTCTTCTATATTATTAACTTCGTAGTACTATTTATTTATTTCGAAAGTAATATCTTTAGCTTTACGAGTCTTTTTCTTAATAATATCGTTCGAGATTCTTCTTTTATATATTTTATATATTCTATAGAAGTATCGATCTTTTTCGCTTTTATATCGACTAAATCGTTTATTATATATAGTTATTAGATCTTAGTATAATATTTCTTTACTTTATAGTCGAATTTATTATAATTATAATATAGATTTTCTTTCTTACGTCTTTTTCTCTCTTTATTTTCTTTAAATCTAGACTTTTAATAATATAGATCTCTTAATCGTAAGAGTCGTTCTTATTTTATAGCGTCTAGATCTATTAGATCTTTATAATTAGTCTAATAATTAGATCGACTTCGGTCTTCTTCTATAACGAGTTTTTTAAATTATCTCTTCTTTTTTATTTATCTTTCGTAAAGTCTATTATTAATCTTAATTAATTTCTCTATAAGTTCTTAATATTCGTTAAATATCTCTTCTATTCTATCTTTTACCGCGTCGCTAAGTTCTCGATAATATACTATTATAAAGACCTTATTATTCTACTTTATATACTTCTCTAATTACTTAAATAGCGCGTAGTACTAAGCGGCTAATCTCTTTTATTTAATATTATATAGTATATATTTAACTATTACTTTCTTATTAATAACTTCGAAGACTTATTTAACTTTAATTTCGAAGTTAGTAAAAGTATAGAAGATCGCTCGAGTATTTTTATCTATATCTAACTTATTACTAGCTTCTAAGTAGTTATTAAGAGTAGACTTAAACTATATAAAGGTAGAGTCTTTAAGATTTAAGACTACGAATAATACTTTATTAGTAGTATCGAGGTACTTCTTTAGATAAAGTTTAAATACGGCCTTAAGCTAAGTTAAGAATATTTTTAATTTAGTCTTATCTTCGTAGAAGTATTCGACTCTAATATTATTCTTAGACGAGTTATTCTTCTTATCTATAGTAAATAGACTAGCTAGACTAAAATTACTAGATTTTATTAATTCGGTTAGCGATTTAGAGCGAAAACTAGCTATACTTCTAATATTCTATCTTTAATTAATAAATAATTAAAGTATTACGAATCGCTTCGTAAGATTACGAGTTTAATTAGAGTTTCTAATAAATAGAAGATAGAATAAAGTATTTTAGTAGACTTAAGAGTAAGTTAGAACGAAAACTATTAACTAAAGATATAGTCTAGTTTATAAACGAAGTTAACTACGAGAGAACTATAAAATACTATAGAAGTTTAATAATTATATAGATATAGAAGATTTATAGTACTATATTATTATATTACTTTATTCTATTATAATATTATAATAATATAACTAGAAATTACTCCTTTTAGAAGTTATATATTATATCTATTTTCTATATATCTATTTCTTCGATAATTCTTCCTAATACCCTAGTTAGATATTATACGTCTATATTCTTATATAAATCCTAATAATACTCTTTAAGGGTCTCTTAACCTTAAGATATTAGAAAGTCTTTAGATTTCTCTTATAGACTAGAATAGAGAAGTCGCTTTAAAGTTAAGAATATAAAAGAAAGAAGAATTATTTAAGAGTAAAGAATATAGATTAATATATATATATAGATAGAAGTCTCTAGATACTAAGCTAATATCGTCTATTAACTCTTATCTAGAAATTAGTAAAGAGTACTTTATACTAGGTTATTCTTACTTCTCTTAATAGTACTAGTAGTCTATTTAGATAGTACTAGTTACTTTAATAGAAGAATATATAAAAGCCTAGTATATAGCTTAGATATTAATTATAGACTAGTAATAATATTTTAAGTTCTACTTCTTAAGAAATCTTCTAAATTTATTACGCCCTTATTCTATAATATAGTAGCTATATTAGTAATTAATAAGATATTAATTTAGTACTATATTAGGACTTATCTTTTCTATTATAAGTCTTTCGTACTAGAATTCTAAAGCTTATAAGTTATATTAGTTATAAAATAATAAAATATAATATAGAACTTATCTTTTTTAATTCGGAATTATTAGCGAAGTTATAGTCTCTATTAAATTTATACTAGAAAGAAAGATAAATATTAGCTCTTTTATAGTTCTTTATTATAATACTAGAAGTAATAAATAGTAAGGACTATATAATTACTTCGTTTTTTCTATTCGTAGCGTTACTTATTCGGTCTATAGTTCTTTAGTCTATAGTTCTTCGGTCTATAGTTCTTCGGTCTATAGTTCTTCGGTCTATAGTTCTTCGGTCTATAGTTCTTCGGCCTATAGTTCTTCGGTCTATAGTTCTTCGGTCTATAGTTCTTCGGTCTATAGTTCTTCGGATCGTAGTATCTCTTTAATCTATAGTATCTTATCGATCTAGTCTAGCGATAGCGTTTAGGAATATAGAGTTTCTTAATTCTTAGAAAGCTCTTCTTAAATAATACTAGATAAGTAGTTTATAAGCTCTTCTTTAATCTTTATAAGAAGAGTCTCGTAGAATAATATATCTTAAGTTATAGTTAAGTATATCGATATCGCTATCTATATCTCGAGATCTCTATAGTATTAGAGCGTTAAAGTAGCTATTAGAACTATTTTCTCTAAGTATAATAGTTAATACTTCTCTATTTCTTAAGAATATAATTTTATATAATAGATTTATTATTTACGTAGAAGTATTCGACCCTAGTATAGAAAGATCTTCTTTAAATCTTAACTCTTACTAGTTAAAAGGATTAAATTAGTACTTATCTAGTTCTTATTTTAGTTTCGTCGCGGTTATTATAACTACGGTTCGCCGCTTTAAGCTATTAAGATTCTTAATAGTCTTTAAGTTTACTTCTAAGATAGATATTAATATTAAGACTAAATATTTATAATAGAACTAGAATAGGCCTTATCTAGTAATATTATCTCTAGTAGATTAGAGATTTAAGTTCTTCTCTAAATTTATAGTCGATATAAAGCGTCGTAAGCTTCTAGATATATATCTTTACGATATTTCTAATTTTTCGAAATTCTCGTTAAGATTCGACTCTTCCGCTCTAAAGTTCTTATTAAGCTTCTATAAAGAGCTTAATAAAATTAGACGATAAGATCTCGATTTTATTTAATATAGTTTAAGTAGCTCTTTAAATTTAGTTCTTTATCGTAATAAGATAAGTTAGTAATATCTATATAAGATCTTATATAAATCTTTAGAAGAATAATTATAACTTAAACTTATAGAATAGTCGCTCTTTATAGTATTATAGCTTCTTAACTTATATACTATATATTCTCCGAATTATCGTTATTATCTAAAGTTTTCGTATTATTATCTAGTAAAAAGCTATAGTCTTATTAATTAAAAAACGAGAATCTTAATATCTTTTTAGATATTTACTTAAAGATATCTAAAGATTTCTCGATTTCGATTCGTATAAGACTAGAAGAGTTAGAATAGACCTTTTAAATTACTAACTTATTTATTACTTATAATCGTTAAGTAATCTTAGAGAGTATATAAGGCTATAGATTTCGAAGTTTACCTAACTTTAAGTCTATCTTCTCTAAAACCGTATAAAGATATAAACTAGTAGATTTAAAGCGTTAGTAAGGTCTATATAAGTATTTAGATAGTATTTACTAGAACTAACGGCGTTTCGCTTTATCTTCGTAGATATTTATATTATTATTTTTATAATCGAATTTCTTAAATTCGGATTTCGAATCTAAATCTTTAGAAGGTTCGTAATTCGTATTATTTCGATTATTAATCTTCTTAAATAATTAAGCGATTTATACGAGAATTACTTATATAACGCCTCTTATAAATCTAGAAGAGTTAATTTTAAGGTCTCGAGTCGTATTATATTAGCTAAAGAGCTAGATAAGTACTTTAGAATCTCTAACTAACGGATAATATAGTATTTACGACCTCTTTTCTATATCTTAAGATAAGATTCTAAGTATAGTATTAGAGAGAAAGCTAAAATAGAATTAATACTATTAATATAATAAATAGTCTAATAAGATTTTCTAAAGAGATAGGTAAATACTTACTAGACTTCTCTTTTTCTTATTAGTACTCTAGATACTACTAGTAATACTTATTACTTATCGAGTAGTCTTACTATATACTTTTATATAATAATATATCCGATCTTTAGTCTTTCGGTAGATCTCTCGTTATAAAGACCGTAAAATCGAGTCGATAGACTAGAAAGAGTTATTTAAATATTATTTAATCTTTTTAGTAATATATACTATAATTAATCTTAATATTAATAAACTTAACTATTAATAGTTATTTAATAAGTAGAATCTTTCCAATAATATAATTAATAAAAGTATCGATAAATATACGTAATAAAGTTCTTTACTATTAAAAGGAAGCTCTATTTAAGATCTTAGTTAGTTCTCTCTTTTATAATAAATATATAATATATCTTAAAGTACTTACGAATACTATTTATAGCGTACTTTATATAAAAAGATAACTAGAATACCGTTTTAATCCTCTACTAGATATTATTTAGTATTTATAGAACTTAATAGGCTCTTTATAAGACCTTATCGTTAGGCTACTCTATAGAGTATTCTTTATAGATAGTATAGTAGAAGGGCTTTTAATACGGTATCTTTATAGTAGTCTAGTAGTAGATACTAGATACTATAGCTTATATTTAGTAGAAATAAAGTACTTTAGTAGACGAGTAGAAACTAGAGCGTAATAAGATCTTATTAAGTATCTAGTAAGGCGTTATTCTACTTCTTAAAGATAAAGAAAGAGAAGATTAAGAATTAAAAGCTAAAAACTATAATAGCTTATATATCTTACTAGTTATTAAAAGCGACTAAGTCTAATATAGCTAGTATTAAGACTATTAAAATTCTTTATTCTCTAGTTTAAAAGATCCGCTCTACTAGCTAATTAGAAAATACTAAGAGAAGATTATTCTCTAGACTCTATTAAAATTATTATCTAGTATTTTTAAAGATACTATCGATATAGTACTAACGTAGTTTAGTAGTAGAGTTTCTTACTACCGTAAACTCTAAATAGTAGAGATTAAAAGAAAGGTCTTTATAAATACTCTACTACTAATACTTATTTCTACTCTTATTTATTATAATTATTACTAGTAATAAGTTAATAATTAACGGCGAGAGAAAGCTTTTTAGAAGAACTTATCTAGTAGTTTCGACGTTTATTTACTAGGGCGGCGTCGATCTTAGTAACGAAAGAAAGCTTTCGATAAGGACTTATCTAGTAATTTCGACGTTTATCTACTAGGGCGGCGTCGACCTTAGTAATAAGAGAAAGCTTTCGATAAGGATTTATCTAGTAGTTTCGATATCTATCTACTAGGGCGGCGGCGTCGACCTTAGTAATAAGAGAAAGCTTTCGATAAGGACTTATTTAGTAGTTTCGATATTTATTTACTAGGGCGGTAGCGCCGATCTTAATAACGAGAGAAAGCTTTTTATAAGGACTTATCTAGTAGTTTCGATATATATCTACTATACTAGGGCGGCGGCGCCGACCTTAGTAACGAGAGAAAGCTTTTTATAAGGACTTATTTAGTAGTTTCGACGTATACCTACTATACTAGGGCTACGGCGTCGACCTTAGTAACGAGAGAAAGCTTTTTATAAGGACTTATCTACTAGTAGTAGTTTCGACGTATATCTACTATACTAGGGCGGCGGCGCCGACCTTAGTAACGAGAGAAAGCTTTTTATAAGGACTTATCTACTAGTAGTAGTTTCGATATATATCTACTATACTAGGGCTACGGCGCCGACCTTAGTAACGAGAGAAAGCTTTTTATAAGGACTTATCTACTAGTAGTAGTTTCGATATATATCTACTATACTAGGGCTACGGCGCTAACCTTAGTAACGAGAGAAAGCTTTTTATAAGAACTTATCTACTAGTAGTAGTTTCGACGTATATCTACTATATTAGGGCGGCGATATCGATCTAGTAACGAGAGAAAGCTTTTTAGAAGAACTTATCTAGTAGTTTCGACCTCTAGCTATACTAAGGCTAGAGAAAGCCTTTAGAAAGGGCTTACTTAGTAATTTAATCTCTAATAGCCGTCTACTAGTACTATAACGCTAAGTTCTAAGTCTTATAAACGATCTACTAATAACGTAAGTAAGGTCTTAAGAAGGCCTTTAATCTAAGAGTATCTAGTAGTACTAGTTATAATAACTAGAGTAGATATTTAGATATAGAGTAGAGGATATAATTCTTAGTTATAAGTACTACTATACTATTAGTCTTAATATTCTTAATAAAAGATAAATAATAATAGTATAATACCGCTTTATCTCTTTTATATTATTATAGTATAGACTACTATAAAGAGATATATAAGTATTATATATATAATTAACTATATTCTTATATAACTCTTTTCCTTAAAGTCCTTTATAAGCCCCTCTTAATTATTAAATAGTAGTAAATATTATAAATTATAAAGAGATATATAAGTATTAATTTTATTCTAAGTCTATAACCTCTTCTTTTAAAGCCCTTTATAAACCCCTTCTAGTTAGATAATAGTAAGTAGCTATTTATATAATATAAAACTAGATAATACCTTAAATTATTATACTTTATAATTATTTCGTAGTTCTCGCGAGATACTATAATAATTATAGTTAGAAAAGTATTTAGTAAACTTCTCTAAAGTTCTTATATTTTACTCTTCGATAGATATTATACTAGTTAGACTCTTTTATAGAAAAGCGTCTTCTTTAAATATCGTAAAACGTATTTATATAGCGTACTTATCGATCTCTAAAGCTTTAAGCGATACTTCGAAGAATAATAATTATAGAATTATTTATACTTTTCGATATAAAGAAGACCGAAGTCTAGCTATTATTAATAATTATATTATTAATTCTAATAAGATATTTTAGTTTAAGAGATAGAAAGAAAGGTAAATTTAAAATAACTATTTTATCTCTAGATATTTATTAAATACTAGTATAAGAGCTATAATAAGAGTTTAAGAATATACTATTAAAGACCTTTATAAGCCCTTTAGAAGCTTTCTTATATCTAAGACTATTACTTTCGAGAATTCTCTTACTTTTATACTACTACTATTACTAGTAGAAGTCTATAATAACTTATAAGTTCTTAACTACTAGTAGTCTAAGTTTTTTTCTTATATTAGTACTTCTTTATGTCTTCTACTACTAGTCGTTACTCTCTCTCTATATTTTTTTATTCTTATTATTATCTCTATATTAAGGTCTTTTATAGAGTTTATATTATATTTTAGTCTAAGTACTATTCTAGTAGAGCCTCTCTATATTTTTTTATTCTTATTATTTACCTCTATATTAAGGTCTTTTATAGAGTTTATACTATATTTTAGTCTAAGGTACTATTAGAACCTCTCTATATTTTTTAATCCTTAATACTAAGGTCTTTTATAGGACTTCCGTATTATTATAATAACGTCGGTAAAGTCGGGTATTAAGACTAGACCCTTTTTAGTTAAATATACGCCTGCGCTATAGCTAAGAGACCTGGCTGAAAATAAGGTAGACCGGGTTAGCTGCCCACGGACCCTCGATCCGCCATCCTGTAAGACATTTCTATCTCGTCATTCATTTCTTCAACAAGCTACCTTACCCATTCATTCATTCATTATTGATTGAATCCACCGGCAAATATCAGCACTGCTCTGTCCTGCAGGCAGGGACCACTGCTACACACCATTAATCGGACTCCGACGACGCTGGCCACCGTGAACCTCCGGAGCAGCTGTAGCCCAAGTTGGCTGGGACTTCGACTTGATCAGAGATCCGCTCCATCATGCTCATCGCTCAGGACCACGATCTTCGCATGAGAGGCAGTAAATGGTAAAATCAGGGGTATGGCAAACATCACTTGGGAGTTGACCTAGGTACCTGAGACACCTACCTACCTGCCTGCCTAAGGTAGGTATCTATCTCTCTGTAATCGAGTACCCCTTCTCGGACTCCAAAGCAGGGTTACCGCCCTACCAATATGATATGATATGCCACCTGCTATTCTTTCATTCCAGTCATGCATGTCACCTAAGGTAGATAGAGTATGTGCTGTAGGTACTCTGTACTCATTCATATGGTTATATTTTCCGCATAAAAGCGTGAT
Organism: Exophiala sp. LBMH1013; assembly: GCA_024611085.1. NCBI lineage: Eukaryota > Fungi > Ascomycota > Eurotiomycetes > Chaetothyriales > Herpotrichiellaceae > Exophiala > Exophiala sp. LBMH1013. The sequence goes on along the minus strand of JAMFLB010000009.1, from coordinate 1,457,907 downwards.
ACAAGTCGTCGACGCCTTCATCATCACCCCTGATTCGAGGAATCGGAATCGCCAGATCTGAATGGTCTCTGCCTTTCTCTTCATCGTTATGAGTCTTTTCATGCTCGTGACTGTTGTTGCTCTTGTTGGTGTTGGTTTTGGTGAACTTGGTCTGCCCGTTACTGTCACTACCACCACCACCACCACCCTCTGGCATCGTTCCAGTCGGCCAAGGAGCAAGCCGCCCAATATAACCTCTGAGATCTCTGTTTCTTTTTCTGGATATGGTTCCAGTCCGGACTGGCCCCGGCACGACCATGTCGGCGTTAGTCTCGTCCTTCTCCTTGTCCTTGTCCTCCCTGCCATCCCTACCATCCTGTCGATCATCATCATCATCATCAACATCATCGTCGTTCTCGTCATCGTCGTCATCATAATCATCAGCAAAATCCAAGGTAAATATCGGTGATGACGAAGACATGGTATCGTTACGACCGCGAAAGCCACTGTGCCCGTTTGTCTGCTGTTGCTGTTGCTGCTGCTGTTCGACATGTTCAACCGACGCCACTGACAATGACGACGTCCCTTGTCTTTTCCTCCTCCGCTTCCCCTTCCGCTGTGGCATCGACGGTGCCAGGGTATTGGTATTCTGATCGTGCCCTTCACGACCACCAATCCCAATCCCGCCCTGTTCAATACCCATCTGCCTCAGCCTCTCCCCCTGCCTCTGTCCCTGCCTCTGCATCTGCCTCTCCCTCTGCCCATCTCTGTCCCTCCCCGGATCAACCTGCCTTCCAGCCCACGGCACCACAACCAAATAAACCGGGAACAGCATCCCTCCAACCGCCACCGCCAAAGGCACACAATACGAATACCTCAACCCGCGAGCCTCAGAGACAGCCCATTGAACAGGCGGCCAGACCGCGCCTCCTGAGATGGCGGCCGTCATGAGCGCCGAGCCAAGTTTCGTATGGACACCGAGACGGCGTAGGGAGATGGCGAAAATGTTGGAGAAGATGCCGGATTCGAAGAAGAAGGTGAGGATGGCCAATGCTGCGGCTGCATCACCATCACCTCCTCCTGTTCCGCCTCCTCCACCATCACCATCACCATCACCTCCTGTTCCTCCTCCTCCTCCTCCACCACCACCACCACCACCCAACGTCATATTCAAAGCAAGACACACCACCAACCCGGCATAAAGACCTAACAGCACCCACCTCGGTTTCAGAAAGTAATTGAGCCCTGCGGTCAGGAAGCGGCCGGCACTAAACACCGAGTGTGCGATTGTCAAGAAGTAGAACGGCTGTAATGCCGACCCTGAAGGTGAACCTGAACTTGAACCTGAACCTGAACCTGAACTTGAACCGGAACCCGAACTTGGACTTGGACTTGAACCTGATCCTGAACCTGAACGTAAAGGGGGCATAAGCAGTGTAATCAAGGCCTGGAAATTGTTTCCCACGCACTCTTGCAAGCCGACATAACACCATTGACTGAACACGCCGAGAGCGAGAGTGAGGTAGATGATTTTGCAGCCTGCACCTTTATTTCCACCTCCATTTCCACCTCCGATTCTGATTCGGCTGCCAACCGTACCACTGTAGGGTGTGGGTGTAGTAATGCGACGTTCACCATCATTTCCACTCTGCCTCTCCCTCTCACCATCACCATCCGCTGCATTGCGTCTCTCCCTCTCACCATCGCCAACCCCTGCATTGCGTCTCTCCCTCTCACCATCAAGATCACCATCCACCAGTTCAGCCAACTGACGATCCGTCGCCTCCGGAAGAGGAATATAATAAAACAAGACGGCCATAGCGAACACGAACAGCGCAATGCCCAAATACGTCCACTGCACCCCCACCAGCGCCTCAGCAGTCTGGACATGCCGAAACAGCGCCAACGTAGCCAACAACGGACTACACACCGTGCCGATAGCCTGCACGGCTTGCGCGACGTTGAGGCGCACTTCAGCCAACTCCAACGGCCCGCAGAGCGCAATATACGGATTCGCAGCGACTTCGAGCAGGGACAGCCCAAAGCCGACGATGAAGTTGGACACGATGAAGGCGCCGTACGACGTCAGCACGGCCGAAGGCCAGAACACCAGCGTGCCGCAGCCGTAGACGCACAGGCCGGAGATCATGGTCGCTTTGAACCCGTAGCGTTTAAGCACGAACAGACCCAGCGTTAATGGGCCGACGAGGTAGCCTGCGTAGTATGAGGCGTGGAGACCTAATCCTTGGCCTTGAGAGAGGCCGGCCACGCTTTGGAACCGTGAGTTCAGCGTGTCGAGGAGACCATAGGCGAAGCCCCAGAGGAAGAAAACGACTGTCACGACGGCGATTGGCCATAGACTTTGCGAGGTGGTGAGCTTGAGCATGTTTCTGTCTTGGGCCATTTTGACGAATTTGAAGTCTGATGCTGATGCTGATGCTGACGCTGAGGTCTTGTGGCTTTTGTTGGTCGCGCGGCGTGTGAGTCTGGTTGATCTTCGTGTGAATGATCCCCTTGACCCGTCGCCGTCGCCGTCAGTCTCACCCTCACCCTCAAGAGGAGGAGATGCTAGCATATTCAAGAACCCCATTTGATCGCCGTCGTCGTCTCCCGCATATTCTTTGACCATTGCTTTTCGGAATGCCGCCGGATGGGTCACCATAGAGACATTACTCTGCGGTGGAAGTGCAACAGTAGAGATCGAGGTTGATGTTGCTGTTGCTGTTGCTGTTGATGGTCCATGGTCGATGCTACCGTTCACACTCATATCTCCCGGGTCTCTGATGAATCTGGGCAAAAAGCGCGAAAACAACGGTTTCAGACTCGGCACACACGCGCAGATGATGCCAATACACACCTCGACAGCCGACCACATGAAACTCAGGCTGGCGGACCATGAAAAGTCGTTTTGTTCGACAACACGGCTTTTGTTGCCACTGACGAGATTCAACGCCGCGTTCTGCAAATATGCGATGCGTACCACATCGACCACGGCCGCAAAGGCCCCGAAGCTGAATGTGACGACTAGGATGATCTTCTGTTTGCGCGGGAGCCGCATGCGCGTCAAGATCGGCATGGGGAGAAATAAGATGGCGATGTCGGTGATGATGTTGACTGGCGCCGATGACAAATAAAGCGTGACGATGTCGGTGCATTTCGCTTTGGCTGAGGTGGCATCCCGATACCCAGCGGCCACGGGTCGGCATTGGAAGATGTTGAAGAAGGTCAGAGCCGTGCCAACTATATTGACCAGCGCCAGTGTTAACCAGTTGCACCATTTAAAGACCGCGTCGACATCCTTGCTCATGACGGACAGGTAGAAAACAATGATGGACGTTTTGGTCAGCATTAGCGCTGGGTTGTAGAGGATCGAAAAGGTATATTCGGCCTTGCGCAACGAGCTGAACGAGGCGTCCGAGATGTCGTCCTTGTGCTTGCCCAGTCCGTATTTGACGGCGATGCATATCGATGTCGAAAACCCAACTGCAAGAACCCATGCTGCTAGGATCCACCAGTCGTCTCGTCTGATGCGCTTGACTAGCCAGATCCTCGTGTAGAAGCGAGCCGCGATGAAGACGGTGGCCAGCACAGTGACGATGATGGTGACGGCCGACGTCGGCGGTCCTCGGTCTTGAACCATGGTAAGGTTGTTCCCCGGTGGTCGCCAACTACCGTGAATTACTCTGTTTCACCCTCCCATCTCTGGTCGTGTGCGTCATCGTGGGCCCCTGAGCGATGAGGCAGCACTTCATGCAAGAGCGCGGCGCATCAGGGGATATCCGACTGGAAGGATGTATGTCAGGCAAAGTAGACGGGGCGAGGTGTGAGAGTCGAGCTAACCACGAAAAGCTGAAGTCCATCGCAGTGTGGTGAGCGAGGCGAATGTAATCCTTCATCAGATGCCCCATGACCGTTGGGTTTTGCTCTCCTCTTTTCTCCTCTCCTCATTCTGGCTGACTTCTCAGTGAGTCTCCTGGGGTCAGTGTTCGGCGTAATTCACGACTACGTAGTACGCCATTTGGCCGCCGAGGAGGGGTCCAGCGACGGACGCGAGAGGGTGCCGTTTACGCGCCACACGGTGTGGGAGAGGCTGGGAAAGCGACCCGAGCAGACGGGATCAATCCACCCAGTCTTGATGTAGAGAGACAGGGTGTGTGCAAAGTCAGATCTGTCTGGCAGCATGACTTGTGATCTGAATGGCGGGGTGGTGGACGGTAGACGACGACAGTTGTGACTGGACAAAGTCATCACGATGGCGGGGAAGAAGCGTTGACATGTCAATGTCAGATGGACGGCCAGGCCAGTCATTCGCTTGCCAGCAAAGAGTGCGTGTCGTCTAGACCCTTGTTTCCCACAACGCGAACCCTCACTATCCCTTCGCCTCGCTTGAATTGTACCATATAGGTAGCAGATCAGATCAGATCTTCCATCGATGCTAATCTCGGTTTCCACGAAAAATGCCTTCGACATGTCCTCTACACCCCTTTTGTCCAGGAGGACCGCTCGGACAATGTTCAGTCGCTCTGGAAGCTGCCGGGATATGCAGTCGCTATATGCTTCGAAAAGAGCTCCTGCCCGGCGCACTGAAGAGACAAATATCGATTCTCGCGATATCATTCTTCGATTGAGGGTGGCCATAGTCCCGGGGCAACTCTAGGCCGACCACAAGCCTGCAAGCCTAAAGGCAGGGAGGACCTCCTTCTCCAAGGCACCAGACTGGATTCCTCGCTGTGCTTTTGCAGGCCGATCAGGCTGCAGGCTGCATGCTTTGATCGCTGATGGCGTCCTGAGGAGCGGACCATGACTGATTGAAGCATCGGCACGTCCTCCCTAGCTGGGAGACCACACCCAAACCTGCCAACGACTTGTCCCCCTACATTCGCCCTTGATGGACGTCTCGGATGTCGACACAGGAATCTGCATTTTTGGCCAGCTGCGAGCCTTGTGTGATACTGTTTGCAGAAGCAAAAGCAAGCCCCCGCCTCATCCAGGGACAACCGGACCTTCCCAACTTTGGAGACTTCGCAAGGTCTGCTTGTCCGCGCCGTAAAGGTAATACCCTCTCAGACACGCCGTCAATTTGTCCAGGTTGGTGCTCTTCTTTCGTCGCAAACCGGTTGGGGTGACGGAACTCATGGCTTCATGGACGGCTGGATCAGTGTTCTCCACATCTTCTTCTTCATCCTTTTCCATCCATTTTATCAAATGACCCATGAAAGGAATGTCCACGCGCCAGGGACTGAAACTCGATGCCGATCCGATCGCCACCACCGTCCATAATGTCACTTCTCGTTCAGTTGCCGATATTGGATCCCCTGCTTGGATAGGTGAAGACAATTCCAGAGCCACGTCATTCAAGATCTCCATGTATGGATGACATGCTGGAACTGTGTCTGTGTTTGTGGGTGTCCCAACAGTTGGAGGTGCCTGTGATAGCTGATTCTGATTGTGCAAATTGAAAATATAGATGAGCAGGGCAAGCAAAAGACGATGGCGTGGGGTCTTTGGTCGGGCTTCATCTGTGATGCGAAGTACTCTGCTCATTTCGCACGAGGACTTCACTGCCTCGCCGTCGAGTTTGTCTGCAGGCCAGATCTCCTGGGAAAGGCGCTGAAGAATATCCACGGCTTGGGCAGTGATGAGCCCTCTGCTGGCTAGATGTGAGAATAAGGGGTCAACCCCTTGTGTTTGCGAGGGTCGTACAGGCTCATTCTCTTTGAACCTGACGAGAACGTCATCATCCGTTACTTCGCATACGAACCTCCCGTGCAAGAGCAGAGGGAGGAAGAATTCGCTCCTAGATTGTCGCCATCAGCTACACCCAACAACCAACAACCAACAGGACAAGGTGTGCAAAAAGGAAACAGGACCAACTGTGCGCCCAAGAAAAAGTCAAAAGAAACCTACTTCAGCAACTCATCCTGCAGCTCCGGGTTCAACCTGCGAATCCCGCCTCTAGTGAAGACCATGTTTTCTTTCGCTCTCTTATGCATAGCATAGGCACGAAGATCGCCATGTGCAGCCTGTCACGCCGTTCGAGTCAGCGTCGGAGATCAAGTATGAAAGCAACGGTCCTAGCGCTGGAGATCAAGTACGAAAGCAATGTTCCTAGCGCCGTAGATCAAGTATGAAAGCAACGTTCCTCGCGCATCAAAGAGAAGTGTCATGTCAGACCAATCGAACTCACATCAACATCCATCAGCCAAAGAGCAGTCAAAATAGCGGCATCATCGTCAGCGCATTGCGCAGTCTCAACCTTCAACCTCAAGAACTTGAGCGCTTCGCCTCGATGATACAGTGCCGTGCAGTGAGGTTTTCCAAACCCCGTGACATCGATATTATAGTAAACCTGGCTCAGGGCGACCAGGGCATGAAACATTCCCGAATGTTGCAAGGCGACATTGAACCAGATGATGTAGCGGCTGCTTTCGACGGCCAACGCAGGGCTGAACCGCGGCGTGAGGAATCGGATAAAGTAATCCACCAGGAAGGGCACATAGGGGTGATACTCGATGGGATAGCTGATGAAAGGATCCACATGAGGACTTCCTAGGGCGCGTTCGTCGAGAGGCTGTACGTCTCGAAGAGCATTCTGATTCTGTTCGTCTCGAGAGGCATTCTTACCCCTAGGCTTACCCCTAAACCTGGTGGTACGCGATCCTTGCAGGTGCCTCGCCGTCGTATCAGCCGCTATCTCCTTCGCTGCGGCATCGGCATCGACATCGGGGTTTGTCCTGGATCCAAGTCCACGTCCATGTCCATGTCCATGCCTGGCTGTTAATACTGATATTGACGACGGTTCATCTTCATCGTCTGGACGCCGAGATTTCTCAAAAGGTCGATACTGAGTCCGATCCAGCACGATTCTCCGGGCCGTCGGTCGATAGCTTTTGGATGCATGCGAAGACACGGCCCGGCGGTTTTGCCGACTCCGGAACTCGGCTGGGTGGTTGTACGTGATGAATGTGGTGTTGTTGTTGTTGTTGTTGCGGAACTCGGCTGGGTGGTTATACGTGATGAATGTGGTGTTGTTGTCGTTGTTGTTGGCCGGGCTCGACGACATTGACATTGACATTGACATTGACATCTCACAGACGTCGTCTCGTCGATGGATTGTTCATACAAATAGTTTCTAAACCTCCAGCCTTATAGGTCCTGTAGCTCGTCGAACTGAAGTATGGATGGATGGTTGGCTTGGCCTCGAAACGTAGCGGGCGGATGGCTACCTACCTACCTATGGTCACAGTTGAGGTCTGAGATCTGAGGTCTGGGGTTGAGGATATGGTAACCTAGGTAGGTAGCATACATACATAGCACTAGCACTGGTACTTCCACTGCCACTGCCACTGCCACCATCATATTCCTGTCGAACTTGATGCAATGCCCGATGGAACCTCAGTCAATTGATTTCAAAAGACCAACACGACACAAGACGAACAAGACGAACAAGACGAACAAGACGAACAAGACGAACAAGACGAACAAGACGACAGTTCAGTGCAATGAGCCCGCGGCGAGGTCCGAGGTCCGTGCTGACTGCAGGTGACATACAGTACTGTACTGTACGTAGGTATTATTAGGCCAACAACCTCGTCAGCCTCGTGACAATCACCACAAGCCCAACTCCAACAATAAGGTACCGTAGATATCGATACCAGTACCTAAGGTACCTTGGGTCCCGTCGTAGGTACCTGTATGTGTATCTGATGCTCCTTGTCATGTCATCAGGATTACATCCATTCCACCGTCAAGGCACCATTCACCATTCCCTATTCCCCGTTCCCGCCATTGATGTCATCTCACGGGTGGCGCAGCTTGCATTATGCATTACTGTGTTACTGTGTTGGTGTTACTCTCGACAAGCACCAGTACGGTACGGCATGGACAGTGGACAATGGACAATAGACAGTGGACAGGCACCCAGGAGGTATCTTAGGGAGGCCGTCGTTGACTCAACCTGATTCACCATCGCCCCTCGACGGTGAGTCGCTAATCTGAGGTCTCTTAAAGGCTTATTTATGGATTGCATCATCTGCCCCATGTTCTTCTGTTCTTCTGTCTTCGGTTCTTCTGTTCTACTATTCTCACGTAAGCGCCGTGCATGAGACAGATTGCTAGGCTGGCAGCAGTGGTTGCGACGGAGCACCCGTCAACACCGTACGTAGAGAACAATGACAAAACGGTCAAATCAGGTCAGGTCAAGTCAGGTCAGATCAGGTCAGTTATATTAGACAACCATGTCCAAAACGAATTGTGACATTCAATCGGCTTGACTCCATATTAGTTGGTATGTTGAATCCCCTGGGGTCATGAGAACGACAGCGGCAGCAACAACACCATCGATCTCTGCTTTTTGTTTTCTAGGTTTCTGCCCATCTCTGCTTTGGTTTCTAGGTTTCTGCCCATCTCCTCTCACGAAGAGGCATCTCGCTGCCTTCCTTGGCTCGGCTTCCATTCTCCTCGGCTCTCCAGGCAAAGTATTCGCCGAGACGGACCTCTGCATACGAGGCATAATCAAAGTCGATCTGAGAAATGGTGGCCTGGATCAGAGCCCAAATGCCCCAATACAGGCCAGGCATGCCACGGTATCGATCGACTTCTTCAAATAATACGTCAAGCATATCGTCGGATACACGAGTGTCGCTGTGGGCTTTGTACGACTCGAGATAGTCTTGGAGGAATTCGCGGCGGATGGACCTGGTAGGCAGCATGTTGTAGTCACACTCATAACCACCCCATTCCGCAAAGTGGTTGGCAATGTCGAAGGCGGCAGGGCATGGCGTGGCATACTCATAGTCGATAAAGGAGACTTCGATCCCGCCCTTGGCCTTACTACTGGCGGAATCGTGCGGGAGCATTATAACATTCGCACTTAGCAGGTCGCAATGTCCACACACCACTCCATGAATCCCCGGACCTCGTCCATTGTCCAGGTCTTGGATCGATCGGTCTAGCTCTTTCTGGAGGAGTTCCTTGCGAGCTCTCTGCTTGGGAGTGTCGCATGGAAGCGCGTCGAGCCATTTCTGCATTACTGACCAGATGTTATGCACGGGCTTGCTGTCTGCCGGTTTCGACGACGGCTGGGGAGAGTCATGGGTGCCATTCGACTCCGACCCCGAGTCCACTGGTAACCGCGCATGCCACTCACCCAGACGCTTAGCAACAGCTCGCCATACTGACTCCGTGATGAGATCCTGAGGACTGCAAACCTGACCGACGATGTACCTGTACAGCAGTCCATTCTTGAATCTTGCCAACAGCGGAGGAGCCAGTCCACGCTCTGCCGCCAACCCATGGGACTTGGCCTCGCGGTCTCGGTCAATGAGGATTTCGGTATGATTTCCATAAGCACGGAGGAGGATAGAGTCTCGATGGGTTTCCGCTTGCGACTGTCCTGGAATATGTTTGGCTACTTTAAGCAACTGGAAAAGGTCATCAGTTTCGGCACGTGCCGGTACAAGGACAGACCGTCTGGCTTACCGTGTTGGTGATGCCTTCGGTGAACTTGACGAGTTCCAACTCCCCGGGAGCATCCCTCCATTTGGGCTGTATCTGGTAGACCAAGGCGCGAGCGGACTCGTCGACATTCTTGTTGTCAAACTCGAGGTCAATGTATGGGAGTGGTGGAGATTCTCCGTTTGCGGTACCGTTGGCTGTACCCATCACCGAGCATTTGCAGGTACGCAAAGGACAAGCAACAGAGGACGATAGACCAGAGATTGCAGGTTTGGGTCGTGGAGAAAACAGACCAGGTCGTCTACTGATGGGAGGGGTGTGCTGGGGAGTTGGTAGAGAAGTGGGATGTTACAGTAGTTTGGTTGAGATCAAGAGTGCAGAGAGAGACAAGAGTGTGTTCGCGGCCTGTAAATCATCACATGCTGCTTTGTGCGCGATTGCAGAAGCAAACTGCCCTGGGAAGTCGCAGTCACAGTTAAAACACCGCCTACAACCACGTAGGCTGATCCCTACTACGGGGGCTAAGGAGGCCTGAGCCGCGGACATTATTGCTTGCATTTGGAGACCACGCGATGGTCACTTTAGGCTCTTTTTTATTTAGGCGGCTTCCCCCGCAGCAGTTATAGAGACTCATTGATCCCCTGGCTAAAAGCTCCAACCACTTTGTTTTGCCCTCCACCATCCGTTGATGGTTGTGCCCATGAATCAAAGATCTTGTCCTACCATGAGGTAATATTCAGGAACCCGTTCTGCTGCCACGGTCGCCCTTGGCAGTTTCGTATCATGGCCAATACAGGCACGATGACGCGCATTGACTCCCATATATAAGGTAGACAAGCCCCGTCCAGGCCGCTCTCAAGAATCCGCAGATGACATGCCTCAGGTTACCTATATACTCCGTTCAACCATCAACGCCATAAAGAAGCCATACCAGAATGGAAAGACACATTCTTAAGGCGTGAAATCTTCAATGCAAAGATATGGGGGATAGTATTCACCGGTATATATGAATAGTCGTCGTCGCCGTCGTAAGAGACACGCCCAAAGTCATTCTATTTACCGCTCAACTTTTTCTCTTTCTTATTTTTCTTTTCCTTCCCGCCCGCTTTGTCGTTCTTTTCCTTCGTCTTCACATCACTAGCCCCTGCTGGCCGGCTCCCGATCTTTTCCAAAATGATGCGGGCGCCAGCGTTGTTCTCATCAAGGGACGAGGCATTCTTCCTGAGGATGTCAGCCAACTCGGCTCCGTGACTGAACCCCTCAGTCTCGAGCATAGCGACGATCACGAACGAATTCGGACCAGTCGCCCAGCTGACAATCCCGTTATAGTCACTTCGGCTCTTGATCTGGGAATAAAGCAAATCATGGAACTTCAGCGGCGGGTCGACTTGTTTGACTGTTTTGCTGCTTGGGTCAAACCGGCCGCCTTGCACCAGACCCTTGAGTAACCGACCGAACGGTGGAGAGGAGAGCACCTCGGCCATCTCTTCAGCTTTGTCACTGTCTGTTGCCAGACTGGCGATGGCTGCGAGCGCAGCGCCCTTTTCTCCAATCCCGCCGAGCAGTGTCTCCAACATGAACTTGCAGCCAAAGGTTGAACGGGCCAGAGCCTCGGTTTGCGAGGCGATCAAGTCCAACAGAGGCTGAGACAGGGCTTTCAATAGCTCTGTGCGGCGGATTTCGGGGTCTTTCTTGGACGTTTGCGTACGGATCTCGCGCACTTCTTTGACGATCGCCGCAGACTCGTCCGGAAGTAACCATTTGGGTGCATCCTGGAACATCAGGTACAGAAGAGGGATGCGCGCTGTGAGGTGATCGACCTGGGCGAGCAATTCTTGCTCGCGGGCATCCTCTTCCAGATCTTTATTCAGGAGCTCGGGGAAGATAGCCTTGGCCGTCATGACCGTGTCATCAATGCACTCGTACGCAGCGAGCAAGACCTTGTGCGCATTGACGTCCGACGCCATGAGTCTGATGTGTGTCTTGAAGAATTTCATGATCGTTCGTCTGTCTTTCGAGTTCCCATACGCAATAGCCAGGCATACAAGCCGCGACCCGGATTTAGTAAAAGCCAGATTCTTGTAGAGATCACCTTCCTCATCGTCGCGTAGCATTGCCAGAAACTCATCCACTTCAGGGCTCCCAGGCTTGCAGTTCAGGAAATACTGTAGCAAGGCATCGTGGAGGATGGTGAAGCCCGTAGTTTTCTTCTGCACCAAATGGTTCGTCATCTCTTTGAGATGCTGCATGATCGGTCCCCTCTTCTCGGGATTCTGCTTCAAGATCTCGGAGAGGTCGGCGGTAACCTCGTCGGGGGAGGTGGAGTTGGCGAAAACCGAAAACTCCGGCCCATACCACTCCCTCAGCAGAACGGCTTTCTGCTGTTTCGACGCGATCCCTCTGTAAATGTCGTCCAGGATCCAACTGGCCTCAGGATGTTTGATGAGTCTCTTGACATGGCCATAGAACTCCTGGATGACAGGATCTCGGCTTTCATCGTCTTTGACCACCATCTTCGCAATCAGAAACTTTGCATATTTGGACTCGGCCAACTCGCGGTAACTTCCTTTCAGGTCTTTCGTGATCTGCTTCCTCTGCTCTGGAGTAGCATATTTCAATGCACACTGGATCACACGGACGGCGTCGTGCTTGAACACAAAGTCTTTCACTCTTCCCGAGATGATTTCGAACAGTTCTTGGACCAGCCCATCTCGCTCGTCCTTGGGGACATGGGATTTGCGCCGCAGCCGTTCCCAGATCTTCTTGGACCGCGCGATCGAGTCGGCGTTAGGCTTGGCAGATTTCCGGTCTTGCGCAAGGGCTTTCTGCTTTGCGTGTGCTTCCCGGGACGAGGTACCTACAATGGTGGTGGACAGATTAGATTCTCGCCATGGAATGATCGCCATCACATCGATGTTTTCATGAACGTACCACTCAGAAACGACTCAGGTTTGGTCCCCTGGGGTCGGTAGTCTTCCTTCTGTTTCTTGGGCTTCGCATCAACCCCGTCGGCTTCGTCAAAGCCGATAAAGTCGTCTGCGAGAGGTTCCGGCTTCGAGACCGCTTTGGTCGGCTTGGAGCCATCCTTGGTGGTCTTTACTTTTTTTGAGGCCTTGGGCTCCGTCGTATCGTTTGTGCGCTTCGTACCAGCCATTTTGGACATGTTGTCAGTCTGAGAATTGGCAGCACTCCTCCGGGGTAATAAAGGCTTGCAGTGTTGTTCATCTAGAAACTTTTTTTGGTCCCGAAAATTAGTCCCTAGCAAACCTGACAAACTCGGCTCCAGTTTTCATAGCCCCACTTGGCATGTTTGCAACTCGGCCGGAAACATTCCAGCCTCGCTCCGATGTCCTCCGTGTTTTGCATCGAAACAAGGCTGGCCAACTTGAACCCATGGCAAGTCCACGCTCACCGGCGGCGACATACCTACAAGAATACCCGCATTTATGGCAACGGAAGACGCCAAGTAGAAGCGAAGCTCAGTATCTATGCTACCGACACATAAAGACGCTGTGACCCGGGAGACTTAACCGGCCATAATTACGAAAGACGACATAAGGTATAAAAGTAGACAAAACCACACGTCCTCGGAACCTCCTGCTTTGTACAGCTCATGTAGACATTGCCCTTAACCGTGCTTGCTAGAAGAAAAAAGACTTGCAGTGGCCTTCGTACCAAAGATACGGCCATCAGAGCAACCGACGGCAGATGATGTCGCTGGAAGGTCTCTCGATGCGCAAGTTCGAAGATATGCACATGATGCTCCCAACACCGGTGCCGCCCGTGCAGTACTTCTGTTGTAATGATAGGTCAATCGCCAAACCACTATGCTCAAAGCCGTGATGTTCTTAGATCAGCCAACAGTGAAACAATTGATATCTTCTGTCGAATGGAAGGTCAGTCGCATAAACAGAGCGGCTTTTGTTTCGTAGATATGCATTCCGCTGTTGTTTCTACCTCCGCTTGACGTCCCAACACTCAAGGATTCGACTGGGGCGCGGGAGCAGGAGCCACTGGCGCTGGTGGGATTTCCACTGGACTCGGGACGAAGCCATACAGCGGTGCGGCATTCTGCGAGGGAGGGCGGCTTATGAGCGGCGGGACAGATGGCGCAGGAGCAGGAGCAGGAGCAGGTGCGGGAGCAGATGCAGGCACAGGCGCAGGTGCAGGGGAGGGCGTCGATCCTGATACCGGCAATGGTGACACTGCTGCTGCTGGTGGAGGTGGTAGCGGTGCAGTTGTCGCTGCTCGCGGCGCGCCAGGAGATGGAGCAGATCCATTTGCAGGAGGCGCCGTAGGAGCCGGTGTAGGTGCAATTGCGGGCGGAGCGTTGGGTACGGATCCAGGCCTCGGAGACGACGTCGTCGGTGGCGGAGGCCGCGCTGGCGCCAGAACGCGAGCGGGACCGGGACCAGGACCAGGACCGGGAGGGCCTTGTAGAGGAGCCATATGCGGTGGACGAACAGGATACTGCCACTGTGGCGGTGGAGGATGGGGATGGGGATATTGTGCTGATGGATGATTTTGATATTGCGGTAGCGGAGGATTCTGATATTGCGGCGGAGGAGGAGGAGGATGGTGCTGATACTGCGCTGGTGGTGGTTGATGCTGAAATTGTGCTGGTGGAGGATAATACGGCTGAGGATATCCCGGCCGAGGCGGAGGCCCTGGCTGGGGTGGTGCAGTCCACGGCATAGGAGGAACTGGGCTTCTGTTCTTCTCTGCTTCAAGAGCTCGGATCTTCAGTTCTGCCTCTTGAAGCCTGGCCTTCAGGAGGTCGACTTCATTGGCAGGGCCGGGCGGATTCGGCGGCAGTGTAGGAGTCTCAGCAGTCACAGGCATTGACGCGGTGATTGGAGCTTGCGCTTGAGCCTGAGCTTCTGTAGAGACCGGGGCCGTGACTCTACGTCGCTTGCCACGAATCGCTTTACTCCCTTTACGTCCCCAAGTCAACTCTTCGCCAGACATGAAGCCAGACATCATACCAGGCAAAGCATTGTTGTTTTTCCGCTGTTTCGATGGCCCGGACGGAGTCCCGTCTACGGCATTGGCATTGTCGCCTTCAGCGCCGCCTGGACCGGGCTCTGTATATGAGCCAGCGGTATCTCCACCAGTTGCAGTTGAACGCTGTTCCTCCTCGAGCCTGCCCGCCGACCCCAGGAAATCAAACAGCGGTTGGAGGCTACTATCCCGCACAATCGGTGTTTGCGGATCGACTTCCATCTGAGGCAGCGGCTCCGTGGCACGTCTTTTACGTTTCGTCGTTTTGGGCGACTGCTCCGCTTTCTTTTTCTTCTCTTTCGGCTGCGGCAGCTTTTCGGGATGAAAGATCTCCAGCAGTTTTCGGCGTCTGCTATCCCTGCGTGGTGGCGGAGCGCGTTCCTCGTATGTCTGATGAAGCGGCACATGTTTATAGTGCAGCTCGAGACTCATTTTCGTGACGGAGAATTTGATCGAGATAAGCCCGTGACATTCGTAGACTGGCTTTCGCACCTTGACTCCCATTCTGATTTTGGCGGCTCCTTCATTGGCGGCTCTGCCTTTGTTCAGCACCGAGTCGTTGCAGAAATACGAAAACCTGCTAGCTTGGTCTTCGCGGCTGATCCAGTGATTGTGGAAGCTGTAACGGAATCCATCTGCCTGTTGGACGGTATCAACCAGAGTCTTGGAGATCGCTTTCTGCATGAGCATCTGTTCCTTTGGGTCCTTGATAGTATGCAAAGCATCAATCACACTGACAGCAGTCTTGTTGAATACACTGTACTGATATGGCGTGTTCTTGTCGGGCCCACTAGGTCTCTTGGACTCTCTGGCAGCGACCATGAAGGCAGCGGTGACCGGAAATGAGAACTCCAAGGTGGTATGTTCAGGATCTCCCGTTGGGTTCGCGAGATACTCGCGGAGCTTTGCCTCCAGGTCTTCGGCTCTCTGGACTTTGAAAAACACCGACTGGCCCAAAGGGTCTTTGGCCTGTCGTCCGCGACGACGCGCCTTCCTGGGTCCCGGCGCTGGAGCTCCATCGGTCGGGTTATTTGAATCTGCGTCGGCATTGTCCTGCGATGCAGAGACTTGCCCGGGCGTCTCATTCGACGCGTTATTGGATTCCGGAGACTCCATCGCGATATCGTGAAGTGTTGTCTAGATGACAATAATAGGCGTGTTTCGCAGACGGGCAGTGTAATAGAGCAAAGTCGAGAGAATCAAAGAGATCGCGGTCCCTGCCAAGACATTAACTCTTCGCGGCTGCTATTGGCTCTGTGTCCACCGCTCCAGACAATTGTCCTTTAAACGACGACGATCAACGAGCTGCACCACAGCCATACGCTTACACGGGGGTTCCTACAAGCACGTTGCATATGCTTACACGAGGGTTCCTACAAGCACGTTGCATTGGAAAGGCGACAACACGTTGCATTGGAAAGCAGGTCTACTCACGATCGATACCCTCTTTCATCCACCAAGCCCCCAAATTCTCCTCCCATATGGCGCCTGTAACTGCGGTCGACGCTCCACGACCGATAGTCCTATCAGGCCCCTCAGGCACCGGAAAGTCCACACTGATCAAACGCCTTTTCGCAAAGCACCCCGACCTCTTTGCATTCAGTGTGTCCCATACTACAAGGAAGCCCCGGCCCGGCGAGCAAGACGGCGTGCACTACCACTTCACGACCCCCGAGGACTTTGAGAAGATGGCCGCGGAAAATGCATTTGTCGAACATGCCAAGTTTGGAGGCAACTACTATGGCTCTTCGAAGCAGTCGGTCCAAGATGTGGCGGAAGGCCGAGGCAAGACCATTGAGGGGACGCCCGCCGAGGGGAAGAGGATATGTATCTTCGACATCGAGATGGAGGGGGTCAAGCAGTTGAGGAAGAGCCCCCTGAACCCAAGGATATGCTTCATTCAACCGCCTAGCCTGGAAGTTCTCGAGCAGAGGTTGCGTGGGCGCGGTGACACCAGTGAGGATGCCATTCAAAAGCGGCTGGCGCAGGCCAAGAAGGAAATGGAGTACTGCCAGACTGAGGGCAAGGGCGAGAAGGTCATAATCAACGATGATCTGGATGCCACATTCGAGGAACTGGACAAATGGGTAATGCAGGACATTTGACACCTAGGTGTTTGTTGTTTGGCATGGGGTTGATCTACTACCACCAATGTGTCGTTGCAGTCTTTACATTGGCGTTTGAAGAAGGCAAAAGGAACACTTTTCACGGATGAAATGCTATGACAATTACTTGTATCCGGATTGAAGACGAAAGACCCGCTCTCCATAGACGCTAAAAGAAAAAGTGAACCTGACAAGAAGGATTATGGCAGTCACTCAAGGTCAACCATCGCCCTCTGAGATGGCCTCCTCTGGCTTCAAGCCTCCGTATGTGCGACTCCTTAATATCCATTCATAGTCATGCGTTGTGAACCGCGGCTCAGTTCTCGGTCTGCAGCCGGACTGATGGGTCTGCTCCCACCCATGCCGCTCGCAGCGCTGCTCTCCTTCAGGGCCAACAGTTGCTTGGCTCGGAAGGTCTCGTAGTGGATTTGGCTGGTGGTCTCGATAAGGTCTTGGAGATGGGTTCTTGTAAGGAAGTTGCGAAGATAGACGAACTCGGAGTGGTTCTCGTCTTCGACATTGATGACACCCCATTTGGTCTGTCTGCCACGGACTTGTTTGCCGTTGACAATGATTGACTTTTCACTGCCCACCACTGCGAAAGGAATGATGTCTTTGATGGTAGCATTCGTGGCTCGCTCTTCGTCATCCAACTCCTCGTTGTCATACGGGTACATCTTGAGGTTGTGGAAAGCAAACTCCTCCTTGATGCGCTCTTTGAACGCCCGGCGCTCTTCGAGTGTGAGAGAATCGGCTTTCGCAATGACCGGGACAACGTTGACGACATCAGAGAGTTTCTTTAGGACGACAATGTCCAGCGGTTTGAGGGCGTGGCCAGAAGGCTGAATAAAGAAAAGACAGCAGTGGATGCGGGTATCTTGGATGTAGCGTTCTCGTTGCGCAGTGAGTTCTTTTCGGAGATAGGCAGAATGTTGATCTTTGATGTATTTCACAATGGGATCCCAACTAGGCATTGGCCGTTAGCTGTGATTATGCGCGACATAGACAACCAACGTACCATCTGTCATTGTTGACCAAGTCTCCATAGCCGGGGGTATCGACAATATTGAGCCGCAGCCGCACACCATTCTCCTCAATGACTGCAAGGTGGTCAGTATATGTTCTCTTCCTCTGAGAAGATATTCACTGACTGTGAGAGACGGTCTGAATTTCGGTCGTGGAACGAATTGGTTCATCTGGTCGCAGGCGGCCTTTGGAATCGATAAGATGCGACGCAAAGATGGTGTTGATCAGAGTCGACTTTCCTAGACCAGTCTGACCTGCAGGAGAGTCAGGCGTGATTCATAGCAGCAAAGACATCCTACATACCGACACAGATGATGTTGAATTGAAAGCCTCTCTTCAACAGCTTCTTCTCGATCTGCTGGGTGATGCTGTCAAAGCCGACGTGGCTCCGCGGGAAGACCGCGTTCCCCTGCGGCAGTGCCATGGTCATGATGCTTGTAGATTGCCGATCTGGGCTGTCCTAGGTTTTAAGGTTGCACGGACGTGAAGGAGAATGACGGCCTGACTGATCAACTCTAAAGCGCAAGTGAAGCACAAATCTTAGCAGAGCATGAGTGTGAGAGAGAGTAGTAGTTGCGACCGCGAACAAATTCCCCGGATCCTTTGAGATGCCAGTGACCCCTATTTCCTTCTCCGACGCCAAGCAGCTCGCGCACCGTGTTTGGGGTGAGATGACGCCGCCCTATGCTTGCCCATACAGAGGAATCAGGTCAGGGGTATCTAGCCTCGTTTTCTTTCATCGGTACATCACTAGATAGTGTTGGATATTCCTCTCCAGAATAGGAATTCCTGAGTTGCTCAATTTTACGGGAGCGCACACCTGTACAGTGCTATGCTCTTCCTGTAACCTCTGATGTATCTATATTTCTGCTGAGAGCCCATCCCATGGCTAGAATAGAACAAGTCCTGAATCGAATCTCAACCTTGACACTACGTTGATACCGCCTTGCCCTCAGATCTCCCTCTGGCTCTAAGAAATCCGGCCGTTCTCATAAGACTCCCAAGGAGGAACGATACGTAACCACAGTCTAGCACATGAATATACCCACCGTATCACGGCTTCATAAACTCTCGAAGCACATTTGATGTCAATGTAGCAACATTGTTATTGTAGTCATCGTAGCCCAGTGCAACGTACCAGCTAATACTTCCAACGGAGAAGACAGCACCACCCCCACTGCTCCGGTAGTAGACCATGTCCGACCTGATCAAGTCTGTTTGACTTCCAAGAGTCTTCATCATCGGAAAGCCAGAATCTTCAGGGAACAAGCCGAAACGATCGGAATGGCCTGTGCTAGAAGCGACAATAATGGCATTAGCAGGGCTACCATACCTGAAATCGAGTCGGTCGATTTCGTCGGCGCTGGCACCGCCTCCGAATCCACCCAGGGTATTCTCCCCGATCAAGGCACCGGCAGGAATGTCCTTGAACAACCACGCACACAGCTCCGGATGGGAGGAGGATATGTCGCTTCGCTTATAGGGAACGCCTGTGCACAGCGCACTGTGGTCAGTCTCGTACTGTAGTCACGGCATTTGTCATGAGGGCTTTGAACTCACCTGGGCCAGCACCCTCTCCACAGCAGCCAATTCCCACGAGATAGTTTGCCGCTCTGCCATTGTCTCGCCAGAGTCCACCCATCTTACCGTCAAGTGAGTGGTGGCGCTCGCCAGGCTCTTGCCATGATGTCCTGACTCCCTGCCCGCCTCGACGAACTTCAGAGCGGTGAGGTCGAGCAGGATCGGTGGTTGAAGTCCAATAGAATCCATTCCCCCCTAAGTACATGAGGTTTCCGCCCTTCTTGACGAAATCCTCGTAGGATATGTAGGATTGCAGACTGGGATATTCTGGATGACAGCCGGTGATGAGTGTAGAATAAGGACTGAGGATATCGACACCCTTCAGATGCAGATCGTGGTCGGTGATAACGTCGTAAGGAATGCCCAGTTTTTCCAGGAACCCGATCATGATCAGATCGGCGGAAAGTTCCCTAGGACGGTGGCCAGTCCAGTTCACATAGTCGGGACGGTTATTGAGAAGAGGCCTCTTTGCCGATGAATAGACCACACCACTGCCGTCTCGGTGCACATCGTACTGCGAGAGGCCCAGGTCCTTTCGTCGTTGTTGTTTGTATAAGGTTTCATCCTCGTAGAATTGGAACGAGCCAAACTCGTCGGGAATCTCTGCGCGCGCAGGACTATTGGGATCCCACATATGCTCGTTTGCGTAGGCAAGATACGTGAACGTCCCCAGCACAATTGCTGCCTTGGCCCCAATCTGTGTAGTGCAAGGTACATCAGCAACCAAAGCTCTGCTGGGGGAAGGGGGATGTTGGGACTACGTGCCCAGTTTCCCCTACCTTTGCCGTTGTCGTCGGCGTTGGTCTCACGTAGAAGACAACTGACTCTCTGGCGCCAGTCTTCGTGCCCTGGATTTCCACACTGTACACGCCGGACCTGGCGTCGTCTGGTACTCTGATTGACATATCGGTTGCCCAGCAAGCATCGTCAAGATCATCTTGATGGAAATGGATTGCGCCGTACCCTTTCTGAGCCTTGGTCCAATCCAGTTCCGTTCCATCCCAGTCCACTCCTTTCATCGCCCGTGTTGGAGCATTGATCAAGACGCCGTGCCGAGCATTTCCTGAGACATCCATGATCTGGTCAGTTGAAATTCCGACGGAGAAATCATAGTGAGCAAGCGTTCGAGGAGCGCTGCCAATCGCCGCAAGAACAACAGTGTCAAGACGCCCGTTGAAATGGTTGACCACAGTCCGGCTTTGTGCTCCTGTACTAGGAGAAGCAACCTTTCCTGCAGCGATCAAAAGCGACGCGTGGTCAGCTAGAGCGATTGAACCGTCAAGCTCTACGCTGTACTGGCTGGGAGGCGGTGCAGGTTCAGTAGCCCTGGGCAGTGGGGTGACTGTGACATTGGCATGGTTGAGCAAGACTTCTCCCTCGACATGAACCCATCTTCGTAGTCGAGGCCGGCAGTCTATTGTCACGACTTGGATGGACGTCCTGAGGCCGACCCAGAGTTCAAAACACCCTTCAGGATTGAGATGGAAGGAGACTCCTGTATTCTTTGCACCATCCATCGTTGAGATGATTGTCTGGCTGTGGTCACTGGTTACCAGCCAGGGCTGGACGTAGAAAGAGAAACTGATACCATCGTCCTTCGAAGCTACTCCGACGTCTTCGACCAGCCCGTATGAGCCTGATGGGGCGAGCTGATAGCGTCCTTTCCTGGTTCCAGCAGGAACGCCGGCGACCTCCTGAACCTGTCGTCGCGGGCTCTTTGGTCCTTCGTAGCCTTGTATGTAGCGAACAAGACGGTATTCATACCTCGGCTCGGTGCATGAAACCTGTAGATTGGCCCCGTCAGCCTTGGATTATTCATCATCAATGGGCACAGTCGTGGAGCTCAGGAAGAGACATGCTGTCCCTCCCAGTGGGAAGACAGGTGCTGTTCACCTTTACATCAACGGTTTCGCCCGGTGAAACTATCCACGGCTCTGCATAGCCGATGATCTCGGGTGGGTAATCGTCTGGAGTTGGAAAGATGGTAGACATGTCCAGCTTGATACATGGAGGACTGCACTGTTCTCCCAGCTACAGGCATTGCCAGTCGATCCGGCCTCCGAACTTGTATGTATGTATACTGGAATCATTCCGGGATCCTGCCTGCCTCACAGACATCAAGGTCCGCGATATTGCCGACCATTGCCATATACCGTCAAAGGGAACGTTAAGCAGCAGATGTGGACTCGAGGATAGGTGTCTTATCTATACGCCCTTTGTCATGATAGGCTCAGGGTATAGGTTCGGATAAGGACCCATATGTCGAGGCAGAGATACAGAAGTGTCAATCTCCAGTCCCGGCGTTTCTTGCTGATTGCACGCGAGGAGACAATGTTATCAGGCTCTGTGTCTTTATCAAGCGCCTTGACTCCGAACACCGAGTGTCGCCGAACATCTCCGTACAGCGGCTGGGCTGGCTCATGTCTTGCTAGTATGTCTCTCTCGCCGAGTCGCTGTTGAGATTGAGAGTCGGTATCTATCACCAGGGGGATTAGAGGTCTGGGTGATAAGTCGCCCGGATGGCATGGAGTTCAAGGCCATCAACCATCAACCATCAACCAACCCATAAGGAGATGAGATGCTGGCAGGTTGAAAGTCCCCGCGGCAGATCGAATGAACAGATCTTCTCCTCACAAGCACATTTCTAGCTTGTTTGATGGGCATTGATGCAGCCGCGAGTCGGCAGAAGAGCAATAGAATATTGATGAGGGCGAATGCCAGGGAGTAACTTAGTTGAACATCAACAGGGCTGGCTGCCAAGCTCGATGTCGTGTCCAACTTGAATTCCAGCTTCCTTCTCGAGTCTGGCCATCGTCGCGTCAAATTGACAAGTGTAAGATCTCTAAAAACAATGATTTTGCAATTAATTCCTCTCTACTACTTCAAACTGGCACTCCATTTCCTCGAATCGTAAGTCTCTGTGACAGTGACACGGTATGGCCGAAGCATCGTTATGCAAGGCGGATTTCTGCCAGTTTCTCGCCAGCCTGATCAGGGCCGACTTCAATCCTATACAAGATCCAGCTCAGCTCTCACTCTTCACCAGCCTTTGGGATGATTACAGCAGGTCAGAACCGGAGGAATGGACCGGGAGAATTGCAGATTTGCGAACAGTGAAGGAAATGGACGCCGGGAGCTGCAAAGTCTGCAAATTCGCCCTTGACCGCCTTCGTCTGGAACATCAGGACCTCGACCCCGAAGCAAAGGTATTTGTGCTCGGGTATGAAACGGGAATCGCCCTCGAAGTCTGGTGGTCCGATGATGCCACTGGAGCGACATACGGGTTTCCCTTGACCTTTCTCACGGACACGGACGCTGTGGACGCGAAGGCGAGTCACGACGCTGTAAGGCCGTTGAACCTGGCACAGGTCGACTACGGACGGATCGAGAGCTGGATCGAGCACTGCAAGGCCCACCATCGAGAGACGTGTGGCTCTCGGAGTTCTTTGGTGGGCGATGTCGAAGGCGACCAACCAGAAACGAATACGCTCCGCGTCTACGATCTTCAACAACAATGCCTAGCGAGGATTAAGTGGCTGGATGACAGGTATATCAGCTTAAGCTACGTATGGGGCAACGCTCGTCCACCACGTCTGACGAAGGCAGAAGAGAAGCTCTGGAGCCAGCCGGGTGCACTGGCAGGTCATATTGAGGCGTTTCCCCAAGCGATCCAGGACGCACTGGTGGTCACAGGAAGGCTGGGGATCAGGTACTTCTGGTTCGACTCACTGTGTCTCATCCAGGATGATGCGGACGACCTCGTGAAAGGAATCGACAGTATGCATCTGATATACGAGCGGGCGTATCTGACCCTCGTTGCTGCACATGCTCCTGACGCCAACTCGGGTCTTCCTGGAGTTTCGGCACCAAGACAGCCTCAGATATGTATGCATATCGGCGGGAACGTTTCCCTCGCAGCCACTCATCAGAAAGAAGGCAGTGTTGAGGATTCGAAATGGGCGACCCGCGGCTGGACGTAAGTGAAAACATGCATGCATAATGCATTGATCACTACCAAAAACCTCTGACCTGACCTGACCTGATTTGAGCTTTCCAGGTTGCAGGAACAAATCCTCTCCCGAAGGACCCTAACCTTCACCCCTCGGCAGGTATATTACCACTGCTCCCAGAGCAGTTTCTGCGAGGAGGAATGCACGGATGTGAAGCCAGACGATCGCATTGGCGAGACCAGCTCCAAGGTGAATTTCGGTAAGACACTTGAGCGGTATATGCGGAAAGCCTCGCATAAATGCAAAATCTTCCAGTTGCTCTTCCGGCTGCTGTCAGAGTACACGGCGCGAGAACTCTCGTATGACACCGACACTCTGCGCGCGATGACTGGCTTCTTGCAGCGGGTGTTGCTGGCAACGGGGACACCTTTCGTGCAAGGGCTACCTGCCGTCGTCTTACCTGCGTCTCTGATGTTTGTGCTAGAAGGCCGGAAGGGGAAGTCGGATATGCCACCACGGCGGAAACCAGGATTCCCGAGCTACAGCTGGGCAGGCTGGGATAGTGTTGCAGATTGGGATCGTCTGAATGGGCTGACCTTCATCGGTTACGACTACCATGTCACAGAGCAATGGCTGCGCGAGGCGAATTGGATCGAGTGGATGGTCTTGACGGAGCACCAGCATTGCCGGAAAGTCGAAGGAATTGCTCCAGGCTCAAATATGGCTCTTCCTCGTCAACTGCTGGAACGCAGCGGTGGATCAGTCTTGAGAGCAGGTGTCATGAAAGCCCCGTCTGAGGATGATCTCCCTGTCGACGACGCTTCATGGATGACTTATCCCTGTCTTTTCTTCTCAACCCTTGTGTTCAGAGTGAAGCTGGTTCATGTGGGTAAGAGGGCCGACAACGATGTCTTCGAAGCCGTTCTTACCTGGAACGTGGAGAATACATCAGGACGGATATGCGGTGCGGCAGTCCTCGATGATTCGTCTCATGCCGTAGGGACTTGCCACGTCGACTGCCTTGTACTGTCTGAACGGTGGACATTTGGCGTTGAAGAGGACGAGGACGACGACGACGAGGCTGAGAATCTGCAAGAAACAGACCCAGCAACTCTACGTGGAGGTTCAGACATTAGCAGTACTGCCGCCGAAGAGACTGATTGTGATGGCCACGACCCCATGGGCGAGGACCGTCAGTTCAATATTCTTCTTGTCGCCCGGATCAGGGAGGACGATGTATACGAACGCCGAGGTGTGGGATGGGTTCACTCCAGCGCCATCACTCGCAGCTTTCCGCCTGGCCTCGCGTGGAAACGGATCATCCTGGCGTAAGCTTTGGTGGAACGGCGAGTGTTCCGGTGTGAAGACCAAATGGACATTGGGTGAGGTCATTCGTGGCACATATTATATATATATATATATATATATATATATATATGTGTGTGTGTGGTAAATGAGAAAAAGGAGCCGCGCTCTTGAGCCGCAATCTATATACATTGCCAACATCCACCAAGCTGAGACTCTATATATTGACTCTCTCCCAGCGAGGCTGAGCCGTCATATATACAACAGTGCTCAGATGAGAACCAGACAACCAGGCATTGGATCCTGACAAGCCTCACGTCCCCCAGAAGAGCACGGCGACGGCAGACCAACTAACGCCTAAGGTCGGTCTCATGCCCCAGGTCCAAGTCCAACGCCAGCTCCAACTCCCAGCTTCAACTTTTCCTTACCATGAGCAACACGCTCTGCAGCCATCGGATCCAAAATCATTCGAGGATCCTTGAAATCGACCCAACCGAGCATAGGCTATCAAAGATCAGTAATCATACATACCTTGAGCAAAACGAAAAAACAAAACAAACAAACCAAATATCAGTGTGTCAGCAACCACACGCAACCAAAACACCTTCTTACCCTCTTAGATCAAGAAGTTTCAAAACAAAACAAGACGGAATCAAAACCAAAAACTCACCTCACTCACAGCATACCCCAGCAACTTCTGGATCCGAACAGGCAACGACCTAGCCACCTCAACAGGCACACAAAGATACTGGTTCTCCTCCTGCCTCAACCAGCCTCTAGTCATGAAACAGCTGAACAGCAACCTCTCCTGATCTTTCGTAAGATTGGCACTTCCACCATGATAACAGCTGGAAAGCATGATCAAGCCATCCCCCGGCTCCAGCTCGGCATATTGCGCAAACGCCTCATCGGGAGGCTGACACGTATCCTCGAGATGACTTCCGGGGATGAACCTCGTCGCACCATTTCCGCGAGTTGATGGCGTCGCTGCCACAAAAAAGCCGACGCCATAGTCCCTGGAGTTCGTCTGCTCCGGATACCGCTCGACACGGGGCCGGTCGGCGTAATGGATGTCGTCGTCGCGGTGTAGAGGCTGGTTGAAGCTCCTGCCGGGCCGCACGGAGAAAGCAATCGTGTTGTTGACTTGAGGGGGGGAGATGTTGACGTTATTCCGGTTGCCGTACCATGGATACGACTTTGTGGTGAGAAACGCCGCGCATACGGATTGATACAGCTCGTTGCCGATGATGGAGAGTGCGAAGGCGCGGGATTTGCCTGCCAGCCCGAATGCCCGGCGTGTGGTGGGCGGGAAGAAGTTGTCGCCGGCGGCCCAGGGCGTGTCGGCTTCGAGGGCTGGGCGGATGTCGCGTTCCATTTGGGCGAGGGAGGCGGATGGGACGATTCCTCGCACAATGACGCCCCCCGCGAGTTTCAGTCCGGATATCACGTCTTGAGGGTGGGCGGTGCTCGTGAACTCGGGGATTGTAAGCCGTTGCCGTTCAGGCCATTGCGCGGTGAATGCCGTTTGGAGACGGTCGAAGGAGATGGCGACGTCGTCGTGGTTCACTGTCGGAGGGGGGATTCGCGCATTGAGCACGTTCTCTGCTTGATGCATATCGTTGGGAGCCATCTTGTAGAGTCGACTTTTGATATCGTACCTTACCTTCGTCACCTAGGTAGGCACCTAACTCTTCCAGCACAAGAAAATGACAATACTGCCCACGCCAATATCTCAAAGGTCAGTAAGTCATTGATATTGATATTGACCACGTCTTTTAATATCGTGATAAAATGGATCATCTGGACAGCATCCTCTTTTTGCTACAGTGACAATCCACTCTGTGAAGCCATCGTCACCTCTTCCCGTAGCATTGACTGGATACATTCGGGCAGGTATCCACGATAGAGCACCCGTCGGCGTCGGTGTCGGCGCGGCGCATGGAACAGAGAGACACAATCAAGCATCCGCCGAAACGCCGAAAGATCTATTCAGGCCTTTTACCTTGAAATGGCCCAATCCGTGGCGAGACCCACTCTGGTTCCACCCAGAAATGGTATGCATATTGCAGCCAGTATAGTACTAGGTTAGATAGGTAGGTACCCTGTTCTCTATCAGATACGAGCGACCGCTGTCCATGTACTTACTACTGCAATGCACCCAGCAACTCTTCTATATAAGCATGCTGCATT
This sequence comes from Exophiala sp. LBMH1013, assembly GCA_024611085.1. Lineage (NCBI taxonomy): Eukaryota > Fungi > Ascomycota > Eurotiomycetes > Chaetothyriales > Herpotrichiellaceae > Exophiala > Exophiala sp. LBMH1013. The sequence continues at coordinate 1,431,314 of JAMFLB010000009.1, read as the reverse complement.
ATCCCTGATCAATTGATGGATGTTGTTCATCTCTGAACTGGCAGTATCAGAAAGAAGAGTCGAACAAAAGTCTCAACCATGATCTTGGACAGGTTTCTCAAGGGCAAGCTTCGGCTTAATCGCCCGTTCAATCAGAACTTCATTATGGGTTGGTGAGTCTCTCCCGCTGGATAAACATGACCCAGGTGCCACTGCGGCTGGGGTTGGGTTGATGTCGTACTGACCATGGAGAGAACAATAGCATTCTGTTCTGCCTTCCTGGCATCTACCTTGCGTTGACAGGCCTTGGAGCTGGTGGTGGACGACCCAGCTCGCAACATGTGGCTTCATTGACCAACTCGTACGCCAGAGAGCCCTTCTGGATAGCCCGGTCTCGTTTTGGAGTTGCTGACACCCGGACCTAGGATCCTTTACGGCGTCTATACTGTCATGGGCTGGCTTGCCGGTGGTATCCTCAATTACCTGAAACCCAAATACACCATGTATGTGACCTTCGTCACCTGAAATACCCTCCTTCGGTCGAAGGGGAGCTGTACACTGACCCTTTGAGAAAAGAGCGATCGGAGCGGTCGGCTATCCGTTGTACGTCGGGTCCCTGTGGTACTACGACCGCGTCGGACACGAAGGCTTCCCGCTGGCGGGTAAGTGACGCTTCTATAATTCTCACAGGAGACATGACGAGAGCTGACCTGTGACCCTTTCGCTTGAAGGTGGTGCAATCTTGGGATTCTGTGCTGCGTTGCTCTGGACGGCCTCGGGATTCATTCAGTTCGCCTATCCCACCGAAGCGGACAAAGCAAAGGTGTGTTGCAGCCGCTTGTGATGAGACCGATAGAGATGCTTTTCTGACGATACAACAGTACATCACCTGGCAGTGGGTTCTGACCTCAACAGGCAGCACGGTCGGTGCACTCATCGCTTTCGGTGCCAACTTCGGCCAGACGGAGGCAGTCGGTGTGGCCACACCGGTTTACGTCGTCTTCATTGTCATCATGTGCTTGTACGGTCCCCTCATGCTGCGACTTGTGTGGTTTGCTGACTTGATATAGTGCCATTCTCCTAGACCTTTTGCTCATCGTCGATCCCAAGGATATTGTAAGAGATGATGGACGCCACCTCGCTATTTTCAAACCACCCAACTTGAAGGACGAGCTCAGGGGCATCTTTTCCGTCCTGATTGACCCCAAGATCATCCTCCTGCTGCCGGCAATGTTTGTCGGGGAAATGTGCCTCGCTTTGACAAGCAGTATCAATGGTGAGCATGCAATTTCATTGTCGAACATCCTGTCCGTCCACGAGATATAGACTGTCGACAAATAGGGAGAGTATTGACTGAAGACTGATCTCTGATGGCAGCATACTACTTCAACCTGAGAACGAGATCCCTGAACAATCTTCTGTTCCAATTCATCATGATCCCCGCCCCGATCTGTTTGGCGTACATCATGGACAACAAGAAAATAGCGTCTCGACGTACCAAAGGCCTTCTGGGAGTTACGGCTGTCAGTCTGGTCACCTTTGGCGCCACGGCCGGCTTGATGGGCTGGACGTTTGAAAACAACATTGACCGCCACAAACCGGCTCCGGGCGTCGACTGGAGCGACTCTGCTTTCGCAGCCGGCTTCATCCTGTACCTTCTCTTCGGCATTGTCAACGCCTGTTTCCAAATCGCCGTTCAGTGGACCATGTCCGCCCTCACCAACGACCCGGCTCTGTGCGCTCGGTACGCAGGAGCATTCAAAGGCACCGTCAGTTTCGGCATGTGTATTTCCTTCACAATCGACTCCCAAGGCATGAACTTCAAGAAGCAGATCATTGTTCAGTTGGTCTTGTACGTGGCCGGCGTCATAAGCCTCTATTACGTCGTGTTCCGCTATGTGAAGCAAACCAACTATTTCCTCGAAGACGCCGTTATTGTGCCTGAGGTTGTTGAACAGAAGCTGTTGGTAGAAGGGGCAATTCCGCCTGAGCAAGCAGCCAGGGAGCATGCCAAAGAAGAGGCCGCGGAAGGTAAAGGTGCATTCGGTCCAGTTGAGGAGGTGAAGGAAGTGTAGAGAACTGAGCGCTGAGTGATCCGTACGGCACTGCATTGGTGATTGAAATCTGCTGCATATTCAGACAGCGTCCTCTGAGGTAGTGAGTGATAGAATGAAGACAATTACAACTTGAGAGATGTGTAAAGCATCTGTATGGCAGAACCATCTCCGCCCGCACTTGGTCAATGAAGAGGATTCCATTCCCATCCCCAAGGATGACCGTTCTGCGAATTCTCAGGTCCATCCCATGTAGTCTCCGCTGAAATGAAGTTGAACGGCCATTCGTCGGTCGTGGCATTGCTTCTGGACAATGTCATGTCCTCATTGTATGAAGCCGTGGCTACCAAAGGCTCGCTCCAGTTCCTGGTACTCTCTTGATGTCGAGTCTCGATTTTCTTGACCAACTGATCATAGAACATAATCCCTTGACTGCCCACCGAGCTCCGGCTCTTCAGTTTATGGAGCAATGGCAGACCTTTGAGGATACACTCCAATCCCTGTTTTGATGTCTGCTGATCAGAGCTATTGGCCCTCCGTGCTTGCTGTCCCAATGCCAGGTCAAGCTCGTGAATGCCGAAACCCCAGAGGGAGTACAGTAGATCTTGGCGGTCCAGATCCGCGCAGATGTCAATGATTCCCGCCGCACATTGTGACACCAAATCATCGCATCGAGGCAGCAAAGTGGATAGTCGCAATCGGACGGCTTGATATCCAATATGGAGCGTTGCCGACCAGAGTGAGAACCCCGAATCTCCTTGTGGTGGACGCAGACAGGCGGGAAGGCTCTCGTGGAAATCAGAAAGCTTGTCGAGAAGCATCTGAGTCTTCTCCAGTCGGTCGACGGCGTGGTCTGAAAGACTCTGGTACCTGACGGGGCGAAGGAGGTCAAGCCATTGAACAATGAATAGCGAAAGCTTGACAAGGCAGACAAATAGTTGAACATGCTCGTGTGATGCAAGAAATCCCGCTTCCTCGGGCTCGAAATCGGTCGCGGTGAGCTCTTCGACATCGCAATCCGCCAAGTTTCTGAGGTAACGCTAGCATTCAAGGCTGGGTATGAGGGCTGATATCGACTTACATGGCACGAGGGCGGCCCCATCTGTGTGCCTGTTAGCCCTGAACCGCTGAAATGGAATAGCCACTCACTCAAAGGAACAAAACGTCTTGTTATCGTTAGCCATCGTTGCCAGCACGCAAGGTCCTCACTCACATCATGCACAAACAGTGTCCACCATATTCGTCTCCATTGGCGTCGCATAGCCAGACTTGCGCTTGCTTTCCCCAACGACCGATGCATTCCTACACCCTTGCAGACATGAGTAACACGAACTTTGATGGTAGTTGGGACGTCATAATCACCTGGGCAATCCGCACTGCCGATCCAATGGAAAGCCACATGTTCTGGATTGTATCATCACAACTATCGGAGCCAAAGGTGCTGAACAAAAGGTGCGCTTGAACCAGCGTCTGGCGGTCCTGCTCGAATCGACTTTCGATCAGGGCTTTAGCCCGGATATAGAGCTTTTGGCAGACTTCTTCGGGGGCTTCGTCGAGGAGAGGCGATGTGAATGTTGTGGAGCCTGAGAGAAGGACGCTTTGCAGAAGTAGCAGAGAAATCCCGCTTGACTCTGTGTTCATACTATAATAGCGCTTCAAAAAATTGGACTTATCGAGGATCGGCATAATGGGATGGACCCTGTCGAAGAAAGCTGCCACAAAAGAATCCGCGATTGATTGACTAGGAAGGATAAAGGAACCTTGAAGCTCCAGCACTGCTTGTTCAGATGGACTTAAACTTCGGGGCAGACTGCCGTTTGAGCGCTTGACGAATGGAGCATCACGGTGGTGATAGACTGCATCGTCAAACCCTTGACCGAACTCACCGGCCAGTAAGCGAGCTATCGTGGCATAGTTGTCATTGAACGTGACCTGATAATCGTTTATAGCCCCAAGAGAGAAGTCTTGTGAGAGAAAGTCGACCAGCGTGGAATGCTGTTTCGAGACATCCCCTCCCCCTCCAACGGCCATCCTCCTCGGTTGATCACCGCTGCCCAGGGTGCTGGATATTTTGGGCCCTTCTTTGGTAATGCGGAATCCTCGAAGAGCGTCGTGGACATGGGCTTCTTCCGCAACGTGGCTGTGAGTGAACCTTTGAGACGACCTGAGCGTGTAAGCCTACCTTCTTCGCGTCGAGAAACGTTGGCATACCGGCTCTCGGACGTATCTGCGAGTGATACCGAGTCAATGGTGGTAATCGGGCGCCTTCTTCTTGTCAACGGAAAGCATGAAATCCCGGCCTCTTCGCACCGGCTGCAAGGTGGTGTTGATCGCTGCTGGAGATCGCATTTGACCTTACGAGCGTGACAGTTGGTACAGGCGTGGCCGAGTCTTCTTGCGGCTGCTGCCATGATGGTTTGAAAAGGGCGCCGGGGCAGTGGTCCAGCCTTCCTACGTGGTCATAAGTGAGGCGTGATGGACTTACCTTACATGGGCCTGGGGCACGGTCGAAGTCGAAGATCACATAACAGGGTGTATAGTCCTTATCAAGGGCTCCGACTTCTTGATAAGCCTCAGTACGGTTAGTGGTCCTCCAGTCTTTTTGATATCGAGTCGTACTTTAGTAGTCACGTGCGGCCAGACAAGGTGCGCCCGGCGCAGCATTTCTCCGAGTCGCGAAAATGTATATGTTCTCTCAGACTGTTCGATGATACCAAACCCGCTTGTTGGCAACTTCAAGTTCTGCAGCTGTCTTTGCCTCATACAGTATGCTCCATCTGCAAAGCTGCGACGCCCCTCAACGTAGATGGTGTCTGGAGCAGAACAGCTGGCAATTTTCCAGATACCTTACCGCTTGTAGTAGCGGTGGAGAAAGTCCGGCGCTCGTAGAGTGCGGAAGAACGGCATCGGTGATACTAGGGTCGCTCGATAGAGCGACGATCTCTAGATAAGAGATGACATTGTAGATGAAAGGCTAGTGTGTAGGGCGTCAGATACGCCTTTCTCTTGACACCGCAGGAGGCATACTTGAAGAGGAATTTCGGAATTCCTCAAGGAGAGGGAGGTTCCTCCGACGGAAGGGAAAAGGCAGGGTGTTGTTCTTCAAAACAATATACTTGCCCGCGCCTACCCTAGTATGCTTCTGGTAAATACTGCCGCCGCTTTAGTCTGCTCACTCCGGCTCTGTTTTATTTGCAGGTCAGCATCTTCGGAAACCTCACAAAATCGCATTGAAATAGTATGAGTTGATCTCAATCTACCGACTCCAGTCTCAGTGCCTGGCAACCACACTCAACATGGCGTTGGCAGCTGCAGCTGGCAGCAGCCCGCTTTCTTCCCTCTTGCTACGCAATTCATACTTTGCACTCCCAGCTGCAGTTCGGTCATTGTCAGCGCGGACTCTTCTCTCGGCTTCCGTCACCATTCCAGCCATCGCAATCAACATCCCTGGGCTGCTGGCAGATATCTGGGAAGGCATACTGAAGGCTGTGCCCAAGAAGAAAACATCACACTCGAAAAAGAGGCACAGGCAGTTGGCAGGAAAGGCACTAAAGGATGTGAAGGCTATCAACGAATGCCCGGGTTGTGGGAGGCCCAAAAGAGCTCATACCCTTTGTCCCTACTGCGTCTCAGGTTAGTCCAAACCCTTCTCTTTCGATGCGGCAGGTCTGACCGCGTCAGAAATATATGAAAGCTGGAAGAAACGAGATGCGCAAACAAAAGAAATGGCGAAAACCAACCAATGAGTCTACACGGACCAAATCAACGCACACCACAACTATGGCGACCAATATTGGACCGAATGTGCCTGGAGTATATCCTGAGAGGTGACGTGTCTATAAATTGTACGCATTGTGCGACCACCCACCTTCACCTCTGGCTGCAACGAGTCAATCCCCGAGGCGGCTCGAACCCGCCCTCCGACTTTACAAAATCCTGATCGAGCCTTTTCGATATCGATGGATCGTACCCGATATTGTTCAACCGGATTAAGAGGACAACCGTTGACAAGATTCTGTCGGGATGCCTTCGCGACTCGGCAAGGTATGCTCAACCCTGCCGGCAACGATAAAATGATGGACAGGGGGAGACGACTACCAGAGTGTCCAATTGGAACCAGTATTCATGCCTCCCAGAGACCGAAGCTTGCGAGGCATATTGTTCCCAAAAATTATTGCAGGCGTCTGCTTCTTCTAGACAGTGTGTAATATTACGTCACATGTGTTTTACTTTACGAAACATTAAGATACCACATGATTGATCTTGTAACTCTTGCGTGAAACGGTCCAATTGCATTCAATGCCACTTCCACCACGACTTCAAGACGGGCGCCTGTAGAGTAAGACTAGGTGCCGACAGAAGGAACATTCACTGGTAGAATGCAGCGCAGACGTCAACATGGTCAGCCACACCGACGGAGCATGGAAGTTAGTGCAGCGTACTGACAATGGCCATAGTCCAAGCAGTATCTCTCGCAGCATGCGATAGATGAAGGTCAGTACTGAAGCACGCTCGTCCCAAGTTGTTGGACTGACGCACCCTGCAGCGCATGCTACGGATATCTTCGCGCTCTCTGCCACGACCACCCAAATCCTCAGCGGTTCCGGCGAGTCGTCCATCAAAATCTACTCTACCACCGACGACAATTTTCCCATTACCCAGGTTCTGAAAGACGCGCATAAACTTGGATGCCACCATCTCGTCACCGACCAGGTGGGCACGAGGTCTGCGAGCGTCGGATTCGACGGTAAAGTCAAGCTATGGGTGTACGACGAGGGCATCTGGAAAGAAGATGGAGAGATTGTAAGCGAAGGGGCGCCGAGGAAAGCCGGTGAAGTATGGGCTGTGGCACTGTCGCTCGATGGGAACTACCTGGCTGGCACGACACATGACGGTCGAGTGAACGTCTGGGATCTGGCGAATGGGAGACAAAAAATCCGTGAGTTCGAGACAAAGGGCAGTTTTGGCATGTGTGTCGATGTGGTAAGATGAGGTGCTGTCTATACTTGGGCAAGGCAGATACTGACAACATGCTTGCCAGTCGCCAGATGTTCGATTCATCGCCAGCGGCCACGAATCCGGAAACATCTACCTCTTTTCAACGGCCACTTCTCGTCTCCTACACTCCCTTCCCGGTCTCATCAAGCCGGTGCGCGCGGTCAAGTTCTCGCCCGGCAGCACTCTTCTAGCCGCGGCCGGCGACGCACGCATTATTTCTCTTTACGACCCGACTTCTGGTGAGCAGGTGGCCAACCTTAACGGGCATGCTGCGTGGATCACGAGTCTTGACTGGAACCATACTGGTCAGTATCTGCTCAGCGGCAGCCTCGATGGAAAGGTCAAGGTATGGGATATTGAGCGCAGGACTTGCGTCGCTACGCACAGCGAAAGTGATAAGGGTCTTTGGTGTGTCAGATGGTTGCCCAAGGGTGAAGTGACTAAACAGAAGGCGGAGAGATTTGCTACGGCTGGTAGTAATAGGTCAATCGCCATCTACAGAGAGGCGGCAGGAGGATGAGCGACATATGGAAGCGGGGGGCCATGGTAATGATGATCATACAACTTTGCCATCCAGTTGAACCGCTCCATGACCAGCAGATCGAGCGCTCTTCGGAACCCACACTCGAGTCCATCGGTTACGATACAAGCCGCAGAGGACTCTTCAAAGCGGCCTGAACAGCGGTTCTTGCTGCTTCGACAGGAGGCATATTGAGCTTAGAACAGCCGCGTGCGGCAGAGAAATGCCGCTCAACGCAAAGTTCAAGATGGAGGAGATACCATGCAAAGCGTAGCATGATACAATTCCGTCTGTTTACTGGGACACGGAAAAAAGAAATAGAGCGTGTGGAAAAGTTCGTGAGTCAAGACATCTCGATTTGACTATCTGCACAGTCTGGCAAACAAGCCTGGCCGTTCCAAAGAATTCGCCTGATTTCAGGGGCCGCACTTCGAGCATTATAGATTTCGTTTATGCATTGAGGAATGTATCTCTTCTGAGAGACCCATGCCCATACAACCTTCGAGCGAAAGCAGAGCTAGAGTAAAACAAAATAGAGATAAAGGCTTTCTTTCGTACCTTTGTAAGAATGGTTCGATCTAGGCATACTTTTGACAACATCGATCATGGAGAAAAGGAGTTCGATGAAGCTTCGAAAGTGCCTGATACTCACCTTCCCTGTCATGAACCAGTCCCCAACTCAATCAGAGTGGTCAGCACGCGAGTATCCATGACCTCACTAAACCAGTCATCACTCTGGGCATCATGATGATTCTTCCAGCAGCCGTGGGCTTTGGTAACATTTCCCTAGTAGTTAGGCCCGGTTCCATCCTGACGCCAGGGGATTTGGGGCACGCGATACAGAAGAGAAAGGGTATGCGCTTTTTATAAAGGCAGATATATATTGGGTTTTTGATAGTGCTGTGAGCCAAAAGCGAACCGAAACCACCACGGTCTTGCATCAACGACCGAAGTCGAAGACACGGCAGACCAAGCGGAACGGATTAGATAGGCTGCTTTGTCGATCTCGGCGACTCGGGAATGTGTCAACGCAACCTGTAAAATGCATTTAACAAGGGTATGTAGAGCGCCTGGACAATAAATGTAAAGAGAAGGGAAAATTGGGACGAGGTGAAGCGACGCAGAATTTATATCTGCAAATTGTTTGCTGCGGGAGGGATATTGGGGCTTGGCATGTTTTGCATCAGGCGCTTCAGCCTTGCGTCCGAGTATAGAAGGTATCTTCAGTTTCATGGGACGGTGGACTACGGCAGAACTGTTTTCATCGCTCTTCAATTACCGCTTATGATGGTGCGAAGTACTAGTGGTTGGACATGTCATACGTGCCGCACAGGATGGTCACCAGAGTTCGTGATAGTACGTCGATCGAGATACGCAGTGCTTCGGGATCACGCTCGATGCAACCTCGATCGCATTCTTTTCATGCGTAGGTAGGGTCTCTGTCTCACACAAGGAACACCTTGTCATTGTCAACAGGTAGAATCGTCAATCGCAGCCCTTTGTCTAGGTAGACCGCCGCAGAGGGCTAAATCCTCAATGCTGACATCCTAACTGGAAGTCCGCCGCGCTTGTTGTGCCCGGCCTAGAGATTTGGACTCGTGCTTGGAAGATGTGAGCTTGGACTCCAAGATCGAGAGACATGATGCTGACAGTATTTGGGAAGAGATCTCAAGGCTAGGGGTCAGAGGGCGGCCGGGCTCAGTTTTCTGCCCCTTCGAACAATCGTCGCTTCTTCCTGTCATGCCCCACAGACTGCTTCCTCCCACGGTCAGGCATAACATTGACACATGTCTAAAGGCTTCAACCCGACTGCGGGGATGAAGCTTGGGATGAAGCTTGAGAGGAATGACGGCATCCGAGGTCACCGCTTGCTTGTCGGGAGTCATAAAGGCCACGACGCCATCCAGGCACGGTCACTGGTTTGCAAACATACTGAGTCCAGACTCTTTTAAAGACCTCTCTCATCCTCTTCCTTTGATCGTCTTCCGAAGGCATACGCAAGACCACCGCCAACCAGGTTTGCAAGACACAGTCCCATCGTCGCACCTCGAATGATCCCACGGGCGCCAAATTTGTTCATGAAGCCCACTCTTCTTCTGCCAGCAAGTACTAAGTAAGTTCCACTGAGGGCAGCAGTAGTCCCTGCACTGTCGATTTTAAAGCCTTGTAGGTTGAGATATGTAGAGAAGAGGAGGAGAGGCGGGAAGACCATAGGAAGTGGTTGAAAAGGTCTGGCATGCTGCGCGAAGACAAGAGTAGCGAGAAGAGCTGGCGGGACAGGGTTCTCTGTCAACAAAGTAAGTAAATAGACTGGAAACAGTCAACGCGATACAAAATGAAGGGAGTATATTCTGACGAACCTCCCCATCGTTTGGCACTTTGCAGCAACGACTGCTTGGCTTGCTCCTGTTTCTCAGTCATTTTGGCGGATAGCAAGATATGGCCTTCAATTATGCGCTCAAGCAACGGAGACCATGGCAGTTACGCGGGGAAGGTTAGAGGATGTAGAGATGGTAGCCCGTGTGAATAGATTTTCTGGAGTTAAGGAGGTTGAAGAGTCTCAATACTCGAGTACAACCCACTGCGTCATGGGTTGGATCCTCGAATTCGGGCGCTGGCCTGGTCAATTTATTAGAGCCTAGAAGCCCGGTGCAGGCAGTGTCGGCGTCGACCTCAACCCACCAGCTAGTGCGGCATGCGATTTCCTCCCCATCATTTGACCACCTTTCCCGCTCTCTCGAGATCGCAGCTTTTACAAACATTCCATTCGGACACTCTCAGCATAGCCCTCTAGGTATCTCAGTGACTGCGCCTACAACGACACCTCCGGTTGCTAAATTTTGAGTTGATAAACCGTCCCCCCCGACCGCGGCATGTCCGCATCCGCATCTGGCTCGGACGCCAGAGCAAACGGCTCAGCAACCTCGCGAGAACACAAGCAGGGCAATCAAGAAAGAAAATACACTCCCCAACAAAAGGCTGAGGTTATCCGAATACGAAGATGTAGCCCGACGGCATTCTACGAGATCCTCGCGATCGAAAAGACTGCGAGTGATGGAGAAATTAAAAAAGCCTACAGAAAGCTGAGTCTTCTAACACACCCTGATAAAAATGGATATGATGGCGCGGATGAGGCCTTCAAGAGTCAGTATACATATTTTGCAACCTCCCCCCTTGCGATGCGCAGTGTTGACGAAACCAGTGGTGTCACGGGCGTTCCAGATATTATCAGATGCGGACAAGAAATCGAGATATGATAAATTTGGCGGAGATCCAGACAATCGCTTTTCGAGTAGCGGTACGGCGCCAGGACCTAGTAGTCCTTTCAGTGGTTACGCTAGATCCCCCGGCCGAGGCCCTTCGTTCGAAGACGAGATTTCGCCAGAAGAGTTGTTCAACAGGTTCTTTGGCGGTGGCATGGGCCCAGGCTTCAATTTCGGTAAGGCTTCGTTGGAACCAGATTTGCTGGGCGAGTATGCTGATTGCAGTAGGTGGCGGAGGGTTCGGCGGCCCTCAGTTTGTGTTCAACATGGGCGGAGGTCCAGGATTCACAGTTCATCGCATGGGAGGCGCCACACCAAGACGAAGACCGAGAGATGCGAGCGCAGAAACCCCTTCTAGCGGACTATCTGCCCTGATCCAACTGTTGCCATTGTTGTTCCTCTTTCTCCTACCTTTACTGTCGTCCCTCTTCTCTGGCACGTCCAGTCCTGGGCCGCAAATTCGCTACGATGCGCCGGTTCCACCGCATACCATGCATCGAGTAACGCCGCGATACAAGGTTGACTATTTCGTCAACCCTGCGGAGGTGCAAGCATTCACATCGAGGCAGCTTAGTTCTCTAGACCAGAGAGCGGAAGTGGACTATGTGTCGAGTCTAAAATCCCAGTGTGACAACGAGGTGCATCGGAAACGACAAGAGATCAATGATGCCACGGGCTTCTTTTTTACGGATGAGAATCGACTAAGGAGGGCAAGGAATATGCCCATGCCCGGATGCCAACGGCTGGATGAACTGAAAATCAACCGGCAGTATTGAGCAGATGTTGAAGATTCAGGCGATGTTTGATTGCATCATCGTTTGGTGTTGGCGGCGTTATCAAGCATCTCGACAATGAAGGTTCAGCGTGTATTATCTGAGCTATAACTTTGTGAAGTGGATTGAGGACTCTTGTAGACGGACTGAAGACAGTCATGTACTAGAAATGCAGTTTTATTCCTTCACTTTCTCTGCAAGGCTGAGAGTTACCTCATCCTTCACCTGGGAGTGGCGCTTATTAACCCAGTAAGTGACAGAAGGCGGAGGATCTCTGGTCAGGCTGCATATCTCCGAGTCAACCCCAACTATCATCCTCAACTACTTCATACCAGACTCGTCAGTCCCCTTTGTCATCTCTACATCCCACAACCATGTCGGAGCCATCGCTAGACGCGGAAAAGGTGCGTAGGATCGTAAGGTATTGGAACTTTCTAACATCAGCCAGATCCGCAACAAGAGATTAGCCAAGTTGCAACAGTCGCAGCCTCCTCCCTCACAAGAGGCCTCGACGTCAGACCAAGGTGGCTCACAATCAGACGGCGGAGGCCAACCAACCTTAGATCAGAATGCGACAGAGTCGACACCGTCAATACAACCCGCTACTCCTCAAGAAAGCAGGACGGCCACGCCTCAACGGACCGAATCGCCCGTACCGTCGAATGGCCTCTTCAAAGTCCCGTCATATGCTGCCTCGAACCAGGCGCGTACCGAGTCGCCCGCGCCGTCGGTTGATGTCTCCCACGCCCCCTCGCCGGCTCCTTCAGCCCAGATAACGATCACACCGGCCTCCGGCGTTCAAAAGCGAGAATCCGTTAGCCTGGAGCGGCCGAGTTCCAGGCAGGGTGAGACAATCGAACAATGGGAGGATCGCACATTAAGAAACATCTTCCGCCTCAGTTTTGATACCGGCCAGACGAAAGACATGAATGGCCAGACTCTATACCCTCTTCCACAATTGAAGGAGGAGCTGGAGGCGGAAGACAAACCGCTGCTGTTGAATACGGACTTGCTTGAGCAAGCGATAATGGAAGCTGGAGCAAATCTAGGCAGAGTTACTCCGCATGACTGGCTCTTTGGATGCTGGAAAAGAATTACAAGACTGAGCAAAGCCGTCAAGGATCGGTCGCCTGAAAACAAAAAATGGAGCATAGTATCGGAAGCGAAAAGACTATGCATGAACTGGTGTCTTCTATCTGTCACGACTCCAGATATCTTCGGAGCAGAATATGACGGAGTCTCTGCGCTCGCAGACCACCTTCTATTTGACCCGGATGAGGATCGAGGAGTCTGTCACGACTTTCTCACCGAGATAGTCTCGCGGTGGGAGGACGATGACGCTATCCGGGAGGTCTTCATCGCAGCTGTCGAGACTCTCAGTCGGCGTCTGGCCAAGTTGACGATGGATGGCGACTACCGACGGTATACCGCTATGATGCGACATATAATCAGATACAAACCTCTGGCGGTCGCCATCACCGAGTCTCCGATGTTCCTCGACAGGTCCGTGCCAGCTGCACAACTCGAGGCAGCCACCCTGCTTGGCCCATACTTTCAAATATCGCCTCTCCAGGCCGAAGTCACCAAACAATACTTTTCGGGTCCGAAGACGATGGATCCAAGTCGGATCAGGACTGCTCAACAATCATTGCAGATGGCCTTACGCGCGCATCAGACGGAACTTTTTGACATCGTTAACACGTTAGTACGCTCGTCGCCCGAAGCACGAGAGCGGGTCTTGGATTGGTTCGCTCTCGTTGTGAACTCGAACCACAAACGAAGAGCTATGCGGATCGACAAGACAACCGTGTCGAGTGATGGCTTCATGATAAACGTCAACACCTGCTTAGATCAACTATGTGAGCCCTTCCTGGACGCTCAATTTTCCAAAATAGATCGGGTTGACATCGATTATTTACGCCGCCAGCCGCGGGTTGATATCACGGATGAAACCAAGATCAACTCGGACCAAGAGCATTCGGATGCTTACTATGCGCAAAAGGCCGAAGGGACCAACAATTTCATCTCAGAGTTGTTTTTTCTCACGGTCGCTGCCCATCACTATGGCAGTGAGGCTGCGCGCAACATGCTGAAGGATATGGATCGGGAACTCAAGCACATGGCCAAGCAGATTGAACAATTCGAGACGGAACGGCACAAATACGTCAACAACCCAATGCAGTTGCAAATGTTCGAGAACGCATTGAAAAAGTACAAGGACCAGCATGACAAGGGGCTGTCCTACAAGTACGCTGTACAGGGAGTTCTTCTGGATGAGCTGGCTCAAACACGGTCAATGCAATTCATGCGGTTTGTGACCGTGTGGTTGCTTCGACAAGTGTCACCGCATCGCCAGTTTCCTAAGGAGCCACTGACACTTCCTCTCCCTGATGAACAGCCCGAAGCATTCAAGAATCTCCCAGAGTATTTCTTGGACGTCATCAGCGGGAATTTCTCCTTCATCATGTACAACATGCCACAGCTCATTTCATCAACCCAATCGGACGAGCTGATCATGCTTTGCATTACCTTTCTGCGAAATTCAGAATACATCAAGAATCCATACCTGAAGGCTTCTTTAGTTACGATCCTATTCCGAGGGACATGGTCATGGCGCCAAGGTGGCCGAGGGATCCTGGCGGACCAGTACAACAGTTTGCCGTTTGCCACGCAGTATCTGCTGCACTCCTTGATGAAGTTCTTCATTGAAGCGGAGTTCATGGGCGGCCATGGCCAATTCTTTGACAAGTTCAATGTTCGGTTTGAAATCTTTCAGATCATCAAGTGTCTTTGGCCGAATCCGGTGTACAGGGAAAACCTTCTGAACGAGGCAAAAGTCAACATGGAGTTTTTCGTCAGATTTGTCAATTTGTTGTTGAACGACGTGACGTTTGTTCTCGATGAGTCGTTCACGGCTTTCCACACCATTTACGACCTTACAAAAGAACTATCTCTTGCCGGCACGTCACTGAACGAGCAACAACGGCAGGAAAAGGAAGAAGCCCTAGAGGCGGCCAAGGGGAAGGCAAAGTCATACATGCAGTTGACCAACGAAACGGTCGACATGGTGAAGTTGTTTACCGAGGCCCTGGGGGATGCCTTCACCATGCCTGAAATTGTTCAACGATTGGCAGATATGCTGGATTACAACCTAGATGCCATGGTCGGAACAAAAAGCTCGTCCCTCAATGTCGGCAACCTGCAGGAGTACAACTTCAACCCACGAACCCTTCTCAGTGAGATTGTGGACGTCTACCTAAATCTAAGCGACAGGGAGAATTTCATCCTAGCAGTGGCACGTGACGGGAGATCGTACAAACCAGACAACTTTGTTGCGGCAGCCAGCATTCTGCGCAAACACGGACTGAAATCTCCAGAAGAGCTGGCCAAATGGAATCAACTCATCGAAAAGATCGCTAAGGCCAAAGAAGAAGACGAAGCTGCAGATGCCGACTTGGGCGAGATCCCTGAAGAGTTCCTCGATCCTCTGATGTACACACTCATGGAAGATCCCGTGCGGCTGCCCGTGAGCAAGATTGTGATCGATCGCAGCACCATCCGCAGTCACTTGTTGAGTGATCCTCACGACCCGTTCAATCGGATGCCTCTGAAGATTGAGGATGTCATTCCTGGTAAGTTTGGCTTTGCTCCTGCTTTTTGCCCCAATCCGGTTCAAGCTGCTAATGCATGTTTGATCTCTAGCTACGGATGTCAAAGAGGCGATCGAAAAGTTCAAGCAAGAAAAGATTGGCAATCGTCGGAAAGATTTTGTGGAAACGGTCAAGACGGAAGAGGGTGGAAATGCGGATGGTGAGCCTATGGACATTACTCCTTGAAGACCTTAGGCCGCGCCAGAGTCGTACATCCGCGAACGAGATCTACGAATCTTATTGCATATTACATACTTATGCATATGCGATCCTGCCATATCGAGTGCCAGTGGACTCGCTGAAGGGGCGTGGGTAGAGAAAGCACTGTCATCGAAGGGCATTGCAACCCTCTAGGTCCAAGACCCCAGAACCCAAGATCTCGGTATCCGTGAGGTATTGGGTATTTGTGGCATTGAGAAATTTCCGTACATATCCCAGCGAGCGCTTCGAGGCAGCCCTTGGCTGATAGCGAGCAGAATGCTACCTATTCGGAACGGCATGCGAAGAAGGGTTGCAATATTGCGGTTTCGATTCCACTGAGCAATCCCTTAACATGCCCTAGGTAATGAAAGTTGAAAGTTTATCTTATGTAGATACATACACACATACATACATACATACCTTCCCTAGGTAGGGACCTCCGTTCGACTCAACAGTGGGCTCGACAAAGGCGAACGACGTACTAGTAATTGATATCAAGGCTTCTTGCTCAGCGTCGCCCTGTGGGCTGGGCTGGGCTGGGCATGTCCTACGAAAACGCAGTTTCCTAAACCCGTTAGCTTGCTCCCCTGATCGAGTGAATCCGACCCACGTCTCCGGTATATACTGGTACATTGAAACTACCTACCTATCTAAGGTAGGTAGGGACGAAGGGGACTTACCTTTACGTCGTGGAGTTGTCGTTCAGTAGGTAAGTATAGTATACTACGATGACTCTACTCCAATGGTGCTTACCCAGGCAAGGTCCTTATAAGGTCCTTCTACCATCATTGTTTCCTCTTTTGCCTTCGTTTCTTCCGTGGCATTACGGATTATGGTGTTTGCTTTATCCGGTATCGAGCTTCAAGTTTGCTGCTGCTCGCCTTGAGTCACGATGAGGCATGAACGGATCTACCGTCTATCGTTAGTATCCATCAAAGACCGCAGAGAAGGTAGACAGAGGCAGTTGTCAAACTGGTTTCGGAGTGTTAGCATACTAGACTCCTGGACTCAATCGACTCTCTATCTAGGTATGCAACACCAACTTATACAAGAACTCGAAGTAAGATTTGTGCTGGATCTCTTTTAAACATTGCGTGGCATAGTCGTAACCATAACCGACTCGAATGATCCTGATCTGATCCCGATCTGATCCCCGCGCAGGCCAGGCGCTGTCACAAGACAGGCAGTCGCAACGTTCCTCCGATACCCTAGGTTTGATGCATGCAGGATAAGGCAGAAGAAGGCATGATCCTCGCTGTGAAAACTTCATAGATATCTTGCAGTATTTCCTTTATAGATATGTTGCAGTATTTCGCGACGAAGGTGAAGTCCAGCTCGCCCGTCAGAGCCTGTAAGGATGGTCCCAGACACCGGGCTGTGCTGCCTGCAGCGTAGACATTTTGCCTGCCACGAAAGAGTACTGCGTTAGGTACTCTTCGTGTGCCTGAGGGTATCCGTTGTCGGGTGTTCGATTATGCGCCGAAGACCGTATTTTGTTCGTAGTCGATCTCATGTGCTCTCTATCTAGCTCGCTGATAGGGGCCATCATCTGAGGCCCGTTGTATTCCTTTAACGCCAACGTGGTACCTGATGTCACATGGTCCGTCAAGGACTGATATCATAATATCATACTAAGTCGGGCGCTCAGTGCTTATTATCTCCTTATCTGCGGCCTCATCCCGCGACCGAACGCTGTGAGACTTGGGGCCGTAAGCGTCAAGATGCTGGTAATACAGCCACATAACGATAGTGCTGAAAACACAACCACGTTAGTCCTGCCCATCAGATTCACCCCTGGATTCAAACTCACCTAGCGATTGCCCCGCATAATCCTATCCACAGGAAGACAACGCTGGCCAGAGCGCGAGCATTGTGTCGATATACCAGTGGAGGATTGATCTTCTGTTGGGCGATTTCTTTGGCATCTTCAGAATCTGCGGAAATCCAGGCCTTGCCCGTCGCAACAATCACAGTCAGAGCAATTGCATCGGCGAAGGTCATGACTGTGACCACCACGGCACTGATCCTCCAAGCCCACCGAATGTTGGGAGGTTCGTAGCGCTCGGGGAAGAAAAGGTCGAAGAAGAAGGCCGCGCCGAAAACCGTGGCGACAGCAATTCCCACGAATATGTTGTACGATGCAATGCCGACGAAGTCATCGTTATGCACACTAGCGGAGGAATGCAAGCTCTCGATCCTCGACTGTTGGTCAACATAGTCTATGGTTGGAGAGTATTAGTGAACCGAACACGTCTCCTCGGAGGTGCAAGAGATACTTACCGGACAGTGCGGCGGTTCCAACAGATTCAGAAACGACGCAGAAAAGCATGGCGATCTGGTAGACCACGAATTTCGTCCGCCTTAAATGGTAATCTTTGTTGCCGAACATGTACGAGCTCTTGAATTTCCCCCATTGTATGTCCCTCAGGTCGAGGCCCCATATCACAGGCATGTTGCGCCCCTAGAGTATAGCAAATTGATTGAGGAGATCTGAGGCGAGTGGAAACGAGTGTTCGGGTTCGCTTGTTCTGTCGCGAGGGATTCGAGTAGGTGACAACGTCAACAACGTTCGCCACTATGAGGTACCTACTGTGCTCGGTACTGTATGTATCGAGCGGTAGGCGACGAGGTAGTAGTAACTGAGGTCAATATATGGGGGAACAAAGTAGGCGAGAGATGAGGGGAGGAGTAGTTATGCATGAAAGAGAACAGAATCAGCATCAGCCCGAAGGGTCAGGACCCTACCGTCAAACAAATATCCTGTTCGTCCCGGACAGCGCAGGCAAGGTACGGGAGGATGACCAATGAGGCATATTATTCACGTTCTTTCTCCCACCCATGTGCTTGTGACAACAATGACGCTGGTTGTGCTGTATGAATCATCTCTCTGTGGCTCCGGATGGTCCGCTTAACCCACGGGCGCATCGGGAGGCGAATGAGGCTGGAACGGCAGCGCACAGGCATGTGCTGATCAGTCAGCTCGATGGGACGGATCGTGTCAGCTGCTTTGCGGTAAAACTGTGTAGCCGGGCTGAAATGGACCGGCGTCTGCCATCCACACTACTACTGTCTTTCTGTATGAGGGTTTTCTGCAGATGGTTTAGGGAGGTTGGAGAGGTTGTCTAGGCCGCATTCGTTGACGATGGGCCGCCCCGGATTTCCGAGTGGTGAGATGTTCTTCTGGAGGCATGGGCCCAGCGAGGCCATCACATATGACGCAGTAGCTAGTAGTAGAGAAATGTGTGCGGGCATATGGAGGCGCGGATGTCTCGGCTGCGCTGGTGGACCGAATGTCTTGCGATAGACCCAAATAAGGCTTAGTATAAGTTAAAGGGTTCTACCGTCGCTCACCAGGCCTGCAGGGCTCACGGTTGAGACCTCGAACATCGTACAACTAGGTACGTACTCTTGTGTTCTGTAGCCATTCATGTTCTTGAGCGCTCCAATAGAGGTGACAATAGTCCAATAACTACCTAGGTACTGTGTGGAGGACGATGTACGCATACCTATGTACCTCCGTTTGTGTCCAGAAGACTCGATGTACGTACACTATACTTGTACGTCTAACAAGGCTGCGATCGTGACAAAGATGAGCCTATGAAATCCTGGCCCAGACATCGGACAAGGCAGTGGACACAACTGCAAGCAAGACGGAAAACGGGGTATCCACAGGTGTCGATTCTGTCTCCTATGTCTATGACGGTTGCCAGATGCTTATACAGAAGAATATCTGTATCTCCAGATCTAAATGTGTGGCTTTATTTCTTCACAATCTTGTCCTCAAACCAATCATAAACAACCTGGTTGCAATACCTAGCAGCACCCAGATGACAATGTTGTTCTGCGGCATCCTCTCTCGTAAACACCACATGTGTGGCCTTCCCAGGCAGTGCATCGGCAATCAGTTTTGGCTGGCCCTTGTGAAAGTGATCCTCCTCAGCATCACACACAAGGACAGGACACTGTATCTGATCCAGGACATCAGCGACAGTGAATTGCTTGACTTTTTGACGGAACTCATCCGGAGTCTTGGCCTTGAAAGCCCACATGCCATGGGCGATTCCCCATCGCAGCCCCGTGGGGACATTCGGATCATTGAACAGGGCCTGAAGTGATGCCTCATCCATGTTTGCAAGTTTCTGCTGGACCATGGCCCCGAGGGTAGCGAAGATCGGGGTGGCGCTTATGTCATAGAAGCCGTCTATGAGGAACGCGGCGGCCAGACGGTGCTCGAATGCAGCAGCCCTGGCCCCCAGAAGGCCGCACAGCGAATATCCCAGCAGGGCAACCTTGGTCATGTCGACATAGGACACAGTTTCGAGGAAGTCCAGCACAGGAGTGACAACCTTCTCCCACTCAACAATGAAGCCAATGTCCTGAGACCGTCGCGTGAAGACCTGGCCCGGCCCTTCATAACAGACAACATTGTACCCCCTCTGTAATGCTGCAATGCCATGGACATGGTACATTTCTTCCATGGATCCGTCCAGGCCACTGCTCATGACGATTGTCGGCCGCTTCTCGCGGGCGTCGTGGCTGGCTCGAAAGAGTATCATCGGAATCATGAAGCCTGCCGGGGCAGATATCGTTTTTCGCTCGCCAGGGATGGGTAAAGTCGCAATGGCCCTGTCAAAGCATTGGGTCTGCTTCTCCCAAAGCTCTAGTATTCGGGGGTCGGCCCAGTTGGCGTGGATAAAGAAATCCGCGGCACGATAGTACTGAGCAGCCCGGAACAGGGTGTCACGGATAGACACCGGGTTGCTTAACCCATGTGCCTGCGCTGCGACATGTTCGGCCCGCTTGTTGAAGGCAGCATAAAATGACTCGAAGTCTCCAGGTTTGATTTCGTCCGATGTCGCCAACACTTCCCCTGCGTCGGCGCCGCCATAACTGGCTAGGCCGAGAAGGCGAAGGATGTGGTAATGGAATGTGGGATCTGGATTAAGTTGGACCATGGTTTCAACACTGAGGGACGGCCGTAGTCTTAGGGGAGGAGGTTGATGGTCATATATATAAATCTCCTTCGTGGTATGTCTACGGACTTGTAGTCGGCCGCCTCGCGTCCCGGATGTGGCTCGGATGGAGTCGCTCTACCTACTGGCGGCCTTGCGTTGTACTAAGCCCATGTCACATCCGCTAGAGAATCGACGGCCGGCCGTCGTACATAGTAGTGTCCTCGTGCTTGTATGAGGTGGATCAAGGCCTAGGTAGGTAATTCTCGCTCTATCGGGTAACCAGTATGACTTACTAATTTATTCAAAGCATTGGTTCTCTACTACCAAGTGTGCACTCAGTCTAGCACTCGGTCGGTTGGTTCAGAGTACGGGTGCACGGTTACTGTCCAACCTAATAGACAGAGCGTTGGTGGAAACACTGTGATGGAGCTTCTAGGAGTATGTCCAAGGGACGCTGCTTTTAGCAAAAGTACTGTACTAGTATTGGGGGCCCACCCAGCAAAAGCATTTAGCCAAGGTAAGCGACAGGGCGGCGTCATATAACTCTCAAAGCGGCGTCAAGTTGTCTTGGAGGAATTGGAGAAAAAATTTGGGCCAAAGTCGAAGATCAAACACTCGAGGTTCAGTCCAACTGCCAGTTTGCAACTCTTGCAGAAATTCATCCACGCATCTGATCAGTAACGTACTTACCTTGCTGTCGCAAAAATGGGTGAGAAGAAGCGTAAAGGTAAATAATCTCACGTTACCTGACTCTCAAGGCTCACGGACTGATTGATTTCTGGCAGGTTCCTCCGCAGCGGTTGATGTGCCTCACAAGAAGACCAAGAAGTCAAAGTCCGCAGACACCATCAACAATGCCGCTGAGACAAAGCCTGTCCCTGTCAATGAGCCTGCTGTCGCCGTTGAGACCAAGTCGTCAGACAGCGCAGCCACTTCCAAGAAATCTCGCAAGCGTGCTGCCGATTACATGGCCGATGAGGAGGAATCCAAAAAGACTGCAGTTCCTGTCGCTGTTGGTGCCGACGAGCCTGTAACTAAGAAATCCAAGAAGTCGAAGAAGAGCAAGAAGAGCAAACAAGACCAACTTCTTACGGCTGATGGTGTCAATGGCGTTGTGGAACATCCTGGAGACGAAGGCCTGGAAACAGCAACTGCAAATGACGCCGTTTCCACGTCGTTGCAAGCCGAAGCTGAGCGCACTGTTGACCAAGAACTCGAGGATGACTTCAGAGCCGTTGCAAGCGAAGAGGAGGCTGGCTACGTTGATGAGGTGCCTGCTGAAGATAATGCTGCTGCCCTGCTAGCAGGCTTCGACAGCGATTCTGAAGACCAGCAAGAAGACACTGGCCTCGACCTTAGTACTACTCCTGCTCTACCCCACGCCAAGAAGACTCGCAAGAAGTTGGACAAGCTGAAGGCTCAAGGCGATGATGATGGTCCTGGTGCAGTCTATGTTGGTCGTATCCCTCACGGATTCTACGAAAAGCAGATGAGAGAATACTTTTCCCAGTTTGGCGACATCACCAAGTTGAGACTTTCCCGCAACAAACGCACTGGTGCTTCCAAACACTTTGCTTTCATCGAGTTCAGTTCAAACGAAGTTGCCAAGATTGTGGCCGAGACCATGGACAACTATTTACTTTTCGGTCACATCCTCAAATGCAAGTATGCTCCGCCTGAGTCGCTGCACCCGGACGTCTGGAAGGGCGCCAACAAGAAGTACCGAAAGATACCTCACGAGAAACTTGAGCGAGAGTCTCTTGCTGCGCCCAAGTCCGCCGATAAGTGGCAGAAGAAGGTAGAAAAGGAACAGCGCAAGCGCGAGGAGAAGGCAAAGAAATTGAAGGCCATTGGACTGGATATGCCAGCCTCAACACTGACCAATCCTTCGGATGTGGTCAAGGACAAACTTATCACTGCAGCCGAACCATCGGGTCAGGCAGCTTTGACCGATTCCACCGGAGGTCTAGCGTCTGTTGAAGGAACAGCGAAGAAGTCCAAGAAAGACAAAAAGGCAAAGAAGGATACGAAAGACAAGAAGCAGGCAGACACTGTCGCCATTCCGGAGTCTGCAACGGCAGAAGCTGCTCAAGATGCAACCGCTGAAGAGGAAGCCGGAGGTGAGGCGTCTACCGAAGTTAATGGCAACAAGTCCTCCAAAGAGATTCAGTTTTCGAAGAAGGAGAGAAAAGCGTTGAAGAAGGCCGAAACGGTACCAGAAGCTGAACTGTCAAAAGAGGAGAGAAAGGCCCTGAAGAATGCACAGAAGAAGATCGCAAAGGCGGAACAGAAAACTGCTACCGTTGCAAAGAGTGCTACTACCGAACACCCTGCCGAAGAGAAGACTGAAGAAGCGAGGACCGCTGTAGTCAAGGACAATGATGCTGCGCCAGAGGCTAAACCATCCAAGAAGGAGAAAGCCGCTAAGAAGCTCGCGAAGAAGGCTGCTAAGGCTGAGGAGGAGGCTCCCAAGACTGCCGAGCCTGAAGATGCCACCAAGGATTCCTCCGACGAGGCCGCCGAATCCTCTGAGAATGAAGAGCCAACTCTCGGAACCGACGCCGACTTTGTTTCTTTCGGAAACTACGACGACGAAAAGGAAAATGGAGCCCCGGATTCCGACACCGGTGCACCTACACGCGCGAGAGTTTCCAATGCAAGCCGTGGTCCCGCCCGCAAGAAATACAAGAAGGAGAAGAAAGAAAAGAAGGAGCGCAAGAACCTCTTGAAGGCTCGAGGACCCAAATCGAAGCTGGTCGCGACCAAGCCGAAACCCGATACTACGGGCCCTGGCAAACTTCCTGGTGTTCCTCTGCTGGGAAAGGACAAGTACAACAAAGCTGCTCGTCAAGCTTACAAGGAGGCCAAGCAGAAAGTTTTGAAGAATAAGAACAAGAAGGCCTCTGTTGGAGCTGGAGCTAGTAAAGCTCCCGGCGCATAGGGAACGCGGTCTTTCGGTCCTTTGTCTCCTCCAAAATTGAGCACAGCCGGCCGGCCAGGACTCAAGTCTGCCTTTGACGGAGTACTTGGGCTTTGACTTGAAGTCTAACCGCCGCTCTCCATTCTTGTGTGGCAGTGCTGAAATTTCGGGACATGTTTGATTGATTCACCAATTGTCGGAATATCGAAACAGAAAACCACAAGAGTGTCCTCGTGGCGCATATTTTCTTAGGCAAAAGTTTAGCTTGGACTCAGGTGGCCTGATGGTGTTTAGCAGGCGAAGAAGTGACCTGCGTCCGTCCCAATTGATCGAGTTTAATACAAACCGGGACAACTTTGTGATGTTGACTCCCATATTCACCATGCTACTGCAACGGGGTACAAAATTCATTCAGTTCATCAGCCACAGTCATGTTCCCGTTTAATCCATTCCGAGTCCTCGCCAATGCCCCAAATCTTCAATTTCTTTATCAAGCTGATCAACCTCATCCACGCCGTGCCCTGTCAGACTTCTCCTTCCATTGTCTACGGTCCTTCTTCCCTCACACCCCCCCCCGTCTCATCAAACACCGTCCCCAGCATCTCTTGACAAACCCATCTCACGGTGCGCGTATGCAAACTATTTCCTCCCCCCATGCACCTTCGTCGCACCATCAGCCAAAGCCTGGAAGATAACCAGCTGGTCCTCCGCGAATTCGTCGCAGCCATCTAATACATACCGGCTCGCCTCTCCCTGGTGGTGGGAGGTACTGGCTTCGCCATGTCTCTGGCACTCATCTGCAAATTCGCGAACGACATGACCCACGACCTCAGCGACGACGCGTCGCCTATCTGCCTCGGAAACAATCTTTCTCCCTGGACCCAAATGGTCGCGTCCCAGCCGGTGCCCAGATGCCGAATGGGCCACGAGGAGAACGTATAAGCGACGCTCATCGCCTGATGGGCCCGAAGACTCGTGCAGCGTGATGGGAAGAGACGGGATTGAAAAGGCAGGGACCGCCCGAAGAGACGTCCGTAGCTGGGATTCTAGGAGCGCGTGTGTTTCCGGACTTCCTGCTAGGATCGTCATTGTGATATTTGTGATGGGACCGGCGGCGGGTAGCTGGAAAGCGGGTAGATGGGATTGCGATCGGTAGTTCTGCAGTTTGTTATCGTAGACACTGATTTCAACCTCTCCAATCTCCGGAGCACTGCCTGCCCACCCGCGTCGGTGGACATGGACGTCGACTCTAGGAAGCCCGATCTTCTCGCACAACGGCAGGAATACCTGCTGCATGTACTCGCTCGACGGGGATTTCGGGACATTAGTCCCTCCCCTGAGAAGGATACGGAACGCAGGCTTTGACTGTGAACATATATCAGTACCATCCACCTCCGACCGACTGTCAGGACTGTCATCCACGTTTTCTCCCTGTTCCTGAAGTCCCCTCGATGACGCGGTCTGCCCAGCACTGGTGCCATCTTCGTCTCGATGCTGGTGACTCGTCCGATCAAGCATGGAAAAGACAATATATGGGAATATAGCCTGCCACACCAGCCAAACACTGCCCGGGTTCTTCAACTCGACCATTTCGACCGGGCCATGGTTCCGCTCTGCTGGTGGCTGTAGTTGCCGTCTTCCAGGTTGGAAAGTCACTTCACAGCATCCGACTTGATCGCCTTGGACTTGAGCACCGCATTTCTCAGCTAACCAGTTCAATGCTGCGAGATGGCTTTCCTTTAGACCGCCGCCACCTCCTCCTCTGCTTACTTTTTTGGCTTTCGTTTCATTACCGTGTCGACCCGATTTCGATCTCGACGACCGTTTGGCTCGGATATTGGTGATGCGGACAGGTATTCCCTCGATGGCGGATATCGAAAGAGCCACGCGCACAAGTTGCCCGCCACCTTCTAGGGTTGAGCCGTCGAGGGTAAGCATTGTTGGCGGGTGTTGGTTCTGTCCGGTTCGTCTCTGCAAAGGTCAGGTACCTTATGTCTGAAGAGCATGGGACGCCTAGAAACAGGAGTTGCCTTGCCTGTGAGGGATGTCGCTCTTGCAGCTGCCACCTGAACAGGCTGTAATAAACTGTAACTGCACACCTCTTAAAACGAAGGAACAGGGGTCGTTGTATATTGTATATCCGCGACCTCCAAAGAATGAGGAATCAGGATTTCTTTTTGGGGTCGTTACGTGTGGAACTTCAAGACTCATGTCTCCACGTTCCAGGGTTTCTGGCGTGTAGGGGTCTGAGTCATAGTACACACATTACAGAGACAGCCTGAGGCAGTGCTGGCCGCCTGGGTAGTGGTGCAGGATTGTGCACCCAGTTCTTACCTTCCGAAGTGCCTATGTAGATATGAGTCGTCCGGTCTCTGGTACACCGAGGCAATCAAGTCCCTTCATTACGTATTGTCTTGTTGACCCACTGTTGGTCTAAATAGGTCGAAGTGAGTAATTATAGTGTGGGTCGTGGATCTGAGCTACAGTGACTTTCGGATACTGTTCCCTGAAGTCAATGCCGGGTGGATAGAAGCTTGGGGTGGCCTTGTACATACTTCGGTCTCGACCGACTTACTAACCTCGACGATTCCCGTCCGAAACTCAGGAGGAACCTGTCTGAAAGGAGTCTTAGTTGACCCATGCAGTGATTGCAGGGTTTGACCTTGATAGAAAACAGGCAGACAAAAAGCTGAGTTACACAAGGCTGCGCCAGCCCCTTGCGCGGTGCCGGAGCAAGGTTCTTCCGTAACCGAACCTTCTCCTGCTACGTCCCTCCTTGTTCCCCTTCCTCCCTTCTTTTCTTCTTCTCCAGACAACAACTACTGCGTTTCTCTTGCACCGTCTCATAGAACCGGGCACCGTCTTCGCCAATGAGAGGGACACGATCGGCTGTTCTGAGGAATATCAAGATCCGCAGATGCTCGACCTCCTCTACCATCAGACGTTGGAATCGTCCACTATGTAAACCTCGAACAGCCTCACCGCCTTGCCAATTGCATATGGCCACCTTCACCTTCACCTTCACTCGGCCGTTATCGAGTCAACCTCGGACATTTCCAACCGAAGGATTCGGCGTAATCTCTTCGGACCAGTTGATAGAAGAAGAGAAAGCCCCGAACTACAAACCCGACCTGTTCTATCCTGTACAGTTGGGCGAGGTTTTCGAGTCGAGATATCAGGTAGTAGCCAAGCTGGGATGCGGCACCACCTCCACTGTCTGGCTCTGCCGAGATCTCAGGTATGTCTTTTCTGATATGATCCATGTTGCCTTTTCCCTTTGTCATACCATCTCACTAACGGCAAGGCTGTTGGTCATCTAGGGAGAATGTCCTTCTCACCCTCAAGGTCTGCATCATCGGGGAAGCGGCTAACAACGAACTCGCCATCTCCCGCCGTATCAAGTCAATCGACGCCGAGCATCATCCTGGTAAAAACAGATTGCGCGTGGCTCTCGACGACTTTCAGATCAAGGGGCCTCACGGAATTCATCAATGTCTGCTTTTCACTCCTTTGGGCTTGACCTTTACCAAGTTTCGGAATCTCTTTCCCGAACAAACCTTGAACAAGACACTCGTGCAGCAAACCTTGCTCATAGTTGTGCTGGGCTTGGACTTCTTGCATCAGGCAGGAGTGGTGCATACCGGTTCGACTCATGTTCTGCTCTATTGGATCTTCTTAGCTAAGGAACCTCCTAGACCTCTCGCCAAACAACATTCTGCTTGGCGTCGAAGATTCAGCTGCGGTCTTGAAAGTCGAACAAGCGGAGCTCCAGAATCCATCGCCGCGCAAGCTTCTGCCGGATCGAACAATCTACCTTTCCTACACTATGCCAATCACCTACGGCGAGCCGGTCATCTGTGACTTTGGGGCTGCCCAACTAGGAGAACCGGGGCAACATTTTTCTGGAGACGTCATGCCGCACTTTTACCGAGCACCTGAAATCATTACTGGCATGGAATGGGACTCGAAAATCGATATATGGTCTGTAGGATTGATGGTATGTTAAAAAACTTCAAGATTGCCCGTATCTCTTTTGCTTACACAACAGGGATAGCTCTGGGACCTGTTCGAAGGAGACTGTCTCTTCCACGCAGTGAAGGATGGTCAAGTTGATGATGAGCTACACCTTGCCCAGATGATATCGCTCATGGGACCCCCACCGAGAGAGTTTTTGGACCGAAGCAAATTGTGCCGTCAGTGCTGGGATTCTGAAGGTGAGTGAGTCCTATGTCGGAGCTAAGGGAGAATATAGATACTATCAGCGTGATTATATTGACGATGAAAGGTAATTGGATCGCTCCAACCCCGATTCCCGATCAGAGCCTCGAGTCACGCGAGACATGCCTTGAGGGGAAGGATAAGGAGTTGCTTCTCGCCTTCGCGCGCAAAATCCTATGTTGGCTCCCGGAAGAGAGACCAACTGCAGCGGGCCTATTCGAGGACGAATTTTTGACCCAGTGGGCGTCTGGCGAGCAAGGAAGCCCCCACTGAACGACCGACGCCTCATCACCCCGTGCTTGGGATATACCTTTGTGAATTGCTACTTTGCAGGAAAACCGCGTATACTATACCCTTGCTCCACAAGCAGAACTGGCTCAGGTTCAGCGTCGTAAAGCGATGAGGAAGGGGTCGGCATCTCTAGGGGCCTGTAGGTCTGTGAACACATGTTCGTGCATCTGCGGCCGACGTGTCCAATGAACCGGAAGACAAGCTTGACAGCTATGCAGCTTCACATCAAGACTTATCCTCCTTGCCGCATTGCTGCCTGACATGCATAGCAGATTAGTCTGGTTCTTCCACAGTGAGGCGGCGTTCACCACCTATCAGCCATCACAACCAATGGAAGATGAACACGGTGACCTCCTCATTCGGCAATCCAACAGGGCTGCGTTCACGCTATGCAGGACACCCGAATCAAATCTCAGCACACATCCTGCCATCTTGTAGAACGCCAATTGTTCTGCACGTCGGCCGTTCCTTGGGCAGTTACTGAATGATGAAGACGAACATGTGGGCAGTAACTGTCCGGATTTCTCAATTGACGGGAGGTCATTGTTCGCCCTCAGAAGCACGCCGCGCTCGACCCAGGCCGGATATATGGCAACAAGAAGGAAGCTATGCTGGTACCCTACATAATGCACACTCTTCGGGGGCAGAAAGAGCCGTACCTCCAGGCTCTAGAAAAGAGAAGGAATGCTCCGTCAATATCGCCCTGTGGCCAGTTCTCTCTCCATTCCGTCCCAAGTCTCGACCGAACCCAATGCCGTGCAATGATGCCGGGTTTCGAAACTAAGCTGTGATTCTGTTGGTGTTTGAAATCGGCAGCTTCCACTCACAAGTCTACGAGAGTGTTTCCTATCTTCCAACTTAAGTTGTCCGGAAGACAGTATAATAAGTCAGTGAGAAGGTACTGATAGTGCAACCAAAAATCGTCGAGGCCTGGCCAACGTGCAGCCTGGTACCATGGACGACCAATCTGCCCAACCGATACAGGCGGAGGGAATGCAGCCTCCATTCATTGGTACAATCACTGGGGATGAAAGGGACTCTCCCCTTCAAGCAGACTTGACCGACTCTCCTGATGAATTTCGCAAGTCAGCCCAGATATTCCTCGACATACATCGTCAAGAAGTCGAACGACGAGACGCAGAGATCGCCAAACTCAAGGCTGAATTGACACGAGTGCGGGAGATATTGAGGGCTGTGCAAGAAAAACTAAAGCCTATTGAGAGCAAGGATAGCCATGCCAGCTTATCCATGCCAACAAGAGGTATCAAGGCCGTTGGCTCTGGCCTACCTCATGGACACGAAGGAGCTGCACAGGACCCGAAAATGCCACTCGCACCGCCGGACAAGTTCTTTGCCAGTCTCACTGAAGACGAGCTGAGCGATGCGTGAGTGGCCTCGCCTTCACTTTCCATACCCTGCAACCGCTGACCTATGGCGCCAGATACCGAACCATCCATGACATATGGGAATTCTGCTTCCAAGCTGTGAAGCACGCAATGGAGCAAAATCTGAGTGACGATGTATATATGCTACCACACCCACGCTCTATCACTTATGGCTAACAAGTGGGCTAGATTCTCGCCGAATGGAATGTCATGTACTGGCTAGACTTTGAAGAAAGAATCCCCAACATCGCCGCAATCCCGTTCGAACCGTCAAACAGCCCCACAGCCAAACGAACACGAACGATGCTTGTGATGGCTCTCCTGGCCAAATCGCTGGAAGAATACATCCTCAGTCCTACCTACGTCTTTGAAGATGACGACGAGCTGCGACTGTTGCTGGCTAACATGCACAACACCGAGAAGAAAACATATCTGAGAAGGTTGCTCCTCTCGATCTCCGACGACGGTGATACGAAGGAAGCGGTCAAGGAAGTGCGGGTGCAGGCTGCCGTTGAAGAAACAGTCCAGCCACTTCAGAATCTAGTCTCCCCTAAAGCGCTGTCTCAGCTCAAGTCAGATCTCCAACAGGTCTTCAACAAAGCAGCAACAGCTTGGGAGCCTTTACAGCGATTCCGGAGTCATTACGAAGTCAGTACCAAAGTGACCCGCACAGGATGGGATTGGGAATCAGTACATTTCGTTGAGGATGGGAATGGTATTGGCATCAACCTAGTGACGGTCGATTCTAGTGCCTTCGAAACGGATGAGGTGGTGACGGTTCTGTTTCCTCGGGTCTGTGCTATCGACAGATCCAACAAGCCTTCATTTACCCCGGTCTTTCCTGGCATTGTCGTCCAGAAGTCGCAGATGGATATGCCGATGTCGACTGTTCCAAGCCCACCGGCTGAAGATGTTGTTGTTCCGGACATGGAGTCTAAAGCCCAACCGGCACAGGTAGCCGGCACCAACACCGCTACCACCACCACTACCTCCAGTGATGGCCCTCAGGGGCAGGCGAACATAACCGAGACTCCCGATAACTCGGACATGAATGCAACGATGAATGACACTGCAGACAATCGAGACAAGGAGGTGACGCCTAGTGAACCTCCAGCTATATCTACAGACAAGTCCGATGGACACCAAGCTGCACAGATTCAACCTCCGACTACAGCGACAGACAGGTCCCATAGCCACCAAACTACTCACACCGACGAAGAGAGGAAGGAGGAAGAAGGAAAGCATCCGGCGGAAGATAATGCAGAAGCCGACGACAGCGAGGGAGAATCCGACGGCGACGGCGACGGTGACGACGAAGACGATGACGACGAGGAGGACGAGGACGAAGATGGTGATGTCGTTGCTGATGCAGATGCTGATGGAGAAAGCGGAACCGAGACGGGCGACGGCACTGAAAGCGGCAGCGAAGGTGAAGACGACGGCGAGGACCAACCGCATCAAACACAAATTGCCAAAGGAAAAGGCCACGAGAACAAGACAGACGAGGACCAGGCCGTGAAGATCAAGGATGAACATGAGCCCGAGCAAGGAAACGGGTGGATCACTGGAATCTTCGGATCTTCTGCCTAATGAACATCAACCTCAGACATCAAACATCAAACGTCAGTCAGCTAGTCAGCTACTCAGCTAATCAGCTAATACAGTAGGCAGGGAGGGAGGATCTGCCAGAGTGTATGCCAGAGGGTATGCGAGATAGGGCCATGCTAGATATTCCAAGGCGGAGGCCATTACTTCAGATTGTCAGATATGATGGATACTTCCTTGTCAAGCTGTCGATATTCTATTTTCCATGTTCGATTTCCACCTTGTCTTGATATCTCAAAGTCGTATCGTACTGCACGATATAAATGTCCGGGACGTCCTCCCTCCCTACATATCACTATCACTGTCTGCAGGTATCCACCATCGCCGTCACCATCACCGTCTTCAAGTACACGTCCACATACAGGTAGGTAGGTAGGTAGGTAGATAGCTAGATAATTGATTGATTGATTGATTCTCATCACACCTTCAAGCTACCTTAACTAAAGCTTGTAGGTGCTTGGTAGGTAGTAAGTAGTAAGCAGTACTTCTCACTTCTTTCCATCTCACCAAGACATAGTATCCCATAACCAAGTCTGCCCGACCGAATTCATCATACTGAAATCCGTACTTGCTAGAATGTCGATTCGCGCATCTGCATCTGCATCTGCATCTGCGTCGTCGTTGTCATTATCATTGGTTTCACCTATTATGTTGTTGGGATTGGCGTTGGTATTGGAGTTGGAATTAGTATTGCCATTGCCACTGCCACTGCCACTGCCAGTCCCATTTCCAGTCCCGTTTCCATGTTCATTTCCGTGACTTTGATTCTGACTCTGACTCTGACCATAATTGTGACTGTGACTGTGACCGTGGCCAGCACCGCCTAGGTGGTTGAGATATGCGTGTTGGGCATTATATTCGTCTCGGGTGCGACTCCATTGTGTTAGGTTGTCTTGTGGGGCTGTTGGATTTGGATTTGGATTTGTGGTTGTGGTTGTGGTTATGTTTCCGTTTGTGTTTGTGTTTGTGTTTGTGTTTGTGGTTCCGTTTGTGGTTGTAGTGTTCATCAAGGCTGTTGATGTCGATGTCGATGTCGATGTTGATGTTAGTGCTGGTGGTGGATGATATACTGCGTCGGGAGTGGCGACTGTCGAGGCGGGAAACATGGCTTGTTGCAGTGTCACGATGCCGTTGTTGAAATCCATGCTCTCGAACCCAGTAAAGTCAAAGTTGTCGTGTCCTGCCACCGACTCGTCGTGGTAGAAGAAAAGGGGGCCATCCATTCCAGACCGGGTGGTTGTCGCCATTGGTGTCTGAAGGGTATTAATGGCGGGATATTGAGTGGTGGTTGTAGATCCCGGAGACGCTGCCACTGCCGCTGAGACGTCGGTTTGCTGAGGATGGTGTTGTTGTTGCTGTTGACGCTGCAGCTGACGCTGCTGCTTACATGATACATCGTCAGACTGTCCGGCGTGGTCTGCCATCCCACCACCCGACAACATGGCTTTGATCTCCTTTTCCCCAATCAGATGGACGAGGTCTTTGAGGATTTTGGTGGTTTGAGCCGACAACAGAGCTTTGCCGGACAAGAACCGCGACAGCGTCATGATGCGTGACACGGCCTGTTTGGCCATCTGGGCTTGAGAAGATAAAGGTCGGGACAGAGCCACGACACACAAGACCATGCCTGCTGTGAAGAGATTGATTCCGAGAAAGGCACATGCATGGCTCTCGCGCGCCGAGGCCAGACATTGCTGGTACCGGCCTAGCCTTGACGAGCGGATGGCCGAGTCCCAGCAGTGGTCGCGGCTGGAAATCAGAATCCGATGCACCTCGCGGGAATAAGAGTGCATGGGGGTCGTCTCAGCGTCACCGTCACCAGTCGAACCTTTGAACTTGCGCAGGTCCTGTGATAATAGCGGTCGATGGAGCAGGATTTGGACATTGTCATAGGCGATTTGCAATGCTAGGGCTTGAAGCATGAATGGTCGTGTACTGGGGGTCACTGGCTCGTTGGGATCTCGGAAGAGATCTTCCAGCTTCAACTCCGGCGGGAGGCTGTTGAACCATGACACCAGTTCTTCGTTGATTCGAGACACTTTGATGGCGAGCTCCGACACGTTGCCGCTGCGGTGGAAGTAGAGGTCGGAGATGATCGGCGAGGAGATCTGGTACAGTTTGAACTTGTACTTCATGTAGGAGAACGTTGTCACCGCTTCAACCGTTCCGTCGGGCATTTTGGCAGTCGACCGGAATCGCGGATGCTGGACCGTAGTATCGCCGATGTTCTCGGGGATCTTGACTTCGATGCTGTTCAGGGGTATGCCACAGGGCCGACCGAATATTGTGGATGCGAAGCTGGAGACGACCTTAGCAGGATTCCAGGTATAGAGATCTTCGGTTCTTCTTACCGGTCGAAGACGAACAATGCCCAGAATGTACGCCTTCGTTCCTCCTTTGCTATGTCAGACAGCCAGCGCCAGGAGGACTCTTTATGCAGCGACATGAGTTGAGCGCAACTCAAGCCAGATCCAAGAACGGCAAATGCAAGATTCGGCCGGCCATGGTACATGTAGTACGACCCGAGGAGAATGCAGACTTGCACGGATTCCAGCTCGGCAGCATCATAGAGGACATGAAGACTGTCTTCTACTCGCTTGAGTGATAGTCTTTGGAAGGTCTGTAGATTGAAGGAGGGAAATCTCTGCCGCACTTCGTCTTCCGATGCATAGTGTGCTCCCAGTGAGAGAAGGAGGAGAATGAAGATCGCTTGGTTGGAGCGGGACCGGGGGCAACTTCTATGAGCCATGAGACCTTCATAACTCAAGCGGAGCGTTGGTTCGTGGAACACCATCATGAACCAATGGACTGCTCCAAGGTAGACATTCAGTAGGTAGTCGGTGACTCTTTTTGAGGGTAATTCGAATCCGAAGAGGTCCTCAACCGTAATTTCTTCTCTGGTGGATCCATACGGTAGGTGTGCACGGCCAATGCCCCCTGGCAAGGCTGAGGTTGAGCTTTCGAGTACAGTCTCGGGGCTGAAGCTGTCGATGATCTGGAAGACAAGCAGTTTGGTTAGTGGTGAACCAGTCTGTCGTTTCAGCAAGACAAAGCTTACTTCCTGCGTGAGACCGGCCGAGGAAATCCTCTGCTTGTACGAGTCTGGGTCTGCAATGGAGACCTGATCGAGGCTCACAGCAGCCTTATGCCGCGGTGTTGACGTAGGCTCTTCTTCGACCATGAGCCTCGCGTCATGGTCATCAATACTGCTAAACCGGGACGGCGGAGAGGGGCTTTTGGCTGGTTTCGCCGGTAGAGGGTAGTTCTCATCATCTGGATTGGCTGGGCTGTTCTCTGACATTCGTTTCCTTTTCCTATGGTGCCATAATGCTTTGAGTATGCGTCTCATCAAACCGGCCGCAGGGGATCCAAGGGCAAACAAACCTCTGGCGGAACTCAGACACGCACGGAACTTCAGACCGCAAACATAGCGAACAAGGGCGTTCCTGATCGCACTACCAGTCGGTGATCAGCGTAGTCGGTTACAATAGTCGGGTTAGTATACACCTTCAGCTTCTGCCTCCTGCATCTTTGGCAGGCTGACTGGACGCGAGACCGGCGCTTTGCTCGCGGGATGTCGGGATCATGCTGGATCCATTGTTTGTCCATTCTGGCCAGGCCATCCATAAACGATGGAGTAGCACATTATAGGCTGTCCCGGTCAATCAGTGGCGCTGTTGGGTGATAGGCAAGCCATGCAGACTCCAACCTTTGCCGTCTGGTTTGATGGCAGACACAACAAGAAGTCCAGACTTGCTGAATTTCTGGGGATAAGAATCAGGAACGGTTTAACGATTTAGGCGGGGGATTGTTTAGCTTGAACACCGGGCATCGTCTGCCGTGGGGTGTTTGACAGCTTTCCATACAGCCACGGGGAATTTGTGGGTTGCCTTTGGTAGTGGTGACTGCTTAGCGACCATGGCAGTGAGTGTTGTCTCTGAATGATCTGGTAAAGGAAGGCCATTCGAGGCATCCGCTACTCCTGAACCCCTTCTCGTCTGGCAACTGTATGGGACCAGACTGGACTCTCTTTCCTTGCTGTCTTCATGTGTTTACATTCATCGACATTTTCAGGTGGTCGAAACACTCGTGCGCCACACGTACAATGGTCCAGGGTAGATCATCTGGTTGGAGAATGAAGGATGCATAGATTGTATGGATTCTAATATATATCATATCACGCTCAGGGCGATATGAGAGTTTGACAGACGCATGACAGACAGCCAGAGGCTCCCTATCAGGGTCAAGATTCTCGATCGACTGCCGTCTAGTGGCTGCAGGCACTCTGAAACAAGGCTGCGGTCTGTCGGGTAAGGCTGTACACCTCGAGGGCAATGCCAGCCCGCCTAGGATGAGAGTTGTCACTAGTTCCGTTCCGACCATAGCATAAGGGTCCTTCTGCTCATGTCGTCACGAAGCTTGCAGTTCTCAGATATGAGACCGCGCCGTCCTCGGCTGACGCGCAAGTGCTGGAGGGATGAGAGCGTTCAGCAGGGCAAAGAAGCAGACTATAATGTCAAATAAGAGGTGGAACAGGGTATCAAGACATGTCCTTGTCCATATCCATATCCCGCCATGGGAGCTTGATCTTTGCGTAGCAGACTTCTTCATTTTTCTCGATTCGTCTTATTGCTTGAATATAGCAGGCACAATACCACATGCCAGGCTTCAATAGGATTCGAGACGGGGGTCATGCTTCTTGAGATAGCTGTATATGGTAACAGAGAATTAGCATGACCAGACAACACAAGTCTGTTGTAACTGAAACCCGACAGCTGCAAGCTGCAAGCTCTTCCCGACGCTGCGTGAGACCTTGTACCAGCGTTCAGTCGTATCCAGCGGAACCATGCAGCCAATGTCCCCTGGTAAAGGTGACAAATCCGAACAACTGAACAGTGTTAAAGAGACTCCGACAATGTGTAGACAAAGTAGAAAGAAAGAACAAAACGCGGCACAATAATGTCGAAAATGTAGAAGATAATGACTACGCCGTTTATGGAGGTCGGGTCATAATTCGGTACAACACCACAGAATGCACCCATTGAGTAAACCTACAACCCCCACAACTCGTCCAGTATCTCTGCGAAAAGTCATCACGCATAGAAGGAGGCACCTCCCTGTTCTCAGATACGTGCATCAGCCTGCCGCAGCATCTCCAACATGGGAATCGAAGAACAACAAGAAGAACGAGAAGTTCTAGACTCCATCTTCCCAGATGAAATTACAGGTTCGCAAGCACACCATTGCAACAGCCAGACAACCAGGCGCTGACCTTGATGTGACTATAGACGTCTCAGACAACTCCTTCCGAATATCTATAGCCCTTGATGTCCCCGGCGACGGACATGGCGAGGCAAGCGAGCCGCCCACGATCATTCTCAATGTCACATATCCCGAACCCTATCCTGACGTCCCGCCGCATCTGGACATCACGGCTCCTCCCAACGCACCGAAACATCCTCAACTCGACATCTCGGTGGACAAAGCTCAACTATTGGACGCCCTACAGCCTACGATCGAAGAATCACTGGGCATGGCTATGGTCTTCACATTAGTGACCACATTGAAAGAGGCAGCGGAGGTGTTGATAGCAGACAGGATACGACAAGCTGAGGAAGCCAAAGAGATTGAACTACGTAAAAAAGAGGAGTTGGAGAACAGAAAATTCCACGGGACCATGGTCACGAGAGAACGCTTTTTGGAATGGAGGGAGAAATTCCGAAAAGAGATGGAGGAGAAGGAGAGGAGACAAAAGGAGGAAGAGGAGGCTGAAGAAAAGAAGAAAAGAGGCACCAAGTCTGAAGAGAGGAAATTGACCGGCCGCCAACTTTGGGAGAGAGGTCTGGTTGGGAAGGTGGATGAAGACGATCTCGACGGCGATGATGTGGTGACAGGAGTGGAAAAACTCAAGGTTGAGGCTTAACCCTGGCGGCTTCATGTGGCAGACACAAAACGATTTGCAACAATCAGAAACGCTCGGTTGACGGCGTCACGAGTATGTTTGGGCCACATACTCATGAAGAGTGTGTTGACGCCAATCTTAGCTGCCATTTTTGTCTACAACCGGCTGGAAATATCTCTTCCGGAAGGGATTCAGCTCATCAGCAGTCTGGGCTGTACTATCCGATGCTTCTTCACCGCGACTGACGGGGTCAATCTCAGAATCCAAGTGACCGGGAAGTCTCTCATAGACAAGCAACCTCCGACTCCACTTGTTGAACCTCTGCACGCATTCGTGCTTGAGTCGCAGGTGCGGGTGTGTGGGTATAAGTGTCACCTCTTCCTCACCGAATTCGTTTTCGTTGGCACTCGGCATCCAAAAAGCAAGACGACCACCGTCGAGCAACGTCGAGGCAGCGAAATCGAGGATGTCATTCAGCATCCGCGAGAAAGAATATGGTTTCTTTGGCGCAATGTATCCGGGCAATGTATGCGCCGGGATGCCGTTGACCAAGATCTCTTTAGGAGTCGACGTTTCTGATTCGGACTCTTCACCATTGGCGAGTAATACCGACTTTCTCGTCCTCGTTCCCAAAACCTTCAATCCTTCCCTCACGCCGTAAGGTGGATCACAGACAATTCCGTCCAACCACCTAGCATTCGACGACATCCGGTCTTGGCCCCTTATGGACTTGCGGAATGGTGTGTTGGTCAGATCGGAGCTAATGCAGTCTCCGAAAAGATGTTGCAGACCGTACTTTTTGAAATTGGCGCCCACACCTTTGTCCAACCCGGTGCCCTTGCCACGATAACTTCGCCCATCGATATCCGAACCTAGTACCATGGCACCCAACTCCGCCGCGGCGACCATGAACCCGCCGGTGCCGACAAATGGATCGAGGAAGAACTTGCCAGGACTCGCCAACGCCATATTAGCAGTCAAGAGGGCGAGTTCTGCATCCATGGAAGTGGTGGAGATGTATGGTCGTTTCTTGAGGTCATGCTTTTCTCTCAACCATCGCCGTGAGTCGCCAACCTTGCGAGCCAGAAACACTCTTCTTAGATTGGTGCCTGACACCCGATCTACAGGCGCATCATTGGATCCGTTTGCCGGCTCCTCATGGGGATCTAGAGGCAGCCACTCTTCCAGCACGGCAAACTCAACCTCGGGGTTCTTCATTTTGATCTGGCCCAGAAACCCCAGATATCTGAAGCTGTCGATGATGTGCCGTTGTTGCTCCGCGTCTTGGGAACTGCCGTAGCAATCAAAGCAGAACTTGAAAGAGCGATGTTTGTACAGGTCCCACAGATCGTGACTCCGGCGCTTGACATCCTCATGCAATTCATCGTAGTCCGTTCCTTGACCCCATATCTCGTAGATGCACTTGGACAGGATGGAGCGGCTTTCAAAATCCCGCACCGCCTGTTCCACACTCTCTCTGTTGGACCTCACGTCCAAGATTTCGGGCTGATTGCCTGTGCTGTGTGGAAGAGTGGGAAATCGAACAATACAGAACGGCGAGTTCTCGGCGTAAGAGACAATCTCACAGGGAAGACGCGCGAGATCTGACAGCGCATCGATTTCCGGCCGGCGGAAAGTCTCGTGCGCCTGTGCAAAGCGGATCAGGTAATCCATCTGGCTGAGAGAATTGGGAGATGGCATGAAAAGAGCCTACGACGAGTTCATGGATCGGTCTCAGACAGAAAGCGGCGGGTCAACACACTGGGGGTGCAAAGGACCACAGCCCTGCTGGTTCCTTTCAGTGGCACGAGGATTCAGGCGTCTGAGGCGATCAGTCTAGAAGATTTGTCTTTTCATCCATTGCAACATCGCCATCGCCGTCGCCGATACAAAAGTTCAACTTCGCCGGATAATAAATCTTTTTCTTGGCGGAGCTAACCGGATCAAGTATTTTATTCAGCCTTGCGCAATACTGACGAGGCTGTACCCCGTTCAAACCATGATGCTGGCGATGTTCACTTAACGCCAGCTATAGGTGGTCCTCCGTCGGCTTTTTCTAAGCAGTGATCTGTTCGTCAACAGTGTGCTCCTTGGAACACAGCCTCAGTTTCTCAATCGGCACGGCCGCAAAGTTTAGAGTGGCAGCAGCCAAGAGCACAACAGACGGCTGCAGCGAGCCCCGTTGTCATACGTGTTGTCATACCAGTAGCTCGATGTTGATGCCGCGCTGACGCAGTGTACCACCAGTGAATGCGTCACGTACTACTCGCCCGAGGTCTGCGCGACTCAATTGAAAGTTGTACCTACCCATCTTGCAGAGCGTTGCGGGTAGTCGGGCGTGCTGGACTCGTAGTCATAGCACAGGCTTGCATTCTCCAGAGATACGAAACATGGCCGGCCCAGAGATGGTCCAGCTTCCTGCATGTCGAGAGAATCTATGCTAGCGTAAGAGAAGAAACCGTTGGCGCGGGTGTAAGGCGATCGACATGATATGGAAAGACGAAGAATGATTCACGCAGTACAGAAGCCAAAAGCAGCAACCGACATAACTCCCTGGTATTATATAATAGTAATACCTCGCATCACCGCTATCCGAGGGAGGGACTTCACTTCTATTCACCTGCCACCGATATACGTACCACAAGTACCTACCTCCTCATACATACCTTGATCTGGACCGGTCTTCCTTCCATCCCAAGCATCAGCATATATCTTGTCTACCCTCCATCCAAGGCTTCCCTTCTCCCCCAACAGCATCACTACCAACACCTTCTGCCTACCAGGCACAATGAGCGGCGACAGTTCATTTCCCTCTCTCGTCCCCGAGACGTCGCACTCCTCAGCTACAGAATCTCACCCCCCAAAGCCATGACTACTCTCCCGACTGCCCGTTCTGCATAATCGCAGGAACATACGGTCCCATCTCACCGGTGGCAGCATCGGAACCGGGCTCCGAGCAAGACCATCTCGAACCAGACAAGCTAGACCCGCCATCATTTGTGCTCTTCTCATCCGAGCACGCCATAGCATTCCTCGACATCATGCCCTTAACGCGGGGCCATGTGCTGGTCGCACCGCGAAAGCATCGCGTCAAAGTAGGCGACTTGAGCCCCGACGAGATGGCCGAGATTGGCCGTGTGTTACCGCTGCTAGCCCGGTCCGTGGTGAGGGCCGTATTGCCTGATATTCCACACGACCAGGCCGACTACAATATCGTGCAGAACAATGGGCCGGGAGCGGCGCAGGTCGTGCCTCATGTCCATTTCCATATTATCCCGAGACCGCCGTTGAATTATGTCCCGCCGCCCTCGAATCAACAGCGGCCCAGGAAATATCCTTCGAACCCGCCGCCAGACGGCCGACACCGCACTGCGATCCTCCTGGGACGTGGGATGCGTCACGATTTGGATTATGATGATGCTGCCGTCCTGGTGGAGGATATGCGACGGTGTGTGAGGGAGGAATGGGAGGCGACCTTTGGTAAGACTGGGACTGAAACCGAGGCGACTGATGTGGCTGGAAGCGGGCATCGGAGGGAAAATAAAGGTGGTTGGAAAGTCTGATTTGCTGCCTCTTCCTGTTTGCCTTGTATGGTATGCCACTCTTGGTGAAGGGCACTCACTCATGTCTTCAGCCCATGTCGACCGTGGATTCTGACGTGGTATTCCTCCCATTGGATGGCGAAGGACCCCGCAAGTAATGATATATCTCCTCCGTCGGGCGTCAAATGAGGTCCTCGACGAGATATATGGCGCAGGGCTTGGCCAAGGCGATCACCGAAGGCGTGTCTCGAGCAGGCAAAGGCCAACTACAGCCATGCTCAAC
This sequence comes from Exophiala sp. LBMH1013, assembly GCA_024611085.1. Lineage (NCBI taxonomy): Eukaryota > Fungi > Ascomycota > Eurotiomycetes > Chaetothyriales > Herpotrichiellaceae > Exophiala > Exophiala sp. LBMH1013. Next base: position 1,390,775 of record JAMFLB010000009.1, on the reverse strand, counting down.
CAGACCTGAGCTGAAACGCAACAAAGGACAAGTCACACACTCTATTCTCAATAACGCCCGTCCACGTCGACCAACGATGGCGACCTACGCTTCCATCGGCGCTTTATGTCCACTTACCATCCATCTCTTACCCTATCTACACTTGCAATTGGCGAGCTATAGAGCAAATCCACTGGTCAAAACACGCCGACATGGTGCTGGCCAAGACAGAAAGGATCAAATCAAGTCGATTCGAATCAAACATCCAACGTCGACCCGACTGAGTAGCCTGGCCTGATTGACATGGTGTCCGGCGCTCGAATTTATCGCATATACGATAGAGAGAGAGAGAGCGAGACAGGAGACATGAGAATAACAACCGGGAGAGGATTATGGCTTGTATATCCACGCACCAACACCTACACTCTACGCAGAAGACACGACGGCATTAGATGTGTACTTATAGATCACATAGTACTTTATTCTGCGATCTAGAGCTCACCAAGACCAGACTGACTACTTAGGGAGATCGAGAAGAAGAATACCAAAGATTAGACCTGATCACTGAACACGGAACACCTGTTCCTACAACTCGCTCTCTCACCCAACATGTCTCGATGATAAGGGAGATGGACTCGTGGACACTGGCATGCATGTATTTACAGTACCCTCACTAGAGGGTATGCACGATAGACCTAGACTCGGCTCGGTCGAGAATAGAATGGAACGACTACCTTATGTATGGGGCGATCAAGGATTGAAGAATCGATCATCCATCCAGACTCGTGGTCACTTCATCTCATTACTACCACTGTGTATGGGCGCCACCTATGAAGACTCATGATTCAAGCCGCGGCAAGATATGTTTTCATTCCCAAAGACTCATTCAATGATGGATAAGCAAACACTCAATGGTTCTCGACCAGAGTAAAACATGTTGCCCCCAAGCAAGAGCTAAGTTCAGGTACAAGGTAAAGAAGGTTGCAGTCAAAGGATGAAACCATCTGAATGCAATACAATGCAACAATGCCCGTCGTCCCTCCCAAACCCCTGGGGTATGACACCGGCATAGGCACAGACACTGACATCCATGTCTCACAATCCAACGAGCTCGTTCTGCCTTGCCTTAACCAGTCCGTTCCTTAAGCATGCTGTGTGAATCCCTTTTCCCTTTTCGCCCATAGTCATGTTCGCGATACCCAGGTGCAGCAGGTGCCGTCAAACAGTTTCAACCACGCAAGACAAAAAAAGAAAAAGACTCAGATGGAAAAATTGCAACTCCCGCCAGTTCCCAGATCCCATATGACGCCATGTTCGCCGTGCCTGTCAAGGGCCACTTGCTATGCGCGATAGACAATGTTTTGACTCACTTCAACGCCGTTGTAGTGGTCTGTTGGCAAAACAGAAATGCAGGTTCCTGGAGAAAAACAAAGAGCTGCTGAGTTTGCTGCAGATACTTCTGAGCATTGCACGTTAGATCTCTGACGAGTAAGAGTGGTCGTGACCCGAATGAAGGCCACTGCGATTGTTTGGGTTTGGCGGTAGGGGTTGGCCAGTGTATCGATGTGTTCTAATGATGCTGATGCTAATTGTTGGAATACCGTATTCAGTCGTGAAGGCGATGGATGGTCCAGACATGTATCGTGGCACTTCTGAAAGGTGGCTGGTGGGCAATAACCATGTACAAACTTTCCAGAAGTCATGTCGACCGCTGTGGACCCCTCGTGGGTAACATATACAGGCGCGAGAGGGTCAATCACAGAACGCCAACTATTGCGCGACCTTCAGGTCAGACAGTGAGGCACCACCATTTCGACGGCTTGCACTGTAATCCTTGGCCCACTTTCGCGCCATGATTGATGCTGTGACTTGATTAGCTTTGTTCAAGTGAATGGTATCAGTTAGTTGCTCACCCTTAAGAAACTTCTTGCTTGCGTATTTCTTGAACAAAGCCTCATGAGCGACAGGTGCTTCGAGATAGTCGACCATCAGATCAAAGACAGGCAAAATGTCTTCTTCACTGTAGCCGGCAAATTTGGTGAGGGTTGCATCCTGTCACGGTCAGTATCTGCAACAAGGGCCAGTAATGTCAAGACATACCCATGCACCACGTTCAAGGATCATGCGAGCAAGGTACATGGCGGCGGCAGCAATGTGGCTCTGTTTGTACTCCAAGAAACGATGATCCACAAGACTGATCTCCATCAAGTACTTGCCCAGAGTACGGGTCTGAATGTCGTAGTTGTCGGCCTTTGAGATACGTCTCAAGAAATTCATCGGGTTGGGATAACTCAAATCATACTTCAATGTTGACAGAGTGTATCGTTCGGCACTGAGCACCTCCTCGACGGTGAAGCCATCATCGGCGACATGGACAAAGTTGCCAACATGGGGAGACAGGACCTCTTCGTACTTTGAGGCAATGAACATGGCGGTGATGCCGACGAGCTGGAGTTTGTCCAGAGGAACCACCTTCTGCGACAAGAACCTATCGACGATGTTGACAGCAAGGAACAACGTTTCCGGCAGCAGCCTAAATCGCGTATGCACTTCGATCAACCAGTCAACAAGGATACCGCGCATCTTCCATTCAAGGTCATCCTGATGCTCCATGTAGTTTGGGTTGGGCTGGGTCACTTCCTCCAAAGCGAAGTAGTAGTCGAAGATTTCGCGAACATATTCGGCACACATGGACGGGTCATCAATGTCCTCGGCATCAAGGTCGGCAACAATATCGTAAGTCTCTTCGACCTGAGCTTCTTCAAGAGCTTCCTCCTGGCAAGGCTTCTTTCGCGGCGGCTCTTCAACATCTGGCGTAGCGTCTTTGGACGACGGGACGGTCGAGGTCGCGGGCTGAGTTCGTCTCTTGTGAGCATTTCCCAGAACACCAGAACCACTTCCAGGCTTCTTCACGTCTGAACCAGTCTTCGGCTTCACGTTGTTATCCTTCAACCCCAATGCAGCTCTGGATGAATTTGTCCTCGACAGCTTCTGAACACCACCAGCGGTAGGCTGCGCGACTTTGGATTGAAGACCAGCTTTGCCAGCTACTGCCTTCTTTCCCTCTTGGACCACTTCAACACCCTTGGCGGCGTTGGTGACATCTCCCAAAGCACGTCGTCTCTGAGTTCCATTCAATGTACCGGTGGTGGACTTCTTGGTCTGGAGCGGCTTCTTCGCTAGCGACGCATCCTGGGCATTGGATAGAACGGCGGCTTTGGCACGAGTCAAGCGTGTAGATTGCAAAGCATTGTTCTCGTCATTCTCGTTGTTAACTACTCGCTGCCGAGTACGTGCCTGATACACGGTTAGTATGGGTTGAGGAAGACGCGTGAAGCATCTCGAGGACCGGACACGAGGGATAACTCACAACAGGCATCTTGCAGAGCTGACGCCGTCCTGGCGGTTCGACCTAGGAAGAGGGCGGGCACGTAGAACGGAGAAGCGTGTCTTGAGTGCTGGAGACGATGTCGATAAGCTGTATGCCAGGCAAGGTTAGTATGATTTAAGCCAGGAATTCGAACATGATTGGGGAATGACGCACGAGCTCTTTGGACGTGTCTGGACAAGATGTACCTTGAGAATGTGAGGATGCTAGGATAGAGGCTGACCCGCGAAAGGTACTCAGTACGTGACTGGTCAATTGGGTCGAAGAGAGAAGTTGTGGTTGTGAGGAAACAAAGAGGAGGTTGCTGGGGCGCGTTGTTGGTGCCAGTGATTCTGTGAGCGGCACGTAAAAACGCGGGAGGACGTGATGGCGGGCGCCAGGCGTACGAGACGATTCTGGCGAACTCGTGAGGTCAGACTTGCTCGAAGGCCGTCTAGAAGGGGAAGAGGAAGCTGAGAAGGCGGATCGAAGCTCAGCTTACACGAGAGGAAGGGCAAAGATGTTGGTGAGCAAGGTGTAAGTTAGGTGATGGTGGTGGTAGATGTTGCTGGAGAAGAAGAGGAGCCCGTGTTGTAGTGCAGCGCAGAGCAGCGTAGAGTGCAGTGCAGAGCGCAGAAACGCAGCCTCACGGCGCCGGTGCCAGTGCCAGTGGAGCTCCCTGTTGTTTTTCCTTGGCAACCAGAATTCAACGCTGCAATGAGCCGGTTATGGCTGACTGGTTCGAGTCGAGGCCCGTCGCGCTCACACGAGTCCGCCCCGCAGTATTACTGTATCAATCGTCGCGATACCCACTCAGGTCGTCGCGGGCACTGTAGCAACGCGGATCGAACTCCAATGGTGAAAATGTTGCAGCCGTAGTTGGCTGGTACTAGGTAGTCTATGACCAGTTGATGAAGACTCGAAAATTGATGCTCGGGCTTTTAATCAGATGCACGCTGAGAATACAAACGGGACAAGGACTGCCAGGCAGCAAAATTGAGGTAGAGCTAAGGGAAGCCTTTCTGGAAGGGATGCACTGCACTGGAAGGGAGCACTGTCCCTTGCCTTCCTTACATTAGGTACCTGATAGGTGTAGGCACAGAGGGCGTTAAGAGGCTCCGGGGCAGTTGTTGCTGGTGTGACGAGGCTGTTGGTAACGTAAATATTATGTATTTTTCAATAGATTTGCGGTGACCGCAGTCACACTGAATTCCGGTGCGCTATTTTAGCTGAATCTACGCTGCCAGACTCGTCAATAACAGCGCCCGTATGCGATACACTGTTACAATACCATATTACCATCACTTCAGATTCGGCGCGCCTGACGTTGTTTGGACCACTTTTCGCACCTTCCTCCGTTTCCCGCTGCCACAGCAACCGTTCCAGCAATCCACCAATCACAAATGCTTCACCTCAGATGTTGTCTGTTGACTCTGTTCAAGCATATCTGCCCGTACGGTTTGATCGTGCTTTTGTTCTTTTTGAACTTGTCCTCAACCTCGTCAGCGGCGCTTGTAGCTGCAGGCCGAACTGATCCCCTGTTCTTACGATTTTTCGCCCAGAAAATTGCGTTGAAACACCGGCTTGACACTACCGTCAAGGATAACTCCCCCAGGCACATCCTTTTCGTGAATCTCACCTCGACTCTGGTCTCCGGCCTCCCATCGTGCCAGAAGATCATTGCTTTCCACCGGCTTGATATCTTGTCGTGCTGTACCGACCGTGATATGTGTGATAGGGTTGGCACTGGGCCATAGAGGACCACCTGCTGCAGGGTAAATGCGGACAACAAACGCCATAACGCGATCGTCCCAGACCAGCCTCTCCAACTTGACCCGTGCCGCTCCTAGACTGGGTGCCAATTTGCTACGATCCTTGAGATCGATTGTGGCAATGGCTTTCCGGTACTCCTCGGTGTACATTTGCCATATGTCAGGATGTTGCTGGCCAGATGCTCGATGGATCAGCGTGACGTGAAATTCGCTCTGAATCCGTCGTGACTGCTTCAAGATTCGGTACACCCGAGCTTCCTCTGCACTGGCTCCGTCAAACATGGAAGAGAGAACAGAATTGACGTTGGTAGCAGGGACAGGGATGCTAAAGTATTCAAGTTTGCCAAGCAGTTGTTCCACTGTTAACGGCTTCTCGGCCGCTCTGATTTGTGTCGGGTGTGTCTGTTTCTTCTCTGCACGAGCCGGCTTGCCAAAGGATAGATCATGTTTGGTTTTGACCTCGTGTCCGAGGGCATAGTCGATCGCTGCTTGCATGTCTTGCTCACCAGGCATCTCATCCGGCAGCAGTCCGGGGTATGCGTTGTACAAATGGGTCACGACCTTCTCCAGGTTTTCCAGCGACGAGGCACAAACATCTAGATTGATCACCTCTTCGAAGTCAGAATCCGGAGGAGAGCTGGTATCACAACCTTGGAATCGATGCAAAAATCCTTCCATGATATCAATGATCTCATTTGGGCTCTTGCTGCCTGCTCGAATTGTTTGATGATTGTCTCCACGCTCAAGCACTCGTTGACGGGTGACTCGACGAATATCATCTAGCATCCGGTTTTTCGGGTCGTGGACATAATGCAGGGCCACAAATCGAGCATCTGGTACCACCTTGCTGACATCTTCAATGAGTTGCTGACGTTCTCGTTTCTGGTGATTGTTCCGATCAGCTATCACCACCTTGTGCACCGCCATGGCTTTGGTGATGGCATCGACGAAACGTTGAGGTCGACCTTTCTGACCTTCAATATTGTCGTTCTGAACGTGTCCAAAGCCAAACAGTTTTACCAGTGCTGTGGCAACCGTCGTCTTGCCGCAGCCGATTGTTGCAATTGGCACGAGAACAATTTTTGAGGCAGGACCATCCTCCGTTAGCCCGTCCCCGCGCGCCCGCTCTTGTGCAATGAGATCCGAGCCCTTTTGACCCTTCTCGGCAAGAAAGCCATCACGCATCTTGATGATCCCGTGGTTCTGATTGTAAGCTTTGCCCAAATTTGGGTCTTTGGCCAATTGGCGACGGGCGTAGAGCAGATACTCCTCGGTAATTTTCTTGTGCTTCTTGATTTTGGGTGCCTTGCCAGCAATGATGGCCTTTGTTGCCTCACGCCATTGCCGGTACATTAGATATGGCTCTTCAAACTTGTACTTGAAAAACCAGTCGGCTGCGAGGGTTGGATCTTTACTTCTCTTCTTACATCTGACAACGAACCCTTCTGTATCCCGGCCTTCCCACGAACCTGTCTCGGCGCATTTCTCAAGGAAGCTTTTGACCTCATCAAGAGACTGGATGGTGACATATTGAGCCTTCTTAAAGCCCCAATTATCGGCGAACTCGTGGACTTCTGGTCCGGACAAGGTGGCGAACTCGGGAAGGTTGAAATTGATGCCGTGAAGGTATAGCCCTGCTCGCTCTGGGGGATATTCGAGGACATGTTCTTCAAACTCGTCATCACACAATTCACCAACCGCTGTAACATTCATTGCTCTTAGCGCCTTCGCTAGGTCTCGCGTAGTCTTTCCTACACTTTCCACATGCCTCTTGATCCATTTCTCCCCTACCAAGGCATGGCTCTGAGTGACATCTGATCGAGCACCGGTGGAATGCTTGCTGCAGACTAATAGCGTTCCGTCTTCCAAGCCGGACATGAAAATGATGCAACCATTTTCTTTGACACTGAGTTCATATGGGCCCATAGTTTCCCGCTCGATATTTTCCCACTTCGTACTGGGCACTTCGTCGACATTGAAGAACTTGTCGTAGCCTCGAACGGCAATCTCAAGGGTTCCATCGGATCTCTGGGTCGTGAAAAGGCCTCGAGCGTAGGTGGGTAGGTCGTCTCGCTTGTAGTCCCAGTCATTGAACCGCCAGGAATCAACAGTGATTCCCGAGGTCCCTTCCACTGTAAAGGTTGTTTTCTTGCACGAATAGCCTCCTTTCTTACCACCTTTGCCCTTGCCTTTTGCAGCTTCCAGCGCTTTGCAGAGCTCAGCCACTTGGCGGGGATTCTGTGCCATGATGGTGGTAGTGATTAGGCGAGTAGGAGCCAATATGCCAAAGCAAAGTATTGAGAGAACTGAGACTTCTGCAGATAAAGAGTGACTGCAGTGAAGATTTTGCCGTGCTGGATGAAGAGAAGCGTGGAGTAGACTTGATTTCACGAGAAGATTATTTTAATCATGGCCTGGCAAGAGCCCTTGACAGGGAAGGCACACGTGGGGTTGTGCTTCAAAGTCTGCGCAATGTTTATAAGACTCCCTGAGCACAGGACACAACAGTTGAACAAAACTTCGCGGGAAAGACTCAATGTTACTTGGACCAGTCGAAGAGGTGTTCAGCCTGATTCTCTTATGCTGGCGGTGCCAATATCTAACAGCCTTGCTGCTAAGGAATTTTACTGAAAATGACGTCCCGCCTCCCACCGCTTGACTTGGTTTAGCATCTCTACGGCCCGCCCAATGACTCGGGCTCGAACGAACCCCGTTATTTTTCTCCAGGTGGATGTTTTTGGTGCTATCGCCGCCACGGTCTTGGTAGATCTTCATTCTGGCATGAATCTTGCAAGATTCGATTATTGAACAGAAGGAGAAGTCAATAACCACTACACCGTATTCCTTCGATATGTCTGATCTCAACCCCTATCTCCTCGCCGCGGTTATTCCAGATCCAGACCCACGCCTGTTGCCTCTTCTTCGATCTAAACCGGAACTCGCCTCTGCGCAAGATCCCCACGGCTATTCTCTCCTGCACGCTGCCGCTTCTTACAACCATGTTGACCTCCTACGAGCTCTTGTCAACGAGTTCCACGTTGACGTCAATCTGAAAGACGAGGACGGCGAGACTTGCTTGTTTGTTGCGGAGACGGTGGACGTAGCCAAGTGTCTAGTCGAAGAATTACACATCGCTCTGGAAGTGCAGAACGATGAAGGCCTGACAGCGCTCGAAAAATTCGACGCCGAACAGGAGTTTCCCGATGTGGCAACATACCTTCGACAACAAGCCTCAGGGTCCGCATCTAACCGCGCGGGTTCGATTGCCAATGGCGTTGAACATCCCCCGCCTCTTCCACCGAACATGACCATAAACATTGACACAGCGTCGGATGCCACAGTAAACGATCTCGAGGAACCGGACCCAGAGTTCAGAAGGAGGATAGAAGAGTTGGCCGCCAGAGACAATTTTCACACCGAAGAAGGGCAGAGAGAGCTACGAGATTTGATCACGGACGCAGTCAGAGGAGTTGGGAACAACGAGAGGGATGTGCGGAGGCGGGTGGAGTGATATCGCCAACCAAGCGAGGACTACCAATGCTTCACGACGACATGGGCCATTACCTAGTTGTGAGACATAATCAGGTCAACCCTACATCAACCACAGCTGGACGGTGAGACAGAATACAACAAGCCTGACCGGTCACAACTATTCGCCGATGTATTGTTTCGCGTCAACCAGGACGGCGAATCCTACACATCGGTGCAGAGCTAGTCGTTCATCCAAGCGGCTACCCGACCTCCGCCAACTCTCGCCGCAAAACGCAACCCTGTGCTGCCCATGGGAAAGTAGCTGACCAGATACCAGACCAGGGCAACGAGCTGGATTATGGCAGCCAGAAGCGTGAGGATGGTGGAGTGCAGCTAAGTACGGAATCATCAGCCGTGTTCTCCTGTGGTGAGGTTGTATGTGACTTACCCCTACGGCAAAGTAGATGGTCATGATAATAGACCCGAAGTAAGCTGCCGTGAAAGGTAACCTAGGGCCGGACATCAAGTGTTGTGCATATTGGTACGGGCCCATCATGAAAGCCCATGAAGCCAGAAAGAGCATGGACCCGGCCGACCACCTATCGAGAACGCGTCAGCGCCACACACCTTTCAGAAAAGCCACATGCACAGTTCCAAGTTCAAGTTTCAATCGCCAAACAGACAACAAACAAGGGTGGGTTGTCAAGGGCCATCCCCCCAGGATGAGCCATCGGTCTCAAGATAGAGTAGCTGACATCATCATGGGGTTACGCGTGGTCACATGGCTAGGGTTCCAAAGAGAAGATGGTGTGTAGCCCGTACATAGGAGGGCCAGATGTAGAAAACACTTACAAAATCGCAAACTTTCGTGGCTTGAGGGATAGAACCGGGAATAGCGCAAAACAGATCACAAAACACGCGAGTGCAGCCAGGTTGCATCCTCCAAAGATAAGTAGGCGATCCCATCGGCTTACTGTAGAGAGGCCTTGTCAGTACTTTTTTTGGTCGACCGTTGCATTCAGACATGCTTGCAATGAAAACGACGCGGGTCTCCGACTTACATGCGAACCAGCCCTCTTCCTCTTCTCTCCTCGAGGGTGCAGGTAGGGGCGCTCCCGGAGCTTCGTGGGTAGGTAATTGGACATAGCCTCCCTGCCCGAAGGGATTGAGAGAGGAGAGTCTGGATAGAATGGGTGTCGACGAGGTATTGACCGGCACATCCGGATCCCTTCGTGACCACCCTAGGGAATTCAATGAATCTCGAAAGGCAGACGAAGTCATTCTGACTGATCACTCCACCCCTTTCTAGTTGTTTGTCCCTCAAGTGACTGCAACCAACGATATTCTGCCCACTTTTCTGAGGTGATATCCGTTGGATTACCTCTAGTCTCTTCGAACTTAAAAAGACCCTGGCTTCAATCGTGTTTAGAACGCAGAACTGTGGCGAATGTACAGAGTCCCAGGAACATCTGCTTCGGGCAAAGGTCTCGCTTGTGACCTAGTCGGTTTATCGAGGCCGACCTTGCTGAAGGGAGAAATGGGGTCGGGGTATGGATGGTCCGTTCTGATCAAGCAGAGATGTGCATCAATCCAACATATGTGTGGGCGTGCGTAGACAAGAAAGGAGCCAGTCCGTTAAGATTGTATCGAGGTGATGGTTGCCTGCAGGATTGTGGGTATGTCTCTGAGGGTTTCAGCAAGGCGGCCAAACAGGCGGCAGGGTAGGCAAGGTTTAGAAGAGGAGAATGTCAAGGTCGAGCAATGGTGGCAGATCACAGAGCGTGAAGGAACAGACAAACAATAATGCAGTGGTGTTCAAAGGAGCAGGCTGGATAGAAGACTAGAGTTGTCGCGCAGCCAGCCGTCCGCAGATCCAAAAGCTGTCAGAGTGGCGCTAATTTATTGGCTCGACCAGACAGGCAACGGCTCTCCAATCAACTACATTTCTCTTCCACCTTCATGTACTTATCACTCGCATACTGCGCAACATCCTGGCCTCGACCACCACTGCGCCCACCCGACAGAACCCATGAGCTTTTGCCTTCGAGTCGCCAACTTAAATCATCGTTACGAGGATGATGCTTTTGATTTGTGACTAACTAGCAGTAGACAACCGCTGAAAGCCTGCAGCCTGGAGCCATCGGTACGAACCATCCGACCCTGTCCAGTTCATGCCACATTCCCAGCAGCGCCGGTTCCACAGCCAGTCACCTCAACCCAAGTCCTGCCGCGGCCCGCGCAGTGCTCCCGTCGTACTGCATAAGTTTGAATGCAGAGTAGTCATGGTTCTAACATCTCGGTTTCGTCGAGCAAGGGGACTAAATCGTTCTCAGAGCGAGGTTCGTTCAAAGATCTTGCCAATTCACGTCACACAGCATTCGACATCAGAGCGAAGAACACCCCACCGGCTTTGATGGCGTTGCAACAGCATAGAGATTATCCCCGGCACCGAAGGAGGGGGATGTATGACACGTACTCCTAGTGGTGGTGACAAAACCATTCCATAGACGTGCTCTGGAAACGGCTCGACACGCGATATGGGGCTGCAGTGACAATGGGCCAAGATAGTGACCGTGGCTGAGAGACAGACCATCTTCACAAATGATCATGCAGGAAGCACTTGACCCTTTGACATCCAGCCCCGATGATCTAACTCTGTCTTAATGACTGCATCGATACACAAGTCATGCTGGACGCTGGTGGAGGTGGGGTTGTGGAAAGGGTGTAGCCGGACTGCTCGATTATCGTACTAGAGCAGCATGACCATCCCACACTCAAGCACCCGAGACACAGCATTGCATTCACAAGCTGGAGGAAGACTCGTGCGGATTCAGCTCAAGTCGCCTTTGCGCCTTGAATGCGACCGCTTTGGAACATCTTTTCCGGCCTTGACCCGCACGGACACCCATGTCAATGCCGCTCATGCCGTCCTTTCAGGATTTAAGCCTTGTCCACATACCACACTGATTGGGGGACCAGGCCGCGCCGCCTCATGTGGCTGCGTAGTGAAGGAGGGAAGTGGCATTTGCAATCAGGCTGCAAAGCTGAGGGTGGGAGCTCGGAGCTGTGGTGGATAGCCTTGCATGATATATAAAAGACTGCCGAGGGACTGTCTCGAAGCGTAGCGAGAACCATCATCATCCGTTTCGTCCCTAGTTTGTGTCGAGATCATTATTGGCGCATGCGCTTTCTGTCTGTGACCCCTCGATTAGTGAGTGGTTAGCAGCCATCCCCCGCGACGAGCCCTCCCGAAGATCTACCTGTGCATTTCAGGTCTTTCAGCCAGAATCAAGCATCGCCATCGTCCACTATCCGTGGCCGGTGATTGATCATTGCACCGTCTGTGTTGACAAGCCGCAGCCCACTTCTGTTCGTATTGATCGAGTCCTTGTCTCGAGCGCAGGCAGTCCAACTCGCGCAGGTGCCAGGCCAAGCCCCTCCAGTGCCAAGGCCCAGACCAAACTGTCATCGATTGGCCACCCTGGCAGCAAGGGGGCCACTGTTCCAAACTTGAAGTTGAGAGTCGGTGGCAGCAATTCGCAGTCTAGAGGCGTCCGAGTCTGCGTCACGGCAACATCGGACCGCAGGCGTGTTGACTCGATTCGACCACTTCCCTCAAGACTTCACAGCCACATCTTGCCGTTGTTCACACCCAACTTCTATCACTTCCGCAAGCCTACTTTGTAGAAGACTGTGTTCATTGATTCCTGAACCAGACCCTTACTGACGACGAGGTCCTATCTTCGACTTCAACACAATCCTCCTTTGCGCTTTCAAGGCTGCGTTGCCTCCTCCGTCGCCCGCGATCTGCCCCTCTAAAGTCGGTGTGCATCGACATCATTCCAAAGTCAGACCTCGAACCCGTCGGCGCAAGTCATTGTCTATCTTCAGCCCCCGGTTCGACATCCATCTGCGCTTTCCATAAGCCGTCAAGCACGATTACGAATCCTGCAAGCTAGAGAAGAGGCGATCATTGACATACCGGAATCGGCTCGCTCCTCAACCTACAACATTTTATCTTTGGTGGAATCCTACTTGATCCCTATTCACATTTCCAATTGGAGATCCGCCCGCATCGTTTCACTGAACGAATTGCTTCGACGTCTGTAATCCGGTGCGCGATCCGAGTGCGACCAGAGGACGGAATCACGCCGAGTGACAGTGAATCACTGCTGACGGCGCATACTGCAGTCAGCCTTATCACTCTTCATCATAGAGAGTAACTGCGCATATGATCACTTCCTGACGCTTACCTCGCTTCTCACCACTGATCCTGGTTCTTTACCACACGCTCGGGCCGGCACTTGCCTTCGAATCCGCTTCTGAGCTATCCCCACGACTATCCTTACTCGACAAGATTCTTCGATGGCTACAGCTGTCTGACGTCTAGCCTGTGTGACGAGCGATCACAATACAAACATACCAGCGTACGGCATTTTTAAACAACATCAAGCCCGCCAGATCTTCTGCCCTTCCTCTTCCTCGAACCATGACGAACACTTCAGGCACGATGCCTTATATCAAGACCGAACCCGACGAGTACGGCAACAACCCTAGACGGTTCATGTCCGCCTCGACCTTCGGCAACACCCAGAACTTCGGAAGCCAGTTTAATCACGCCCAAGATGGTACAGCTATCGACCCTTCCGAATTGTCCATGCAGAACGCCGCTCTTGGTGGGATGCAGTACAACAACTTCTCCGGAGGAAACATGTCAGCAAGCTTCAGCATGGGTAACTCTGGCTACGATGACAATGAGTTGCTGGAGAGCCTTGACTTTGGAAACAATGGCCAAGGCATGCTTGATGATTTCTCCACTATGACACAACCGAACAACAATAATAGAGGCTCGGGTGCCATTTCTATGAGCCAACCAAACCAAATGTCCAACATGTATTCCAGCACCCCGGATGGGCCTCCTATCCAGAGTCCCTTCCTAGGCACGTTTGACTACAACCAGTTCCGACCCATGGGTTCTCTACCACAGCACATGTCACCACTGCAAGGTTCTCAATTTGTGAAGCGTCCAAGCTTGCAGTCAGCAAACCGAAAGTCATCCGAACAGAGAACCCCTTTGACTCCGCGCTCTGCGGCTATGGCAGCACTTCACATCGGAACTCCGGAATCAGGGAGTCTCGCCAATGGTAGACCAATCAGAGCACCGAACCTGCAGAGCCGACACTCTAAGACGCTGTCTGGCCAGTACGACAGCACTCCGGGAAGCCTCCATTCATACCTAGACTCTCCATTATCGTCGCCCGGAACTGGACTTCAGCATGCGGGAATCTCGGAAACCCTTGGTACCGCCCAACATGCATCCTTGCCGGCCAAGGTTGAAAATGGACTGAGCAATGCAGAGACCGTGGAGGCGAAGAAGCGAAGAAGACGAGCATCGCATAATGCTGTCGAGCGCCGACGACGAGACAACATCAACGAACGAATCCAGGACTTGTCCCACCTGGTACCACAACACCGACTGGAAGATGACAAGGTCAAGAAGCAACTCCAGAACAACGGACCACTGTCGCCTTCGATGGGTGCCACAAGTATGAGTCCGCCAAATGCCGCAACATCGCTCCTTGCGGGTGCTGCTGGTCGGCGTGCCGCCAGCACTGCGGGTAACATCACAATCGGATTGCCCTTGGAGGATAAAGAGAAAGGACCCAACAAAGGCGATATCCTCAATGGTGCAGTCAGTTGGACGCGGGATCTGATGTGGGCCCTGTACCAGAAATACCAGCAAGAAGATGAATTAGCCCAATACATCTCGTCCATTGGCGGTCAGTGGCCGTTCCAAGTCACGGATGACGAGAAGCGCATGCGATCGGAGTTGATGGAGGCGATGGAGAAGAACGATTCCAGCACCTTTGCCTATTCGAGACCGGATGGTAGTGGACTTCGAGTTCCTCGACATACAAACCTGGCCGGCGAACGCCTTCCAAGCAATTCAAGCCTCAGTCCGCAGAGCAATTTTGAGCTCAGCCCAGGCTTTCACAGTGGAGGTAGTGGCACGAACAGTGGTAGCAACGGGGCTGGACAACCCCAGTTCTGGCACAGTGCTGGTCACTCGGGAATGAGCTTTAAGGAAGAAGATGAGTTTATGGAGATGACTTGAAGCAGTGATGAGCATAGGCTGTGCACACGACAAGCCACCGCCAGGGTTTCTCAGTCTTTGGCTAGGTTGATCACAGGTCGATGGCATGGCATACTGCTAGCGTGACCTGAGTATGTACATGCGGGAGGGAAGTCTTTTCTGCAGCATTGGTCGGCATGTTATTTTGCTTTTTCCCCCTTTACCATTAATCAGGGAGTGATGTTTGAGGATGGATGATTGACTTGGTCGAGCTTTGATACCCCTTCGTTTTGACATCTCCTCTTTTCCATTCCTTGTCAATCAGAGAGTATCACAGGCAAAGGACTGTATTGTAAGTAGACAGATATGGACCTCGATAGCATGGACTGGGGAGTCGGTGGTTCTTGGGATCGCGTTCTCGAACATGAATTGATGCATCGAATGGCTTTTCAGTGCAGTGACACAGCAACATGAAATATTTAGCACGGATTCTCCCTGATAGACACGAACTGACAACAGGTTCCGTGGACAGCAACATAGGTGTCGGGTTTCGAGGGTCTCGTTTCTCCAGTGGGGATAAGCTGCTCTCCATCTCGGGTCTCCATTCAGGTCTCCAGTTCGGCCCCCGACAGGCGTAGTAGTGGCTATACTAGTATACGGATAATGCCCTTCTCCCCCCGTGGCTATAGGCTACTATACTACCATCATTTGTTAGTGGAGAATTCGACTGAACTCCAATCCGTCGGAGGCACGGGACACGCCCCGAGCACCCACCAAACCCTCGAGTTCAAACCTCCCTCGCACAGGTCGCCCGACTGTCGCATACAAGCTCAACCCCAATTACGCCCAACGACGCCGCTTTTTTCCTTATTTCGTCTTGCACGCCATTTCTTTATCCTTTCTCGGCCCTTCAGACCATCAAGACTTGAAACTGCGCTCTGATTTCTTCCGTGTTGATTGTCCTCTCCTCTCTTCCCAGCCTCACTATCACCTCTCGACCTCTCCCTCCCCCGCGTTCTCTGGCGCGCCGATCTAAATAGAGAGCATACCACACAACTAAATCAAGATGACGGAGAAACCTTTGGGCTTCGGCTACCAGATTGCAGCCGGGGCCATTGCCGGTGTATCTGAGGTACGTATGATGGCGGGAACACCCACGAGACAAGGCCGTGCCTGCTTAGAGCTTGGCTAACTGACTATAGATTCTCATTATGTGAGTTGTGCCAGACGGAACCCGACCGGAGGACCGAGTCACAGAACTAACACACCTCGACCCAACAGGTACCCTCTAGATGTCATCAAGACGCGAGTGTGAGTACAAAAGGCTCTCTCCCCTTGGCCAATTCGGCTGTACGCTAACCAGTCCATGACTCTATGCAGACAACTGCAAGGCAAAGTGCCCGTACCCGGACAAGACTACTACAGTGGAATGCTGGACTGTTTCAAAAAGATTGTCAAGAATGAAGGACCCTCCCGTCTATACCGCGGCATCGGCGCACCTATCATGATGGAAGCCCCCAAGCGAGCGACCAAATTCGCAGCCAACGACTCCTGGGGCGTGTTCTACCGCAACCTGTTCGGTGTCGAGAAAGCGACACAGCCATTAGCTATCCTGACCGGTGCCACGGCCGGTGCGACCGAAGCTTTCGTAGTTGTCCCCTTCGAACTGGTCAAGATCCGACTGCAAGACCGCGCATCGGCCGGCAAGTACAATGGCATCGTGGACTGTGTGGTCAAGACAGTAAAGGCAGAGGGACCCCTGGCGCTGTACAATGGGCTCGAGTCGACCTTGTGGCGCCACATCCTCTGGAATGCCGGTTACTTTGGCTGTATTTTCCAGGTCAAGGCGCTCATGCCCAAGGTCGACAAGAAGGATAGAGGCAAAGCCATGTTCAATGACTTCTTGTCCGGTTCCATCGGTGGCACGGTCGGCACGATCCTCAATACGCCCATGGATGTGGTCAAGTCGCGGATTCAAAATTCCCCGAGAATCGCTGGCTCCACGCCCAAGTATAATTGGGCCTGGCCTGGTCTTGGGACCATCATGAAGGAAGAAGGGTTCGCTGCTCTTTACAAGGGATTCTTGCCCAAGGTCTTGAGATTGGGCCCTGGTGGTGGTGTCTTATTGGTCGTCTACACCGGTGTTATGGACTGGTTCCGCAAGCTTGGGGCTGCGCCCATCTAATGAGATGAAGGGGAGATTCTGGCGGTGCATCTGTTCGCATGTCGGATGAGAACATAGAGAAGCTGTGGATGCGCCGGAAATCTACTCTTCTCGCATCTGGATCTCGCCTGAGTTTCACTTCTGTTCATTGGATACAGCACGGCGGCGGTTCATGTTCCGGACTTGGACCTTGTCATCTTGCGAGATAGAAATTACCAGCCAGCCTTCAGCCTTGTGGGAGGAACTTTCAACACGGATTCTTGGTTGGGGGAGAACATCGATTGTAACATACGATAAGTATCGTGGAAACGAGGCGCACGGGTTGGCATAACGATGCAATCTGCAAAGAAGGGAGAGACAGTTCTTTGCGCCGGTCCAGCCTTCTCGACGGCATGTACACATCGACTTGTGGGTATGAGGGTCTAGAGTCATTTCTACGAGCTTGGTGAAGCTGATGGCTTCCGCATTCCCCACAGATTCAGCCGGCACAAAAGATACAAGATCAGAATAACTTACCTAGATAAAGGATAGGACATAGAACCCTCAAGCATCACTTGGGTACCCGTTGTCTCGGCCTCATCCTGCAATACTGTCTATTACTTAAGAACAGGAGAATGTCTAATTCTTTTCTTTTGTGTACATACTCTGAGACAGCATCGACTTGCTGACTGTGTTTCTGTTTCACTCGATACATATGTTTGCTTTTCAAAGCGATCACAATCCAGGCCTGTTGTGCCCCGTACGCGATCCATTTCCCGTTCACATTGACAAAGACGTACCAAGGGGACATCGTCGAAGAAACCCGTATTCCATCCCTTTGCACCCACCATGCCAGCAACCACACCCACGTACTTCAAATGATGTACGCAGATGAAGCTCAACACTCCATAAAGACGAGACACAGACCGAAAAAGCATGAAACCCATTGCGCAGCTTCGTAGAACCTCCTGAACCCATACCCAAACCTCAAACCGAATTCACCTGCATGCCACGGAATAATACTCAATAGTCGGCGGGATGTGAAGTTGTGGCCGACAGTGACAGCATGTGGTCGTGAAGAACAGAAGAAAAGGTCATGTCATTAACCAGTCAAGACATAATCCTCCTCAGTGACACTTGGGGCAAGGGTATGTGGACAGGAACAATTCACTTCGCGCGTCGTCGAATGTACCATCGCCAAGTCGTTCCTTCTTCCAGCTCGACAGTTACTTTGGATGGCGCGGGTTTTGGTTTCTTGGTGGTGCCGTTCATCTCAACCTTTGAAGTCGTGCTCTTCATGTCCGTGCCGTGCGCACCATTCTTTGAAGGGGTAGGTTCCTTGCCTATGTCGTTGGTATCAGGCTTTGATTCTTCTTTGTTGCCGGTGAGTACTTTCGCTTTCATATCCGCTTGAGCTTTGCTCTTCTCGTTATTGGATTCAGATTGGATCTTGCTGCCACGGGCAGCGGAGTCCTTGTCGGCCACAGCATCAATCTTCTGTCGGATTTGAAGCCCTTTCTCCGGCTTGACAGTGGAGACCTTGTCCTGTTCCGGTTGACGCTGTACCTTCTGCGCCGGGCCTTGGATTGCCAAGCTGTTCTGAGGATTCCACAACTTTCGCTCCAAGGCTGCAGTCCAACCTGCCCGTCTAGCAATTTCTTCAAGCACGACATCGCATTCTCCCAGCAACTCAATGTCAACTTTGACGCCCTGTCGTTGGCAGCGGTCTTTGCTGATCCAGATCTGTGGGACTGTGGGCGGTACAACAAGGAGCAGGTCATTGACTGGGGCAACTTTGAGCGAGGTGCCGATAATAACGAGCAAGTCGATCTTGTCCTTGTCCGATGCCAGCCGAGGAGCGTACGATTGTGAGATTTCCTCGCCAAAGAAAGTCATGTCCGGCTTAAGAAGTCCCTTGAGAAAAAGCTGTGTTGTATTATCTTCATCCTCCGAATCGGAATCTTCGAATTCATATCTCTTTCTCTTCTTCTTGCCACCACGTCCTGCTGGCTTTGGAGCTGGAGGGTCCATGATCTCCGAGCATTTGCAAAGAGGAATGACACCGTCTCGAACAACATGCATGTATTTTCGGGCCGATCTCTTCTTCCCGCAGCTCATGCAGGTCGCTGTCGCCAGAGTGCCGTGGACTTGAATCAATCTCGAAGGAGACAGGCCCGCCGCAGTTTCCAGTCCGTCGATGTTTTGGGTATAGTTGGTCAACAACTTGCCTTTTGACTGCAGCATAGCAAGGAAGGCATGTGTGGCACTGTACTTCGGAACCAGCTTTACGTTGCCAGAGTCGTCACGGCTGCCAGCAGGGACAAGGCCTTGCATTCTAGGAAAGACCTTGGCCGCTTGGCGGAAGAACTCGTCTGGCCTTGCTTTGAAGTTGTCAATGTGGAAGAGTTCCTGTGGGTCACTGTAAATTGAGTCCTCCAGCAGATCGTAGACGCCATTTTTAGATCGGAAGTCGGGGACACCCAGCGATGTCGAGATACCTGCGCCTGTCAGGACCACAATGTTCTTGGCCGATTTGAAGAGTGATACAGCATGGTCAAGCGTGTGGTACTGGTGCAGCCGAGGTCGAATCAGTGGATTGTTTGATGCTGGCGAAGACAGTCGGCGGGCTGGTACAGAAGACGCTCGATTCGCGCCTAGCTTCTGGAGGCGAAGCAACTTGGACGGCGACGGATTTGACTCAGTCTCTGCATCATCGCGACAAGGTGCAGGTGAACTAAGTGGTGGAGCAGACATTGCGACTGGGAACGTAACGGTGTATGCCTTGCTAGGGGTCAAAAACAACCATAGAAGTAGTGGGAGTTGGTAAGAGGGACAGGATTTTGTAGGCAAAGCTGTGTTGTCGCATTGTGCGTTCGTGCGCTAGGACCTTGAGAGGAAGTTCATTTTTGTTGCGCCAACGATAGTACTGAATGTGCATTTGGTGTTGAAGTTGAGGCGGTCGCCAGGTACAGATGCCTCATTCCTACTATTGGTATGGCGGCGTGCTGAGACACACCACAGAGAACATGAGATACGGGAAAGACGATGTTAGCGACAAAGATAAAGAACCTAAGCGGACTGTCCCAACAGACGCCGATGTCGACTTAGAGATCTGAAAGAGGTCTCACGAAGATCTACAATTTACGATTTGAAGATTCTCCCTGAAACGTGACTTCTAAGGCTGTGCGTTTCAGGAGCAAATCTGATGATGTCATCATCACTTTGCGACGCATACCACGTGACTGTATGCGCGACGCGTTGTTCTTCTGCGACGCGCCTGACAGATCAATTGATGGGCTCGTTTATGGGTCACAGTCTCAATACCACAAACAATGCATTGACGGTGCTGCATCTCTCCATGTCTTGTCGTCTCTGATTACATGAAAGTCCATCACCACTCGGGCAATGCAAGCGTCCATCATCCTCCGACTCCCGTACAATCATGCCCTCCGCTTCCTACTCCATATCCTCGCAGTCCAGGAAAAAGTTGAAATCGTTTGCTTTCGATGAGAGACTACTTGAAACCGAA
The DNA here is from genome assembly GCA_024611085.1 of Exophiala sp. LBMH1013. Classification (NCBI taxonomy): domain Eukaryota; kingdom Fungi; phylum Ascomycota; class Eurotiomycetes; order Chaetothyriales; family Herpotrichiellaceae; genus Exophiala; species Exophiala sp. LBMH1013. The sequence continues at coordinate 1,370,441 of JAMFLB010000009.1, read as the reverse complement.
GATGATAAAGAAAATCAATACATTGGACCGCCAATAAGAGACGGGAAGCAAGATACAGACTGCAATGGGAAACATAATCACCTCTCACAGCGCGACATTCCCCGTACACCGGCTGTCAAAATACCATTCGAAGATCTCATTGCAAACACCGAAGATGCCTTCAATTGTCCACCCCCGATTGCCACTCCAAAAGACCATGTCCTATGGGAAACGAACCCTGACAGCACAGATGCCTCCGGCGCCGCAGCTGGAACACAAAGAAGCAGAAAACGGGCACACAGCTCTTCGCCTGTTTCCTCACAACTTGGAAGGCTGGATACACACAAAGACGCCTTGAACCTCGACGTCCTCAGCAAGTCCCTTCGCACCCCGAATAACGATCCTACGCAGGATCTGTGGAACCGGTACACTACTGCAAATGCAAAGAAACTGGAACGAGCGGAGCCTACTTTGCCTCCATACGCTCATCTACTTCCTTCGTCACCTCAAACGCCCAGTACGGGTAGCAAAGAGAGTGGCCTACGGAGGACACATAGCTGTGGGATAGAATGGCCCGCGTCTAAATCTAAACGGCGGAGAGTAGAGGCGAATGAGTTGCATGGCCGTACGAAGGAATTGTTTGCTGCGTCTAGGAAGGATATCTTACGACGTGACTTATCCAACAATACACGCGTGGGACTCCTTCTTGAAAAGATTCAGGAAAGCTTGACCAAGAAGGTTGCGGCTGACGAAAGCCCGTCGAGCTCATCTCCGCTGCCAGATCGACGATCTCAGGCCCTTCTATCGCCCACAAAGCCTCAAAACATAGTCAGAGCAGGAGCGGGGGAATCTACGAAGGCAGCGATACATTCGCCACCAACAACGACGCAAATGTCAGATGCCCAACTTGATGTGTCTTTCTCGGAATTCAGCGATGACGGCCTTGATATCGAAGCTTTTGAGAGCGCCGAACAGGCTCTTGCACAGACTGCGGCACAGAATGACTCGGCGTCCGTACACCAGCCTGGCGAGGGGCAAGTGTTCGACCATAGTCCTTCTCGCAGACCACGACAAGATGTTTCTTATCAGACCCGCGATTTGGAACAAACGTCTAAGAACGTTGTCTCACTAGACCCAACTCCGCCAGAACATCCGAAAACATCTGCACCACAAGAGTTTGATGATGAATTTGATGATGACGAAGACCTGATGAATGAAATGCTCGACCTTGCTGCGCAATACGACTCGCAACCTAATCCTTCGGCCAGAGAAACTCCAGCGATTGTGACCCAAACTGCTCAGACGAATACAGACGCCAAACGATTAGAGACCTTGGACGAGTTTGAAGATGCCTTTGATGATGACGATGAATTGTGGGAAGGCATTGCAAATGCTACCTCTGCAAAAGCAACGACGGTGGTGGGATCCACGAATCATGTACGTCCTGGATAGGCTCCGATTTGATGAGACTTGTGCTGATAGTGTATATAGAATCCAACTGATAACAGAGCTATCAAGCGCTACCTTATTGTCGATGTCCTTGAGAGTCAATATGAGTACAAGCCGGGCCGTAGACGACCGGAGAAAGTGAGATCCCTCTTCTGCGCTCGTGTGTGAAATCTAATAGCGTTCAGATGCTCTCCGTTAAGGACGAAAAGACTGGTATGCTGTACATTGTGCTTCTACGGGAGTCTTGGTATGACACCAGGTGTACCAAAGGATCCTACATTCATATCATCGGCAGATTTGACCGGACAGGTCAATGCATCGTCAATGATGCCGATAACATGATCATCCTCCACCCGGATCACTTGATATCGTCAACTGTGGTAGGCGACTCATTTACGTGTATGCGACGTGCTGTCCTTCAAGACAGAGTCAAGGCTACAAGTGCGGCCACTCAGCCTCAAGTGTACGGGCACATCTTACACGAAGTCTTCGGGCAAGCATTACGCCTGAACAAATGGGACATTCAGACGGTGAGGGATATAGTCGACAAGATCCTCCCGTCATATATTGAGTCGCTTTACGAGATTGGAGTTCAATTACACGATGCTAAAGAATACCTCTTGGGGAAAGCACCCGAAATGATGGCATGGGCTAGTGTCTTTGTTGGTGACACACTGTCCACCGACGCCGTCATTCGTGATCGAAACGGTATCCTCGTGCCTACCACCATCAACAAGCTTCTGGAACTGGAAGAACATATATGGTCGCCGATGTATGGACTGAAAGGCAACATTGATGCGACGGTCCAAGCTCAGATGAAACTGCCTCATGAACGCTCAGCTAGGACGTTGCTCGTACCGTTTGAGTTGAAAACGGGCAAAAAGGACAATGTGGAGCAACACCGTGTACAGACAGCGCTCTATACGTTGTTATTGTCCGATCGATACGATATCAATGTGACCTGCGGCATCCTGTACTACATGGAAACATCCAAAACCTTCCGCGTGGAAGGTATCAGGAATGAGATACGACACATGATCATCGAACGAAACGAGTTGGCATGCTATGTTCATGACAAACTAGCTCTGCCGCCGATGATCAAAAAGGAGCATCTCTGCAAGAACTGCTACTCCAAAGCTGCTTGCTTCATATACCACAAAATGTCGGAGAATGGCAATGCAGAGACCAGCGGTCTGGGAGAAAAGTTCAATGAGGTGGTCGGCCATCTTTCTCCAGCTCATCAGGCTTTCTTCAAGAAGTGGGATGACCTCCTGACTCAAGAGGAACGTGATACGATGAAGTTTCGTCGCGAGTTATGGACGATGCTGAGTTCAGAACGTGAGACTGTTGGTCGTTGCTTTTCCGAAGTCATGATTCAACCTGGATCAGCATGTGAGAACCCTGAAAGCACCAAGATCAACCGATTTGAGTATACTTTTGTCAAGTACAAACCTCGGCCGGGCTTCTCATTTGCAGAATCTCAGATCAACATAGGTGATCCAATTGTCATCTCCGATGAGAAAGGACATTTCAACTTTGCAGCAGGCTTCGTCACCAATGTCAGACCATCCCAGGTGGCGGTAGCTGTCGATCGAAAGCTACAATCACGACGCATGTTGGCCAACTTCGACTCCTCCAACCGCCAGATCTTCTCCGGCGTCTTGGGGGAAGGAAGCGAGGACACACCTCACTCTACTGAAGAGCCGACAATCTATCGCATTGACAAAGATGAATTCGCAAATGGAATGGCAACAGCTCGAAACAATGTCATACGAATGATGGAGAAGGATCTATGGCGGGCACGAGAGCTTCGCCAGCTGATCATTGAGAACAAATCTCCAGAATTCAAAGCCACATCTACAGCTTACACCTTGTCCGGCCCAGCGTCACAACAAAGCCTCAACATTGACCAGAAAAAGGCCATTGAGAAGGTCATGAGTGCAAAGGATTATGCTCTCGTTCTAGGTATGCCGGGCACTGGCAAGACCACAACGATAGCACACATCATCCGTGCCCTTGTCTCACAAGGCAAATCTGTCTTGTTGGCTTCCTATACCCACACGGCAGTGGACAATATTCTCCTCAAGATCAAAGACGACCATATTCCAATCTTGCGGATAGGAGCCGTCAACAAGGTTCATCCCGAGATTCAATCGTTCGCCGATGTTTCAGGGGTGCCGAAACGCACGATGGAAGAACTGCACGCATGTTGGCACGGAAGTAAAGTCGTTGCCACTACATGTCTAGGAGTCAATCACGGTATCTTCAACGCGCGGACGTTTGACTACTGCATTGTGGACGAGGCTTCTCAAATCACTTTGCCGGTATGTCTGGGTCCGATCCGCATGGCGAGGACATTTGTTCTTGTGGGCGACCACTACCAGTTGCCGCCGTTGGTTCAGAACAAGCAAGCGTTAGAGGGAGGACTTGATGTCAGTCTCTTCAAACTATTGTCTGACGCCCAGCCTGACTCTGTGGTCACTCTTGAACATCAGTATCGAATGGCTGAAGATATCATGCTTCTGTCCAAAATGCTGGTGTATTCCGGACGCATCAAATGTGGCAACGAGTCTGTCGCAAGACGAGTGCTACATATCCCGGACCTGGAAGGCGGACTGGCAGCACACCACTTTACAGCATCTTCAATGCCGAAATCGAGCCACAGTACTCAGTCCATCTGTATCTCACAAGCCTCATGTTGGTTGCGACGAGCCCTAACTCCTGCATCTCGGTGCCTGTTCCTCAACACTGATACCATCACTCCTCAAGGTTCGGCGCGTGAGGCCGCCACAGGGGCACGAATAACCAATGCAGTGGAATCGACACTTACGGCCCAACTCGTCACGACTCTCATTCATGCAGGCATCTCGCCACGGTCGATTGGTGTCATCACATTCTATCGGTCTCAGCTTGCATTACTCAAATCCGACGTCAAATCGACTGCTGGGTCAGCCGCAGCCGCAGAGGTGGAAATGCACACGGCGGACAAATATCAAGGACGGGACAAGGAGGTCGTCATCCTCAGCTGTGTGAGAAGCAACGACAACCATCATGTCGGTGACCTTTTGAAAGATTGGCGGCGAGTGAATGTCGCCGTGACGCGGGCGAGAAGCAAGCTCCTCATCCTCGGAAGTAAGAGTACTCTCGGAGGCAGCGGCGTGCCTATTCTCCAAGGCTTGATCCGCATCATGGACGAGAAAACTTGGGTGCTGGATCTCCCTGGCGGAGCTGGCGACGCTCATTCATTCGACAAGGGAAGTCAAACCGCGGGCGTCACACAGCGAAGTGGCGCGGGCTTGGTCGAGGTTGCTGGTCAGAGTCCGCCAATGTCGATGAAGAAGAAGAATCATGGTCTCTATCACACTAACCGACGAGACTGCCGGAGTCCGAAGAAGAGAGCAACACCAACATCAACATCTCGCAGGCCGGATAAGCTCGTCCGCGGCACTGCTCTTGTGGGAGATGTGCAGAGTTTCTTGGATAAGAGGCCCGTCCTGAGGGATGTTGTTAACGACCTGGATGGTGCAGCGCAGTGGTATGGTGGCAGCGTCGGGGCTGGCAAGGAGAATGTGCAGCAGAGTCTTTCCCATGGCCAAAGCGAAGGCGAAGGCGAAATTCGACCCTATATGGATGGTGATTTCGTCGATTTAGATGCCGATTTCGACCCGGCGGATTTTGGAGGTTTCTGATACAAGCAAGCATGGTTTTTGGAATATCAAAGACAAAGAGCGGTGGTTTGGATTGTTACTTGATGGAGATTCTGGGGCCTTGAGGTGGCAGGCGACAGGTTAATGAATCACTGGATAATATTAAGCGGAGGTCGTTAAGATGGCGTTTCTGTCTTCTGAAACACCCTATTTCATATTCAATAGTCTGTGCTGGACAGGCTCTCAATAGTCACAAATGACTTTGGCCATGGAACCTTGAGATCAGCAGGATCAATGGGATGACGCCCCGTCTTATTACGCCCTAGATCATGTCCTGGAAAGAATCATGGATGGCATTCCTCCAAGTTTGTATTGTATCTGTCTAGCCTAGGGGTCTCGTCTACCCTCTGTCATTTGTATGATGATTTACATGAGGAGGGTATGTTCGCCAGCGCCAGTCGACCTAAGCAGAGACCAAACCATGCCTTCCCCCGACGATAGATCAGCAGTAAGAGGGCGCGCTCATTTCAGATTTTGATGTTCAGGAATAGGCGACATCAGTTCGCCTTTCTCAAGCGCCGACCGGATATTGTTGATAGTCCATTCTTCGATTTTTGTCTGACCGCCCAAAACCCGTTAGCATGCATGGTATTGACGAGACATCGCACGTGAAAGGACGTGCGCCAGAGCAGTATAGTCACAGGGGTAGCGGAAGAAAAGCACAGGAGATATAAACACGATGCTGAGCCGAATCAGTGGGGTGGGAAGGGAAGAAACGTACCTGTGTCTCTTTCGTCCAAGTACCCATATGAGGCAGAAGGATGACATTGTCATTAGCCACCAGACCAGGATGGATCTTTGGCTCTTCTTCAAAGACGTCCAGACCAGCTCCAGCAATGAGGCCTTTATCCAGTGCGTCGACGAGGGCGGCTTCGTCAATGACTGCGCCACGCGCCGTATTGATGACGATGGCTGTGGGTTTCATGAGCTTGAACTGCTCTGTGGAAATGATATGCCGCGTCTTCGGGTTGAGAGGTAGATTCAAGCTGAGCACGTCGCTTCGTTTCAGAAGCTCTTCAAAAGACACGTATTCGGCACCACCGGCTAGCTGGGGATCGAGTTGTCGGCGGTTGTGGTAGATGGTCGTCATGCCGAACGCATCACACTTCTTCTTCATGTTGCGTCCGATCCCGCCCATGCCTAAAATGCCGAGGACCTTGCCTTGCGGGTCATGACCCAAAGCAGGAGGCGGGCTACCGCGCCATTTGCCGCGACGTAGCGCAGCCATGCTCGGGTTGAAGTTGCGCAAGGCACCGAGCAGGAGGAAAATGGCTGTGTCTGCTGTTGCATCGTCGGGCGCTGTAGGCACGTTGGACACTATTAATGGCGGGTCACGCTTCAAGCACGCCTCGGCGTCAATCTGATCGTAGCCGGCGCCACACGAGGCAAGATATCTCCACGACTTGGGAAGGACTTTGCATAGTTCCTCGTCGAAGAGGCCGGTGATGCTGACGGATGGGAAGGTGCGGTAGGCGGCTACTACGCCGTCCAGTTTGCCTGATTGACATTCTTTGATGAAGTCTGCTCGGTTGGTGGATTCGGGTCTGATTAACTCGCCGAGGGAGCTTAGAGATTCCCATTGCTCCTGAGCGCTACAGGTTGAAGTTGTTAGTATTTGTTGTTTGGGATGTAGGAGCGGTGGGCTTACTGATCGATCTGTCCAAGTAGAAGGATCTTAGGTTTGCCCGCCATCTTGGATGAATACCGTTGATGATAGTCGTATGTGTAATGGCAAGCCTTCTCTACCGGGTCTAGCCAACGTCTTGATAGTGATAGGCTCTTATCGGCTCAGACAAGGCTCCCTCAATTGGACGATCTCTTTGGATATCCAAGGTACAACTTGACTGAGAGAAGTAGATGGGTGATAGAGGAGGTACCACTGAAGAAGGGATCATTGAGTTATAAATGAAGAGCGGGAGTGAATAGATCATCTTCTTGTGAAGGAGAGTACGTCCAAATTGAGGCAATCGATCCACAGTTTGGGGTACTTGTTAGCCATACGGTCCGTAGAGCAGCGCACTTCATTCCGACAAGTGGGTATCAGATCAATATCCGTTTCCTCATTGGTGATAAGGAGACGCTTTTATCAAAGACGCTGGATCGGAAGAAGGCCGAGCGAAGATGTTGCCGATAGGGACGGAGATCTCAGCCTCGCGGTCTGTATAGTCTGCAGGATAGAACGAAGGAGGATGAACCATGGTCAGTATAACATCGTTGAGAGCCTGTGGAAGAATGTGGGTTGACCGATGAGCTCTGCGTTCGGGAGGGCACCTTTTTCAAGTCAACCACGCGCCTTCCATGGTGCTCAAGTCATGTCGGTTGAGTTGTAGAGCTGCTCTGGACTGTCCTAGCCGAGATACCAAATGGAAGATGCATTCTCAAAGCGATACTCTGCTGGACTACGGAGCTCCATGTCGGAGGTGAAGCCCTTGTCAAACTGCGTACAAAACAGTGCGAGGGCAGATGTATGCTCCACCGTAAAAGTCCGCACTTCTGGTCTCTCAAGTCCGCCGCGCCAAGCATTGATACGGTACCCGTGGATTGCATGGAAGCTCGACCTCAACTGCAGATGAACTGATGAACTGATCAGACTGATGCTCAAGGCTGCCACAGTCCCTGTCTTCCTAGACGTCTCTTTGATCAACGCGACAACAGTCCTTTGGGAGAGTGAAAAGACGGTCTCTGGCCTGGGCCGAAATGGCCGGCAAACCAATTACAGACGTCGTTGGCGTCGCAAAGGTAGTACTTCTGGTCAAACATCTCCGACGTGGTGCTTATTGTTGCAGAAATATACTCAGCAAAGCTACGGAATATGGGAAACCATTCGCAGGCTGCTCTCAGTCGACCCAAGCCGAAGCAACGGTGTTCCTGTTAAACATTTCCGAAACCCACCCCCAGGTGGTCTCGATCCTACCTCATACGACCCATCTGATGCCGTGACCACACCGGCTGCGGATATTGCGGACAATCCGTATTGGAAGAGAGATGTGCGGAGAGCGTATCCAAAGTTGAGCACAGTCACACAGGGTGATGTTGTGGGGTTGTTGACGGTAGGGAGTGCCGCGAATCCTAGTCCGAAGCTGCTGGCCGGAGAGGAGGGGACAAAGCAATTGGTGGCTGTGAAGCAAGAGGGTGAGAAGGGACTGGCTGCCTACTTTGAGAGAGAAAAGAGCGCAACAGTAGTGCTTGGGGAGGACGGCTTACCGCCCAAGCCAGCAACCTTTGGTATCCTACCAGAGAAGAAGTACGAAATAGGCCCCACGAGTTACGGAGAAAGGTATGTTTGCCAGTTTTGAAGCTTCACATTATGCTAACTCAATTTTCTAGTTATCCTTGTCGAAGCTTTGTCTAGTTTCCAATGGGCTCAGCGGTGCTTGTACATAGGTTCAGCCCGGGCCATGATTGAGAAGACCATTAGATCAGTCACATCAGCTTGGCGCTCCTCTTCGTTCCGTCTCTTTGGCTGCTTGTTCCTGCTCAAGAAGCTCCCTTTGCCGCGCCGCTTCTTCTCCCACCGCCTTTTCACCTTTCCTTCTCTGTCTCTCTTCGAAAGCTTGTCGTCCTTTCATAATTCGCTTTACAATCTCTCCAGCATTGACATGGGAATAGGGGTGTGGTGGGATTTCATGGAGGATGCCCAGCTGCCGTGCGTCCCGGTATGGATCGAATGTTGAGCCCATAAAATCGGTGGGCCCATGGTATACAGCTGTGATCTTTCCCAGCGGCATTGCTTCCAGATAAGGTCTGGAAGGCGAGTATGGAGCTCCAAATACCACCGCTTGAATATATCGACATTGCAAGACGCAAAGCCCACGCTCAAAGATATTCATTATAGGGTAATTCAATCCCTTCCAGTGGTTGATCACATCATCGTTATGCACTCCAGCCACAATATATGCTTGCCCGTTTTCGGCCTCGTTGACCCGTTTGAGGAACTCGATATGTCCCGAAGAGAAAAGATCGAAACCTCCGTCTACATAGACTATACGTTGCCCGGGCCTAGGACCATTGCCGGCAACGAGCCTGTGGAATGTACCAGCCTGGGTCTCTTGATCGACTGGTTTGGCTGAACTGCTGCCGGCCCAGGTCCAGACTTCTGATCCCGGGTTGAGAGCAGTCTCGTCGGTGGCGTAGTCCTTAATTGTCTGCAGCATCTCTGCACCAGCAGTGATTTTCTCCTGGTTCACGGCACCGTCCGTCTTTCCTTGGAGTACGTCGGTCAAAGATTTGATGAAGTGCGTTTTCGTACATAAAAGCATCCGGCCGACGAGATCAGTAGTAGATATGCCCGGAGTTCTCTTGACAACCAGAAACCGACCAGCAGCCTTAACGAAACGGTAGCAGTCTTCCCCACCAGCGTCTGAGGTGATATCGTCTCCATGGACCACATAATAGCAGCCATAGTGGGAGATCCATGGCAAGGCTGTCACGTAAGGGGCATATGGGATTGACTTGGTGGTCCAACGACAAGCATCCACAGCCGCAACTCTTGGAAAATCAGTCCAAGGCTCAGAAAGGAGAGATCTGGGCGGTCATACCGTTCAGCCAGAGTCATTACCGTGGGACCCTTGTTCTGGAGAATTTCTTCGTCTGAATGAATGCCAACGTACAGCTCCTTTCCCAGTTGACGGGCTTGTCGCAGAGCACCGGCATGACCTAAGTGAACAATCAGATGGAGCCAGCTACCTAAGTATCTTCTACGTACCATGATGTGCGAAATCAAAGCATCCATCAACCCAGATGCGATCTTTCTTTACTTCTTGATCTTCTTGAGGGTCCACCGGCCATTCGCCAGGCTTCGGCACGGCCATCTCAGTTTACGTCTTTTGTACGACGGAAGAGAGGTATGTCGTATGTGGCTGGAGCAAGTAAATGTGATTAATGCCGGCTCTGGCAGTATAGATTTACTTCCGAAACAGGCCAGTCAGGGACATAGACGAGAACGGTGGCATAGATGGCACCTAAAGGTTCCCCTGAATGATGGCGTGAATTGACCGGCGCAGGCAAAACCTACATCTTCCCATCCCCCACACACACTCGGCGGTAAGGAGTCGTAACTTGCCCTGCGTCTATCATGTCTCCATAAACCTTACAACCACCCAAACACCACCTACGACGTCCGCCCCCGAACTACCGAATGCTCCCGCGTCCCTATCGCTCGATGGCTGCTCTGTAACAGACTTCGTCCGCCCACCCTCCACCCCCAACCAGCGCTGTCCGCCTGATCAATCTGGGCTACCACCCTTTTCGGTAGAGGGCTGGATTAGGTGGTACTGAAGTGGATCAGAGCATGACAGAGGTTAATCAGAGAGATGGCTCTTTCGGCTCTACCAACAGTTCATCAGGAGGAGGGACGGCGGGCTTCTTGTCGAAAATAACCAGATCCCCTTCTCGAAGGCACAAACCTCTAGGATCTAACGGATCCATCGATGCAACCCTTTCTGGCGCAGCTTTGACACCACCACGCCCTCGCCCTCGACCAGGATATTCTCGAACGACAACTGCTCCCGCTGGGCCCGTTACCTTGAATGCCATCAAGGCCGATCTCGTTGCTCGAACCAACAGTGATGTGAGCAATCGTGTGGCCAGTGACAACATGCTCCCTCTCCCTGTCGCACTCCTCACTCCCGGGGTTAACACGACTCGACCTCTACATCAGAAACCGTCTGGCACTGGGGCCACAAGTCATAGTGTGGGCAACAATGCGACCGGAGATACCGATGTCTCGTCCGCATCGGCGCTCAATGGGATGCTCCTAAATGCTTATGGCGCTCACGGGAGTCCCAGCACGACTGCGCTCCATACACACATACAAGAGATGGCAACCAAGAGAATAGCAACATTGGACTATCTGCGTAAAGCGCACGAAGGTCGGACGTTCTGGTTCAATACCGTTCAGTTCAGCGAAGCCGATATTGCCAAATTACCATCTTACACTGCCAATCGATTGGCACGACGAGCGGTCAACTATATGTTACTTGGCATGTCGATACCGGCCGTACTTGATGTTCATCTCCAGCCTCATGCACAAAGCACGGCTGCCGCCAACGCAGCAGTGGCGCAAGACTATTTACGGAGTTTGAATACTCTCTTGACGGAATTCGAGGCCTTCCAACAATTACATCCCCCGGATGGAAGTACTGCAAGTTCACTGAGTCGTGCACGAATACCTCAGATGTTCAAGAGAGCCGCGACAACGTCGAGACCTCGAAAGTCGAGCGGACCTGTCACGGACATTGGCCTGCCCATGCTTTCACAGGCGTCCTCGCCACCACACCTTTCGGAAGGTGGACACCACGTATCCCAACCTTCCATAGATACCACCACCAGTGGGAATACTTTCGCATCATCGGCGAGCACTCTTGTGACGCCATCCCCTTCAGCTCCTTTACCTGCCGGCAGTTTCCCAACCACTTCAGCCATTCCAGCGCCGGCGCCTGTCGATGCGCCTAACTCGACCTTACTACCCAACGAGGGTCCGTACACGCACCTACAGACGCCACCGCTCCCATTCACACCCGATTTCTTTACCGTGTTCGCCACGCTGTGTGACGTCCTCATCGAGACGTATCAGAGACTCTTGCAGATCTTGACTGGGCCAGCGGCATGCACGCCTATGGTTAGCGAACTGTTTACGAAAGTGGATGGACGAATAAGAAAGGTGGTGATTTCTGCAATCGTTCGAGAGTTCGAGACCGCTTCACGGGACAGTGCGAAGAAAGAGATGATAGGACTGCAGAAAGTGGTGCTGGGAGGATTGATGGCATGATTCGAGGCAAGCGGCATTTGGCTCATGAATTGTAATAACACCATTCATTGTTGGATAGAAAGGTGTTGGAAGAAGATGTGATGTGTGACGATCAGATGACGGCGCAATGGTTTGCTTTGACAGAGAAACTATGACTATTTCGTGCAACGTCCACGGGGATTCAGGGGCCTTGACCAAGCTACGATATACTCATTTGACATTCTGGGAGAAGGACATAATCGAGTTCCTGTTGACCTGGACCACATGCTGGGACGGATGGACTTTATCGTATTTGCCCCTTTTCCTCCCGCAGCTTTCAAACATCATGGCATGTCAAACCCACGGATGAAGCGCGTTAAACCATAACGCGTCGTGACTAGCAGGATGCCTCTGGTCCATTAGAAATCCATGATTGTTCGCTCGACAGACCTTGTTCGAGCTTCATCTGTGGAACGGAAGGAAACATTGTGATCAACCGTGACTGTGGGGGATTTCTTCTGGCTCGATGGCGATTTGGCTTTCTGCCCACAACCCAAGCACACCCCTCTAACGCCCCCCGTGTTAGGGCGGACAGGCGGGTCTTTAGCCAACCCCAGGCGCGCTCTTAGGCATCTTCAGTGTAAAGGGGTTCGATTGATGTCTCCGCCGGCTGTCCATTCATGCCAATCTCACTGGTCCGTAGAGTGTCTAGCTACGAACGATGCTCGGGCACCGATCATCCCTCGCTTCGTTTGTCCCTGGCTTCCCCAGACTGCAACTAAATCGCCGCCTCCTCGTGCCTGGCTACTAGTAACGCACTATTGAATCCTACTGCATTGTTCATTTCCTTTAATTCTCCGATCCATCGCGTTCGCTACTCTTCTCTCGCTCACGTCTAGTCCGGCCATCGACTGAAGCTATTGTGCAGAGAAATAGCAGAGTGGGATTGTCACCACCTTCAAAAGGCATCCGGTCAATGAGGGGTTCCAGTTATACGCGCTCGAACAACCACCAGTATCAAGCTTGAAACGTCCTTCTGACGCGCCTCTATCTGGCATACGGCGCATATATACCTACGATCGATCTCTTGAGAAGCGCACGACAGAATGGCTGGTTCACGCCGTGCACAGGCGTTGGGACTCGCCCTCGGAATCGTTCTCATCTATTTCCTCTTCTTCTCTGGGTCGGACACCGATTTCCGCAGGACTACCGAAGCATCTCTGGCGCGCCGTCGTGGCGTCCTACGAGGCGATCTCTCCGACGCGGACTTGACTGCAAAGACCAATCGAGAACTTCAAATGATTCTCGACAAACAAAAGCAGATGTTCGACCCCCCGGTGGCGCAAGGGGGTGACCACAAAACATGGTCCACGGATGTTGGGTCTGATGATGACGAGGTCAGTGTTGCAGGCAGGAAAACAATGCCTAAATCGAAAGAGAAGCCAAAATACCCCATCGACGGTGGCGTGAGCTACGAAACAGACGAAGAGGTAACCCTGAATGGCGACAAAGTAGAAAAGACGGAGGACGAGGGCGAGAATATGGCCAGGGAAGAGTTGCAGAGTATTCTCAAGAAGAGTCCCAGTAAGTTGCTGCTCTTTGATCAAATTTCCAAACAGCGCTAATATGTTGGTTCCTAGTCATCATCTTTTCCAAATCCTACTGCCCATACTCGAAACGCGCCAAAGCTCTCCTCCTCGAAACATATACCATCTCGCCGGCGCCATACGTGGTGGAACTGGACCTGATGACTACACGTGTTCCCAAACCGCACGGGAATGACGACGGCGATGACGACGATAGCCCTGCACCTACTCTGGGTCGCAAAATCCAGGATCTTCTGGTCTCGTTGACAGGCAGGAGGACGGTTCCCAATATCATGATTAACACGCAGAGTCTGGGCGGGAGTGATGATATTGCACATCTACATTCCCAAGGCAAGCTGGAAGAAGAGATCAAAAAGATGGGAGGCAAGAGGATTGTCAGTGTAGAGAGAAAACACGATGAGAGCTAGTTGCAACGCTCTTTCGCTGTACAGACTTCCATGGCACTCTTGTCGGTGGTATGACCGTTTCCGAAAAGCCAGATGCGTCCCAGTACGCGTCCATTGGAATCCGTGAGTCTGTCCTGGTTCAACTCTACGGCACGATCATTCATCTCGACTACACTGAAATGGTCAGTGAAAACTCCGGGAGGTCAATTTGTGCATGTGGCTGGAAAGCTGTTCAACCAGATGTCCATCGCAGCAAATCACCACCGCCTGGAATGCGTCGCCCTAGAGCACATGGCCGGATTCATTGGCTCATGCAGCAGAGGGTGCGCATTGTACTGCATCTTCAATCAGACTTGGGCAAGGGGCGTCCGCATACCAACATATAACGGTCGCTTTGTCGGCTTTGACCCATGGAGCGCACTATTGATTGGAAGATCGACTTCTTCGCAGCACAAGCTTGGGGAGGCAGAGTCACGGTACGGCAGACCCTGAGGTCGTACGTCGACCGGATCCAATGCACCCAGCTGTTGAGCGTTCGGGCATCCCCCCCACGGTCGCTCTCACCAAGAGGCATTGTCATGCTTCTCCACCAGAAGCCATCGACCAGTGCCTTCAGTCCATGCAAGGCCTGCTCCTCGGCATGTTTCTTTGTGGAGGGAAGGTTGAACTTGATGATCATACGGTATCTCGTGTGCCGGTGTCGGTGTTTCTCCTGCTGATGGAACGGAGCATGGGTATTGAATGGAGTGGAGGATTCATTGAGTCTAATCAAAGCAATGAAAAGCAGACAGGGCACGAACCCGAGTCAGGCCAAAGTGCAAGACAGACACCCAGATAATCAGTAATAAGCCCAATTCCCCTATATCATACCCAGCAATCATCTCAGCAGCAATCAAGCTCGCCTTGACTAGGTGCCTACCTACCTACCTACCTTGGGTACCTTACTTTTGTTTCTTCTGTCCTCTGTCTTCGCACATACCTAGGTACCTACCTTAATCATTTCTTTACCTTAGGTTACGTACGTAGGATATCGGATTGTGACACAAGGCCATGGCTGGGTGTTGACCAGACCTGAAGCCGCAAGGTAACCCTAGCTACGTCGTGACTCGTGACTCACAAGTCAAAGTCAAAGCCCGCATAGCATGTCCCGATATCCGTCATCTCATCTCTTGTCATATCGTGACTGCAGGTGATTCACCTGCCTCGGATCCGAGGATCCGGGGGTCTGAATTCTAGAGTGTAGAGTGTAGAGTGTAGAGTGTAGTCTAGAGTGAGAAGAGTCAGAGTCATACGGTAACCAGAGTCCGGAGTCTAGATTCTTCGGATCCCAACTGCACAAACTCAAGCCTTATCCGAAGTTTGTAACTTGTAACCTAAGTTCAACCGGCCCTTCAACTTGAGGCTTCAAGCGATGGCGTCAAGCACTAGTACGTACGTAGGTAGGTAGATAAGGTAATGCACTCTTAATCCACCCGAGTTCATGGATGAGATACAAGGTTGCGTCGGGAGGCTACGTAGGTACCTATGTAAGCAGGTAGGTTTATTTTGCCGAGATGGTAAGCCTGAAGCCTGAAGCCTGAATGAAGCCTGAGGTGTACACCTACCAAAGTAGGTAAAGTGAGGTTAGGTACATATACCACAGTTGTCGATAAGTGATGGAATGGAGACGGGAGAGTTTTTTCAAGCTTAACTTTAAGCTTGGACCTGAAACCCGAACTTGCCCTTACCTTTGAGCTTCAAAGTTCGGCGACGGCTCGTTTCGCTTTAGTCTCGCTTTCGCTGCGAGTGTGCTATACCAGTGTGTGGCTGAACACCTCATTATCTCATACCTATCTAGATACTTGGCACTTGTTCGCGTCGTTGTATATCTATGTTAGGTACCTTAGGTAGATGTCATCACGTATACCAAGTATGTACTAGTATAGTAGATGCCAGGTGAGTATAGAGGACCTAGACCTCCCTGTCGACCTACCTATGCATATAGGTAGGTACCTTATGCTTATGTGCGAAAGAATCTCAGGCATCAAATCTCGTCAGTCGCCACCATCGATCGACTGACTCGATCTACCTGATCTCATCCTCATCCGTACCGGATTCACGGACATGACTATTCCACATAACAGATTAACAGTAGATGGCGTTGCTGATGCTGGGTCCCATGCGCACATAGGTACGTAGAATAGGTGGTGGGAACGAATCATTAGGCGCCTATAGTGGGCACCAACCTACTATACCTCGGTAAATATCTTGCCTGAAACAACTCTATAGGCTGCATGCCATACCTATTCTTCGGGCCTTGTCAGCCACCAGCCACTGCGGTTAGACGCCGCTGCCATGTCACCGTCACCGTCACCGTCACTGTCGCTGTCAACAGTCAATGTCAACGACGAACTTATGCCAATAGTTTGCTGTCAATTTTGCAGCACCCGTTAACCCGTCACAATTATTCCTAGTCAACCGTTAACTGTCAGCCAGCCCGCCATCTCTCCAAGCGAGAACGCATTTTTCTCAAAAGCCCCCAGCCTGTCATGTCAACATGAACCGTGCTGCGCCACGTCAGCATAAGGTACGTACTTGGGTATTCTCTAGCCGGTTCCGAGGGTCCAGCGCGTCAAAAGACAAAGCCAAAATACGAATACGAACTCTCGCACTCGAACCACAATAAAGGAATGTGGATGCGCAGGCATTGCAATTCCAGACGAGTCAGGTACCACTCTGTAGGTACCTAGGTGATGGTACATGTGTTCATTTCACTCACGCACTGGCACGGCTCGACTTGGACTTTTTATCTGTCTCTGTTCTGTCGGTGCCGTCAGTTTGTCAGGCTGTCAGTCAGTATTGTGCAGAGTTCCGATGCTTTGAAACATTCTATTGCTGATTGGGGTTTGATTCCCGGATGTCAAGATGGAGTACAGAGGGTCAGAGAGAGAGGGAGGGGGGAGAGCTCTCATACCGGGACCGACGGATAGAATGAAAGATGAAAATGCAAAATGCAAAATGCAAAATGCAAAAATGGTCATCTACGGAACGGTCGTCTACGGATCTTGAAGGACTTCGAACCTAGCAGGACCCATTCTCGCCCTTCTCTCCTTCTGTGTACCAGATATGCGTGTCCAGACATACCTACGCAGACAGAGCGAGAGCAAGAAACATAGGTACTGACCTGGATCATCCACGAAATCATACCTACCTACCGTAGGTAGGTAGCAACAGCCTCTCTCCATTCTCGATCCATCCCTCCATCCCTACCTAAACTGCCTTGATTCAGGTCGCCGGCCTGCACTGCACTGCAGTGGCAGGTGACCTCCCCTCCCCTAGGTCTAGACCTATACCTATACCTATACCTAGACTCAGGAGTCAGGACTCAGGAGTACGTAGTATAGTCCTTCTTTACGTTCTCCATCTCATTTCAATTTCATTTCATTTCGGAATTCCACCAGCCCCGTCGAGTCACTCAAGCACTCACTCTCTCATCCTCTGACCCTCTCACCATCGACTCACCAAGGTCCAGACAAGCACCTGACCGGTGCATGATTGCCCCCCTGACTGTCGCTACGGCGGTTCGCTTCTCTTAGTATCCAGCCAGGTAGCCACTGTGACTGTTTCCGGGCAGTTGTACGGGGCGCCACCCACCTGGGCCAGAACCAATGAGGACTAACAAGCACATGGAAACCAAGGCCCCAATCAGCAAGCCACTTTCCAACCGCGTCTAAAAGAGCCTCCGAGTCTCCATCGTTCTTTTGTGACAATCTTGATTTGGCCTAGACACCCTCGCTTGTCTTACCTAGGTGCTGTTAGGGTCAAACATCAGACATAAGGAGAAGGACACATCGAAAATTGGAGACGTCAATGGTTGGTCTCATTCAGTCATGTGTGCTTTCTTTGGGCCCGACGGCGCTATCTGCTGCTCATGTACCTTAGGTATCTCCGGTACGTGCTCGGCCCAGCCATGCTCGGATCCGATGAAGAGTCGACCACTCGACTTGATGACCCCTGGAGCAAACGAGTGACATAAAACCGCAATCCTGGATAGACCTGGAATAATGCTGGAGTGGAAACAAAAAAAAGACAAAACAAGGGATATATGTGGGCATGTATGCGTGCAATTCCTCGTAACGTCCGCCAAAGAGAAAGAGAGACAGGGATCTCCAAAAAGACAGACAAAATAAATAATAGGTCAAGCCCAAATCTTATGCTTCAAATGCCCTTAACGCCATGCCAGCAACGGTTGCAAACACCTGGGTCGTAGCACGTCCATTCGCCTGAGTCTCCAGATATCGTTTGGCCAATTCGCGTTCCGATGTGAGGTCTCCATTTCCACCCGACTTCGACCCTAGTAACATCATGCTGTAGATAATGTCTCGATTTTCCATGCCGTCCAGAAAACGACGACATTCTTGAATTGCAGCCTGAGGAATGCCGCCGCCTCCAGAACCTTGACTTGCGGCGGCAGCTTCCACGAGTTTCCAAAATTCATCAGACCTCTGTGCAAGTTGCCTTTCTAGCGCGGTGCTGCTTTTGGTCTCCGGTTCCACTTCGTCTTGATGGACAAAATCGGCGATCGAAGTCGTAGGACTGGAAAACGGTTCCCCGGTCAAGATGGACTCCAGAGCACGACACCGACGAGCCAGTTTGTCGGCTTCTTCTCCGCCGTCATGGTCCGGTCGAACACATAGCTCGAGCAGTGCCCAAGTCACCCGAGCTTCCTGACTGGCTAACGCGGCATTTTCAGTCGTCGTATCGGCATGGTTACTAACCAGTGTCAAATACGCCAACATATTACCCAATTGAGCCCGATCGGCACAAAGCCATGGAAAGCCTTGTCGGGCGAACCACTTCGTCGGACCCGCCTCCAGCAATCTGTCCAGACCCGGGGCAAAAGCAATCTCGTAAACTTTGCGGATTGATTCAAGGTTGGGCACCGAGTCGGGCGGAATTGGTGGCACACTCGGAGCCTGGGCACCAGCGATTGTACAAATGGACTCTATGCTTTTCCTGGACGAGCCAGCATGCACGTCGGCCATTATTGCACTGATGACCAATCAGAACCAAGAAACGATGATCCACGGGACCGATAATACTCACAACGTCCAGACGGGGGGTACGATGGAAGGCTATTGTGGGATGGACCATCCATATGGTAAGGCTGGTTCAGATGGGAAAGCAGTTGGTCAGGTGGCCGTGAGAACGAGTACGGTGTATGGTCTCGCGGTGAGCTCGAAAGAATTGACGAGTTGTGAGTAGAAATAGCAGGACTGATGGGATGATGTGCAGCGTAGCGTGATGGTTGACTGGAGACTGAGGAGGCCGGTAGGTTACCTGTCGAACTTGAAGGTGCCGGGTGAAGTGAATGTGGTCCTTGACTTTGGAAGACCGGATCGTAACCTTGGCAGACTCTTTTACTCTTCATGCAATTCCTGCACTCAGGTCGTCCTTCGTCACACTGACGCACGGAAGTAACGGTTAGCCAAAGTGAAAGCGGATTTAGGGACCGCAAACATGAAGCCGTAGGCCAAAACAGTTCATGGACGGATGCGGGGGAGGGCGCGAGAGGGATGAGAAATAATGATTGGTATCTCTTGAGGAATTGTAAAATGAACTGGAGGTGGCTGGAGCTTCGCCGTTGAGGTTGGATGTTGTGCGACAGTGGAGATGATGATGGTGGCGATGACAGTGAAGGCAGAAGGAGATGCAAGGCTAGCAGCAAGAAGCTGCAGGAGAGGAAGTGAAGGGAGGAGGGAGACAGCTATCGTGTGTGTGGCGCCACCCAACCATCACCAAGTGGAGCGCGTGTAAACTTGCCCTCGGTCTTTGCTTCGATGTGCGATTTTGGGTGCGGCGCCCGCTGCCAAACAACTGCCCGGCCCGTGCATTTCCAGATTCATGTCCGGATGTGTATATGGCTGTATGGGCAAGGCTGGATATGCAAATGAACCAAGAATCATAACTCACCTTAATGCGTCGTTTTCGACATGTCAAACAGCCTGTTTTGGTCCGTCTCTTCACCTCTTTGGCCTTGTGCCGAGTAGGAGCAACGATGAGGTTGGAACCTGTCGAAGAAGGCAAAGGCATACGCGCAGGCATCTGCTGGTAGCTCGATGGCATTCCCGGATAGATGACTCTGCTCTGTACATAGTCGTGAGAAATCGGAGGTGGAGGTGGAGGCGGAGGTGCAGCTCGCGCTGCGTAAGGATATGGCAGTGGTGGTAGTACGCGTGGCGCTGCAGGCGGAGGTGGTGGTAGCGGTTGTACCACTTCTGGAGACGACCGGCGCGCAACGTGAGCGTGAAAGTCGATACTGCTGATGGGAGGTAGACTAATAGATGCCGTCGATGCCTGGAGAGCCGCCGTGGTCATGTTGATATTTGGGTAGTTCATCAGGCCGACTTTCGTGCTGTCGCCTCCTGCTGTGTTCCAGCGGGCCAGACGAGCGAGGGTGCAAGGTACAGGGGATACCGAAGGAATACGATGGGATAGGTCTTGCAAAGATATCGACTTTCTCTCGTTTCGTTCTTCTGTCGCGGTTTGACGGTTGAATCGGTACAGTGCACGCTTAGGGATTACTGGGTTGGAAATGGTCAGTATCAAATTCCATCAGATCTTTGGCTTCACCGCTCCGAGGGCGCCGGGGTAGTCCTCACTTCTTGCATATGGGGTATCAGGAACAACGACCAAGAAATTTCAGGCGAGCAAGCGATGCGGAAAAGCGAACAGGCGGACAAGACAGTAAACGAGCTGGGAAGAATTAGATCTGAAACCAGATGAAGCGGGACACGAGTATGAGTATGTGTTGGGAAGACAAGCACGAGTAGTAGAAGCAATTCTCGACAGGTGCCTGGACCATGGTAGCATGGTCACGGAAGTGTTGCTATGGCTGATGGAGGAGACCTGGGCATGGCCGGAAAGAGGAGCAGATAGGGAACACTGGGACCAGGGTTTCAAGAGACCATGCTCCTCTTGTCGCCCATTCAGGTCGCGTGAAACGAGTTGCAGTCGCTCCAGCTCCAGGATGGAATGGAATGGCGTGAAGGAATGGCGACAAGAAGGCTGCTTTGCCCCAGGCGTCGCGGACGCCCCAAGTGCCGAAGCGCAAGTGAGCGTGAATCAGATTGATGGCGAAATTGGAACAAGCCTCGCTTGGGGTCGCTTCGACTCGCTCAGCTGCCCTAACATAGACGAACAAGCAAGCATTTGTCCCGGGAGGTGGATTGTGGATAGACGGAGAGGGTGCGAATTAGAGGAAACGCCCACAAGCGTGCGTGCCCTGCCAGGAAAGGCCCCATCAACTTGAACTGTGCACTGGCACATGAGCCCACCTTAGGCTCCGAACGGCTCTACCAGCAAGGGAAGCTCCCTTGCGACTGTTAAGACACTGCGGCCCTCCCCCTGTCCTGGTGCTTCTCGCTTAGAGCATCTCCCGGCGCCAAAACCACCCTAGGGTGCAGGCCAAGCTGTCTTGACAGCAGGCTTCGCCCCGAGCTGGGGCCTTGTCTTTTCACCGGCATGGTCGTGTCCTAGCGCCTCCCACTCCAGGTTGGCTGCATATTCTCGGGGCTGCTAGCCATACTCGGTAACGGTCGATCACAAGCTGAAATGACCATCGAAGGCCCTCATCCAGCGACACTCAAGCAAGGACGAAAACAGGCACACACGGGGGAGAGAGAGAAAGAAGAGAGCTACGCCGCAGCCAGGTGGGCTACGAAAGAGAGGGAGAGAGCAAACACCACACCACAACACCCCAAGATATGAAGAGAAATACACAACGCACCGTTCGAGTCTTCGAATCCCAATCCTGGCCCCCCTGTCTCTCCGGGTACTGCCAAACTTGAACAGAATGTCACAAATGCTGCTTGACCGTTGCCAAGTGGCTTTAGAACCCTGTTAGCTGGATTTCGAGAAAATGGAGTCGTATCATCCATCAAAATGTAGGTCGAACCTCTTTCGAACCAGTCGGGTGGGTTCGAACTGACCTCTACTCTCTTAGCTCGTTGTTCTCTCTCTGATGTCTGATGTGACCATGTCAGCATCACCCAAGCGGCTGCATGGAAAACACAGGAACCTTTCCTTACCTGGCTTCCCAGCTTGTCCTCAGCCCTCCGTTCTTCTCGTCTGTTGTTGTCTTGCTCTGATCCGCGCCAGCAGATGGCCTCCTGAGCCCGTCGAACTGCCGCCTAGCCTGACTTTGGGAGACGTAGGAGAAAGAGACGAAAGAGATTGACGTGTGATGGTCTTGGAAATGGTGGTTTGATCACCACGCCGCTCGTCACGTCTACCAAATGAAACGCTCCCTTCGAAGGACAAGATGTCCCTCAACAAACTCGGTCCCCTTTGTTACAACGGATGCCTTCATGTGCTTCCAGAGACAAGAGAGTCCACATCATCCCTGCCGCAACGTCTGTTGTACCCCGGGCTGCTAACTTGTCCAATATCCTGGCGAGAAAACATGCGCTTTCACCCCCGACTCTTGAGTCCCGGTCCTCGACGGTCTAGGTACCCTCTGCCGTCATGATCGCCCAGCCACACAGACATGGGTGGTTCAAGGATCTGACTAGCTACTCCGTACCATTTGTCACTATCCTCCTTCGACGTTCCTTTCCGTGTCACATGAGCTCGGCTCCCTTCGATAATACGAGGAATAATGCGAGAAATTATATCCTGACACACCGACTAGCAATTGGGGCACTCGGTAAGGGGTTTCAACCTTAGGCTCGAGTTTCCCTCAGGCCTTCTTCTCTAGGCGACCCGCTGCTTCGTCTAGGCTCTGTGCGCATCAGGAACAATCATTTCAGAACGAAGCATGACAACCGAGGCTTGGAAAGAGCAACATCCAACGTGATTCGATCGTTAGGGGGATACAGTGGGTTGGTGCTGTACAATTCTCCGAAGCCCACCAGCCCTATTCCTAGCACGGGAAAGCTCCTGCAGACGCGACCGAGACCCTATCTCTTAAGTGACCTGCACCGCTTGTCATGCCTAACGGCTGGGCGCGCATGAGCACTCCGCATAGTCACGCTGCGCTACTGCATGGATTGCATATCATGAAATAACCGACCAGTCCCTAAGGCACCCAGTAATGGACTTGGGCGCCCTGCAACCTCTTGCTGGTGCACGGCAAGTACCTTATTTTGCCCGTACGTGTGCCTTCTAAGCTAGAAGGGAGTTATGAGAAGCTGTTGCTGGAGCCGAACGGCATGGCAGATTGACTCCCAGCCTCATGGTGAGGGGGAGACTACAGCCTATCATTTCCAGCCTGAGCTCATGCATGAAAGGTCGCTTGGCCAAACCGCCACCTCTCAACCTCAGAGTAGATAATGTTGCGCTGGATGTCTGGCAACCTGATAATTCAAGGGCCATTTTGGTTCCCGCTGAATTCGACCTTGTGTACCTGTCATATACGGCATACCTGCCGTTAGAGAGGCTACATCTCCGCGTGCATCCTCGAGACGAGGATGAACCTGTCACTGGCGTCATACTTGTGCACCGAGTGAGTTACAGGAGATGCACGTGGGCCGCCAGCTTGTGCGACGCCTTTGTCAACCACTGGGTTTCTGCCAGTAATTGCCCTGACTTGTGCGTCGTCATCCAGACCATAACAGAATGCAATCTTTTCAGCAATTGTAATTGTCGCTGAGTTATGATTTCGCTTATCGTGGCCTTCGGTTCGCTTGTGCCGGCCGAGATATAAACTTCGGACTCCAATCGTAGTTGTGGCTGTTTCAGGATGCTTTAGCCTTGCGCTTTTTGAAAACCGGCAACGGCACCTCTTCCGGGATGTTGGCCAACGATGGTGTGGACTGAGCAGCATCGGTCTCTCCCTTTACTGGATTCTCATCCTTCAATGCCGATTCGTCTCTGATATGTTCTCGATTCTCGTCTTTAACGATGCCTTTGTCGCCTTCCTTAGGGCAGCCTAGGGTCAAAGAATCCTTCTCTTCGTCCTTCAGCTGACTAGGGGGCCGAATTCTTTCTTTCTTTAATGATATCGTGTTAGACAACAAATCATCCAAGTCTGATTTGTCGTCACCTGGATATCGCTTCGTCGCAGACCCCCATCCGCGGTTAGCGACTGCCTCTTCTGCCTCTTCGTCCTCCTCCTGATCTTCGACTTTGCGCTTTCTTACTCCGATGTTGAGAGCCCTTTCTGTTGCGACGTCAGTGGTAGGTTTTTGTTCCACCGTTTGCCACTCTCCTGGCATAGCCATCTCCGACCGTGCTTGTTCAGGGACCTTAATGCCCATCTCAGCCAACTGCGCCCATTGTCTCTTCAACTCGACGGCTGCAGGAGGTCCGCTGGCCTGATTCCGGGTGCTTGGAGGCTTTGTTTGCGATGGGGTTGTTGTAGGATTCGACAATGCATGGCTACCACCACCAGCAATTCGGCTCAACCTTTCGACCTCTGACTTGGCTCGCTCCTTTTCCCGTTCGTCCCGTTCATGGCTGTTCTGGATATCTCTTAGAAACCGTTTCAGATTGCCTTGGTGTTTTCCTGTGCTCTCATGTTGTTTGCGCTCGAAGGAGGTGTCTTTGACGTAGGTGCTACAATGTTTGCACCAGTATTTAGGCTGCAAAAGGTTAGCAGAAGCATAAGTGACGTCGAATCCACAGGAAAAACACCTACAGTAGACTTCCAGTATTCCGCCATGGCTGAACTGATGGAATCGAAGCAATGGAAGACCCAGTACTATGTCATCGGTGCACTGAGAAATCCTGGAGAAACTGATGGGTTTGGGAAAGTACGGGTGAATGGCCGCTGACACCGCTCGGGGATCTGTCTCCCGAAAACGGGCACGCGATCATGGAGGCAAAGAGTCTTAGTTCAGGATCAAAGGCCGAAGCCGCCGAAAAGAGATGTCTGACACGCAAAAAGGACGGCCATTTTCTCTGTCTGACAAAATCTATGTAGACCTGACAATGCGAGAGGTCCAGTGGTGCAATGGTAAATTGTGCTCAGTCAGACCAAGGTAATGCTTCTGTGGCGAATATGACGAAATGCTTTCCCAATCTACGGCTTCTGGGAGACCCTCCACCTCCAATCAGAATCAAGCAGATCCCGAGCTTGCCCGTGCGGAAGAAAATGCTCGAACTCTCATATGCCCTTTTCTCTTCTCGTGTCCGCGTTCAACTTTTGACTCGCTTCACATTGGAAAGCCATCCATTGCCACATTCCTTTTTCCTTAGTTCTTTCAGTCTGGACGCTGCTCATAGAAAGCGCAGACACGGATTATACTAGACCATCACTTTTCCGTCTATATTACGATCCATTCTCTCGGATAGACAGACCAAACACCTGACGCTCGCGCACATTCCTTCTCGGTGTCGAGGTCCCGATCAGCGATATCTCACGATGAGGATCTTTTCGTCATCATACACCTTCGATTACTCGTGGGAAGAGGTCAGCACGAACAATTGGAGGAAATACTGCCCTTGGAACGACAAGGCCTCGCACGTGCTGGCTGTCGACACGTTGTCTCGCCACGTTGACGCCGATACTGGTATCCTTCGGACTGAACGCCTTATTACCTGCAAGCAAAACGCTCCTCAATGGGTTTTGAGTATCCTCGGCGGTGACACGACGAGTTATGTCTACGAGGTATCCTACGTCGATCCTACGACAAAGAAAGTCACCATGTGCAGCACCAACATGACATGGTCCAATCTGCTGCAGTGTCAAGAAACCGTCGTATATCAACCGTCCTCGAACGATGCCAAAGCGAAGACGGACTTCAAGCAAGAAGCGAAGATTGTGGCAATGTGCGGTGGGTGGCAAAAGATTCGAACAAAGATTGAGGAGGTGAGCGTAGAAAGGTTCCGAGAAAACGCAGCCCGTGGACGAGAAGGGTTCGAAATGGTCCTAGAAATGTCTAGGAGAGCATTTGGTGAAGAACGGGAGAAGATGAAAATGGGTCAATAAATTCTCAAGCACTATGTGCTGACGATGCGGCAATCATCGTGACACCCTGACGCATCTCACGAATCACACGGATATGACTTTAGCGACAACATAGACTGGCTCTCTGGACAACGGCCTCCACGTTCTTCATGGGCTCCTGACTCGGGCCGGACTGGCGTTCACAAAAGAAAAGCGGGATTGAAGCGATTATGGATTTCAGCGTGGAGTTACGGGCATGACTCTCTTTTGGATTGGGAACATGTTTCAACATCAGTTTGGTACATGGATAGAGGTGGCTCTGGCAACTCTGACCTTACTAGACCACTAGACGGACAGCGATAGATTTCCGGCCTGGGGCTTTGTGACTTTAGAGGTTATTCCACCTGTTGATTAGATGGTAGTGAATGGCTTTCTATCTCCTCATGTTCTCTTACCATGTCAACACTATAAGTCACTCTGTATCTTCATCGGGGCATATTCGGTCCCATCACTGGAGCTTTTCACCTTAGTGCGCTCCTTTCGTGCATGACCCGGTTTACACATGGGATGGTCCGAAAGCGAGGGTCCAGTTTCGTAAAATTATGGGAGCATCGAGGTGGAGGACATAACTAACAATGGAGTAGCGAGCCTTGCCGCATGCGTACCCGCTCCGGTTGAGAGGGTTTAACGAGCAGATTATGACAACAGATACGCTTTGCACATCGTCGATGCAGGAATGAGTACCATGAACTGGGGAATAATGATTGCTGAATGGTACGTATGAGAAGAGGATGAGATATCCCTTTTCTGCTCTTATGATAGGTTATAATATACCCTCTTCGACTCTATTTACTCCCACCAACTGCGGGTACAGTTTTTCCAACCATGCTGCCTACAGCGGTTTATCGTGCGCTATGTTGGCACAATTCTCTTCTCATACATCTCTCTAGTCCGCCTTCTGAGGTCGGTGTAGACGCCCATCACGTTCAGCCCATCGTCTTCGATCATATGTCCGCAATTCCTCTCTTGTGAACGCCATCAAATGCTACGAACCATCTGCGGACCCAAATCTCCGCATGCAAGTGGACGATTGGTTGCAAGTTCATCCCTGATCTGCTGCTGGGCCGTCCCTCGTGGAGCCGGGTCATCAAACAAAGGCGCCAGTCTGACGGCCAGATGGCAAGTGAATGGTTGAGACACTAGTGTACACAGTACGAATCCAAGAATCATGGCTCTTGTAACATAAGTCTCTGTATGCTGTACCTAAACATGCGTCAAGATCGGAACGGCTGTTCTGCCGCAAGGCTGCGCTCGCAAAAGGACGGATTCCGATGAAAAGGAATAGATTGCATTCTTTGGATTGCAGGGGCGCTTTCGGGTCAGACCGCTGCGATCTCAGCTGCCCGTGGCTTGCTCAACCACGCAGGCGCTTCCGCTCCTTGCATGCTTGATTACACCCTCCAATCCGCGGTGAGGCATGGACCTCAATACCATAGCACCGGTCGAGTACCCTCGCTATCGCTCTTCATTCATCAGGACGAACAGTCACTCGACCGATCTCGACATCTCCATACAACAACCATCAGATTCATGTGCCGATTCCCCTGCGCAACACCTTCAGGTGATCACATCGCTGATCGACTCATTGAGCATCCTAGCTGCGGCCACGCCGGAGTCGCAAGAAGATATTGGCACCGGACGTCATACACTGCACCCTACCCAACCCTCTTCTCATCAGCTTTTTCAGAGACCCGAAGTGAATGAAGTTGACCAGGGCCTGCGCGATTCCCTTGCCGCCGATGACAGTGGCGAGGGAGAGGTGGCCGCTGCGCCGGTGATTCCCTACGCCAGAAGGCCTCCGGTTTTGTCCAAGAAGTTGAGCAAGTCAAGATTCTTTACAACGGAGATGTCTCAGCCCTCGCTTGCGCCTCGAGATTCCATGCATAGTCTAAAATCGCGTGCCGAAAGTGACAGCGTTGGGGTACCTAGCATTGAAAGGCCACATCGTTCAAGCGAAAGCTCAAGCTTCTCCGTGATCAGCGGCATGAGCGGCTCTCTTCGCAAACCGACAACGGAGTCGTTGCGCGACAAGGCTCTCTCGCGCCCGATCCCTCCGACACGGCTTTCTTCAGACAGACGGTGGAAGACAGAGTCATTATACAGCACGGATCAAGAGAAGGAGAACAAATACCCTGCAAGATCTTCCCTGGACAGCCGGTCACCCAGTAGTACTCAGCTGGACCAGGCCAGTGTTGAGAGTACAACAGTGAAGCCCACGGCCCGGCTAAGCAGAACCGACCTGGGCAGTCATATGATTCCTTCTCGTCGCTCGTCCCTGAGACGGAGTATGAGTGGACTCCAGGATACATCGCCTGGATCTGGCCACCAATCTGTGCGCAATCTCACGGATCTTAACATCGACTCAGAGTTGATTGATGGCGATGATTCAACCGTCAGAAGGATACGAGAGTTACAGGAAGCCAGAGAAAAGCGCCAGAAAGAATGGCGGCATGAAGCCCGGAAAGCTGAGAGAGCTGCCAAACGACATAGCATCGCGACGCCCAAGGTGTCTCAGCGAGGAAGTCCGTATCCCAGCTCGAGGCTCTCTGTGACCGAAGTTGTAGTAGAGTCGCCCGAAGTCGAGAGCCCCCCTGAGTTGTCCGCATGTGTGTCAGCCTCAGACCTTGTCAATATGCCCGCGTTGGTTCATGAGCCCGAGGGTAAAAGTACTGATATCAAGGCCGCCCTCTCATCCCCGCCCAATGCGCTACCATCCCGAGCAAACAGTGTCGGTCAAAGTCCTGCAAGTCAGCCGAGACCGAAAGTTAACATGCATCCCACACGACAAGGACCTTCTTTGGCGGAGCAGAAGACAATATCAGAAGAAGTGGAGGCATTTCTTGGTGCTCCCCGATTCTCACAGAAGATTCGACACCCTCGAACAGGTCAAACGATCGCCTTTTCAGAAGTGGGTGATCCACAGGGGTTTGTAGTGTTTTGTTGCGTTGGAATGGGATTGACGCGCTACCTTACCGCGTTTTATGATGAACTTGCCAGGACTTTACGACTTAGATTGATCACGCCCGATCGACCCGGAGTTGGTGAAAGTACATCCGCTCCAGAAGCCTCGTGTACCCCCCTTGAATTGGGTTGACAACGTGGCCGTGATTTGTTCTTCTCTCGGTATCACCAGGTTTTCTCTTCTGGCACATTCCGCTGGTGCCATTTATGCAATGGCCGCGGCGTTGAAAATGCCACAATATGTCCGTGGTCGGATCCATCTTCTGGCACCATGGATTCCACCCTCTCAAATGCCAAAAGGAGAGGCATTAGGTCAAGACTCAAGACCTATCGCCAACTTGCCGCTCTCTCACAAGATCCTAAGCGTTCTACCGTCACAGATCCTGAAGGTGGCAAATTCACGATTCCTAACGGCCACAAGTGCGTCTATTGATGCCAAACCTCTGAAGTCGGCCAAGAAGAACAAGCAATTGCAAGGTTTAGAAGAGTCGTTGACGTCTCCGTTCAATGACCTGGATGAACGCAGTCTTCACAGAGACGCCAGCGCTGACATGGATCTCGAGCGCCCTCGAGCGACGACACCACCACAAAAAGGAGTGTTCAGGGGACAGTGCAACCCCGGCAGGGACATCGAGCCCTGGCTCTTGCCGCCAGATCCACCAAGCGCAGGGCTCTCGAGTTGTGTCGCCGCGTTTGACGCCGTCAGCTCGACAGGCTCTCTATAACCAAACTCTAGCGCATCGCATCTGGGCGCTTGCCACTCAGAATGCAAACCCCGCCATAGATTTGGTGGTTTGTCTGGAACGCCGGAGGACGATCGGTTTCAGATATCCCGAAGTGACCAGGTCGGTTGTCATTCACCACGGCGCAAAGGATACTCGGGTACCGTTGGACAATGTGCGTTGGTTACAAAGTGTGATGAAACGCTGCGAGCTGAGGGTCCTTGATGGCGAAGGCCATGGGCTCATGGCGTCTGCTTCTGCAATGGCGGCTGTCCTCGGAGAAATCTCTAAAGAGTGGGAAGAGTGGGAGAAGATTGCGCGGGGCAAGGAGAAAAGGAAGAAGGATGAGGCTCCAGCCAGGTCTGTGAAAGGCAGGCCATGATCAGACTTGCTTGTCTGGAACGACTTTTGTTGGATGGATTAGACGGATGTGTTAGGCCCGAGTGCGGAAGAGTTCCAATTCCCGTTGAACTGAATTGTTTGGTTGCACCGAAGCGATGGATTCAACTTCGGAATCTGGAGTTCTATAACCTCAGACCAGCATACATGTGCGGGGCTGCCAACTCCTTGTCGGCTGCCGTGTCTGGAGAACCTCTATTGTCAGAGCCAGTGATGTATATATTGGAAACATGACAGCTCATAGACCTGCGGCTCGGTGAAATTTGGTGGGCGCCAGCAATGTCCGCAGCAGAACGCCAACGTTGACGACCATAAGGATAGAAAGTAATGATAATTATAGCCAACAGTTCTGATAGCAGCTTCTAGAGTAACCCCGAGTTTCACCCCCTGTGTTTGTCAAGTCATGGTTAGCATTGAATTTATCGCGCAAGGCTGAGAAACAGGGAGTCGGGGCCGGGTGTTCAAGCCTTGTCTAAAAACAGCGGCCCGGCAAGCGAACCGAGCGAGGACGACCAGCGTCTTTCCTCCGCCCCGTTTACAACTTTGCATCCGAACTTTTTGTGACGACACAGCGCCATATTTTGCGACTGGAAAGTTGGCTCAGTATCGCGTATGCTTACTCGGACATCTTCTTCGGCTCGTGTGTCTCTTGCATTTCTTTTGGAATTAGCATCCCTTATACCGCAGCGTGGACAATGAGCAAGGAAGTAGATGCATGGGAGGATGAGTGGTCCAATGTAGCAGATGTCTGTCCCTCCTCTGGACCCTTTTTTGTATTTGAGCGACAGTTGAGAAAAGCCAAGTTCCAGTCCTGCTCACAAAGACAACACAGACACAGACACAAGCCACTCCTCCCAGCGAATCCGGCGAACCCAAGAAAGTTTCGTCTCGAGTGACCAAGGCTCAACGAAGGGCGCAACAAGCCGAATTCAACAGACAACTCTGGGCCGAAGCGTACGGAACACAGCACACCTCCTTCTCTGATCTATCTCCTCTGACTGACTTTTTCTTCGCGCGATGAAATAGTGAAGGACCGCAAGAAACCAACTACTTTCTCGAATCGCGCAATGTCGTGCCCCTTCGCTCCGAATTCAAGCCTCCCCCGATCCTGCTTTCGCGAAAAGGACCGATCGTTCACCAAGCGCCGAGACCGCTGACGAGCGGCATGCAAGCCTTGAACCTGCGAGACAAGAATGCCGAGTCTTCCGACGACGATGACGACGAAGAGACGAAACCACGGGAGTTGACGCTCGCAGAACGGCAGGCTCAAGCGGCGAAAGAGCGAGAAGAGAAACAGCGCCGCTATGAAGAGCGGAGACAACAGCTTTTCGGCCCTGCAAACGGTACACAATCCTCACAAAACCAACACCACCAAAACCAACACCCAAATATGTCTGGGACATCGACGCCTTCGAGCCTGACGCCGCCTGGATCCAGATCTGCCACGCCCAACCGCGGAAGGGGGAGAGGAGGCCGACGAGGAGGAGCAGTGGCAGCAGCAGCGAACACAACTACGAACATGAACCTGAACCTGAACACGAAAGCGAACACAACTACCAATGCCAATATGAACATGAATGCACGGACGAATTCACGAGGATCTCAACAACCGCGCGACCTGTACGATCCTTCATACGCCGCGCGTCCAGAGTCAAGTTATATGCAGCGGCGCGCGGAGAACGGGTTTCCCAGTCCCAGCATTCGTCCGGCTGATATCCAGCCGATTCGCGCGCCGAGGGGCCCAGACGGCTCTGGAAGAGGTGGCTTCGGTTTTGCGAACCCGCGTATCGGCCAGGTCGGGGGCCATGGCTCATGACACGCTTGTTCCTATGCCGAGCGAATTCAACGTATGGCGGAATTGGCATTAGAGTTGGAATTCCAAGGGCGGTGTTGTGTTGGTGTCATTATCCTTTTCCGGCCCTCATGAGCACGCACGCATCCTTCTGGGCGTCTAAGCAGGCAGAGGAAGAAAGAAAGTCCATGACACCTTGTTTGGAGCTTCCGCTTTCCGCCAGGTCAGACGTCGATGGGAGTTTTCATTCGGATGATGACTGCTTGTGACAGAGTCGGGCGCTGGCAAGATCCATCTCCTGCCTAGAGCTCAGCCGAAGCGATAATTTGCCGCTAACTAAACATTGCACAAGTATCGGTCAAGAACCCCTCAATGGCACGACGGCTGTACAGGCCATGTACGAGTCGGAGAGCGCCCGGCAGCATGCACGGGTGCGCTCGACAACCTCCCACTTATTCAAGACTACAAAAAAGACCAAGGCAGAAATCACGGAGATGGAATCCAAGTCCTCTGACCGGCCGGGATCGCCATACACAAACAAGCTTAAAAGCATCCATTGGCTCTTATCATACAATACATACCTGCTCAGCATTGGCAGCTCTTGTCCTGAGAGTGACTCCCACATCGAGATACTCGGCCGCGTCGATATCAATTCCTACAGTCAGCACAAGTTGCTTGCTTGGCGGCGCTTTTTCTGCATCGATGGCATCTTCAATGGGCATCGCTCGAGATTCGACCTTCTGGGTTGAAACAAGCCGTAAATCATGAACCCATCTCAAGCATCAAGCCCTCTCTTCTCATGCATGGCCGACTCCTCACCCAACCGGCCCCATACATCTCCGCCCAGACCGAACCCTTCCTGTGCGACCGCTCTCTTCGCATAATCGATCTCGACAAATGCTTTGCGCGGGCCCATGCCGTCCTGCGTGATCAGAGAATCCCAGCCATCCTGCCCAACGCCGCGATAGACGCCATGATATGAGTGCTCATCCGAGACGGTTCTCTTGATGCGGTCATCCCCTTCAATCGCATCTACCCATTGGCGCCATCTTGTGCCGACTTCAGGCCTTGGGAAACCTCGGTAATAAGTCAACACGCGGGAAAGACGGATGATCCACGGAGCGAACGCCACGTCCACAAATCCTATCTCGCTGCCAAGAAAGAAGGGCCCGGTGGCATGAGACGCGTTGACCAGAGAAGTGATGTGCTTCTGCAGCGTGGCGATGAGCATCGAGTGTTGGGCGGCGCTGGCTGCATTGGCTTGCGCGTGAGCTTGAGTCTGGCCATCCAAGTCCATAGTGGAATCCATGTCTCCGTCCAAACCTGACTGGTGTTGTGGCGGTGTAGGAGTCGGCGGCGGTGTAAGTAGCAAGCTATAAAAGCTTGGGAGGATCTTGCGGTTGATATGGTCCGTCCATAGACGGCAATGAGCTCTCAGTTGCGCATTTCCCAGTGGAAGAAGACTATATCCCATAGCCAGATCTTCTAGGTATTCCATGACCACGCCGCTCTCCCAGACACCCCAATTACCGTGGCGAATACATGGGATGTGTGCTTCTGGATTGACTTCCAGCATCTCCGGGGGACGGTAAGGGTCAAGATGTGCAGGCATCACTTCGACCATTTGGTAGGGCACGCCTTTGACTTCGAGGGCGATCCAAATCCGCTGGGCGAATGGGCAGAAACTGTTTGCAAAGAAGGTGATTTTGGTTGGTGCGGGCGCTGCGTGACTGCGTGCGGTGAAGAAGGCCAGACCGCTCGCTCGGAAACTGGGGCTGAGGGACTCGCTACTATTGCTGTGGCCGTGGTTGTAGCCGCGGGTGATTGGTGTGCTAGTTGTCGCGGGAGTGGGAAGTTTCTGAATGTACAAAGAAAATGTTAGTCGTCTTGGACACACAGGATTAGATGGAGAGAGCGTGCCTTGTAGAGGGTAGGGAGGGAGGGTTATTTACATGAGTTCCTGTGACTTACACTCATGCGCTTCTTCTCCTTTTCTTCCTTCAAGAGCCATCGCTGGACGCTGTTCTTTTTGACCCGATCGCTTTCCTCGAGAGTATGTTTATGGTCTAGGTCCAAGTTTGGATCGACCGCGTTCGAGTTGTCGTCCTCTCCTTCGGCACCATCTCCAAACCCGCTGGCAGTACTGTCACGTTTATCCTTGACAGCGCCGCCGCCAGGATTTCCACGGACGCGCTGGATCGTGAACCAACGCTTACCGTCAGCGCCCGGATGGCCTTCAGGTAGACGGCGGCGCGGGAACTCAAGTAGTCCAAAGTTTGGATCGCTGGGGTTCATGGACGTGCCACCGGCGCTGCCGTTGACACCGTCTTCGAGTACGATTGTGAGCTCACTGCCGCCAATACCCACTCCGCTTTCCACGTCGATGCCTGAGGCAGCCAACAAGGCTGGATCGGTTGTTGAATGTGCCAGTGTGGTCGTAGTGCCACTGGTATCTCCAATCGCAGTCAAGCCCATCTTGCGTGCTTCGTCGGCGCTGAAGTATTCGGTCACTTTGATTTTCACGTCACATAGATCTCGCTCACGAGCCTGGCGCTTCCGCTTCTTCTTGTTAGGGTCGTCGCTCTTAGGAGTTCCACTCGGTCGACCCTTGAGACGACAATCCCAGTAGTGGCTGACGAACGGTTTGCGCTTGTATTTCTGAGTCGAGCGGTGCGAGTAGACATTGTCGACGTGGGGAAAGTAAGTCAGGAACTCTTCCTCAGAAAGAACGAGAGGTTCTTTGACGTTGAACAGTTTCTCGCGCCAAGCTTCAAGGTCTGGAGGATTCGGGATCAGAGGGAACGTGTCGCTGAAGGGGTTTGCCGCGATAGCTGGGTCAATGTTGGTTTCGCCGTCGAGGCTGGCGTTGTTGTTGGTAGCTCCATCAGGCGTGTCTGCTTGTTGTGCGCTCGGGTGCTGCGATGACCATGGGTCAGAGGACACCTGGCCGTGTGTGGCGTGCCGTAGACTTGGGGCTGGGGTTGAGATTGTTTTGCGTGAGAAGATCGATTGACGGTGGGAGTGCCGTTGGGATAGGCTGACGAGGCGTTCTTCCAGACAAGATTGCTGCCCTGCGTAGCTTGGGGTTGGGGTTGTGTTTCTGAGCCAATGTCCCCCTGTTCCTGTACCTGGAATATATTCGCCTCTTGATCCATCACAGTATCTTGGACTCCAGATATTGCGGCGCTTCCATTTCGAGAAGTCGAGGCTGCGCTTCGAGTATGGACATTCACGGAACCACGGGACAGTTGTGGACTGCGCGAAGCTGGGGTGGGAGTGGCGTTGTTCGCGTTCGAGCTGTCGACCACATCATCATTGTGTTGTCTCTGTGCCTGGACTGTAGGAGTATCTCCGTTGATCTCAAAGGCGTGGGCATTCACATCAGCTGGATCGGCAGGCCCGTATCCCACTGCTGCGGCAGCAGCGGCGGCACTGTCATCTTGTTGTGAAGGTCCTTGTCCGTCGGTCTCTACGCCATAGGGAGGGAACTGGATAGGCTGCACAGGCACAGCAAAGTTCTGTAGACTGTCCGCGTCCATGTTGTGCTCAGCGGCGCGTCGTTGTTGGTTTACACGAGATGCGCGACAACGGCTGCGATGGAGAATAAAAGCAGCGTTGATGGTGTGAAAAAAGAGGGAAGAAAAGGGATTGAGGCAAAGCGGCGGGAGACGCGGAACTGAAGAGGATTTTTGACGGGCTGTGAGGCAGTACTAATAATAAGACACAGGCAGAAACTAGTGATTAAACCGAGATCTCATCGTCACTCTCCTTCGCACTTCACTTTCAAAGCTGCTCTTGTATAATACTACCTAACACACTCTCCACCGCAGGACCGACATCAATTATCACTGAAGGACGATTGTTGACTATACATTAGTGGTTTATTGCTTGATCTACCGTTTCTGCATGTGTTGACGGGTGCATTTTTCACTACTCTTAAAGTCAAGGATATCTCTTGATCTGGTCCTACGCACTCAGCCCATCTTCTTGTCCTTCTTCTTGTTGTATGCTGCGGTGTTCTTGAACGGAAACCCTGCTGTTCGCTTGTCCGCCCCAGTCCTCTTTGAAATGCGCCCTCCCGAAGTACCAAATATCACAGACCACATTCCTATGCTTGCGATAACCCCATATCCGATGGCTCCCAGCATATAGCCTGTTTGACCAAAGTTCATGTAACGCATATAGCAATAGATTGCGCTCAGTCCGTGGAAGATTGTTGTGATCCGAAGGATCGGCACAGCGTAGGGTGCTTTCGGATCATTGTCCTCCAGGCTGACCGGTTCACTGATGCTGGATGACAAGGGTATTGAGCCTGTGAAGAACAAGACAATCAAGGCGATGAGAATCAGAGCAAAGCCGAGAGAACGGGAGAAGTAGACCTCGACGTCTGCACACATCCGGTCAGTCAGCAGAGCCAGGCAGACTTTCATTGCATGAAGGTCTCAATAGATTGTGCTTGGCTCATACCAGTGGCTGCATGTATGTCCTGGGCCAGCACAGAAATAATCATCTTTGGCAACACTACCAGCGGGACTGCTTGAAGACTGAGCCATGCTGCCGTGCTGTATGTGTAGGCGTAGAAGACCTAGATTACCGCTCTTAGTTCATCGTTCTATTAATGATCCCAGATTGAGAGTCACCACTTACATCCATCTTGGATTGACACCGTCACAAACAGTGAGAATCTGGATCTTGGAGGTACTGGCGTTCCAAATGATGGAAATACAAGAATAGGCTCACACAAACAGGTTGAAGTATGTGAAGCTGCGATCCCACGTGACGTAATCCGCCTACCAAGGAATTGTAAGTATCTCAACAGTGCCATTTAATAACCTGGAATAAAAGTTGGCGAGATCAACTCTGTCTTCTGAAACATCAATGCAGAGTACGGTAGTCAGTTCTGAGCAATCGCTGTTCATCATTGTTCGTCATCTGTCATGCTATCAACGCTGTGGCAGGCATTTGCTACCTTGGTCCAAGAAGAGTGCTTCATAGCATCTCACTCTCGCTCTCGTAGACCAATTCAACTCCTCAAGAGCTGATAAATGCTCCAAAGCCTTTGAAGATGCCTGTTCTTCTGCCAGCAAGTTCCTTTGCGCGAGTGACCGTCCGCGATCAGTCCGCGACGCCTCGTTCAGCAACAACCACTTCTCAACCAGCCCACGCGACGTCCTCCCCAGCTAGGACATTGTCATCTCCATTAGCCCGTCACGTCCTCATCGGCTGGAACTACTCTCCTCCATCAGCCCACCATATCTCCTTCCACCACAACCACATGCCTGACTGGCCCCACGTTTTCTTCCTCGTCACAATCAACAGCTCCGCCTTGATGACTTTCGAACTTTTCGTCTTCAACATAACTGGATCACATGCGCATCATCATGATCCCTCCGACCCGAGAAGTGGCACATGGAAAGAAATCGACCAGGGTGCTTTGTTTGGGTAATTGAATCCTTCAAGAGTTCTGGAACGCATTGAATGCCTTGTAGGTGTATCCGATGAAGGGCAAGCTCATTTCGGCATCTTGTTCTGGGAGAACCTGTCTGGCATGTGCTCGGTGGACAGCGCTGTTATCTTCCTGGGGGATTTCGTCGATGGGGAAGTAGCTGACATCAATGTTGGAAGACAGTCTTGGTTCGAATGGTGCCCGGATCTTGCGCAACGAATCCCAGACGACTCCACGGAAGAATGGATGCTGCTTGATTGACGTTGCTCCGTCCATTGCTCCTCCCTCTGCACCCAAACGATCCGGGGCGTCACAGAGAAAGCTGCATCAATCAGTATCAGTCCATAATGCTCGGGATCTCACTTACCTTCGAATCATGTCCTCAGCCTCAGGTCCCAAGATCAGATCCTCCGGGAAATAAAGTGACTCGCGCCAGTTGACGATCTTACGGTAGGTGTCGTGGGTGTCCTCGGCACAGAATGGTGGCCAACCAACCAAACATTCGAACATGATAGCACCGACAGACCACCAATCACAGAGGTAGGTGTAACCCTGACCAAGGAAGATTTCAGGAGCAATGTAGTCTGGGGTACCGACAGTCGAGTATGCCATGTGGCGACGAGACTTTCTCCAGGTGTTCATCAAGCCACGGTTGCTGACAGTCAGATTGATCTGCTCATTAAGCGCCATCGAATTGCGGTTACCGGCCTTATCAGTAGCGTTCGACTTGAGTAGCGCTTGGTAGTATGAGTTCTCATGCTGCTTGCGGCCACCAGTCGAGAGACCGAAATCCGTCAATTTGATGTGACCACCTCTGTCCAACAAGATGTTGTCAGGTTTGATATCACTGCTCCATAGTTAGAACAAAAGTCAAAAGAAAACAGCTCAAGGACCATACCGATGGAGGAATCCAAGTTTGTGCACTGCTTCAATCGCCATAACAATCTCAGCCATGTAGAAGCGGGTGATATCTTCGGAGAAGATTTCATATTTGATCAACATGGTCATCAAGTCTCCACCAGGCAAGAACTCCATCAACATGTAAAGGAAGGCCGAGTCCTGGAAGGAAGCATGGAGCTTGACAAGCCAAGGGTTGTCCTTAGAATCCGCTAGGATGTCGCGCTCTGCTCGGACATGGGCCAATTGATCCTTCTTAAACATCTCCGATTTGATCAGAGACTTCAAGGCGTAGATCTTGCCATCAGTCTTGCGTTGCACCAACTTGACCTCACCGAACGCTCCCTTGCCGATGACCTTGATGGTTTGGAAATTCGCAGGGGTCTCCCGGGTTCGGAGGAATCGCAAGAAACGTGCCTCACGTTGTGCCAAAGTATTGATCTCCTTCTGCTTCTGAAGCTCTGGGATGGTCGGATCCTTCAAGAGTGCATCGAGGTCCTTTGCACGGCTATTGCGATCACGTGCGCGCTCAATGTTCTCTTGAAAGAAGGCGTTGACCAGTTGCTTTGCAGCAGTACCTCTCTTGATGATGTTGTCAGAGTA
This sequence comes from Exophiala sp. LBMH1013, assembly GCA_024611085.1. NCBI lineage: Eukaryota > Fungi > Ascomycota > Eurotiomycetes > Chaetothyriales > Herpotrichiellaceae > Exophiala > Exophiala sp. LBMH1013. Next base: position 1,331,837 of record JAMFLB010000009.1, on the reverse strand, counting down.
CTTGTTTGGGTTCTGTTCCTCCTCCTCTGGCTTTGGGGAAGGTCTAGGCACCGGGGGTGCTAGACGATTCTGCTGAGGGGCCTGCGCTTGTCTGATTTCACCGCCGGTCCGAGGACGGGAAGCAGCAGGAGAAGGTGCACGATTGGCATTTCCACGAGGAGTACCGCTCAAGTCTTGGTTGGAGAACTGTTGGATCAAACCGCTGGTGGGATCATTGTTGTTGTTGTTGGCCAAGTAGGTTCTAGCATTGGCTTGGTAGGCCGGCTGAGGGGATTGAAGACCAGCTGCACTCTGATATTGATACTGTTGTTGGTATTGGGGCTGTTGTGGCACCTGAGCATAGTTTGGATTCAAGAAGTAGCCATTGCCGGTGGCGGGGTTTGGGGACAGCATGCCACCTGGATAGTCTTGTTGACCACCATAGATCGGCTGAGGGAAGGTGGAAGGAGTGGTAGGATACATTCGTGCATTGGCCGCATCGAAGTTCTGCTGGTTGTCGAACTGAAAGTTCAAACGCAGGCGATTGTTGTTATTGTTGTTATTGTTGGTGTGGTTGTCGGGATCCATGATCGTCGAGGCGATGTGACAGACTTGTGAGAGTTTGTTTGTCTTGGTGAATGGGTGCGGTCTCAGTCGATCTGCCTACCGGACAGACTGTTCAAGTCAGTAAAGAATCCTCAGAGGCTTTGGCAGAGATAAGAAGATCGGCTATACCAGTGAATGTTGCTAGACGACCGTGGGATCGACCAGAGTCGGCGCCGCAACCCCTTGACTGAAGTTGTTCACGCTCAGCCAGACCGGTGAGACAATCGAAGGGCAAGATGGTGGACAATGGGTGTTGGAAGATCGACGGTGTGAGGAATCCGTCAACCTAATGTAGAAGAGTAAAGGGCAAGTGAGAAAGGGACATGGTGGAAGAAAGGAAAGAGGGTATGGAAAGGGAAGAGATGGAAATGGGAAAAAGGGTGCAGGATGCAAGTGTCAGAGAGAGGCACGCAGGTGCGGGAAGGGGAAAGGTTAAAGAATTAAAGATTAGGGGAGCCGCCGCACTAAGGCGTTAGCGGCCAATCTTAAACCAACTCGCCCCTGGCTGCCCCAGCACCTTCAACGCCCGTTCTTTCAGGCACCATCATGCAATTGGTGCTCAGCTTGTCGTCCCTGGCTGGAAGCACCAGGTTTACCTAGGTCTGCAAGCAAAGACCGTGTACAACATGGATGTACTTGTGCGTCTTACTTCTTGTGCGGCATCCTCAGGTAGGCTATTCCTGCGTCTGCTTGTATGACCTCCTGGCCCACCTGCACGCCCTTGCCATGCTGGACCAGATGGTCGAACCCATGATAGACTGTGCTTGCGTTGCACAGTCTCGTACACAGCGAAGATATGGTCCTATTGTGGTGACCCTTGTCTCGGATAGTGGTAGACTGGGGCCACTAACAAGGATGGATATATTGACACAATGCACCCATGGAGCCTGATATTGTGGCACGACCATCTATACCCTCAGGGTCTGGAAAGGGTCAGGTTGATAGCCTGATGATGCCCTTACAGACATGTCTGCGGGGTCACTCTGGGACGGGTCTTTAGAGGGTCTCACTAACAATCGGTGGTTAACTCTGGCGAGGGAAGTATTCCGAGCCGCTAACCATTTTCGATTGGGGACTTAACAATCGGGCAGCTGGTCCGATCATCTTTTTTCCTGCGCAATGCCGAACATGTGCTTGCATTCGAGGCATAGCACAACCCGCCCATTATCAAGCGGACGACCGTGGTGAAGCAACAGGCTTTGTGACACCATCGCAATGGCCGAGGCTCCCAAGTCAGATGTTCCGCCGTCTGGTGCCCAGCCGAAGCCGGCCCCGAAACAAAATCCAGTCTTTCGGATGATGGGTGAGTGGAATCAATGCATGGTGAAGTCCGTCTTGATTGACCATCATAGGCATGCCCAATTTCACATTCAAGCTGCCCTCGCGAAATTGGCTGATATTCCTCGGCGTCACCGGTTCCTGGACTGCGGCAGTTTTGTATGACAAGCATCAAAAGAAAAAGGTGCAGAAGAAATGGTGTGACCTGGTAGCTCACCTTGCGGAGGAGCCACTGCCTCCTCATTACCTGCGGAGGAAGTTGACCATATTTTTGGCTGCGCCGCCAGGAGACGGAGTTAGGCCTTCGCGGCAATACTTTAAAGAATACGTCAAGCCCGTCTTGGTCGCAGCGGCAATGGATTATGATGTGATTGAAGGTCGGAAAGAAGGAGATGTTCGGTATGGCACAGCCGAACAAATACGCAGGCTGCGGCGGAAATTGGGAGAGAAGGGTTCGAGCTCGACGGAGGACGTAATGGACAAGGAGAGAATCATCGATGAGGTCCGAGAGAAACTGAACGTTGTGCCGGAACCAGGGATCCGTGGCGATCTGGTCCTTGGAAGACATACCTGGAAAGAATATATAAGAGGGGTACATGAAGGCTGGCTTGGTCCGATTGAAGAACCTCCGCCTCCTCCAGAGCCAGAATCTGAACCATCACCTATACACCCTCCTACCGAGCCTCGGACCGATGATCCTGCAGCCACGACGGAGACTACAATGTCCGGGGAAAAGGCAGAGGACGGAAAAGAAAAGACAGAACCAGAGAAGGAGAAGAAGAAGCCCTACCCTCCACCAGCATACTTGGCGGTTGAAAACTACTCGTCAAGCTCTCTATCACCACATGCCCCAGCCGTCTTCGAACCATCACAACCGATACATCAGCAGCATCTGCTTGGATTCCTGAAATTTCCTTGGCGGATATACAACTTCCTCAACCGCCGTCATTTGGCAGATCAGGTCGGACGTGAGACGGCAGCTATTGTCCTTGCCGCAAGTCGACCGTACAGCCGTGGCCCAGGCATCTCCACCACAGACTCCGACCTTGAAGCGGACCCTCTAGCCACAAGGTCGCCTGAGGTGGATGCAGCGGCAACGACCAGCCAAGTTTGGGAGCAGCAGGTGCTACTTGCGGCGGAGGAGCGAACATGGCATAAATCGGTCCGGAAACCCCTTAAAGAAGGCGACGATACCGAGCGAGTATGGCTGAACGATATTGTGATTGACAGCCGCATTGGTGAACGCATGAGAAAGTTCGAACTTGACCCAGAGGAAGAGGCGAGGGCGAACAGGCTTGCAAGTGGGATCGAGAAGCCTCGCACTGCCCGTGGTGATGATGCTGAGTGAATGGAGACGGTATGATGCTGGAACATTAACACCTTACCCGGGCTAGCCTTGAGTTGTGCACTAGGCAGGCGTCTACGGGATCCAAAGACCACGATAAGTGACCGAGCAGCCACTTTGTCTATCCATACACCTCAGGGCAAAGGGGGGTTTGGCCCGCCCCAGAAAACTAATCCAACAACAAGGTGCGTGAGGCGCAAAGGACATAGACCGACGACGCTGGTTCGGTCTCCGGCATGTTCTGCCTAATACTCTAGGATCATCATGCTCCTTCCCATATCCACTCAGCAGGTATGGAGGGCTCGTGTGATAGGAAACTGGTCCTTGCATTATTTCACCCTCCTCCACATTGTCTGAGATACGAACATGCTTCACATCTCACTTGGATGGAACGTTCTCTGTACAATATGATCTTTGAACCCAGTATACTCTTTGGCTGACTGTGCTTCGCTTCATCCCTTCTCTTTCCAGTAATACATGCAAGGCTTTCGGACCCCATAACTGCAGGACCAAAATTTAAAAACGACTCATTGATTCATAGCCACGGCTCGGAAAGGCTCAATCCTGATTCTCGCATCTCGTCTCCTAGAACCATCCGGTGCGTCCAGGTCAAGAAAATCGCCCCACGGGCGCATGCCGTCCAGAATTTCAGTTTCGCGCTTCTTGAACCGCTGTCCATCACGACTAATGTACATCGGCGCAGTATCTATGTCGTCGATATCGATCGTTCGCTGTCCCAATGTCCCGGGATACGACACAGGACCACGCTCACCATCAGCTGGTGGTGGACTCTCTGTGGTCTTGTTAGGCTGTTGCTGCGACACTCCCAGATCATGCTCGGTCTCGGGGTCCACGTCCCAATCACCCCAAGCATCCCAGTCTTCTTTTTCACCTCCCATCACTGTTGTGCGTGAGATGGGTTCCACAGGATCATATTCATGAGATTCATAGACAAGTTTGAACTGCAGGGCGGGGAGGTTGAATTGTTTCGACACTAGCGATTTCAACCGGTATACCGATACTGTGGACGGTAAGAGGCGACGGAAGGAGGCTGATTCAGCTTTGGGCGCAGTAATCGTAGCACAGTTCTCGGCGCGTGATGGACGTTGAATGTAGAAATATGTATCGACCAGTCGAGACCCTAGGGTACCAGGAGCGTAGGATTCAAAGGCCGAGTTCGGAAGCGCGGCGGTGTTTTCTGGTGTCTGTAGGAAGTGATCGAGGATGTCGTCTCGATCATGTTTCGCGCAAAGAGGTGAATATAGAGGATGTTTCCGGCGGGCCAAGTCGACTCTCTGATCTGGTGACAGCGAATTGTTGGTGTGTTGCGAGTCGAGGATTTGCTTGATTTCTCTCTCCGCGATGGAGAGGTAATAGATCTCCCCTTCATCTCTGTCGCGAGGAGTGATGGTCGTGTAGTTCAGCGATTTCAAGTGCGGGATCCGCGCCAGTGTCAAATAGTAAGATCTGGAATCCGACGCTGGTGCAGCTTTTGACTGTTGATCATCGTTGGCTTCGGTAGGCTCGGCTTGGTCGTATACTGGGTTCCCCCGAAATGCGTAGTGATGTCAGATTCGGGAATAGTCTAGCTAGGGCGTCGACAAAAGAGTAGTCTGAGATCTGATTTCTGGCGAGGTTGAGTGTTCCAACTTTGTCGAACCGTTGAGTTGCCGCGGCCGTGGAAGATCCAAGACCGAGATGGGAGATCTGGTTTCCCTGCAAAGAAAGCGTGTTCATGTTGGGGAACATCGACATCAGCATCGGTAGCGATGACAAGTCGCTGAATTTGTTGTTGTCGAGATTCACCGTTGTGACCGATGGATAGCTGATTCCCCCGATCAGCTTCCGTGTTTGTGAAAGTTTCTAGTTCGTTTAGTGCCAGAGACAGTGTCTTGAGAGACACGTAACCATGTGGCCATGTCGACGATAGAATCCGGACTATCTCTGCTGGCTTGAGGAGACATTCGTTCATCTGTAATTCCTTGACGGTGGTAAGGGGACTAGCTCCTCCACCATCAATGTATCTCGTTTCGAACTCTCTCAGACGGAGACCGCTCCCTTTCAAGATCTTCAGCTTATTCAGTGGTACACAGATGTCGACAATGTCCTGCCACGTTTCAATAACGTTCCAGCCAACGTCCAGTTCAACAATGTTTGGACATGTTTTTTCAAGCTCGACCTGAGCAGTTTGGACATCCTCTCGAGACGCCCCTCGCGGCGCAATTCCACAAACCACCAATTCATCGACGAGGACAATCTTGAGCTCTGTAAGGACCGACAGCTGCCTCTGGATTTTGTCGAATCCAACTTCTTCCACGACCTTCCCCGAGATTTCAATCGTATTCTCAGTAGCGCTCGTCGGACCTTCTTCATGGGCTGAGTCTGTTGTCGCAGCATACTTGAACTTGATCGCCTCAAGAACGGTTCTCTCGACATCTGGTTTTCGAGAAGGTCGGATGAACGAGGCGGCTGTGGGTGCCGGTGATAGACAATGAAAGATGCGGTAGCCTCCGTGCTGCCCGTCGTGTTTTCCACGGCTCACATCATCCCACTCCACGCCCAGCCAGTCACCCTTCGTATTGGCAAGAGGCCCTATGTAGCGGATAGTGCATAGAGCTCCGCCATAAGAGCGGCGTTGGCCGATATAAGGCTCCGTGGATGCCATTGTTGCTTCGAGAATATCCCAGTGGTTCAATTCATTTTGCTTGATTCCGCAGTTGCCGTAAGGCTATACCTGCTTCAACTTCAGGGGCCGATCGCAGCTGTATTCAATAGCTTGAGGTCATTCAGAGCGCAAGTCTACTTAGGAGACTAAGATCATTGGGACCGATGAATACACAGGACTGTACGGTCCATCTTACGTGCCAAGGCGGAATGACAAGGCTGCAGCCTCGTCTGATCTACTGGTCAACATCACAACGGGATAAGTGTTGCTAGATAATCCGATTCTGCACCGGTGATTAATGGTTGAGGCCATTAGATACAGTCTATCACATCAAGCCGCTGTTTGTCTTATTTCCTCCGCAGCCCGAAGAACTTGCTTGCAGTTGAGCCCGCCAAACCGTCATTGCCAGTCATCCGCCTGGGTATCGTTTTGTATTATCCATATACCAACGCCGTCGCTATGCTGTAACCTGTGTCTGATCATGCCTCAACATCCTCAAAAACTTCGTCATCATCATCTTCGTCCATTCCAGATTTGTCCATGTCCGAGTCTTCCACTTTAGGAGCCACGACACCCGAAGGATTGAGCAGCATGACATCACTCTTATATTCATCCTTGAGTTCCCATTTGCCATTGAAGTCTCCGGCCTTCCACATGAAGGCGATTTCGGATAACGTTTCGCGCAGATACGCCTCGGGCTGATTGACTTTGGCTTTGAGATCACGCAGGCCCCAGATTCGGTGCTGTCGGAAAAGGTCCATGAGCTTGTCGATAAGCACATGTTTCTCGACGCGTGCGGCCCTGTTCTCCTTCTGTGCGTGTCTGCGAGCTTGGGCATTCTGAGCAAGGTTAGCCTCGATCCAGATAAATAAAATCGGCGATGTCTTACTTTGAGGACATTCGCCTTGTCAGTCATGCTCATCAACGGAATGTGCTTCTTAGAAGGATCTTCGTCACCGCTTGCGAAGATGGCTTGATCCCGTTCGGGCGGCTTCAGCATCTCCGCGGCTTTTTTGTTCTCGAGCTCGAAATATTCGTCGTTTTTAATAGGGATAGCCTCATATTCCTTCGCGACCGTCCCCGTGACGGCCGTCTGCTTAGGAATCGGCCGCCGAGTGTAGGGTGTATATCGTCCTTTGTTCTCTTTCTTCTTAACTTCCCGCTTGTGCCGTTCGTACAGAAAAGATCGGCCTTGTCCAGGGTTCCCTTCCTCATCAATGTCATTCCATGTGAACGGTCGGGGTTTGTAGCCTGGGAGATCTTTCTCCGAGAACACCATGGCCTGCCCTGGTCTTCGAGCCCTCATTTTTTCGATTGGAGGAGGCACCAGAACATACTCTTTGGGTTCGCTCTCGAATGCTTTGATGGGGTGCAGCTTCATACTGACCTGTCGGGACGTGTTAGTTTTTCGAGTCCTCTCGACAGGGGCGGCTGCATACGCACTCTTGACGGATTAGTTTCCTGCCCCTCAACCCTGATTGTTCCAATCTCAATCTCGTCATCATCCTGCAACTTGGAGAGCGCTTCCCACAAGGTGCGCGGAACATGGTTGAGCCACAGTGGTTGCTGAGCCTGGGAAAAGTCTAGGTCTCCTGTATCCTCGTAGATATCATCATCTTCCTCCACGTACGGCGAGGACGATTCGTCCATGGGCTCTGGTTTGATGTCTTGTTCTGGCGGTTCCAGTTTGAGCCTTGGGACTCCGGATCCCTGGAGAGTCGCCATGGTGGAAGGACTAGGCAGCTAGTGACGGTCGTGTATAGATGGGAGCGGTACCCTAGACACGGGAGTAGAGAGTCGCGGGAGTCAGGTACATTGCGGAGGTGATTCTCGAATCGAATTAAGAGTATATGTGGCGCCGCTTTAATCAATTCACTCTCTTACTGGAATGGGCGAATTCATCCGCTATTACCTAAGGTAGACGTAGCGCTATCCAAATTACCGTATTGCCCGCACTAGTGCAATACAAGACCATGAGCTGATATTAAGGTTCTTTTATTTATTATTAGCAATACGTATCAGAAAATTCCCCGGCTTCCTACTGTACGACGAGGCTCCAATTCCAGGGGACGGCAAGTCAATGTGACTGTTGCTACTACTACTGAACCAAGCCTGTGGTGCCACTGTCGAATGTCAGGTCAGTCAGCATGGCTTGTCATCGGGAAATGCGCCTATTTTGAGTGAGTTCCACACCAATGAGGTATAAAGAGGATTTGTCTTCAGTACTTCCGCGGCCGATCTTCTGTCCTCTGCCCTTCTGCTTGCTATGGGATCAATATCAACCCCTTCCACTTTTCGATAACTATTCTCATTCCTTGCCACTATAACGCCATTTTTGTGTCCTTTATGGCTGCGACTGGCTGCGCCCAACACCAACCATGAAAGGCGACGATCCGGCGAAGTCTGCCATGATTCAGATCTTTATTGGCCACCTAAAAGATGCTGAAGTTGTTGTACGCCGCGGAGTTTTGCGAAGCTCGTCCTCTGCGTGAAGGTTTGGCTGCGGTGGGTTCTGGCTGGAGTGGCCTGACCTCAACCTGTCCTGTTACGTACCCAAATCCCTGTGTAAATCCCAAAGATCTTCCCTTACCAAATATTTGCGCGGAGCGATGGACGACCTATAAATGCTCTCTCATTGACTGTCTGACCCGAAGATGTTGTTTCTCATAACTACCCACGCAAAAGACTTATGCAATGTTGTCAAGGACTTCGACCAGAGTAACACGGGTGCTCAGATCGTCTGCAGGTGCAGCACCACTGCGAAATGCCGCGCCTGCTGCAATCAGTGCTGCATCATTCCACTCATCGCCTCGAAGGCCAACCTTGAGCGCTGAGCACCAGGCAATCGTCAAGTCCACCGTACCCGTGCTGGCCGAACATGGGGTTGCCATCACATCGCATTTCTACAAACGCCTCCTCGATAACCATCCCGAACTACGAAATATCTTCAACTCCGCCCATCAAAGCACAGGCGCGCAACCAGCGGCTCTGGCGCATGCGGTCTGGGCATACGCTGCCAACATCGACAACTTGGGAGCCTTGACCGCCGCTGTCACCCGTATTGGTCATAAACATGCCAGTCTTGGAATCACACCGGACCAGTATCCCATTGTCGGGGAGAATCTACTCGCTTCCATCAAGGAGGTTCTAGGAGATGCAGTCAACCAACCAGTTCTTGATGCTTGGGCAGCAGCGTACCAGCAACTCGCGGATATCTTCATCGACTTTGAACGTAACTTGTACGAACAAACCAAGCAGACACCTGGGGGGTGGATAGGGTGGCGGAAGTTCAGGGTGGCACGCAAAGTTCACGAAAGCGACGAGATCATTTCATTCTACCTCGAGCCGGTGGATGGCGGGCCACTCCCACACTTCAACCCTGGCCAGTATATCTCAGTGAGGGTGTTCGTGCCTGAGATAGGGGTATATCAGCCGCGTCAGTACAGTTTGTCGGATACGGATGATGGCAGGCACTTCCGCATTTCGGTAAAGAAGGAGTCGGCCAAAGGTCTCGCGCCGCCGGGACGGATTTCCAATGTTTTACACGAGAATCTACCCGAAGGCGCTGAGCTCGACGTCAGCAACCCTTTCGGCGACTTTACGCTCGACCTCGAAGCCAGCGGACCCGTCGTCCTCATCAGTGGTGGTGTCGGCATTACGCCTATGCTGTCCATGCTTGGGACTTTGGTTGAACACGCCCCTCAACGCTCTGTCGTCTTTATTCACGCTGCACGTAATGCCAGAGTCCATGCCGCGAAAGATTACCTGTCCCGTATCATTCAAGACAATCCGCAGGTCTCGCGTGCCGTCTTTTATGAGGAGGTTGGCGATGCCGAGAAGAAGGGCGTTGAATACGATTATGAGGGCCGCATTGAGCTCCAAGACATCAAGGATAGAGTCCTTCTTCCCGATGCAAATTACTACTTATGCGGTCCGACTCCGTTCATGCGGACTCAACAGAAGAGTCTGGAGGCTCTCGGCGTCCCTCCCGAGAGGATCCATTTCGAGATATTTGGTTCGACCGTGGGCTGACTTTGGTTGAATGGTTGACAGCGCTTGTTTCAAATCGTGTAATTATATATGAGTTTGTCATTCTACTTTTTCTGGTAGGAAATGGGCCTGTACCGCTTGGCGATCATCTGGCTAGGTACACAATGGCGACACAGTCTTGACGTCCCTTCAATCCACAGCCGGATGTTGTCATCCGATTCTCCCTGGTACATTTATATACCAGAACGGGTAAATCAAGGTGTGACCCTTCCTCATACTGAAATACTCGTCATCACCGTCGACCTACGGCGACATCCAACGTGGCCATCCTGAGAATAGGGGCCGGAGCACTGGGTGGCTCCGAGCACGTACTCGGCTGAAGCTGATTAAGGTAGCACAATACCCCCATCCTCTGTTGGCAATGCGAATGATGTCGATTACAATGATTCGATTTCACGGCGGTGCCCAGACAGTGGATGGCAAGGTCTTCAATATACGAGATTGGGGTAGCGCTACCAGGACAATAACCTCTACCCTGTATCGCATCGTCTGGAGGTGTTGCGGTCGTCGTAGTAGTAGACGAGTCAAATGCTATTGGGTCATCGAGTTGGCAGCCTGATCCAATTACGTCAGCAACACGTGCAGCCGCCAAACCTTCCTTTCTGCCCGCTGTGCTTGTGTTCCGCAGTTCAACTGCAACAACCTCAATGCGATGCCCTGCACATGCTCGTTTGTCAGACTTGATAGAGACCAGCCGCTCAGAGCCTCTGGAAATGCGCGATTTGTGCTAAGAGACAGGCTGGGCAGAAAGAGGCATGGCCTCCAGATTGGTGTTGGTCATCGGTGACCTGTTCATCCCAGATCGTGCACCGGTAAGGGATCAGTGTCGGAGTGGCCTGGTGCGGACTGTCGCTAACAAGAGTTTCAGGAGATCCCAGCAAAGGTTCGATTGCTGAAGCAACCCCTACTCAGGTTCTGACCCTCCTCTAACAAACAATCTTCAGTTCCGCAAACTCCTTGCTCCTGGAAAGATTGGACAAGTAGTATGTCTGGGCAACCTTACAGACAAAGAGACATACGACTTTCTCCGCCAAGTTGCACCTGATTTGCACATTGTCAAAGGCGACTTTGATACCGAAGCATCCAATCTCGCATTGTCAAAAGTCGTCCAACATGGAGGTCTGCGCATTGGCTTCACCCATGGTCATACCATCATTCCCCAAGGGGACGCCGATGCGTTGCTGATTGCAGCACGACAAATGGATGTCGATGTTCTGCTCTGGGGTGGTACACACAAATTTGAAGCATATGAACTGGAGGGAAAGTTCTTTGTCAATCCAGGTAGCGCCACGGGCGCATTCAGCACTAGCTGGGTAGCCGTCGATGAGGAGCCCACACCCAGCTTTTGCTTGTTGGATGTAAGTACCGGGAAATCATATTTTCATGATACCGTGGCTGACTCTCTCTAGATCCAAGGTGATGTCCTTGTGCTGTACGTCTACCAATTGAAGACGGATGCAAATGGGAACGAAAATGTCGCTGTGGAGAAAGTGTCTTTCAGGAAACCCGCACCTACCGAGGTGTAAATCCCCCCTTGAATATGTCGTGTCTGGGTGACTGGCCACCAGCGAGAATCTCGACTTGGATGATATCTGCAAGGAATTGTTGAGGTTACGGGAGACCCGGCATTGACCGACGGATCTATGTTGCTTCAGCTTCAGACTTGCCGCTACCTCCCGCCTCCGGCTTGAGAGACAGGTAGGCAGCTGCTATCAGCGGGTAGCGCATCATCGCGGCTTGGGGGTGGAGAGCGCATACAGATTAGCGAAGAAAAACCAAGCCTGGCGCCTGTACAGCACGGTTTGCACGGCGGGAGTCGTCAAAATGGGCATGTCTACGTTGCCTTCCTGAGAAAGGCTACTAGATTACGAGAGCATCCCGGGTCAACAGCATTCGATCTTGAAATAGGGTGCTTATTGCTGTCGGCCATGGCTGAGCAATGCTGGTTGCCATCAATCACATCACAAAAGCAACCCGTTTGCTACCTTCTTGTTCACCCTTGCAAAGATATTGCGACCTCAACAGTCTTGACCCATCTCAAACGTGCTTCAGGCAGATCGTCGTCCTTGTACATTGGTCTCTTTCTCTTCCTCTTCCTCCTAGTCTGCTTGACTGGCGTATCTCCCGTTCCTATGTCTGACGCAGTTCCCTGATGTCCGTCATGGCTATCAGCAACACCACTGGAAATTCGCTCGCCTGTGCTTGTAGTGACATCCCCCAGCAACTCCAGTGTGGTATCCCCGCACTCGATGTTTGGCCCATCTTCCACATCTCCCTTGGGTTGTTCCTCGAGGTCGTCTTCCTCCGGGTCCAGCTCCACGATATCGTCGACGACACTGACACTGCCGGTTCGAACCTCGACATTGCATAGGAGTTCCTTCTCCTTGTTACGAAACCATTCGCCAATGCGCAGCGCTTGCTCCATTGCCCTTCCGCTGGCTTTGACCAGAACTTCCTCCTTGGTCTTCGCTATTCTCTCATTTGCCTCGACAAGCTTGGTTGTCTTGTATTTGGATCTGATCGTGGCACCAGCTTCCTGCAGCGCCCGCTTCTCCACCAGCCGCAGCATCTTCTTGACGCGCTTGACCGCAGCAACCACCGGTGTTCGGCGCGAGACGTAGACAACCTTGGGAGATTTGGCGCCAACATGTATATCGGGGACTGAGGGGTGGTCTAGCGGCCGTCGGCGGATCGTGGCATTTGGAGGAAGCCTGTGTAGGTCATGATTCTTCTTCTCGTGCTTCAGTGCGGCGAGTTGGGCGGAGACGTTGAAAGGGGTGGAGGAAGACATTGCCGCGCTTTCACTGACGGGAAATATCGTGGATTATTCTATGATTCAACGGCGGAGTGCCATACTGTGATAAGCTTGTCGGAGAAGCAGGGCTGTGCCGCTTGAGACAGGTCGTTGGGACCGAGTCAACATGTTGCGGACTTGGTGGCTATAAAGAGGCATACGAGAACTTCCGAAGTTGGCTTTTGGTCCACACTAGAGGTTCCGTTACGGCGGAGCATAGTTCTCCCCTGTTCATGGATATCATATCGCCGCGATCAAGACTTTAAATGTATGAAAGGCACCCAAAAGGTATCATATTCCCAGCCTCTAGGCACTCATCACACACGCCTGGACTGTACGAGTACCTACTTGTTGCCTCCCAACCATTATCCTCATCACGTACCCCTAAAAAACAGTCGTCATGCGGGTATTTCATACATTCATCAGGCAGGAAGAGCCAGATCCAGGTCTAGCCTGATTCCTTATGGCAGTCCCTGCTTCAAGACCTTCTCTCACGCTGCTCAGCAGCTGGACTTCAAGAAAGGACACCAAGCGTGTAGTGTGTCATCAATCATGTCTGGTAGGACTCTGCTGCAGGAGGAGGCTTTCAACTTATGGGTTTGTCGTCGGAAAGCATTCCACCTGCGGCGATATTGTTTCGAGTGATCGGGGTCATTCCTTATGGCTGACATATATCGTGTCTTCTTCGCATAGTGTGTGGAGAGTTGACTGTCGACTCCGATACGGTGGTGGCGGCCGCGTGGGCCTGGTACTTTCGTCTTTCGAAATGCTGGATCGCTTCTCATCTCCCACTTCCTCAGATGGATGATGATGATATTTTGTCTCCCTCATATGATGCTGCTGGCCTCCGCAAGGGCACGGCACTTCTCTCTCTCAAAAAGCAACATCGTCCTCGGCGTTCTATCCCGCCGTTGCACAGGCAGTTGCCGGCTCTCGCCATCATCGATCAAGCAGACAAATCGCCTGTCCAATGTTAGCACGATACTCTTACGCTCTGCGCGGAGTATCACTGACCACCCCGTGCGACTCTTTCAGTCGAGAATTCTTGCGAAGCTGCTTGCTGACGAACTTGGAGAGTGTTTCTCCACACTCCTCCGGGTACGTCCTGTTGTACAGTCTCAAGTCCTCTTCGGGGCTGAAATCAACTTCATCCACATATGTGAACGTCCAGCCATCGTTCCCTGCCCGGGCATGAAAGCCCCAGTCGCAGAACACTATCTTCCGTTGTCTGAGGGTTTGCGAGCACTGCGGCCGATCGACCTTTGATGATTGGCGCTTGAAGAACATCTTTTGATATGCTTACGAAGGCACTCTTCATAATAGTAGGAAAGAGGTGGACGAGGAGCTAGTAATAATGTCGTGGTCGATGAAGTCGAGATGTCTAAATTCTGGTTTCTTCAGACTTGGTCATTGCGTCAAGAGCCTCAGGTCGGTGCATACGACTCTTTATCTAGACCCTTTGCTAACCACAAGCGATCAGGACATCGAATGAAAAAGAGTCCACCGAAGCGATCAAGGAAGTGCATTCTGTAATTGGTTGCACCAGCTTCCCAAACCATCAACAGCCTTGCTACTTCGACTAGGGCAACGTTGGAATTGGGGTCAAAGCGTCGTTTGACATGAGTGCACGGACTTGCCTAAGTACAGTGCACGATGCTTTGATCGATTTGACCTCGTTAGAATCATTCCGGATTTGCTGAAAGTGTTTGTCAGGGCCTCCGGAGAGTCCTCCCCGTCTTTCTGGTTCGTTGACGTCTTCCTACGGAACCAATAGTGTTCACGCTCAGTCCATCAGCGTCGTGCAAGACGCCACTTACGCGCTGATAAGGTGAACAGTTGCCGAGGCCCACTGCATACAATGTTGCGCGTCTCGAGCATCAATTATGCCCGTATCTTGATTTGGCCTTCAAATGGGAAACACGTAAGCTGAAGACTCTTGCCAGCTTCAACACGTCGATGATGGTCGAGTCCATGCGGTAATTCTGACGGCCCTGTCCTAGGTACGGTAATTTGTCCCATTATCCAGCCAGCCACCGAGCGAGAATCTGTCAATAATATCATGCGAAACTGCACGATTCTTGATTGCAGCTGAGAAGAAACGCCGGCTCTTTACCTGCCTGATGACTATGTTCCACCTTCTTCTGGTCTAAGGACCGAGATTTCACCAAGATCCTCTTGGATATCTCAGACCCGAAGGATTCAATTCCGAGCCTCATACTACAAGTCTTTGGCGGTCATTATGCTCGCCGATTCTAATCGCACATTGCTCGAAGGCCCTGGAGAGGGTCAATGTGCAACTGATGGGCGCCTCTGACGACGAGGCACGGGAGGGATCATGAGAATGACGTGGGGCGGTTTACACAAGGTGTGTCCCGGCGACGGCCATCCAAAGCATGTTCAGACGATTGTCTCACCCTTCTAGCCTACACCTATCTTCACCTCAGAGTGTCCGTCCAGATGGGAACCGCTGGGACTACCACGGTAAACGAAAGCCCAATGCTTCAAAAGGGTGGCAGGCTATATGGTATGGACATTCATCAAGCGTATAACACCACGATGATGATGCTGGTATCGTTCAATGCGAAAGTCGCCCATTGCAAAGGATCAACAGCCAAACAATACGTACATGCATACATGACCGCAGCGCCTCTGTTCCCGCCGAACAGGCCCCCTTTACTCTGACTTGGTCAACACTCCCACGATATGCATCAACGGACCGAAATCATCGACGTCTTCCAGTTGAACCTTGGCCCAGCCACCGTCCTTCCCCTTGGTAGCCTTGGACAACGTGTCCCGAGTATTGCGCGTCAACTCGCACCCACCCATCAAGTGCTTCCAGCCCATGGCCATATAGAGCTCCTGCGCGAAGCGGGCGAGCATACTCTTGGTGTTTAGGACATGCTCACACAGCACAAACCGCCCGCCAGGCTTGAGCAGACTGTACAAGTCAACAATCGTGGCCACCTGATCGGGCACACCGCAAAGGACACGGACACAAGTGATTTCGTCAAAGAGCTGCAAATCCTGGGCCGAGACCTGATCTGCGCCAGACTTGATCAAGCCCTGCTTCACCAATGCCGGGACGATTGAGTCCAGGTCCGCCGTGCATGCAAGGACATGATATTTATCGCCCAGGCCCGCTTTGCTCGCGGCGGCCTTCAAATTCTCATGCATGCTGACGCCCGGCTCGACCCCGTATATGGCCACAATGCCTTCCCGATCACTGAAACGGTGAACCTGATCTCCTGAACCAGGACCGACGTCAAGAATCATTCCTCTGCTCTGTGCCAGCAGAGGCGGGAGTGCTGGTGGCGTCTCTGCTGCAAATACCGGTCCGAATCGCTGCCACAGTCCTGCGAACGCTTTCTCCTTGTACGCTGCAAAATCGGTGAACGGGAGTGCCGGGTTCATGAGAAACGTGAGGACGAAATCTATATGTGTCGATGACAAAATGTAAGTCCCGACTAGATAAGAGCCATATTATGCATATGACATGATGGCCGAAACGTCAAAGGTCACCATTCTCTGCAAAATTGCCATGAACTAGTCCTGGGGGAGCATCACCGTTGCTTCAGGTACGTTCATCGCTGCTTTGCTTTCGGCACAAGATTCACAGTACAATGCTCGTCAGGGGTGATGGTGGTACAGTATGATACTTACAGAACAGGCTGCCCAAGAACAGAGGCAGCGGCATTACAAAAGCCTTGAGATATTCGAAGATGTTTGGTGTCATTGTGTCTGGACCGCCCTGGCGAAAATTGTGTGCTTTCAGACTGAACCCTCTTCTGTGCTTGGTACTCGACTCTCCTTTAAGAGGTAAGCAATTGTTGTCTGTGAGGCGGTGTTGTCTGCTGTGGCTATGAACCAAGCAACGGCGCTGTCAAGATCAGCTGGACATATGCGTCCTATATGTATGGTGGATGTAGTTTCTGGACATCCCATCAAGGTTCGTCTGGAAATATAGTCAATCCGAAACACGAAAGGCGGTCACCGGCGGTTCTCCAATACTAAGTACCTGGCATCAGGGCGACGCACTCGGCGCGTTTCCTACTGGTGCTGTATTTCTCAGCTGAGGTGAGATAAGAAAAGGCTCCGAAGAGAAGTCTCCAAGGTAAAGTCTCCGTCTTGGCTTCCAAGTCTGCCACTGCAGGTTTCCTCGTATTTTGGACTCAGCCGCAGAGTGACATGTACTAGTAGGAGGAGGAGGAGGGGTTAGGGCAGGCTTGTTTCTCGTATTCCAGCCCGCCATTGACGTAAGGGCTTGCGGTTTCATTCTTTCGTGTCACGCAGTGTTTTCCAAGATTGGCTGCTACTGTGACAGAGCCAAGAAAGATGAAATGAAATGTAAGAGAAATGTGATAGAAGCATGTGGTAGTTCATGTGAGCCAGCATGAGTTAGCTATATGGTTCCGAGTGCGGTGTTTGCGCTGCTGGCGCGTCTGTTTCCCCGTGAGGATGAAAAGGTGGCCCGGGCGTTGACAAGGCTGCGCGAAGTTAGGGGTGACCCTTGACAAAAGCGGAAACGGTCTTCAATCTTTCGAAAAGATCCTTCAATCCTTTCACATCCTGCAGCTGGGCGTCTACGATATATAGAGAGAATATATAGAGTGAGAGCTTAGCGCACTGTTGGTGCCTGTGGTTTGTGAGGCCCTAACGCGTCGGCTGAAGACAACGTTCTGCCATGTCATCTCATAGTATTTGGCTTTTGACCTAACTCATCTCTACATCCCCATCCTCGTGTCCGTTCGTCTCCTCCACGACCTCAAACTCTTCATCAAGGTCGTCTTCTTCTTCGTCTTCCTCGTCTTCCCACGCATCGTCATCGGCCATCTGGTCCTCGATCCCCAGGATCTTGTTCAGCTGCTGCACAAGCTCGAGGGCGTGGTCGCGCAACCGCTCATCCTCGTACTGCTGCACGCGGTACAGTCGGAGACAGTTATCCAACCACGTCTTGGCGGTCTCTTGGCTTTTCAACTGCGCTTCAGGCTCGACCTCTGGCTTTTGCGACATGAGCACATGACACCATCCGCCGAGATACCAGCATTCGACACTCTGGTCGTCCTCGCGGATGAGACCTTCCAAGACACCAAACGCCTCGGCCTCTTGCTCGACTTCCATGAGCAGCCGGCTCAGACTGACACGAGTAGCAAAGTCTGGCCGTCGTGGATCGCTGTCGACTATTTCTTGCGGAATATCTTTCCAGATCTCCATGCTCCGTCTCAGGGCCTGGCGTGCATCGTCGACTCTGGTCTGACTTATTCTCACGCTCGCTAGGGTCTGCAGAACACCGGCGCTCAACCCCTCAGGGCAGACTGCCACGGCTTCGGTGACGAAAGCCTCGCACCGTTGCTCGGCATCTTCTTCCCAGCTTAGATCCGTCATGTAGACCTCCGCCATGGCGCATAGGGCGTTGGCTAGTTTCGCCCTCTTCTCCTCCAGTATCTTGACGGTATGCTCGAAGTTCTTAGCCTCGTCATCCTCCAACACTTCAATCTCATTGCGCAGAACTTCTGTAGCCTTTTCAAAATGCGCTATACTCTCGTGCCCGCCATCTTCACACAGCTGTGCTAGCTCGAGCCACGGTTCTGCACTCACTAGCGCACCGTCCGGGTCGATTTGTGTTACTCGTGTAAAGCTCTTTCTGGCAGCATCCACGTCGCCCAGGGCAAGTTGGATCTCCGCTCCGAGTGTCAGTGCAGTCGGGAGTGTAGGTTTTCCCTCGGCCGCAAGTTGCAGAAGGGCATCAATGTCGGTGTCAGTTCCATTGGCGGTGGTTTTTCGCTCGGCTTCGAGTCTCCGCAGAGCTTCTTCAGCGAGTGGCAGCGCGAGTTCGGGTTGAGACTGTTCAAGCAGTTCGGCGGCTTCGGTCAGGAGATCTTCAACGGGCCGCTGGGATGACTTTAAAGGGTTGGACTTGATGAGGGGAGTAGTAGTCGAATGGAGGATGTCTTTTTGTTTCGAACTTGCAGGGGATTTCGTCTTGGTCTTGGCCATTGCGTCTGGGAGTGCGATATCGCGAGATTAATTTCCACTTCGCTCGCCTGTGCTGTCCGGATGCTGTACTATTGTGTAAGTATCCTCGAACCCTACGGCAGGATGAGGGTTTACAGTACACAGTACAACAACCAGAGGGACAAAATTTTGGTCCATAGTTTGACCGGAGATGTGGAGAGGGAAGGTTTGCCGAGTCCAGGGCTCGATCTAGTCACGTGCTGCTACGGATATCATCGCCGGCCAATCGGTCACTGATAAGGCTTTCGATGCTTTATATAGCAACAGGCTTCTGTAATTCGCTATGGCAATCATGAATGACAAGCATCGCACTTGCATCTTCTACCCGGCCCATGATCTGCCTTGGCTTTGCAAACTCGGATCAGGACTTTTTTGCAGCCTCCCTTGGTGTTAAGCTGAAACCCTTCGGCCTCCCATTTTGAGACACTCTGAACCTGATATGCAGTGGTGATATGCAGAAGTTGGTTGGGCGGGTTGCCCTGATTTGGTGGATCTTTTGTCCCGCCAGGAATCAAGCCGTTCCAAGGTTGTGACTTCATATTTACACATGCATCATGAAACTCTGCAAACATCATAATTCATAATTCGTGTCTTCCCGGTGGCCGCTTCCGAGGCCCCTGACACTTACACTTTATGCCCTGGTCGGTGCCTGGCAGTTTCAGGTGATACGATGCCGGTGCGAGACCTGCTTCCAAACACCTGCAGAGCAATATGACGTCAAATTGAACTGCACTGTGATAGCCGTCTTACGGTATTCGCCTCTTCCCTTGATCCTACAGTGACTATAAGGAATCCGTGTTGCCAACGATGTATTGACGAGCCTCAAAGAAACCCTCCAATCCGATCACCGACGACGTCTCTTCCCTCCAGCCCCAAGATGGCGCCGGCAAACAATCTTCTGGCCACTTTCCGTGAGAAACTCTACCGGCACAAGCCAGAGTTGGGCCTCGCATCGAGCCGTGACCGCGATCCAGTCCGGGGAGGCTCAGAAGATGATATTGCCCGTCGCATTGAAGATCAAGAGAGTGGGTGGTCGTCAAGTGAGGAGAAGTCGGATACGGAATCTTCCAATACATCGCAATCTGATCTAGGCGCCAAAAGTCTGGATGAGTTTCTCGACAACGACGACCCGGAGGAACTCAAGCGTCACTATGGCATGTTACCTCTGATGCAGTCTCAGGACGAGTCCGCGGAGAACGGAGAGCCAGTGGACTGGACCGCTCTGGTGGACGTCAGTCCCGACATGATTGGGAGAGAGATCACTTTTCGTGCCCGGATCCATATCGTCAGACATATGAGCGCGAAGCTAGCCTTCATCGTCTTTCGGGAGCAGACTACCACCGTACAAGGCGTGCTCAGCGTCACCGAAGGCCAGATTTCGGAAAATATGGTGCGGTGGGCACAGCACGTACGATCCGGCACGATTGCCGTTGTCAAGGCTAGGGTCAAGGAGCCCGAACAGACAGTCAAATCCACGAGCGCGCATCATGTTGAGCTCGAGATCTTGGAAATGCACCTCGTCTCGGCGAGGACGAAGCCCATCCCTTTCAGTGTCTATGAAGCCGAGGCAGCAACGGACGGTCACTCTATTGCGGATCGGGTGCGTCTGGCCAACCGCATCCTTGATCTGCGAACTCCAACCTCGCAGGCTATCTTCAGAATTCAGTCGAGCGTGTGTCGGGCATTTCGAAGTCACCTAGAAGACCGTGGATTCTTGGAGATCCATACTCCGAAATTGCAAGGCGGTGCTACTGAAGGCGGCGCAGATGTCTTTCAAGTCAACTATTTTGGTCGGCCGGCTTTCCTGGCTCAGAGTCCTCAGTTGGCGAAGCAGATGTGCGTATCGGCGGATTTTGGTCGAGTTTATGAAATTGGTCCCGTCTTTCGAGCTGGTATGTATTCACTCATGTTGTCTCTGGCCTAGCTAACCCTTACGCAGAGAATTCCAATACTCCACGCCACATGACAGAATACACCGGCCTAGATTTAGAGATGGCGATTAACAGACACTATCATGAAACAATGTGGCTGATAGATGGATGTTTGAAGGAAATCTTCAAAACTATCTACGCGCGGCATCGGAATGACCTAGAAACCTTACGGCACCACTTTCCCCATGAAGATCTGGTATGGCTTGACAGGACTCCCCGGCTGACGTTTGCTGAAGGTGCACGACTGTTGAATGAGTCTGGCTGGACCAACGAGGATGGTAGTCAGCAGTCAGAGTACGAGGATCTGGCGACGCGGGCTGAGAGAAGACTGGGCGAACTGGTCAAAGAAAAGTATCACACAGATTACTACATCTTGGACAAGTTCCCAGCAGATGCCCGGCCATTCTACACCATGCCTGATCCGAAGAACGACAAGGTCACCAACTCCTTCGACTTCTTTGTCCGTGGCCAGGAAATCCTGTCTGGAGGACAGCGCATTCATGATTATGCGCTGTTAAAAGAGCGAATGGAGGCTTCGGGCATGGATCCCTCCACCTTGAAAGAATATCTGGAAGCTTTTGAATGGGTGGCACCTCCTCATGCAGGCGCTGGCATCGGCCTCGAAAGACTGGTCTCACTGCTCCTTGACCTCGGAAACCTGCGCTACGCAACACTGTTCCCTCGTGACCCCAAGAGTTTCCCTGCGCAAAAGGACAACCATCTTCGCCATCCAGAAGACAATACCCTGCAAAGACCCAAAGGTCGTCTGCAACCATTGGAGAATCTGATAGCAAACTATGGTGATGCCACAAACACTTCTTGGATGGACGACAGGTTTCAGGTATGGAGAGACGACAAGACTGGTGCCGCAGTTGCCTACGTGCCAATACGCAACCGAGCCATTTGCGCCGGTAATCCGCTATGTGACCCAAGGCAACTCGAAGATGTTATCACCGCTTTCCTTCAATGGCTTCGTCGGGAGACTAAGCTCAAGCCGCTCTTTATCTTGGTGGGCAAAGATGTCGAGGAAGTTCTCGGTAGCAAGCTTGGATGGAAAGGCTTCACCAACGTTGCAGAACAACGCGTCAACCTAGCAATCGACGAACACATCAATGTTGACAGCGATGTCGCACGTAAGATCAGGCACGCCAAGAAAGAAGGCATCGATGTTATCGACTGTGGCAGTTCGGTCCCCGAAAATCTGCGGCAGAAAATCGAAGAACGGATCAAGGAGTGGCAACACAGCCGTGAGGGAGCTCAGGTCCATCTGAGCGAAATCACCCCTTTCCGAGACAGCGTCCACCGGCAGTACTTCGTCGCCCAGGATGGACAGGGTAAGATCCACTCTCTAGTGGTTCTGGCACAGCTCGCTCTACGACATGGAGTGCAGGTGAAATGGGCCTTGGATTTCCCCGGTGCGATCAACGGCTCCATCGAGTATACTGTGCAGACAGCCCTCAAGGCGGCCGCGCAGGCAGGTTACAAGACATGCACATTCGGCGCCGGGGCTACGGCGAAATTGACTACCGGGCATAACATGGGTAATGCGAGGTCGGCCGCACTGAACTCGCTTTATCAAACTCTGGCGGCCAAGTTCCGGCTTGAGCAGAAGACTGGATTCCGCGCCAAATTCAACAGTATGGACGATCCGATCTATCTGTGTTACCCGCCGAAAGGACTAGGCCCGAGGGGAGCTCGTGCGATCGTTGAGTTCTTCCAGTCTGAAGGGCCGGATGGGGCATGAGTAAGCCGGCTGGCAGCTGCTCACTCGTGGCAGGCTTGACTTCAACACTTGAGCAACAATGGAGCAAAGGAGCATAGCAAAGGAGCATAGTAAAAGAGCAGAGCAAAGCGGTCGATGCATAATAAAGTGCCAGGTACATAACCTAGACACCAGCGATAATAAACCTGGATACGGTCTTCATGTGGCATGAAATACGACAGGTACCTCTCTACAGGTAGATGGGTATTCACGATTTGTTTTGGCAATCCAATACTCCGTGAAGTTTGTTATTTCATTATTCATACAGTAGTAAATTCATGCAGAAGGCGAAGGTACCTTACAGTCTGACGGCCATACTACCCGTCCACAGATGCCTCTCTTCCTCGCATTCTTTCCGTGTGTCCAACTCATGTTCCCTGCTGTCATGACTGTCCTAGAATGCATCACCTGCGCAATATGTATTTAGGTTCCCGATCTGTCCAGCCCATGGCCATGACTTTGACGTATATATCAGAGACCAGAGTATCTGTGTTCCTAGTCTGTTGCCCTCACCCTGTGGAGTGACAAGTGCATAGGAGTGGGAAATACCGAATCGATAGAGTGTAGGCTGCTTCAATGCACAGGGGCTCACATCAATCGTGAGAGTGTGTGTAATTCGAATATAATTGTATTAGTCGGCTTTTGTCGCGACATGCGGGCTCGCAAGACCAGTTTATCTGTAGAGAACCAGCAAGGCTTCAGGACACACTGGTCAAGTCTATGCTCGAGTCTGGGTGTGAGGCCAATATAGACAAGACGTGGACCAAAACTTTGTAGGAAACACACCTTTAGACTCGAGCATGCACCAATGTATGGCACCAGTAACTTGAGGGGTTGACAAAGCTCTGTCTCGAAGTGACTGATGTCGATCTGAGGAGCTTAGAATGTGTTTTTGCCCCGGTAACGTTGTCGACGATGGCTTGCTATAAGGCCGTGTGAGCCTATTGGCGATCCTCGAGGCTGCATCATGACAGCACCGCTGACGGTAGGAGGTGCCAGTGCCGATGCGAGGGAAAGCGCCAATGGCTTCAGAGTTTACAGCTTCAGTTAGACTGTGTTGGCCAGTCACTGTAGGGTGACGAAAAGTGTCTCGTCTAAGCGGTCTTCGATATCGTGCCGTTCACTCCTATTCGGCCCCTTCAATGACCGTCAGGTTAGATGAGCTTCGTAGCTCGCATAGCCGTTTTCAGATGGCCTTCGAGACAAGGACGGTACCAGCTTGAGAAGGATGGACATTGATGGCCACACATCTGCGAGCAGGTACTGATGTCAGAGAGGTGGGTTGACGCGGTGGTAGGGATGGATTGGTATCTTCCTTTCCACAGCTTACTGTTTGCAAGCGCATGATCCGTAACTGAGAAGATGGTGCACCGACTTGTTCCCAGGTCCAGACTGTGATATGATGTGCGACTGTCTTCAATCTTCCTGCCATGCACTCTTTTTCACCACATCTTGCGATCTGCTGCCACCTATGCCAACCTTGACCTTTGACCAGTCATGTTGCAAGGAAGTATCTCGCTCATTGGCATCTTGCCTTGCGCTTTCGAGATAGAATCGACCGCCTTCGTAGCATCCTAAATAAAGACCACTACCGAGTGACGTCCAACAAGCGCGGAGCAGAGCACCTCGAAACAAGCCGCGAATACCTTCTGTGGCGAGAATCTCTCGAGCCACAGTGAGTCCACTCTTGCCTGTGCCTCGTATGCCGTGTAGCAGCCAATTTGAAGATTTCGACTTAGGGTCCGGTTTTGGCCCATCGTCCCCGGATCCAGCAGCCAGCATGATTCTAGTTTTGACGACATCAATGGGCGTTGTGACCCATGCTGCACCACTACCGGCAATACCGGCGCTCAAGGCGGTGATGCGTGCGCGTTCGAAGATCCCATCCACCGGTTCATCACCCTTTTTCGATTGTCGTCTCCTGATAAAGTAGTTCTTCAACGATTCGAACGCTGGGAATTGTAGTGCGGTGAAAGGAAGATTTCTAGCTGCCAAAGCAGTGTAACCTCTCCACAGCCTTGAAGGATGTTTCTTGAAATGCCTGAGGACTTGAAGAGACGTAGACCCCCGTGTTCCGGCGCCTAGCATTTGCGCATTCTGCTTCAAGACTTCCGCCGGAGTCAGGATGGCGCAGCTAACCAGCTCGGCCGTACCGCTCGCAACAGCATGTATGGCGGGTTGAGGGAGATAGATGGAAGAGTTTGGCGGTATCCAGTCCTTGAGACCAAATTTCAAGGCTTCGTAGGTGGTGAAGAATGCGCCTGAGGAGGGAATCGTGATGAGGATGATCGAGCCAACGCCATGGTACAATCCACGGAACAAAGACCGGTTTATCGTGCCATTGGAGCTTTTGTACAGCTTTTGATAGTCCTGCGACTGGATGCGTGTCTTGAGAGTGTCGAGAGGGTATACGAGCAAATCAACCGAGAAGGCAGCAAATGCACCAGCCTGCGGAAGTGTCAGCAAGCATTCTCAAAGATGCAGATGCTGTGGGCAGTACTCACAAACCAAATATCTAGATTAGTATTGGACGCCATAGAAGGCCAGACAGGCCCGAAAGGCACCACGAGAAAAAGCAAGCAGTATTGGAAGATCTATATGGTGGCTAAAGACATTAGACGGTGGTTGACGAAATGTCAATGACACCGATGACAAGATATACTTTTTTTTGATATCATGTATGACATACTGCCACTACGTAGATATAATGTGTTTTAAAACCCCACCGGAGTCGGATGTACTCTTAATCCTGCAATGTCAACTCCTGTGCATATTTTCAGTTAATCAATGATATAGGTGGCCGGCAGATCGATTCAACGCGGCCGCTTTTATTACTGTGCACTTTGTATCGTCTCAAAAGCCGGGTCTCCACGGTTCGCTGCAGTATCAAATTATCACTGGAGAGGACCGGCAAACTTCATGTCCAACGACAAATGTCCCAGCTTGACTCCGACAAATCGACGAATAATGTAGGAACATAGAGAAGAATACCCAGTCATTTAACAAACAGCTTCCTCAAAGATAACACATTGCTCCCTTATTCTACGTGCAGCATCTCCTGCTACCCGACATACTAGTAAGGCTCTAACTGCAATCACGTGCCTCGGCAAACCTTCCTCTTAATCTTTGTCGCGGTCCGCAAAATTGTCCCTCACGCCCACAAAGAAGAGAGACTGCGACGATGTTCAAGGACTGAGGAAGTCAACTATCAACAGCCGCAACTCGAACCTCACCGGTGAATAGGACAAGGACGCTGCACCGGACTTCAAAACCATTAGATAGTCAGCCATGGCTACCGCCGCTCCCATCATCGAGTATGTTCTGTGTTTCACCGAGAGAATCCACAACTTTACTTACCAATGTCGCAGGAAAGATGCTCCCCTCAAGGCGGTCCAGCTGGAGGCGCTGGTAAGTTCTGCACAATTGGGACCGTTGGAACGTCCTTCTGATATTCAATAGGTCGTCATGAAAGTCATTAAGCATTGTGCAACCCGTTTCCCGACTACCGCAACCGGCAGTCTCGTTGGCATGGACGTCAACGGCACACTCGAAATTACCAACTCGTTCCCTTTTCCTGTCGTCGATCTACCTCCGGAGGCGCAATATGAGCAGCAGCACTTTAACAGTGCGGCGGCGGCTCCTAGAGCAAAATCAAACACCGCATACCAGACTGAGATGATCAGAATGTTGCGCGAGGTCAACGTGGACGCCAACAATGTCGGTTGGTACACGAGCGCCAATTTGGGCAATTTCGTCAACGCAAACTTCATCGAGAACCAGTACCACTACCAGAAGGAGTTGAATGAAAGAACTGTTGCGCTCGTCCATGATGTCAGCCGTAGCTCTCAGGGGATCCTGAGCATCAAAGCGTTCAGGCTTTCTCCTCAATTCATGTCCGCTTACAAGGAAAATAAATTCACCACCGAGAAGTATGAAGAACCAGTTGAGTTACTTGGACAATTGCTAATACTCAGCCAGCCTTCTCAAGTCCGGTCTCAAATACACTGACATCCTGGTCGAAATCCCAATCGTTATTCACAACTCTCATCTGGTCAACACCTTCCTTCACCAAGTGCCGCGCCTGCTCGCCTCGGGGGTTATGAAGCCGCCTACGTCCGTCGATGAAATCGAGAACAACCCAGCGGTGAAGAACGATACCCTTGCTCCCAGTTTCGAATCATTGTCCATCAACGTCGACCCTTATCTTTCCCAGACCGCCGACAATCTTCTTGACTCGATTGAGACTCACCACGTTGAGTCCAACAACTTCTCTTACTACCAGCGAGCTTTGGCTAGGGAGCAGGCGAAGATTCAGCAATGGCAAGCGAAACGAAAGGCCGAGAATGCGGCTCGTGCACTTTCCAAACAGCCCCCATTGCCGGAGGATGAGTGGCAGAAGCTCTTCAAGTTGCCGACGGAACCGAGTCGATTGGAGAGCATGCTCAACAGTCGGCAAGTAGAACAGTATGCACGACAAGTTGATGGCTTCGTCGCCTCCACGTCGGGTAAGATGTTCTCCGTTCGTGGCAATCTTCTTCCCAACGAGGGAAAGGAGGAATGAAGTGATCAGGTCACTGCGGATTGAGATGAGATCACACGACGAAGAATCCAACAAACAAGGTCCCCCCAAAACTAGCGAAAATGCGTCCGGTAAAGCAATGAGGCGGACTAACTGCTGTACCGTGCTCACTGACATTTAATGAGCTTGAGATGATGACCTGTACCCAAAATTAGCATAGCATAGCAAAGGGCCGGGCGTTTTGGCGTTGTTGCTGAGCCTTCCCGAAAGGAAGAGAGGCATGCTTGGTATGGGTTCTGGAAGGGTCCTGCTGAGCTTCAAAAGTTGGGTACAGGAGCCTTCTTGGGGATAAAAGCGATAGAAGAAGCGACTCGACCTCGGACGCGGTGTGGAAGCCGCCGTTTCGAAAGTGCGGAAACTGTGTGACTGTGGCTATCTTCGTGATCATAGACATGAGGTTCAAAAATGGATGGCGAGGCACGCCAACTTACATCCCCATCGTCTTGTGGACAGTACTTTCAATGACATACTTATGGTCAATCTCTCCTCTCATCTTTCGGTTTTCAGTGTTAGCAGTGATCTTCGTGCGTGTCAATCCGTCTCATTCTGTACCGGCGACTCGGACGCTGCCAGGGGTATTCTGCTGCTCTGATTTGTTCATCTTCCGACGACTTGACCCGAAATCCTGGTTCATATCAGTATCTGTTCCCTTCATGTTTGCCGGTCCAGCCTCGTCACGGCTTTCCTGCGCCGACGTTTCTTTAGGTGTTCTGCCTTCTTCCAACCCAGCTCGATGGTTGGTACTTGCTGCTAGCGCCAGGGCCATCCCCGTTTCGCTCGACGGTGAATCGTAACCGTGGCACAGACAAATCCAGATAAGGAGCCTAAGACCCTGAGGACCTCAAGGTGCGTAGACTGGAGACTGAAGAGGCCGGCCCGGGCCACGCCAGCAGACGAGGAAGAGCTTGTTTGGACCGATTAAGTGTGCTGTGTCAGACACCGCAATGGGGTACTGGTGTAGGTGTTGTATTCGGGGATGAGGACCTAGGTATGTGGAGAAAAGGAGGAAGTTCGGTGCCATGCCGACTGGCTGAGCTCGGCGCCGCGCAAATCAAAAACGTCGCGGCCTGATGGCCTATAGAGCGAAGAGGACCGGTAAGTGAAGCTGGAAGCGTAGACAGACAATGTAAAGGTCAGCGGAAACAATCACAGTTGACGAGAAGAACAAGAGTAGAGGAGAGGTCAGCTGAGTGATGGCGCACCCTGTGTGCAGCATGTTCATGGCCAGATTTCTGTAATACTGGCGACTGCAGCTCTAGACATCACGGTTCGTAAGAGAGGAGCACTGTGGGCAAGAAGATTGGTGTTTCCTGTTAGCAAGAGATGAAGTATGGTGGGTGTGAGTGTGAGCTTCAGGAAGTAAGATACATCGCTCAAGGTACTCAGAAGGGAGTAGTAGGTACCTACCTACGTATACAAGGTGACCTGGCTGCTTCTGGAGGTGACGGGCGCCCAACACGCCTTGATCTGGAGGTCGAGTCAAGGCAATTGTGGGCTCACTTGGGCATTGTACCTCTTTAGAGGCCCTGACAAATGTCCCTAAGGAGGAAAGAGGGCCATTGCTTGCTTGCTTGCGGCTTGCCAAAATCCAACTGTGACACTTTGTTGGCCTGCACTGGTTTAATCCTGCAAGCCTCCCAAAGTAGCCTGCCATCATGCCCTTGAAGCCAATGATTGATCTTTCAACCATAGTATTCTGGGGAAGAATATGTTCAGAATTGCTGTATGTACTGTCAAAATATAGTCAAAATCGCCTCCTTGCCCAGAGCTCACCAACAGGGCTGTGGCACCTGCGTCCAACACCGTAGATACTCTCCATGCTCTTCGTCCAGATCATACGCAGCGGCACAACATCTGGTTCAGGCTCCGATTCCAGCCCAGGCTCCGGCTCAGGAAAGCCAGTGGCCCTTTGTCACTGCCCCGTTGACTGTTGGGCATTGGACTCACAAAAATCGCCACTGCCTGCTGCAACAACCATGTCTATCGTAAATTCGTCAAAGTGTATTTTCAATACCAGTGGGCTTTGCATGCCAACCATGCTTGAGCCGCAGAAGCGCCGGACAATGTCGACTGCACTTCGCTGTCCGCTGTTCAGGGAGGCGTGGGTGGTTGCAGAGGCTCAACAGGTTGTCCAGACCTCGCCACCACGACTGATCTGCATTTGAGCGCACGAGATATAGAGGGTGACTCTTACCGGCCCCACCCAGAAAAACCGGAGTACCAAGTCACCGTCGACCCTTTGTCCCGACCCAAACTCTGTTCTCCTCTCATGAACAGCTGAGCATTAGGGAAACCATTAGTTCCAATTGCGGGCCTCTGCAGTCTGGTCTGCGTCTCTTGCTCTCCGTTCTGCTTCGGAGCCCGAACTGAGCAATTGCGTTTGGGTCTGCTTCTTCTGACTGGACAATTGGGCGGAGAGTTTCCCTCCAGCTCTGTTCGCTCTGGCCGCTCGTTCCTAAATAGAAAACGGTCAGTGGATTGCTGCCGTAACTTTTCAATGTCACACAAAGGATAGTGCCATGTAAAGCTTTGGAAACATCCCACCAAATCCATATACACTGTCCGGTGCATGGATGTAATGGCTAAACACCCCGGCAATTGAACCAGATGAAATGGGATCGTCCGGGCTCACCTCTGCGGCTCTTGCTGCGGCGCTTCTAGCATCGTCAGCACTCGAGGAACTCTCCGGTGCTCCTCCCAGGGTCCGACCAGGAGTGCTGGTCGTCAGTTTCTGAGGCAGGGGTGCCGTTGCAGGTTTGTTCTGCCCTTGTGGACCTGGGCTACTCGTGGCTAGTGTTCTTCCGGGGGTGGAGAAGTTATCTGGTTTGTTCGCTGACTTAGAACAGATGTTTCCCATGATGATCGAGTGGAGGCCTCTTCAGTGAGGAGAGCTTGGTTGGGCGAATGAGTGCAGGCCAGAGAGCGGTAGCCAGGAGATAATCGTCGCGACTATTAAGCAGTTATGCTGCCCGCATCAGCATAATGCAATTTTAGTACAATGACTTTGAGACGCGATGCAATGTCTTGTAGAAAGAGGAAGCGGAAACGAGGTGGTCGGAGGTTGCTTGGCGATTCGTGGCTGAGCAGGATGTGGTAATTTACCTCGGTGACCGTCACACAAAGTATATGTTTCAAATGACACACCGTTAAGCGTGTCGGCACGTGGGGAACATTGCGTTATGGCCGTTTATTGCTGTCAACGCAAGGCTGCAGGCAGCCTCGTCTGGACGCACTTAATTCCAACGTCACTTGCAAAACAACACGCTCGCTCTCTCCTTTCTAGACGCGTCCATGCCGTATAATGGCGTCCTCAATGCTATCGAAACCAGGTAAGTGGGAGTTGCTGCAATGTCAGACGCAAATATTGTTCTGTCGCTTTTCATTCCATGTATTCATTCCATTAGCTTCGTTGATCCTTTTGGATGGGGGTGTGGTGGATGTTTACTATGCCAATGTTTCCGCTCTCACCACGCGCTCACAATGAACCTTACTTTATGGGACCTTGACCCTGCCGTGCAACTGCTACCCCATTCCCCGTGCGGTCGTACCACAGTTCAGACCCCCCGTCTCTACGAGCTGAAAGGGTCGACCGCATCGATCGAGGTGGGCCAGATTGTCCTCTTGGCCAATTGGAGAACTATGGCACGACACCTGACCCTGGAGGCCGACATGATGTTGAGGCTCAAATTTCAGTACATGGACTTGTCGATCCCCTGTCTCATGAGCAGCTTCCTTGACCGGCACCCCCTTCATTACGCTCGACCCTCTACAGCCATATGCCGGCCCCCACAGCATTTAGTCCACGGACTGCCTGGGAGGGCACATCCCCAGACTCCCAGAGACGATCTTTCCCTCGCAGATAACATATCCCATTGAGATGCCGGTGACCCTGTTGTTCTGGCTGACTAGCTCACTATCACGTTGGCGACCACACCTCACACTCGCCGACGGAGTCACAATGGTCAATACCTATGCCACGCCGCCGTTCCATGGTATACAGACGGAAATAGCATCTTTCACCACGCACCGTTGTGTTGTCCACTTCTCAAGGGCTCCGTGTCCAACTTTGGACGGACAGCAGCATTGCAAATAAGCTTCCCGGGTTCCCACAAAGTATTGCAGCATATCTATTTTTGAGTCCGGTACGTTCAACTCAAGTGTCTAGGCGAGCAAAACTTCAACGCGCTGGCGGCCACCGTTCCTTCCATTGCTAGTGTGAACTCGCTCCTTCTCAAGTACTTCAAGCACCGTCCCCTTCCACTCTCTCTTTCTTCTTTACTCTCTCTACATCTCATACACAACACAATCTCTCCAACAACCCAAAGATACCACAGAAACAACGACTTCAATCGATTTCCAGATGTAAGAGGACTCCCTTCACACACGCACAGATTCCTCCAGTCTCTAGGAGCTTCCCATTGAGTTTCCCATACCCAGAGTTTCATATTTCGTTATGAACAACTGACAATCGACTCCGCGAGCTTAACAGACGGGCAAGTCAATATGCCTGGTTCTCACGCTTGCTCCCTCTGCACGTGCACGTATACCACGGCGCGCATGCTCCGGGAGCACGTCAAGGGCAGCCACCAAGGCGTACAATACCGGTGCAAGTTCTGCGGTCGGGGCTGTCGCGATGCGTCCGACAACACCAGGCACCAGAAGAGCTGCCGCCGCCGTCCGGCCGGCCTTCTGGTGGCCCAGTACGTTTGCGCGTGGCACCCTTGCACGCACAGTGGTCCTCGCAGCGACAACGTTGCGAGGCACATGACCACTTGTGCTCAAAGGCCTGCCAGCCCGGTAGGAGGGAGTCCCAGACCTATCAAGGTCCATCCGGGCAACCTGATTGACGGCAGGGTCCCGGACGTCAGCCAACAGCAGGTTGGCGCCCCTCTGCCATTGCAGCAGATGGAGGTGGAGCAGGCTGCATTCCTGGGATATTTCCTGGGAGTGCAGGGCACTCTCCTGTCCAACACAGGAGAGGAGGCGATGCCTCTGCCCTTGCTCCCCGAAGGGACAGAGATTTCGAATGGTGTACCTGAGGAGCCTGTCGACGACATCTCTTCATGTGAGGAGTTGTTTGATGCCTGGGTGAATCCATCCGCTATTCTCTTTCTGCCGGAGACGATTTAAAACGTTCTCCTTGGGCCAGCAGCTCAACCTGGCTGGCCCCAGAATCCTTACCCCTACCTATGAACAGCGGAAGTCAGAAGGGCATGGAGGTCCGAGGTCATCGTTACCGTTGACCTGTCACCCCAGCGTCCAGTCTGGTCATTCCACAACAGTCTCTGAGCCGATCACACGGCCTACAGAGTTGTTACCTGTTCTCGACCACAGCAGCGCAGCCCGGTATTTCTCAGCAGTCTCTGAGCCACCTGTTGGTGGCCAACAGAGCTGTTGCCTCTCCTCCGAGACCAGCTCCTCAGCACCATATCTCTCAGCAGCCTCTGAGCCGAGGTCACACGGCCAACAGAGCTGTTTCCTTCAACATCAGCACCTCAGCACATTATCTCTCAGCAGCCTCTGAGCCACCTCTTGGTGGCCAACAGAGCTGTTCCTCTACTCTCGTCGGCGGCACTTCGATCCATCACGACACTGTTGTTTACTCTTAGACTGTCTCTGAGCCGGCTTCGGCCGGCCAACAGAGCTGTTCATTGTCCTCGTCGACAGCTCTCCGTAGCCTCTGAGCGGACCAACACCCGCCAACGGAGCTACTACTCTCCTGCCGACTATCACTACAACGCCTCTTCTCACCGACTACTTCTGAGCCGACTACCTACCAGGCCAGAGAGCTATCAGCATGTGATTCCGTGCAACACGGCTGCAGTCGCCCTCCACAAGCATCCATGATGCTGCATAACCTCCGTGCTTTGCTCGAGACCCCTGGCAGTCACAGTATATATGCCTTCAACAACCCGACGTTGCACAGCCTCCTTTCCGAAACAAGCGCCACTGAACGCACCAAAAGTCGAAAACAGCTTCTCACAGGAGCTTTCAGCATGTTTCTCCTACTTGATCAATCACCTCGCCTCCTCTGCTTCTTATCACTTCGACCACAGCAGCTACACATATCTCTCATGCACATTAATTCGACGACTCGGGATCCTAGGGAAGAGGGTGGCTGGGTGGCTCCCTAGGAATCTTTCCTTCTGCAAACACAACCTCCTCCTCATCGACCAATTCGACCACGATCCTGTTGCTGGGTAAGCGGGCGGTAGGGTGGTACCCAGCAATCCTTTCACCGGTCACCTTTCTGGATATCTCCTATCATCCATGACACATGCTCGTCAATACCACGGTGTACAACCACTTCATCTTCGCCATTCTTCCCTTACTCGATGGGTACAAGGGTGGTGTTCACAAGCTTACAGCTTGATGATCCCATGCTCGCTCTGTTATCTTTCGGCACCGTCGGGACGCTACCACGACGCCTCTTCGACACTTCCATCATCGGTATGACTTCCTGAGCTGTGGGGAGGGTGGGTGGTGCTCAGGAAATCAATGCCTTTAACTATTCGGTAAGTTCTTATCGGCACTGCTTCATCATCCCGTCACTGCAGCTAACTATATACAGAACACCAGCACCTCATCCCCAACACACTGCCTGGGCAAGAGGGTTGCAGGGTGGCGCCCAGGGGGCCATTAGCCCTTCACATCTCTGTATCACTAAATGCCTTCCATTTCTATGTCACAACGCTGGCCAGACTGATTTTCCAAAGATCACCGAAATCTCATCTCCAACATCTTCCTGGGTTAGAGGGTGGTCGGGCGGTACCCAGGAAGTCAATGTCAATCCACTACCACTTCAACAAGTAAGTCTCTCTTCCTTGGTACCTCACTCTCACAAGTTCCCCAGCACTGCGCTACTAGAGATTACTAGCTTCTCGTCAACAAGAAGGCAGATGACTGGCGTGCCGGAACTCATTATGTCGTTCTCTTCTGCGCATGTGTATTAACCTTGGATCTCACAGGTGGTTATTCTTCTTTTTTTGCCCTGCGCGAGAGGCACCTTCACGTGGTGCAGGGTGTGAGTACCTCCCTGGGAAGGGTCGGGGAAACCAAGATCTCTCAGCCAACATCTCTAGCGCCCTCGTTAGTAAGGGTGCATGGGTCCTCTGTACGTTGCTGCAATGTGTCTGGCCTGCTTTCTGTTTCCTTGTCGCTTGTTGTCGATAGCTTTGGTACTGTTGATGAAAGTGCTGTTCAGTGCGGACGGTGAACCCGTCGGCGTGACTGGGTAACGGTGGCTCACTTGAATGCACATGTGCCGTACTTGATGGCCTCTTGTTTCCTGGGTCCTATGTATCACTCCTGCAATGGTGCCTTTCCACATCTGGTATTGGTGCAAGCAATGCTGCGTGGCGATGGGGTTCACCATGCATGGCATTTGGGTTACTGTGTCCAACGTCCTCCCAATGGGGAAGAATCCACAGCTATCCGGTGCCCTCGATCAGCAGGGGAGCTGCAAGCCAGAAGTGTCTACCGTGGTGCCAAATACGTTAGGTCTTCGTGAAGACAATAAACTACGATAGCATGGCACTGATATGGTAGATTTGTCCCATTCAATGTACTGTATTTCCTCATTTGCTCATTTGACGCCTCAGTTTGGGTAGATTTTGATATCATCCACGCTCAATAGCTCGTACGTCCACCTAGAAGACGCTTCTACACAACAGAGTATCGTCCTCCAGTTCGCTCGGTGGACTCTGCCGCGCTCATTGTGCCTTCCTTCAACAACCGCATGAGTTCTCTCATTGCATCGCGAACCACGACCTCCGTGTCGCCCTCGACAAGAATATACAGTTTCGGGTTCTCGCCAGGCCCAGGCTCCTTGCCAGCTGGATAGAAAGAGCCCTTGGTGGTGATGGATGTGCCCGTGGATTCGAGGATTTTGGCAACGTTCGTCCGATTTGTGACAGCCCATCTTGCCTTTTCTGTAAACAGAAGTTAGTTGGGTTCTTTGAAGTAGTGTTGCTAGACAGGAAAGAGAAAACTTACGAGGAAAGTCGTTGATCTCGAGAGTGGCATGGAACGCGCCGGCGTCTGGACCCTTGTTGTCGATTGGCACTCCAGAACGCATGATTCCAGCCTTGGACAATTTCTGGTTGATAGCACCCACGGCGGCAGCAACTTTGTCCATTTGACTTGTCGGACCTGAAGACGGGGCCTCCCGCTCTGTCCTATGCACGGTGATCTTTCCGTCCAAGTCAATGCCCTTAGGTACGCCAGGGAGAGCAGTTGATGGAGGCGCATCGGCTGCTTTGACACTCGATGCTGCTTTGGCGAATAGATCGTCGCCGACTTTGACATCTTTGTTCTCCTCCTTTTCTTCTTCCTCGTCACCTTCGTCTCCTGTCTTGAATGTCTTGCGCTCTCGAGCTTTGGCGGCATCACGTTCTTGATCGAGTCGTTCGAGACCTTTACCGCCGAACCCAGACGCTGCAGCTTTCTCCTTGCCTGCTTTGACCTTCTCCATGAAATTGTCGACGAGCTTCTGGACAGATTCAGGAACAGGCTGACCGCTCTGCCGCAAGGCCTTTGCGATGTCGACGGCGTACCTATCCTGCTCTTCTGTCAAGAAGGTCACCGCAGTGCCCGTGTTTCCTGCTCTGCCTGTTCGACCAGCTCGGTGCACATAGTCCTCCAGATGATTGGGTGCATCGTAATTGACCACCAGCTTCAGTTGTTTCACATCAAGACCACGAGCAGCAACGGAAGTGGCAATGAGAATGGGAATCACGCCGGCTTTGAAGTCTGAAATGGTCGAGTCTCTGTCGATTTGGTCCTTGCCACCATGAATGGACATGCAGGGATACCCTCTCTTCATCAAATCTCTCAGTAGGCTGTCGGCTGACTCTTGTCGATCGACGAAGATCAGGACACGGTCATCTTCGTTTTTGTCGTCTTCGTACAACTTCCCCAAAAGTTCAAGTAGTCGAACAAACTTCGTGCTCTCCTCTCGGACCTCAACAATCTGGGTGATCTCTGGCGCCACGACACTGCGACCGCCGACGACAATTTCGATTGGTTTATTCAGGGTCTTTCTCGCCAGTGCCTCCATCTGCCGTGGGAAGGTGGCCGAGAATAACACTGTCTGACGATCTGGCCGGATATTGGACAGAATCTTCATGACTTGAGGCTCGAAACCCATGTCAAACATTCGGTCAGCCTCATCCAGCACGACATACGTGACACGCTTCAAGTTCGTCACCCGCCCACCGTTGGCGGCGAGCAATTCGATCATTCTTCCAGGTGTACACACCACAATTTCAGCTCCTCGTTTTAGATCGGCAATCTGGTCCTTGATAGGGGCACCACCATAAGCACAGACCGCTCTCAAACCAAGAGCCTTCAAAAACGGTTTGCACTCTTTGTGAATCTGTGTCGCCAGCTCCCGGGTTGGACTGAGGACCAGGCCTATAGGTCCATCAAGTGGGTCCAGTGGCCTTTGATCCTTGATATGTCGAAACATGGGCAAAAGAAACGCAATGGTCTTGCCAGACCCCGTCTTGGCCACACCAATGACATCTCTACCAGACATGATCGCAGGGACGGCTTGAGCCTGAATGCTTGTAGGGGCTTCGTAGCCGAGTCTCTGGATCACTTCCAGAACCTGCACGCCCAGACCACACTGTGCCCATTTTTGAACAGGCTTCGGAACATTGACACCTCTGACCTTGATGTTGTCAAGCTCCATTCTCAGCACTGCCACCTCTTCCTCAGTCATGTTTGACATCTCGACAGGTTCGGAGTAGAAGTTGCGCCGGAACGGCTCATAGTGAACCTTTGCGTGATTGACGGCTGGGATATCCTTCTTCTTCTTCTTAGCTGTGGCACTTGCCAGCGACAGAATGTTATCAGGGTTGTCATCATCGATTGCGGTAAAATCAACGTCATCATCCGAGAAAAGGGCCTCGGGCTCTTGCTGAGTTTTGGATTTCGATTTCTGGCCAAAGGCCTTTATACCCTGCTCAGGTTGCAGGTCTTGCATGAAAGCATCCAACGGATCGACTTCCTCTTCTTCCTCAACTTCAACATCTGCGGAGTTTGAGGCCGCCACGGCCACAGAAGCATCGACCATGGCAGAATCTTCGCCTCTTTCAGCCCGGCTTCTTTGTTCTGCAGCAGCGCGGGCGGCAGCCATGGCCTCCTCTTCCGTTCCTTCGTCTTGCATGTCGACATCATCATCACCATCCGCCTCATCAGGATGGATATGCCCAGAGTCAGCACTTGCTTCTAATTGCATTTCAGGAAGCTTTTCAAGCTTCTTCTTCGTCCCTTCGTCGTCCTCGAAGTCTAAGGCTGATTTGGATAGGTCAGTTTCGTTTGCTACCTTGCTCCCAAGTCCAAACTTTCCCAGATTGCCCTTTGCCTTGAGGGAACTGGCAGTTGATGAGCCGTTAGCAGTGGGGCCCAAGGGGTTTCGATCTATAGCTGGAGCATGTCCGTTGGCGAGAATTGGCGCTGGCACATCCGCACCAAGCACTTTAGGTGATGCAGACCCATGCTGCACCTTTTTCGCAATGGCTTTTGGGTCAAACTTTCCCGAGTAGGTCGTCGCCGCAGGTGCAGGGGACTCGGGGACAGTGGTGGCAGGCGACTGTGGTGAGCTCACAGCTGGTGACAGTCCTGCTTTCCTGTCAATCTCATTCAATATGCTTCGCGCTCCGCCAGCTGCCTCAAGCTCCTTTTGTTTCTTGGCTTGTTCTTCGGCCTGCTTCTTCTTCCACTGTTCCAGCTTGGCAAGTCGGGCAGCTTTCTGTTCTTCAGCGGTTTGAGGCGGTGGGGTGGAAGGCTTCGAAGTCTGTGATGGTTGATGAGCGCCATATGACTGAGAAAGGGTTGAATAACTCACCTCTTTGGAGATGTTAACAGAATCTCGTCTCGGTCCGCGATCACGGCTGTCATCCCGCTTTCGTTTCCTTGAGTCTGTAGACGCCTCTCTTGCTCGACGATCCCTGTCCCGGGAATCGTCCCGCTTAGACCGTGTGTCTCTTTCTTTGCTTCGCCGTCGGTCGTCACGGTCTCGTGAGCGTCTTCGGTCTGGCGACCTATCGCGTCTCGAATAGTGATAGTCAACATCTCTTCGGCTGTCATATCGGCGATCTACGGAACGGTCTCGCCGCCGGTAACCATCGTGGTCACGGTCACGACGGTCTCTGTCTCGATCTCGGTCTCTGTCACGGTCGCGATACCGTCGCTGTACAAGGACATGGTAAGCATTTGTGCTTGAAAGATGGAACTTTGGTTGGCCACATACATCAGGACTCCGAGATCTAGAATACCTCCGCCGATGACTTTTGTCATCCTCCCGGCGACTTCGCTCATATCGTCCCTCATCTTTTCGACTTCGTTTTGACGAGGAAAAAGAACTGCCTGTAGGTGATGGTGAGCGAGTGTCCCCGTGCCTAGCCATCCTGTGGCTGCAGATAAGTGAGTTTTACTGCTTGTACCGCAACCAGGACCAGGCTCGAACAGGATTATGGGGCGATTCGGTGATTGAGAGTATGTTCGGTTGTACAAAAGACACCTGCTTCCACCGCGGCGGTATCTGACACTTGAATATTGGAATCACTCCTGAGTATCTACGCCAGGCCGCTATTTGCAAGCGCAATCATCACAACCTTGTAAAGCATTCGAGGCTGCAGTCGGAGGTCAAACCTGCGGCGCTGTCATGGCCCCACTCTCTTGGCATGGTTACTAAGCAGCGACGTTGCAGCACGTGATGAGATGCGACCCCAGCCGACCGAACGCGCATTGGGATCGAGGCCCCAGCCACCGAGAAGTGGTTCCAACAACTGATATCATCCCCCATTCCAATGCTGGCCTCCTTGCTTTGAATTGTCCTGTGATCCCATTGTCGCTGCTCTCAGGTCGTCATGACGGCCGCAGTCTCTTATTCCCGGACACTGTCCAAGCAATTTGTGTCCAGGTCGACCTTGTCCTTCACGCGACCTGCTGCGACCAACCCCCTGCTACGCGTCTCCTGCAACTGCAACCCTAGTGCAGAACGACTAAGCCGTCGCCAGGATTACCTGGGCCGTGTATCCAGTTTGAAACATGCGAGAACGTATGCGACATCTACTGAAAAGCCGGCCAGCCGACCAAAAGGTCACACCGGACGGGCACCGGCAAAGCGCACCACCACCAAGAAGGCGAAGCCTGCGAAGAAGACCGCAAAGAAACCCAAGAAGACAGTTGTTAAGAAACCTAA
The DNA here is from genome assembly GCA_024611085.1 of Exophiala sp. LBMH1013. Classification (NCBI taxonomy): domain Eukaryota; kingdom Fungi; phylum Ascomycota; class Eurotiomycetes; order Chaetothyriales; family Herpotrichiellaceae; genus Exophiala; species Exophiala sp. LBMH1013. The sequence goes on along the minus strand of JAMFLB010000009.1, from coordinate 1,292,625 downwards.
ACCGAAGGGCAGGAAACCTCTGAGCAAGACAGCTGTTCTCCAAAAACAAAAACAAGCAGCAGCAGACTTGCGTGCCACAGCCCTGCTTGAAGAACCGAAGCAGCTTCCTCAAACGGCTTTCACCCTGGTATTTGTGGAAGAAGCAAAGAAAGGCGGGGATGTCAAGAGCAATGCCGGAGTGGCTTCTGCCAGATACAGAAACCTGTCTCCAGAAGAACGCGAGGTAGTTTATCCCCTCTCTGCAGTCTGGAACCCGATGCTAACTATTGTGCAGCGATACAACCATCAAGCCAACCTGAACAAGGAGAAGAATATTGAAGCATATAAGAAATGGGTGCAAACATTCACCCCACTCCAAATCAAGCAAGCCAACAATGCTCGCCGACAGCTTGCTAAGAAGGCCAAGGCGGCAGGCAAGACGACGAAGTTCCAGTCCATCAAGGATGACAGGATAGTCAAAGCACCACAGAATGCCTACTCCTTCTTCTTTACAGAACGCCACAAATCTGGTGACATGAAAGGACTCTCGATCGGAGAATCCGGCAAGCTTGTAGGGCAAGAATGGAAGAGCTTGTCACCATCTGAGAAGAAGGTATGTTTTGCTAGATCGTGATCAAACCGTGTATGTTGGTTTGCTCTGAACACTCGCTGACTGGTATCATAGCCATATGAAGAAAAGGCCGCCGCAGACAGGAATCGGTACGAAGAAGAATACAAGACTGTCTATGGAGTAGATCCTCCGAGTTCGCGAAGAAAATCATCATAACATGCTACATGTTGAATGCATACGCCTTGGCCGTGGAAGCGCGAAACGGCATCTTTCCCACACGTTTTGTATATGACATAGCTGGGTCGTCGTGTCTTTGTCCATGATATGTGATGTCAAAGGACCAATGGATCGTGCATTTAAGAGGCGCAGGCAGGTGGTGGAAGACAAGGTCCAGGTGGTGATCGGAATACCCTGCTGCGATGGTGTGGTCTTTAGGGCAATCTTGTTCTCGTACAGATCAATCGAACTTTACAACGTCCTTCATTTGATTTGTTCTCAGCAGATGTATTCATACAGTCTTGGTCAACTCCATATGTGCCTCCTATGCTCTACTGAGAGCCCGACCTAGTGGGCGATTGGTCCTCTTGTAGACGACACCGAGTCCAGTTCTTTTAGCTTGAAGAACCATAGGTCTGAATTTGTATTGTGTTGCCCAAGTTTCAAGTCCTCGGCAATCAGCCTTCACTCCCTTGTATCATAACCAGGAAAAGACCTTAGCGTTCCGAGGTAAGCAGATACGTCTGGCTCGATAACACACCACGGCGACCAACTCCTCAATAATCGGCAGAGCTCATTCCTTGCCCTCTTCCTTCGGCTTCTGCTCCTCTTCCAACATGTTTCTCCGACTCTCCATAGTGAACCACAAATGTCTGCTTGCGCTTTCCAGGGTGCTGGTAAGTCCAACACCAAATCCTTGGAGCAGAGCCACCAATTGGGCGCGCAGGCCAGCAATTCCGCCATCGATGCTTCCGACCCATCTTGTGCCTTCCATATCAAACACTTCCCCATCAATGCGGGCGCCCAGGAGCAACAGCTTTTTCAAACCATCCTGGACTGGAGGATCGTAGTACGACGGAGCGACGCGGCGGGTCGGAGCAGGGAAACTCGGTGGTTGAGAGGACAAGATTGAGAAAGCAGCCTTCAAGTGCACCGGCGAAACGGCCGGGAAGGTCAGCGTGGCCACAGCACCGGTCAAGACGGGTGTTAGAGGATGCTCGCCCTTGTGCTCGCTCGCCACTCTATATGCAGCTTCCGAGAGCGCATGTGTCAATGACGGATCTTCCTTTTCTGAGCCTATCCCTGATAATCCACCGATTGGCTCGGGCTGAAGTTGTCGTTGCCCTGGTTTGAAGTACTCTGCCACGCGCAAAGCAGGCTCGAAGATATTTGTCTTGATGACTTCGAGCTTGATATAGTCTCCAATCAAATCTTCCGGCGGCGACCCTTGCTTGGCCAGTTGCTCGTCGACTTTTCGGAGTGCCGCCCTCAACTCACGTCTGATGCCCACCCATTCTACAGCTTTGAGGTTGGTGTGTTGAAAAAACACTATAAGAGGAGTTGTTTGGAGAAGGGAAACGTAGGCTCGAAGAAGCTGCGACTTCCGGTACGCTGGATTGCGGTGTGATGGAGGCTGAATTGGTGAGTATCGTGATAATGTAGGCGAAGAATGTATTTGTGCATCAGACGGTGCGGGTGTCGTGGCTACTGCTGTCGCGTACTGGCATCTGCCGCATGTATAGGCCGTTCGCTGAAGCTGTAGGTCTGCCAACTGCGCCAGAGAGCGCAGCCGTATGCGAGGAGGCATGATGATTGCACTGGATCTGAAAGTCACCGGGTGTGCTTCCAGGACCCAGTCTCGCAGAATGTGCTTTGCAATGCGTCGTTACTGGAAATAGGGTGTCGGTTGAAGACAATTCGAGTGCCAATGGAGAGGATCTGTATTTTTGGATCACACGTGAGCTCTATTCTCCTTGTGGTCAAGCCGCCGCTTTAACATGATGGAACGATTGGCAACCCCCTTGATTTTCAGCCTTCCCTCAGTATCTCACGGTGTAAAGGACCTCAGAAGAGTCTTTAAGACTCCACTGTCCTTTACTTGCTTTGGAACTGTCACGCACCTGTGTCCTTTCCTGGAGTACGCTGGCCTCGGTCACGGTGGAGTTCTTATTCGGCTTAAACTGTTGCCGCTTTTCGGAGGCCAAAGCCCACCGCGAACAGCTGCCCGCGATAGGCGGAGTTATCTACGTGCAACACTCCCGCCGCAGACGAATGCCATTGACTCACGATCTTGCTGACAGGACAGGACATTGTGTGCCTCTATCACGCCTACAACATATTAGTCGCTTGGTTACAGAGGATACGGGGTGCCGGTTTGCTTCAAACATGACGAGTCCTCCGGCGCATGTCTCAATAGCGCCTTTACTGAAAAAGCTTTCGGCGCCAGCACCACAAAACAACCATGTCGAGGCGGAAGATATCGCCCTCGCATTTTCGAGGACTTTTGAGAACCGGCTGAATGGAACGCAGCTGGCGGCGCTCTTGACTCTCCTACACTCCACAGGCAAGGACAGACACCCGGATGTCATTGCGAAATGCGCAGAGACGATGCGCGACGCAGCGGTGACAGTGGACAAACAGAAGTTGAGAAAGGCGGTCGCAAAGAGAAGGCGCAGACTTGGAGAATACAGAGGAGGCCTATGTGATATTGCCGGTACAGGAGGAGACTCCCATTCTACGTTCAACATTTCGACAGCATCTTCAATCATTGCTTCACCAATCTTGCTGATGGCCAAGCATGGCAACAGAGCTCAGACATCCATGTCTGGATCCGCCGATGTTCTCAATGCTATCCTGCCCAAACCTCCCAGGATCGAAGCATTGACCGCCGAGCACCTCCCGGACGCCTATGAGCGCACCAACTACACGTTTTTGCTTGCGCCGAATTTTCACCCAGGAATGAGATACGCTGCCACCGTACGGCGGGAATTGGGCCTTCGTACGATCTTCAATTTGATGGGACCTCTAGCCAACCCTGTTGACGCGCACATTGAAACCAGACTCTATGGTGTGGCGTATCAGGAGCTGGGCCCGGTTTACGCGCAGGCGTTGCTACTGTCGGGCGCGACCAAGGCCATGGTGGTCTGCGGCGAGGAAGATCTGGACGAGATAAGTTGCGCTGGAAAGACAAACTGCTGGTTATTAAGAGAATCACCCAATCCGGAATACAAGGGCAACGCAAACGACGAGGACGACGAGGGCACTAGCGATGACGAGGCACCTCCGAAATACGTGGCCAGACTTGAGCAGTTCAAGATCGAACCAGCAGACTTTGGTTTACCCAGACATCCGTTATCAGAGGTCGGAGGCGGCAAGCTACCGCGACAGAATGCCGAAGTATTGATGAGCATTTTGCGCAACGAGAGAAGTCCGGACGACCCTGTTTTACATTTCGTCCTCATGAACGTTGCGGCGCTCTTTGTCGTTAGCGGTGCCTGCGAGGCCGATACATGCGAGAGCGGCGAAGTCATCAAGGAGCGAGGGCCGGGAGGGTTTCGATGGAAAGAAGGGGTCAGAAAAGCCCGTTGGTGCATAGAAAGTGGGAAAGCCTTGGAGGAATTTCAAAAGTTCATCGACTTCACCCACAGCCTATAGGTTAGGCTGTCAAACCCCAAGCAAGATTTTATCAATTCTAGGCCGAGTCCCATGTTACGAACGGCAATTCATTGTCTTCTTTTCGTGACCCCATCAGACTTCTTCCATTTTCACCCAAACGCATGCCATCGTTCCCTCGACCCCATAGTACGCCATCGCTGTGCATAGAAAAAAGCCACCTCGGTTCCCGTCCTGTTGAGTCGGGCCTGACTCGCGCTTCATGGTCGTGGTCGTTCGTCACCGAGCCTCGAACTGGACCATGCTGTGAACTCTGTCAGTATGGAAGTAAGCCACGTTCGAGAGTCGTCGCGCCATACCGCTTAGTTCTCTCCTTGTAAAGTACTCGGTGTCCGCACATGCTGCATCTGATGGCGTCGCCTCTTCCGAGACTGACCTTCGCAGCGCACTCGCCACAGACATATTGAACGGTTGGGCCGCCTGATGCGTCGCCCGCAGCGTAGCCGGAGGCAAACTGGTTGAAACCGCTGGACTGGGTTGGTAGCGTGTAGGCTTCTCGTTGCGACGACATGATGAGGATGGAGTGAGTGTCTAGATGAAGCTATGTCGATGGTATGGTGTAAGGTATGAGGGAAGATATTTGGGAGCAGCGTTGTTGTTGAATTGTTCGTCGTTTGACGATTACCAACCGCAGACAAGATTTTGGCGCAAATATTACATCACGTGACGGTAGATACCGAGCCACGTGACCATCAATTTCACTGGACGTCCGTAGCCTCGTCTGTTCTCTCCTTCACACCGTCTATGAGCTATTCAACCCATCATTCATTTAAAGGGGCTATGTATACCAGACTGAGCTTGCCGCGTGATATTAAGGTGGCACAATGCCTGCGGCACCGCTGTCCTTATAGAGCTCGACGATCAAGCACTGAGTCTTCTTCGGCCGCGTCCCAGTGGACGACAAGAGCATCAAGAGCGCGTGTTCAGGTGATGGTACGAGCAGAGCGTGCATATTTCACAATACAACGCCAAAGCTCTATCAGCATTCGCATCCCCTCTAGATCCTTCCTTCCCTGAATTCCTTGGCCATCTCTGCGAAGGTACACCATTCAACCCCTTCATGCTCATTGTTGACCCAATCGATGAACCTCTCGTGCATCCTCAGGATATGAGGCCGTCCACTGACTTGAGGGTGAATGCTGATTGGGAAGATGAACGTATCATAGTTTTCATAACACCATTGGAACTGTTCTTGCCACTGCCGCTCGATATTGAATGGGTCCACATAGCCTTGCTATTGTTTCGCCTCGTCAGCTTCGTCCTATCAGCAGCATTACGGTCACCTACGGAATTTGACCAGGGATCGAATTGAAAGGGCGGCCAGTCGTCTATGGACCAGTTGCCCGGGATCTCAACCACACTGGACGTTGAGCTTTGCTTCATTGGCACCATCCACGTCTCTGGATGGTTCTTGTAGTCGGTAGCCTTGAACTTCTCCCGGCCATAGGGCACAAAGTAGGGCTTGAAGTCATGATGCATGAAAGAATGGTCTGTCGACAGTCAGCAGCCTGCCCCACTGACAAGGCCACATACCCTTCTATGCAGAGTCTCTCCTTGACTCACCGTATTCGATGCCATGCTGTTCCAATACCTCGACCATATCTGGACTGGTCTTCCAAGCCGGGGCAGTAAACCCCTTTGGCTTCTTGCCACAGAAGTTGCTCGTAATCTCGATCGTCTTGACCAAAGTGGCCTCGAACTGCTCACGAGTGAGGTCTCCGGGATACTCATGCGTATAGCCGTGTAGTCCAATCTCATGTCCGGCATCTCGGATCTGGGCCATCTCGTCCGGGAAGGTTTCGAGCGTATGGCCAGGAATGTACCATGAACATTTGATGTTCTTCTTCTTCCACAAATCCAGAAGGCGAGGAACACCCACAGTAGCACCAAAGGTACCACGCGAGATGTTCGTCAGGTCAGGTTTACCACCATCTCTCGTGTTGATGGGGCTGGAACAAGCATCAACATCGATGCCATAGCCGACTAGGATTCTCTTTTTTCCCATGATGACAATCAGAAGGTATGTCGACAGGCTGCCAGACAGGAGGATGACTAGGGGTAGGTATAAAGAGAGCTTGATGATTGTCTCTCTCGAATAGCACGCCGCAGTCACAATGAACAAACCTTCAAAGGGACAATGGTGACGTTTCACACAGTCCAGCCAGTCATTAGATGTCCAACACTATACGTAATAGCAAACATTCACCACACCCTTCATGCATGCCAATGAACAGTGGACAGTGTGCCGAAAGACTGGTTCCATTCATGGTGGAGATGTTCCCTTGTACAAAGGATACCTAGTACATAGACCTCGTGCTTGGTGAAGTAATAGAAAAAGCGACGCCAAAGAAAGCCAGGTATTTTCCCACAGCTTAGCGTCGACAGCAATCAAGTTGAGCATCCAAGAAGCAAAGGAATCTTTGAGCTCTGATCTCTTTGCGGACTAATCCGTGGTGTTTGATGTCTGTAAGTCAAAAATACGGTACGAACGAGTTTCATACCGCATACCAACTAAGATACCTAATAAACAGCCTTATCAACTCCACTTTTTTCCCTCAACCTTCTCATGGTCCACGCTCCACGCTCCTACGGCAAGAGATAACATACCAATTCAATCCACTCGTCCAGATTGACATCCAGCATTGGTGCCGCCAGCATTTGGAAGGCTAGAAAGACTTGGAAGAATCAAGGGTTCGTTATTCAGCGCAGAGCAACCCATTACCTACCTACTGATACCCAGGCGCCGCCCAACCTTGGACCCCATCAGCCTCGGGAGACGGTCAGCGGCAGCCCCAGGCCCACCGACAAGCACGGGCTCCATCTTCCCACCCTCCCACCTCCCGGCGACCTACTAGTCCAGCTGGAAGTACAAAATGAGAGCCTGAGAGCCCCGAGTCGGGCGTGGAACGGCTGTACCTTCATCAGTGACCATCATGGGCCGTCGTCGTCGGCCTGACCAGCTGCCCCCCAAACCGCGCACACGGGCAGGGTGTTTGACCTGTCGCTCACGGAAAGTCAAGTGCGATGAACAGCGGCCCACATGCCACCGCTGCGAGATTGCACGCCGACAGTGCGACTATGGCAGTGAGATACGATGGGAGGAGGATTATGTTTCCAAGGGACTTGCTTTTGGGCGCGCAGGAGTCTGGTCCAAGTCTGGCACTGGCACTGGAACATCACCGACCTCGTCGCTGTCAGAAACCGTCCAGTGGCGACCAGTTCCCCTGCCACAGATCCAGCCATATCATTTCCTCAACTATTCCGCTCGAACATTTGAAGAGTCTCAGTCTCCACGGTTAGACACCCACGACGCCTCGCACAGCTTGCACAGTGTCAGCGATGGCGGTGCTCACCTCCAAGGTCTGGCGTCGAGGCTCAACGCCGCCCTCGATACCGCCTCAAGCCCATACCCAGCAAACTCATATTCCACAGCCCTGATCCGGTCACGGTCGGTGCCTCTGATCCCGCATCTGGTGGACGAGGATCATTCCATGCTCTTGAACTATTATATTCAGAAACTATGTCCTCTGACCACCTCGAGCAAACTGGCACAATCGCCCTTCGCCAATCTCATCCTCCCTTTCACCCTGACCAACTCCAAGACAGGTATCCTCTCGATTCTGGCCCTGTCAGCATGTCACCGGTCGAAGAAAGAGCCGGCGTGGAGGCTTCCGGCCATGAAACTCAAAGCGCAGGTGCTCCAAGAACTACAGAATCGGTTCCATGTCGAAGGACCCGAGAAAGTCGCCGCCAGCTCAGACACACTGATTACAATGGTAGTACTATGTCTGTACGAGATCATCCAGGACTGCGATTCCGGGTGGGTAGTGCATCTCAAGGGCGCCCACGACATGGTCCGGTTCCGCAAAGAGCTACAACAAGTGCCTGGGGCGGATGTCGAGGTCAATGATCTGACGGCGTTTGCGGAACGATTCTTCGCCTTCCACGACGTGATCGGCCGCACGGCATGTGCCCAAGTGCCCCCTTTTCGGCCGCGACTACTGGAATTTCGGCGAGAAGGTCGTCGACGTCTGGATGGGCTGCAGTCCCGAACTGGTGGCCCTGCTGTGCACCATCACCGAGTTGAGCCGAGCCGCGTACGCCGATCCCACCATTTCCATCACAGATGCATTCCTGAACGCGTGTGCGCCGTGGCCCGCTTCAAACTGGAAAGCCTCGAACAAGCCGTGGAGAACGACCAGGACGAATATCTCCTCATGTCCGCCAGCATCAAGCGTCTTGCCGCCCTGCTGTACCTGAATTGTGCACTGTACAACGCTCTGCCTACGACCCCGCTGGTCATCCACTTGGTCGAGCAGATCATGCGGCAGGTCGTCCAGTTCATCGAGAAGGGGTTCATGACTGGACTGACATGGCCGGTTTTTGTGGCTGCCGTCGAGCTGAACAATTACAATGACGAATTATGGGTGGACGAGAGAACAGGGCGTCCTGTCCACGGCAGGAAATTGACCTTGGAAGTCCTTCATGCCATGGAGACGGCGACCGTGTCCAATATCGATCGTATGAGGACTATTATCGGTCAGGTCTGGCAGGCCAGGGATCTGGAAGAAGACCCTTTTCCACAGACAGCCGATAGTCATTACTCGAGGAACGATTGGGAGAAGTATGTCGTTCCCGTTAGTGAGAATATCAGCCTTGTATAGTGTATGGCGACTACAATTTTATGCTATTGATGAAACCGAATTACATTTGCCTTGTCTATCTTGTGATGACACTGTACAGCGCCGGATATGAATATTCCCAGCTAATTTAGACTCCATGAGGTGAAGAGTCACCACAGCCAGGCGAAGGAAGACTTGTAAGTTCGAAAGAAGAAGACAAACAACGACATCGCTGGACCAATACCACCCACCACGACAAGGTGGGACACCACTCATGATAGGTACGACATTGAGAAGAATTGAAAAGAAAAGAAAGGAAGAGAGAAGAGAGAAGAGAATCATAATGTTTCATGCAGAACAACCATTCCATACGACTGACTCCTAGTATGCAACTATGACAAACTACCTAAGGTACTCAGTAAGTAAGTACCTTAGGATAGACAAGTAAATCCATCGACTTTAACTTGACTTGACTTGACATGCACGTATGATGTATCTATTTCATATGATCATACGTCCTCTCAAAATACGCGATCTGCTCCTTAGCCCACTCAGCAAACTCCTCCGGATCGACCACCTTATCCGAGTACTTCTCCTTGGAGGCATGCTTGTCGCGGAATTCCCGGGCTTTCGCTACACACCGCGCGGCCAGGGTCTCCAGCCGGTACGTGGCCCACTGGTAGTACATTTCGGGCTTGAACGAGACGTCGCGCGTGTTGGCGATCTTGGAGTTGTCGTGCAGCAGCGGGTCGGCGGGCCACCAGGAACAGACCATCGTGATGCGCTCTTCGGCGCCGATGGCGCGGACGGCTTTGTGGAGGACGACGCTGCCGTGGAGGAGGACGCCGTAGCCCTAGACACGAAAGAAAGGAGTTAGTTACATCTAAACCAACATTCGATTCCTCTTGGGATGACAAGAGACGAGATTCAAGCATGTTGCTTCTTCAAGATTCAAGCATGTAGGATTCAAACATGTAGCTTCTTCAAACTTACCACATCCGGCTTTGGAGCTTTGACGATCGACCCATCGCCGCACAAACAGGCAGTTTCACCGCCTTTCCCTTGCGGCAGGGACAACGACACGACCAACGACCAAGGATACATGTCATTATGCCACTCGATGACATCGGTGTCTTTGTCCTGCGTGATATCTTCCTCCTCGACTTCAACCGGCGGCGTTCGAGGCACCAATGGCTCCGGCGTCAGTTTCTTGAGCCCGTCCAACCCGTCCGGGCCCAGCTGGATGTTCGTATGGCCGATTTCCTGCTCAATGTTGATTTTGACAGGCAGGCCGACGACGGCCGAGACCGCCTTGATGGTTTCCGGGTGCGTCCAGGCCTCGTAGACGAATGGGGCGTACTGGGGACACGCGCCGCGCACCTGCACGGACCCGGGCCGCGTGTAGGTCATGCAGTTCTTGATGGTGCGCTCGCTGAGCAGTTCGCGCCGCATCTCGACGACGGCTTCGGGCGTGAACAGGGGGAAGGGGTCCGTCGCGGCCACTTTGCCTACTGCTTGCTTCACATTGTATTTGAGGTCTTCGAGCGTGTATGTCTTCTGGGGCAGCTGGAAGCGTAGGTGTTTCGCGGGGTCGAAGTGTACGCGAGGCTGGGCTGGTGCTGCTTCGCCTTTCAGTGCGAGGGCCAGGCGTGGTGGGCCTTGTTCTTGCTCTGGGTAGGCGTAGTGGTTTGAGACAAAGGTTTTGGAATTCATTCTGTCGGTTGGTCGATGACACAAACAGAGACACAATGACAATGGTATAAGTAGAAAGAAGGCGAGGGTTGGATTCAACGGTAAGATAGGATAGGATAGAATAGGATATGATATGATTTGGGGGTTGGGTCTCAGGGATGTGATGCGGTGCTATGCTCAGAACCAGGACAGACTGACTTGCACTGACTTGCTTTGGTCGAACTCTGTTAAATACTCCCTTACCGTGCTTGATAGATAAAAGGGATCAAACAAATCCGATTGTCTTCCCCGAACCCGTCTCCCCAGTCGGCCACTGCAGTGCCTATCATGCACTCCACAGGCAAGGGGCAAAGATAGTCCGATGAAGGTACAAGCGAGTATAGATAGGAAGCAGGGTGACGGGTCGACGACCTCGGCAGGTCTAGATGTTGGGAGATGGTCCGGTCAGCCTGGATGCTTTGTCGTCGAGCAGATAAGACCAGTCTCTACTATCGCTGTCGTCGATCCGCAATGTCCACATCTTCCGGGACGTCGTGGTTTAGCGGCGATCGTGGACTCGGTTGTACCTTCTATCGAGCATCAGGCTGGCGGCTGGCTCTTCTGGATGGTGAACTGCATTCACCTTATCGTTGCCATGGATAGATTCAGAGATGGTTCTGCCTTCATGCTACCTAGGTAGGTAATAAGTGGGAAGTCGCGGTAATCCGTCTTTCATTCTCTTGGTATCGTTGTAGAACGGGACGTTGGGTCTCGCTTGTCCCTCCACAGGGGTCAGAACTCACTAACTTCGGCTGTACCTTCAAGGCCACCATACGGTTGAATGGAGACTGATACCGTCGATAATGTGAATGTGCCAGCCATCAATAATGATTCAGGTAATGATTAGACATTTTGTTATCTCGGCACGAGCACAAGACGGATGAAGGGCCCGCGTACATGGCCCCGGTCAAGCAGCAGGGCGTTTGGTATGAAGAACGATTAGACTGACGATACAGCCCCCTTGTTTAAGAAGAGGCAAGATACTGTCAGGTAAGCGAAGGTCGGTGGAAAGAACAGGAACAGAAACATACCTCCGTCGTTCTCTTCAATCAGATCTACTCTACAGCAGTCAAAGATGGCTCAGTCACCCGTCGTCATTGTCACGGGAGGAGGCCTCGGCATCGGTGCAGCCATAGCCACCAAATTGCTCGAACAAGGTGCCTGTGTGGTGTTGGTCGACTTGAACAAGGCACCTCTGGAAGAGTTCCAAGCCAAACACGGCGTCGACAGAGTCCAGTATGTCGTCGGCGATGTCAGTGTCCATGAGACCAACGTGAAGACCGTGGAAGTTGCTGTCAAGACTTGGAGGAAGGTCGACGCTGTGGCTCTGAATGCTGGCATCATGGCGCCCGTCAAGAGAATCGCTGAAGTCGATCCAGCAGATTGGACCAAGATCTTCAATATCAACGTCGTGGCTCATGTCTCAATGGTATGTATCTGTCTACTTACTAAGTAGTTATTTGGTTGCAGTGAACGGTACTGACATCTTTTTCCGCTCTAGCTGAGAGCATCACTTCCGGAATTGAGAAAGACCAAGGGCCGAGTCGTCTTCACCTCGTCGGATGCTGCTGATAAGGTGTCGTTCCCGGCTTGGGGCGCCTATGGAGCGACAAAAGCGGCAGTCAACTATGTGATCCAAGTTGTCACCCTGGAGGAACCTGAAGTTACCGCCGTTGGTCTGTATCCTGGAGTCGTCAATACACCTATGGTGAAAGCTATCTTGAAAGGAGAATGTGAGTGCCAGTGACTGCCATAAGGTGTCCGGACAAGGCTGCTAACAAGATACTTTTCTTCAGACAACAACGGCATGACTGAGGCAGAGCTGCAAAGATACATTGAAAACATCACTCCACGACTGGTCGAGCCTCACCAGCCTGGTTCTGTGATTGCGAACCTGGCCTTGAAGGCAAGTCCTAGCTTGAGAGGGAATGTTCATTTCTGGAATGACAAGCAATATGCCGATTATCAATAGAGAGAATAGATGATGGCTGGGAGGAACCTATTCCAACATTTTATCTTCGTCTGTAGAGAACAGAACATGATGACGGCAACGTGTGCGGTAATGTATTGTGGTATCTAATTTACTGGTCGAGGACGTAGGACATAGACCTTCTCAGGATTGCTCGGTCGCCCCAGCAACACCTTGGCCTCGATCTTGCCCAAGTCCATGGCGATGCTGAAGACACTGGCAGCATCACTCTCGCCCTGTTGCTCGCGATTGATAGAGCATGGATAATTCTCCTCGTCACAGAGAAACTTCTGTAAAGACTCCTGGGTCACTTCACCCTGCAGCTCATCAGCCAGTTGACGGATCCTCTTGACTCGGGTCAGGCTGTCGTTGACCCAAAGCATGTCTGTTCCAGGATGTGATTCCAGCATATGGTTGCTATGAAACACTCGACCTTTCTCGTCCGGCTGCAAGTATTCGATGGTGCGATGGGTGACTTCGACGCCAATGCTGCCGGACTTGTCTCCTATCAACATATGACAGGCACCACCACAACCGTGGGCGTTGATTGCTTCCAGAGCTGCATTGACTGATGTGCTTTCCAGTACCAACCGCCACATGATGTGGATGGGAGTCCGGTTGACATCACTGCCGGCACAACGGATGGCATTGACGCAAAGACCTACGCCTGCAGAGTTCAGGCCTGTTGCAGGTCAGTGAGAAGGCGGAGGACAGTGTGGGCTGGACGTCTTCTTACCAATCTTGCCGATGATTCCAGCCTCTGTGACCATTTGGATCACTGGTTTGTCTTGTTGGACAATCTGTAAAAGCACAAGGTTGGGCTTTTGTTCCACCATCCACTGCGGATCAAGTCAATGTCAGCAAGCTCATCGTTCCTGAGTAGAGATGGGAGGGAGATCATTACATCCCAGTTCTGGGCCAGATAGCAGCTGTCGTCTGTCTTCCATGATAGAGCGGTGCAGCCATCCAGAGCAGCACCAAAGAAGAGCTCAGATCTCACGTTCAAAGCCAGGATTTCTTCATACGTGACGCCAGCCCCTTTGGCGATCCCTTGCATTTCCGTTTCCAGATGAGGGTAATGTTCATGGATGTGAGGCCCAAACTTTTTGGCCTCGGAACATGCTTGTTCCCAGCTCAGTTTGACCTTCTTCAGGAACAGATCGGCATAGAACTGTATTGTGCTCGCGATTTGAGGCTTTGCTTTGGTCCCATGTTCGACACCAATCTTTTCACCATGGTCATCAGGTTAAGCTGCCTTTGAGAAATGAGTGTCAGTATGCTCACCTCGAAAGGCTCTCCCGCACAACTGATTTCGGTCATTGCGTCCAAGTGTAGACGGATTGTTGCTCGTCTCAAAACGACCCCTGAGACCCCTTTTCCTCGGTTAGGAAACTCTAAGGTATGACTGATATGATGCTTCCGGTTGACTCCCAAGACTTGCTAGACGCAATGATGAATTCAGCAATAACAGCTCTTGATTGAACCGCAATCAATCGTCTAGCCTCGTTATCATCCCAACAAAGTCCATATCTCAGGTTCCGGCCCTTGACCCATCATCGTGCATAATCGTGATGATGCCGTCGAGAATGTCAGCGTTCATGATATCTCGACCGCAGCCTCACCATCCTCAGTCTGTGTCGTCTGAAATAGGTAAGAGAGATCGGTTGTACCTGCAAAGGGTCCACAAGTGATAACGTCGGGGGTGTGGGTCGATGGACTGACCGTTTCAGGTATAGCGCGATATCAAACGAGAAAACTGGATACTTGTCAAGGTCGGTTGTACCTTCAACCTCGCCGTCCTGGACGAATCCCACACAAATGACACAGACCCGAGCATGCCAAAGCGGGTCACAAATCTTACCCACTTCCTGTCATCTCGCACTCCATGGCCTCGTGTCACTTGGGGATTTCTCCCTCCCCAACTATCCCAACTATCCCTCCTACCGGTCACTGAAGAGTGGTTGTCGTCTCTATCAACCCCAATCCAGGGTCAGCGCCATAACCAGCCAGTTGGGAACCTGTTGCTCGTCTATTCCTCGACGGCTGAGTGGTCAAGAACGGGGCGGGGTTGAGACGGCCTCAAGTCTAAAAGGCTATTCTCTCGACTCTCAAGCCATCTTTCCCTGCCGAGGCTCGCCTGTACCTCTCATCCCAATCACTTGATAGACAATTCGTGGCGGCTTCTTATCTCCAGACCCGTCTAGGGTGCATGTCTATTCCAACACCCTCTAGATAAGGCCAAGCCGGTGATGCGACTAGCATCTTGAACCTCGCCGTGAGACGGACGAGCACAAGCAGATACGAATACATAAAGGGTCGGGCAAGGGACACTTGGGATCGTCGCCTCATCCCAGCTCACGCCGACCTCTTCTCCTGGAGTTTCTTCCTTTCCCTGTTACTTATAGACCCATACCACTGACAGCCCATCCCTCCTTGTCCTATATCAAAGTCACCATGTCCGAGAAGGTGGACACCGTCACCACCAGGGCTGAGCCTACAACGCCGTCCAAGCCATCCTCGAAAGAGGCCAGCATTCGAGATGGAGAGGCAGTCGTTCTTCCCGAAGGTGTCGACATTGCTTTGGGGTGGTTCGAAGAGATGAGGACCATCCCGCAAGAAGAGCTGGAGGCCGAGAGCAAGGCTGTGCGACGCAGATGTGATATGATCCTCATGCCGGTTATTTGCATCACCTATGCGCTGCAGTTCTTGGACAACTCGGTCCTCGGATACGCCTATGCCTACGGATTGCTGCCAGACACGGTGAGTGCAATGGTCCAGCAAAACGACGTGATTCACCACAAGCTAATGCGGACGCCAGCACATGACGGCAGGAGACTACAACTGGTTGGCCAGTATCTACTACTTTGGTTATCTCTTCGTACGTGGTCACCAGAAGCCATGTTCGCAAACCCAGGAATAGCTGACACCCCCATCGCAGTGGGCATACCCGTCGACACTTCTACTCCAGAAACTGCCCGTGGCAACCTACACCACGATCCTCATCTTCACATGGGGCTTCTTGACCTTCATGTGCTGCGTGGCCAACTCGTTTGCCGGATTTGCGGTGCTGCGGTTCTTGTTAGGTACGTCCAGCCCCTTTTCCATCCGTCCCAACAAGATACAGAACTAACAATTCTCAAAAGGCTGTCTCGAAGTCGGCATCACCCCGACCATGATGATCATCACGTCCTCCTTCTACAAGCGAGAAGAGACTCCTGTGCGCAACAGTTTCTGGCAATCCTCGTTCGGCAGCGGTGTCGTCCTCTTGTCCATCGCCTCCTACGGCCTGGGTAACAGCCACAGCGCCGTTTCCAACTGGAAGCTTGTGTTTTTGGTAAGAAATGCCCCGACCAACACTGTAGAAGCAGTCTTGGGTGATCGACTTGATACTGACCAGCCACAACAGTTCGTAGGAGCTCTTACTACCGCCTGGGCCGCTGTCTTCTGGTACCTTGTGCCCAACACGCCGACCGAAGCACGCTGGTTGAGCCACCGGCAGAAACTGGTCGTCATCCACCGCATTTCCACCAACAAGATCGGTATCCAAGACCGAAAGCTCAAACCATACCAGATCAAGGAGGCTCTGGTCGACCCCAAGCTCTGGCTTCTGACTGCTTTCCAAATCACCAACGGCATTTGTAAGTGACAAACGCAAGCAACGCAAGCAACCCTGTCTCATAAGGGGTAGCCAGGCTGAGCCAGGCGATCCCGAGTGACAACCCCCCCTTTTCTCCAATGGTATATGTATGTGGCCCCCGTTAACCTTCTCTTCACTGCTCCTTTAGGCAACTCCAGTGTCTCAGCATTCGCCTCCCCCCTAATTGAAGGATTCGGCTTCGACGACCTCCAAACCGTGCTTCTCCAAATGCCCACGGGCGCGTTCGTGGCCGTCATCGAGCCGATCCTAGGGTACATGGCGACCAAGATCCCCAACACCATCATCTGGATCTCGATCGCGGCCAACATCCCCAACGTCGCCGGTCTGTTTGGCATCCGCTTCATCGACCGCACCCCAGGCAACAAGTGGGCTCTGTTAGGCTGTACCTGGCTGCAATTCATCTTTGGCGTCACCAACCTGTTCAGCTGGACTCTTACGGCCTCCAACTTTGCCGGACATACCAAGCGGTCGTTTGTCAATGCGGTCATCTTTGCCGCCTTTGGTGTTGGCAACTTGATCGGTCCGCATATCTTTTTTCCAAGGGAAGCTCCGGTGTACAAGTCTGCGCTGACTGGGCTGTTGGTCTGCTTTGGATTGAGTGTAAGTTTTCTTTTTGGCCCCTTTTTCCTTTTTCCCTTTTCCCTTTCTTTTTCCCTTTTCTCCCTGACGTATCCCGCTGTCATATGCTGGCTGGCTGGAGGCTGGATGGCGGCTGGTTTGGTGTCTTTTTTGTGTCTGTCTATTTAATGTCTTTTCTGGTATCTATTTGGTATTATTGATCGCTAACATTCGTCTGCAGATCTGTTTCAACCTTTGTCTCCGATTCTACATGTCTCGCGAAAACAAGAAGCGCGACGCTGCCTTGGCCCGCGGCGAGCTGCAACAGGTCGATGGAGAACTGGAGGGATTCCACGACAAGACTGATGGCGAGAACCCGGCTTTCAGATATATTTTGTAGAGACGGGTATATATATACATATATACACATAGCTCACAGGGAGAAAGGGGAAAAGAACATACACATACCTCACCGGGAGAAAGGAGAAAAGAGGAAGAAGAAGTGACGATGGTAGGACTGAGTGTGTGAGACGATGCGGTTGATGGCCACCTCATTTCACTTCCCAGGCGAAAGCCCAAGGGGTGGAATCGACACCTGCCAGCCAGCCAGGTGAGCAATGCATTATTGTATATGTATATGTACGTACATCAGACATGGTGGGAAACTGTGTATGTACAGAGAGATTGGCTACTGGCTACTGGCTGCTGGCTACAGGCTATAGGCTACACGATCATGGCTGGTACGGCGGCTGGCTTAGCCTCTCAGGTACCTTACACTCACACTTACACTTACAGTGGATTGTCTTATCATGCCATTCCCTAGTATATCATGTCCACGTTGCCCTGTTGTCCTGTTGTCCTGTTGTCCTGTAACGAAAAGAAAAGTATATTTCCCCTTGTCTATCGAAAGTGGCTTGCTTGGCCCGAATATATCGATACCTACTTGTACCTATACCTACACCTTCACCTTCAGGGGTCGTAGAGAACATTGATCGAGATCCACGACACTGACAGACAGGATAGACAGGATGGACAGTATCACGAAGTACCAAATGAAAAGTTCAGATCACTGTGCTCGACACTGTGAACTATGACGCTGGATTCAGCCCAACGATACCCATGTCTCCTTGGCCCAATGGCCCTGGCTCTCTGGCCGTCCAAGGTCTTCAGTCCTCCCCGGGTTTGGCACTGCTCTCAGTGACTTTGATGGGGATGCAGTGATATAGCCTTGCCCTCTCCTCGATCAGGCAGGAGAGAGAGAGAATGGAATATATCCCCACAGTCAGGAGAACAAGCCACGTACATCCAGACCGGTGAGAATCGGGACCAGTCTACCAGAATGGCGAGATTCAAAAAAATAGTGAATGCAGATACATGTAGATACGTAGATGGCTGGCACAGCACAGCACAGCCTTAGCTGAGAGATACTATTTGGCTGAGAGATACTAGGTAGGTACCTATCCTATCAAGTGGGTCTTGCCTATGCTGCTGACTTGATACGCGTATTTTTGAACTTAGCAATCGTATGGCAGCGTCACGGATTTTGGCGTTGCGGGCTTCGGGCTTCGCAGTTCGGTTGGACCTTCTCAGCAGTCGATATCAGACCTCGCGACATTTCCCATTTCCCTTTTCCTTCCAGCTACCTACGTCGCTCGCTAGTCACGGTTGCGTTGGGCCACTTTATCCTACTCTGGGCGATGGACAGGCTTGGAGACAATCTAGATTGGGAGGCAGGCAGGCAGGCTGGCAGACTGGTATGATTCCAGTATCGATATTACAGCGGTACGACATGTGGAGAGTGGGATCGTTGGAAGTTCCAGGCGAGGGCGATATATTTATGTTTTACTTCTACTACTAATGTCTTGTGCTTCTACTACTGATCTCTTGACGCCAGGCTTATCTCTGATGCTCTCGTCGTATCGAGACGATAGACTGCACTGCACGGTATAAGTACGATCGTTCATTTGGGGTCACATAATCACATCGATTCTCACCGACATCACAGTCCAGATTGACGAGTCTACCTAACTAGCTAAACTACCCATAAATCGGAAGGAAGGGTTGTTGTCATCAACAGCTATTCTGCCACCTTATACAAGACCCGGTTGAAGAGACAGCGACAGCGACAGCGACGTCTCTTTCGTACGACAAACGACAGAACCAGCAGCTCTTCACGTTTGGCAAACCAACACTTTGACCAGATGCCCGTCTCAAAGTCATCCAGTTTCCTCATTGTCGGGGCTGGAACCTGGGGAACATCGGCCGCACTGCACCTTCTTCGCCGAGGATACACCAACGTGACACTAGTCGATCCGTACCCGGTGCCGTCGCCCCTTTCAGCGGGCAACGATGTGAACAAGATTGTGGAACAGGGCAATTTCTCCGAGGGCGACGACGAGGTATGGGTGTCGCGCTATCTCCTGCACGCAGCAACAGAAGGATGGACCAAAGACCCCGTCTTCACCCCCTACTTCCACGACACTGGTTACATCGTGGCCGCGAGCTCCAAGGACGGCCTGAAGAAACTGCACGACCGGGAACGACCGGACCTCAATGCAGAATTCGTTGAATTGAACAACGCCCAGGCCTTCCGCAAGACAATGCCGCCAGGTGTGCTGCAGGGTGATTTCCCCGGCTGGAAGGGCCTATATAAACGTACAGGAGCGGGATGGGTGCACGCCCGCAAGGCGCTGGTCTCGTGTTTCAACGAAGCTCGACGCCTAGGGGCCAAGTTCATCGTGGCTGATGTGACGGGATTGATTTTCGAGAACGGCGACGTACGTGGCGTCCGCACCAAGGACGGCCGTCAGATCCGTGTCGACGTGACGATTCTCTGTGCGGGGGCTAATGCCAACCAATTGCTCGATTTCAAGGACCAGTTGCGCCCGACGGCCTGGACCTTGGCTCATATCCAGATGACGCCCGACGAGACCAAGCTGTTCAAGAACCTCCCCGTGCTGTTCCATATTGAAAAGGGCTTCTTTATGGAACCGGATGAGGATCAGCATCAACTCAAAATGTGCGATGAACATCCAGGCTACTGTAACTGGGTCGAGGGCCCCGACGGGTCCAGGCAGAGTATTGCCCTGCCTGTCGACCAGCTCCCTGCAGACTCCGAACAGCGCTGCCGCCAGTTCTTGAGAGAAACTATGCCGCAGCTTGCCGATAGACCCTTTGTGCTGGGTCGCTTGTGTTGGTGTGCCGATACCCCGAATCGCTCGTTCCTGATCGACAGACACCCAGAACATCCTTCGTTGATTGTGGGTGCTGGAGGCTCCGGCCATGGCTTCATGCATATTCCTACTGTCGGAGGGTTTATTGTCGATGTTATTGAAGGCAAGTTGCATCCGAAGCTGAAGGAGTCGTTCAAGTGGAGGCCTGAGACTGCTGTCAACAGAGACTGGGAGGATACCCAGGGCCGCTTTGGTGGGCCGAATAAGATCATGGATCTGCAGAGGGTCAAGGGCTTCACCAACATTCCCAATGACCATGCAAAGGCCGATGTTAAGGCCAGGCTATAGACGTGGTGTTTCATTAGCAATCTGGAGGAAATTGCATTTTCTTTCACTCAAGACGTTTTCTTTGCCGCACCGTGTAGTAGTACCAGGCTTGTGGTGGCGTCTACGATCGTGCTTTGTAATAACGAGTACTTCCGTTGCTTCAATTGATACGGCATTGGGATGACGTGTTGCGCGTGACAAGGGCCTGAAACGGGACCAACTTGACGCAAGCCTGTCCAGATATATGCTAGTCGTCGATGGTCTCTTGTGTCAGCTTGCCATGTGATGATAATGGACCGCCGTTCAAGTATATATGGTTCTCATAAAGGGTGGCCAGGCTGAGCCAGGCGATTCCGAGGTAACGTCAGACAACGGCTTGCATTCGATCCCATTCTGGCTGTCATCCAGCCAAGCAATTGTTCTTCCATCGAGGCATGAGGAGAACTGACCTGTTCGTAGGTTTGAGATGATACTCTCCGTCAGCCGTCCACTTTGTCACACAGCAATGCTTATCGCTCACACCATGCGCACCGTTCTGCCTTCGACAGGGCAGGCTTAAGAGTCTCACCTCACTGTCCCTCCTAGACTGCACTGTGAACAGGCGTTCTTCCTGCTGCACTGCTTTCGGCAAACGATGACTGGAAGTTATAGTGCCGCAACGCCGAACATATCTTGAAGGAGAAACAACGAATGAACCATTGCCTCTATCGGGTAGCAGCGGAGAAGGACTTCGAAATGTCAATGGATACACTTGATCTTTGCCGCTGGACCACAGCCATGCTATGCCGCAACTGGAAAGCTGGGGCAAGACATAAACTCGGCAGCACGCGGTCGTCCTCGTCGTAACGCTTCATTCCCTGCAGACCGAGAGTTGCGATCGGATCCGTGTGCGCAGACTATCGTCTCGAGACCTAGCCATAGGTGATCAAATGTGCAGACTTGGAAGATACAACTGCTAAGAGCCTGTGCATTCCACCGAAAGTGGCCCTGCATAGGAAACAACTGCCATCGAAGGAAGGCAATGGCAAGTGGCAGTGGAGATATAGCGTAACCAAGGATAAAAAGAAGAACCAACCTGAGAGTCGAATGCGCATGACCTACTCGTGCCCTCGAGGAGGAAGCCTAGGCTACGTCGATACCAGGTCGAAAGGCAACCGGGGATGATGCGTCTGATTTGAGCAGTTCAACCGATTCAAAGCCTGTTCTGCCATGCTATCGTACGCCGCTCATTGTACCTACATGGGATCGGGATTCAATGCCTGGCCGAGCATTGCGGTGGTGCCGGTTTTCCTCCGGATTGGCGGACAAGATCAATGTCCGAGCTTGGTAGCAACCAACACTGATATACGGCAACAGTGCGCCGAATGGGTGGCAGCAAAGTAGGGAAAGGGAAAAGATAGCTTCATGTGTGGCTGTCCGGCGAAGAGGCATAGCGCGGTGCAGACTTAGGCCAACCGACGTGTCTTGGATATGAATATGGATAATGGTTATGGACAAGTGTAGAATCTTGGGATTTGCATGCCAGGGCAGCAGCAACACCTGTAGCTTCGGGATATAACTCAGATCGGGGCGAGTCCTAGGTTGAGCGCCGTGACCCGTAGACTTCTGGTTTAAAATGCTTTGGTACCTCCTGCTGATCGGATAGTGTACCTTTCTCGAGTGGCCGACTATGCTGTTTTGTAAGGGTCAGGGCATTGTCGGACTTACCAATAAAGTCTTGTCGATGTCCCTGTGCGCTTTCTCAAACCTTCATATCGACCTTGTCAGGCTCTTTGCCTCAGGGTGTTCTGGCACGGAGCCCGGCGCAAGGCGAGGTCGGTTGCAAGCTTCTCAGTATAAGGGCTGGTGCGGCCGCCAAGAACGACTTGGCATGGTCAACAGAGGATGGCGTCGCAAGGCTGAACCTCTGTGGAATAGTGAAGTCCACGAAGCACTAAAGTCCACGAGACTGGGCTCCAGGTGGGTGTCAGATGGTGCGGAGATGACAGAAGAGGCCAGCTGGAAGTGAGGTCATCAACAACCATATGGTGAGGAGGAGAAACGATGGAGGATGGGAGAGGAATATGCCATGTATGCCAAAGACAAGCGGTGTGGCATTGAGCATGTCGTAACCCAATTGATCTAAGCAGGGGAGATTGACTTTTCCAGCTTAGTTGCGGTGTTGAACAGGACATGAGCACGAAAGCCGAAACACCATGGTCTCTTGAAGGTGAAGCTTGTGACGGCCAGTGTCGGTGACCGGCGACATTGAGCGATGCCATACCCAGTCACCAGCGACTTACCTGAATGCTATACGTGTCAACACAGGTTGCACCTCCAAAGGCGCAGGACATGCCGGGCACTTTGCTGCATCCGCGGGTGGTTGGCACATAATCAACCCATGTAATATGCGCCGACAAGAAGCTCCGAGGATAACAGCCGAGTACTCGCCTGGGGGCTTATCCTGGGCTGGTATACGGAATACCTCCTGTAGAGTTGATGGGCCTGCGCGGCGGACGAGCGATGCCAACAACTTGTGCCGCAACTATGACCGAATACCTAACGGCATCCTTGGTTCTTTTGCAGATGCAAGGGGTCTGTTGCATAGAGCCCTGCAGTCCACCAGACCCAACAGGCCATTTGGTCGGCAGGCCGCAAGACGGACGAACAGCACATCCGACATTTTCGGAACCGACCAGATGTGAGAGAGCGTGGTAGCAGGGGCCCAGAACCATGCATTCAGAGACGACTCGATAAGGCAAGGAGAACCATCGATTCATTCGAGTCAGATACCAGCAGGATAGCGGCACGGCAACGAGGGACCGTAGACTTATGGTGACTGTCGGACCAACGATAACGACGGGAGAGAAGTACCGACTGACTGAAAGCCAAAAGCAACTGCTCCTAGATGCAAGGGCTGAACAAACATGGATGGTACCGTTTATGAGCCCAGTGATTATGAGCCCGGTGATCAATAGTAACAGCTCCGGTCAATGTTAGACTGCTCAGAGACCAAGGGTGGCGTAAGGGTAACAAGCCGCCGAACAAGTTTGGCAGCACCCAGAGAAGCTGCCTCGGAAGCCAATTGAGCTGATCGCGTCCAGACATCAAGGATGAAGTCAAGTCTGAGGTACGCCGATAGGATGGTGGCTGGGAGTGTATTCTGTGTACCGGATACTGGAAAAGGGAAAGCTCCTACCGCAGAGTTGCATACCCGAAAAATCGATAGTAGAGGGTAGAAGACAACCCGGTATCCACAATATGTATGGAGTTCCGGGATGGTCAAAGCAAGAACTGAGGGCCCTGGCCGATATTTCAGGCTTGGCGGACCTGTGTATCTTGTATCATGGCATTGTGCCATCGGATGGTGAGGGTCGAACCGGGCGACTGGTGGAACAGGCATCCAGGCCCAAGAGGCCAGGATCATATGCAGGCTTCTCAGGCACAGGCAGCTGAGAGCATGATGCAAGAAGGATACCAGGGCTTTTGCATGGTCATCTGCTGCCGGTAGTTGAGATATCAC
Source organism: Exophiala sp. LBMH1013 (assembly GCA_024611085.1). Taxonomy (NCBI): domain Eukaryota; kingdom Fungi; phylum Ascomycota; class Eurotiomycetes; order Chaetothyriales; family Herpotrichiellaceae; genus Exophiala; species Exophiala sp. LBMH1013. The sequence goes on along the minus strand of JAMFLB010000009.1, from coordinate 1,268,866 downwards.
TTAGGACATTGTGCGGTGCCTGAATATCCTTCCCCACTAATGACGGTTGTCTGTGCGAGGGGTCCCAGGAGAGCGGTTTGCCGAACACATGGCCAGGGAAAGTATGGTTGGCAAATGAAGGAAAAGCCGTGAAGTGATCCAAGCGTCGTTGGGAGACTGGGAGACTGGCCGAAAAATAGGACCGTGAAAAGAAAGTTGAGAAGTCGGTTCCAACAGGAGGGGAGGCAATGCAAAGCTCAGACTCGATGCCCTCGTCTAGCAGGGTCTCATTCTCCGGATGCAGTATCGAGTCGAGGGTCTGAGAACTCATGTTGCAGCTGTTGAAAAATCCTTAAAGAGAAGAAAGGCCGGTCGGAGAGGCGAGGCGGAGTAGAAAATTTCCATGGGAAGCTTCAGTAGTGTACCACAGTATAGTCTGCTAGTAGGACCGACACCTGTATGTTAGCACTCCGAACTATTGCCTGTAGTCAACTCAGAAAACTCTTGACGTTTGATTCGAATAGACTAATGAGTTTGTATCCATTATTCATTTGAGCAGAGTATACGATCATGCCGACAACGAGCGGCGAGTGCCTGTCACAATATCTGCTGTGCGCGATCGGATTAGATTAGGGCAACTGAAGATACCGCCCACGTGACTGTCTTGGCACCGACGAGGCCCGCATGGAAATACTGCTACACCTTTGTTACTTCAGATGAGATACCAGGTAACTTGAAGTGAACAATCATAGCCCGAATAGTCCTCGACGACATTCAGAAGGCAGGTATTCGTCTCTAACCTAATGGAGCTCTAGGAAGGCGAAGACATTCACTATTGCAAACGCACCCAGACAAACATTTCGAACGAATGAGCTCCGCGAGGCACTCGATTGTATGCTCTCATCCATGGTTGCCCGTTCCTGATGGTCTAGAGCCCCCGTCCTATGCTTCTGTTGGGATTTTACGCCTATCAACACAGTGACTGGTTTTGTCTTCCGGCTGTTGTAACCAGACCTCAAGCTTCAAATTTGTAAAAGAGATGGGATGGCCCTCCCTGGGTACGGAACCACATCATCTCCATAACGGGCGACCAGTCGCAGGTCGCAGGTGCGTTGTTCGATAGCAGCAATGGAGCGCCCAAGAGAATTCGAAAACATATCCTTGACAACCCATGGCTTTCTCTATCCCGCCGGGCTAGAAGCGTGCTACCAGGTAGTCAGTCGCATGTCTGAAGCACCAATCGGTCAACATTGTGGGCTCCAACACAGTATGCTATCCGGCCAGGCGCAGGTTCTTCGGCCTCCCAAAAACAAAGAGGCGCAAAAAGGACAATTCAAGCCTACCAGTTCGCCTCGAGGTTATTCTCCATTATTTTCTGCTAGCCGTGATCAACTCTCGAAGAACCGATGGATGGGCTCGTCGCGACGAAGCGTTAGCGTACAGCGTGGAAGCAAACTACTTCCCATCGCACTCAGACACCCATGCACATGTCAAGTTTCCGGAGTTGCATCCTGCAAGCACTTTAGTAGTGGCATGTACATGTCGCCCAACGCCAGCTGTCACTCATCGCCCATTACCGTCATGATAGATCTTACGCGGGACCAAAGTCCAGAAAGCCCAGGATGGCGCTTTGTTAGTTTGGTTCGGGAGAGTCGCCGGAAGGCCCTTCTACCCACCAAGGCGGCGGCAACCTTGAGTTTGCCTGGACTGGACGTTACCAACACTATGAGTCCCGTTGAAACCTTGCGTCCGGCCGAAGATCTTAACCCATTTGAGGATTAACGGGCGGGTTGGAAGTGTGAACAGCAAACGAATGGCGGCTGCATTATTGGGATACATTCTGCACTCGATGCGCGAACGTGTCATACTGGAGAACCACTCAAGTTTTTCACAGGACGGTCGGTCAAACTCGACCCTGGTTTGGCTGTCTGGGGGGAAGGGAGAAGGAATCGCCCTCCACGGCTGCCCTCCTTGCAATATGTGGCGCTCATCGACTGGATAGATTGGCTTTGCGATGCGTTGTGCGACCAGCTTGACATGTTTGGTGGCCGCAGACTACATCTACAGCACACAGCATGGCAGCTCGGTACCTAGATAAGCCTACCTGAACCATCCCCCACCACCACAGCCCTTTCAACACGTGGGCAAACACAAGCGAGCAACGGCAAGGCGGGAAGGCTTGGATCTTGCTGGGTGGTGGTGTGCCCGTGCCTGACCGGTACCTGAAGCCTACCCAACTTCCGCCTAGTTTGGTCGGAGTGAGGGTGTTGACTGCGGCATTTTCAAGGCGGGCCTGGGGGCGTCTTCCAATCGGCGAGCTTTGGTGCCTGGGATCAGTGCTTGTTCGCGACACCGTTGTCCGGATGGCACTGAATGCCTGGATTGGTCCAAGAGGATCCGTTACGGCCTGCATTAGCTTGGGGCCACTTATACTTGTGGCGTTGCGATTGAAGTTCTATTGGACGGCCGTCTGATGGAGATGCAAAAGCCCCGTTCAGGCACATCCTTGTCCACAGCCTAGGGGGCAAGCTTCACAACATGGGCAAAGTCAAGCGGTTCAACCCTTCTCGACCAGACTCGACATGCACTTGAGCGGTTCCATTTCGCCCTTACGGCATCTGACAGCCTGACACCAGTGGCACTACGGAGTCGGACAGTAAACTACGGCCCCAGGACCCTCGTCCGTCTGGGCCGCAATCGCGGTTGTGGTTGACAGCGCTAACAGTTGCATGGGCGAAAATCTCTGAACTGATGCAGATGGATCCGTCTTGTGGCCCAGGGCCCTGGAGTTGAGATGCAGTGGGCGCATCGAGGTTTGTTGATGGGGATGGGAAAAGGACCGTGGTCGAAATTACTTAAACCCACGGCCCTTCTCTGTTGTTGCTTTTCGCTTTTGGGAATCATTCGTGTCAATCCTTCTTTTCCAGCCTCCCTCTCTCAACAACCTCGAGCAGGTCTCTGAACAGCATCATTCCTTTTGCTGCAAGTACCATTTGTGTCGACTTGACCATCACACCGGACCACTCCTTTTCGTCCAATCCAACAACACGACGCTCAACCCTTTGAGACGTTAACTCTCCTTACGAGTAAACAACCAAACCACCACATCAGTCAAGATGCAATACAAGAACATGCTCACTGGCGCAGCCGTGCTGCTTGCCTCTGCTCCCGCCGTTATGGCTGTTGGCTCTGCCACCGTCGTCAACAACTGTGGATTTCCCATCTACTACGCATCCGTCGGCCAAGACTACACTGCCAACATGCAAGAAATCCAAGGCAGCTACACCGAGAAGTACACCCAAGAGGGTGTTGGTATCTCCATCAAGCTCTCCCCCAATGACAGCACCTCGGGACCTGTCTCACAGTTCGAGTTCACCTGGGCCAACGGCAAGATCTCTTACGATCTGTCCAACATCAACGGCTATCCTTTCTCTGCCGGTGGCATGGAAGTCGTCCCGTCGATGCAGGATGATTCGAGCAACCCGACCTGTGTCCCGATCGACTGCCCTGCCGGTGAAGCCGTCTGCTCTGCTGCGTACAACGCCCCTGATGACACTCGCACCATGGTCTGCGACCAAGACTCCGATCTTGTCTTGACCATGTGCCCGGGCAGCAGCTCATCCAAGCGTGATGTCGAGTCAAGCCTCCAAGGTCACGTCCACCACCGTGTTCACGCTCGCCACTTGCCCGTTCGCGCATAAGCGAGTTGACCGATAGCCAGAATCGCGTCACCAAGACTCCAGCACAGAATGACCTTGACGAGACAAGAAGTTCTCCATGATCCCTTTTCTCTATGGCGCAGCTAGTTCTGCTGCCTTGAGACGAAGCCTCATTGTCGCTCCGCCTTTTTGCCTTTTTACGCTGCCTGCAAATACACTCTTTTAGCACATCCTCCATGAGTCGACACATGGAATTGTCATTGCCCTTGCAGGTTCAGTACCCGATCTCGACGATCATTTGTCTCTTCAGACACCTTTCAGGCGACAGGTCTCCCCTTGGAACACTTTGACGATACACAAGGCATTTATTGCGCTTGGGCTACGAAATGAAAAACAAGCCAGGAACTCTTGACTTTTCGACAAGATGAAATGATGAACGAACTATACACGCACCCGGGGTGGATGGGGGGTAAAACGGTTTCCCTTTTTTTTTGAGTCTTGCCCCCTTTGGGCTTGCAGGTTTGGGGTATGGCTTTTAGGCCATTCTTATCGACATGGCTTTGAGGATTTTTGGTCTGACATGTCTTGATGGATATGTTGGGCCAGACCCCATTGCATGTGCAGATGGTGGGAGGAATAACATTCAACCTTCGTTTTCGAGTATTCCGTCGACGGTTGACCACGGGGATGATTACAAGGCTGTTGTCGTATACTGGCACAACTCTGGACTTCATCCCTTTGGTCAACCAGCCACGGTTGCTCTAGTATATAGACTTTCGCTTCTTGATCACACTCTTAGGGACAAAGAAAATACATGATCACTCATGAACCATTACTTGCTCTTGGCCTTACCTTATGCTTTCGTCGTGGTGAATACCCAGATACTGGCATTTATTTGCTCCTCTTCTACCCGTCGACTGTTCTACCCTGAGTACGTTTAGGTATCTACTGCCGATTCAGCCCTTGTCCCGCTCCCGCAACCCACCCCAACCTTAATCGACTCTTTCATTAAATCGCAATACAATGATGATGTACTCAATAACCTTACACAATTATCATTATTGTTGTTGTTGTCCAGTCCAACAGTGTGGTTTGGTTTGTGATTTGACGTCCAGATCGGGAAATTACATTTCGTTCACCAACAGTAAATGCTGACGACGCCGGCCCCAGATATTGGGGTTTCGTGGCGTTCGAGCCCCCGAGCGCATCAAGCACCAGCACTTCTACCATTGCCGCACACCTGAGTATGTACCTATGTAACAGGCTTGATGAGACTGGATGGAAAGTCAAGTCAAGTCAAGTCAAGCCACTACGCTAAGAAAGCAGCAGAGGAGAAAAGGGTTGACCATGACCATGACCACGTCACCACCCGTCACGAGGGGCCTTGTCATTTTGGAACCATCAACCCAGCCATCCCATCCCATCCTTGCCAGCCCCGGCTTGTCTCATCTTGGGTCTTGCCCTTTGCCCTTTGCACCTGTCCCTATTTTAAGGCGAGATGCTGACGTTTGAGAAGACGAGATAGATCCCTCCCCTGCCTGCCTGGCTTATCGCAAAGCACAGCTACGTAGTCGGTCTGGCTTTCGCGTATGGGGTGAGTGGTTGATAAAAGGGGGCATTTTAGCGAGAGCTGAAACATTTTGAGCCCGACTCGCCGTCTCCTTGGGTCTGAAACAATGCAGGTGGTTGGGGACAGAACAGGGGGGAGGGAGTCGTCGACTTGACGTGAGGTGTGGTGTTTTGGCATCTATGTACGTAGGTACTTACTGTATGATCAGGCGCTGTACTTTCTACTGTACAGTAGTTTGCCATACAGGTACAAGTACGTACATAGATACCTTAGGTAGGTGCCTAAGGTACCTTGTTCGGATGTGGGCTTAGCAGCGGAGAGCACCTTACGCCCTCCCGTTGTTTCGTTTCGAATGGACTTGACTTGACTTGACTCAATCTGTAGCGTCCGGTTGGTGTACATACATACGTAGCTGGTTTCTGCTTTGGTTCATTCCTTCGGAAGTGTATTTACGATACGTAGGCATGTACTTGATGATGCCTGGTCTGCAGTCCTAGGCCTTGAGAACACCCGACCCACGGTTCCGGTTCCACTATGATGATGAAATGTCCAGAGATGATGCATAGATTGCAGAGCCTGTCCTTCATGATGATAGAGAGCCATTCATGTTTCGGTGATGACGATGAAATGGTAAATGGTCCTTCTGATGATAGGATCTAGGTTGTACTATGCCAGGGTATCTCGTCGGGTCGTTCGAGTGTAGACTAACTAACCTAGAGTTGATATGATGCCTCGAAGCGAGTACTCTGATAGAACGGAATGGCGCTGTTGGTCCCAATGACTCTCTTAGCCTTCGGAATTATTATCCATCACATCACACGGGCGACGGCCGAGCCTGACGATGGTAATATGTAATGTGTGATTGATTCCCAGCCTTGATAATGATGACGATAGTAGTGGCTGCAGAGTGGACATTATTTGACCATTGTTTACCTCCCTGTTCCGCAGCAGACTGAGACATGCATGATCCGCACCATATACTATCCTAGACCACCGACTTTATGCCTCTGTAGATGAGATCACCGATCGGATGGTGTATGCTAAGCAAGGAATGTCGCTCACACAGTTGGACCGTTGTGGTTGTGATCGTGACCCGAAGATGGAGCCCCAAGTGGGCAAATACAAAATAAACATACAGACTCCGGTCGAAGCCGAACTTTGCCGGGTGAGAACGAGAGCATGGTCTCCACGAAGACTGTCGTTTTTTGTAGCAATGATCAACCACCCGGGGCGCGGTTTCAAGGAGGAACAGACAACTGCGTCTCGTAGTTCCATTCTCCGAGTGTCTGCAAGAGTCCTCCGATGCAAAATTCGAGGTAGCCAAGTGGCTCTTGGAAATCCAAGCAGATCCTCGGAGGGAGACAGTGTCGATGACCATGGACTGTCATTCTGGGGTCCGCCTCAAACCTGGAGCAATTTGTATCTAGGTAGGCACCTAGTCACTGTTCGAGATACTACTGTTCAAGCTGAAGCTGACAGACCAAACAGTGGCACCATGAGACTCGATTCTCTCAAGACTTACATCGATTATGCGAAGGGTCGGACGGACTAGCTCGACTGGTCAAGCTCATTGTGAGGCAGTCTCCCTTGTAAGCACCGCTCGTGCATTATGAGCAACCAACACTGTACTTGGTAGAGCCATATCCGGATATTGTGAACGGATATCACAGTCGTAAGCTTCAAGTTTTGGTCTAAACACGCTGACCTAATCGATCGTCTTCACTCTGTCACGTGACATGTATAGCACGTGACCTTACCGGCATTCGAAATTGCATGCAGATTTTGATGCACTGTACGGACGGAAGTACTGTGGTGCTACCTACGACGCAAAATTCTCACTTCGAGTCACATCGCTGAAACCATTCCGCCACTGATGAATTCATGTATACCTATTGTTACATTGTACAGTGCCTTCCAACGACGAGGTAGAGTTTTCAGATCAAAGTCTCCTCTGGGTATCTTTTATCCAATCCGAATCCACCTTTCAAAGTTGAATAATCCTGTCTTCTTCGGTCCACAGTCCCTCGTCTCGAAGCCCTCCGACATGTTCCACCCGGGCAATTCTCGCCCTCATAGAACACCGAGCCCACCTCGGCCTCCCCCGAAAGACCCTTGAGTCTCCGACTTGGATACTGGAGTATATTTTCCAGAACGTACCCGCTCAGGCATCTTTGGGGCTCACATCTGCGGAGGGTAATTGTGCCCATAGCTACGCTGGAGATGAGGTGGATGAGGCGGTGAGGAGAGTTGGGTGGCCCAAGCCGCCGGATGCTTCCCAGATGTCTCTGGAAAAAAGCATGCCCGGCTCTGAAAATGTTGCGAAGAGGTGACTCCAGCTTTTTAGGTCTGATTGATGAGCCTTACCAGAGCCACTGCAGCACCCGCTGCCAACACTCCCACGACCAGCATTTGCACCGCTCCCCCGATACAAGCCCGATAGTTCTCTTTGCCTGTCCAACCTCGAACGACTCCGGTCTTGACGTAGCCAAAAACCAAGAGTACAACTGCCATGAGTCCAATACTCCACCATAACCCGGCAAGAACATCATTCCGGGGTACGAGGAAATATGGGATCATGGGCAGAAATCCGCCGACAAAATAGCTGATACCTAACGTGATCGCCGACAGGTAGGGTCGTCCGGTGTCTGGCTTCGTCGCCTCGAAATGATGTTGTAGGAGAAATTCTTTGAATCTTGGAGGCGAGGATTTGATCTGCTCCGCGATGCGCTTGGTGTCCTCTTCGGACAGGCCGAACTGTTGGAAATACTCCTGGATGAAGTCTTGCGCTGTTTCTGGTTCTTCGCAGATCAACTCGTCGCAACTCCGATCCGTTGCATTGTATGATTCTCTGCGAAATATTAGCACGGCAACGAGTATGACACAAACCCTCCGACTTACGCTTCGCTTTTAGCACCCACGTATCCGCCCAGGCCCATCGATATCGCCCCAGCGACGAGCTCTGCCAGTCCACCGAGAATCACCACTCTGGTATCCCCCAGCGCTGTCAGGCCTGCTGTGAGAGCAAATGGCACAGTAAGGCCATCCGACAACCCCAAGATTGAGTCGGCTACCACCCGCGCATCGAGCCGAAAGGTCGACCAGATGCCGCCGACGCTTCTCTGGGAACTTTTATCCGACATTAATCCTCGTGCAGATCGACCTTCTGAACCCTGGAGAGTGGACGTCCTTGATAGCAACGGTCTGTTTGCCTCAAGATCAGGTGCGGTTGGGAGCGTTTCTCTTTGAGACCATCTGCTGGTTTGGCTCGTCACTGATAGTCTGTCGCCGTCTTGGCCGGTCATATTGTAGTAGCCTTGCGTAGGTTGAAAACCGAGTTCATCCAGCACCGATCTTGTTTCAATGATAATTAATCAACAATATAATGAACCGTTAAATTGTGATGATGTATGTCGTCCGGGGTATCTGAAAGTTGCGTACGTCTCTCAGGGTTGATAGCAGAGTCTTCCTGTCTCCTTATACGTATCACGCCGCGCAAGTGTAGGAGGTGAAGGAGGGTTCCCCTAGAATCCGCGGTCGTGACCAATCACAAGCCGGGTAAAAGTCAGCGTGTTTTAATCAGTCTGTCACTTCAGGCCAATCAATGACATCCGAGTAAAAATGCGATGCCCTTATTGGAGAAACATAGCGTGCATCCTCCCAAATACTTTTTGTCTAGAAGTCATCTCACTGCATCCGGGTCAGGCTTGAGTTGCAATTCATTGTGATGAAGGGGCCGACAACGGCCTACAGTCTGCGGAAGAATGTAAATGCGCACTCCGCACGTGATCGCAGCCTTGCGGGATTCTACCCAATCATTGCCGAGCAGCGTCTGATGGTCGAGGGAACAACAATTTATCACGAGGCTTCCTCAAAAACGACCCAGGCCTAGCGACCAAGAAATGTCCGCGGGGATCTGGAGTCTTACGGCCAAAGTCCGACACGATATCAAAACTGTACCGCTTTGCATTCTACGTTCAGGATGTGCCTTCGCTCGACCGAGCACCCCAAGGGTGGTCGCGGCTACTTTACCATCATGACAGCCCCTTCCGCAACGTCCTTCGTTCTTTCTCCATGCCAGGTTTGCTTGTTGTTGAGAGGTTGGAAGAAGGTAACATTTTGCAGATCAGACTGGAAGGAACATGCAGAGGAAGGTGCCTCCCATGCTCTGCTCCTCTTCATTAAGACTCTCTGCCCTGACTTCTTCCCTTCTTCTTCTTCTCTTTCTTCATACCACTTCCATCAACATCACGTACCACTAGTACTTCAGCTATTGTATCTTGAGCTTTGCCTCAGGCAGCCAAGTATAGCTGTAGTTCACTTCGCTCTTTATCGTCCCTGCATTCCTTCCTCCAGTATACCTTGTTTCCAGTTTGCCACTTGTTCAACCGGCTGCACCTTGTCTCGAACTCAGAATGGGCAGCAAAGCTCTTCTCTTGTCGGCCATCTTGGCTGCATCCTCAGCATCGCTGGTTCCAAAAGCGCCAGCAGCAAGTGTCGCCGGCAGACGTGTCCATGGGCCTTTTCAATTTCAACGGGTCATGGCATACGTCGACAAAAGAGGTGGGATATTGAAAAGAGGGTCAGAGTCAGACCAGGTGTGCTTCACGATTGATGAGGACAATTGTGACGATGTCTCCGCCTTTGCCAGCTGCCTGAGTTCGGGAGAGAACTGCATCATCGGTGAAACGTGCACTATTCAGATCGTTGACTGCTACGCTGAATACCCACACAAGCACAAGCCGGGTAACCCAGAACACGAACCAGAACACGAACCAGAACACAAGCCTGAACACGAGCCAGAACACAAGCCTGAACATGAACCTGAACACAGGCCTGAACACGAGCCTGAACACGAGCCTGAACACGAGCCTGAACACGAGCCTGAACACGAGCCTGAACACGAGCCTGAACACCAGCCTGAACACCAGCCTGAACACGAGCATGAACACGAGCATGAACACAAGCCCGAACACGAACCTGAACCTGAACCTGACAGACGTCCCTCAGAACCAGAACCCAAGCCAGACGGAAAACCCGGGTTCTTGAAAAGACAGTCAGACCCGGACCTCGTGTGCTTCACCATTGACGAGGACAATTGTGACAATGTCTCGGACTTTCAAAACTGCATAATTACTGGCGAGACATGCATCGTCAATGAAACCTGCACTATTCAGATTGTCGATTGCTCGGACACCTCGGGACAAGATTCAGATCTCCTCGCTCGCAGCCCTGGAAACTCACTCCTGTCCAGCCCCACTGAGCCTGGTCAGTCTCCCAAGTTGGAGTTGAAAGATGAATCAGCACAGCTCATTGGCGGTAAACGAGGAAGCATCGACGAAGAGGTCGAGCTTGCAATGCCCAAGTCGCTCAAAGAATCGATGCTCAACAGTGACTCCGACGTTGCTGCCCAGCTGATAGCGAAGGAGTTCTCTGGCGATGCCCTTCCTCAATGGTACATGGCCCTGCCGGCCAACGTCAAGAACTACTACGCCACCATCACAGTTCCGGCAATGATGGCTGCAGCGGCGACCGACGGCCCTTCAGTAACTATCAACAATCCTCGGATCCTCCGTCGCAGCGATCCAACTGTGGATGGATGGGTGGCAGCCGTCAAGTCATACGAGTCGCAGATCAGTTCCTTGTCAAGAGCTGCCCGTTCAAACTCAGACATGGCCCGAGCACTATCCAGGACAGCCAGCAGCGAATCCCGCCGAGCAACCAGTCTGGGCGATGCTGGTCTAGGCACGACGGCGAGTCTGTTGTCGCTTGCGGCTTCTTCACAGTCTCTGGAGGCGATATCGGAGTCCAGGGCCGCGCGCTCTGCATCCAGCGCGGTTTACCATGTCCAGCAGACCACCAAAGCGGCAGCCGCCCCCAGCACAGGTGTGGCTTTGTACTCGAGCATGACCGGCGCTGTTGTCTGCTTCCTCTTGGCTCTCTTGTAGAAGTCAGGATGTGGTGTTCGCGATGCTGAGGGGTCGGTATGAACAGTATTAGGTTAGATTGGATTCCAATTCATTAATAGTCTTCATCTCCATCCCCCAACTCTGCCTTCGTCCCAACGAGCTCGCATTTCCCTCCTCTTGGCCAGCGTCGTAGCCCCTTCCCTGATTCTACGAACCCATTCAGTGACCTCCTTCTCGCTGGCCTTTCCGTCTCCACCACCATAATACCCATTGCCATCGCCAGACCCTTCCAAGAAACTTTCCTGCATTGCTCGAAGCAGGGCTTCCTGTTCGTTTATGCTCGACACCAACCGCTGATACATCTGTCTGGGGCCCCACGGTGCCAAGGCATCGTCCATCTCCCCCTGTTTCCGTCTCCATTGATTTTGCAGAGAAGTGTGATTGAGCAGTAACTGTGCGGTTTCATCTCGCAGCTGGCGTAACTGCTTTTCCAGCTGTGCCACTTGTTGGGCAAGTTGTATGTTGGCTTGGATCGCCGACTGGAGCGGGACAAGCGAGGATCGGTACGAAGGATGAGTCGTGGCCAACGACGCCAGCAGAGAAGGGTTGTTGACGAGCGGATGCAATTCGCTAGTCGGCTTGTCTTCGAGCTCTTTCGGAATCCATCGGTCGGAAAGTGAAGGAGGTGGTATGGGTGTGTATTCTTGGTGCGGCGTTTGCTGCTGGCCGGGTTGAGGTAGAGGTGTGGAGGAGGAGTAGTGGGCCGTGGGGATAGGTGGTTGCGGACGGGGGGGAATTCATTGGTACGCCGTCTTGTGTCTGCGCCTGTGATGAGGCAGAAATGTTTGGTGTCGATGGAAATGCAGGTGTTCCGGCTTGACCTGGTTCGGCGTTCATATGAGAGGTAGGCTTAGGCGGAGGGGGGAGGCGGTGGTGGTGCGCCCGATGTGATGGGAGATGCAGGCGTTGACGGGATGGGAGCGGCGTTGGAGAGTCCTGGGGTTGGCGACGAGGTGTAGAATGATTCTGCCATGATGAAAGAAAAGCGGACTGTACAATACTCTAGCTTTCTTCTAGTCGGAAGGGTTCAGCACCAGAGGCGTAGTAGTTAATGGATGTTCGGTATGAGCGGTGATATGAAGTGCCAGTGGCGGGCTTGCTCGTAGCCTTGCGATCTACTAGTACTGCGGAGTAAGGCTGCCCAGGAAATCCTTAGCTCATCCTCATTTATTATTTCATCCAACGCCTCAACCTCCCTCCGCAGCCTACACTACCACTGCATCGAATCTGGTCTGTCACGATCTGGTTCATCTCTTCTCACTTCCCGCTCCTCCATCTCACATCTCTGGATAGACGCACTTCGACAAAATGGATTACCAAAACCGAGCAGGCTCGAAATTCGGCGGCGGAGGCGTGGCATCGCACTCGGCCACGAACGCCGACCGGCGCGAACGACTACGCAAACTCGCGCTCGAAACAATCGACCTGGATAAAGACCCGTACTTCTTCAAAAACCACGTCGGCTCGTTCGAATGCCGGCTGTGTCTTACGGTGCACCAAAACGATGGCTCCTATCTGGCACATACGCAGGGGCGGAAACACCAAACAAACCTGGCGCGTCGAGCGGCCCGGGAACAGAAAGAAATGCAAAAAGACGGTCAGATGCTCGGCGGCCCTGGAATGATGGGTGTGCAAGTGCGCAAGAACGTGGTCAAGATCGGTCGGCCGGGTTACAAGATCACAAAGGTCCGCGATCCCCTGACACGGCAGGTCGGCTTGCTCTTCCAGCTGCTGTACCCGGAGATTGCGCCTGGTGTGCAGCCCCGTGTGCGGTTTATGAGTGCTTTTGAACAAAAGGTCGAGGAGCCCGATCGAGATTATCAGTATCTCCTTGTTGCGGCTGAGCCGTATGAAACCTGTGGATTCAAATTACAGTCGAGGGAGGTCGATCGGAGGGAAGGGAGGTATTGGACTTGGTGGGATGCTGATGCTAAGGAGTTCTGGTGTCAGGTCTTGTTCAAAACCGAGAGAGATGAGCGGTATAGTAATGTTCCTGGGTTGGCGCCGGCGCCGGGCAAAAAGTGAGACCAAGGGTGAAGGATGGTAACCAAGAGAAAAACTATGGTCTGCAAAGATCGCGTGGCAAAACGATATTGCTGATATCTCTATTAACTGGGATGGGGATCGCAATGTGTGTCAAGCAGACTGTCATGTGCAGACACCTCGCTACACCCATGCATATGGTCCAGGCTGGGCAGAGCGTACCGGATACTCCTACGAGCGCAGGCCTGCTGTCAGCCTGATAGACACGTCTACCCGTTTGTGCCGAATCAAGCGGTAGCCTCAGGCACAACACGGTCGAGTCTACACTTTCAGCTACACTGCAGATGGCGAGAAATCTTCTGGTGCCTCAAGAAACAGACCAATATGCCAATCTCACGGTGTTCCCGCTGGACATCCACCTCCGGCAAGGAACCACATCCGGGATAGAAGCCTACACCTTCACCAGTTGGACGAAAGAAGGTTACAGGGGCTGGGAGCGATTTCTTGGCTTTCTGGTGTGATGTTGCTGCACCAGTCCGAGAAGTGCACGTGCTACGAAGAAGGACGAAGATTCAAAGCGAGGCACAATGGGTTTCGTCCAGGCCTTGTCTTCGTTTCTGAACTTCTCAGGAGTTATGAGCCACATCTATTTCCAGGTTGACACCGATTGCTTGATTGATAGCCTTTATGAAATCAGTCAATTCGACTGGGCCTGTTCAATTTTCATTGAGGCTTTGTTGACTGAACATTTTAACAGTCTCTGAGTCGTGATCTCATTGTCCTTTTATGATAATCCATACGCCGTCGCAAGGTCCTGTAAGACTTCAAAGCAGTCATAACTCAGGTATTTATGCACCAGGCGCCCCAGTTCCACATTGATTCATTGCTGCGCCAACTGTGCCTTGCCCAGCAGCACCACATCGCCGTATTCCTTGAGACTGTAATCGCGATCAATAATGGTATCCCAAGCCCGCTGCATCTCCTCCTGGGCCTTTTTGTTCTTCCAACCCCATCCTGGCCTCTCGTCCCGCTCATTCCCAGGTGGCTGCGACACACCACCATCTTGTGCCTGACCATCTGCCGCTGTAGTCCTTGCCGCACTCCTAGTCACAGCAATGTTTGCTCCAGCATGGCTACCGTTCGTGATTGATGATCCTGCTGCCGCTGCGCTTCGTGTGCGAGGTCCTGACTCTTGTCCGTCATTGCTTTGGAGTTGTGGCTGTGATCGCGGTGGTGATAGTTCGCCTGGGGCTGCTGCGTTGAGATGATCGTTTGCCGGCGGTGTTCGAGGGTGATCTGTGTCGCCAGTGTCCCCAGCACCACTGCTGCTCGCTGGATCAGGGAATAGGTTGTCATCTTCGAACGCTTCCGAGATTTCCGTGGTGTCTTGCAGTGCGGAAGGTGTTGAAGATGTTGAAGTCGTCATTGTCTCGTCGAGGTCCATTGTCACAGGCTTGAACGGAAGGGTTCTGTCTTACGCCGTGGCTAAGATCGATAGTTGTTGGTGGTACTGGTGCGTACGTTGGTGTTTGCTGTATCCAGTTATTTGCTATTTGCGCGAAGACGTCAATATGTACTCTGATAAGACAATTGAGGTACGGTGGTGTGAACTTGGCTTTCTTTTAGGTACTGGTGTATAGGTAGATCTAAGTGGTGTCGATCGATGCCTATGACGGAGGAGTTGGATCGCGCCAAGCATGTAAACGCAGGCACTGCGCAGCCTTGTGACTTCAGCCTCCTGTCACTTCAGCCTTCCCCACGATCTGCGGCCCCAGACCATTTTCCACCTTTGCAGAGGCCACCATACCAGCTATCCATCTGTACCAGATCTCATATCCTCCCACAACAATGGATCCAGCCAGAAACAAACGTGGAAGCGATGATGACGACGAGTTCCGACCTCAAGTCAAACGTCGTCGATCACAGCGTGTTTTAATACGGACCCCAAGCGGGAAGTTGATCTCGAAATCGCCAACACCGCCAAAGCCTACGGACAGAGATGTACTCGTCTGCATCGCCAAAGAAACAACGAGTGTGTTACCAGGCCTAATACTTACAAGACCTGACGCCCGCCCGCGTGGGTATCTGTGTCAAAAAGCGCAGGTTGATCCGCTCGATCAAACATTCTGCCCGAACCTTCCTAAAACCAAAATCCGAGTGATCAACAGCGACACTATCGAAGCAGCCTTACAGATGTCTCGCGGGCCATCCGACCGGCCGATCTGTGTTCTCAACATGGCCAACGCAATACATGCCGGTGGAGGGTTCCGAAAGGGTGCGCTCGCCCAAGAAGAAGCACTCTGCTATCGATCATCTCTTTCCTTTTGCCTTAAACTGTCTCATTACCCTATTCCCGACAAAGCAGCAATCTACTCACCCACCGTCCTCGTCATCAGAGACAGCTTGGCCAAGGGCCACAAGTTGCTCGACTGTCGCGACCCAAGTCGGTTACCTGTCATCAGTGTAATTTCTGCTGCGGCCATACACAAACCGGAGACGAAGGTGGTTGCCAACCAGCCGTCTGCGATTTCTAGGACCTATGCCAAAGCCGCTGATCGTCAGTTGATGGGGGAGAAGATGCGGGTCATTCTTCGCACTGCGATCAGAAATAAACATCGAAAGGTCGTCTTGGGCGCCTTTGGATGTGGTGCCTTTGCCAATCCGCTCCTGGAGGTCTGCAGTCTCTGGGTCTCGGTGCTGAAGGAGAAGGAGTTCTCCGGCGGCTGGTGGGAGGAGGTGGTCTTTGCGGTGCTCAGCGATAGTGCCAAGGATCCGAATTTCGAGTGGTTTCACAAGACCTTCAATGGGATGGAAGTCTGAAGAGTAAGAGAGAGTCTCGACCTGTGGTATGGCTGCTGGCTTTGTGTCTATTTTGCAGTCGGCGTTCACAGAAGGGTCTTGCTTGGAGCGTTGTTGTTTCCAGCATGTGAAGGGTTAGCTACCAACCTTACCAGGGGCATACACGTTATAAAGAGACTGATGTCCGATCTTCAGGATCAGGACAATGCTGTGCTCCTTCATTTCTTGCTTCTGCGTTCCGATACAGAGTGGGAGCTTCCCGTCGTCGGTATGCACGTCTTCCACATTTCACATGTTATCGCTTGCGTAAAGAGTGAAAGATGCCGGGTTTGACGATGGCTACCCCTGCCATAAGTCGACATGACAAACGAGAGTATTGTCCACGAAGGCCTGTTGTTGGATAGGATGGACGGCGTCAGTGATGACCTTACTCAACCAGGGGTCATATACACAAATGTCTTGTCTGGGTCGTGGGTGGCAGGCGCTTCTAGTGTACACACAGTACTGATAGAGGCATTAGTAGAAATGAGACTGGGCACAGCAGATTTAGATATCAACTGGCATGGAATGAAGCTGCTTAAAATTCCGAGGAACATGGCTTTGTATTGCTCGAATTCCGACTGGCCAGCCTCGTCTTGATCGCTATCGATAAGCAATAAGCGGGTCATTCTCAGACGTCAAATGTGGCGGAGATTCGAGTCACAACTCCGAGGACCGGCCTCGCAGGCGGCGTTCGTGCATTAATAATTTCAATACTGGCAATCTTCTTCAACAACGAAAAGCCCTTTCTTCGTTGGGTCGACACTATTTCTTCTTCCTCATATTAGTGATCGGTCAGGCCTTTCTGAGCAACGGACGGTCACTGACCACTTTGTTGTCTCCATCTTACCGTCGCCGCGGTCGCCCCCCTTCGACCATGAGCGCAATCTTGAGTGCAGACGACCTCAACGATTTCATTTCGCCTGGTGTTGCCTGCATTAAACCTGTCGAGACGCTCCCGAAACAAGAAGACTACAATCCCTACGAAGTCACCACCGAAGATAAAGTCCAGGCGCAAAATCCTGCACCCGCATCAATATCCCTGACAGACTGCCTGGCGTGTTCAGGCTGCGTTACCTCCGCCGAGGCAGTTCTTGTCTCTCTGCAATCGCATACCGAAGTCCTCAATACTCTCGACTCATGTCCTCCAATCGACGTGGAATATCTGATTGGTAGGGGGAATGGCATCGTCAATGGCCACAACCCGCCGCCCTCGGAAGCCAAGCTCTTTGTTGCCAGCGTGAGCCCGCAGGTTCGGGCTAGTCTGGCCGCAACATATGGCATATCAGAAAGAAAAGCCGGCTTTATGATCGAACAATTCTTAAGCGGAGCCCAGGGACTGCGGATAGGTGGCCAACACAAGAGTGGCTTTACATATGTGGCGGATACAAATCAATTACGAGAGGCATGTCTCGTGCTAGGAGCAGAGGAAGTGGCACAGTCGATTGCGGATAAATCGAAGTCAAAGCCGGTCTTGACTTCGGCTTGCCCTGGGTGGGTTTGCTATGCCGAAAAGACACACCCTCACGTCCTACCACATCTATCAAAGTTAAAATCCCCACAAGCACTATCCGGCACACTGCTCAAGTCGGTGCTGAGCAGGACGCTGGGGGTCCACCCTTCTCAGATCTGGCATCTGGCCATCATGCCGTGTTTTGATAAGAAACTCGAGGCAAGTCGCGAGGAACTGACAGACCGCTGGTGGCAGTCTAGAGATGCGCTGGGCAACTCGACTGCACCGATCCGGGACGTCGACTGTGTCATCACATCCCGAGAGCTACTGTCTCTGGCCGAAGCGAGAGGCGTAACACTCTCTCAGCTACCGCTCCGACCACTCTCTCCTACTGAACGTGCGCCTTTCCCGGAGTCGAGGATCTCTGCCTTTCTGTTCCCGAAGCCCAGGCGGCGGGCTGAGCAGTCTCCTACAGCTGGGTCTTCAGGCGGCTACCTCTATCATATCATGGCTACAGCACAGGCCGATCATCCCGACAGCAGAATCTCAGTTCAGCGAGGACGCAATGCTGACGTAGTGGAATACCAGTTGCTCTCCGCCTCCGGCGAAACCTTGATGAAATGTGCAAGATACTATGGCTTCCGAAATATCCAAAATCTTGTCCGAAAGCTCAAACCGGCGAAGCAGTCAAGACTCCCCGGCGCTGCAAGACGCGCAGGTGCGTCCGCCAATAGTGGAAGTGATTACACGTACGTCGAAGTCATGGCCTGCCCTGGTGGATGCACGAATGGAGGTGGACAGATCAAAGTCGAGGATGTGGTGAGCATATTGCCGCAGACAAGAGGTGAAGAAGTGATGAACACGGCTACTCCGCAAAGTCAGAAGGAATGGCTGCAGCGAGTCGATGAAGCCTACTATTCTGCTGATTCAGAGGACGACCGGGACTACGAGGATGGTGATACCGTCATGACAAACGGCAATTCGACAATCAATGGTACCTCTGGCGACCACCCTGAAGCTACCGGCAGTCATATCAACGGCATCGATGTTCACAATGTTCGAGATTTCCTGCACCATTGGTCTGGCCTGGTAGGCGTTCCGTTGGAGACATTGGCATTCACCACTTTCCGAGAGGTTGAGAGCGACGTCGGGAAGAAGAAGACGAATGGCAAACTGAGTGATACAGAGCGTATCGCGCAGATCGCTGGCATGAGTGGCGGTGGCTGGTAGATGCTGAGCAACCCCCGTGTTTATGTGATAACGTGGAGTATTGTGGAACATGCTGCGTTTGAGTGCGAAGTGTATGTGGTATTTCAGGTCCGTGGAGGCTGGAATGCCTGCCTAGTTGGAGGCCTGCAATATAGAGTGGTAATCTGCGTCGGCAACCGATGAGGTGCATATCCATGACATTGAATGACAGAGCAATTGGTTCTCCTCCTGTTTGGCCTTCCATACACCCTTTTTCGATACAGCCTTGTCACGTGGAAGGATAACTGTCAGGTGACGGCGCTTTACCGGTTATAGTCTAGTGGCATGTCTCGCATCTGCTTCATATCAAACTCTTTTCATCTTCTGCCACAACGACAGTCTCATGTCTAAGCGCCACCGAATCTTTTCCTTCCTGACCACTGACAGATCTTTATTTGTTATGAGCCAAAGCTACATCCGGCAGTTTCACAGTCCTGTTTTCGATCGAACGGTTTGTGATCTGCCCCTTGGCCGAAGTCATCTCCGGCGCGTGCCATGAGTTCACCAATGTTCGTTCTGTTCCTCGAAGTCCACCTCAGCCTCAGCAATCATGCGGTTATGGGGATGCTAGAGACTACAGCCATCGCTTTCTCACGTCATCTTGTCACAAGATGCCTTTCACAACCCCTTCGACACTATTGATGATAACATCGCTGCCGTCCCACACGAAACATGCCTAGTCGGTCGCTCCATGCGGCGCTGTAATGGTGTGCTGTTCGAATGGTCCCCCGATCGACTTGAGCCTTGTACTGGACGCTGCGGATTGTGATGCTCATAACCCTACAATCACCTCAGCGTGGCGGTACCTCCAACCTTGGGGTTTCATGCCTAGTACCCTTTCGCTAATCTCGTCTGATCCCCTGATGTCCTCGTCCCTGCAGGCAGGCTTTTGTTTTCTTCTTCTCTGGCAGTTGCTCTTTTTCTTGTACGTTTGATACATGCAAGCTGAACTGTCCGGGTCATTCTCTCTGCCGGCTTTCTGTTCACTCTTTTCGATCACGGCGCTGGCGCTGAGCGCTGGACGCCATTTATTGCATTTCCAATCTTTTCATTGAGCTGGGATCGACCACGAGTGTTACGTTGTTTATTCAGGTATCTTTCGTGAGAGTGTGCTCAATTAATCGCCGGTCGACCATTCAATCCTTCTGCCTGGACGGCAATCATATCGACACAGTCTAACCGACTACACCCGCGCTTCATACCTTGGACCAGATAATGCATTCTCGGGCTGTTCAGGTTCTACTTCTCATTCTCGCATTCGCCTTGGCGTTGTTCTTGCTCATTGCTTCCTCCAAGTATGCGGCATGGGCAAAACCAATGACAGCCGCAACCGGGAGTTGGCTGTAAGTTGTCCGCGAACCAGGATGTCAGTGACCCGGCCAACTGACAATTCACATACAGGACTCTAGTCTTCTACGTCGGCGCCATCCCACTGATGTCTCTTGTCTATATCACCGCACACCTCGCAGCACTACAGTTCAACGGCCTTCCTGTCCCGCCGGACCCAACTAGGAATCCAAGTCCAAGCGCTTTACCCGAAGCCATATACGACCCCGACTATGGCGTGAGCAGCACAGCATTCATCCTAGGAGTGTCGATCCTCCACTTTGTAGTCTGGCTGGCGCAATCCATCTTATGCACATCGTGTGAGCTTGCGCCCGTCCTCGCAGGCACAGAAGGCCGGGTTCCTCGATGGTGCCCCCAGTCGCGGTTCAGAGATACCGGCACACCAGGTCTGGCCGATATGTTGGGCACGCTTGCTATTGTCAAGGACTTTCTCGAATGGGGCATGGTACTCGTGACGATTTTGTTGATGGAATGTGCCCGACGCGAGTATATGCGAGCGACACGAATTCAGCACGAAGCATTCCACACTGTCGGTACTGGCGTGGACTTTGGAGGACCGAGTCGCGGTGATGGCGGGCCAGTGGCAGACTCGAAGATGGCTGGGGTGACGGTGCAGCTGGAGCTCGACTCGCTCGACACCAACAGACCCGCCGGATCCAGACCGTTCAAGCTCGAAACCCAAGAACAAGTACAAAGACAGCGATCTGACGATGGCGAGAATGGAGCGCTCCGAGCTATACGGCGCCGGCAGGACGAGTGGTCAGAACTCCCGCCAGGCGAGGCTTCACCTCGGCCAACACGGACTCGAGCACAAATGCAGAGTCAAAATCAGGATGGAAGGGTTCAATTTCCCATCCTACCTAGAGGAGAAGGAGTCTCAGCAACGAGAGACGCTTACTCCGGCAATGGTATATATTTGGCAACCGGGAAGGCGACCGGCACACGCTTAAAGAGAACCGGCACCCTGAATCACATGTACGAGTCCAAGGTATAACATCTCATCTCATACTTCGTCTTACAAGCGCCAAGCGTTAGACGGGTCGGTCGAGTTGCTCAGAGCGCACGAATCTGGGAGACAAGCCGGCTCAATGTTTGATATTTTGACCAAGAGATACCGATACCGATACCGATACCGACTCGACCCACAAGGGCCATTGAGTACAGATTCCGCAAAGCGACGGAGACGGAGACGGAGACGGAGATGGAAATGGATGTTTCATTCCTTCACTTTCCTTTCTGCTCTCGAATATGTCAATACGTACATACTCCGAGCTGTAGCTCCTGTTTCTGTACGGAAATGCTCGCCTTTCTGCTCTCTGGATGGAGTGGATATCATATGCTGAATGATTGACTAATTGAATGAAAGGTGGGCAAAGTGATAGATAGGTACCCAGGAAGGGGGGATATGGACCCAGAGTATCAAGTTTATCATGCATGGTATACTCCATTGTTATACGCTTAATTAGTAACAGCAGTGAGAGACGAAAGAAAGACAAAAGAACAGTTTACAGCTTAGTAAATGAGGGAGATGGGAAGACAGCCCAGCCCACAATGATTTGAATCCAAGTCCTGATATTGACTGACTTACTAACTGACTGACTGACTGACTTATCGAGTGTCCAGCAAAGCAAGCCAATACGATGCAGAACACTGCCATCTAAAACATCGGCAGTGCACCATCGACGAAAAGGAAAAAGGGTATAACCGAACATGAGGTAGAAAGTAAAAGTACAAGTACAAGTAAACCCAAAACACACACGAGCTTCCTTCCCGTGGAGCTTCCCATGGCCTTTTTCGCACGTCTTCCCGGTCAGCTTGCTGGATGCCGCTTGATTCCTCACCAACCCGGCATTCGTCATCCGGCATCCGACACACGCTGAAGCCGAAGTAATGGAGAAATCCCCGGAGAAAGTGCCCCATGGTCTCAACAAACGCAAGGTTGGCTGGAAAACAGGTAGGTAGGTAGGTAGCTAGCCAGCCAGCTAGAATGACTTTTGTGATAGTACAGCCACTGGAATTGACCGGGCACAACTCAAGCAAGCATGTCATGTTATGGTATGTTTGAAACCAACACGCCGAAATCATGTCGATTGCCCTGCCTGTGCTGAGAAGCCGGCTGGAGGCTCGACCGGCACTTCTGTCTTTGGTGGAAGTGTGAGTTTGGGGACTAGAATGGAAACCACCATGGCGCGGTTAGCGAGAAATTACCTCCGTCTTTCAGATCAAAGCAAATAAAATCGAATCACACGAAATTATGCAATGGCTGGATATTTCAGACTTACTGCTCATTCCGTAACCCTCGGTCTTGCCTTCAGGGTCATGGTTGTTGATCTCGACCCTAATAGCAACATTCAATCCCCCCTTGAGAGGGCCCTGGTTACTGATCCCGCTGGCGGCAGGATGCTGGGTGCCGGCACCCTCCTCGCCGGGATGCAATGGTCCTCGGCCGTCGATATCGCTAGGGGGACGACTTTTGCCTGCCTTGCCTGTCGTATTCACCTTTACAGACCCGTTGACGCCGTTGGCGGATTGGTCGTGATGTACACCGCCGGGCTGGTCTTCCGGGACTTCGGTGATACATGCGTAATTGCGACTGGGCATGGTGGCATGGTTCCAGTCGGCGCCTTTCGGTTGACCTCCTGGTTGCTTGTCGAACATGTGGAGCAAGGTTTCGTCCGTATTTCCATCTCTCAGGTGGTGGATCTTGTTCCGTCTCGCCAGTAAATTCGCCACGGCTTTGGGAGGAGGTTTGTTGGTGATGGCCGAGGAGATGATGTTGGCCATGTATCGAGGATCTTCGAGAGCGTCCATATTGTTGGCTGGAGTCGAGTAGAAGCGGCCCAAGGCGGCAAGATGGACATCGCCACTCAAAATGGTGACCCGCACCGAAAACTCCCCTGATAGTTTCTGCAGTCTGACGATAAGTTCGCGTCGTTCCACTTTGTGATGGCGTGCCGTATAGTGGTCGTCTAGGTCGTCGAGTAGATCCACCCCGCCGTCGAAGCTGTTGAAGAATCCTCCTGCAAAGCCGAAGCGTCGGTTGAGGAGCCGGATGGGCGCAATCACCGGAGAGGTCAGGATATTCTCCAGCCATGCCAGTCGAGGATATGCGATTGGGACACCCAACAGTAAGATGAGATGTTTGATTTCGCCATTGGCGGCCTTGAGTTCGCTGTGCAGTCTTTCGAAGATCATGTCGTACGTGTCGGGGTAGTTGACTTGCTTGCGTGTTCGTTCTGTTCGGGCATCGATCCCAACAAATGCTATCCGTCGACCCAGCCGCATGTACAAACTCCTCGATCTCTCTTCCACATAAGGCCCAGGTCGCTTGCCCACGATCCAACTCGGGTCATCTGCAGTTCTGTTGTAGACATAGGTGTTCTGAAGCTGACGGGGGTCGGCGCCGGCAGTGCCACCGACACCGGCTTCCATTGTCGTCGGTGCATCGGTCGTGAAGGTCGAGACCGGGGGAGCGGTGTGATGTTGGAATAAACAGTAGTACTTGAACGCGACTCCGCCAATACCACGGAACACCGGGCACCGCATGAAATGGTCCGTGTATGAGCCGAATCCGTCTATAATGTCGTGGTCATCCCAGATGTTGATCTGAGGAATCTGGCTGTTTGCACTGGCGAAAGGTTCCGCGCTGTACCAACGCCGGTAGTTGTCGTAGTACCACTTGTCGCATTGATTCCTCAGATCTTCGCCGAATGGGTATTCTCTTCTCTTTCGGGGATTGGCAATTGCGGTCCATTCCTTCAAAGGCCCGCTGACTCGGACAGCGTCATTGTAAATCTGATCACCTCCGCCGATCATGACATGAAAAGGACGTTGTTGGTGAGTTCGTACCACGTCGTTCCATACTGCCGGACCTGACCAGAACTCTTGATCCACCCCGACAGAAAAGCCATTACAGGAGTGAAACATGATGCGCATAGAGTCGGTGGACGCCGGAACCACGAATTCTCTTGACGGGCTTTTGCTGACATCGCTGAGGAAGTTCAGGTGTGGTATCGTGTATTGCCATTTCGCTTCGGCTTCCACCAACGGAACTCGAAGCGTGAAGCGCCAGAAGGTCTTGTCTGGATCCGAATACAATTTCAACCCTTCCACCACCTGCGCCGGAGGTCTCGCGACTCTCGTAGTTCCATCCCAAGCACCCTGAGACTTCAACTCGAGGGAGGGCGTTCTCTTCTCCCCGGGTTTCGTGACAATGAGGACGGAGCCGTACCACACCACCTGTTTTCCTTCCTCGCCCATGCGCTGGTAGTTTATGAGAGGGCCACAAATGACTTCAAAGGAGGGACTCGAGTCGGTCACGTTCGGGCCGTTGCCGTAGCCTTCTTGCGTATTGGAAACATGGCGATGCTCTGTGCCCAGCGCGTTACCGTCTAGTTGTCCTAGATGGCTCGCGTTAGTTATAGAATGTACTTGTTGACATATGATGCACACACCTTCCATCTGGGCCACGCCTTTGTTCCCCAACACTCCCACAAACTTCGCAGGCTGAGGTTGTGTCCGGCTTGGTAGCTGATTGTCAGCAAACAGACGATTGAGCGGATAACCTCGCACGCGACGCAGGGAGACTTGTAGCTTGGAGAAGAAAGATTATGCCACAAACAAGTTGAAGACAGAAATGTAATGCAGCAGAATCAGGTGGTACAATGAGAAGAAAGGAATACAGAAACAGTAAAGGCAGCTGGCATGCGCAAAAGCCAGGAGTACAAGAGTACAAGATACCAATAGAGCCAACCTCAGTAACCCCTTGTGAAGGCTGTCATCGGGCTTGTTCACCCAGTACTACTGTGTATGGGACTCGCCCAGAGCACCATCATGTCGCCAAGCTCATAAGACGCGGCGCATTGAAGTTGATGGATATACAAAAGCAAATAGAGGCTCTTAGGCTCGCTTAGGGGCCTTGGTACCCTTCCCGGCGTCCTCCAGATACATTTCTTTAACTGTCTATGTTCAAGCCGCGATCCACTGAGTGACACAATACTCCACGATCGACAGACAGTCCACCAGCAATCGCATCTCGAAACCCTGCTTCCTTGCTGGCATCAACCAATCCAGCTTGTGTCAATCTTGCTTCAGCCACCATAAATGGACTTGTCAGGAGCCCTCAGCCACAGGGATGCGTGCCGCGGTGCCGGTGTCTCCGAAGTCATATTGCGCCCTACCACTTCTAGGTCAGAAGCCATCCCAGCTTGTTGTGCTCCGGGTCTGTGATCGAACAGTATTGTTTTCAAAGCAAAGGAAGGCCCGCGGAAACCGCCCCAACGCCGAACGCTATCATCACAATCCATCAAAGCCATATGGCTCATTCCTTGTCATCCTTGGGTTGAGGATCCCCAATCCCATGTTCATAGATGGCGAACAGAGTATCGCTCTCCGGCAAACATGGACTGTCATAGATCTTGCAGATCCGGGTCTCTCCTCGACCCTTCTTCAAGCTCAACCGGGTAGTACTTGCATGAGCAATAATGTTACCGCCAATGGGCTTCTTTGGGTCGGGATTATACATGGAGCTGGGTCCGCCATCCACCTGTGCGACCACTTGGTTGGTGATGACAACCGCAATTCCAAACTCGTCCGCCAATCTCTGAAGCGTGCGCAAAAACTTGGCCATATGTGACTGTCTCGATGACAACTCGCCTCTTCCGTTGTAGTCCGTGCGATAAAGAGATGTGGCCGAGTCGACAATGAGCAGGGAAAACCGTGTCTCGCACATCATCTGGGACGCTTGTTGGAGTAGTTGCAGTTGATGTTCCGAGTTATAAGCTCGAGCGTAGGCGACGTTGTCCAGAACCTCTTCTCCTTCAAGGCCATAACGATTGGCCACCGATAGCAGCCGGACAGGTCGAAAGGTGCCCTCGGTATCGATGTAGAGACACTTTCCTTCTCCTCCGCCCATATCAAAAGGCAACTGACATGTAACGGCCATTGTGTGACATATTTGACTCTTTCCAGTTCGAAACTCTCCAAAGATTTCGGTGATTGAACCCGTCTCAATTCCCCCTCCTAAAAGCCGATCGAGATTCTTGGAGCCGGTCGTGATGGAAATAAGGTCACTTCGTCGTGCATGCATCTCTGTTGCGGTAGTAAAGCCCATAGGGACCAGTTTCATGGCTGCATCGGTTAACTTGCGAATGCGGAGAACATGAGTATGATGCTTACCCTCGTTCAACAGCTTGCTTGCTTTTGCTTCAGAGATGCCCTTGATCTGTTCAAGTTGTCGACGAGGTCTGTAGACAATGTTAGCTGGCCCATTGCAGCATACACAGTCGTCTTACGTGTAGGCAATGGATTCCACGGTGTGGTAGCCGCCTTCGACAACCAACTTAATGTCTCGATCTGTCAACCCTGCGATGCCCTGCAATTTGTGAGCATATGTTCGTCCGCTGGCCGCCTAGCTACTCACCACTAATTGAGACACCGGAATGGGAGCACCAGGGCCGCCGGGCATCTCCTCGTAGTCATCTTGAGGGGTATCATCAGCACTGTTGGTCTGAGTCATGTTGAGATTGAAGCAGTCGAGCTGATATCGGAAATCTAAAGAGCAGACTATGCCTGGGACTTGGGAAAACTGGAAGAACTAATCGGCAGAGAAGGTTTCGCAAGACATTGGGCTCGAATGGTGGCGGAGACGCGTTTCCAGCGTGTTGAGAGTGAGACGCGTCCAAGTCAAGAAGCTGTTTCCATTCTCGTATTAGCCTGAATACGAAGTCATGTGATGTATACTTCACGTGTTCGACTCGGATTCTATCGCCAGCATCTTTGTTAAGAACCGGAGCACTTCAATAGCTGGGTTGATGCTTATTGCGACACTGCGTGCATATGACAAGCCGAATTCATTCTCGCTCTGCAAAGCATCTCGCTATCCTACTGGACTCCTCAACCTCTGGCGCGGTCAATATCGTGTGCTGATCGAAGCACCTCCATCCCACCAGCCCGTCATCGGTGTATTTCGATCTCTCCATTTCATTATCATAACGCATTCCCGTGAATGCAGGTCCTTCCCATGCCACTCAACTAGCAGTAGTGGTACACGTCGACTCCCATTGTCCAGCTCCCATGAGCAACCTTGAACGATTCCCTATGCCTTATTCCCGCCCGAGTCCTTTGTTTGTCCTCCCGTTTTGCTGGCCTTTTGACCGACTATGCTTACCTGGTACCGCTTTTGGTCTTTTCCCTTGATGCTGACCGTCACTCTGTCATCTCGATTCGAGAAGGCAAATCCCTCCCCGATGACCGCCGGGCACAATGCTTTCATGCCCTGCAGGGTCCCGGATTGCCGCCTTTCTAATCTATGACTCGCACCACATGCTCCATAAAGGCCGGGTCCTCCAATAGTCGTGCCATATCCGCCTCAGTCATCTGGATCACGACTTCGACATACTCCTTCCGGTCGTCGTACGGGAGAATGATGCATGAGCCGGGATCCTTGGACCATGGCTTACGAATCCAGTCCGGTCGGCCAAGACCCATCTCAAACGTGGCTTCATAGCACTTCAGCTTCTCCCAGCTTGTAATGTACATGTCAGCTCCATTGGCACGGTCCATGTTGCTGGCCTGGAGATCCCGAACGTCAATTTGAGGGTCTGGAGATCTCGCCAGTGCAATAGCCTGGCGGATGTAAGCTTCATCAACGTTGTTGATCTCTTTGCGGATGGTTATGGCGGTCTGGGCCATGGAAGGCATGCTGACGTCGATCAAGTGAGGCAAAGGCAGTTGGACCGAAGCAAAGTCGATGGCGGCGCCAAAGTACCATTCTGGCAGCGGCTCCTTGAGCTTCTTCCGGATGTTGATGGGTATGAGCAGCTTGGAGAATGTCACCGGAGGGTCTTGGGACAGTGAAGGGACCCTGGCTTTGGTCATGCTCTGCCAGATCAGTGCCTGTAGCACGTCATTGGCAGTTACAAAACGACCATCGGCATGCTTCTCCAGGTTCGTTTTCAGCCTGGCCAGCCGGCTCAAAGAGAATGCAATGACGCATCCACGACCTGGAGGTCTGGTCGGCGCATCCCCCTGCGGTGCTGCCCAACCGATTTTGCATTTTAGCTCCCGGTCATTGATCTGATTCGCAAAGCTGTAAGACAGCTGCTGTCGGATCACGCTCTGGTGGTGAGCAAAAGCCTCCAGCCTCATAGACAATTCCGGTATGTCATGGTCGCTGATTCTCAGGTCGCGGATGAAAGCAGAATCGTCATTCAGCACACTCCCTGAAAGCAGCAAGCCAATGCCTGTACCGTCGGAAACGCAATGGTGGAGATAGACAGAAACGATGAGGCCGCCTTCCACTACATTTGCTTGCATTCGAAACACGGGAGCTCTTGCTCCATCTGCGGATTCTCCTAGTGCTGAGACGAGGTCGGGCCGGATGACACTAGGTGGTAGGCCCATCTGGTCGAGCTCATCATACGTGTATGGTACCTCCTCGCGTGTCATGTGGCGTACATTGACCTCGGGATAGTGCAAGAAGTCCTCGTCCGAGAATTGTATTCGTACTGCACCAACTTGACTTCCTGCGTCCTCGACGGGCACAACAAACCCACTCAAGTAGGGCTTTGCGTCGACCAGTTTCCTGACGAATCTATTCAGCCTCTGGACGGCTTCTGGCAGCATCTCTGCGTCTGCGACTCGATAACTGAGGCATATTCGAATGTATGCTCGTGGCATACACTGCTCGATACTTGACAAGTGGATGGTGTGATGTGGTCCGGCACCGTGGCGGCCAGCGAGCTGAGGAGTCGATCTGGTGCCAACATTGCGGTCATCAAAGGAACCTGCTGCGGCAATGGTGTTGTTCGGGCATGTCGACAAGGTCGACTCGGCCGGTGATATGCCCATTGTACGGGTTCCAAGCTCTTCGTTGTCTTTTCTTCGAATCAGTTACAGCCGGGCGCAATCCAGAGCACAGGGATTACCGGAATAGACGCGGGCGCTATAGGTAGGAGCAAGCTCGATACCAAGTAGCGAGTCCCTTTGCTGTACGGATCTTGTCCAGGTTGACGAATGAGCATGGTGGTAATGGACGAGCATGGTGGTAGTTGTTTATATATCCCTCTGGTGGTGTCACTGCTTGACAGTGCAAGAGCGATGACTTCCTTGCGGCAGCTGTGAATGTAGGTATGCTTGTCCGAGTGACCAGGCTGCACTTTGATAGATGTCCTAACAGTTGGGGCCACGACTCTTTCACTTCTCTATGAAAGGAGTTCACTGCCAGCGTTTCTTATGGCAGGTCATGCTGTTGAGAATGTAGACGACAGGGACCCGTGCAGTCGGTCAAGGCGATGTACGTACAAACCAATCACGTCCCAGTAGGTTCTTCACTGGTCGTGTTTCAAACGGAAGATGACAACGAAGCATGCAAGAGCAGCAGCAATATCGTCGATGACTGGCCACACGAGGATGAACGGAGCCAACAAACGAGGCAAGTCGGAAGACATGGAGACAATGCGACAGCAGCAGGTATCAAAAAAAAGAGAATGACAAAATGGTTGCCTTTCCTCCCCCATGCGTCGATTCCTGTGGAGTCGGAGATGTTGCTGATGGCAGTCACTCTTGTTCCTTTGCTGCTGCAAGACTCATGTGGCTTGCTACAATTGTTGTCTTAGCGGCTGCCGATTCGAGGAAGAGCGTGATGGCCGAGTTTGTAGACATGGCAGCAAGAGATCCCAGTCCAGTGAGACGGGTTGGAGGCCAAGCCGGGCACTGATCTCCATAGTATCTCATCGCATGATGTCGAGCTAGTGCGTCTGCAGGGCGAGCGATTGAGCAGAGGGGAACTTGCATAGCCAGCGTTGTGTCACCGCGCCATTTTGCCGACTTCGGTAGGGCCCAGCCTCGCTCATACGCCTCTCATTCGACTAACATGCTGGACTTTCTTCAAGGTGACGATCCCGCGGCAAGTGTGAGCGCGCAGGGAAGCATGTGCGGCAGACGAACTGACAGGGGCACCAGCCAGCCCGGGCAATATCATTGTCCAGCAAGGACAACGTGAGGGAAAGACAATGCGGCATGGCCATGGGTCAGCTGAGCAACAGGAGCGGTCGAGCTCCGGCACACAGGCGGCCGCAGCAATGGCACAGGCACGAAGAAGGATACGGCCTCTGAAGCAGTCCTCGTAGGGTAAGAAGAGAATCAATGCAGCCAATGGACTGGGGTTCAGGGGGGAGAAGCGAAACACCCTGCTTGACATCATGCGCTACTGCAGCGAATATCAGAATGAGGGTGTCCTGCCTGCTGTGTGGGAGAAGGATTGGCAAACACCAAGATGGACGCAATGGGGTAGAAGGACGGCCCCAGATGTGATGGACAATATTCAATGTCGACAGGATTAATCAACGAGACAACCTGCAACCCGTTATTGGAGATGATGCCGGCTTGACTGGTGTCCCCTTTACGTACTTCGACTTGCCCGTGGGAGCTCCTTTTCCGGGTGCGAACTGCTGGCCAGAGCACGCTGGGCTTCCCGGGATGAGTTGAAATGGTCAACCACGGTGCTAACCATATCAGTGATGGTTCAAGTAGACTCTTTTGCCGCACCATTCAAGAAAGCGAACTTGCAATGGCCTGCCACCCCTGGTCTGGCGCCTGACATGGTGTGCTAGTGTCAGACCGGCGTCCAGGGGCTGCATGGTCGCCTGGAAGAGTCCCCTAAGCCAAGCCATTCCAAATCTTAATGATCAAACAGGGTAGAGAAGGTAGAGGTCGCAAAGCACCTCTTTTCGAGGAGACGTCTCAAGAGCGGGAGACTTTGGCCTGTCGAGATTACTGACGGCAACAATGCAGTGGGACCGTATGATGGAGAATGAGAAGTGGCGCCAGGGCACGCGCGATCCAGGCACCCCTGATGTTGATCCAAACTGTGGATCGGAGAGTATCTGTACGCCAGACATAGCTGGCTGCTTCTCACGCCGCCGGCGGGGAACTTCATCCCCGGCTGAAGAAGTGTCGTTTCGCCCCGCCATGTGTCTCCGTCAAATGGACGCATCATCGATATCGCTGGACTGTCTAGTAGTAGTCAGCAACCCATCCGGAACGTCAGGCACAGTTCCGGATCGCAGCTGGGCAGCTCTCTGGCATTCGTCCATGACCTGGCCCGGGGCCCGTCCCCTGAAGGTTATTTTGCACCGGTACCTTAAACGCAGCTCTTTCATGGAGTATTCGTCAGTGGCCGTAACTCTCCTTTGACGTCGTCCTTGTCGATACGTATTACGAACGAAGATCGGTCTCAGGCACTGCGGCTTGCTCCGTCGCTGTAGTGACCGACTTGCGCAGGAAACCCAAGCAAGGGAGCACTGCACAGTCTAAAATCTTCATGCATGCATCCCACAGACCTTCGATGATAATCCTCACGTGTACCGGCAGGCCCACCTGCGACACCATGAGCTCGAACCTGCGCCGTATTGTAATCTGAATCGAACCGTCATCGCTTTCAAGGACTGAGGCCGTAAGGCAAGTCCTGGGGTTCTGGCCCTTGATCGGTGAACGTGTCTGACCCACTCCCGGATTCAAAGGAGCAGGCAAAGCAAGGCATTCCAGCACCGAGCAAGTCGTACGGTGCCCCGTCGCATTCATGGTCATCACTCTTCCCAAGTTCGGGCTGAGGTGACATCGACATCGGCCGTGTAGCTGACAATGCCGGCGACTTGGCCATTTGGATGTTCAATGTTTGATTTCCAAAACTATATGGGGAACGGGATCTCCAGGGTTTAGGTGACGCGAGCAGGGCCACATTATCACTTCTCGCTTCGCGGCCCAAGTTGACCAGGAGTTCCGCCAATAGTACCACAAATCTTTCACCGCGCGACCTGATGTTGCATTGATCAAAGACAGAACTCCATGCTTGTCAAATAGCCAAGCAAATCAGGCCTGTGAAAAGTATGCCGGTGTGCTTGAAGTGCTCGTCAACACCAGGGCCATCTGAAAACCCCCGCCAGAGCTCAGCCCGCATCATTGCTGGCACATCCTGGGGAGTGTAGGATGCCGCACAGGATATTTGTCATTTATGCGACCTAGTCTCTGAGCGGCGTTCGTGGCGGCCTCATTATTGACAAAAGGAAGTAAAACAGACCTGACATCCACAGCAGGTTGGACGCAAAGTAATTCCGACTTTCAGGGGTTGTGAGACAGAGCAGAATCCTGGGCTGCAGGTTCAGAGGACACTCCCATCACGCTAGCGCCTGACCGCCAAAAAGTTGATGCCAGGCCAACTTCCAGTTGTGGTTTTGTTGAAAGTCGAGGAATGTCAACTCGAGTTCCCGAGGTGCCATCTATCCTGGTGGATCGCCATGCTTCATAGCATGCGCCAGCGATTGGGTTGTTACGCATTCTGCAAACGCCGTATTGCCGGCTGCTGTAGAGCGAGCCCAGCTCATGTCAGCCTGACGGTGAACCGTGAGCTGCAGAGGGTTGCATGTGGCAGAAATCCGACTATTCCCAATCCACCGATGCTGCTGGGAGCACTCCTGTAGCCACCGCCTTTTCCTCCGACCAGTCTAGGGGCTGTCTGTGCCGTGTTATCAGTGCGGACGGCTGTGTGAGCTGTCGTCCCTGGTCATGCATGTCCTTGGGGCAATATGGCTTTCGCACGGATGAAATGAGGAACGTCAATGTTGACTTCGCCGCATCCACGTCGCAGAGGATTTGCGCTCGACTGACAGCTAGTGGGCTTGGGAGTATATGCCACCGCAGTGGACCATCCTGGCCTTGTTCGCGATTGTTTAAGGTTTATTCCCTGACTGGAGCAAGTCCCTGCGCATATCCTTCAGTAAGATCTGCAGAGCGAGAGGCATAGAGAGAGAGACGACAAGATGACACTCTTCAAATGGTCTCCCCACACACAAGTCGCAAATGAGCTTGCCTCCTCGATGAGAATAGCCGATCTCCCGTTACGATCGACAAAAAAGATCATCTCGTGCCGCTGTCAAACCTCTTTCGCGCTGGTGAAAAGCGCCAGGTGGCAATCGACTACTTCAGACTAACTGCGTGAATTGCGACAGTCTGTACCAGGATCTAGATCAAGGGTGGAGGTTCAGAAGAAGAGTCGTCCTTGTGCGAGATGGACAGCCACATCCGTAGATACGAGTACCGACATTGCTGCATCCGAACTTGCTGTGATCTTCTCCTTGTCAACCGGGGTGGACAAGAAAGATAGGGGCAATGCAGTGAGTGCAAAAGGCCAATGACATCCATCCACGAGGTGATCAACCCCGGCGCCGATTGTAAACGTGGTGTCGTGGCGTCAAGGGGCGCATGTTGTATCTTGGAACAAATTTCATCAATGACATAAACTGCGGCTAGCACCAAAGTACTTCGCCGGATCATAGGCGCAGTCGGCAGGTCCGTCCATCCGCAAAAGGAAGGTCTGGCGGCCACAATGCGATATGTGCAATTGAACCTCATCATCATATTCACGGGGGTTGTCGACCAGTTGTGCACACCCATCGAACCTCTACAACTGCTCTCTCGCCGATCTGGTTGACACCTCTATCGATGGTCGATGCTCAGTCCTCTCTCCCAGGGTTTATGTCGATCGCCGTCGCCCCTTCTCTATCACCCTCGATGCCAGCGTCCGCCATGGCTTAGACGTCAAGTCTCCCCCATTGGGCTGACGTCTCAGCCGAAGCACTTGGGCTGAAAATGATTCGAGGATGAACCTTGCTCGGCAGCATGTCGCCTTTGCCGCCTTTGCAGCATTCGTTGCGTGGGGGCTCGCCGTGCGCTGCTTTCCTGTCCTTCGTCTCCTCGGATATGCCTTCACACTCGGATGCCTTGCTACCGTATCCCTCCTGGCTGCAGCCACCTTGACCGTCGCCAGGTCGCGAGCCAGATACCATTGTGACCGGTCGTCTGCTGCCCAACCTCCGGCCCTTATTCTGCCTCAAAAATGGCGGTCCGAAGTTGCGCTGTTGGAGGCCTCTCGCCAGTACCGGCCCCTTCAGCTTTATGACGAATCCTTCGTCGTCTCTGAAGCACTGGATACCCTAGTCAACCTTGCCCTGAGAGATTTTGTTTCCTCCTGGTATCAGAATATCTCGAGAAGCCCTGTCTTCGTGAATGAGGTGGACAGGAATATCCGGGCCGCCCTAGCGGAGATTAGAGATCGCATACTCCGGGAGGATATGGTCAATGTTATCGTGTCCAAAATTGTGCCCATTCTGTCAACCCACCTACGGGACTATGACCAGGCCGAGCGGGCTGTCCGAGGCCGCAGTCTCAATCGTACCCTCACCGAGTCGGAAGAGCTTGAGTTGGCTATTGCAGGGAAATACAGGGATGGGAAACTTCACCCTGCCGCATCTCTCGCCTACCCCGACACTAAGACAATCCAGCAGGACCACTTGCGCAAAGTGTTGGTCCGGGTCCTTCCATATGTTCTTCCGCCAACCATGATGGCCAGCCGTGCCACATCAGTTCTAGTCAAAGAAATCGTTGCTTGCTCCGTCCTGTTCCCAATAATGCAGCTTCTGGCAGACCCCGACACGTGGAACCAAATAGTGGAAGCTTATGGCCGAACCACTTTGCAGGACCGGAAGACCGTCCGAAGGATGCGCGCTGCCTTGGATCAGCACGCTTCCCCGATGCCCAAGGGGAAAGCTATGCAGGAACTCCCACGGCTTGCGCCAAACGACAGTGAACGCGCCTTCGAGCGGTTCGTTAGAGCCATCCGCAAGACTAAGAACTTGTCCGATGCTCGGAGATTTCGGAGTGCGATAGCTAGTCAGATCCAACGTGAGAGCATTGTCGAGGGCCAGGACCCGGTTTACTTGCGGAGATTGGAGATGGCAAAGCGTGTACTTGACCAGAAGATTGCAAAACTTAGTCAGACGGGAGCAACAGGACAAACCACCGCTCCAACCCCGGACTTGCGGTCTCATCCAGTACCCAAGCCTCGCGAATGGTCGCTGGTGGAAATTCTGCACACCGCTTCAGGGTTATCATATTTCATGGAATACATGGACCGGCAGCAACTGATGTCGTTGGTGCAGTTCTGGGTCGTGGTGGATGGGTTCCGAAATCCCCTCGAGGACGATTTCGGCGACGAGCTGAATCCACAGCAGACGTGGTCAGATGCGGATCGAATGGACATTGCACAAATCAGTGAGACATACATGGCCAAGCCGGAACTCAAGATACCGCAGGAGTCCAGAAATGCCATCAGAGCATTCCTCGTTGCTGGTCGTAAGGCGACACCGCAGCAGTATCAAGCAGCCCGAACAGCCATACTTTCAGCCCAGTCAGCCGTCCTCGAGGAACTGGAAACTCGCTACCTTCCAAGCTTCCGAAAATCCGATCTTTATTTCAAATTCCTCGCATCGGCAGAGGCTGCTCCAAGACGCGCCGGACCTCACAGTGCGGACGGCGTCGCAGAGGCCGAGGAGTTGCCCTTGACGGCTCGCTCCAAAAGAGCCATCCAGTCCACTTCAATGGTGCGGACCAACTCTCAGCCTGCTTCCCGCTCGAAAGACTTACGACGAGCGGCAGTCTCTTCGTCGGATGTCCGCAGCCTATCATCTCCTAAGCTCTTTGACGATACCGATTTCGTCAGACATAGCGGAAATTCGGGGCCTCTATTCGACGATGGCTATGAGACTGATCCTCTGGCACATTCCACTCAAAGTTTAGGTCAGGACTCATTGATTGGCGACTCTGCCGAGCAGCGTCGAGTGATTGAAAACATGGAAGCAGCCATGAATAACATCATGACTGACAGTCCAATGGAAGAAAGCCCGAGCTACGAGGATGATGCTCTCTTTGGGTCTCCAGTGTCGGCATCCCCATCCACCAGGAATATAGACTCCCCCCGAGGCTCCCTCGATTTCCAGAGCACTGACACCACAAACAAACAGAAACCCAGTCTTGCGACGTTGGGACTCGTCAACACATCGTCACGCATTGGTGTGTTCGCGGACAATGACCTATTTCCAGACGAGGAGAAATTTCTCGAAGACGAATACATTGACGAAGATGAAGGAAAGGACAACGATGTAGAGGAGGAGAAAATTCATGAAGCAGCACCGGGCGATCTTGGGCTTGCAGAGGCCATCACGGCCCTCAGCAACGATATTGAGCGTCTGGTCTCGCAAGAAGCAGTGGTTGACGCATTGACACGGAAGGCCGAGCTGACCAACAATGTCGCCGAATTGCGGATTCTTGCCAAATCCAAGTCGAGTCTTCAAAGAGAGATTCGACGAAAAGAACTGCAACGCCAACAATACATTGTCCAGGAGAGTGACAACAGTTTATATGGCCGGTCGAGCATTTCGATCAAGTCAGTGGTGGTGGGAAAGGAGGAGGATGGTCGCGAGTTCGCCTTGTACGTGATCGAGGTTCGTCGACAAGCTGGAGATCAAATGCCTGCTGCCGTGTGGGCAATTCCCCGTCGATACTCCGAGTTCCACGATCTCCACCAAAAGTTACGCCGGCGATATCCCACAACGAGGACCCTTGAATTTCCTCGGCGACGAGTCGTGATGAAACTCCAGAAGCAATTTCTCCAGAACCGGCGTCTTGCGTTAGAGCGTTACTTGCAACAGTTGCTTCAAATGCCGGATGTCTGTCGAAGTCGCGAACTGAGGTCCTTTCTCTCGCAACAAAGTGTCATATCCCCACAGAACACCAGTAATGCCTCGGACGCTCAGGACATAGTATCTCGCATCTACAATTCTGTCACTGATGGGATGGACGAGTTTTTAGGGAATGTGTCAGTGCTCGATCAGCTGTCAGTGGCCGGTCAGAATCTGATATCGGCTGCTACCAATCAACTGGGCATCAATCAGGGCGAGATTGTTCCGATGGCGCCCGGTCCTGTGGCTGAAGCCGAGGCGGAGTTATCGGCCTTTGAAGACAAGGAGTTGGAGCCGTTTGTCAAGCCCATTTGTGACTTGTTCCTGGAAACGTTTGAGCTCAACCGTGGAAACAACTGGCTTCGCGGTCGTGCAGTCATTGTCGTACTACACCAACTTCTCGGCGGGACGATCGAGCGTAAGGTCCGGGAACTCGTCAGAGGCTTCACGCAGGAAGAGTCGTTGCTCAAATACATCGACATGGTCAAGGAGACCATGTGGCCTGGCGGTGGCAAGCTGCGAGAGGCGAAGCCGCGAACGGCGGCCGAAAAGAAGAAATCCAGAGCAGAGGCGTCCATGATATTGGGAACCCTCATTCCCGACTTGGCTGCGAATGTCGTCGGCCGGGCCAATGCACAGGCCGCGGCTCGAAGGTTGTCGGCGACCATGAACAACGCACGCCTCAATCAACACCTTGTCTTTACTATTTTGGACGAGATTGTCGGTGTGCTTTTCGATCCTGCAAAGGGCTGAAATGAAGTCCTATCCTCCGAAAAGTCCGTGTCTTCATTGGCTTGAAGAACGTGGGTCGGACTCGTCGGACGTACTATCGAGATACATGGACGTTGCAGTGAATCTGAGCCTCCAAAGATCTGAACTGTAGATGGGCATTTCCGACAACAGCATGATATATTGCAGCTGTTGATCTGGGACCTGGGACCTGTTCTGTGTAAGGAACACTTATTTTGGGTAAGCATAGGGCTGATTCCGCAGCGCAAGAAAGAAGAAGGGGACGTTCGAGCTCGACGCGCGTCTGGTGTTTGAAATTCTCTTCGTGTACACGTTTTAAAAAGTAAAGCGCGGCGTATACGGCTTGAGGAGGCTGCTTCAAGTATATATTACTTCTATCCGGAGTGGTTTGGTTTTTCTTTTTTCAAGTTCACTGGGAGGCACAGATGGTAATAATCCCATAAACACTGTCGAAAATCACATTCTATCGGGCATCGACAAAGTTTCGCGACGACACATTTATAATACGTCAGATATATAACTACGCTGTAATCTACCCAATCTTGGATGAAGACTCTCCGCGCACTGGTGAAAAGAACCAAACCGAGCAAAACCCAAGGACCATGTTCTGTATGTAGACCTAGCCGCCTTGGAAGCGTTGCACGTTGTCTCACTCACCTCCTTTCTTGCAATGATCGTCCAATAGTAGCAACGACAGCCTTGACGCCAACAACACCACGCTGTAAAGACTGCAAAAGCACATCCTTCAACCGATCCCTTCCGTACCTGGCAGCAAACACCACCGCCCAGACAGCGAACACCAGCGAGACCAACTTGGCGGTCCTCGCGAGGCGCAGCTTGGCCAGGCCCTTGCGAGTATATTTTGCATTCCAGTGACTCCAGCGCGGGAACCAGCATCGGAAAGTGAAATCGATCTGGGTCCAAGGGTAGACGGTTGAGTTCCAACCACCAGCAGTGTTATACCAGGATTTACAGCCGCCGGAGAGGAAGACGCTGTTTTTGAGGGCGTTCTGGACGTCGGCGGTCCACTTTCGCTCGGCGGACTCTTTGACCTCGAAAGTGTCGACGTCGCCGCGCAGGATGGGCTCGATGAAGCGGAGACTGTAGTTGACCATGTTCTCGCTGGCCAGGATGACACTGCTGTGGCCGGTGGCGGTGTTTGGGCCGAAAATCATAAAGAAGTTGGGGAACCCGTCCATCGCGGTGCCTAGGTATGCTTGGGCACCGCCGCGCTCGTCCCACGTCTTGTAGAGACTGCGGCCGTCTCTGCCTGTCACGTCGAGCGGGTGTAGCCATTGGTTAGTTTCGTAGCCGTTGGCCATGACGATCACGTCGGCTGGGATGGTGCGTGTTTCAGCGGGTGCCTTGCGCACGGTCGGGGTTAGGGGCGGGTACAGGCGTCCTGGACCGAGAGTCACGGATCGAGGCTGTATGGATGTCATGGGCTGGGTGGTCAATTCGACGTTGGGGTTCTGAAGGCTGTCGAACCATCCTTCGTCGACGACACGCCGTTTGCAGAACACTTCATAGTCTGGCGTGAGGATGCTGTGGTATTTCTCCGGTACCTTTTTGTGTAGGTAAGCTAGGAGTTCGTCGGCCTTTTTCCTGCGGCGTTCGCGTGCCGCTTCGGTCGGGGAAAACAGACTGATGAACTCCAGTTCGAGCATGCCGAATCCGAATTTTCGGACGGCGTTCTGGAACCCAGGGATCCGTCGGCTGAGCCAGGGGATCCAGTTGGCGTAAAACTCCCGGGCGGACTGAGGCAGGAATTCTACTACCCAGGGTGGAGAGCGCATCAGTTGAGTGACGTGTTTGGCTCCATGTTCTGGTTTGATCAGTTGAGGCACCACTTGACCCGCACTACACCCTGTGCCGATGACAATGACTTCTTTGCCGCGCACGTCTAGGTCGGGCTTCCAGCGGGCGGTATGGACGATTTCGCCTTCAAACGATTCAATGCCAGGGACTTCGAGCGGAGGTTTGGGTTCGACGAGGCCTCCAACGGCGCTAACCACGACTTTTGCACGGACTGTCTCGACGCTCAGGACTGTGCTTTCGACGCCGTTCTCTTTTTCCAGTGCCCGTCGTTCCGCGGTGGATATATCGCCCACTCCAGGCGCGAGATGTTCAAGAGTGACTTCCCATTCTTCGTCCGCGTCAATCCAGCGCACATTCTTGACTGATGTGTCACATTGGATTTTGTCCAAGATCTGGAATTCCTCGCACACGTCGTAGAGGTACTCGACGATCTCTTTGCCAGATGGGAAGAGAGACGTCCAGTTGGGATTCTGGGCGAACGAGTACGAGTATAGAATGGCTGGTCTGGATGCAATGGGAGGTCAGATTGTTCATTGGGTTGAAGTCTGGGTAGGACAGATAGAGCATACATGTCACAAGCAATGCCCGGGTATTGATTGGTATACCAGGTGCCGCCCAGGCCTGATCTCTTCTCAAAGATGCGGAATTGGTCGAACCCTAGAACTTGCCGTAGCCTGCATCCCATTGCAATGCCAGATTCGCCGGCGCCGATGATCAGGACGGGGTAGTAGGTGTAGGCAGACTTCTCGGCTCCTCCAACATGGCGAATACGGTCCACCTTGCCGGCCATGGTGGTCGAGGAGTGAGGAACGAGGAGTAGGGAACGAGGAGTAGAGAACGAGATTGTAGCAGGGAAGCGAAGAGGAGGATCCTGGACACCATATGAGCGTGGAAGAGAGACGTGAGCGTACTGCTTAGTGCTTCAAGTAAGCGGGGGAGACATGGCCCGCGTTGGCCACAAAGGAGAATCACAACATCATCAGGGTTTAAGGGTCGTCGGGGTCCCCAGACTGAGGATTGACTCCAGCACTGACGGGCCTGAGAGAGGGGGAATCTGACCGGCTGGAGGCTTCTCACAGAGGTGGACTCGAGTGACCCATTCATGAAGTTGGGGGAGTGTTTGTCTGAGGTCACAAGATGGATGCCTCGTTGGTGGTTGGGACGTAACATGTGTATTGACACAGCGGATACAGTTACCGAGGTACGTAAGGTACCTAGGTACCTAGGTACGAGAGTAGGGCAGTATATACGTGTAACATACGCCACTTTCCATAAATAGGTAAATACTAGGTATTTAAAGATTACTAGCACTCATTAGACCCTCGACACGATATACCTCTTTCGAACCACCATTACAACATACCTCAGAGCCTCACGATGTTGCTTTTCTTGCACTTTTGCCTTCCAATCTTCTTCCCGTCGAAACCTGCCCAACCAGGTGGCTGAGCATCTGCAGGCAAGACGTCGACCTTCCTTTTACAGGCTGAAAAGCCTCACCGGTCACCGGTCCCTGCCGCCACCTCGTGTTGTGCGGTACCGCTCCAGCCCAATATCCAAGCCGCCCACAGCGAGGGTCCCCCAGCCATCGGCACTGAGGAATGTCTTAATTGATTTCCTGTAGGGGTTTAGTTCTCTGCATTGTTCAGCTCAACAAGGGCTCTTGCAGAGCCATTCAGAAGGACGCGTGTGTGTTTCTTGTGTAACAACGGCAAATCCGCCCCTCGACCTGCCTGCTGTTAGAAGCCAGCGACTGGCCACGAGAGAAATGCAGGCCAACCGAGACTCTGATGACGATGAGTTGCTTTCCATCCGAGCACATGGCTATAAAGTAACGACTGTCCCCCTTCACAGTTTCGTCTATACCAGTCGCCAACTCCTAGATCGCAGCCATGGAACAAACAGCATCAGATCTGACCAACGAGCGTTTGCTCGACCCGGCTATCTTTTCAATCAGGAACCATGGCCAAACACCACGCCGGAGGCCAGTCCCAGCCAGATTCAGTGCTTGGGATTCAGCCTTAGGACGGCCTGAGAAGAAAGGTCGTTTTGCAGTCCTTGATCTAGTGGCCGCCTCATCCTCTGTGGCTTGCTTCCTTCTTGGGGTTGTCACCATTATACCTGATGGGAAAATTTCATGGTCTCTGCGATATTCGGGTCAAATCGTTGTCATTGGTTTCATCCTAGGCATCATGGGTCTATGCATGCAAGTACTTCCCTCACGCTGTCCTTGACTCCCTTGAATTGCAGCTTGTCTCGATACAGACCTTGTAGGCTAACGCTACACCAGGCGTACAATCCTCCCATATGCCTTTGTCCTCTTGGAAGCCCGCTTTGGCAAATCAAGGTTACAAAACTACGAAGCACTATTGACAGGCAGGATGTTTTTGTCCTCGACCAGCCTAGGGTGGAGACTCGCATTGACCATTGTCGTTGCCATCCCTTTAGGACTCTCGGTGGCATACAAACGATTCTTAGGGGGCACCAGTAGCGCAGTGGTCAGTCTTAAGTACCCTGAGTTTGGCATCTCTTTCCCGCGGCTCGGAGCCTGGGCACCGCCGGCTGACTCTGTCTATTTGTCTATCTCATCGATGAGCGCCTTTCTCACCGCTGCTCAATATGACCCTCAGCCTTACCCTACAGAGGATAAATTTCCTGTGGCATATGGATACAACACACTGCTATTGAGCAACACATCCGCAGCTGTCCTGGACGTTCCTATCAATACCACCTTGCTCGATCTACAGAAACGAACGCATAGTGGTGAAGTTTGGAACATTAGTGCCACGGTCAACGCCTACTTGGCTGTCCAAGATCTGTCAAGTGATTACCGGACCAACAACGCGACTTGGAATGATATTGTACAAGATTCAATCGAAAATGTCAAGAACGATATGAACGGTCTCCACACGATTTTTCTCTACAATGGCAAGAACGCCCGCCTGGGCATGCTGTCGTGTTCCAACAACTCGGAATTTTTCTACGGCATCTACAACCATTCAGCTGATTGGGGTGGCATGACATCTTACACCGACTTGAGTGCTGAAGACATTGCGCTTTTTCGGAAGACAGCGAACAAGTATAGCTTGAAGCGAGTCACATGCTTAGCCCATTGGCATGTGAATGAAACAATGATTATTCTTGACAGGGGTGAGTGCGATCCGAATACCCCTACCGACTCTTCGATTCTATCTGGAGCGAACTTGGGAGTTATAGACTTCGACGCGCTGCCTTTTGGACAACATTATTTTCAGCATATGGTACCATACACTGGAGCGAAGCAGATGGACTGGTTGGACGCCACTTATGTTATGTCGGTGGCTACGATGTACTGGGCGAGAGCATTGTACATGCTCGATGGTGGTCAGAGCTTGAAGGCCTCGCACTACACTGGAAGCTACACTCCTCCCAACGCCACATTTGTCTCGATTCGGCCTACGCTGAATGCAAAAAAGCTTTATGGACTTCTGTACCTCGTCCTTGCCGTCGAACCAGCCATCACACTTGCTGCCCTGGCTGTGACGATCTGGCTGCATAAGGTGCCTCTGGGAAAGGGATTCGGGATCACGTCCGTTCTCTCAGGCTACGAGCCTCGCAAATCCCAGTCCATTGCAGGTGCCGGATTGTCGGGGAAGCTCAAGACTCCGGTCACTTTGCACGTCTACCCGACGGTGCCAGAGCAGTACGGTATATCGCCAGAGGTCGGCTCAGATCAGATCGCGCATATCAAGTATCAGATTTCCGACGAGAGCAAGGCAAGAGAGAGGGCCAGGCTGCAGGACGGCCAGGTATATTGGTGAGATTGATGTGGGACTTTGAGATAGGACTCCGAAAGGAAGGGAGAGTGGATCCAGTCATTTCCGGGACATTATATATATTTCGCCGGTGGCCCCTAGCCTTCTGCACCATGAGGACTGGGGCATAAACAGATACTACGTACCTAGGTACATATTACGACCGAATGGAAGTGCTCTAATGCCCATCAACCATTTTCCGCTGGCTGAGTTTTACTCTTTAACGTAAGGCGGCTGTGTAGTCGCGAGTGACACCTCGGCATATCGGGCTGTTCGGCCGAGTTCCCTTTCTGGGTGAAATGCTCTATCTATTTATTTAGTGTACTGTCACTGTGCTACCAAGTTAGTGATTAGTAATAATAAATACCTTGGCACGTAT
Source organism: Exophiala sp. LBMH1013 (assembly GCA_024611085.1). NCBI lineage: Eukaryota > Fungi > Ascomycota > Eurotiomycetes > Chaetothyriales > Herpotrichiellaceae > Exophiala > Exophiala sp. LBMH1013. Next base: position 1,225,511 of record JAMFLB010000009.1, on the reverse strand, counting down.
CAGTCTCTCTACCTAGGTAACTTTGGCAAGGCTCGGAAACCCAGCCTCGTCAGTGACAGCAACCATCCTCCCTGGTAGACAAGAAGAAAAAGCATTTCATCACTGCCCAGCAAGCCGTTTGGACGCAATAGCACAGGCAAATGCTATGGCCTGCTCGTCGAAGAGCTACATCCGCTCTGAAAAAAGCTGCCAGCGAGACTTGTCTCTTTCAATGCCTTCATTCCCGTACCCCAGTCCGGCATATCGAGACCTCAAAGCCCTTACACCAGCCCCTTCGACAGATCCCACAGCTCGCATCATGGGACGCAGAGATATTCCATGAAAGAGCATATCTACCAGCTCTCCCGGCTCGTCTGCCATGCTCGCCGACGTCTCTGCCACCAGCATGCCAGAAATGGTTCATCCACAACGGTGATCCGAACTTCAACCTCATTCAGGTTCAGACTCCAACAGACAAAAGAGACGGGGATATCACTGCCGTGCAAATCCCGCGCTTCTCAGAACTCCGCCCGTCGTTCTGGAGTGATTACGAAAGTACTATTGTGCCCCTGGAATTGACATCCAAAGCACCGCCATCACCATCACCATCCGACCAGGCCAGCACTACCAAACCGACAACCAGTGCCGACGTCGAGACAGAAACACAACCCATCGATACTGATACCATCGCCAACGAAAGCAGCAACATCACCACCAATACCAATACCAATACCAACAACCAAGAGACATTCCACCGCGTCGAAGCACCACTCAAACTACTCCTAACATATCTCTCCACCCCCTCCAGCTCCTCCAACAACCCACCCTCAGGCCATGAGTCCTCACACCCGCACTCCATCTACCTAGCCCAATGCGAACTCACAACCCTCCCCCCAAGCCATCCAAACCGACATCCCTCCCCCCTCCATCCTGACTCCCCAACCGACCACCAGATCCCGCTCCAGATCATCCACATCCATCAAAGGCGACATCTACTCGTCAAGTCTCTGGCTCGGCCGACCCCCAACATACACCCCCCTTGCACCGCGACCCGAACCCAAACCTATTCGTCCAACTATGCGGCCGGAAATCCATGCGTTTACTACCGCCCGAGATCGGCGATGCTGTCTTCGCCGACGTGCAGACTCGACTGCTCTCCACCTTGTCCGCCTCGCCAAACGACCATCACCATCCTACTAGTTCGTCGAATATCCGAGGCTACCATCCTACCAGTTCACCGAATATCCGAGGCGAGGAGATGATGGCGGGGCCTGAAAAGGCTGTTCTCCACGACGCCGTCTGGTGCGACGACACGCAATGGAATCGGAATCGCTATGCCGAAGTCATGAGAACCTATGCTTTTGAAGTCGAGCTTGGGTTGGGCGAGGGTCTGTTCATCCCCCGCGGGTGGTGGCATAGTGTCAAGGGGGTTGGAGAGGGTGTGACGGCCAGCGTTAACTGGTGGTTTCGATAACAAAAGAAAAGAAGAGATGAGGTGAGTTGGGGGTTGGGCGTTCAAAGGGTGCTTGGTGCACATACTACATACTGCGGAGATAAGATATCCAACCTACCTACCTAGTAAGTACCTAGGCAAGAATGGATATTTGGAAACCAGAAATGCTACTTATTTAATACCAACTACAGCATAGACAGACCATAGCTTCATCTTACTTCAGCGTGATGATCAAAATGCTAGCTACTACCTGTCTTGTATATGAGTACTAGGTACTTGATTCTATTCCTACCTGCGCTGTCAGTACATCCAGCCATCCACCCCCGGGTCTGCAAGGTAGAGTCTTTTGGCTTGTATACGAGTAGAACGGCGCGAGATGATCAGCAATGACATCAAAATCCAAGAGAAACTTGCGTCTGAATGAGACGGTGAGATAGACAGGCAGAAAAAACACTGGAGCCACAGAACGGACACTGAAGCAGTACAAGCGAAGAAGAGAAGATCCCCAAGATTTCTTACGCGGTTGTACAATTACAGTACAGACTGATGACCTTTGACATATCGCCTCCCCGCCATGAAGTAAAACTCCTTGCCCCTGAACCAACCGCTGCTGATCTGGTGTGTGCGCAGTGTGTTATCCAGTCGCCGTTGACCTCCCCTCCCATGTCTCGTTCCACGGCACATACATTGACATTCATTGGCAGAGCATTCCATCATCCTTTCGACTCCTTCAAAGTCAATCAATCTCGTTCATTTTTAGTCCCTGGCGACGACTGTCCATGCAAGCTGATCTATGTGTTGATCATAGGGTCGAAGCAGACAATTTGCTCCAGTTCCAGTTCCAGATAGCGCGTGGACTCTGGTCTTTCTCCGTCGACCATGCGGCGCAAGCGCGTCATCAATCCATCACGCTGCATCCTCATGTGAGATGTTGCTGAACCATCAATATTGACCGGAAGAGGTAATTGCAGTCACCTGCACAGAAAGTCCTCGGGAATGGCAGCATTGTTTCGACGTCGTTGTCGTCTTCCAATCTGGAAAGTCATTCTCTAGGTCCCGCTCTGTCATATCCAATTGGCACTTGTCTCTTGCGTCGACCCCACGACACCTTGGTTCCCAGTAGTCGCGGACTTACGTCTAGCCTTACCACGTTTTTGTCCTTGACCTTGAGTAGTCATAGTCGCGTCGCCGTCGCCATCAGGCTCCCGTTTCGACTTGGCCCGAGTATTGCTTTGGACTTGACTTTGACTGGCCATGATGGCGTCTCCATCCGGATCAGTCGCTTCCTCTTCCTCGGCGTCTTCTTGCTCCTCGGTGACAGCAGGAGGCTCATCATCGCCATCCACAGTCCCGCCATATCGCTCATGCCAAATCCTCGCCTCATCAAGTTCGTTGATATCGAGAGGTTTCGACCGCAGCCATTTCATCCTAGGCCCACTCTTGGCTCGCTCGGATACTCTAAACCCGTAGATCCTAGGCTCGTAGATCTTTCCCTTTCCTAAACCGGGGGCAAGATTGTGCGTTGCAATACCATTGATTGTCGGCGGTTGAGGAGGTAATGTGGCGAGCGTAGCAGATGCTTTATCGGCTATGCCTTGAGTAACGCCAGGAATCGAAGGAGCTTGTGGCAGCGTCAGACTTGAACTCCTGCTAGCGGTTATGCCAGTCGTTGTGTTTGTTTCGGTCGGGCTCAAAGTGCTTTCGGCATCGTCATTGGCTTGTGTTGGATCGCGAATCGAGCGTTTCTTCAGAGGAGCGACATCCAGATCGGGATAAGTCATGAAGAACAAACAAGGAAATGTCGTCCCAAAGAAAGCGCCGTCGACTGCCTGGAATCGAGAATTCGGAGGCGTGTACACATCGAGGCAACTAGGACAAAATAGCTTGACAGTCTGTTGACCTGGAGTATCTGTCAATCCCACCGGCAGCACCTTCGTCCCAGAGCAATACACGCGTGGGCAGAAGCCGAAATGCGACAACTCGTACTTTTCCATCATTTGCTGGATGCCCGGTCTGGAGGTGATATATCGAGCGTGAATCAATCCGTACAGAAGTTCCGCTGACGACTCGATGACTGAAGCATCTGACGAAGTCCGACCGTGCCGTCGACCAGTGGAAGAAACACCAGATTGTCGTCTCGCCGCACCATTTGCTGCAGGCTCGTCCAATTCATCTCCCAAAATACCGTCGTCTTCTTCTTCCTCCTCTTCCTCGGACAGTGCCGACGAATTGGTATCTGAGGGTTCGACATCGAGGATCATTTCCAAAGCCTCCTTGTACATCGGGACCTGCGCTTGCAACCCGGTAAGGTTGAAATCATCCTCGATGAAATCCTCACTGACTTCGGCGAAATATTCGTGGCCCACCAAGTTGCAGAAGGTGCCTATCCAGCTGTCTGGAGCCTGAGACGACGATTGAGACATTTCGGATATTGTGGCGGAGGAGCTGGTGAATTGTTGGTAGTAAAGGGAGTCCGAGTCTTCGGAGTCGATATCGAGCCGGTCTAGCCCTGATGCGGCCAGAACGAAGGCCGCGGCCAGAACGGAGGCTTGTGCTGCCGACAGTTTGAATGGGAGTTCCAGCGGAGAGTCGCTTCTTCAGACGTATTGTAACCGTGTTTGTGATTTGTCGAAGAGAGAAAAGAGGGTTTTGGGCGCGTGGTAGAGGGAGAGGGGCTCCGCGATCGGAGTGGCTACGGTGACATGAGATTCCTAGTGCTCAATGCGATCGCAACTCTTGAAGCGCCGTTAGAACCTTGCCTTTGGGAGATGAGGCTCTAGCCAGATCAGCCCAGGGGGGAAAGGAATGAAGCGTGTTGTGGGCTCTCGCACGATCAGGAGTACGTTTGGCTGTTTTGATGTGGTGGGATAGGGCCGTGATAGTAGAAGCGATCGGAAGTTGGAAGGGTCAGATTCCTCACGTTTTCAAAGGACTAAAGAGAGGTCTCCCGGCCGTTTGTGAAGAAGTCAAAGAATACGCCGTAGCAATTGCAATTGAGACCCTTTCTGCCTGCGCCGACCGACGTTGGACACGAGGTTTCAGTTGTCAATTCACTGCAATCAGCCAGTCAGTCGAGATGTACGCAATCAGCGCAGATCTTGGCGCAGGAGCACGTGACTAGGGGTCACCTCGATCTTTGCCTGATTTGGGTGGCATCAGGCTGCGGAATCAAGGGGCATTACGGAGTTCGAGACGCAACCAGAAGACTGTATACTTGGTGCAATTTGCTCTCAATGACTTTCATATACCGCATTATAGACCATGCTATCGACCACCTCAAAACAACTCATTCATGATCCTTGTCAGTTCCGGCTCATTTCCGAATGCACTGAAGCCTTCTCCCAGACCAACATCACCACCGGCGCCGACGAAATTGAACACTTCCGGACCAGGCGTCGTGCCATTGTATGCGCCTGCAAGTTCAAAGAGGCTCGACAACTCGTTGGTGATCTGAAGAGCGTCATCAGGACTGACCCCCAGTTCTTGATGCCCACTGCTGTGATGGGAATTTCCGTAGGAGTTATAGTCAACCTTGTGACCGGCCAGCCCAGCCATGGCCACGGCAGCGTTAGAATGCGCATCTTGTTCTGCATCAGTTATCGAGTTTCCAACCCGGGCCAACAGTCCGATCTTGTCCCCCATATCCTTCAGACCGCGGATAGTTCTCCACAGTCGCTTTGCCACATGGGATTTGGTGCTGAAGCCTTTCACAATCTCAATTGCAGCGTAGAACTCCTGCCGCGTTTGTGTACAGAACAGAGCGGGCGCGTGAGCGACCGAAAGGAACAGCACAGCCAGCGCCTGGACTAGGAAATAGTTATACAAGACCTGCTGCGTGCTGTAGATATCAGAAACCTGGTTAACTGCGGTAAGCGTATTGATGGTATCTTTGGCCACATCGACCACGTTTTGTGCGTAGTGTCGGTTGTCCATTATACTGGTAGCTGAATGAAGGATGGGCCGGTAGATGGATATGCGCGCTTGATTCCTCCGCAAGTACATGAGCAACCGGAGCCTTCTGATACCCCTTCCAGCATCGTCATTTTCTCGAGCAAGGTCGCGATTGTTGACTTGTAAGGATTCGGGAAGTTGTTGATACCATTGCAGGATCTGATAGTCTAGAAAGCCGATTTCATCCTTTTTGGTATTTTGCCCTGCTTCGTAGGAAAGGTTGTGATACCAAACCTTGGTAGCAATTTGATTGTATTTTGTGATGTGCCTCAGATACGGGTGACTCTCATCCTGTCATGAGTTAGTAGGGGGAGCCGAGGACTCTGGACAGATACGTACTGGCTCTGGTAATGCGGGATCAATGTCCGCATCCTGTAATGCAAACGGCATCCCGGTACCAAAACTCCATCGTCGATCAAGGGCATATACAGTCCAGAAGATCCGGACTGCTTGTAGGTATTCGGCTTCATTGGTAAAAGATCGGAGCAGAGAATCCTTCCGGTGAAGACCCAGCTCAATGCACATGCGCGCAGCAATGCCAATGAATCGCCAGGCTTGTGCTTCCTCATCCTTTTGGAAGTAAAAGGTAGCCTAGAACTAGCGTCAGTATTGCTTTTGCAAAGTGACCACGGCTACCTACGGTCAGGACAGTCAAGACAACTGATTTTATATCCAGCGCTGTTACCAATTTCAGGTCTGTAGCTGGTTTCGCGGCGTCGAAAAATCTCTGGCCCATTTCGCTGCGGCCATGACCCTCACAAACCAGAGTAATGGCGAGCACCATCTTGAGGACGGTGGTCTCCTCGTCGTCAAATGTGTCGGAGCCCGGTAGCCCCGGTTGTCCAAACCCTGTTCGCAGCGACGCCGCGATAAACTTGTATAGCGAACTGGCGTGCTTGAGCAGGCGCTCGGTGTTCACCACGGGATACATGATGCCAATCTCGTCCTCATAAACGCGCAGTAAACGCGTAACATCGGCGAGGTCTACCAGCCAGAGGGGATCTTTTGTCGGGTGTGGAGGCAAAAGCGCAGGTGAGGCTGCTCTGCTTCGCTCGCGCGATACCAACCCGTCATCCAGTCCGTTGTGCGTGATGCCCATGGTCTGCAGGGACGATTTGGCCACATCTAAGCCATATAAAGTACTGGTAGGCCCATGGAATTGGGGCAGGGCCTTCGGGGGTGGTTTCTTCGGGGGTAGTAGCGGCGGGAGCGTACGCGACGCAGACACAGACATGGAGCGGTGCGTGCCATCCGAAGAGAAGTGAGCATCAACGGGGCCGGGGCCTGAATATGCACCATCGGGTCTGTTTCGAAGCTCATTGAGACTCGCGTAGAGCTCGTTGACTTGCTCCTGCAAGGCCGCGATGTGTTCGCGCATTTGATTGAACTCACTGCTCCAAGTCAACCGATGTCCGAAGGAGAGACCGAGTCATACATACGCCGAGTCCTTGAGAGAATTCGTACAACAATTCGGAGCATAGACACATTCGAGGGAAAGGTTGCCGCATCGCTGGCATGGTGTCTGGCCATTGCATTTAATCTTGCGGCGCTTGCATTCATTGCTGTCAATAACAGGGTGTAAGCAACATGATCTTCCCACGTCGCACTTTCGTGATCCAACTCTTACCATGCGATGGAGATGTATCTGTTCCTCTTCGACCTGGTGTGCGTCTGCTTGTCACCTGGCGCCTCTCCCTCGGCTTTGCGCTTCTCGCCGTGCCCGTTAGTGTCGGGCGGCGAGCCCTCTGAGGCCGGCACACTCGAAACCATGCTGTCGAATGCAGGCTGAGGTCGACTTTCATGTGAAGGGGCGGAGTGAGGAACGCGTGGGAGGAATATTTCCGCAGTTCGAGGTTGGGGGAAGAGAGGCGGAATTATGGAGAGGAGGAGAGTCAGGAGCTGACGGCCGCGCCTTGGTGTGCGTGTGTAGGTACTGAGTGTATGTATTATTGGGCGGGGAAGAGAAGCGCCCATCAGTCTGGAGGAGTAAGAGAAGACAGCCGAGGAGGCAGATTGTTGCGATTGGAAGGGTGCGAATTGGTTAGGCTTTGTGCGGGCAGGGCAGTCAAACTGCGGAGAAGAAGCGGCGGGGGACTCGGAGCGATGCGAAGTACGTCTAATGCAGCTGGTACTGTATACTAAGGTACAAACTTATAGGTTCTTAGCTTATTACTATGCAGTGCCCGTTTTGATTGAACAGCAACAATGATTGGATTAGCGCAATGTTCGGAAAAGAGTTTATCCTTCCGAGTCTTCTTGACCATATCTTCAGGTACATCTCTACCCAGAACGTCTTCTCTCGACTACCTGCCACTATCAAGTTCATTCCTCTGTCGCATACCACTCTCTACAATATACCTACCTACATCAGAGGTAGGCCCTTTGGAACAGCCAACCTCTAGATGCATCGAACATACATCTTTCATGTCAATGTAAGAACTGATCAGCGTGGAACAAATGCTGAATGGCCCCCTCCTTGCCACGGACCTTCGCAAACAGTACTATGCAAATGCACGCGTACACTGTTCAAGCTGGTCCAGGTACCTTATGACTGTAACTTGAGCCGCGCCACCATGTGCAAAACCCTTACGATCCCTGGCCTGGTTGCCGTGCGTTGCTGCCGTGGAAGGATGATTTGATATATCGTGTGCCCTTAGATTGGCATGATTTGACCAAAAGCCCCTCTGAGCCCTATAATGAGCACTCAGCAGCAACCTACTGCGATGGGAAAATCGTGTCCACAAAGGGGGGTTCACAGCCCGGCAATGTGGGTTGTGTGAGCAACAAACAAGATGATCTAAACAGAATTGTGTCAGACAACCCCATCCATGGAACGCTGACTCGAGTCAACGAACGTGGTCATTTCCCATAGACTTTCCCGAAGGCGACATTTGGAAGAGTGATTGGCATCCAGGAACTGTGTAAGACATCACGCAGCTTCCCATTAGCGGCAGCAAGGGCTGAATCCTTTAGCATGGGTGTTGAGCGACCTTAACGGTGAGCATATATTGCAGGTCCAGTAAAATGACGGAATCGCTCCCTTACTCACTGCCGCCCTGGAGATAGGCCGGGTCTCTTGTTGGGGTTGGGGCTTGGTCGTCTCATGTATGGGATCGCCACGGGGCATTTGGTCAAAGGAGACATGGTTCCAATCTCCTTATCTGCCTGAAGGATTGAAACCAACTGTATCGCGAGAGAGGCGTGTCTCTGGGGGCTGCCTGGGCTGCTTATACTGTCAACCAACCTTAGGTGATTGTCAGTGCCGAGCCAGAGACGATGGTCTGATCAGACTTATATGCCCGTCCAACAATCACGGCGTATCTGGGTCTGCACTTTGGATGTTGGATAGACCAGTTAGATGAGACGCCAGCTTACCGATGTAGAACCACTGTAGAGTCCGAAATTCCCCAAGTACCGGCTTCAGGTTGACTCAGCCCTAACGACCGTTCGCTTGAATGGATGCGAACGATTGCTCTCCAATCCCATCAACGTTCTACTGCCGAGGAGCAGCCCAAAACCCAGCCGCGTTGACAGTCGGAGGATATTTGGATAGAGTGAATAGTAGTGGCCGATTCCCAACCCGGCTTCGACGGGGTGATCATAATCAACAAACAATATAGACCGAGAATGGCACGAATCTCCTTGCGACCAATGATCCTGAACGCAGGTCTGTGGGCCTCTGGCAAATTTGCAAGAGCCTCGAGGGCCATTCATCGGTCGGCACGAATGCTAGGAATCTTGACTTGTCACCGGGGGAAGCGGCCTAGGATAGCCACCGATGGTGGAATAGGCCACTCGACGAGCAAATAGAAGCGTTCCAGGCTGCTTCCCAATGTGGAAATGAAAGCATCCTTGTCTGAAGGATGGATATCCCCGTATCACGGCATCAAAGGTGCCTCGGTGCTGATGATGCCTGGTTCGTGCTGTGAGATGATCTAAAATGCAACGAGCAGGGAGGGACTCGTACGTCTATGCTTCTGAGGGACTCCAAGGGGCCTCCAGTTTGTGGCCAACCAGCCATCCAAAGAGCTCTAGACAGGGTTGGCCTCCACATGCTGATGGGCTATGCCGCCTCGTTACATCTGCTGCGGAAATGACCGAGGTCGACCATCTGTACTTCAACTGAAGGGTTGCTTCAGATGATAATAATGTGCTCTGGGTGCAGAGTCGGGTTCATGTTTGGGTGTGTGGTGTTATTTTTGGCGATTTATTTGTCAGCCATTATTTCACATCATAAAAGAAGCGAGGTGGGCGGGAGATCCGAACTGGAGCCAGTCTAGTCGAGGATTTGGACCTGCACTGGCTGCTTTGTGAGGCGCCGCTATACTGGAATGCTCGCTGTGGAAATGCCAGAATCATGCTGGTGCGTCAAGGCCCTGGTCCACAGCGGGACCACAGAAGACGCCAGCAAGGCTTAATGATCCCGCTGTCCTGAATGCCTCTTTTGAGCTTGGTCGTGTCCATAGGGCTGAACGGGAAACGAGAATGACCATTGGCGGAATACGTCCTGTCAGTGAGGATAGCCTTGCTGTTTCTGGAAAATGGTGCTGTAACAGGAGCCGAAGGTCCACCATCTCCTCAGCTGAATGATTGATTACGACTCCGCTAGTCCGATGAATTGTACCATGTAGTCGAAAGACAAGGTCGAGTCATATGGTGGTCAAGGTGACCATCTGCTAGCCGGTTGCCTCGTTCCTGTAATTCTGCTGCCGGCTAGTTAGCATTGATGGAGGCAATTCTGACCACCTTGACTATTCCAACATCACTACAATCATGGCTGCTTGGGGCTACCTCAGGTAAGCTCAGGAGCCGTCGATTGTACTTTTGATCAAGCTCGAGCCCATGGCGCCAACGAGGATATAGTTTACAGAGCGCTTCCGGATTACCGGGAATCCAATGGTCGCCAGGTAGTAGAGTTGATGAGTTTCGTCCGTGAATATGGTATACCAAACCTCAAAGTCTTTGCAACGTCATCATCCGCTTTCATAGTCACGACGATATTCTGGTTGGCACCGTGGCTGGCCAGAGATGCTCTCGGTTTGACGGTCGCATGGAGAGCTTGGTAAGTCTCGCTGTTCATCGAGGCTGTCAAGGTGGACAAAAATGCGGATGGGGATTGCTCACGGAATCAAAGAACCCGCCCTAGACTGCCGTTAGTACATATGCTAAGGATGTGCGCCGGTGCAGCCCTACAGCCACGGTGCAACAGCAGAGCTTATCTGCTGCGGAAGGTAAACTGGGATTCGAAAGTATGCGAAGTGGATCGGTGCTCGCATACCAGCGGCGGGCCATCTCAGCCTCGATACTGGAGAACAAGTAGTTGCTAAATCAACCACCAAAAGCTTGGAATCAAGTCATGTCTGCATTTCATGTACAAGCCCTCATTCTCCCATGCCCGCACAGTCCGAAACCAGGACTTTGACTGTAGCTGCCGGCGGGGTCTGAACATTGTGGCCCACCCTAGACACATGAAGAATGGGGCGTAAGAATTGGACCGACTCTATATAAGATACCTGTAGGATATCAACTGTCATCGAGCCAATGAGAAGGAGCAGGAGACCAAGGGCAGCGTTCAAGGAGCGCCAGGGACAAAAAGAGTGGAGACCTCACAGCCTCGAGCCAGCCTGACCACAGCAGTATCGAAAGATGGATGTGTATCGTGGAGTGCACAGGCAGGAAACCCGGAAGGAACTGTCATCTTCTAGGCTTAGCTCGGAGAAGGCAAATGCATCAAGGTGTAGCTGAGGCAATCGTGTGGTTCTGCACGGGGAGGTCTCTGTCAATCTTTCATGATTTGAAATGGTGGCCACCAATGCTTGAAGGAGCCCGGTAGCAAGCGAGACGATCGATGGAAACACTCCAATAATGACCAGAGTCTTTCTGGTTGTCTGCCAAGAAGATCGATGGTCACAAGGCTCTCTCTGAGGACGGCTTTTGCCGCAGACTTGACGTGGCCGGTCGGTATGAGACATATCCTCTCCTCGAAGCTCATCACCGTACATAGCAGGCGCGTATCTAGTTTGTCAGCAGTTGTCGGGGATAATGAGTTCAGGCTGTGTGTAGCGACAGGGGATTGTGTTCATGAAGACAAACCAAACACATAGCCCAATGTTACCTCAACTGCGGAGATATTGTACCTGGTCTTTCTTAAGTGCGGGCCAGGCACTGGTACATTTGCCATTTGTGCTTGATGGGTTCTCTGGAGACGACTTTCTCTGAAGGAGATGACCGGCAAGAACCATTCCATCGGTTAAGGCGTTTCGGAACCTTGAGTCGGTATACGTAGCTCAGATTGCTAATGGTGAACGCTCAGGCCAAGCTCGTTCTTTAGCGTAGACTCGACAGCTCTTTTAAACAACCCTGGGCCCAAATTGGAAAGTGGTGAGCAAGGGTGCACCTCGCTACCTGCATATGAATCCCTACACAGGCACCGAGCAGCGAAGTGGACGTGGAATATGCCTGGAGGCCACAGTAGCGAGCAAGTTCGGTGCCTGGCACGAGACCCGGTGATTGAGCGGATGACAGTCAGGCGTAGGTAGTTTGTTTGGGTTAGATTGAGGATTGCGGAGTGTGGGCGAGCAGCCGCCGGCTGTGAAGTAGGTGACAGAGGAGGAGATGCAACTCCTCGTGGTACTCGACGAGATGGTCATGATTCGCCGATACTGTCAAACAGGGCGCCAGGAAGGGTAGCAGCAATATGGTTGTGGATGTGATGGTGGTGTGGTCGTGATGGTGATGGCGACGGTGGTGCAGCGCAGGCAGAGAGGAGCGAGGGTACCTACATGGCCAACTACCTCATGTTACGGTGTACACGTTGCTGCATGTACTCGAGGAGGCGGGCGGGCTTCATCCGTGCAGGCGGCAGTGGCTGCTTGTGCCAGAGCGCAGACCGCCCTTCTCCTCAGGGCAGCAAGACACTAGTTCAGATCCGGCTAGACCTGCATCAGGGGCGCAGCCTTTTTACGACGTTGCAGTGGACGCCGACTCACCCTCCTTCATGCTCGCTCAACCACTCTTGTCGCCGTTCACACTGACTCCATCCCTATTTCCGTGTCATGCCGGGTTTCTGTTCGCTCTCCAGCCTCAACAGCCCCCGGGCTGCCTCTGCGTTTCGTCTCCTCTATTTCCACCGACGTGGGACGCGCTAGCATCCTTTGACATGGACCCAGGCGGTCAACACACCCATGCTCACTACGAGGAATGCCTTTGAGACCCCTGCTCTCCCGCACGCCGCCTCGCACGGCAGGGCTGCCTAGGGCGCAGGAATGCGATCATGGAGGGAAAATGCTCTGCTGCTTGCGCTGGCGGTGGACATGTGGCCCTCTGCTCATGGACTCACATTTCGGGCCCGCACCCCGGTTGAACTTTTGTGTCGTGTTACGCGGATTACTCAACTCATCATGGCGGCCACACTCTAGAACTGTTTGGGCCAAGCGCTGTATTGGTCGTTTCCGGCTACTCAGGAAGGTGGTATATATCAGGGACCAGTTTGGGCCTCCCATGGTTTTGTTCATGCATCTGTGGTTGACCAGACTCCTGGAGAAACGACTATTAAGTTCTCGATCACCCCTCTTGGTTGTCCAAAACTACTCTACGACCTACTGAGCCCAAGAAACTTGAGGCGCCAACCTTCTTCAACCATTGTAATATCATACATCAGGCTATCTTCTGCACAATGCAAAGGAGTCAAAGCTACTCCTATCCATCATCGACTGTGGTCGGCCAGTCGAGGTATGCTTCTACACATGCAACCAGCTCTGCCTTCAGTGCATCTGCAAACCCAAATGAAGACTGGACCAAGATCTCCGACCTGGCGGAGAGACGACGGATTCAGAACCGGATCGCTCAGGTATGTCGAAGCTCGCCGACAATTGGGGGCCTGAACATTGACCCATGTGGCAGCGTAACTATCGGAAGAAACTTAAGAGACGACTGGAAGACTTGGAACGCCGCGCCGGTTCTTCCTCTGCTTCCCCAGAACAGACACATGTTGAATTGGCGACCCCGACGGCCAAAGACAACTCCCGTAAACAACATCAGAGTACGGCTCGCCGGGCCTCCCGATCAGAGTCAGGGATTTCCCAGGAGTTTCAGCGAGCTTCCCCAGAGATCCTACCCTTAGACGATACTGCTTCACTGTTTGACACCCCTTCTGCCCGACACGCCTCGCTGGACTCTCCACCGGAATTCTCGTTTTCAACCTACCCACCCACCACAGCATATCTCGAGTACGAGCAGCAGCAAACATCATTGGCGAGCATACCCAGCTACTATTCGAACTCGTACTATCCAGTGGAAGTGACATGCTCAAGTCTACCGCCCACGTTACCGGCCATGCTACCGGGGGCATACGGAAAACAGGATCATGTTTTCGGCGATGAGGACTTCTTGAGTCCATTCAGTATGAATTATGCGTCTCTTGCTGGTCTTGAAATGCCCTCGAATCAGGCATACGCGGGGGCCACATCTCATGTAAATCCCACCACTTTCTTCACACGTTCGTATTCCAGCCCGCATTTCTGAGCATCAAAGAACATCGATCTGGCAGGTCAAGACCTGTGGACTATATTTCCCCAGCCTCGACCCATACCCTACAGCTCCAATGCTGACATCATCTGGCCAGACACCGCCGCTTACAGATCCATACTCGTTGGAATCAACACATAACTCGCCCAACTACTTCGACGCGCCGCTCACTCCGGTGTCTCGAACGGCGAGCCCTACCGTTCAGTGGTTTGACATTTGCTGCCCTTAAAATCTGGACTGCGAGCGAGGCACCCGCCTAGCGTTGACCCGACCACCAAGACGGCCATGGTGACACGATTGCGACGAATCTCCAGAAAGGCTGGACGGATTGGCGGGCATGCGCACGGGTTGGTTTATTTGCATCGGAAAGGAATGACGGGAAACCTCTGTTCGGGGGAGTTACTAGACTACAGTGCGCCTGCAAGGGCTGGAACCGTGCGCACAAGGCCCAGCATACATTGGCACTTGGGCGTCTCATGAGTGTATGTGTCTCAGGGAAAAATTACAGACGAGGGGTCAGGCGCTAAAGGGAGGATTGTTTTCGAATTGATACCATTTTGATATTAGGCTTATTTAGTAGCCACTTTGGGAGGACAACCGGCAGCATCACCAAAACCCATACCAATTGAACCTTTTTTCCAAGCAGTGGCATCTCAGCTCCAATGTGACTCCGTAATGTAGCCAACGCATCGTGGCCGCACCATGTTGGCCGGTGTTGGTTCAACGATCTCAGCTGCATTGCAGGGCTGAAGGCTAAGGGCCCTATGCGGGTTAGTGCGAACTTGACAGCGGCAGGAAACCAACATTGCTTCTTGTTTTCTACACCAGCTTGAAATCCATGATGCCAACAATGCGAGCGAATGCATCCTATGAACAATTCTCAGCAAGCCTCCAGCCTCCTGTCGTTCTCAGCTTGCCAGCCACTACCCCCGGGTCATAGTGCCGCAGGTGCTTTGACATCCATCCACAAGGACCCTCCAATTCGCAGGCCATCCATGCAATCCGGAACCAGCAGCGCACATCCTCGCAAGGCCTAGGATTCCAGGCTTGGGCATGGTGGATTGAATATAGTAGCTCACAAGAAGCAGGCGAGCTGTGGGAATCTGTTCCTGTGCCAAGGTCTGGAAGACGAGATTATGGACTCCATCAACCGTTGTCAAGTGCTATTTGGGTCGAATGTGTAAGTGGGCTACGCTCCCTCGTACTTCTAGGCAAATGACACTGACTTTGAGGCTCTGGACGGCTAATAGGGGCTGGCACCCAGAACAATGGACGTCGAGCGACGATAGAGTGCGAGGCGGAAAGTCACAGGTGTGTCTGCGGTTCCATTTCGCTTGCCATGTCCTTGCACGGCCCTCTCAACCTTGTTCAGACTTGCAGGCGATCAAAGAGGCAGTTTTATGAGGCTGCCCGATTTGTCCACAAGCTAACCCGAATGATCGATCTGACAGTCATACTTGGATTGCGACGACTCGACAGCGTCTTTCCATGGCCATCTTGATATTGACGCCCTGGGCGGCGCCGGTTTTGCATCCCAACGAACCGTAGGGGAACGGCAGTGGAATCTGGCCTCCTTTGCCGGTGTTGAGGTCGTGATCGACCCTGACCAGTCAGATAACCACGTCTATACGCTGATCCTTAAAGACCGCCTTCTCCCTCGCAATCCAGTAAACGATCGCGAGCAATCCACCGTGTCCTGGGAGTTCGACTTCTCCAAGCAGGACTGCGGTCAAAAACCAAATAATTCGTCCTCGGTCGCGTTTATCTTTATTCCTTGGGACCACTTCAAGCCCACCTACCGTGGCAAACCATCCAGCGACTCAAAGCCACTGGACTTGAGCAACATAAAGCGGATTAGCATTATGATCAGAAGGTACGCTCAGCCAATGCCCCAACTTTCGGTGAGATCTAACAGATAAGCAGCTTCTTCGGCACGCAAAATGGTGATTTTAACCTGCGAATCATTTCCATCTCTGCGTGTTTACGGCCAGCTCTGGGCAAATGATCCAACATCCTCCCTACATGGCACAAGAAGTCAGTCTGGGGCTGTCGTAAAAGACCCTGGCGGTTTGGGAAGGGTGAGGTGACCAATACTGCACTTGACTTCAAACTTGATCTCGCCTGCCCACCAGATTTTCGGCAGAGCCAACCTACGGCGGCGACCTGGCCTTTGTTTGCCTCCATTGAAGCAAAATCACGCATACACTAGGCCATGTGGTGGCTATCCTGGCAACCTTCCGGCCACACCACGACGGCAAGGACCTCCACTACCACGTTTGGCAAAACAAAAGGACAGGTCTGCACCCGCCACCAGAACTGTGACGGTGATTGAAACCCCCAAGACACATAGGCCAGATCTGCTGGCTGGAAGAAACTAGAGTGCTGTGTCGGGTTACATACGTTGCTCAGCCTTTCCGTGTAAGGCTCGTTGATTCGGTCGCCATTACCTAGAAAGGCAATTCGCAGTGTTATTCCATGAGCTGACACCATTTGACCACGAGCAGCGTCCTTGGGCATGGCAAAGCTACTCTCAGATCAATACAGAGGACAATTGCCGTCGCAACGCGCTCTTCCGTGCATTTGTCAGAAGACCAAAAGGGGTTATTCACGCGAGAGACTGCCTGCACAATGACCTCAAACCATATCTTCGAACGGTCAGGGCTCCCTGCCTTGACGACAGCGGGTGCCTTGGGAAGCATGCACCTGACAAGCCTGTGCTGTTAATTGCCTCAAGCTTTGTCTGCACCGCCATGATAGAGGAGACTTCATAGGCCGCAGGATATTGGCTTTCTTGCTACCTTCACCGAAGCACGGTGATCGCATCCCAGAACCGAGTCACAAAGTGCCGCTGGAAGTCACCTCTTACGCTCACTATGCGGCAAACCGGAATATTGCTAGGTGCCCAGGTGTAGCCACGCGTTGCAGGCTACCTTATGCAACCAATCTGTTCAGCGGAAGCAAAGATCCTCGCGACTATACGGTGCTAGTAGCGTTACCATACCGAACCGTACAACAGAGGCCTTGCCTGTCCGGGGACTTCCGGCTCGTCTATATTGATGGGGGCCTATCTTGAAACACATAATCAACAACAGCGTGGGCAACGGTGTCACAGATGCGACCAGTTCAATGCTCGGGGACTACAACACCTGACGATGCTGGCATCCATGTGATCCGATGATAGTAGACGTATACCGCTGCGAAGGCCCGGAACATGAGCGATCTGGCAGAACGAATTGCCTTACAAAAGCCTCGGCTTTCTGGGCCCAGTGACCAGCTCGGCTCCGGCTTGTGTCTTGGTTACATATGCTCCTCACCTTTCATTGACGGAGGCACGCCGCAAAGTATGTGAGCGTGACTGTTTGTGAATGAATCGATGCTTTCTGAGAGCATGCCCGAGGAACGAAGCGCTGGATTGAACGTCATGTGGGAGGCCCTAATAGTGATGAAACCCGGTACAACTGGCTGGAGTTGCCCGTCTTCCAACAACCCTAGGTGAAACTTGAAGCAACGTTTGTCATCAAATGCATATCTGAAGCAGCAGGCAGCCTTAGAAAAGTCTGGAAGAATAATCGGCACGTTGAGCTTGCAGGGCATCACCGCGACTGTATGCAAGGACCATTCCAAAGAGACACTCGTGTCATTCGAAGGGCGGAGCAAGCCGAGCCACACTACTGCAGCACGACTACGTACGTACTCGACTGATACAGGAATAGAAACACTTACGTTTGGGGGCCTCACGTGGTTCGTTCTCGCAAGGCTAGCATTTCCTGGAACCGGACAAGCGCCTGGCATCGAGCAGCCATAGCCACCAAGCCAAGGGACGCTGAGTGAAATGTTTGTTACACTAACAGCTGGACCAGACTGCGGGCTGCCTTAGCATTGCGTATGCCATGTGTATCTACAAAGTGCGACCCGTGGACGACCCCATGGACAAGACAAACTTACCTGAAGCGGTTAACATGAGGAGCTGAGGAGCCTCGTCGATCTCCTATCATTCTACACCGGATCTTCGAGGTTGTCTCGATGGAATACCAACCCCATACTCTTGTTTCACGCTTGGAGCCTATACTTTTCGGGGCTGTGGTCCTTGATACCGTATGCGAAGCCCTACGGAACGACCACGACCAAGTACGTACAGACGCTCTCATAGATTGCTCCTCCGCCCTATCTTTTGCCAGCCGGAGCACAGCGGAGAGCCCAGAATGTGCCCGGGTTTCGGAGGATGTACATGAAGATTTCGCTCTTTTCCTGAACTGAATCGACCCACGTATCAGGCGTACACGTCAGTGAACCCCGAGGGTCTCCACATCCATGCCATTCATGGGCCTCTCAAAAAACAGCGCATATGGGCCCTATTGCTCAAGATGCGCAAAGCAGCCTGAAAATGCCTCCGAAAAGGGTAAGGCCTGATATGCCGGCGATACCGGACATATCAACTCCAACGGCAATCCTTGTTGGAGAACAACTCGGTGTCTACCTACAGGTGACAAATACACGCAGGGACCTGGACGTTGCTTTCTACCCAGACAAGAATATGGTTCATGTTCACTGTCTGCCGGATGTAACGCTCGCGCCTCTTCAGAAGTCAATATGGCTGCCTGTGTGTACATTTCGAGCCTTTGCGCAGCAAGCCATGACACATGACCGGATGGTAATCATGGGCCCGTTAACGGCGGGCCACCAGCGGGAAGATGCTACGGCCTGTAGCTTGTTAAATGCGAACCCGGCTTGAGCTTCAAACCGAGGACTCGGCGATCGACTATTGTCCTTGGGCAGCCAATGCTTTCTTATCTTTCATCCCAGGAACGGAACAAGGACCGCCCCCAAGCCTGGCGTGGCCCCCGCAGCACAAGCTGGAGTGCAGTACGTATGCGGGCGAGATACTTTGCTGGGGTTTCTGTCTCCAAATCAGGGGTGTACACTCAAATGCCGAAGGTAAGGCACTGGCAATTCAGAGTTCGAGTCGGCGTTACGCCTCTGGAGATAACTTGAGGTGTTTGGTTTGTGGTAGTCCACCTTCCCCGGTCTGTCTTGTGCAATCATGGCACAGTATCGGACTGGATATCTCGTTTGCCTTGTGCAGCTAGGTAGGTATTATTCGACACGACTCACGACTGATTAAGCCACATGAAGCTTCTCGGGGCCGAAGACACCTATTACCATTGGCACCTATGGCAACAGAGTCGTGTTCAGGGAGGATTGAAGATGCCTAGGCAACTAGGACCGACTGCAGTGTATCAGAATCCACCAGGTCGAAGAGTGGTATCCTGGATTCAACTTGCCTCGTATTCACATTCAGCAACCGGAGATTCATGTTTAAGGCAGCTTATCGGCATGTATCGAATATATCTAGCTTCGCACTGCAGCAGACGAAATATGATAAAGGAGAATACCTCCAGGCCCCAGCAGCAGGTAAACCAAAAACAAACTATTGTCAAAAGAGGGCACATGCTGCAGCTATGAGATAAAACAGCAAGCAGTATTGATATGCTCTTACATTCTTTCCACCCTACACGCTTGTGCGGCACGGTCTATGGTCTCCTGGTTCCCTTTTCCCCTTCCCCTTTCTTTTGAAGCTCAGACATATGTTCAAATCTCGTCTCTTGGTTTCTTCTTCTCTTCCTATCTTGCGACAGTGGCTCAAGGAATCTTCACACTCCAAGGATGTTCTTCGTCACCGTACTGGATGCCCTCGATCCAAGTCTTCATCTTGAGCGCGACCTCGCCAGCCTCCTCACTCTCCTGAAGACCACAATCAATCATGCGATCCCTCCAAGCAATCTTCCTAACCGGGGCGACAATAGCAGCGGTTCCCGCGCCAAAGACTTCGACCAAGCGCCCTTCCGCCTCTGCATTAGCCAGCTCCTGCATCTTGACATAGCGTTCCTCGACCTTCCAACCCTCAGGAACCAGTCTCTCACGGGCCAAAGCAAGCACCGAGTCCCGCGTGACACCCTCGAGAATAGTGCCGTCCAGAGGCGCGGTGAGCAGTTCTTTCTGACCGGTCTCCTTGTTCCGGATACACACGAACAGATTCATGGTGCCGACCTCTGTGATCTTCTCCTCGGGCCCAAACAGCCACAGGTTCTGATGCAGGCCCTTCTTCGCTGCCTTCAACTGCGGCACAATACACGGCGCATAGTTGGCTCCTAGCTTTTTATCACCCACGCCGCCGGGCCAAGCGCGCACAGCATAGTCCGTAGCTTCGAGGGAAATGGCCTTGAATCCCGTCGGGTAATACGGTCCCACGGGCGACGCGATCACAAACAGCAATGCCGACCCCGGGGGGCCGACGCCCAGTGTGCGCTGCGTCCCGATCAGCGTCGGTCGGATATATAACGAATAGCCCTTCTCTGACGGAATGAACCGTTCGTCCAGCTTGCATAGTTTCCCGATGAGCTCGACCAGCTTGTCTCCTTCGAATGTGGGCAGTGCAATGCGAGCCGCCGACCCGTTCAGCCGCGCCATGTTCTTCTCCGGCCGGAACAGGCGCAGCGAGTTGTCTCGTGGGCATTTATACGCTTTCATCCCCTCGAAGCATTCGAATGCATAGTGGAACACGCACGTCGCCGGGTCGAGCGATAGGTTCTGGTACGGTGTGATGCGCGGCGCTAGCCAGCCTTGCGACGCTGTCCATTCGATCGAGAGCATATGATCTAGAAGAAACCCAAATTAAATGTTAACCACTGCACTGCATTGCCAGAAGTTCTGGTTTACACGGAAAGATATAGATGGGACAACTTGGATGTGGTTGTGTTTGTCCAGGGCCACAGAGCCAGTCAACCAACGAACGTACCAGTGAATGTCCTCCCAAAGACAAGATCTTTATTCGGCACCAGCTCTTTCGGAGTAATGGTCTTAGTCACCTCCAGTTTGCTCGGGTCAATGCCCGGCAGCTTGGCGGCCGCTTCATCGTCCAGTGTCAAATTCTCGTGTCTTCTTCGTGATGTTGAGAACGGTTTGGACGCGGGCACCAGCCGGAGGCACAGCTCGGGTTTATATGAAGGTCGTGGAAATGCCCGCGTGGCGCAGGTTGCGCGAAACAGCCGAGGGAGCGACATTGCTGTCGAGGTGTCTGACTATCCGTCGTTCACGGGCGAAGAGAAGGTCCCACGACTCAAGGATGGCCGAATTGTAGAGTGATGGAGGAGGGGGGCGATGGTCAGCGGCGAGTTGGATTGATATGTAGGCGTCCACTCTCCATACCACTTGTCGGTGAGTAGCTGCTAAGGGACGTGGTGAATCAACCGTCGGCGTCTTCTGCGGTCAATTGCGCTAAACTGCGATTATGAGTCGGCGCTTTTATTTCTAACTGTGTATACGGAATCCACCGAGCCGCAAATCGGAGCTCGGGACATTATGACTTGTTCAGCCGAAGGTCACGTGCACGCCCTGCAGCTCGGCCCGACCGCGCCGCTTTTATAAAGCCTTATTAGTCTCCTCTTTTAACCTTTGCACTTAATCTACCTCGCTTACCTTTATACTTCGCTAACCTACCGTTTCACCCTTTATCCTAAACCGCTAACCGTTCCCTCGGTTCCACATTTGGGGACGACATGAGGTACGGTCTAACGACGGTCAGAGAAGTCAACATACGTGTTCGTTCAGAGAGTTTCATCCTCCGAGCTCGCTTCCTGCATAAAGACTTGCTGTAACTTGAGTTCGTACTCTTCCCGGTCTTCCAGCCTTTGCTGCAGGACGCCCGCAGCATCCAAATGCCAGTAACGAGCTGCAGGGCTGTCCAGTTCAGCATTGGGCTTGAACATGTCCTGGATATGGTTCCAGAAGACTGCATATATGCCTGTAAGGGAGTCAAGGCCTCGGAAATACCATAGTCGACCAGTCGACCAGCTATTGCGCAAAGTCTCGGCCAAAGGAGCGACATTATTGTGCAAAGAAGCCTTTTCTTCCTGTTCCAGAACGCTAACAAACTCATCGTGCGCCACCTTTAGACTTGCCAATTTCTCGTCAACCAGGCCGTCAATGGCATGATCGACCAGCCAGAGCGGGCCCTCTAGCATCTCAATAGGCTTGGAGCAAACCCACTCCATATCGATGATGTATTTTATGTGCCAATCCTCGTCGACAAAGATGTTGCTCGGGTGAAGATCTGAGAGATCCAGGAAGAAAGGGCCGTAGCGGGAGTTCCAGGGAAGAAAGATAGGTAAACAGGCACGCATGACAGTCAAGGCTTCAATTTGTGCGATTCCATCGTCCATCGAGATGATAGAGTTTGGCTGATATCGGATTCGGTTATCGTGGTAGGCGAAAAGGTCCAGAACGTATGACTCGACTGCACCGTAAACACGGTCCCGGTCCATCACAGGTGGACAACTGTCATTTTCGGCTTCTGGGATGAGGATGGACAGTGGGCGATTTGTAAGACTCACGATTCCTTGATCATTGATTGTCAACGAGCCGATATGGGAGAGTGGCACGCGTGTGAGAGCGAGCATGATTTGAGACAAGTCCCGAAACAAATTGTCCCTTCGCTTCGGGTCGCCAGAATGCCGGGTCCAAGTTGTTGAGAGCATTTGTCCTTCCTCCTCTTCAATGAAATCCATCAGCAAATACCCCGTATGAGCCAGCTCCCCCATTCGTCTTCGAGCAACGTAAGGGCAGGATAATGGTTGTCGTCGAAGATGCCGCAGGACATTTCGCATTATCGAAAGGCATCGAGCATACCATGGTGCGTTCTCACGAGCAGTGAACTAGCACTTGCTGTTAGTATAACTCTGAAGAGTTCTGTGAGAAATTGTACGGACGTCCCAAGAGTCAACCCCAAACCCCCATAGATATGGTAATGATACAGTAGAGCAGTTGCGTCGCATCCAAATGTATGTCGCAGCCTCGGACCGTACTTTCTCGTCCATGTTTCCAGGATTCGAAGACTCTCCCAATTTATATGGCAAGGGAAAGCGAATCAAGACACGACTCTTTGGGCGCCGGTCCCAGTTACAGACGTAGACTGGGATGCAGACGTTGAACGTCCCATGCATCCATTCGGAAAACTCGCCCAAACGACATGGTTGGTGGGATTTCAACCCTAGATGACGCGCAACAATTTCTTTTATTTCCTTCTGCTTCTCAAACAAGTGTAGGAAAAAGGCGAATCGTTGCGAGGGGTAGGACAACTGCTTGAGAATATTGTTGTCCTTTTCGCGAGCCGTGGCGTAGGAGATCGATCCCCGTAAAAGACTGAGCCTCCGACCAAGTAAGGACTCGGAGGTTGGAGATTGCATCGAAGAGTAACGAGAGGCTGTCTTGGGTGTTGTGATGGAAGAGGTGAGAGAACCTCCTGTCTAATGCGGCTGCGCTACGACGTACGTAGTACGTATCTCCTTGAAGGTCTGGGGAAGGTCCGGGCGATCAGGTACTCGGGACCCACTACGGCTGAGCCCTAGCTGCCGCCTAGCACCGCATAGGGCGGCCTCATGCCCGTTCCCAAAGGGGCGAGCCGCAAGCAGGATCTTGGCTGATAAGGTTTGGAGTCCGAATTCACTGCCACCAACTGTCCAGTCATCCCGACGCTTACCGCGCATACCCGGCAGCGACTTCAGCTTCATCCATATGGTCGACTCGGAGTCCTCTATACCTCCCCGGCCTAGCGAGGTCAGAATACGATCAACATCTTACAAAGCGTGAACCTACTTTCCCTCCGCTAACGGCACGGCCTATCACTGCAACTTGTGGTGTCTGACTCCTCCGGGGAACCATATACATCTCCCTTCGCTCCTCGGTTTCGCGGACTCGTCCTGTTTAGAAGAAAGAGGGATGAGAGACTCAATAGGTGGTAGCCATCTGTTGATATGATTGATCGGGAGGTATCCGGTGAATACTGTTATGGCAGACAGTAAAGACATGTCGCCCAGCTGCATAAAGAGGCGTCTCAGAGTCTGCTCATTAGGTACAGGCAGCGCCCTTATTGCGGAAAAACACCATCAGACGGGGAAACAATCTTCTGTCCATTGCAACGGTGAGGTCGCAGGCCAGCGCAAGCACTCGTCTGCCCATGCAGTTCCATCTAGATGTCAAGGTATACCTGATTAACCTTAAGCATCGGTCAGAATACTTCACAATGGTAATGGTAAGATTCGGAGAACGAGGCTGCAGGTCTCGACGAGGATATTGCAATACCCCGGGTCTACTCTGCCTCACTCACCTATACAAGAAAAATAAACTCGATCTTCATCTCCAACGGCAAAAACTTTTTTTCACAAGCCCCATTTTAGGGGGGTTGTGAGAAGTGAAACCCGGGTTCGCAGGGTTTTTCCGTTTCGCTCGCTGGTTGGTGTCAGCCCGGGTTCGCAGGACTCTTTTTATTTTGTTGTTTGTTATGTTGACAACCCGGGGTCCAGGGTCAGTCAGATAGGTGAAGATTGGTAGGTGGTGAGTTGACAACCCGGGTTCGCAGGGTCAGTCAGATAGGAAGTGAACTTGGGTCGGAAAAGTCGTCTCGATCGCACCGGGGATTGAACTCGAGGATTTCGGCGGCCGGTCCTTTTTGTCGTCGGGTCGCCCAGTCGAATGGCTGCCTTCCACTTCTGCCTGTGTGACACAGACGCGGCTTGCCGATTAAGCCAAAGTGGTTTGACCTGGACCATTCGGTGCTGGGGGTCTTGGTGTTGGACAGAATTTCGCTGTTTTAAATATATGTACCTTCTAATTATTCCGGCAGGGAGATGAAGTTGGGGAGGGCGCTTGGGTGTGTCTGGCTTACTTGCGTTGGGGGAGGGCATCCACGCTGGAAACTTGAATTCCTGGACATGAGAGGTATGGATCATTTTCGGTCAAAGGCTGCAGTCCGGGCGTTTCGCTGGCAGGGACACGTAAGTATCTGGTAGGTAGAGCCTGGGTTGGCTTTTCTGAGAATCAAATCGATTGCCTGTTTTGGGTTGGTATATTGATATTGATATGGACAACCTGGCTCCCTTCATCGAAGTGGCTCGTTTATATCGGAGTGGCTCGTTTATAGGGCACCATCAGAATCACGCACCTATGGGAAATGCCAGGCGACCCTGTGGTATAGATTCTACTATTACACTCCCCGGGTCACGACTGTCCCTTCATATCGCTTGGGTAATTCACGGCATTAACGCCGCTGCTACCGGACGATGGGGCTGCGGTGAGGGAGATACAGTACTGCTTACAAGAAGGTACGAGTCCGCGTTCAGGTCGCGTTTGCGTGGCTGAACATGATATTGTATGCGAACGTGTCTTGGTTCGAGTCATATAGACTTCTATATGCGAATCGTATTGCTCATCCACATCGTCTCATCATATGTTGATAGTCCGGAACTTTCCGTATGAACCAGATGTCCTCTTTTTTCATGGAACCGTGGAAATAGGAGCCCGCCGGTACAACCCGGGCTGACCTCCCTCCCTTGAGCCTCAGCCTTGAGTTCGACCTCTTCTCGTGGAGGCTCCAACATGGGACTTCCAGCATCATGCCTGGCGCAGCGGGTGTCTAGCTTCTTTTTCCTCCTCTAGCATATACACGTCAACACTTTGAACGGCTTGTAGAATGGAGTCCCACTTACTGCTTAGACTGTCACGAGCCTTGACCATCATCTTGCTGCTGGGATTCTCGAACGCGACAAGCGGCGCCAGGGCTTCTCGAACACCATCCTGCGCAGAGCCCAAGGGCGCATCATAATCGATGGTGAAAAGCGAAACGGCCACAGTACAACCACTGTCAACGACTTCGGTTTCGCCAGGGAGCGAGCAGTCGCCGTTGATGCAGGTGTTGATGGCCGCAGTGAGATCATTGGCGTATCCAAAGAGGCCGGACGTCGCGTTGTATATGACCTTGTCGGTGAAAGCACCGCCTGTGATGCGGGTTTGGACAAATGACGGAGACACGCAAGAATCGTTGGTCAGAGATGTGATGAATGGGGCATTGACGCTAGAAACAGATGTACAAAGGTTAGTGGACACGGGCTTCATGGCATATGGGTATGTATGCCTTGGGCCAAGAGGCTGCTTACTTGATCCCATAGCCCAGGGGTAGCAGACGGTCTCCGAGGGTGGAGCCTTTGATCAGCTGTCTGACCACGTCGACGGCCAATTGTGCCTGGATGGTCGCAGGATCAGGATACCCCGATGCGGTTGTCTGGTTGATCCAAGTATATGATCTCTGTTCCGAGTTCGCTCCGGAAAAGGCGATGCCAGGAACATTTCGTCCTATAGCTGCATACGTGCCGCCTGGAAGGTATAAATGGTGAGTGACCACGCAAAAGTAAAAGACATGCTTTGCTATAACGGGACTTCCGCACCTATAGTCCCACTCAACGTGTAGTAGAATGGCCCAGGGTTCAGTCCGAAATTGGGTCCACCCACGTAGAGATCGATGGATCGATTGTTGTAGAACGTGGGAATGACATAGTCTAAAGCCACATAGGTGCATGCCGCAGGAGTGCCGTTGTAGTACCACACATCTGGGTCGGTAGGGTCGCGACCAAGCGAAGGAGCACCAGCGGGGATGATGCCAAACTCGGAGGGAACCGTCAGATTCCTCGAGGTGGTGAAGACAGACCGGCCTCCTTGACCACTTTCGTTGTCGGCCGGAGCGACAAGCACGACTTCATGTCCTTCAGCCTTCAACAGACGATAGAATTCTCGTACTTGGGCAGCTGCAAAGCCATCATCGTTGCCTACGAGAATGGAGATGGCAGAAGAGCTGGCAATGAGGGACGAGGCCGCGAGTGCAGCGGACAGTATGGAGAATCTCATGAAGCCGCGCCGATGGGAGCCGCCGTAGAATAAGGACTCGAGAAGAAGCTGTTGGGAGAGGCTGAAGACAGGACGTTGGATCTTGGAGCGACAGGTGCTTTTATAGATGAAGCTTCATACATGTCGAGCTGGAGAGCTTGAAGTTCTTGCTTGCAGGCTCGTCATACCATCGACCGCCAAGGAACAGACTGCAGTAGCACAGGCACCATCTACACCCGTCCAGTGGATTGGATGATGGTCTTTGGTGAGGACATGAACGTCGGATATCGAGATGCCCGATGCGGTTAGTCGCAGAAGCAGAGAGACGTCGTGGTCAAATGATTGGTGGTGATGCATTCTGCAGACAAGATCCCGCAAGTGGTGGACAGGGAGCAGCATATCATGATCCCAATCACCTCATCATCTTTCTAGACCATTCACGGTGATGAGTGCCTAGCTGATCCGGGTGAACAGCCAGATTGACGGCCATCTCGATCATACATCCGGTCGAAGGAGTAGCACCAGATTCCGCATCTCCAGCTGCTGGAGACTTGTTTGCCTGATGTGCTAAATTAGAGACTCGTATTTATCCAGGCCGGTTTTCTGCTGCTGAGCCGGCTGTTGCAGGTTCATTTGAGGCCGGAAGATGGTGTTTCCCGGCTGGCCAAATCCTGGCTGCGATGATATTGCGACACCGGGGCTAGGCTGTGGCCACGCACTCCTTTGGACATTACTTTGCGGAGGCGGCGGTATACTCGCAGTGAATGCTGTATTCCGATTTTGCGCCCCAGGAGGCGGTGGAAGCTGCCACGCATTGCTTGATATAGGAGGAGGTGGACTAACGGCGGGCGGACTAGACAGATAATTCGACGGCTGCAGTACGTGGTTTTGACTCTGTGCAGTAACGGGAGGAGGAGACGTTGTTGTCCAAATAGATGCAGAAGACTGGGGCGTGGGTTGTAGACTTGGGAACGCTGACATGCTGACATCTGGAGTGATGGAACGTGATGCCGATTGAGGTTGAAGTGCCGGTAAAGACGACAAGGTTTGGTGAGAAGAGACACTCTTGTTTGTTCCTGGTGCGGCCGACCACGAAAAGGACGGTGGATTCTGTGTCAACCGTTCCCCTTCTGCCAGTGCCCCAGCGAAGATATCATTCTTCTCATTGTTCTTGTTGCCGAGGACAAGTCTCTCAAAATCGTCTTCAGTGCCGGTAACCGCGCCTCCCCGATGCCCGCCATTAGTGGCCAAGGGCTGTGATACTGCCGATGGCCGGAGTTCTGTAGGTCGGGTCGAGGAAAGCTCCTGGAGTTTCCGAATCTGCTCCCTCTCAACCTTGGCTGATAAGGTCTTGATAACGTCCATGAATGCTTTGAATTGAGAGAGGTCAAGCAGAGGTCCAAGGCTGAAAGTCCATAAGATCGGCATGACCTCGAGGGCCAGAAAGTCCGCATCCGCCACCGTTCCAATCTGGCGGAAGACCTTCAACGCAGCCATCATGACGGCAGGCTCTTTCGTCTTTATGGCTTTCAGAAGTGGAACAACCTTCTCCTGCATCGTGAACTTGTCCAAACTCGATACGTTTTTGTCTTTGGTTTCCGTCTGTGTGGCTCCAGAGAAGTCGTCAGGGTGACTGGCCATTCGACTGGCGGGAACACCGCAGAGCACTCCCATGGCCTCAAGTCCACGGACCTTGATGCTGAGACTATTGGTCTTGCTGAATACACTTGCGACCACCGGGAAGAGGTCATGCTTGACTGTGGAGAAATCAATCAGGGGCATCACCACCGGTAGGCTTTGCAAAGCAGCATCGGTGAGAGAGTGCGTGGAAGACTCCATGGCCACATGGATGATGGGTAGGACATCATCTTTGAACTGTTTCGCAGTACAGTTGTCGGCCAGGAGCTGGATGTTGTTGAGGACAGCCAGTAAGGCGGCTTCCTTGCTGCTGTCTCTGTCCTCCGACTTTGTTTTGGTGAGGAATATCTCTCTCATCCGTGGCAGTACAGTGTCTGATACAACGTCCCTGCTCGTGGGGATCACCTTGATGATCTGAAAGATATTCTGCATGATCAAAGGCAGTAACTCGCGGTCTTTCATCTCATCTAGGAGGACACCGAGGATCTTCTTACCCAAGATGGAGGGCGGAAATTGTGGCATAACTCGACCGAGGCCCTTCATGAACTGCGACTTCTCAGCGGGAGTCTTTGCTGGCAAGGCATCCAGAAACCGAATAGTATTGACCAGGATATTGTCAAAGTATTCGGATTGTTGAAACTCGCTTGCGGTAAGTCTTTGAGCGGGTCTTCTGGTCAGCATTCGTGGCAGTGTGACATTGAGTTCCCGCGGTAGCGTGTTACCAGACAGATAGTTGTTGGCGCTTGATGGCACGGTTGACGAACTGCTGAATATCTTTTTGTAGGTTGATTGATTGCCATGGGTCTCAATCGGTGATCGATGGGGATTTCTGTACAGCGCCAAGATCACGAGACCCAGCGAGAAGATATCTGCGAGATAGTTGATGTTCGCATCGAGTACAAAGTCGGGAGATGCATAGTCGAGGTCCAATTGTACCGATCGCGGCAACCTCGGATCGTGATAGAGTGCTTCGGAAAGTGAAATCTGAGGCACGGGCTGATGTCCTTCTGCCCCGTCTGGCGGCCCTGCGAATCCAAGGCCCGCTATTTTCCAATCCGACTTTGCATTGATCATGATAGCGTCAGGAGTCAGGTTTCCATGTACGAGCTTGGCCGAGTCATGTAGAAATTCGAGACCTTTGGCAACTTGTAGAAGACCCTTTTGGATCTCCAGTTCATCAATTTCCACATCTTGAACGGCTCGAGATGTGGTACCGTCATCAGAGAAGGACCTTGACACCCCTCTACCGCTTCTCTCGCCGGTTCGATCCTTCTGCGCCAGTGCAGCGGATAAGGAGCATAATACCGGTTCAGTCGCAAACATTAGGCCGCCATTGCGAGTTTCTTCAACCGGCTCAACCAGTTGTAAGACAGACGGGTGACGAAGACGAGCCAGGCTACTGGCCTCCTTCTTCAGGCGTTCAACGACTTCATCTTGGACTTTTCTTAGAGAGGTTGCACTCGTTGCACGTGGACCAAATCCACCCCCGCCGACATCCAAAGATTTCCGGTCGAAGACAAAGACTGACGCTTCGACACCTGTGCCTTTCTTTTTCGCGTTGAACACTGTCCATACACCTACAGTGCCCGAAGGTTGCTTGGAAATTTCATAATTGGATGTGATGTTGGACGAGAAAGACTTGAAGGCGGAGGAAAACATGGCCACCTAAAATCGATGCTGGCCGGATGACATGGAGAGAAAGTTGAGGAAATCTCTCTCACGTCCTGACTTCCTTCGCAGCAGAGTCGAACAGCCAACTAGGCCGTGAGTTCTGTTCGCCGAGTATCAGGAATGATGAAGCTGAATGTGCTGAACGGATTCGCTGTCATGTTAAGGAAGGAAATTGGTTGAACTGGCTTCTGACAGGCGAGGCAGACCCATATCACGTGATGTTAGCTCGGAGTATACGGCGAAGCAGAGAAGTGCCAGCTGACTACGGCAGACCATAGACTATCAGTCTGTTCCCCCCAGCCTGATCGTCTCCCCCCTCGTCGCGAATGGCAGCCTCGTGGGGGACATTCTTGATACCTGCCACTCCCTCCCTCACACTCTACATGACCCTTGCATCCAGACTGACCTTGGGTGCATCCCTTCAGAGGTGTCTTCGTAGGCTTTCTCATTTTACTTCCCAATTCTCGACGTTCCAATCTACCTCAACCGCCATGGATCCAGCTCTTCGATCCCATTATCTCGCCGACAATCCTCCCACGGTTGTTCAGTTGGAGATCGCTCCTCATTTCGCCGCCCTCACACCGAAGGAAAAGCGTTATGCACATCATCTCAGTCGGGCATCCTTCCATGGCACTCGCGTAACCTTGGCTCAAGTCTCTCCCGAGTCTCCTATCATCTACGACCTCATTCTGGCCCTCCATCGTGCATGCGGCGGCGACTACAAGAGACTTTCGGAAGAGACCTCGGTTCCCTCGTCGGACATCACACTATGGCTGGAATATTCTGCACAGTTCCTGGGAAACTGTGGTAATTACAAGGGCTTCGGGGATTCCAAGTTCATTCCGAGGATCGCACCAGAGTCACTCAAGAAGCTGTGTGGGGTCAATGATGAGGTCAAGACCCTTTATGAGAAGGCCGTACGGACGGGGGGAGGTATCTACGAGACCCAAGACGTGGCCTTGATGCACCTAGGATATCCGGAGGCTGGACATATGACCAATTATTACCCAGACTCGCCGACCATCACAAAAGAAGAAATCTCCATTGTTGGCGACGTTCTGGAAGAGAAGAAGCTCCTTATCGAAAACACTCGGCTGCGGAAGTTGGACTCCGGAGATTTCGATCTACTCATTGCATCGGGCATCTCCAACCCCCCGGCTGAGGAGCGAGACTTGGGTGATGTGTCATCGATCCCGCTGACAGGCAAGCTCGCCGGAAAGAAGCTAAACCTCGTTTACGGCGACTATCAGAACGAGATGGCACGTATTGCGTTGGAATTCAAGAAAGCACGAAAGGAGGCAGCCAACGAAACCGAGGAGAAGATGCTCGATGAATACGCCCGGTCGTTTGCCACTGGTAGTATCCAAGCTTTCGTGGAATCCCAGCGGTACTGGATCAAAAACAAGAAGCCCATTGTCGAGACTGACATCGGGTTTATCGAGACTTACCGAGACCCGCATGGTGTGCGTGGGGAATGGGAAGGGTTTGTTGCTTTTGTCAACAAGGAGAGAACACAGGCTTTTGGCAAACTCGTAGATGCAGCGCCGAGCATGATACCAAAGTTACCCTGGAACAAAGAGTTTGAAAAGGACAAGTTCTTGAGTCCGGACTTTACTTCGTTGGAGGTCTTGACCTTTGCCGGAAGTGGCATTCCCGCCGGTATCAACATCCCCAACTATGACTTCATCCGACAGAACGAGGGTTTCAAGAACGTCAGTCTGGGAAATGTTTTGAGCGCCAAAGCACCGAACGAGCCCATCCCATTTGTCCGTAAGGAAGACGACCAGCTGTATCGCAGCTACCGGGACCCGGCATTTGAGGTTCAGGTTGGGATACATGAGCTGCTCGGTCACGGGTGCGGCAAGCTACTCCAAGAGACCGCTCCTGGCGAGTTCAATTTCGACATCAAGAATCCGCCCATCAGTCCTGTAACCAAGAAGCCCATCACCTCTTGGTACAAGCCCGGACAGACGTGGTCGAGCGTTTTTGGCTCCATCGCGTCGTCGTACGAAGAATGCCGAGCGGAATGTGTGGCCATGGCTCTCTCGTGCGACTTTGAGATCCTCAAGATTTTTGGATTCGGTGACGGCACAGAAGACATTGCCAACGAAGCCGGGGACGTCCTCTATGTGGCCTACCTTCAGATGGCACGGGCCGGCGTAGCAGCTCTCGAGTACTGGGATCCCAAGTCTCGGAAATGGGGTCAAGCACACATGCAGGCACGGTACTCGATCTTGCGTACGTTCCTGGATGCCGGCGGGAAATTCTGCGAGATCAAATCTCCAAACGGAGATCTGGACAACCCCGATGACCTCGAGATTTTCCTGGATCGGAACAAGATCCTTTCGCACGGTAGGCCGGCGGTCGAGGCATATCTTCAGAAACTTCATATCTACAAAGCTACCGCGGACTTTGAGGCAGGAAAGAAACTGTATGATGATATCACGAGCGTTGATGACTGGTGGGCAGAGAAAGCGAGGCCTATCGTGCTCAAGAAGAAGACACCTCGAAAGGTTTTTGTGCAAGCCAATACTGTCTTGGACGAAGAGACCGGAGAGGTCAGATTGGTTGAATACGAGCCTACGATTGAGGGGATGATTAAGAGTTATTTCGATCGAGATGTTTGACTTCTGACCAACCTTCACGAGGCAATGTCTTCAGGTCGACGGCGAAACCAGGAAACGATGGAGCGTGAGCTGACGAGCCTTGATCATGGTACGTGATGCCCACGCGAGGAAGTTGGTTGTTCCGTTTGCTCTCAACTTGAGCCTGATTCTTGCTCTAGAATTAGTAGATAGGCTTAGGCAAAACTGATCAATCAATCCAGGGATCGTCTTACTGTTCAGTCACTCTGTTTTGCTGTTGTTGTTTGTCTCGTTTTGTCTTTGATCGTAGGTACCGGGTAGCAGGTACCTTATTCACCCTTTTGTCTGGCCGACCCTCGACCGTTTCCCATCACTTCCGTCTTCAGTGACAACGACGAGCATTCATACTAATACAAACAGCATGACGAGACACCCCAACGGAGGGCCGGAGGACGGTATAAATCTCCCTCCCTCGAACCCTCTGGCTTCATTCCATCTCCCCAACCTGACCACGACAGTCCTTACTTCGAGAGTACCAATCTCTATACACAAGGCAGACTCTCCCGGAACTACCTCCTCCTCGCCCAAGTCACGCACAGCTCCCGAATTCGCATGGGAAACCATCCATCCAGACACTCAGACCCCAGCGACACTCAACCCAACTACTACCTCTCGCCCGTGGGGTCTGAAGAAACCCTCCATACCATACAGTCTCAGTCTCGGTCTCAGTCTCGGTCCGCATCCCAAGCAGTAAGAAGAAATACCAGACGACCCAGCAGTCAACATCCAGGCCATCGCCGCCGCCATCGTCAATCACGCCCACGCACACGCCCACGCAGACGCAGTCCAAGCACTGTTCTGGACCAAGTCCTAGAACCCGGCCCCAGCCCACAACTGCGCCGCTTCCTCGCCGCCACAGCCAACTATCCGCACGGTCCGCGGCGCGACGGCCGACCCGCCCGAATCAGCTACACAGAACATATAATAGGTGTAGGTGGATTGGACGGACGACAAAGAACAGGCACCAGACATAGACACAGCAGCAGCCGTCGTCGGCGTCGGCGTCGGCGTCATCGCCGCATACGCATCGAGGAAGATACAGACCGGGAAAACGGAGACACAGACACAGACATAGACGCAGACGCAGACCAACAAGCCCACTCAGCCACCGACAGCGACCCTCCCAACATGCCGCGCCGCCGAACAAGTGCCCGTCTCCGCGCAGGAGATACATACTACGACCGGCCCGATTCCAACGGATACCGACCCATGCGCGTGTTCGATCCAACGACGGACCTTCACCCCAGCAGACCCGGGCAGGGGATCTACGAGCGACGGCCCAACAGACCACGATATACGGCAGACAATGATGGTGAAGCTGAAGCTGATAATATCTTTTGGCTATGGGAACCTCCAATGCCAGAAGGATATAGTCGCTACAACAACAATCACGCTGACCGAGACCGAGACCGAGGCGGAGACGCTGCTGGCGGGCCTCCTCGTCCTGCGCCATTCCCATTCCCTGCTCCTCGGGTAGACAACATTTTCTTTCCGCGCGGGCCGTACCCCTGGGATCCGCAGTGGCCTTCTGACTAGGGACCAGGCGGTGCTGCTGCTCCCCCTCCCCCCCCTCCCGCTCCTGGTGGTGGTGGTGGAGGTGGAGGTGGAGGTGGAGGAGGAGGGTATCCCAGATTCGCTGGACCATGGGGACCCCCAGAGCCTGCTTTGAGCCCTAGATATGTGGTTCGGGAGCCAATATTTACTCCGGCCTCTACCTCTACCTCTAGGTTCGGCAGATCTTATGGACATGAGGCCAGGGATCGAAGGGGAGACCGTTACAGGTACGGCTACGACGACGACGACGACGACGACGATGACCGCTACGACAGGTATAGAGATAGATATGGGTACGGCGACCGCTACGGCTACTACGACGACGACAGGTATAGATATGGGTACCGAGACCAAGACCGAGACCGCTACAGAGACCGCGATCCATACTGGGATATTCCACCGGCAGCACCGTCGCCGCCACCAGCTGTACCGGATTGGCCGCCACAAGATCAAGCTCGGTATCGAGGACTGCTCGGATGGCGGAGGGAGTTGTTGCTTACGAATGGATCTGCTGACGATTGAGATAGGTCATGACCCTTTCCTTCTACGCGAAGCAAAGCAAATCAAATCAAATCAAATCAAATCACTGCCGTCGCCGGTCAAGGGCGCCAGATCTTTCAAGGGGCCAAAGACAGAGGACTCATGAGACAAGGTGACTCTATCCTAGGTGCTATCAGCCATGTCCACACAATCTATAGTGCTAGTACTACTGTGTACCCAGCCAGACGCGCTGGACTGGACTACTACCACCTTGGATAGTCAGAATAGCTGGCCAACAAGAGCATCAGACCAGAAAGATTAATGCGTGATGATTCATTCAATCTGTCGTTTTGGCTACCTAAATCAACGAATGTCTGTCTAGTACTCGAGAAATCATCATTGTAGTCAATCAGGTCATATCATCGTGTCATAGCTCAGCCCCTGCACTGTCAAGTGTCGGACACGGCTTTGTTTGGGAATATGCAGCTGCTTGCTGAATTCCAAATATGCGAACGCAGAGAGATAGCAGTCAAAGCTGGCCAGCCATTCCTAGTGCCCGCCAATATGATCCAAAGGTCAAGTATGGTCGTATCGTCAAAGTGAAGAAATGCGAAAAGCGAGAGATCGTGTGACTCGTTAGATGCGTGAATTATGCAAACGGCCAAGGATCGTGGCCGTACAAAAGACCTTGCTGAAAGTCGAAATGCTCGTATCGGTCGTGGTCAAGCGATCATAGTGACTATCGTGTCTCGGCTCTATGAACGCCCATTTGAGGAGGCGGCGATGGCCCGCCCATTGGTGGCGGAGGAGGTCGCGGCGCCGGTACATACTGCGGTTGATACGACATGGCGCTGTAGGGATTGTCGTCGGTATAATGAACCGGCGCTTCCTGACTGTACGGACCACCAGTGTAAGGCGGGCCGGTAGGACGATAAGGATCGTGAGGGTAAGGACGGTACGGGTCGTGAGGAGAGTAAAGGCCGGTCGATAGATTCGGCATACTTCCTGAGTAGCCGCTGTTGGTGTAGTTTTGGGCGGCAAGCATACTCAACTTCCTCCTCCTAGCTTCTCTCTTGGCTCTATGGCGAGCGACCTTCTCCTCCTGTTCCTTCATCTCCTTGCGATGTTCCTGAACCTCCTTCCATTCCCCATAGGCGCCTTTCAATCCGAGAGCAGCGATACCGATACTAGCGGCGTCTTGGAGTCTCGCTTTGTTCTTTTCCGATCTCGCCTTCTCCGGACTGATTTCCCCTTCACGCAGCAGTTTCCTTCTCGCTTCCCGTCTCTCCATACTCTGCCAGACATTATGGGCAGCATGGATGGTTGCCACCGTCGCAAGACCCCCGGTAAGCAAAGCTTTCTTGCGGTTACTTTTCTTGAGTTTCTCATCTTCGGAACTGGAGCCGAGGTCAGAATCCGAGTCTGTTTCTGGGTCACCGGTATGACGCGGTCCGTAATCAAGTTCGTAGCCAGGAACCGACCCGCGGGGCAGGCTCATGGCACGAGAACCGGTAGTCAGGTGACCATGCTGGGGTTGAAAGGTGCTTACATCTCTGGAATCACTGTACCCATATCCTCCATTCCGGCCATCGTCGTAATCATCATAGTGCCTTGAGCGCCGACGTTGAGGGTCAACCTTATCCGCTGCATCTTTGAAGCCTAACGCTGCAAGGCCTTTGGCTGCCATGCCTGAGACGCTTTGGCTCCGTTTGCGAGGAGGAGGGCTTCGACTGTCCACACTGTCATACGAAGAGCTCCGAGATCGAGCACGGCCACGAGACCGAGACCGAACATGATCATAGACTTTCTTCGCCGCAGCAGCCACAACGCCTCCTGCAGCCAGATCTCCAAGACCTCCGCGGGATTGGCTTCGCCCACGACGACTGTCAGGGCTGCCAGCTCGACCGCGAGATTTGGAGCGAGGACCGTTAATCACTCGATTGGCAGCCAGACCAGCCAGTGCAGACCCGACTATATCACGTTTGGCATGGTGACCGGGATCACGCTTGTCCGAGATCAAGCCGTCGACTCCTCCAGCAGCAAGGGCAGCGGTCAGGACCCGTTTGCCTTTCTCGCCACCCCAACCGCCGGGTTCTTTTCGAGCGCGAAAGGCTTCACTGGCGCCTGCAAGCACGGCAGCCTTGATAACCTGCGAGACCTGTTCACTTCTGACCTTGCTCTTACCCCGGTGGGACCGGTCTGAAGATGACCTCCGTCCACCCGCTCGGCTGCGGCTTCTGCGACGAGATACTCTATCGCTAGAGACAGATCGGGATCGGGATCGGGAGCGGTCACGATTCTTGCCTAGCACCGCTGCGGCGACACCACCCAAGCCGAGAGAGCCCAAGACTTCTTCGGTGGTGGATTTCCTTCTTTCTCTTTTGGGAGGGGTGCGGCTGCGCGAAGAATAGTCTGAATCAGAGTCGCGGCGTCTGGAGCGGCCTGGAAGGGTCAGGACGGAACACGCGAATTGCCATGCCAAACCAACTTACGTCTATCATCGTATTTCTGACTTTTGCGTCTGCTGACATACGTCGCATCATCGTCGCGTCTTCTTCGAGAGGTGTAGGAACGGTCATCGTAGCGATCATCGTACCAACCATCATCGGTTGACCGAGCACGGATGGGGCGATGGCCACTGCGGCGCACGGTCGTTTCCCGATAGACGGCAGCGCGGCGATCACCCGGAGCGAAGTCCCGGCTGACTTCCTCGACCGATGAAGTACTATCATCTCGACGTTTGACTAGGCGCGTATCTCTGACATCTTGATCGTAGACAGTACCATCGTAATAATCGTCTCGTCGTGATCGGTCTCGGGTGCCCCTGCGGCGGGACCGGTCGTCATCGTAATAGGACATTGTCGTTGAAGTTGGAGGATATCAGGCTGAGTCAAGTTGAATCTATGAAGTGGTGCGTAGCCCAGAGGAAACTGGAGCCACGGTAAGGGACGGGTCGTAGCGATCTCTAATCGCGGCAAAACGATTCGACTCTATCGGAAGCGTAGAAGGTGAGTGTAAGAGGGGTCATCAAGGACTGAACGTGTGATATGAATCTTATTGCCAAAGTCGAGGTGAGCGAGTTTAGGCCGCTTGGCAGATTGTAAGGCTTTCTGCTGGGCGTCGAGATGGCGAGATAGCTTTTTTGTTGGTGAATAGTTGGTGGCTGGTAAAACCGGAGAGGAGATGACCCGGGCAGTGAGGGAGACGTGGACAGGTGACTTCAGTCGGCTACGTAATTGCTGGCTTGAACCAAGATCATTGGGACAGGCCTTTCACTTCAGGCAGCAATGATAACGCTTGGTTGAGCGCTTGTATGGACTCAAGGGCAACAAGGCAACTTTTTAGGCGACCAAATCACCCATAGACGAAAGGCAACGCAGAGGTTTGGAATAGGAAGGACGGCAGTCTGATATACCGGTAGGAGAATAATAGGGATGCGAGCGGTGAGGTAGAGAGGGACAGCGCAGGGAGACAACGCAGGGAACAAAGTCAGATGCGGCGGTGGCTGAAGCGAGGAACAAAGTGTGGCTGATGAGGCTGAGGCTGAGGCTGATGCAGAGCAACTGCCGCTTCAGCGGTACACACCCATTGCATCTCGTCCTCTGCCACGTCACACGCACTCATCTCAAAGTGGTTTGCATCCCATTCAATGCATTGCATTGCATAGCCCATTTCTATCTTCTTGATACGTGCAGCTGGCTCAATCACCAGGCTGACCAGGGCAAGACAGACTTATGGGGGGCGGGAGTACGCCTTACCTACCTACCTAACATGCATTCTGCTAGGTGCATTTGAAGCCTAGAAGTGCAAGCACAGCCTCGCCTTGTCTGCAGTTCCCGAACGAGAACATGCCACCACGATTGAAGATCTTCAATCGAAGTTCGATAAGGAAAGACGAACTGCCGCGCTCGAGATGTCACATTGGACAAGAAGCTCCCCTAGCTCAAGATGTCTGGCATAACTTACCCAGCTGGTCGGATTCGCAAGATTAACCGGGGAAGGGTCCAACTGGATGCACATGAGTCCTCCAGAAAACTCTTAGCGAGACGAGGCTGCACCCTGAATGCCCCAAGATCAGCCTTGCATGCATGTGCCGGAAGCTCAAGAAAGAGATGAGATCTGGAATATATCAGGGGAAATAGAGCTTGGGCCTTGCCGTCAATACAGGTGTTGTCTCTACCATTACAGCGCGCGCCGGTCAATGCTGGCACAACGCGCCCATATGAATAAGACGGTCATTGAAGCCGAGTACAGGGGTAAATAACAACAAAATATCTCAAGTTTTTGGGTCGGTGCTGGCTCGAGACCCGGCGATTCTACGTCCAACAGAACTCACCCCTTGTCCATTTGTTGATGAGTAGTAAGCATGAGCCAACTGTCAAAATTATGGTTGTGCCTTTCTTTCCGGATGAACAGGAGTCGCAAATCACGGCTGTTGACGATGGGATGTTGTTGGTGTCAGATCCTCAGGCCACAGCACACACTTTGGAACTTGTCAGGAGAGTCCTTAGATAGGAACTTCCAGGGAGTGTGCCACGTGCGACGCCAGACTTCTCCGGGCAGTTGTAGGGCTGTTTACTACTGGCTGGGGTGCGTCGGAGTTGGACGGAAAATAGATGCGGATGGATAGCATTGTATAAGAGAGACTTAACTATCGGTTGAATCGGTGATGCGTCGCTGGGCAAGTCTTCTAGGGATCCTAGGTGCCGTCCCTAACTGTAGCTCTGTTTACGAGGGCACAAAGCACGCCATAAGAAAAAAAGCAGGGGATGATGAGCCCCTAGCAATAACCCTAATGCCCATAACAGTAGGTCCAGGTGGGTACCTAAGGTAGAGAAACCAAGCTGCGTACCTGATACCCTTCGCTGTCATCGCTGATGCTGATGGAATGGCCCCGTTATAACCACCATGCCCCGCCTGCCACCCTTAAGGTTATGGAGAGAACCTTGCCCGAAAGAATTCATTCTGGACCTGGATCGAGGGTTTGGGCCTGGATCGGCTTTTAAGGGTTGATCTGCCGTGCCCTGATGTCACAGGCCTGGTGACGTTGGAGGCAGAAAGACGGCAGGCAAAAACTTGAGATTTGAGGACTTGACTTCCGTTACCAATCCCCGTGCAGTGTTAGGTTTCTGCAAGCTGTTTACAGATACCTCACCTGGTACTTAGGTAGTTACCTCGTACGGATATCATACCCATTTCCTCCATCGGCTACAGCCATCGTAGAGGAGGTGTGAAACTCGTGCCTAGGTACCTAGTACCTGGACGCCCTGAGCCCCTAGGCAGTGGGCAGACCCATTCTTCCCTAAGCTGTCATTACACCAAACAGGAAAAGACGGTTACCAATTCAGACGCCCGGGGCCACTCTGCAACGTGCGGGATCACGATTTTGTGGTGTATCGGTCGATCTCGTCTGATACAGGCGTACTCCATAGGTACATTTTTTGACATTCCAGCTATACCAAGGGAACTAGTATGTCCCTGCTGATCTCGATCGCCGGTGAACTATTGCTTGGTCACCTACCTGTTGGATATGGTGCGGAAGAGGATGGAACATCAAGATCGAGATCTCGCACAGAAATGCAGTTCATACACGAGTACGCGCTTGTAGATTCAACTCAACAACTGTATCTTGGATAGACAGACAAGGGGTTCAGGACCTCTATTTTCCACCTCTCTAA
Source organism: Exophiala sp. LBMH1013 (assembly GCA_024611085.1). Taxonomy (NCBI): domain Eukaryota; kingdom Fungi; phylum Ascomycota; class Eurotiomycetes; order Chaetothyriales; family Herpotrichiellaceae; genus Exophiala; species Exophiala sp. LBMH1013. Next base: position 1,185,225 of record JAMFLB010000009.1, on the reverse strand, counting down.
TTTGGAGAGTTAGGTACCTTAAGGTTCCTTTGGTACCAACTGCAGGGTCTGACACTCGTCATTAATTATATTACCGAATGAACTTTAGCCCTCGTATGATCGTGTTTAGGCGCTTGATCAGGGCCCCAACGGTCTCTCGTGGTCAAGCCACCGGATCCCCTGCGGGAAACCCTGTGGCTGTTGGTGGTGGAGAGAAATCACAGACACCATCCCTCCCTCTCGTTCTCCATTCTCCATTCTTCTCCTCCACCATCCTGAGCAGTCAACACAGCAATCGTCGATTGTCTTTGGAGAGTTGTCCAAACAGCTGGAACTGCGGACCTGCCTAATCTACCATGACACACCGTCTTCTTCAAGTTGTTCCACCATTCAGAACCGCCAGCTCCCCCTATAGCCTCATCCTCGTCGCAGTCCGGCCCTGTCTCTCCTGCGCGCCGCCTACGCAGTCTGCAGCTGGCAAGGGAAAAGGGCCCTTGACTCTTCGAGCCGCGTGGAGGAGGTCAATGGCTCCATACTTTGCAGGCCTGCAAGTGCACGCGCCCTGGGTCCCGCGTCAAATGCCATTTTGAACATTTCCATATCATCGATCTCCCGATCCTCTGCCTCCACCTTCGCACGCTTCCAACCCTCGCGCACTCTCGCGCAGCTTCCGGGCGGTCACAAAGAAAACACTACTCGAGGTCCCCCCCGGGCCTCAAAAAGACCCCTTCTCCTCTTCCGTTGGCCGTCCCTTACATCTTTGAACTTCTCTATTCCCGTCCCTCGTACTCCTTGTCCTATACTCAAGGGTCTTTGCCTATCCAGCACCTCGATACGCGGATCATCTCACGGTCCCTGTCAATCTTGCCTCGACAAACATACAACAACTTCGCAGATCCGCCAGCTTTCTACCCCTCGTTGACCCGGTACCTGTCCATCAACTTCAATAGGTGCCAAGGTGCTCTCACATCGCGTCGCCTTTGACGAAAGAGACATCTGTGCTTCACACAATCGCTCAACCACCACTTGATGACTTCGTAGTCGTCCTTTACTTTCGACCGTCGTTTTTAGATACCATCTTGCACCAGCAGCCTATCCGCTGGGCGCGAGGTGGATGCGTCAAACAATGGATGTACAGACACAACCTAGAGAAGCACGTATCTTCTCCATCTTGAACGATAACGACTGTCCTTCCTTTGTCATTCCTCCCAGACAGTCATCTCCGGCTCCGTCAACATCGGCGGCCTCCAGCTCTTCTCCCTCGAGTTCTCCGCGACAGCAGAGGGGGGAGAGGCCAAGTCTTCTGCGCCAGGCTCAGTTCAGCCGGACCTCGTCCTTCTCCTCGGCTGGCTCTCCTCCTCTCCTGCGACAGTCGTCCTCTTCATCCAAGTCCTCCAGCTCGAGCATGGAATCTTCTCCCTCGCCGATCACTCCGGGGTACAACTATTTGGACAGCAATGTCATGCCGTACGATTCCCTACTCCGCCATGACATGGTCGGCCCTCTGCCATCTCCGACCACCATCACGCCGTTTTTGGAACAACAATTGATGATCAATCCCAATTTGCCCGATCAATTCTCCTCCTCCAAACAGATGCAGCCGATGATGCCAAATCAGTATTCATTTGCTCCTGCGCCTCTTCACCCAAATCATACACATCTCCCTCCGGTGACATCAGCGAATGTCTCAGTACCACCACCTGTTGCTCCGGCTGCTAACATGCAGCCGAAGACGACTTCTCCAACCACTTCAGGTGCTCCACCCGCCAAAAAGAACAAATATCCCTGTCCCTACGCCCAGACGCACAATTGCCAAGCTACTTTCACCACTTCTGGTCACGCTGCGCGGCACGGGAAGAAACATACGGGAGAAAAGGGGGTGCATTGCCCCATTTGCAATAAAGCCTTTACTCGCAAGGACAACATGAAGCAACATGAACGCACCCACAAGAACTCGACAGCGAACAGCAACGGCGAGGATTCGTCCCGTCGGAGCAAGGCCGCGATTACCAAAGATGCTCAGAAGACAAAGCAGGCCAGAAAGTCGGAGCCCATGACCTCGAATGCCAGTCGACGGTCGAGTATGATCCATTCACCTCTATCGGAGGTTACTTCTCTGGCACCCACGGCCATAGAGACACCACTCAATGCGGAAGAAACAAACTTCTATCCCGACCCGCCTCAAATGCTGATGCCAATCCAAAACATGCAGGATGGCATGTCGCCCAACTCCCTTTACCCCCCCATTGGGCGATGATATGCTTCTTGCCAACAATGCCAACCTTCAGCAATCCTCTCCAACGAAAACAAATGCCGGGGGCATGGGAAACAATGGTTTCATGCCTCCGACTCTTGTTCGGGGATTCTCTGACCTGGATACACTGGCGCAGGCCGCCGAAAGCTTTGATCCCTACTACCAGCAAGGCATGTAATAATCCTTTCCTTTTTTTTTTTCCGCCTACTGGTCAGCACACACATACACCTCTCAACTGCCGACTTTTATGACTCCGACCTAATGACGGTTACGAACACGAGGAGGGTCAAATGGTGGCACAGATTGTCTTCTTGGTTTTGTTTTATCTTCACACGTTTGCCGAGCGTCGGTGTTCTCTGGGCGGCAATGCAATGGTCACGATTATTGGTTTTCTGAAGCGATCATACCTATTCTATGTTCTGAACATTGGCGTCCTGAGAATTCGGAACTGAAACGAGCGGGACACGAACACGATATGTCCGGGGGTTTTGTTTTTGGCTTTGGATCATGACAGGAAGCCAGACGAGTTTGAGTTGATGACACCCCTTGTAAACGGACGAGTGGTGAAGGACCTGTTATTAGTCCAGGTGCGAGTCTGGGAGGGGTGAGAGCGGGAAGCCTAGGGGACCGTCCAGAAGATGATATCCTTATTATTTCGCGAACTAAGCAACGGTATACAAGTACATGATACCTGCGAATAATGTTTTGTTTGTGCTGTGTTCATAATTTATTCTACCAGTGGTCGACCATTTCTCCGTCTATGTAATATACGTACGTAGTGTTAATGTGATCTAGAGAGCGCAGGATATAGGAAATACCTACCTAGGCACATAACCACCGTACTTATAGCACTGTTACCTACAGGTAGGTACGTTTGGATTTATTGGAAATGCGATGTTCCTCTTGTCTTGTATTCTCTGGCTGCAGAGTCTCAAATGCGGCGGCATGTTTCGGGATCCTGTCCACGACTTTGGTATTCTGCAGCTCGGCCCCAAATCTATCAAGTACATGCAGGGCGAGGCAGTCAATCTGCAACCCGAGTCCGGCCGTGTAAGTGTCGAGGTCCCTTACGGAAAGCAAAGCCGCGCGTGGATGAGTCCGAGGTCTGCGTAACCTGTAACCGCAGAAGACGGACAAGCTATGGGGATCCATGCCTGCTGGCGAGGGTGGAACATCGTTAGGTAACCTGTCAAATCGGTTACTAATATGCGGTATGCGAAAGTGGCCCAGGACCCTGCATTTCATGGACGCTCGGGCCACCTATCTTCTTGGTTGGTACAAGTATCAAACTTCATATTCATCTCTTCTTTCCATCTTCTTGCCATGTCCACGTCCACGTCCACGTTCCTGTCAACCCATTGTAGCCGTTGGAGTTACTGGGACGCCGATTCGATGGAAGGTAGGTGCCCGGCAGTCTCACGCGGTCTTTGAGACTGCGCTGTGCAATTTAGAATGATGGGGAGAGAAGAAGACCGACATGTTGCTGCAAGAAAGGTGGTAGAATTGCTCGAACTGTTGCTTTGTGCACGATTTCCTGTTTATCCTCTACTTCACACCAAGACCGCGACTTCCTTAAAGAATCAAAGGTCTTGGCGCCCGCATTGCCTGCGCTGCGCCTGACTTGGAATCTCGTTCCTCGCTCGGTTACCACCTTCTTCTCTTCAGACACTCGAGCATCACCAACTTCGCTATCTTGTGATAGCAGACCTGTTTCCTCGTGTCGATGCTTTGACGCATTCTGTTCAAGGGTACGTATTGCCTACCGGGTGTTTACTGACAGCGGCGAGCAGTAGCGGGAACCGCACTGTTAGCCATTCATTTTCTTAGATTTCCAAGTTTCCTACTTCTGTACGTGCACTGCACGTCCAGAATACTGGAAGCTAGCCGCCCTGTAGATCTGGGCCGGTCCAAACATGTCGAATTCTCGACTTCCACCTTCTCACTCTGAGACTGGTGACGACGCCGCTCACTCCGGAGCCCCACATGAGAGGGAGGAAGAGCAAATGTCTCAAAATATGGCCTCCAGAGCTGCCTCAGAGGCTCCAGGCCAGTTCACAAACTTTTCCGCTGCATTGCAGAGCAGCCTCCCGGTGCTGGGTCCCTCGACAGCCATAGAGACACGAAAAGAAATGTATGAGCGAATCATGGCTAGACGGCGTCCTGATGCCTCGCAAAATGACCGGCAACAGGCCGGTCCCAGTCTCCAAGAGAATCGTTTACCCAGTGTCCAAGTGAATCCGTTCGAGGTCCAAAGTGAGATCGACAGGAAGCGCGAGGCTTACCGATTTGCCCCTGTCGAACATGCACTTTCATGTATTTGGTCTCGCACACCGGACTTCGAGGACGCGGTCGGTAGCTGGCCCACCAATGACGAGGTGATTGGTGAGGAAAAGGTGGCAGCGTTCGCCACCAAGGGCAAGCAGAAAGAGGTCGCGCCTGATGCGGTATGTGCCAAATTACATATCAACTCCGGTAAACATACAGCCATCCCGAGTTTAGCTATCCTGCTGGACTGGCAAGACCACCACTCGCCGGCGCATCAAAAATCAGTAGCTTCCCGCCCAACCGGCATCGGCTACGGTGCCCGCTTCGAGTACCAGCCTGGCGTGAAGGCAGTTGCATTTGCCCCAAACCAGGATGTTTCGACGGATCATGTGGGGTTCGAGGTGCAGTCATTCCACCTATGCGATCTTCACATCACGGAGCCGGCCAATGAGGAAGAAGAGGTGCTCATCCGCGCTGCAATTGCCAAGCTAGTGCCAGAGAACGACCTTGATAATGGGTGTCTGATCAGAGTCACACTGTTCGGCGGCAGGTACGAAGAGATATGGAACCAGCAAGAGCTCAACGCTTTGTCCACACATGTGCAGAATACTATCCGGCAGACCAGAGACGACCTGACGCCTACCGTGCACTACTTCCTCTGCAAATACTCTGGAAATACTGAAGAGGCTTGGCCTGGCCGGGTTCAGCACTATTGGTATCGTTTCATGCACAGACACTGCCTACCAATGCACAACGCTCGTGATGGGGACGGTGACGTGACGGTATCTCTGTACGGCACCGAGAATGTCCACACCATTTTCAACAGCCAGTATGCCCGGTATAGCGCCGCAGACGAGCAGCGCCTTGCCGAACGGTACTACAACAAGCAGCCGGTGGTTTTCCCACCAGTACCCGCTTCAATTCATAGGGTGCCTCTGACCTTGTTTTTCCCCGATCCGAAAGTGCTTGAAGCGCTCATGAAATTGGGAATATTCTTCGAACATAGATTCTTATGTGATGAGCTCGAGTCTCTCTTCAAAAATCAACACACCGTGATCGCTGTGAAGGCGTTTGAAATGGCCACACAACAATACAACAAGCGGTCATTCCAGGCCGAAGAGACCGGAATTGTACATTCATCGATGTACATGTTTGTCTGCTTGGGAAAGTGCTCGGCCGACGTCCCAACCCTCCCAAAAGAGGGCACAATCTTTGACGTGGACCCGGTTCCCCAAGCCGGTCCCTACACTCCGTCACCGCAGTGTGACCAGTACCGAGGCGTGGTGGTAATGCATCCCAGGACACAAGAGCTGGGCGCTGATTTTTGCGTGTTCGCGCAGCTTCCATCGACTCGAAACGCCCGTCCAATGATCTTGCACAATGATCTGGAGGAAGCCTTGCAGGAATCTCAGAGAAGGGCAGTCTACCTCTACCCACGATTCAATCTGACAACCGAGCAGCGACAGTTTGACGCCCTGCAGAAGATTTGCGATATCAAGAATTCGGCATATCGACATCTACAATTACCCCTTTTCTTCCAACCAGAAACGCGGATCGCCGAAGGCGTGGATTATCGCTCTGGAAAGTCCCAGGACGTTGATGTGCGCAATAGAGTACGCGACGACTGGATTAAAACGCTGGCGGCCATCGTGCGTCGCCAGGGATACGAGAAGAACGACGGCCATCAGCGAATCCTCGGCAGTTTCTCCAGCCTTCGGGGCTCCATGACCTTGCTCACGGGTCCAGTTGGGACTGGAAAGACGAGTTTGATATCCAATATGCACGTTCTCGCCCTCGTCGGCGACTACAAGGTTTTTGTCACCGCGGAGCAGCAGGTTACGGTTAACAATAATGCCAACAACTTCTACAAAGTATGGCAAGATGTGATTCAGGATATTGAACAATCATTGCCCGATATCGCTGAGAAACTTCGCAAAAAGCGAGTGCTCCGCTTCGAGGCCCATGGTATGCCCATGTCCGGTAACGCCCTCAACGTCTTGCTCGAGCAGACTGAAGCCATGTATGTCAGCAAGCCAAGCGAGTCGGAGGCGTTCTACGATGATCCAGCAGTCGCCCGATACCTGGATCTAATCTCTGCATACGACCAACCTATAGACGATGAAGTTGCCATACAAATGGCTGAGACCAGTCTGGACCGTGCACGCATTGCATACTCTGCTGCAGAGAAGCTGGACACTCGCCGTCGACTGGCTTTCCCTCGACCCATGTCCATGATGGAGCAGCTTCGACTGCAGCGGGAAGCCGATGTCTCCAACAACCAGCCTGAACTCTCTCAAGAGTGGCACGACCTTCAACTCAAACGAGAGAATGGAGAAGCCTTGACCGGAGCAGAACACAAGCGATTCAATAGGCTTCGTCTTGCACAGATGACCCGAGTCATACAGAGCGCGGATATCATCTTCTTAACACTATCATCTTCTGCTGAGCCCTTGATCATGGAGAATATCAAGCCGGACTTCCTATACATGGATGATGCAAGCCAGATCACGGTTCCCTCCGCGTGCGTGGGCTTCCAGCATAAGCCTTCGCACACTTTCATAATTGGAGATGTAATGCAGCTCAAGGCCAGCGGGGCTTCGAGGCAAGCAAATGCAGCCTACTCATACATTGTCACCTCCATACTCGATTGGCTCAGCGCTAAGAAGGTGAATGAAATGCCCAGTCAGCTCCAATACCGTATCCCACCAGAGATACTCGATTTTGTCACTCCAAACTTCTATCCTGGAAGCCGGTGGGCCCATGAGTGCACGTACGACGAGGAGGCCGAGGCAAATCCAGCACGGCTGGCCGTGCGCGCCTTTTCACATGATGTGGGTTGCGTCGGTGATAAACAGAAGGGCTTCAATTTCCTTTTGCTTGATGTTCCTGGCGGCATCGGTGTGCGGGAGTCCAGTGGTCACTCCAGAGTCAACTATGCAGAGGCTTCGACTGCTGTGGCCGCAATCAAGGGACTCGTAGAGCATGGTTGTCCACCTGGCGATATCGGTGTCATAGGATACTACAAGGGACAGGTCAGACTCGTGGCAAACTTATTGGCGGCAGACTCGAACCTGGCAGAAGTCGAAACTTTGACAGTCGATCAGGCACAAGGCAGAACAAAACCCGTGGTAATCCTCATGACAACAGCAACATGCCTGCCAGAAATTTCGTCGATGTTCCGGGGGACCGATCTGCACTACGAGGTAGCAAACTACCTATCGCCTTTCGTCCTGGATCCCAATCGTCTGAACGTGGCTATTACCAGGGCAAGCCATGGCTTAATCGTACTGGGTTGCACTAGGAGCTTGGTCAAGACGTCTCATCTTCGAGACACAACGGGAAATCGTCATAAACCGGCAGATATCAGTGGCACAGTTCTGCAATGCTTGGTTGGTTATCACAGACAGCGAGGGTCCTTGGGTTGCAGCAACATTATGGACGACAACCCTCGCATTCTAGCAGCGCTTTCACCAGAAGTTCTGGAGCATTGGAGACAGCTCGTGACAAGCCACGACACAAGAAAGAATCTTCACTGGATCCAGGGCAAGTCGAAAGATATTGAAGCTCGTCGCCGAGGCGAGCTCGATCGAAAGTTGCGGAAACCCAGTCAAATGGTCACGTACAATGCCAACAATCAGTGGCTCTCCAGAGTTGTGCCAGGTCACCTGGCGAAGGAGTCGGAGGATCGGCAGTCAAATGGGACAGGATGGAGAGCCGGTGCCTTGAAAAGAGAACGCAGAAACAAAAAGAAGGAGCAGCAGCAGGAGGCTCAAGGAGGTGAATCTGGTCCGTCCACTGCCGAGAAGAGAACAGCTTCAGATGCGGGAGAGGAGGGACGTCAAACCAAGAAAGCAGCTTGAAGGAAGATGGGTTAGAGAGGAGAGGAGAATGGATCTTCCGCAAGCAGGAAGACAGAGGGAGATAGACACAATGCTCAAGTGATTGCCATTCAACCAAGGACCATCCTATCCGATCCCCAAATCTACCGTATGTTCACCGTGACCCTTGCTGTTCAAGTTCACCGACCTGAACCGCTTTGCGTTTCGAGTCCAAGGTAGTCAGATACGGTAGTGTATCTCCCCACCTATTCTTAAGGTAAGCTCGCACCTAAGAAATGGATTAGAATACTATAAAGGTGGGCCAGCTGGGTTGCAGGCGGAGTACATAACAAGACATCAACTATTAAGTACACGTCCAGATTTCAGTCCTATGCACCAAGCGCGCTGGAATAGACTACAGTGGTATGTCTTGGGGTGTACTCCTGAACGAACGTGGTCTTGTTCATGACAACTGGATCAGGTATGTACACTATGTAAAGCTGGGCAGCTAGTAATTGTGCTGCAGTGCGCCGAAACGGAAGTGGATGTGGAAGTGGAAACGAAGCTGGGACTGGCACCGAATGAATGAAGAAATGTCTTTTTGCCTCAGGGATACCTAGGTAGGTAGGTAGGTAGGTAGGTAGTGTAGGTAGTGTAGGTAGTTGCCAGTTGGTACCCTTCCCCCGGCGTACTGCTTCATCTCTTTCTTTGTCCTACCGTACTGCCAGTAAGGTAGACAGACAGACATGCCTCACGTTGCTCTTCTGTCTTCTGTCTTGTTGCCCAGACCCACAACCAATCTCGATCATGCAACCTTCCAAGACCATACGTAGCTGCAAGTTCATCTCATTCTCATTCTCCATGTTCAGTGTTCAGTCACAGACGTGAACGTCGTCCTCTCTCACTCTCACACTTCGGTCTCCTTGTCGACGGGCACAACAGTGCGATCCTCGGTGATGGCCAAAGTGCGCGACTGGACCGAGTACTTGACGGGGTTTTTGGCCTCGAAAATTTTGTCGAGTTCTTCGAGCTACAAGGCCATAGACCCAGTCAGTAAAGTCATTTGTGATATATCAATATGAATAACAGCAACAGCAACAGTAAGGGTGTCAAAAACAACAATGTCACCAACACAACAATACGTACCGTTCGTTTCCTGGTCTCCGGGAAGAAGAAGTACGCCAGAGTACCCTGCACAGCCGTCCAGGCGATAAAGATGATATAAGTTTTCCATTCGATCTCCTTGATGGCGACAGGCCAAGCGAACTGGTTCAGCAGGCCCGCGGCATTGACGAAGAAAGACTGGAACGCCATGCCCTTGGCGCGGATCTCAAAAGAGATACACTCGACAGGATACAATGCTTGCAAGGGCGTCAGGTTGAACGAGTACACGGCGCCGTAGATGAAGATGAAGCCCAGCACGGCATTGGCGGCGTTGTGGTTGCTGAATTTGGCGTCGCCGTCCGCCACGCTGCCAGACACCAGGGATTGGGCTAGAGTCCCTGCCGAAGCGGTCATGCAGATCCAGACCACAGAGACGCCGAAGAAGCCAGTCAACATCATCTTGCGCCGGCCGATGCGTTCGACGAAATGCGCGCCGAGAACGGCGAAGACGAATTGGAACACGCTGTATCCTAGACTGACGTTGGCTTTGCCGATCGAGTCGTTGATCCCTGCTGTGTCGAGAACGGCGGACATGAAATATGAGAGCACGGAGTTTCCACACCCTGGTTGTGGTTGGGAAGGTTAGTACGTTGTAGGAGGAGAGAGAGGGAGTCAGGTAGGTGAGGGAGTGGGATGATTAACTTGACTCACATTGGGTGAAGGCGGAGAACCAACATGCTACGAAAACTCGGTAGATGCTGGATCGCTTGTTGAAGAGGCCGCGATAGTCCCACCAGCGTTTGTCCTAGACAGAAAAAAAATGTCAGACATGGCTTGTCGTTGTTTGTCAGGGGTCACCTCCACAATCACAAACTAAACTCACCGATCCATCCAGCTCAAGGTATTGCTCGTATTCTTGGACTTGAAGTCGCACCCAAGCGGATTCACGGTTCCCATAGCCATGCCATTTGGTCAGGGTTTGGATGGCCGACTCCCGCTTTCCACGAGTGTACAACCATCTGGGGCTTTCGGGGAGAAGAAAGCAGAAGACACAGATCAAGCCGGGAAACACCATCTGCAACCAGATCGGGATCAGCCATGACGCGTTACCCTTGACGTCCAGGCCGCCACGAGTGGCGCCTGAGGACAAGATAGACCCGGCAAGCCAGGTGGTGTTGCAAAGACCGGTGATGATGCCACGGTACTTTGGATGAGCGGTCTCCACGACCCAGATCGGTCCGGCAGCGGCGGCAATAGAGACGCCAAAGCCAAGCATGAACCGGCCGCCCATCATTTGACCCTCGGACGCGTTGGCCGAAGTCAGACCTTGGATGATGGTGCCGATGACGATGAGGATGCTACCGATGAACATGCCCACTCGCCGACCCCATTGATCAATAGCTGGGCCGACGAAGGGTAGTGCACACACACCCCCGATCTGGTACATGGAGGTGATCAGGCCGGCCCAGATGCCTTTGTTCTCGCCGTGGAAGTGCGCCAGAAAGTACTCCTTGTTGTTCAACAGGCCTCCGAACAACATGGTGTCGTAGCCGTTCATGGTCTGGCAGAAGAACCCGATCAAAAGGGCGCCGAAAAGGAGCAACGTGCGTGGATGGCCCAGCGGGACCGGCTCTTGGATCACGGCTTCATTGAACGCCTGGCTGCCTTGGACCTCTTTGACTGCCACCACCTGCAGAAGGGTGAGTGAGTAATTGTTCCTTTAGTGAATGTAAAAGGGGTTCGGTACATGGCTTACATCCTTGCCTTTGTCCAGGCTGTTGACATGCTCGACTGTCTGGGCTGGATCAGCGTTCTTCTCAGTGTTCGACATCTTTGCTGTCGGTATCGGGCTTGATTTGACTCGGCCACTTGGATACTATCAGAAAGAGGTTGATGTCGTAGACAATGAAAGGGCATGAGCCTGCGGAGGTATCGACACTCTTTAATATGCCTCGAGCACAAGGACCATATGTGAGGACTCCATGTCTGATTCAACACAATTGCCTGTCTTAGCCTGGCTTGTGTCAAATGAGCTAGTCTGCAATTCAAGCCACCCGATGTGAGGCCGAGGATGGAGGGTGGGAAGAACCAGGCCAGCACGAGCTCCAGGGCAGCATAAGTCGGCTATTCTCAGAGCTAACAACCCACCAAGGCTGCGGAGTGAGTCTGGAGGTCAACTGCCCCAGCCATAATCAATCCGGGGATGGCACGACCCCAAGCTAAACCGATGTGTCTGGGGGGATGTCGATGTGGGTCTTGATGGGATTGGCAATTCAATCTTCCTAGCTCGAGGGACTAGAGGAGGCCATTGATCAAGTGAACACATCTGATGCCAGGACAAGCTTCCAAGAGTCGAGGCTCGTGAAGAATAAGAGCAACCGAGGTTCTAGCGGACAGCAGTGGCTTCCAATGTATGTAGCATTGCAGTAGTGTTGGTTGGTCAGGGCCTGAACACCCCGCGAAATCCAGGAGACCAGCCTCGCTTATGCTGTCTCAACCAAGGATATTGGAGGTTGAATCCTGGTTTTGGACCCAGTCAGACCTGACTAAGAGTCAGACCAAGAGCTTGGACGACGCACTGTCTTGGTAGTAGCCCGGTGTCCTTATGTGAAAGGAGGTTTAGTTGAATCACCTCTCTCTCCTCACTTTGCGCTCTTTTGAACTGCTCCGAAGATTAAGCGGTATGGTGTCCAGTCTGTCGACCGATGTTGTAGAATGATTGATGCCACACGCTTCAAACGAATATTGACCAGCTGTCAGAGTCAGCTTACCCTTTCGTCCGGTCGCGGGGTCTGAGACCTGGTGTTGAAAATCCGATTCTCTTCTCGTTCCCGCATCGACCTCGCCGAATAGGAGGAGTGACTAGGTAGCAACTAGCAATTCAAGGACTGTTCGTAAGCGTCGATCTACTTTGCCATGAAATTGCTGGTTCGAAAGGTATAACTTCGGGACGGAAATAGTCGTTGGTGGCTTCTTTTTGTTTCTAGAGTTTGTCCCTCGATGACATGGAGCGTGCAATACGGATTTTCATCGGACTCTCTTCCATGCTTGACGTGATCGAACTTGGGATTGACATGTCGGAAGTCAACAGACAAGATTCTGGCTGAATTTCGGCGCCATGACCATGACCATGACCCAAACCCAGCCTTGCCGGCCGCCATCACCATGTGGTATCTCAAGATTTTGCTTGGGACATTGACCATGGAAAGCCCCAGGATCTCAGCATTTCAAGGATCGTTGCTGAGGCCGATGATCATGCTGACTCTTCTATATGCAGGTTGATGCTGAGATCTGAGTTTGGTGTGCAGAGCTGAAAGGGTTGAAATGCCAGCGAGCAGGTGTGTCTAAAAAGGAAACGGAATCGAAAAGAAATGGATTGAACTTTTGGTGTGCCAGAGCAAAGCCTTGAAGGAAGCAACTGTGCTGTGGCTCTTAGATACGGTATCTCTCCACCCCTTCCTGAGCACGTACCCAAGAAGTGGAACACTATGAATGTGAGCCGAGAGGGGGATGCATGCATACTGAAGTCGCGAGATATGTGTATGGTATCACCAAACCGTGTAGTGCCGTGGGAGTAGTTCAGATAGCATACCTGTATCTACCACCAACGAACAACGATCCGGAATACTGCTTGCTGAAGTACTCACAACACGTAGAGGTACCTGAGTGTCACAGTTGGAACACCATGGGCTTCGCTCCAGGAACTCCCTCCTGTATGCTTGGCCGATCGTCTCTTCACAAGCTGACAACGGCCATAGCTTCAGGTGGGTACCTTTCACCCTTGACCGGGTTCTTCTTGAGTAACTCGTCAATTTCATCCATCTCCTCCTTGGATAAATCAACCAATTTGCAGTTTTCGACAATCCTCTCCGGTGTTGTGGCGCCCGGGATAGGAATAATAGTTCCCAGAGTCACCTGCTCTCCATTTTCCGTCGTAATCGTGCGACCGCTCAGAGATCTAACCCAAGCAATTGCAATCTGCGCCTTAGTCAGCCCTTTCTTGTCCGCTAGTCTTTGAACCTCGTCGACAATCCGGTTATTGTGCTGGAGGACATCATCTTGGAATCGCGGCAAATGTCTGCGGAAATCGCCCTCGGGAATATCGGAGTTCTTGCGAATCGTTCCAGTCAAAGCTCCACGGCTGAGAGGGCTGTATGCGATAATAGGTATGCCGAGCTTGGCGCAAGTCACGGCAATACCATTACTCAGAATATCAGGAGTCCAGAGAGAGACTTCGACCTCGACGGCCGCGATGGGATGGATGGCATGGGCCTTTTCAATGGTGCTTGCTTTGACCTCTGAAAGACCGATGCCGCCAATTTTGCCCTCCTTGACCAGCTCGGCGAGTGCGTTGATAGTGACTTCCAGTGGAGTTTTGGGATCAAGACGGGCACACTCGAAAATATCAATGCTCTTCTTCCCATCCAGCACCCTTAAGCACTCTTCCACACTGCGCCGGACGTTCTTGGCTGAGCCATCGGGGGTGAGACCACCTGGGACTAGACCACCCTTGATGCTAAGAACGACCTTGTCGGCATCTTCTGGATGTTCTGTGAAGTACTCATTCAGTAGATGGCAGGAGTTACGCTCTGGAGTGCCGTAGAGTTCGCCGCCATTCCAGAAGTTGGCACCTTGGGCCAATGCTGTCGACATGGCCTTGAAGCTCTCGCTGGCTGGTTGAGGATTGGGCCGCCATGTGAGACCCATCAAGCCATAGCCTATGGGGCCGACCGGTTTGGAAAGGATCGTAGGATTCGACATTGGAGACGTATACGAAAGTCGAATAGCGAGTGGATTGTTCAAGGTCGCAAGGTGAATAAAGCAGAGGTAAAGAAGGAGTGTACTTATAGCTTTTAGTCTCCAATGGTTAATCAAGACATACTCACAGAGGGTGGAATAATTTATATGATGTCGGTGGTCGGTAGTCGGAGCTGATGTTGTCTCCCTTGTTTCAGGCTTTGAATTCGCATCATCAGGTTCAGGGATGGATTTCAACCAAAATTTCAGCCGCATGCAGAACGCAATCGATGAAGTTCGAATGTTGATGTGATGCGGTCATTGAAAACTGAGGTCCGTACCCGACCAATGGGAATCAGCGGGTAATATATGAGGTCGGAGTTAAATCACTAAAGGCCGACACAACCTTGCACGATATCAAAGTTCCAGCCTTCCCAAGTCTGCCTCACTAAGTGCCTCGCTCTCGATCGTCTGTTGTCTGGGTAAATAGCATTGTCTGGCCTCTATACATCTGCATGATCGGGACTAAGAATGGTCCATCAGCACCAAACTTCGTCAGCTATATCACATTACGTCTTTCTGCACCAGGATTGTCAGCCATCCATTGCTGATGTGGACTTTGATATGATATGCTGTTCTAAGAAACCCGATAGACGGCGAGTCAATCGTGACAAGGAGCAGATTGGAAGGCTTGCTACCTTGGCCTCCTCAACGTGGCCAGATCATTGTCTGCCGCCAGTCCGGGTCTAGCCGCAAGTCCCCATACCATGCATGGTGAGGTGACAATATGTTATCCCAAAAAGTGCTGCCATCGCCATCATCCCCTCCATACCACTCCAGTTTCATGTACATTTAGCGGTACCAGTTCCGAAGTCGTGATGTTGCTGAGCTTGCATGTATCCGAACCCCGACCCCAAAGTCAACCAAGATAGCAGCCTCCAAACGACCAAAGGCATCAAAGACTTTTCTTTTTGCATTCCATCCCATCCCACTTAAGAGATCTGGTCTCCACCGTCACCCAGGTATGCCCGCCGGGACTTGTTACATTTTCCTTTGCTCACACTCGCTGCAACGTGGCTTGTCCGAAAGTCATAAGGAAAGCAAAAGACCGTCGTGGCTTCCAGGATTCCGGGGGTATAAGTGTTCTATGCTAATCTGAGTTTGAAGGTCCTGTCACCAAAACCAAAAAGAACAAGAGCCTCTCAAGTACTCCGAATTCCCCTGCTTCATGATATACCCTTTGTGTCGTCAATCGCCGGTCGCAATGCTGGAAAAAAATCGTCATTCTGATGAAGGGTATCATTCATCATCCTCTAATGTTGGCACAGCAAATAGTGTCAGCCTACCATACGGCTGACATCCATAAGATCATTCAAACTGGTCGTTCTGTGTGTCCGAGACTGTATCGCTGAGGTTGATGAGTAGCTGCGCGAGACATCGCTTGGTGGCTGCATCATCTCGGAGCACGTTGGAGAAAGTTGCATCGCGTAAAGGTTCCGGTAGGCACTGTCGGAGTGCTTGACGCGCTCGATTATTGTCACTCAGTCTGTCAATGATTAGTGAAAGCCAGGCAGCAGTTGGTCGACACCATGAACGTACCTCAGGAAACACCTTACAACGTGCTTTAGCAGTCGGACAGTCTGGGTTTCGACTAGACCGATGACCATGTTGCTCAAGACGGTACCCACGGCATAAAACCTCTCATAAGTAGCACAGATATACCCAAGTCCGGTGTCATCGAGAAGGATTTTCTGGACAATGAAAATGGCGACCGTCTTGGACAATTCACTACCTGTCTCCATAATGCGTAGGCAAAGAGGAATGATTTCCGTGGTGAGGAGGAAGTTGATGGTAGGAGAGGAATTGCTGGTATTGCCTGGTGCTCCAGGAGTTCCGGCAGGGTTCATGGAGACACTGGAGGATGGCTCATTCTTGACCAGAGCGCCAATGACCCCCAGTGACGTGAGGCGCAAATATTCGAAAGGTCTCGACTTGGACGTGGTGTTCAAGAAAGGATAGAGGAACAAAGGAATATGGGCTAGGTTCGGGTGTTAGCATTGGACGCTTTGATACAGTCGTGAGGCAACTCACCATGGAGAAATAGACCACGCGTCTCATTGTGGCTCGCGACACATTGAAGCAGTGCCAGTGCATTGCAGACACGGTTGCTCGCGGCCGCGGTGAGCTGGCTAGGGTTCAGCAGCGGATAGACGGAGATGATTTCCTGCAGCAAGCTGGTCATGACCCCGAAACTGTGCCAGAGGATCAAAGCAAGCTCAGGCACTTGTTCCCTCTTTTTGCTCAGTTCCATCAGTGCACCCTCTCTCCTGTTTGGGTCCATCAATTCCGCCACCCATTGCAACACCTTGCGATTCTCCTCTGAGAGTTGTTGTTCCATCCCGGGAGAACCCTGCTCGTTCATCGTCGTCAAGGAGGTCACGATCGGATTTGGCGCGTTGTCACCAGAAGACTGGCGGTTGGAGTTCTGCGCGTGCGAGGAGGTATGGTTCTGGTTCATCGCGATACGGTTGTAGTGCTGTTGTTGAGCGGCTGCGGCGGCCACAGCGGCAGCCTGGGCCTGCGCTTGCTGTTGTTGTCCATGACTCAGGCCTTGATGATTCTGCTGCGGGCCATTGTGTTGCCAAGCCGACTGATCATGCTGGCTATATTGTTGTTGGTGTGAATACAGATGCTGAGTTTGAAGCATTGTGTTCGTTCTCGGCGTCGGGTCGGGGGTGAGGTCAGGTCAAAGTCATCCTCGGGTCAGTGATCGAGCGGGGGAACAAGGTCTAGAGGCGGTATGACACAGTGCCGACGAACAGATCGAGGACAAGATACCGGGCGGCTGAGTGAAATACAGTGCAATGTGAGACTGAGACTCGAGTCGACAAGGGGAGAAGCACAAAGGAAGACAGGGAGGATAAAAGCGGGGAGTTTCGAGGTTCGGGCCCCTGCGGTTGAAGAATCAGAGAGCCTGCAGCGCCGAGTCTGTCAGTATCAGCACTGCAGAATAATTAATTCCAGGGCTTGGCACTTCTGAAGAAAGACGAATTCGGAAGCCTGCAGCTGGCCAATCAAGATACCTAGATAGAGCTCGAGCATCTTAGTCATTCATGCCTCGGCGCTCAACGTGTATACAGTACGCACGGCTCACGAGTCACCCGTCGTCGTCCAGCAAATGAAACGAACTTCAATCTCCTGTCATTGTCAAATTGCGCTTCATGAGGTTTGTACATTGCGTCTATACCACCCAGAGTGTACATAACCGGGCCCTGACCAGACTTTACTGTGTCTTGCTTTCCCAGGCGCCGATAATCCGCTGTCCAGGTCCATGTCCGTGAGCCAGATATGCATACACCAATTCCCACCAAGGTACCCAGGTATCACCGGCTTCCACCATTTTCATGTCATCGTCGTGACCTCGATCTACTACTTCGCCTCGTTCTTCGATCCGACGAACTTTCACTACCTAGAAGAGAGTCAGTATTGATGTTGCCCCGAAATGTTCTCTAGAAAAACTCACTTGAGACGGTATAATCCGAGTAGTAGTAGGAGCTGCCGTAACCGGAACTGCTCTTATCGTCCCGTCGATTTCGTCGTCTTTTCAAGCCCAGGAACAGGGCCAGACCACCGAGAGCTGCAGCAACCCAGCCGACTGTTCCTAATCCTCCGCTCTTCCTCTTCTCCTCCACGACTTCGGTCCTAGCTGGTCTCTGTCCAAACCATGTTCTTCCCCCTCGGTCGCTGCCTCGGCCGCTGCGATGATGCCTCTCGACATACTCTTCTTCTACTACTGTCCGTCTTTTTCGTTGCGGGCCCAGTCCGAATATGGCCAATAGTCCGTCAATCAATCCTTTGAAGCAGAGGCAGGCGCAGAGCAGAAGGAGAAGGATGATGCCTGCAATGACGCCGATGACAATACCCGCAATAGCACCTCCGCTGAGACCACTACTCGAACTCGATGTGGTTCCCGTGATAATGCTGCCGCCTGTCCCAACCGGGGTGACAAAAGGTTGCGTGGTTGTGGCGGCAGTGGCGGAGAGGGAGGATACGGAGGTGACTGTAACGAGGGTATTGCTCGTGGGCCGAAGGGGTGCGCTGGCAGTATTGGTTACGACCGTGGTCACTGTATAGAGGCTGCTGTAATAACCCGAGCTTCCTCCTCCAACAGCCACGCAGACTCCAGAAGATTGGCAATATTGGCCAGACAAGCAGCAGACATTGCCGCAGGCAGTTTCACCCAGTGAATATGAGCAACTCTGTGTGGCGGAAGGTAGGTAGGAGCTGAAGGTGGCCGTCACGGTCTTGAGATCAGTCTCGACGTAGGTTGTCGTATAGTATTGCCATTGTCCGGCCTCGGTGGTAGTCGTCACGGTACCTGCACCGCTGGCACCGCATTGGGCTTGATCGTTGGAATCTGTGTAGCATACTTCATCATCTGCACAGCAGAGTGTTTGGTAATATCCACACGGATTCCCACATCTCTTCTGTACATTCTGGAGGTCTTCGAAGCTTTGGAGGAGTTCGGGAAGGAAGGCTGCGGAGATGGGCTGAGCGAGGAGGATGGTAGCAAGCAGCGCAGAGAGGGAAGATGGCATTTCGTGGAGTCGCACTCAGCTGCCGGTCAGTGCGATGAGCGTCTGTGCGTTATGCTCGCATTGATCGTCTGATTCTTGATGTGGGTGATTCTGTCGCAGACTTCACTCGCCAACGACCACAACAGTCCACAACAACGCGCGGTTCGTAAAGTGTGCTTTTCTTCTTGTTGAATAGAATGTAAAGATGCGCAGAAGCAGAATAGAAAGCAGTGAGGATTAGAATTCACGGTTGGCTCCAAGGGCGAGGCTTTTGGTGCTGGCTGACTAGAAATACCAACCTCCCCCTGCCACCCGATTTTCGCAGACTACGTGTGAAAAATTAGCACCAAACAATCGGTAATTGTCTCAAGTGGCTGGGAGACTGATGCTCGAAGTCAGGATGCAATTGACAATGAGAAATATCAGCGCAAAGGGGTTGATTAACTGTTAAGTGTTGTTGTTCTCTGCTTCAAGTTCGGAAGCATGCGGTGACTGAGATACTGGCTGCGCAGGGGTGCGGTGCGGTTGGGCTGCTGCACCCCTCTTCTGGGGGCCTGCAGTCCGGCGGAGGCCGTCATGATTCATGACCCGAGGATGTCACATTCGCAGTATACCAGGTATCAGAGTATCAACATAGGCAGCTCTAATCTGGGAGTTGAGATGCTGGTTGATGATTTCCAGAACCACGGCGTAGCTGCTCCCCGATCCTTGTCAATCATCAGTGATCATCACCCGTGTTGGCGCCCGGATTGTCGCCCATCGACCCCAGTTCTAGTGGTTCCGGCCCAGCCTCCAGGCTCCAATTTCTTTGGCCCCGAACCGGCTAACCTTCTGTTTCTGTGAAGCTGTCAGCCTCGTCACATTTGTCCTTCAGCCTTGTAATATCCAGGCGGTCGCCAAGACGCTTCAACAATGAGTTGTCTTTCTGCTTGTCATCCGGTCCTACACTTATACCATCTCTTGCAGAGCGTGAGCTCGGCAGATAAGTCGCACGAGTGTACGCCTCTAAATCTACTGTCGTAGAGACTTTACGCATCCAGGTGAGTTATCCGCAGTTTTCAGCTTTCGCACGATCTACGCAGGTGTCTACGCGCACCGTGCGTGTCCTTCTGCGCAGGATTTGTCTTTGCGGGCGCGCATGTCGGTGCATCAAAAAGCGACTGTGTCCCGATTAGGAAATCACAGGACCAGGCATCCTGCGCCAGAAACTGATGGCGTACCAGTATATGCAATGAGCAACTGGAATGCAGCTCTTGTTAGGATCCTCGAATCTGCGGTTACATCCCCCTCTTCTCTCTATGTCCAGTTCTTCGTCTGATGCAACATCTTAAGAAAGAACCCTGCGTTTCGAGGTCGGGTAAGGACGTCTGTGTCACCAAATGCCGACCTTTTACCATTGGGAATTTACAATGCCGATAGGCTCACTCCGTTAGCCAGCGGATGGCACAATTGATATTGGGACCCATGAGAGTTGTGCTCAAACAGTCGACAGACATGTGCCCATTAGGAGTCGGATTCTGGGACGTTGACGTTGAGCGAGATACCCCAGAATACCATAATCTGTTGTCAACGTCGCAGGATGTTCCCCTGGATGAGATCCACAAATGGTCAGGCGAGAAGAGGATGCGGGATTGAACTCTTTCCTTCAGTATTCCTTGTTTCGGAAAGGACCGTGGAATGTTGGTCCCTGCAGACGACAGTTATGGCAGCATCTGCTTTGGGCACCCGAGGCCATCCATCTGCGCAGCCACTGCCACTCGGATGTAGGGCGTGAAAGAACGATTTTCGGTTCTGTATATCAGCAATGGTCCATACACTGTGCATCTTATAAGTGTCTACCGACTCCAGATGCGAATGACTGCACAGTTGAGACAAAGAGCATCTCTAGATCTATGAGTCTTGACTGATCTAATGCAAAGGTCTATGAAGCATAACTTGTGTCTGCAAGCCGTCCACTAACCCGGTCACTTCACAATGCTGACATTGGCTTGCACATCCAGGACGGAAGCGGTAACATCTCCCCACGCGGGTTTGAATTCCTCCAGCTTAACCAGGCCCTTAGTCAACAGCATGCTCCGGATCTTTGGTATGTCAGAGCACCAAAGAACCACGCCATTGGAACATGCTGTAGGATGAGTCATGGCAAGACACCGGCCATTTGCTCGACGTGGCAGCATCGGCTCGTTCGACCGCTTTAGCAGCTGCATTAGCTTCAGCCGCTTTCGAGCTCAACGAATATAAGCTGGACCTGAGTAAGGGTGCATTAGATGGATGACCTTGCTGACAGATGAAGCGAAACGGCCCTAGCAAGACTAGCAGGGGACGATTTCGAACACGTTCCGTCAACTGGGGTCTCCTCGATCATAACTGCTAGGCGGCCATGGCGATGCGTCAAAACTTTACTTTGTCTTATCCATCGGGCTGCCAATCCCAGGACACGTTGATGCCGCCATCGAATGTGTTGGAACCATGGTGCCAAGATGCCCCTGCAGTCGACTCGATGTCCTGGGGATCCGATGGTAGGATATTCGCATCGTTTTGGAAGATGCCGGCTAAAAGGGGGAGCAGACCGTTGTCCCGCTCTACATCCCTGACAGCCTTGTTCGCGGGAATGCATCGTATAAGGTTTATGCCTCCCCTCCCACCCACATGTGTTATCAACCCGTCAGCTTCCTGATCAAATTCCAAAGACTTATTATACGCCGTGCAGAAAGACAATCACTGATTTTCAGGAAGAGACGACATTCGAGCCCCGGACACACTGCCTGAGGTACTCACTCTACTATGACTGCATTCCACTCCGTCGACGGCTCGTTGCAGCAACCCGAAATGTTCTCTCCCATCTCTCCCATCGACTCTTCAGTCCAGTGGAATTACGCGGATGTTTACAGCCCAAAGAACATGGTCAGCCATTACAACAATGTAAGCCTTCTCCCTGTCAACCCACCATGGGATGTCTCGTTTGACATGCTTTTGGAACGGTAGCTCCTACAACGGGCAGCTGATTTCTATGCCACCCTCGACCATTCATTCAACGGCATACCTTCATCAGGATCCGATGGCTCATACCGATCATCGCCTGAGCGCCGTGCATCATCGACCAGTACTGTCGTGGCCCAGGTCAAGAGTTCTATTCCCGATAAGATCGAGGTAAGTGGAGAATGATGGTCTATGCATATATCCGCAGCAGATGAATTGATCCATTACAGAGGAGGCGCAAGCAGAATCGCTCATCACAGCGTGCATATCGGGAGCGCAAAGAGCGGCACCAAAGAGACCTCGAAGCGCAGATTGCGGACTGGCATCAAAAGCACCAACAACTGTCCCGGTCGTACTCACAACAGACCAAGGAAGTCGCTCGGCTCAAGGGGCAAATTGAACAATTGAGCAACGAGATCTCCCAGCTGCAGTCTGGCTTGCCCACTCTGTGTGGATCGATATCCCCCCCAAGAGTTTGATCTCGTTCCATTCTTCGACGCTGGCAACTGGAGTCCCGAGAGCACGCCACAGTTATCGCATGCTTCTCCATCACGGCGTGGCTCTTGAAGGTGTTGGTTTTGGTCGGGGGGGTATTTGACAAAGGAGCAAAGGAATCCATAGGGTAAGGCTTTCTGGGCGATAGTATCATTGAGCGAGGTGGGAGTTCTCGTGATCAACAGAGTTTCAAGATTGATGAGACAATTGCCAACGTACCGCTCCTTGATGATACTGCTAGAAGCCTTTACACCTTGACTGACTAGACTCGCACCACAACCCTGAAGCCAACCTGAATGCTTTCTTCCACTCACCTAGACGGCTTTCTAGCACCGTCAGCGCTATACCAGACAAAGATGTACTCTGATGCCACATGCTCGGCAGCTCGGTTCAGAGCCCTTGGAGGAGGGTCGGACACTACCTCAACGCCTGGAATGGTCTCTGCAACTCAAAGGAAGCCCTCGTATTCGTGCCGCGTTTGCAGATAAAGATGTCTCAACACGAGCTCGGGAGTATCCACAAAAGAAAGGGTCGAACCCTGAGTGCGGGTTGACCCTGAACAGTCCGAGTCTCGCATAGTCTGTATGGCACCCACTACCGCTTCTGGTTACGGCGTGCTTTGACCTTACAGCGAGCCGCTTACAGGCTGAATCACGGTGAAGCCTGTATTGGATAGACCCTGGGACAAAAGTGTTCAGGCAACCCTTTGGTAATCGACCCTGCATCGGTTACCGCTGACTGACATGTGTGTTGTAGGCCTAACGAAGGACCCGTATCTCGCCTATCCTGATCCTCGGTCATGCTGCAACCCACAGATCAACGAGCCCTGCCCTCAAAAAAGAACGTGTCTTCGATATCTTCGGCTTCGGGATCTCATGATGTGCCAGTGCCATGTTGATGAATTGCAGATACCTCACAGAGGCCAAGAGTCCTGTCAGCGCTCAGGCTATAGCCTCTTCTAACCATATCATTTCGGCCGTCTCCGGGGCATTCGATTTCCAGTTAGGCACGAATCCATCCACAGTCCGAGCAATCCACATCAAGCGAGCTCGTTCATGCGGCGCTGTAGTTGAACGCACGATGCCAAACTCGGTAAAAGGTAGGGATCAGATCGAGTGGAGTCCCCTTGCTTACCTTAAAGTTATAAGAAGCCGCTGTGAATGTGGCCAATCCAGCTGGAGTACTGACCTGGTATGCCTTTGCTTTGTCATGACCCTGCATCCTACTAGTATCTCGTCAGGCTGCTACGGTCTCCATACAGCCCGAGCTCCTCTTGTGCGTGTCTTTGTGCGTACCTTATGAAGAGGTGATGAACTGTTTCGCCCTCTTACAGTTCAACAAGACGTCCTGTCTCGTACGGTTCACTTTGTGCAGGACCCTTTTGACGGCATACGGTGGACTTTGGAACTCTGATGTTTGATGCGCTGTTCAAAGTTGGTTGATGCTACCCCGCCTGCACGTGACTAGGGATATGTGGGGGCTCAGCACGTGACTTCCGGCCATTCTTTTGGTCACGTGATGGCCCGTTTTGGTGGGGAAGTATACCTTATTCGAATCTCCTGTTGGCATCATACTGTATACATATCCGACCCCAGCTCGACACGCCATCGGCAAGGAGATGCAGTAAGATCAGGTCTTTTCAGTCCGCCGTTGCGGATTCATCATTCACAAAGAGCTCTGTGTATGCCGTGACCTCCTTCCATGACTCGCCCTCTGCTGGCTTTCCGATACCTGCCCTGATGATGCTCGCTTCAAGGTATGAATCCTAGCACGTCGGTGACACCAGATCCGGCACCGGCTTTACTCCAGACAAAACAAGCCGCTTGTCTCGCATGTCGTCGGAGCAAGGTAAAGTGTCCGCGGGATCCTGGTACCAGTACATGTCGGAAATGCCAACAGGCTGGTCTGCAATGCATTACGCCTGAATATCATGTTGGTAGATACAAAGGTGTCAAGAAGTGAGTGGACTGATGATTCTGCACCTCTCACGTGCCTGACCAGAAGCTTTCAGTAAACGGAGTGGTCTTGAAAAGGCCATCCACCAGGTCGAGCAGGCATTGAAGCGGTCCCAAGATGGCAGCACAGGTCTGGGTTTGAAGGTTGAAGCAGATCTTCGACAGTTGATATCCGCTCCCTCGGCCAGTCTGTCACGGCGACGAGAGTCCAGCTCTATTCCTCCCACCGTTCGTGATCTGCAGGCTTACTCGCAACCGCGGACCAGCCTTGTGTGTACGGACCCTAACGCAACCACCCAAATCAGCCATGAGATCTCCTCGGTTGAAGTTGGCGAAAAGCCGGACGAGTTTGCTCTTAATAATGCCGACAATCCTCTACAGTTACTCGCCATGGCTTCCGTGCTACCAGTTCAATCTCCGTCAACTACAATATCAACCTCCCCAACTGGCGGGATCCAACAGCCTAATGTAGCAGGTGCCAATCTAGGTGATGCTGAACTACAAGGATTCTTCTCTTCGCCAATGTCAAAGCTGGACATCTCCCCCGAACTTGACCCGATCGACCTGGGCCTGGTGACGTTGGATGAGGCTGCTTCGCTCTTCGCACACTTCTACGAGAAACTATCACACACTCGATGGGGTCTGGATCCCGTCCTTCATACGGCTCCCTTTGTGCGTTCGAGATCAGCCTTTCTCTTCACGTCCATTCTTGCTGCATCAGCTCTCTTTTTGCCAGAAGCAGAAGCTTTATCTCGACGACTATCAACCCATAGAAACCATCTAGCCCGATTGGTCATTGCCAACAGGAATCGATCAGTCGAGATTGTTTTGGCCTTCATGGTCAATATTCCCTGGATGACTCCGGCAAAGCATTGGGCCGATGACGAGACGTGTTCGTATCTGTCAATGGCACTCACTCTAGCCCTGGATCTGTCCCTCAACAAGATAGTGGTGCCATCTCACACAATCCGTCCCGCTGGTTTCCTGGTCCGAGTGACCAAAGCCGAGTGCATCGACACAGCAAAGGCCCTACAGCTTGACGGCTTTGCCAATGTGGACCCTTTTTCGACATGGGGACGGAGGCTGCTGAGGACTAGAGAGCGAGTATGGTTGGCATTGTTCGTCCTTGACAGAGGGTATGTTGACTGGCAGTTCTTCAGACAATTCTTTCGTTAACAAGCGTGTCTAGTATCTGCCTTGCGAGAGGTCGGCCGTATGTTGTGCCCATCGGACCTTTGGTGGAGAGTTGTGACACATGGCATATATCCAATGTCGCAGATGGATGGGACGGCAGCATTATCTCGGCAGCGGTTCTGAGGCGAGACTTGGTATGTCATGCTCTCAGTTAGCGTCACGGGTACTGATCGCTGCAGGTCGGTTTGATTAGCAGTGTCCGCGAATTTTGTGATGGTAGCCAAGGCACAAATGGTGGCTCAACAGCAGTCAAATTGTGAGTGTTCTGCCCGCCTGAGGCGCTCAACTGCGGACCTTGGGCACTAAAGCAACTGACCGAGTGCCAGTCTCAAGGATAAGATTGACCGCTTTTTCGAGCAATGGTACGCAGTCTGGTCTCTCCAAATCAGCCAAGGCGATGGTAAGTACCGACTACGATGAGCACGCATCATCTCGCATGCTGACGTCCTTATAAGGGCAATTACCTCCGTATGTGGAGATTTTGGTTTCGCACACTAAGCTGTCTACATACTGTAGCGTCGTCAACCATCGGACTGCATCCAACGATGTAAAACAGTTCTTTCGTGCGGCAGGTTTAACCTCCGCCATGAACGTGATGAGAGCTGCCGTACAGGGTGAGAACCGCCTCAAATCAATGCCGAATAACACTGTCATCATGGTATCTTTCGCAGCAACCTTTGCTCTTGCACTGGGGACGACGACATCCGGAAATCGAGCAACCCTGGCCCCCCATGCTCGTGCGCTCATCGAGGAAACGATACAAGTTCTGGAGCGGATTGGGAGCACACCAAGACATCGCAACGGCCTTTCCGTCCTTTTTGCAAGGCACATTCGTCGTCTTCTGCAAAGCTCGGTTCTAAAGCCCATCGACGACAATCAAGCTTATACACCCGGGACTTCTGAACAATTGCGACCGCGGAACCCGAGTCTCGAATACCACAAGCCGCGGAATGAACCGGCGAGTTCCGTGGATGTAACCACTGCACCTTATGTCTTTGACATGACAGACGACCAGATCCTGGAGGCCATTAACAATGCCAGTACGTCACAAGACTTGTTCCAGCTGGATGAGACAATGTTTCTCGACTGGTTGGACTGGCCAAACGTCACATGACTGAAGCCTACTCTTTAAAGATTTTCGTACTCTCCTATCACGGAGACTGGAGTCTTTCAGCGAGGGCCGTTGCTGTTCCAGCTCTGCAACAGTCGTTACGCTTGACATACTGGCCATTCTCCGCAACAGTTCCAGCAGGATGAAAGAGAGGATGAGGTAGCCCTGCATTTTGTAAGTATTGCGACACCGTCAGTCTTCGTACTTGTGAGTGATTATATCGCACAGGCGGCCATTGGGCAGCGACTCCATGGGCTCATAGGAAGGTCTCCCTCGAGCTCGAACGATTGTAGTTGGTCCCTGAGAGCTGCGCTTCCTGGTCTGCCCTCCTCGTCTGCCTACCTGCCGAAAAATATATCGATAAAAACGGGCGTTCTGATCTCAACGTTGCGATGTTGTTAACAATGCAAGAATCGCTATCTACAACCCGACAGAGGACATAACATATATGAAAATAGTAAACGAGGATAGCGACACGAAAAGGAGTCCAAAACCTTTCCACACCGTCAGTCTTCGGTATAACCCTTGTGACACCGTCAGGGGCAGCATCCAAACAGTCATTGCGTTATGCCTTTGTACAAATTCGAGTCTACACCAGAGGCGGCAACATTATCGTTGTCACCTGTAGCCGTTGTCGGCCAGGGGAACCGGCCTGACGAAAGGCGTTACATGAGCACGGCGTCAAAAATATGGCCGAAAATCGCCTGCCTTACACGTGATGTCGGAAAATACACGGAGATGGAAGCGAAGCTTGACGGATTTTGATTCGACAATGTCAGATCTCGCTGGGACCCTGAGACCCTTGCGTCGATCGCGTCAATGATCTTTGCGTTATATTCGTGCAATACAATAATATCATCTCAACGGTTGTGCTCATCGTACGCAGGCCATACTCCCGAATCCTGCGATCATGGCGGCAGCAAGACGAACATTGGCTTTGTGTGTCAACGACATTAGAGCTTGCAGGAGCTCCAACGTCAGCAATTTGCTCTCGCACACAGCCCCTGTCCGTCAGTCAAGAAATGTGCCCCGGGTTGCTCGGATCGTGAGAGGCCTTGAAGTTCGACATTTCAGCTCCTCGCCGCTGAAATGGCAAGGAGCCGCTGAACCTGTCATTGATAGGACGCGGTCAAAGCTCTTCAAGGACGCAGACGAGGCTGTTGCTGATCTCAAATCTGGTTCAACCATTTTCAGTGCGGGTTTCGGCCTGTGCGGGACGGCTGGTAAGTGAACAAGCTCTATATATATACCCCCTATGCGGATCACAGATCTCTTGGAGTATGTGAGAGCCGGACTGACTTTCCCCAGAGACAATCATAACGGCCATCCACAGGCGAGGAATCGACTCACTCAACAACTTGACTGCCGTGTCCAACAATGCTGGGGCGGGTAACGATGGTGGACTGGCTCCGTTGACTCACTCTGGCCAACTCACCCGGTGTATCCTTTCATATCTGGGCAACAACAAAGCACTCGAGCAGAAGTATCTCACTGGAAACATCGCCATTGAATTATGTCCACAAGGAACCTTGGCCGAGCGGATCAGGGCCGGCGGGGCTGGCATTCCTGCCTTCTACACGCCAACCGGTGTCCGTAAGTACCTCTGGTTGTCACTGAACAACATGAACCGTACTGATCTTTCGGCACAGACACTCTAATCCAAACCGGCGAGATTCCCACCCGGCTAGGCCCCGCCGATCCAGACACGAAGAAGTCCACCGTATTGGAGTCCGGCCATGCGCGAGAGACACGAATCTTCGACGGCAGGACATATGTCATGGAAACGGCCTTGACCGGCGACGTGGCCATCCTCCGAGCATGGAAGGTCGACGAAGCCGGGAATTGCGTATTCAGGTATGCCATGCATATCCCCACCGCAGAAAACTCTTAACCCAGAGCCTACCACTTATACCAAACGTCAATAGATACACAACGAAAGCCTTTGGGACAATCATGGCCAAAGCAGCACGACTGACCATTGTCGAAGCGGAAAACATCGTTCCCCTCGGCTCCATTGACCCCAACGACGTCCACCTCCCCGGCATCTACGTCGATCGAATCGTACCCGCCACAGTCCCCAAGAAACTGGAGCTCAAGAAGACCCGCCCAGCAGACACGGGCAACGAATCTGACGCCTCTTCCTCTTCATCCTCCTCAGCATCGTCATCTTCGTCATCTTCGTCAGATAAATCCGCAGCTCTAGCGCGACGCAACCGCATCGCCCGCCGAGCCGCCAAAGAACTCAAACACGGCATGTACGTCAACCTAGGCGTAGGGATGCCGACGCTCGCACCAAGCTTCCTCCCCCAGGACGTCAAAGTATGGATTCAATCCGAGAACGGCATTCTCGGCATGGGCCCATACCCGACAGAAGACGAAGTCGACCCCGACATCGTGAATGCAGGCAAAGAGACCGTGACGCTCATGCCGGGCGCGTCGACATTCGATTCGGCGGAATCCTTCGGCATGATCCGCGGCGGACATATCGACGTGTCAATCCTGGGCGCTCTCCAAGTCAGCGCGGCTGGTGATCTGGCGAATTATATGATCCCCGGAAAGGTGTTCAAGGGCATGGGCGGCGCGATGGATCTCGTCAGTAATCCCGACCATACCAAGATTGTTGTCACCACCGATCACGTCGATAAATATGGCAATGCGAAGGTCGTGGAGACTTGTGCTCTGCCGCTTACTGGTGCCAGGGTCGTCAGTACCATTATTACCGATCTTTGTGTCTTTCAGGTCGATCGGAAGAAGGGAACGCTGACGCTGACGGAACTTGCTGATGGCGTTACTGTCGATGAGGTCAGGTCTAAGACCGATGCTAGCTTTGCTGTTGCTGCTGATATTGCGAAGATGGAGTGAGTGAGTGAATAGGAGTCGAGGAAGAGAGATTCTGGTATGAGAGAGAGAGAGAGAGAGAGAGAGAGAGAGAGATGTGCATTTCGAAGGCAGGGGGAGTGGTGTTGATTACTGACGCTTACCTGCCTGCCTAGCTAAGGTGTCCACACATTCTGGAGGACGTTGGGGTAGAGAGGGTTTGGGTTGTGAGTCGTTAAGTGTTGGGATCTGAGTAGTCGTTTGTGATCGAATATCTGGACATGGAGAGATTGCATATATCTCATCATAGACATAGACTTATAGATGGATAGATGGATCGAGCGATAGAGTGATAGATGGATGGATGTTTGGAGATAGAAGGGAAAGCAAAAGGAAAGATAGATTGTATAGAAGACGAAATGCCTCGATATGGCCAGAAACGTCTTACGATCAGGTGCATTTTCCCTTCCCCATACCACGAGTGCACTTCACTGGCCCATCTGGCCTGGGTTGTTCTATCCAAATTCCTGATCAGAACCTCACTTGTATAGCGCGCTATTTCATGCCCTTACTTTCGTCGATTTCTCCTGACAAACTTCCTTTTAAATCCAGCTTGACCGATCAGACTGGACCAACGCAGCATCGCTGGCATTTGTAGGCAAGAAAGACATTCGTCAATATAGTGCTATAGTTCTTTCTCCAAACAAACCTTGTGACGGTACGGTGACGACCATTTCATAGCTTCGCCTTGACATTTCCCATGCCCGGAGCAAACGTCGTGCCTCGACCCTCACTCAACGCCTGAACAATCTCATCAACAACATGCAAGATCCACTGATTCCCCTCATCGCTAGCCAACCACTCTCCGCCCTCGACATCCTTCTCCGCCGTGCCATCTTGATACGCCTTCCTCAGCCCAAAGACATGACTGGTAACCTGAGGACCGACGCCAGTTTGGGCACGCAGACACGCCACACCGACAATAGAAGTCAGAACACGGCCGACTTGGAACGCCTTGGTCGCTGCCGGCGACTCAGGGTCGGAGAGTAAAGTGCCGTAATGGGCGGCGAGGATATGCACCGGCAGATTGGGATGGCTTTGGCCCAGTTTGTTGTACAGTTTGACCTCGAAGGGCCGGTAGATAGAGTCCCAGAGGGCTTGGCCGCGGGCGACGACTTGGTCGGCGTTGCGGGAGTCGATTTTGCGGGATGCTGGCGCGGGGATCGAGTCGAAGATGTCTCGTGGTAGGCCTTCGCGGAATGCGCCTAGACAGTTGATCGTGCGTGGGATGCCGTTGAAGGAGATGCATTTCAGCCCGACTTCGCGCATTAGGCCTGCTGTTTCGGGTGCCGATAACGTTGACGACGACGGCGGTAGGGTTTGCGTTAGGTTGAATAGTTCTACTAGCGAGCCGGGGGAGTTCATGGTGATTGTTGCGGCTGTGGATATCGTTACCCATGCGGGAAGACCGATGCCGCGGCTCTGCGCGCTCGATGCTATGCGTGAATACGTCGAGCGGATGTTGGGCGGTGCTTTGAGTGTTCCTGGGGCGGCGTGCGCTGCGTTGATTAGCTGTTTGAGTGGTTCGGAGAGTTTAGACATGTCGGATGGATGGCGGTTAGACCTGGATCTGGATCGGGAGGTCTGTTGGTGTGGATGTTTCTTGATACGGTGTGCTGCAGGAGGTGTGTTAGTACCTAAGGTTGTTATAAGATGGTCGATGTGGACATGGGCCTCCGGTCAGGGTAGTAGATATGGGAGGTAGTAAGGTATAGATAGGGGGAACGCGGCTAAGGCATCATAGAGTAGAGGGACTCTGGGGTGTTTACTTTGTAGAGCAGGGCTTCCTGAAGAGCCTCGTGGCAAAGGCGATGGTCCTGCCTTGCCGTCACCGTTATCACTCATATATATCCCCGTACGGAATGGGACGTCGGGGGTTGCAGGTGATTTGATCGCCCGCGGAAAATGCTAGAGGGAGGTAGTTGCGAAGACGATCCTCAGGGTGTCAGGCTTGGTAGAGGACTGTAGGTTTCGTCCTGATGAAAGATTGAACGAGACTGTAAAATGGTGTAATTCAATAATGATGATGGAGGTTGAGTGTCGAGTGGGAGACAGTGACGTCGGGAGAAAGTAATGCCGGAACCGGGACCGGGCCGCCAATTTGAGCCTCGGGCAAAGAAAATGACCGCTGCAGAATCCGACAACACGACACAGATGCCTCCTCATTTTCTCGCCAGTAGCTCTCCAGGTCGTAATTTTACAGCGACCTCATCGATGACTTCTTTCGCATCATACTGTCAGTAAGACGATGCCGGACGAGGTCCTCCTGCCATTGGACTTCAGTCCCCGGCCCTTCTCCGTCTGTCGAGTCTCCGGCAGAACCCGCGACCCTGAAAGCTTCTCGGACATTCTTCTACCTCCGCTTGAGCCCAAATAGCTCCAGCTCCTCGGTCCTTCCCTTCAAGTCCCAGACAAGTTGCTGATCTTCGCTGCTATACCGGTCAGGCCAGTGTGCCCTGTAGCCAAACTCATGCCGGGGCATCGGCCGTATGCGCACTGCGGACTCTTGACCAGTAAATACCATTGGACGTCAAAGGCGGTGCCGTAACACTGGCGGTAAGGTCGTGCGACCATCGAAAACACCCACAAGATTCATAGGTTGATGGCCATACCTGCGGTGGTGAACAAGACCGGTGAACAAGACGAGAGATATGGGTGGTGTCTACCTTCTGCTTCCCACAGGCTGAGATAGGACGAGTAAGTATGTCCCTGATTGAGGGCAGAGAGACCCCTTATATCATGAAGCCGGACTTTTGCATCATCCCTCTTTTCGTCATTGTCGGCGACGCTGAATTGAAGAAGAGGCCGAGAATGGCAAGACCAATCGTAGATATGACAAGTCTATCGGGTGTCAAGATGCTCGATGTCTTGAAGTAAGATGGTCTGTGATATAGAAAGATGTACTTCTTGGGTCGACGAGAGGCATTGCTTTCCTTGTGGGAATCTTAGATCTTGTCTTCGTGACTAGATGAGGCGATCGATGTTGACTGAAGGGGCCGGCAACATACCCCTTGGGTTCTCAGTCTGGAGGGTTGGACAGACGAGCATAAGTGACATTCCTTCTCACTCACACAGAGTAACGATTGGTTTACTTTACTGCATTGCTTTCTCATCTCGTCCGGGGATGGAAGCGGGGTACGAAAAGTAATATATGAACGTAGACTTCACTTGTCCAGCTCAGACTCAAGACTCATATCCGTCAGTGTCCATAAGGTTGGCTCCTTCTGCCTCTAGGAAGTCAACCAGAGGGTCAAACACGTCTTCTTCCTCCATACCAGCCGCCTCAATCTTACCTCAAACCCGTACATTATCACCACAGTCCCGAACACAAGCATAACCATGTCTTCACCTCGTCCTCCGAATCCAAACCAATTGGCCACTTCCTTGCCCGGCTTGACCACTCACATCACCGGCCATGATCCCTCCACAGGGAAGGCAATCGTCCAAGAATCCCGTCCTGGGAATTGGAGCAGCTACGACGACAAACTCATGGCCTTCAACGTGATCTATACAACCTCCGAGTTTCCTGCGAACCTCAACAACGACAAAGACATCAAGCTTCACGATGAGGTTATGGCAAGTGGAAAACTAGGCCTTGTCAACCCGCATGGTACCGTCTGCCGAGTGGTGGACTTCGCACCGGGGTTTGAATGTATAATGCACCGAACACAGAGCCTCGACTATGGTATTGTGCTAGAAGGTAGCATTGACTTGGTGCTCGACAGCGGAGAGAAGAAGGCTATGCAGAGAGGGGACGTTGCGGTCCAGAGGGCGACAATGCACGCATGGAAGAATACAAGCGACACCGAGTGGGCCAGGATGATCTTCGTGCTTCAGGACTGCGAGAAACTGGAGATAGGAGGAGCCTTGCTGAAGGAGGACTTGGGTAGGGGAGTGGAAGGTCTGCCGCCGAGTGGGAATGACTCCTAGCGATGGAACGGATAGTCAAATATCAGTCGAGCTGTGGAGGGAGTATTGACCGCAGTTTGATGGAGTAGTAAACAGAGCATGCTTTATTACTACAATAGCTAGGTACTCATCAGCAGAGCAGATAAGAAACATTCGTACTCCTCCTTGCCCACCGCACCTCAAATACCAAATGCCTACGCGGCCGCAAGGCCCCTGAATCCACTGTGGCTTCAAGCCCACACACTGGGTGGATGCCGTTGCACAGACACCCGCAATCGGAACTGTCGCTGTCGTGTGTTGACAGTTCAAGACTCGGATCATCTGTTGATTGCCAAGAGGCCGGGGGTCAGTTCTCGCCTCGCTTGATGGAAAAGTTGCTACAACTTCCATCTCTTGCGTTGCGCAGGCGCAGGCTTGATCTCACTACTGTACATATACTATCCTCCCGTCAGCCTCGCGTCTACTTGACACGTCGTCGTGCACAAACTCTTCTCAGCGTCTATTCGGTACCGTGCGACTTGGACCTTGCGCCGCCCGCCGAGACACCGACAAATTGGTTCGCCCGTCGTCTACCACTGTACAGCACATTGCCACGACGGGACTAGTTTCCGACCTACCTACCTCGACTGTTGTTCACCCTCCCTCCATCTCATACCGTCGATGCATGATATATCGGCGTGATCGTTTAAACCCCTCCCATGAGACAATGCACCAGCCTTTATGACAATGGGATGGCAAAGGAGTTCATCATCAGGACTGCATACTGCTTCGTCAAACGCGCGGGTACGGGGTCGAGGCGAGTCGGATGTCGAGAAGGAAGCGTTTATCCGAGCACGAAGCAATGATGACGACAACCATGCCATTTTTGACGAGAACGACGACGACAATCCATCTGTCGCATCCTCACGAAACACCTCTGCCTCCTACAAACCGATGTTGATAAATAATGCCTACACCTCCACCAGATCCTCCTCGCCCTCATATCTCGGGAGAATGCCTCGATCGATTATGCGATGGCTATGTTTGGGTGTTGCCGTGACACTGCTCATATTCATATTTTCCCTTGTACGATTAAGCTGGAACGCGGACAAAGAGGTGCAAGTCGCCATTGAACAGGCAAAAGTCGCGCCTAAGCCTCCGCCGTGGGAGAACTTTCCTTTTCTCCAGAGATATTACGGTGGAATTCGGTCCTTGGTTCCAGCCCATGCGAATGACCCCGAATATCCCAAGAATGATGATGAGGTGCCCACTGACAGCTTTAGCATAGTTGAAGAAGTGAAGGAAGAGGAGGAAGAGAAAAAGGAACTAGAAAGGCAAGAGGAAGAGGAACAAGCAAAGAAGGCTAGCAAAAGGTCCATTCCAACTAGCATCAAACTCGATCCATATCCCAACTACACATCTCCAGAGTACATTGCGAAATATGGGGAAAAGGTGGATTGCTATCTGGACGCCAAAAATACCGTGTCTGTCCCGAACGTACAAGTCTATGAAGGCATACCCAAAGGCTTTCCAGATAGTGTGATGGGGTCTGCTGAAATGCTGGGACTGAGGGCGGACATATGTTACGACCGATTTGGCCGACTGGGACCGTATGGGCTAGGATACAGCCTGAACCGGGGCGGTAGTGGTGCGCAACTGGAAGGCGAAAGAGAGAGCCGATCTGGTCTGGGAAGAAGTTCCAGAGGTGGACTGGAGAAAAGTGCAATGGGCAGACGTTCAGCAAAGATGTGTCGCGGCCAATCAACATCGCTTCAAAGAACTACCGGAACCCCGAATCGAAAGGTTCCGAGTCATGCAAGTTGGTAGTTTGGCGAAAAGAGACGGGGACGACACCCCTGAGTATGCGGCGATGCCACCAAAAGCATCTGGACAGTCGAAATCAAAAGGCGGTTCAGAAAAACTACCGCGAACGGCCGTTCTTATCCGGACATGGTCCGACTATCCATACACCGTGGAGGACAAGATTTACCTCCGATCACTCATCTCGGAATTAACCTTGCTGAGCGGCGGAGAATACGTGGTTCACTTTCTGATCCAAGTCAAAAGCGACGACCTCCCGATTTGGTCGGACGACGAGACCTACGAACGCGTCCTCCAGGAGTCACTACCTCAAGAATTTCGCGGCATGGGCACGTTATGGTCGGAGCGACAAATGCTGCTGATGTACGGCGGGCTAGAAGAGACATGGATGCGCGGTCTATCTGTGCACGGTGTCTACCGCAGTACCTTTATGCCTGTGCAGTACTTTGCCCATCAGCATCCAGAATATGATTTCTTCTGGAATTGGGAAATGGACGCACGCAGCACCCACCACTGGTACCACTTCTTTGATAGAGTGTCACAATGGGCCAAAGCGCAACCACGGAAACTCCTCTGGGAGCGCAGCAGCCGATTCTACGTTCCATCAGAACACGGGTCCTGGGAGGACTTTAGCCAAATGGTGCGCATCCAGACCGAACAGGGAACCAACAGCGTCAACAACCTATGGAGCAGTCTAAACCGAGCAGACTCCCAGGGTTCCGACGGCTCCAGTTCAGTTCCCGTAGCAGGAGGCATGAAACAACAAGGCGACCGACCTATCTGGGGCCCTGAACGACCACTCGACGACGACGTCGCATTTGAGACCGACCCCAAACCGCCCACCTCATTCGACAAGGACAAATATACATGGGGCGTCGGGGAAGACGCGGACCTAATCGTCTTCAACCC
The DNA here is from genome assembly GCA_024611085.1 of Exophiala sp. LBMH1013. Classification (NCBI taxonomy): domain Eukaryota; kingdom Fungi; phylum Ascomycota; class Eurotiomycetes; order Chaetothyriales; family Herpotrichiellaceae; genus Exophiala; species Exophiala sp. LBMH1013. The sequence continues at coordinate 1,149,262 of JAMFLB010000009.1, read as the reverse complement.
ACTATTTGATCCCGACGGCACGACCTGGATCCTCAGGGACGATACGACAGGGTATAACATTACACGAGGGCGGCCAGCGCGCCGTGCGGCGATCATCACAGCCAGCAGACTCTCCCGCCGCCTCTTGGACACGATGCACCGCGAAACCGCCCTCCAGAAACACACCATGTTCAGCGAAATGTGGCCTGCGAGCTGTGCCCTGCATCACGGCCTCAAAGCCGTCTACGTGCCCCACCCGGAATATATCGACCGCAAGTGGCCTACGAACTACCTGCAGGCTGTGTTCAATGGGGGCCGCAACGGCGCGACGGGCGGTGCCAGGACCAGTGTCTTTGGGGACAGAGAACACAACTTCCGCGGCACCACGTGGTATTACAATGCGGGGTTTCCCGAGGTGTTGTGGCATCGCTGGCTGGGAATGAAGATCCACAATGATGGCGGCGAGCAGTTCGAGCTGGCCGGCGAAGGGAGGATGTGTCTGCCTGGAATGTTGCTTCATCCTATCAAGAGAGTGGAATTGGTCCAGGAGGGGAGGAGGGCTGACCAGCAGCCTTGAGAGGGAAAGAGGGGAGTGTGTTGTTTTGTGAAATTCTCTTAAGCGATATGCTATGCGGACATTCAAGCAACAGTGGTTTGATTCTGCTTGTTTGTAACCTAGTGATATCAATACACTGTCTGCTAGGTGCTCTTTTGATATTCCTACATTGGCCTTTCTAATGTTTGTTGTCCAATGTTTGCCTGTTCGCTACATACCGAGTATTAGGTGCAGGTGTCAAGGTCTAGCGTCTTCAAGCCGTGCCGTCGCAGGACTTGGGAACCAAATATCGGCTGGATACAGGCCTATCTACCTACCTTGTGCAGGGATGATCCAACTCCAGACGCCATGCATCTGATAATTGAACAAGAAGAAAGCTGATGCTGCTCAAAAGAAATATGCTTCGGCTCCCGCCGTAACCTGTGCCCCCGAAATGTCTTGTTAGCAGGACATATCGAACTTTGGCTTTCGATCTGAAGTGAAGGAACCCCAATGCTTCTCACTGGCCGCTTGTCCGTTGTCCCCAACGGCATCGGGCTTGTTGGGTTCGTCAAATGCCTCGAACCAGAACAAGTCGACGCCCCAGTCCAGGAGGCCGCACACAGCAGATTTCCAGTAGGTCTTCATGTTGTCATCACCGGCTTTTGCGGCGCCGGCATCAGTACCTCCGGTTCCTGGCCAGCCAGTTTCTACAGACATCAATCAGAACCTGTTGCAATGAGACAAACGGAAGAGAGGGTGGCTTACCGCCGTTCATGAAGTGGATTTTGTCCAGGCTGCCGGTCAGTTGCTGGACATGTCCTAGTGCTTGAGCCATGTCGTCAAAGTATGTCTTTGTTGCATTCGACAGTTCTTGATACTGCCAATATGCAAACCCGTTGGCAAGACTGGACGGATGTAACATTAGCCACAGCCCGGTTCCAAGGGGAGTTACTTTCGGTCTCTCACATCAAGTCAATGCCGCTTGTAATGATGGAATCCATGGTCCCGTTTGCCCAACTGTTCCAGCTGTCGGCGGTACCGATGGCGGTGTCTGGGTATGTCTGCTTCATCTGGTTGATCCAGCCTTGGAGTTCTTGGGCATTGTAAGTACCGCGATACATGCCCTCTGAGCCGACTGTGATGCCATAGAGTGTGTCGCCGAACGAGGTTGGGTTAGCTTTGTCAATCGCTGCTTTCTCTTTCTCGTACGCTCCACCATCAGGCCTGGGGGAGGAATGTTATCAGAGCAAGCTCACTGCGGCTGATGGGGTTGTTCCCAACTCACCACATGCCCAGCAGGACCTTGATACCCGCCGATTTGGCTGCAGGGAGGACCACAGATGGGATATTACATGGGTTGCCATATTGATCGGAGGAAGAATAGGTTCGGACAATCTGAGCATTGGTGTTTCCTTTGATTGCCTGGAAATCCGCTTCGAAGTCGCTCTGCGCTTTGCACGATCCGTCGGGGTTGGTGTTTCCTATGGCGAAACCTAAAGTGCCTGTTGCCGACACTGCCAGCGGTGCGGCGGCAACAGCAAGAGAAAGAACAGTCTGGATTCGCATGATGGGCGGTGTGGACTTGAGAAGGAAATGATCGATTCGTGGCAGGGCTTTTCGATTTTGGCAGTCGTACTCGAACGAAGGAGGGTATCACGAAACGGAACAACTGGCGAAGAGAAGGACTGGAACGCGCAAAACGAGTGACCAAGTGACAAACGCAAGTGACGAAAAGGAATGGGCAACGTGGAGGAGAGAGATGAGTCGGGAGGTGACCTTGTATGTAACGACGCCCAAAGTTCAATGGCGCAGTCGTAACCCGGGGTTTGTTTGCTTCCCCGTTTGAAACTGCCAATGACTTTGACCAGTGACGCACCGGGCCGAGCGAATCCAACCACTGACCGTAGAACCCCTGACGCTATGCTACTGTGGAACATAAAGGTGTCCTTCGCCGCTTCAACAGGCTTCAACCGGAATGACAATGGGTACACAATCAGCTTCTTATGAAAGGTACCATCTAGCGGACTAGATGACACCGCTCCTCTCTTTCAATCATCAATATTGCTGTTAGGTGACTGTCGTGACAACGACGGATCACAAGGGGCTAAACTTCGGACGCTCATCATCACAACCACCTCCGGTCCTGATGTGGACAGCGAACGCAGGGGAACTCTTCTGGCTGATCCCTACCATGGTCTCTTGCTGATGAGAATGCGGGCTCAGCAATGGGCGACTTTCTCAGGTCAATCATCAACGAAGCAAGAGGCGGCGACAAGTCCAGTCTTTGACGAGCCCGGGAGAATTCCGGTCAACAACCAGCTCGCTGGAGGACCTTAGATTGCGAGAGAAAAAAAGGTCGACCCAGAGCCTCAGAGTTGCCGCAGTCGACGCCAATGATGGTCGACTACGTTGCCCCCAATCGCAACCCATCAATCCGCCACCCGGCAAATACGTGACCAATGCCCTTCCGCCGGTGTGTCATGCAGGACCGACATTGATTCAGCGCTCCTCGGCAGGACGAAAAGGCCTCGTTGAAATCGATAGTAGGGTGGACAACACGTTCAGAAATGGGGTGTTCGGAGAAACTGCTCTGATACTGCCCATTGACCTTACCAGGAGTGTTAAAGTGCCTGAATTTTTCGAACAGAATGATCCAGTTGACAGACACAAGACGAGGTTGGGAGGTTGGTATAGCAGCCTTGCCAGACCGGGCACGTGCCCTGATGTCAATCCTGAATGGCTGATGCTGAGCACGTGTGCACTAAGATGGTTAACACATTAGCTCCCGTTAGCTACTCTCTAGCGTCGAAGCCGGCTGGCCCACCCGAGTGCGTTAGTGTGGACCATCCATCTGGCACTAAAGCTTGTTTTTGCAACGTCAACAGGCCCTGCATGAGCTCCACATGTTCCGTCATGGCACAAACCTTCTGACCATCCGCACAAGCATCAGTATAGCCGGGTATGACGGAGGAGGATGCCGCGTTAGATCATTGATTCTCATCCAGAGGAATCGCCACGCTCATGTCTGTCTTCTCTGGGTGAGTGGGCTCCATGAGTCCTCAGAGAACGCTCCCTTTCCACTACACACGGGACCATAAAAGACCACCCATGGTACTGTCAATGGCCAGGTTTGTTCACCGAGCTCTTCACCCAACCACTCTCTAATCCGAGCCCGAAGTCAGAATGCTGACAACTGTTGCCTTGCTCACGGTGGCATGCCGTCTGGCAGCTGCCGCGGCCGTTTCAACATCCTACTCTTCCCCTCCACCAGTGTCTACAATTGAGCCTCCTGCCAGCCAGATTTCTGCTTCTGCGGCCACAGCAAGTCCTCTTTCTCCGACGAGCAATGTCAAAGGGCACGCATTCAGTCGTTTCTATCAGATCTGGCTGGAGAACATTGACTTCGCCGAGGCAGCGGGAGACCCAAATGAAGCATGGCTGGCCGAGCAAGGCATCACTCTCAGCAATTACTGGGCTACCACGCACCCGTCGGAGCCCAACTATTGCGCGGCAGCCGGGGGTGACAATTTCGGCATGGACAGTGACGATTTCCACTCCATCCCCGAAGACATTGCCACTGTGGTTGATCTTCTCGAGACCAAAGGCATCTCGTGGGGCGAATACCAAGAAGACATTCCATTCCCGGGATTCCAAGGCTACAACTACTCCAACCAACAGACCTTCCATGACGACTATGTCCGCAAGCACAACCCTCTGATCTTGTACAAGTCCATCACCAACAACGCTACCCGGCTGAAGATGATCAAAGGATTTGACACTTTTGAGAGCGATCTCAAGAACCAGAAACTCCCTCAATGGGCCTTCATCACGCCCAATATGACCAACGACGCCCACGACACTAATATCACCTTCGGGGCTCGATGGGAGCGCAACTGGCTCGAACCGCTACTCAAGAACGAATACTTTATGAATGACACTCTGATCCTTCTGACCTTTGACGAGAATGAAACATATGAGGTTGAGAACAAGATCTTTTCCATCCTGATCGGTGGCGCAGTGCCCAAGGAACTCCGGGGAACCACCGACGCCACGTTTTACAACCACTACTCCACCATCGCGTCTGTGTCGCAGAACTGGGATCTTCCATCCCTGGGCCGCTGGGACTGTAAGGCCAACGTCTTCGACCTCGTGGCCAATAAGACGGGCTACAAGAACGCCGAGATCGATCTGAACGACAAGGGCGTCTTCTACAACTCATCATATCCCGGTCCATTGTCGAAGAAAAAGTACATCTCTACCTGGCCAGTGCCTACCAACTCCTCGACCTGCGCCAACGGAAAGGGTGTCTTGCATTCTGTGGTCGAGTCGATCAAGGGTCAAGCTCCTACCTACAATTACAGTAGCCCATTTCCTTATGATCCCGTCTCGGGCGTCGATGTCCCTCACAATACGACCAAGGCTCCTGCGAAGTAGTCTTTGGGGCCGTGTGACCTTGGTGTCACTCTGAACCCGTGGTTAGACTGTCGAGCAAGAGTGAGAATCAGATCACCAAGCTCCAAGGATGTCGAAAGTGCATTGACTGTCAAGTAGGACTCTAGACAGATAGTATAGGTAAAAATGCAATGTTGTCTTACCATAACACCAGACTTGACAGTTAAAGTAGTCCATCCCTCGGTACACTTATCGGTATGGCAGAGACTTGTGGAGACTTGAAGCAGTAGGCAAGCGCTCGTATGGTGCTGTGCTCGCAGACATAATGTTACGGCCGGGTCCGCTGTTGCTGGAGATTGGTTTGCCCAGAGACTCGACGCAGCATCTGGTGCAGGTATCCGAGACCCGTAAGACGTAAGATGACCAGAATGTGGTTTAGTGGTAACGTCCTGAACGATCCTAGATTGCTAGTATGCGTACGCTACCGCCAAAAGAGCTCTGTAACCAGACGCCCGCACGTAAAATGTCACTGATTGTCATCCTTGCCCCTATCCAACAGCACAAGCTTCGCAGATATGTCCAGCTCGTCATTCACATATCTACGAAAGTGTTGAACAACCTCACCACTGCCATGGCACACCCTGCCGCAGCACCACCTACAAGAACCATCTGCCCACCGCCCCTGGTATTGGCTCGGACTTTCTTCCAGCCCGTCCAACCATCGACCAAGCCGGTCTTGACATAACCGAAAGCAAACAACGCCAATATCATGATACTAATACTCCAGACCAGCCCTTGGGTGACTTCCCGTGCGAAGAAATATGGGATCAAAGGCACAAAGCCGCCGACGAAATACGCGGTGGCGATAGTGACGGCGCACATGACGGCACGGCTGGCCGCAGGCTCAGGCATGTCATGTTCGAAGCGCATGAGGAAATCGACCACAGTTTCGGGGCTATTGGCGGTGATGAGATGGTGTGTGAAGTCTTTGAGCGTGGATGGCGGGAGATGGTAGGGGGCAAAGACGGCGGTGACTTCAGAAGACACGTCGTCGCTTTCTTGTACTTTACTCTGCGTGGAGCGGTAGGTGGCTTGGTAGGCGGCCTCTTCGCTCTTCGCGCCCAAGTAGCCGCCTAGACCCATGGAGATGGCTCCTGCAATCAGTTCTGCTAGGCCGCCAAACACCACGACTTTGCTGTTGCCCAGTGCTGACAGTCCTGCTGTGAGTGCAAATGGTACGGTCAGGCCGTCGGATAGGCCGATGATGGCGTCTGAAACGATCCGCGCGTTGACCGGTGCATGCGCTTTGTTCGGGCTGGGTAGCGGCTCTTTCTCAAAGATTGTCTCTTCGGACAGGTGGCTGCTGGTCTCGGAGGACGTTTCTTCAGCATTGGAGGATAGTTGTTTGGCCTGGGCGGCTTTCTCGGCGTCGACGCCCAGCGACGTGTATTTCGTAGGTCGGAAGAAATTCACCATGGCCGCCATCGAGTTTGCGTCTTCAAAGCCGTCGTTCCACATCTTGAGTACGGCTCCTTCTGAATGGGAGGAGTTGGGGTGCGCGTTTTGTGTTGCTCTCGGGATGTTAGAGGACAAGTAAACTCTGGGAAACTGGGTGGCTTGCACTGGAGAAGAGAAAAGTCCGGCAATGGAAGGGGAACGCTCGAGTATCGGTCGCTGCATACCTATACTGCCGATTCAAATACCTGATGCCGTTGTTCCGTCCAGTGGATCTTCCAATATGCGTGTGAATCAAGAACAGTACAATGAGCTGGTCACCGAAGTATGTTCGCCTTGCAGGAGCCCACTCATGGGTACATGCCGCAGGTCACCGCCTCATGATTCCCACAGCGAGGACATGGCACATGGCATCGTCTCTACCTGTCAATGAGAAACGTGCGCGACAGACAAAAAGGAAAATCCCACTTGGCTGGAGGATTAGCGGGGTGAAGGAACAGACACCAGGAAGCTGAAGTCATGGGGCGCAGAACTTGAAGTAGCCATGCTGGCCCGCACCAGGGTGAGGACGCACCCTGACGCTGGAGGTGTGCACGTTGTCAGTAAGCTGCAATTGTATAGAGTCTTATTGGCGGAACGGTCGTGGGGAGAAGTTATAACAACGTTGGAAGAAGCGTGCGAAGCCTCGTCAAGCTCTAGTGATTGGCGTCACTAGTGGAGAAGCTTATGCAGAGCTTAAAGAGGCTAAAATATAGTGCGTTTTAGCGCCTCTAACTCGATTTCTGGCATATCAGCCTCGTTTCTGCAGACATTCCAACAGACGTTCCAAGCTTGTTCCTAGCATGATGCCGGCGGGTCTCCGCTCAAGCTACCCAAGGTACCTATGTAGCTATCCACTTGTATTGGGGCTGATGTGGAATAGCTCAGCATCTCCATACGTCGTGCTATGCGTGCCTACCGTCCTCGATCACGAACGTTCAACTCTTGGCTCGCACAACCCTCATTTGTCTAGCCGACTTCGAACGAGAGCAACGGGAGACAATAGTTCGATTCATGGGTCATCGTATGGGTCAAGTCACCGACCTTATGCCGCACTGCTAGGACAACGTGGTAGCCATGACGAACATTCATTGGCCGACGGTGCAGAGGCAGAAGAACATGCGATATTTTCACCAGGATATGCAGCCGGGTACGAACTCGGCGGACAACAGTGTTGGTAGTCGGACGCCGAACAGGTTGAAGACAGTAAAAGCATAAAAGCCTGGCTCGGGATGGACAATTCATGTGCTTTCGACCGTGCACGAACTGAAACAGCCAGCGGAGGGGATCGCTTCTAGACACAATGGCACTTCTCATTTCCATGACCACAGCCCTTGCGCTCGTCTCCTCTGCTGCCGGGCTACCAGTGGCCTCGAAGCGATCGACATGGGGGGACCTCAGCTCCAAGATCACTCATGTGGTGTATCTGATGATGGAGAACCACTCGTTCGACAATATCGCGGGATACTGGGACTTCCATCCGGACATCGACAACCTGCGCAACCGGGATTTCTGCAACGAGTTCACGAACCCCAACTGGACCATCTACGACGAGCCCATCATGATTTGCGCGGGACCCTACGAAGCAGAAGTACCTCTCACCGACCCAGACCACAACTTCGCCGGCACCAGCTACGAGATCTACCGCAAATGGGAGCCAACCGCGGACGACGTGCCTGACATGTCGGGCTTCATCGAGCGTCAGTCTGACAAGTACAACGCGACTCCAGGAGACAGTGCATTTGTGATCAAAGCGTACGATCCAGCCAAGTCGAGCACGCTGGCGACTTTGGCGCAGAACTACGCCTTTTGGGATTCCTACCATGCCGAGCATCCGGGCCCTACGAACCCGAACCGAATGTTTGCGACATCCGGGTCGTCGTGCGGATACGTCGACAACAAGGACAGCCAAGCGACCGGTTGGTTTGCGAATGTGACGGGGACGACTTGTGCGACCTCGATATTCGAAGCCCTCAGCAACAAGAACATCACCTGGAAGAATTACTACGAGAGCGACATCCTCGACGCGTACATCTATAAATGGGTGCAAGACAACGCAATGGATCGCCTCGTGCACGCGGACCAGTTCTACGAGGACCTCAAGAACAACAACCTACCGCAGTTTTCCTATATCAACCCGGAATGCTGTACTGTGGACTCAATGCACCCGACCAGCAACATGGCCGCGGGAGAGCTCATGATCAAACATTTGTACGATGCTCTCCGGAACTCGTCATACTGGGACAATGTGTAAGTGAACATTCCAAACTTCGCAGCCATCCCCAGCTGCCAAATAGGAGGAGAACGGCTCGTTTCTTCCGCACATACCTATTAACTGACGCATGATACAGTCTCCTAATCATCAACTTTGACGAACACGGCGGGTTTGCCGACCACGTCCCTCCGCCAACAGGCATCCCAGCGCCTGAAGACGGCATCACCTTCTCCGGCGCCTCGGACGGTCATAACGTCTCTTACGACTTCACTCGGCTGGGAGTGCGGGTGCCGGCTTTCGCCATCTCGCCTTGGATCCCGGCCAACACGCTCATCCACGACGATGGCACCATGTACGCCTCCAACTCGGAGTACACGCATACCTCGTTCTTGCATTTCTTGCAGGAACTCTGGGGTCTCGAAGGCCTCAACAACCGCGTCCAATGGGCCAAGACCTTCGAACATATTTTCTCCGACACGCCGCAGGCAGGAGGTGGCTTGTCTAGTCTGCCTGCTCCGGTCTGGCATAGTGCGGCTGGTCAGCCGGAGCCAGATGCTTTTCCTCTTCTCAATCAGGACTACAGTTATTATGCGAATCTTGATAGTTAGACGGACTGGCTGATGAGGGATATCTGAGCGGACTGGAGGTCAAGAAAGTGGATAGTCGATCCGGCCGGGCTCAACACTGAAGACAGGGAAAATAATCTGGCTAGAAGACCAGCAGACATGGAATACATATGGGCCTTCTCATGAAAAGTTTGATGCTCGCGATATATAACCAACGAAACCAATAACAGTGCGCTTTATAGATGGTATATCGAACAATATAGGCTGTTTGACATGTGACTCCATCGGCCTAAGGGTTTCCACGATGCCATACTCAGCCTCCACAATTGCGATGTCAAGGATTAACCCTTCCCCAGACATCCGAGGCTCCTAGCACGGCACTGATTGAACCAGCGACTCCGACAGTGACGGGATCCAGGGGAATCCATCCGACGATTGAGCCAGGTATGAGTAGATCGCAGCCGTCGATCATGATCTGCTTATATAGCGCTCGCCGCTTGCGGGAATTGACGTCCGGAGAGCTGATTACAGTTTTGGTGGTGTTTTGCGGCTCCTTTTCGCTGGTTCGGTCGGCTGTGCCCATATCTGTACCATAGGAAAGTACGGACAGATCATACATACCCAGAACCACTGATACGGCGAGAGCGTAGAACCAGAATCTCAGCGCCTCGAGCTGGACAGTGGGACCCCATGAATAGGACGTGAGAGACAATGCATTGGTCTATGATGATGCCAATGTTGCGTCAACTCCAAATTCTCTCGCTATTGTGGGCCCATACCTAAGGCCCTGCATATGTGATGGAACGGCCGAGGGAACTTACGATCGTGAACATCTCCATGAAGAGATAGATGCCAAGGAACGACCACTTCAAGACCGAAAGGAGCAGGTGGACGGTATCATGCGCATCTTCCGGTGGCTTTGACGCTTTTTGGGTTTCCTTTTCACTCTGCAGTTTGGACTGGGTAGTCCCGAAAGCCTGGTACTCGGCATGGGCTACCGTGAAGCAATCGATCCATTTGAAGAGCCGAAAGTAACGACGTGCTGGTATTACATCGAAGACGTCAATCCATTGTGTCCGATGAGCCCACCGGTGCAAGAGGAATCCGCTCCGGGAGTATGCAGGGAACGAAGCAAAGCATGTGCCGTGGACGAGCAGCGCGGGACTTTCAGAACGTGATGCTTACCAAGTGCAAACTGATTCTTTGCAACAGTCCATTGCACGACTTCAAGGGGTACCGGGGACCCAATGTTCTCGCTGATCTGCGAAATGGACTGTAGCAGTTTCAAACTCTTCTCGATGCCGGCTTTGAATCAGGAAAAGAGTCAGTGTTCTTCCTCATTCGTGATACCGAGTTACGCCGCCGGCGCCCAAGGAGAAAAGAAAGTATCACGAGGCTCACCGGAGTCGTTGGTAAATCTTGCTATAGACCGCAACATATTGAGCACGTCGTAAGCCGGAGTATAAGTGGAAGCTTAACTGAGCAGTAGGAAGCAGGAATCTTTGTGAGCTGTCAAAGGGATGTTCTGCGCTGTTGGCGGTATCGGGGTGGATCGCAGGTCAACATTCGGCCGAGTTCGGTAACTACTAACAATCTCGACAGTAGTGCTTGGAGTGATTCTCCTAGCCGCGAAAAGATATGGTGAGTCCTCCTTTAGTGAACGTCCAGAGCATAACTGGTACATACCTTAAACTGTAAAGTCTACCTAGGAGACAAAGACCCTGGTTGTTGAAGTACTGTGTATGTATATGACTGGAGACGGTTCAAAGGCCGACGAGTTGGTGACGAGGTTGTGATACATTAAAGCAGCGACAATATCTGCCGAATCTGATACCCAACGAGCTGCATCTCGACATCAACTTCAGACATTCTGGCAGCTTTCCGTAGCAGCCAAATTCACTTTGACCGGCATCATGTCAGTTCTGCCACGCTTCCTAGTCCTCGTCGGACTGTTGTCCCTCATCCATGCGTAAGTCTCCAAGTCGAATCAGTTGAAGCGACAAACTGACGGATTAGGGCCTACTCGGCGCATGAGTTCTCGATTCTGTCTACTAAATATCACAAGAACGCCCCTCTGCCACTCGACATCAAGCTAGAGACTCTTGCATCAGTCTTTTTGGCGTGCTTTGGCCTGCTTCTAGGCTCGGAACCCTTAAGACCTGTCAGTTGGAATGAATGGGCTGGTAAAGTGGAAAAGGAAGGCGGACCGAACCCATTCCGCAGTCTTGAAGACAGGGTTGGATTTATGGATATCAGAGCACAGCGGAGAGAGTTTGCGAATTGGGCTCGAGAGCAGGTGCCAGCATCAAAAAGCTAGGACGGGAGGGGTTGAAGAGGTTTAAATCACAAAGTCGATACAATCTGGGTAGAGGCGTGGGAAGGAAGGCCTGGTCAACGACGTGACTTTGCGGATGGATTGATGGCGAAAACTTCCACGCTGCTTGCCCTGCGGTGGCTGACCGCAAGATCTTCTCATCCTCGGGATTCTTCTGCGATTCGTCGGTGGTCGAGCGGGACAGGCCGCGACATCGGACTTTGCGGAGGCCGTCTCAATTACAGACAAGGACATGTCTCAGTCCAGCAGAACAAGGCTGCGCTGTCGGGCTAAGAGTCGTCAGCTTACCAAACAACACAAATTGATCGAAGTTATATGACCTCCGCATATCCCAGAATCGGTCCATCCGTGGACAACCTTTTCAAGAGGACTGTGGACCATGCTTCCGAGGTGGCCGATCGAGTTATACTGTGCAGACCATATGAGAGATGGATTTTCGGCAGCGCAGACAAGAACACACGACAAATTATGAAGCAAAAGTCTTGGACCCAATTCGATTCCATCCAAGCCTTCAAATCAGGCAGGACGCTCAACTATCCTGAACATTATATGGTCATCAGCCGGAGCACTTCCGCACGTTGAGAGCAAGATACACTGTGTTTCGTTTCGCTGCATTGAATAATCCCATATATCCTCCCTCTTCCACATTGCCTTGCGCCATCTCGCTCATTGCTGTCCCAGACCCAACTCCCATATCGCTCTCAAACCCATCACATTCACATACTCTCATGATACTAACGAAATATGTCCGCAAAGAGGACCGAAGAAGAAACTGCTCGCCGAGGATCGAAAGGACGTGCCCGACAAGAGATTGCTGACTATGGCTTACAGCAAGGAGAAACAGAACGCGAGAACAACCAAGCTGAGGCCCGCCCCGGCGACTTTATTGGCGACCGCGCCACCCGTGGCCTGGGATAGGGTAGAACTGGCGCTGCTTGTGCCGGTGGTATGCCCTTGACTCTGTGACCCTACTGTGCTGGTCACAAGCGCTGTCGAGCCAGTGGTCAGGGGGAGTTTGGACGCCGATGCCGTTGCTGATGCTGATGCCGACATATCAGAGCTGGAGCTGTTGCCATACGCATACCCAGAGTAACTGGGCAAGGTGGGCGACACGGGCTGACTTGTGACAACTGCCGGTTGGGTCGTGACAACTTCCGGTTGACTCGTTACTACGGACGGCATGCCGGTGATGACGCCCAGCGAGTTGGTCAGGCTCGTGTAGCTGGTGAATGGGTTCTCATACGATGTTGACGCTGACGCCGACGCCGAAGAGGAGACATCAAGCAAGCTCGACGAGGCTGCCGCTTGGACCTGGCCGTCGGGGATCTGAGAGATGGCTGTCACTGTTGAGGCGGAGGCGGAGGTTTCGGGAGAGGGAGCGGCGTGTGTTTGGACGGATTGGAGAACGAGGATGATGGCCACAGAGAGCGAGGATAGAGAGAAAGCGTGTCTCGACTGCATATTCGATATGGATAGAGAGAGGTATTGGGTGCGACGATGATGATAGTCTCGGTATGGAGTGCACGGATATCTCTCTTCTTCCCAAAGATCTGGTACCTTTCGGATGCTCAGGTACGTTACGTAGTTCTGAGGGTGTGAAGTGGAACTTAGTTCGTCGGTCTTAACACACGGATGGACAGGACAGGATAGAGAACGGAAGATAGTTCGTTTATCAGCTTGGACCTCCTCAACCTAGATATATATCTGTCTATTCTGTGTCGAGGAGATCCCCCTTTCCATGCCGCAACCAGCACACAGTTCTTGACCAACCAGCCTCCCTCTTCCTGCCTTCGGTAGCAAAGCGATCGGGGGGAAATATTACGTTGGCAGGGCTACATACTAACTGGGGTAGGACGACTGTTTGCAGCGGGATGGATGATACTCGTTGGCCAGCGGCCAGCCGCCGTGTTGACAACCCTTTCGGCCTGCAGGAAAACAAGGGGCGCTGCATTCCTAAACAGGCTAGCTCGAGGGATTTGCGGATGGTTGGGGTTTAGCGTTGAGGTTTCTAGGGCGCTTATTGGTCGATGACTGATCCTGCCCCGTACATATCAAGGGAAGTATCACAAGGGACCTTTGCACCCTTGCATGAGTCGACCGACATGCTATCCATGGAGTTGCGTTTCCAGCAGTCTGTTTGTTGTTGCTGGGGCGCCCTCTGGGCCGGTAGCATCTAATTACGTGGACCTACAACTCCAATTCAGAAAAAGTAAAAGATATACGCAATACTGTTTGCTTGCTTGTGCTACCCGGTTACTGTGGACACTGGATGCCGTGTAATGATGGCAGACCTTCCGCATGCAGCCTCGATGAGATGCAGAGAACGCCCACCTGTGATGCCAGCCATTCATTCCTCCAATCGCTTGAACGCTTGGACCAAACTCCATAGAACAAATCGAGAGATGCTTCGATACCGTTTACCTCTGCATGGGTCATTCCATCATAACCGTCGAATTCCAACCCGTGGCTGTCCCTTCCTTCGTGCCCCGACGTTCGACACTTTGCGCAATGCCGCGGGTCTTGACGCGAGAGCCCCCTCAGAAGGATTTGACTTGGCGTAATGTGTATTCTCTTTGCCGTCGGCACCGATATATACTTGCGTCTCTGTCGTGAGTGCGTCGGTACGTGCGAGCTTGGGCGACTTTCTCACCGGTCCGTCAGGATTGCTGTCTGAATGAATCGGCCATGAGTTGTTTGTCGCGCTGGTTTCATCGGCTGGAGGCAAATCCGAAAGAGGTCGCTTCCCCCTTGCATTGCTGCCCGAGCCAACTGCAAACGTAGTAATAGTCTGAGCCGTGTCATTCTCTTTTGTGTTATCCTCCTCTGCGATCGGTGTATTCTGCACAAAGGTTCCCGATGCTTCTTTCCGGGCCTCGTCCGGATCCTCAACCTCCTCACCACGCCGCTTTGCTTCTTGAACAGCCCTCAGCAGATGCCGAGGAATCGGGGCGTGTATCCTCGTCATGAGCTTTGCCTGAGTGGAAAACGCCTCGTAGTCCTCCTGGATTAGAGCTCCCGCTGCAGCATTCAGCGCCGAATCAGGATTTGGCTGAATCAGTAGACAAGATATTGTCACCAAGATGTCTTTGAGTGTCAGCTTAGGATCCCAATCTCTTTTCAGCGTCTCTAGGCAGACTGCGCCAGTTGTTTCCTCCACATTTGGATGATAGATCCGCGTTTTGAAAGTTGCTTTGGGTGGGTTCTTGGGGTAGTCGTGCGGCATCTTCAGGTGTAAGCGCCATAGCCCTTGTGAGTATGGCGTTCCTTCTGCGCCGGTGATGAGCACGGCGAGCTGGGTAAGGTCGTCGGGAAGTGAGTACCCATCTTCAGTCGTTGGGAAGATGTAGTTTGGAGGAAGGGAGGCTTGCAAAGCAGCAAAGTCTTTGGCAAGACGGCGGAACGAAGAGCCCTGGGAATTGTCAGAAATGTTTATTCGACCATTGCGCGATTGTCGCGAAACAGTCTAGAGTGCGAGTGCAGGAGCATAAGGAAAGTCTGCGCTGCACACACCTCCAGCCCGATCGCGAGACTTAAGGGTCCAACTTACCATGGTGAAATTGTCCCTGTTCAATGGTCATCTACAAAGGTATGCTTGGACTTTTTGGCATCGTCGTGAGCGTGTTTACACGCCTCAGGACAAAGACCGCGTTGAGGTGGATGCACCTGCCAGTCGGAACAACATTTCTCCGGCGCTGTCTGACTGCCAACCTCAAAGTTAAGCATCGAACAAAATCACACACCACGCACACCACGCACTAAACCACAGAGTTGGAAAAAGTGGTGTCATATGATCAACACTGAAGAGGACGACACGGGATCATCTGCGATCGACGGATTTTGTCGAAAACAAAACTATCGTTGCGAGCATTCCCGCTGGCTTCGAGTCTCACAGCTCAGATTCGACCTCGGAAAACCTGACACCATCCTCGTATTTTGCCCAGGCTGTATACGGACGGTTGCCGATATCTCATATCTCGCGGTTCGGCTCTACCTGCATTCAGATGCGACTCGAATCGACCCGCTTTGAAGCTTGAGCAGAGTGGTGAACAGTGACTCTCGAAACATTGTCTACAAATAGAGGAGGGATGTGGCAGAGCTGGAGTTTTGAATACGAGCAGGCCAATCATATTCAATTGTTGTCAACAGTACGGTCGGCATCTCCGGTCGCAGACCCTGAAGAGCAAAGACTTACGGTGAGACCGACTGCCTTGTGTCCCCGCTTGATGAGCCACTTTGGATCCCGTCTGTCAATGTCAGCTCCATCATCCTGCCCACTGCCCCAGGGATTCCCACTTCGCAACCCGTCCTTTTGTCCTTTCCTCTCATCCTTCCTCAACATCGCCGTCTATTTGGCTATCCAAGGCCACTACATCCGTCGGTCACGGCTTGGGCTGTACCTCTGCTACCTCGGTCCCATCTCTACGGTGCCTAGCTTCGCCTTGCAGTTGTCGGCGTCCGCGACGGCCATCGCCTAACAGGTACCTTTCTAGGCCTCTCCGAGCATGACCAGATCGATCAACCATGCCCATGCGAGCGCCAAACACCCAATTACTTGTTCTCATTGACTGATCTGTCCCCCCTACACAAAGCCCGGTCCAAAGCATTGAATTTCACACGCCTCTGAGCAGTTTGGCAGGCTACCGAGTCTCTGCGGCTTCAACAAAAGAACCAGCAAAGGTCGGCCATGACATCGATAGCACTGCTCAGCCTTTCCATCTGATATATACGTGCAATGTCTTCGCGGTTTGCTTCTTCGTAAGATTTTACCTTGAACATCCTCCTCCATCGCCTATCGAGTTTCAGGCAGGTACCTGCATGCCACGCCCCTCCACAATCGCACGGCTTCCAGTTCAATCGAGACCAGCTGGCCAACTGCAGATCCTTCCAACCACACTTGGTCACATTGGGCACTTGCGGCGAGTCAACCCACAATTATTGATTGAACAAACTCTCGTACTTTTGACACATCTGTCTTCGCCACAACCATCAGATCCGCTCGCAATGTGGCCACCAGCTCAGGCCTACGCCGTTTCTCTCCCCTCACGTCCAGCTGGTCCATCTCATGTGCCTGCGATGAAACCTGCTGCTAACCTGGCTGTGGCTAAAGTGGGTTCTCGCAGTCGTGGAGTCGTGGAGCGGCGTGTACCATCTCCGTCCCATCATGTGTTGCCCCGTAGGAGGCGAGCCAGCAAACCAAAAGTACGAACGGGCTGCAAGACGTGCAAGGTAAGTTTTCCCCGCATACAGTCCTGCACCCATCAAGATAATGTGTTGGATCCGGCTTCGTATGGCGCCACCGTTGGGACCATGCTCCTGCTCGATTGCTGAAATGGTCGACCTACTTTGTGACACACGCCACTGACTGAATCTCCTCCTCAGATACGGCATGTCAAATGCGATGAGACCAAACCCAGCTGTAAGTTCTCCGTCGTATGACAACTGTTCCTGCCTTGCGCCGCAGTGCTCACGTGTCATCTTCAGGCAATCGATGTATCTCCACGGGCCGCAAGTGTGATGGGTACGACGTTTCTACTAAGGAGTCCGCCAGCCCAACATCAAGTTCTCTCTCGCCACCTCGGCGGCTAGAAATGACATTCCGGCACATGTTTCAACCCAGCTCAATCTCGAGATCATTTCAAGGCACCACCCAAGAACGTCGCATCTTCCACCGCTTCCAATACTGCACGGTGCCCGCCTTTGCATGTGGATCCGAGTCTGGTTTCTGGACCAAGCTCGTACTGAAAGTGGGTCACGAGGAACCGGTAGTCAGGAACGCCATCATTGCGCTGGGGACGCTACATGAAGATTACCAAGAGCGGCGTGGCGAATATTCTCCCAAGACAATCAAGGAAGACAGCTACCAGCATGCTTTGAAGCTATATGTTGGCGCACTCCGCGAGCTGCATCTGAAGCTCGGCGACCCATCGCAGACCAACGCCAAGCTTGCCATCATTGCAAGTATATTATTCACTTGCTTTGAGGTTTTGCGCCGGAATAATATGGCCGCAGTGGTCCACTACCAACTAGGAATGAAAGAATTACTACGCCAAATGAACCTTCCACCAGGGGATGAGTCTTCCCTGACACCCTTTTCGTCATCTCAGCAACCCAAAGCCACGTTTCGAGAAATTCCCCAAGACGAGGTGGACGAAATGCTGCGCGTCTTTGCCAGATACGATATCCAAGCTTGCACTTTCTCCAAGGACCGCGCAACCCCTCTGTTAACCCATGTGGACCAGGTGCCACGGGTTCTACCGACCACTCTTACTTTAGGCCAGGTCCGAAATCATCTGGATAACCTTCTGGTCTCTGTCTATCAGCTGGTCAAGTCCGACTTAAGCATGTACCGGTATTGGAAAGCAGACTCCGTGCCCATGGAATGGCGGTTTCGGCAGCGGGAGGCCATTGACATCTTTGACTCTTGGATGGTCGCTTTGGAAGACTTTTTTCAGTCTCAATCGACGACTCTGGTACCTTCCGACATCCGAAGCTTGCTAGGTCTACGACTTCAGATCAAAACAGCAGTCATCATGCTCAAGACGTGCCTAGACTGTGGGCCGGAGACAACTTTTGACGCTTTTGCCGACGAGTTCGAAGACATGGTGTTCAAGGTTGAACAAATGACCGCTGCTCTTAATATGCCAGAAGCCAAGCCTTTGGAAGTCGACCCCATCCCTTTCAGCATGGAGCTGGGGATCATTCATCCGCTGTTCTTCGTCGCTTGTAAAAGTCGAGACTGGGACATCCGACGACGAGCAGTTGCACAGCTAAAAAGAGCCGGCAAGGAGGGTGTCTGGGAAGGGCCCATAATGGCTGTTCTCGCGCAAAGGATCATTGATCTGGAAGAAGAAGGCCTCTCCTATAGCGAAGAGGTGCCGGAAGAGAACCGCTTTCACGAGATCAAGAAAAATGTGGACTACGACTCCCGGCAAATACTGTTCGAGGCAAAAAGGGCATCAGACATGACGTGGAAGACCTTTACGGTCCACCGGGAAGCCATTAGTTTTTGAAAGCGTCCACACCACGACGAGCCTCTTGAAGAGACGAAAATTCGGGCGAAGGCAGTCTTATAACCAAGCTTACAGAGCTTTCCCGGGGAGATTATTCTATCACGAGGCATGAACGAGATCTTAACGGTAGACTCTTGTAGTTGAATTGGCGCTGAACATAGCATCCATTGGCAGGAAAGGCAGGCAATGAATGGGCATTGATGATTACGAGTAACGATCTTGGAGTATATGGATACTGATATTCTGGAGGCATTTGAGCGCTCATTTATTAGTCCGGGTCGAAGATGAATCGTATGTACTCTCTGTGGTAAGAGCCGCAGGACTCGGACATTGCAGAATCCACAGCCTCGGCGCCAGGAAAAGTTGGAACGAGGCTCTTGATGATAGTGGGCCCTTGACCCCTGCCACCCTCGCATCTCCCGTTGGGCGGTGGCAGCAGCCGACGGTTCAAGCCCCGCTCAACGCTCATTTGAACCAATGATCAGCTGCGAATGGCCCATTTGAAGTCTCCCATTGGCCAACACCAATGGGTCTAACTGTCTGGCGTGTCGCGTCAACTTTGAGGTTGTTCGCTGGTGCTGATTTCCCAATCTCGGTCAAACCATCAATCAAGCGTCGAGTCTGAATTTTGACACCTTAGGACATCGCAGCCAACTTTTCCCTGGACTTTGACTCGTTCCCATCGTTTCAACTCGTCCGTTCCATGGCGACCTGACCAGCTCCCAGAGCCGTGTCCCTTATGTCAGTCTAAAGCATCCCCGGAGTTGATTCCCTCGCCTCCACAGTCCGACAGTTGGCAGCAGCCTGCAACGAGCACCGTTCATGACCCTCGAGAGGTTTGACTCTCAAATCGATAATACGATCGGCCAAGACCTCGAAGGCCCTGTCCATTCCGATCAATCATTGCAAGCTCACTCGAGATCGCGCAGTCTGTCGTTGGCGTCTTCCGAGAACGATTGGACAGCACACTTCTCTCTCCCTCCTCTACCAACCCTGCGTCGCGCCGAACGTCAGTCGAACACCATCGGATCCCCCGAGTATCTTCGCCAGCGGGCAGGGAGCGGAGCTTATTACGCTGCTGCTTGGGGATCCCCTTACGCTACCCCAAGTCCTCGACCATCGCCTCGTTCTATCCATTCCGGCAGTCATCCTCGAGAAACGGAACCTGCCTCTCCGTATAGCTCAAGACGTCGGCCGGTGAAGGCGCCACCCGCGACTCGCCTTGCAGAAAGTGCCACAACTCAGCAACAAGATTACATTTTGGACAGGAAGCATCTGGGGACGACAAAACGGCTGCGAAACCCGCTTTCTGAGAGACCGAATTGGCTGAGTGATTCGGAAGAGAGTGGCTCCAACACAAGTACCACCACAACACCCACCCGGGGGGCATACCTTGACATTTGGGGGGTATCTGGCGACCGTACTCCGAGGGTCCCTTTACGAAAGCATCGAGTCAGCGAAAGTCTTGCGACCATAACTCCTGATACTTTCCATGACTCCGAAACTGTCCCAGTAAGGTCTGAAGGTCCGTCGCGACAATTTTCGCCGTCCCGGGAGGACAGTATGGCCGAGCACAAAAGCGAGACTGCTGAGAAGGGGGATATGCCTGCTCCAATCCTTCCCCGTCGTGTTTCCACGATGGAAGAGGAGAATAAAGCACCCGATAGCCCGACCTCAGCAGCACGGCCCCGGCCAAGTTCGATGCAATCATATCAGAGACCGAAAAGGAAAGTGGTCTGGAAAGGAAAAACATGCATCATAGCATTGCCTCTTGCGGACCGTGAATCCGCTGGTCTGCCACCGCTATTGACAGCTCAAGAGATCAAGGAGCGCATACAAGGCTGGGTCTCTGCTGGATATCGCGTGGATGGCTTTGAGTCAGATGGCCTTCCTGCAGGTGCTCCTGTTGAGAGCAGTGGGCAGAGCCGCCCCGTCTTCCCGGATCCGACAGAGATGCAGGCCGAGCGGAAATTACGCCACTATCAAATTCATCTTCCAAACCAAGCTGAATGGGATGCGTGGGTGAACTTTTTGAAAGAAGAGAAATTGCGAGCACTGGGCGTGAGCCCAAGCAACTCCGAAGCACCGCCTACGAAGTCGCCCTTTTCACCCTTGACTCGAGTCTCGTCGGGTTATCCAGGTCTCTCGCACTCACCCCCGATTGCGCCGTCATCGAGCGGGAGTAATCCTCTGAGGGCAAGTGGTCATCCTTTCTCTCCTTCTCTGCTCTCTTCCACCGGAATTAGTCCCCAACCTCCTTTGGGGACATCGTCACAATACAATGCTCTTCCGAGGCCGCCGCACGGGTACAAGCAGTCACTTGCACTCCCCAACGCTCATGGGAGAATTACCTCCCCGTTTGAGGCTTCTCTCTCACAGCCAGGCTCATTTGGTCCTGGAATGCGGCCGAACATCCAACCTCTATCATCGCGTCAGAACAGCTTTTCGCCCAACCATCCACTGCATCTTCCGAATCTTGGGGAAATCTTATCACCTGTGTCTCAACCGCGAGGTGTAGACGTGCGCGGTACGAACAAGAACTTCCTGTCCGATCCAACCCGGCCCAACCTGTCGCAGTCGCAAGATCGTCTGCCTGTCCCACAAAACCCACACGGAAACACCCCAAGCCCTAAACTGCCCCGACGTATTGATAGTTTGGATCAGAATGGGGCCTCTAGACCTCCGATCGAGATTGCACACCCTAAGCCCAAGAGTCATCGACAAAATCTTAGTGAGGCACTTCAAAGGGAGATTGATGAAGCTGAAGCTGCATTGCAGGCAAAAGAGGGGAATGCCGGAGACGAGGGCATGGAGGATTTTGGCAACTTCTCAAGAATGAGTCCTACGGTGGATGAGTCCATGCACGATGACCCTCCTATCCTGAGACGTCCCGAGACCATCACAGATGAAAGGTCTGAAATTGAGACAAATCCGAGCATCGCTGCGACGCCAATGCTCATGGAGGACAAGAATCCTTTTGCGAATTGGCAGGCATTAAGCGACGCCGCCAAAGCCGAGCCCCGTGCTAGTGACGAACGCACTCAGTCTACAAGCAAATTCAACGTGGAAGCTGCGGAGTTTGACCCTCGAGCAGGTTTCTCGAGCACGAACTTTTCCTTTGGAGGGAACAACTTCACACCCTTCGGTCCGCCGCCGCCAGTTTCTGCAGCTTCAATGCCGAAGCCTCCGCCGAAGGGCAAGTCTTCGACATCTCGATTCAACGTCGAAGCGCCTGCTTTCACTCCTTCATATATGGCACAAAAGACGCAGAAAGAAGCGCCGTTCCAGTTCAGCTCAGCAACTTTCAATGTGGAGGCTCCAGTTTTCAACCCTTCCCGGCCGGCCGGCACAGATTTCATGCGTAGTGTTAGCTTTCCTGTTGGAGGAATCTCAGATAGTCCTGACAGCATATTCGGCAACGTTGTTATTGACCCAGGGTCGAGGGTGTCGAGGAGAGCGGGCAAAGCTGTTCCGATCGTCCCAATCCCAGCAAAGGATAGCCGAGGGAGTGAGACGGACAGCTATCCTGAAGAAGACGACGGTCGACCTATGGCACCTACGGACAGACAGAAGCGCGCAAGGCGACGGAATAGCGACGGAGATCGCACTCCAGTCTTTGCTGCATCAGCACCATTCAATCACTCCAGGATCCTGTCGGAGATTGTTGATAATGTCGACTTGAATGGTTCAAAGCCTGATAGTCCGCAAAAACCTACTGACGGTTGGTCCTACATTCCGGCAGATGAGACGAACCTGGAAAACAGCGGCGAAACCCTCTTGGACCGGAAAGAAGACGAGGGCACACCCCAAGATGACTCGGAATTCACCTTCAAGGATCAACAAGACGCTGCCAAATTCAATGAAGCCCGCCCTTTGGAGCTACAGGGCAAGGCTGAGTCGGATGAGGATATCCAGGTCGAGACGGAAAAGAATGTGGAAGAAAGGCAGCCTTCAGACAAGCCGTCACCGCCGGCAGGACAAGATCACGATCGGAAGCCTGAATCCTCCCTGTCAGCACTTGCTGAACCTTTCGATTTCGTGCCTCGTTCCTCGAGTCCGCCCAGGCCTTCGGCGACTGCCACGCCGGGAAAACCCCAAGGACTTGAAGCTTCCAAGTACGCGGCGAGGCCGAGCCCGAGGCTGTCCTCTAGGGACCTTTCGACCAGCCCTTCCTCCCCTCCGGCAGAACTGTATCACTATGCGGAGCGAGAAGAGGTTTCGCAGTCTGACCTTGAGGAAACTGTGCAGGTATTCGAGGAGAGTACTGAAGACGATGCTGCGTCTCGTCAAGAGCATGAGATCTCGCCGCATGATTCGGAGGCTCATGAATCAGGACATGATGCGGAAGAGCATGAGTCTGACATACAGTCTCCGCGACACCGGACCCAGGACGAAACTGTGCCGTCATTTGAAGAGATCGACGCCGTCATGAAACAATTTGAGGTCAACCCGGAATTGGGCATTGAACGCAATGATACCCCACTCCAACAATCAACACCCCTTGTGGACTTGCGTCTTGGTCGAAACTTTAGAAGCGATGCTCCCAGTCCCAGTCCTGCTCAAAATCCAGGCGACAAAGAAGTTGGAAGTGAGAGGGCATCTGCTGCGTCATTCGGACTGGGGATTGGGCTCCATAACCTTAATACCGGCAGGGATGACGTTAGCGACTGGGAAGATGCCTTGCCTACAACAGAAGACGCCAAACTACAGCTTCGGTCCGAATTCTTTGACGGCCATGTCAAGGACTTGGTGGGTGGCCTCCTTGAGGATCGCCTTGGCCCTCTTGAGCAGACCTTACAGGTCATTCAACAGTCTTTGGCCGTTGTAGCCGCAGGAGCGAGACGCAAGAGTAGTCGGAGGAGCATGTCCACTGAGCTCAAAGATTCCGATGCCGATGATGAAGATGACTACGACACTGTCGACGGATTCCCATCCTATCGAGCGAAATCTCCCGCGGCGAGAAGAGGTGGACGACAGCAAGAAAGGATCCGAGCCGCTGTCGCTGAAGCATTGGCTGCATACCAGCCACCCGCCCCACCACAACAGTCGATAGACATGACCGAGATTCACGATATGTTGCAGGAAATGAGACAACTTGCTCAGCAAGCAGGATCGCAAGATAACCAGGCTGAATTAAAAACTATTGTGGAGGATGTCATCTCCCATCATCCTCGGTTGCGGGGCTCGAGGGTGCAACAAGACCATGAGACCACCGAGATGAAATATAGGCCTCAGATTGACGGACTAGAGAGTATGCTCAAGATATCCGAAGAACATGCCGCCGAGGAAGCTCGCCTTCGAAGAAAGGCCGAAGAGGAGATCAACGAGCTGAAACTGCGCCTGCGCATTGCCGAAGAGGAAGCCGCGCAGTATCGCGAGTCCTCAGAAGAGGCGCAACATTCGTTACAAGCTTTTGTCGAAGAGAAGGAAGCATACAAGAATCTGGAGAAGGATGTCGACGCTCTAAGTTTGAAAAACGCCGCTCTGGAAACCACGTTGGAGGAATACCGAGTGTCTAGCGACCAATGGCGGGAGGACATTCGTTCGGAGCGCGAGCAGAACAAAGAGCTCAAAGAGGCGTTGCGTTACTTGCGGCAACAGCTAGAAGATCAGTCGCAATCCCGACAGACCCTGCGGACCAAGTTGGAACGTGTGCAGGCGCATATGACGCAGTTGGTCCATGATTTGCATGCAGAACAAGCGGATTGGCGTGAGAAGGAGCACGGTCTGCTGAACAAGGTCTCGTTGCTCCAGACCGAACTGGAACGCGAGCGGAAACACCGTGAAAAGGCCGAACTCGACCTTGATGACTTGAACAAGGAACATCAGACATATCTGCACTTCAGAACCGCTCTAGACCAATCGCAACTGGAGGTTTCTAGGTTGAATGAGTTGGTGGTGTCGCTCCGGGAGGAGAACAGAGCCCTCGATACGAAAGCGTTCAACCTCGAGCGAGAACTGGCACATGTCGTTAGCAGCAAAGACGCCGAACTCGCAACATCGACAGCCAAGTTACAAGCCGAGCTGGAGAGCACCAAGGCTCAACTACACAGCATCCGAACCGACTCCGAGGCCCAGATTTCAAGATTGCAGAGTCGTCTCGACCACGCCGAGCTGGACATTGAGGATCAGAAGGCAAAGCATGACGCCGCGATGAGTGAAACAATCGAGGCACACAAAGAAGCTCTTCGAGAAGCCAACGAAAGGCGGGAGAATGCATTGGAAGACCAACATGAGGCCCATGAGAAGAAACTCAGTGACCTGCGCGACCGCCACACAAGGGAGCTGCACAATTCATTTGATAACCGAACTCGGCTTGAGCATCATCTCAATGAAAAGTTGACTTTGAGCGCTGACAAGGTGAAACATCTGGAAAGCAAGGTCGCCGACCTCCAAGAACGACTGGAGATCACGAGAGCGGCAGCCAGAGCAGCGGCCGAAGCCGCCACAGCCAAAGGAGTCGATGTTCCCACTCCAGCTCCCTCTGTCATTGCATCACCACCTCAGCGGGCCACCAGCGCTTCAATTTCCTTTGCCCGGGGTTCCGATGTCCCTGAGAAGATTTCGCCGCAAGCACTTCGAGAGTCGATCATGGTCCTGCAAGACCAGCTACAGAACCGGGAACAGAAGATTGAAAAGTTGGAAACCGAGCTGGCGGCAATCGATACAGAGGCGCCCAACAAGCTCAAGGAACGCGAGACGGAAATCAGTTGGCTTCGCGAACTACTTAATGTGCGGATCGATGATCTCGAAGACATCATCAACATTACCTCGCAGCCCGAGTTTGACCGAGACAGCGTCAAGGACGCTGCCATCCGACTCAAGGCCAATCTGCAAATGGAGCAACAACTCAAAGAGCGTACGGCGTCAGCTTCGGCGTCAGGTCTCACAACTGCCCTCCCGTCATTGTCCGCTTTATCTACATATGCTCAGTCTCCTCGTGCGCTTCCCATGGCTGCAGCCGCGGCTTGGGGCAATTGGCGGCGAGCTAGAGATACATCGTTCGGAGCGTTGTCTGACCTGGCCTCCAACATTAGCAGCCAGACGCAGACACCGTCAAAGTCGACGATTGGAAGTCCAGCCAGTTTTCTATCCGGTATCATCACACCTCCAAGCACAAGTCAAAGGACCGCAGGGGCCACCAGTCGGTCGAGTTCCGGCGAGTTGCCTATTCCCCCGCCCAGCATGAGACCGTTGGCGGCGGCAGCAGCGCAAGCTCGGAAAGGGAGTTCGTCTGAAGCACCTCGACCATTGAGGGCGTGGAACTCCCAGCCTCGATCTCTGTCGAGTCGACACCAAGAGATTAGGCGGGAAAGCACCGAGACGGACAAGACGACGCGGCGCGAAAGTCTAGAATCTCAGTCTCAGTCTCAATCTGCAGACGGGCCCGCATCACCACGTACTCCAACACCGGCTGATCGTCCGAACGCCAACCCGAGTCTGAGTTCAGATCGGAATCTCGATCTAATGGAAGACGTTGACGACGACGCCTCGCTACTGGACAGCGCCGCCACAGAACCAGAGCATGAACAGGCTCTTGACCTGGAGAAGGTGGACCCAGAACCTCAGTCTACCGCTTCATAAATCCACTCCGATCGAAAAGGAGATGGACATTTTGTCCTATCATCCTAAGAGGATACATTGGATAGTAAGCTGCTCCACTCGAGACAGGGAGAGGAAGAAGAAGTCACGAGCGAAGAGATGAGATGGAGATGGAGATGAAGAGGATGATGAAGGATACTGAATACCGAATGTTTTTTCTTGTTACCACTTGGGAAAGCATCGGGCCAGGAAAGGTTGTCTGTGTCTGTCTGTCTGCGCTGTCTCTGCTGTCTTTCGTGTCTTATCAAAATGAATACCCCCTCCAGCTTGGGTGCTCGGTCGGTCAATTGGTCAATGGGTCAATCAGTCAGTCAGTTGCCAGTTGCCAGTTGATCGTTGCTTTTGTTTTCATTTTATCTGTTTTTTTGATTCATCTTTCATCGTCTGTGATTGAGCTGTGAACAATCTGCATATTGGGCGTGGACCTGGAACTCGAGCATTGCGACATCATTAGCCAGGACAGGCTGGCTTCACTCTTTAGAGCTTACTAATAGTATAGTTCTCGTTGGTTTTATATATCCCTCCCCCGTCCGTTCAGGGCATGCGTGGCGTCAGCAAGCGATGAGATGAGATACGTATCTATCCTTTTTTTGTCCCTTGTGTGGATGGTTCTTAAGCGATGAGATTCCCCGGTTCTATCTATATCTATATCTATATCTGTCTCTGTCTCTGTATTTAGTCGTGAGTCCTGTCTACCATTGGTGACGAGATTGAAGAAGACAGTGTGGTGTTTGACTCTCGTATATGCATTCATTCATTCACTCATTCATTCATTCATTTGGTTCGGTGCTGTCAAGTCTCGCAGCAGGTGGGCATAGGTCCGCAATCAGACTGGAGGGTAAGCTGTGCCGTATGTATTTACAGTACATTTACCAGATACATGACTACCTAGTACTTTGACACGCACTGCGTCACTGTCAAACTCCATGGAATTGAGCAGGAGAGTCGCTTTTGGAGCTGGAAGTCGTGGAAACTCTTGTCTTCCATCCATCCAGCTGGCCCTCCAATGACCGTATCTGTCTCTCCTTTGTGGGAATATCGTACTGAGGTATATATATAACATATATATATATATATATATAATCTCCAAACCGTCGACGCCCTCGTCGCTCTCTTTTGCTCCCTTCCTCTCTTTCGCCCTCCCCTTCCACTCCTTTTGCTTCCCTAGTTCTGTAGAATAATACTTCTCTTCCTCTTTTCCTTTCACTGTCCTCTTGACATATTCGTAGTGACTTGCTCCGAAAGGAACTCGCGTCTCGATCTAAATTTCGTGGACATGTTCGTTTAATGTGGGTCGCCTCCTTCTCTTATTGGCCAGGCGGCAAATATCACCGGTCCACCGCTCATGAAGCTTGTGTACTCTACTTTGCTTTCGCTTCGGGGAGAGGTACCGTTGTCGAATGACGTTGCACACTGCTACTTCGGGTTCAAAATCCAGATATAGTGACTGGCTGTCGTGTCCAGGTCGTTTGACATATCATTGTGAACTTATCGACTTGAGAAAGAGTGGGGTGGCTTGACGGTACTAAAAGCGTGGTATTACTTTTCACTCATCTTCGGCTTTTGCGATGCACTCTAAGCATCTATAATGGCTGCAAGCCCCGCAAACTGAGCCTTCTCCCTTCTCATACGCAGCCCTGTCCTCCTCACATACGCAGCAATATAGATGCCCTAAATTTTTCCTCCTTTGTCGGGTTTCTTTCCTAACCCAGTTGTCCTTCTTTCTCCTTTCCTCGTCTTTCCGATCTACTCGGGCTTGATACTCCTTTTCTAGATTGTCTTCGCTTGGTCGTTTGCTGAGGGTTATGGACGGTGGGTGTAAAGCGGATCGAGATCTGATGCTGTCTAAGCAAAATCTCAGCGCTATCGTCGCCAAGGACTTGAATATCAGTTTGAACATACGCGCCATCTTACTCACTAGATTTCGTGCCTCTATAGTGTTCAAGGGGCAGACAATGTTCAGAGGAAAGGAGAGAATGGAGAGTACTGGTGCTGTCTGGCGGTCCTCGCGTTCTCGGCGCTCAAGCACAAGTTTATCTCAGCCAGCCTAGATAAATCCACCGTGTGCAGTGAGAACAATGCCTTCAATATGAGACTCTCCATGGGCAAGTGGGAAGAGATGTATTCGCGAGACTGAGAGAACTCTACGCTAAGCCCTTCAACCCACCCATGCATTCAGGGAACCTGATTTGATGTGCGGCAAACACGATATAACTTGCCGCAGAGCTTAGGGTTTATTCGGATGGCATACGAGTGAGTCTCCACCACATTGGTCAACCATTCCCAGTCTTTACGTGCCGAAGTCGTGGTACTTCGTCTGGGAAATTCCCAATTCCTGTCAGAGCTGTCAGGTGGAAACAGAATCATCTGAACCTCAGTACCTTTCAGGCCTCTCTCTGCAAAACAACCGGAATTCGAGATATCTCCAAAAGAGGCAACTCACATCAGAATGTCATCAGGCGACTCAGAAACGGTTGCATTCTCGTATCGTGGCACTGCAGAAACGATCTTTGACCTGAAAATACTCTCTGATTTTTGCCTTACTAATGCTCCCCGGCCGAGACGCGTGATTCAGGAAGAATACAATCGGCAATTCTCGAACGGAGTCAATTTCACATTCATACAGTGCGGGGAGGTTGTTATCGCACCGCCAATGGATTGGTTGCGAGAGGGTGAAGACGATGCTGGTGCCTTTGACATCTTCCGGCCTCAGGAAGGTGACAACCCTTATGTTCAACTCAAAGTCGGCCGGATAAGCAGAGCCAAGAAAGTCTTTGAGCTCCACGTGTTCTACAGGCATCTGAAAGTCACCCCTGACTATATTGGACTACTGAATATCATGATCAAACTGGATGTGGTGAGCGGCGTCTGAGCACTCTCATGTCAACACTAACTTTCCTTAGCCGTCGATTGTCAGAGAATTGCTCCTTCTCCGATGTAAGGCACATGCTGTGTTGAGTCAAGTATACGAAAATCATCTTGCACGAGATTCCGTAACTTCCTTACACCAGTACCTCCAGCTTAACTCGGGTTCAAAGTCTCTCTTAGGACAGCGAAGTTTCAAGGACGAGACCGCGCTCCTTGCCAAAGTTGAAGGTATATACAGAATGACTGGCAGCATTCATTTTCTCAAAGATTTTGTCTCAGCATGCACCCCTTGCTCGAAGCCAGCCGGCCGTGAGCTTGCCTATACAATAAGGGATGACAATATTATCGACATGGATAATTTGTATTGTGAATGGGCTGAGTGAGTTGCACATAGCGCGAAGTTCCCAAGAACATATGGGAAAGAGAAGTGCTGGAGGGGGCAAAGACAAGGGAGTAAGGGGCTTGGGCACAGTTGGGGAACAGAGAGTTTTACGGCGGACGTTCAATTCCGTCAAATGCGAACGATCCACCCTGACAATCTTGCTATTGCGTTGGACCGACCCGTCGACCATATCAAGTCTGATATTGTCTTGATATACAATCCGACTATTTGCATTCGTTATTCTCTATCCTATGCAAGATTGCCAGACCCTGAAGCCTGTCCGTCACAAACAATCATAGGCAGCGATTAGCCTGACAGCAGTTCTCAGGGTATAACAATCCATCAGGGATTTGCAGGGTTGCATCTAGCAGACAGATATAGATGTCCACGAGTTGCAAGGCTACAGCGAGACAGATCCTTCAATTCGAGAAATTCGATCACGAGCTGTGGTGCTGCTGAACGAGCGACAGCGGAAAGTCCGACAACTATGGAACGCCCATTCCGTGCCCTCTAAATACATTTTTTACTTCTATAGTATCCTAAGTAGTCTAGTCATTGTCACTCTCGGGTGCGTAGGATTGTAAGAAAGATTTCCCAGTGACTGAAGCTCCCAGACCTCGCAAGGGTAATCTGGATCGACAGCGACTTTGAAAACTTTGCCATGGTCGTCACATTCCTGGACAATGCACATTCTCGAGTTCGACACTTCTGTAAGACGTTGAAGATCAATTGTTCTCGCTGGCACGCAGATGAGTCTCAAGGGGTAGATGTGGATGCCTGGGAAGTAAGCCACAATAGTTTCTCCATGTTGGAGCAAGTCATCTTACCATGACCGCCTGATCTGGAAACCAGTTAAGCTTAGAGTACGGCTGAAGCCGCTTCTAAGGTAGCTGGCAAAGCGTTGCAGAGAGAGGCGAAGCTGGGGGAGCCGGTTAGCAGCAACCACGAATATCATTCTAACTGGGCGCTCATCGGCAAGCATATGTCTAGCGCGCAAGAATCGAAACAGTCATCAGGTCCAGCACAAGCCAGCACATGTCGCCGGTGCGAAAGCTTCATAATCAAACGGTCCAGATAGTGCCGCACGTCGAATCGGGCGACAGATCAGTGATATTTTGCCGCCTGGCTAATAACAGCAAGGATGTGACCAACATTAAACGAACCCGTCACGAAACTCCAGAGACACACATAAATCTCTTTCGAATTAAGTGATTATGAATATATTAAGAGGATAAAATAGCTTGCTCCAACTGGTCATGGAGCTGTTCTTATATCCTAGCAGGACACGCTAGTGTACATCATCGCTGCCTGCGTTGGAGCCGTCATCATCGGATCTCTACTTTTCTTGTACCATGGTCTCTATCTCTCTGATGTGATTTTCCTCACACATGTTGCAAAAAGGAAAACAGGCCTGTCAAGGAATCTCACACCGGATCACCTCGGCTTCTCATAGCCGATAAGATAAATCAAGCCAATATTCTTTATGTCAAGCATCAGCTCAACATTCTGTACCATCTGTCGAAGAGAGGAAATGCTCCACAGAGGCAAGGTCATTGAAGGACTTCTTCAACACAAGATGACTTAGAGAGCCATTGATGCTGTTGTCATCCGTTTCTTTGTACTCATAGCTTGGTTTTACTATAATCAAGTTTAGATTTCATGAGTAATAGCATTCAGGTTTCACTTACTTGTCTCCTCCAGTACAAATTGCAAGGTCTGCGGGGCCTGGCCTGCAATACGTAGACACGTCACCAGCATGTTGGAGAAATGTATGTTCCTGTTTATCAGATTCTCGGGAGACTCAGGGTGTCTCCAAACATAACGCTCATCAAAATTAGCAGAGTCCAGCGAAGGCTGCATCATAGCTTACTTCTTGAGGGTGATACTTCCAATACAGTAGCCTCCAACTATCTTTCTCGAGCACATGCAGAAGCACAATCGCGGTCAAACAGACAGTATTCCATGAGTAAGTCGATCGTTTCAAAAATGCCTCCTGAAGATCCTTTAATACTCTCTTTTCGGTTTCGAAAATAAAAGCCTCAAGGTTGCTGTCCAATTGATTTTGGATCACACGAGGAGCCGGAATTCTGCGATGAAAAGGCGAATTGTCTTTGTCGATGGGGTCCATATCTAACGATTCTTCTCCAGTCAGCTCCCAGCCTTTCATTAGCAAACGGTTTGCCGTCCACAGTTGTAATGCTCGAGCTAGAAGGTCAGTCTGCTGAGTATTAGCTAGGTATTCTCCAACCAAGCGCATGCTGACCTCAGAATCCAAGTTCACTTCCAGTTTGGTAAGGATTTGCCCAAGATAGCTGCGGCTTTCTGTATGTGAGAGGTAGTATGATAGATGTTGACCGATATAATCCTTCAGATTTATCTTGCGCGTTTTCAGCCCAAATGTCGTTGTCTCTGCATAATCCCAGCCGTCTTTCTCCTTCCAATAGATGAGTATCTCATCTGGAGAAGATCCACAAAATTCATATGCATCAATCGTGATTGTGGGGCCGTCTTCTTCATGTCGAAGTGTAGCAAGTCTTGCAGACGGTTTCCATTGGAGATTTAACCATTCAAGCCTTACGCTGTAAGCCGTGTCCTTCCCTGGACGAATTTCAGTATTAAATCACCATCATAGAAAAGAGCTCACATTTGTGGAATACAGGGCAATCCGCAAGTCTCGTTCGGACGCAGATTTCCTGGGGTATTCTTGCGGCCATGCAAGTTTTGCATTGACCACCAACATTGTCACACTACCGCGGCATAAGTAGCTATAAACATCGAAAGAGGAAGCAAGTAGTACCGATCGTTTGGAAATCCAACATTTGATGCACGGCTTGGTTAATTTTCGTCTCTTGCGAACAATCGCGCCCTCTGCAGCGCCTTGGTCGGAATCACGTTTCCCCTGTAGAGTGGTTGCAGAAGGAGGTGTCGCATGGTTTATTTGGGCTGGTTCACAATGCTGGTACAGTGTTTGCTGATTTCCATGAGGTGGGCCTCCACTCCAGGACGTTGTCTGTGGTAGAGGGGTTTCAGTAAGCATCCGGTGCGGCAGGATTGAGGTGTCCTCAGATAAGAAATCCAGATTACTCCAAAAAGATTGAAGGTCCGGCATGTAGTCCATGTCCCAGTTGAATTCACCAGCAAGCATATTGTCATCGAATCGTTCAACGTTCGAACCCTCGGAGATAAAGTTATCATCCGAGATTGGCTGCGGGTTGGAACCGTTGTCAATGGTTGAACGTCCAGCGTCTGCACCAGGAATCTCTGTATCGAGGAGCCAGTTATCCATGGGACACCCATCTAAATCTAGTGGCTGGCTCTGTGGGAGGACTTGGGGGGCTGATACTGTCATGTCTCTCGTAAAGTTCAACCGCAGATAGGACGCCCCAAAGCGCATGGAGAGCTGGGTCACTAATGCCATATCGTTGTTGCCATTTCCGAAAAACCGCGTTCGTCCTAGGAGACACTATACTTTTGAGCATGGTGGAGCCGATGTCGAGATGTTGACTCTTTGTGTGACTTTACCAAGAAAGAATCCGGGCAACATCCAAGTTGGATGGGGTATGGGGGGATCCCGCAATATATAGATGTGGCGGGCCGCGCCGAACCGGAGGAATTTCCCTCCGCCGCGCCAAGAAAGACTGTGCAGGCACGTTTACCAATTGTCTTGCTTGACATGACATTCTTCTCTGACGACCCTATCTGAATCCATGAGTCTTATCAGTGATGGAGCCAACCTCACCGTTTGCGTTCCTTCGAGTCCTCGAGGCTTTGAAGAATATCCAGCGTAAGGGTTGGACAAAGCGGGGGAATTCAGTCCCCAGAAAGCGTGAGTGACCACATGTATCGTATGGCTGTGATGGTCTGGATGATTCCCAAGGTATGTTCACATGGGGATAGTTCACACAACGCTTTACTGCCAACTGCTAGATTGATGATGAACTTCGAACGAGAGCGATCAAGATGGCGCTGGCCCATGATATGGGCGAAGCGATTATTGGTGATATTACTCCGTCAGATGGCGTTCCTAAAGGTAATGTCTATTACAAATTTATCAGTCTTGAATCCCTTTTCTGATATTTTTATAGATGAGAAGCTGCTCAAAGAACGCCTTGCCCTTGCCTACCTTGCATGCCTCATCAGACCAGCGAATCCATCTTTTGCAGATGAAATACAGGAACTCTGGTCAGAGTTTGAAGCTGGTGCTAGCAAAACAGCGCAGCTGGTCCGCAGTGTTGATGCTCTAGAGTGTATGCATCAGGCTGTAGTGTATGAGGAGCGCTCACAACTGGTGAAGGACCTTGGCGAATTCATGGACCTGGAGACAAAAGTCAGTGCGCCAGAGCTTAGAGACTGGACCAAGTGTTTGAAGAAAGAAAGGGACACAATATGGTCTTCCAAAGTGACACCAGATCTAAGCTTCCTGTTTATCTTGGGTATATTACTACTACTCTTTCCAGGTTTTCCTCCTTCGAAACTGACAGTCCTGTAGGAGGCCCTGGCGTAGGGAAGGGAACGCAGTGTGCTCGAATTGCTCAGGACACTTCTTCTGTGCACATTTCAGTGGGCGATCTTCTTCGGGAAGAAACAGCGTCAACCTCGTCCGGCTTCGCAGACTTTATCAAGGACAGCATCAGAAACTCAGTCATTATTCCAGCAGATTTCTCAGTACGCCTGATACAAAAGCGGATTGAGGAAGCCAAGGTAGAAACGAAATCCATTGTTATTTTGGATGGATTCCCGAGGAGCTTGGACCAGGCCCATGCTTTTGAGGAAAAGGTTGTTAGTTTCGATACGAGATGAAACTCCTACTTACTGTCAATTATAGGTCCGAGGAAGGTTCTTTACCATACTTCTGAAATGCTCAGAAGAGGTTCAGCTATGTCGCTTGGCCGAACGCTCGAAGTCATCTGGTCGGGTTGACGACAATGACCACTCTATTCAAAGACGTCTACAAACATTCTCTCAAGGGAACTTGGAAATTGAAAACTATCTCCGAAGCAAGGGTCCATTTTGGACGGTATGTAGGTTTCAGATGAGGTAGTCGCCAGGCTAACTAGTACAAGATCGATGCTGATGGTTCTGTCGACAACGTGTACGCTTCCATCAAGGTTGTTGTGGAGGAGATCACGAACGATGCAAATCAGTGAAATGAGAACCACTGTTGCGTCCAATCAATACGGTGCCGCGTCTTCTCTTTATGGCCGGACAATCCGATCTGTTGACGACATAGACGCTTCTGTCAATGCCATTGCAGGAGGGAATGATTCTCAATGCGATTACTTAACAATGTCGTACCGGACTCGGACAGCTATCCTCTCAAAATGATGCTAAATAGATACGTTAGTGCTGTTGCGTTGCTTTACCTTGCATCATCTAGGCCGCAGCAGCGTGCGGCGATAGTGTAGTGGGCATCTATTGGATCTGCGGCAAAATGTCACAAACTTGCCGCAAAAGATTCAACAGGGATGCCGGCCTCAATGGGCCTTGCTGGGGATTCAAAACTGTAATCACAGCGCAAGAATTGAAGTCATCTTCACTTCTACCACTGTCAGCATCGCACCTCATTCTCCGATAGAATTCTACCCTCAGCTACACATTGCAACCATTTTCAGACAAGCCCGGCTCCGCCATGTCTAACGCCAACGCTCGCAAGGAAGTCAACAACGCCATCATCAACTCTGGCAGCAACGCCATCGGACAGCTTGTCGACACTGCTAACTCGTCAAAGCTCAAGCGAGAGCAGAACAAGCTTGAGCGTGAGGCGCGGGAGAAAGCCCAAAGGGAGAAGGCCGAGAGGGAGAAGCCGGGCGGCAAGTAACCGACCCGTGGCCTTACCGCCGAGCACCCCGCACCACCCTTGTGCCGATATTCTTCCTTCCACAGCACGCACATTTGCTATCCGCATTGTTTCAGCAGGAACCTTATTGGATCGCAGAAGCCGGCTCGAAGAGGCTAACTACGGATTCACCCGGCTCGGGAAGCTTGATCAGTTTGACTGAGCTTGAGGATTTGGACAGTTACCTATCTTCGTAGGCCGAGGCCTAGACATTCTCTGGATAACTACCAGGTTATACAACCTCACTACCAGGTAGATATCCAAAATCATGCGCCCCAGCGCCAGTATTGTTGATCGACGCCGCCTAGTCCATTGTTGGTTTGGTCGCTATATACACGTAATTGGCCGTAAACGCGTTTTGACTGAGAGAATTCCCGTACCACGCATTTGGCCTAAGACTTCTGATTAGTAAGGCATCCCCGCGAACTTTCGTCAGACCCCCTTTTCACACCTAGCTCTGTCGAGCTACAACTCGCCAATCCTTGAAACCACCGCTCACCTCCTTCGACAATATGGACATCAACAAGCCCATCGAAGTCATTCACGACATCCAGAAGCGGCTCTGGATCGAGCGAGTCAACCAAGCTCGCGTTGCAGGCCACCTAACGAGCTGGATATCGTCCTTGCATCCCCAAAAGCTGGAGTGTAGGCTGGATTGTAACTTCCTCAATGGATCGTACAACTTGTGCCAGAAGTTGCGCTTTTGCGACGGCACCATCTGGCTACTTCGGATGCCCATCGTTGGCAGCGTCTGCGACGAGTACGCCGACGAGAAGATTGCAATGGAGGTGGAGGTACTGAACCTCCTCCGCGATCACAACGTCCCCGTGCCGGGCATCATTGCCTGGGGGCTGACAGCTGCTAACCCGCTCGGCCTGGGACCCTATATTGTGATGGATTTCATCCAAGGGGTCAGCGTCAACACCCTGCTGCGGCAGCAGCACAACACCAGATTGCTCCGAGATGACATTTGCGATGATGATGTGAAGTTCCTCTACCGACAGTTCGCCCGGATCCTCCTCCAACTCTTCCAGATCGACTTTCCCACGCTCGGCAGCCTCCCGACCCCTGTGACCGGATTCAACGCTCCTGTCCGACCCTTAACTTTCAAGGCGCACGACATCCTGCAAACCGGAGGAGTCGACACTTTTGGTATGGCCGTCTGAATTGCTACTTGTCGTTTTCTTTCTCCCTGTCTTTCTATCCGCCATACTAGCGGCGATACCCTCGCTGACCTGAGAAAGAAACAGACAACTAATTCTATGATTACCTTTCTTAGGCGACCGTACCATAGCCTTCTCTGATACTGCCGATTATTTCCGCTATCTGGCCAGCCAAGACTGGGAGCAATTCCATCGCCAGCCCAACTCAGCTGGCGGTCCCGCTGTCACCCAGGCCAAATATGCTGCCCTTCGCGCTCTCCAGTCCGTCGCCCCCCAGCTTGTCGAACCGAGCTACGCTTCTGGTCCCTATAAGCTCGTTTGTGACGATCTCGGCCTCGCCAACCTGATTGTTCGGAGCGCAGACGACCTCACTGTGGTCGGGGTGGTGGACCTCGAGTGGTCGTACGCCGGCCCCGCGCAGCTATTCGGCTCCGCCCCCTGGTGGCTGTTGCAAGACCGGCTAAACAACTACGATACATTCCTCGACAAAGAAGAGGCTCCTAGAGTTTTAGCGAGGTATCTGCGGAGCCTGGACGTATTTAAGACCGTGCTCGATGAAGAGGAGGCGCGCACGCCAGGCCAGCAACCTATGGAGCTATCTCGCCTCGTGAGGCACTCCGAGGAGTCGGGGAGCATGTGGCTGCACATGTTGCTGTCGTGCGGGTTTAATCACCCAGATAGCCTACCCTTCACGCAACTTCAGGCGCGCCTTGGCCAGGAGCGGTGGAAGGAGCTGGAGGATGGCCACCACGGAAAGGAGGCAAGGGAGTTCACGGAGCGGAAGCTAGCAGAATTAGACAAATATGACGAGATAGTCGAGAGAATGGAGTGCCTACAGGATGATTTAGAGAGTGGGAAGATGACGATAGAGGCATTCGTGCATTCGTTGCAGTACTTGGAGAATCAAACGGGTGTGGAAAAGCCCGATTGACTACTTTACAATCACGATATCCGCCTCTGCGCCAAAGGATTTCGCACAAAGCATTCACAATGAATTGTGTCCAGAGTTCCTCTCCGCTGTGTACATTGATACTCTATCCTTGATATAACTGACTCTCCATTAGGAGCAAACTTGATCCCGCACGCCATGATGACGGTAGCTTGTGAGCCAGCCAGTAACAGCGTCAAAATGATTCTGCCCCGATCCGACTGTTCAATCTCTAGAAGGTACTCTAGAGAAAGGTGAATACCGAGTCTCATCTCTTCTTTGGCTTCTTGATCGTCGCTTGGTTTGATGTCTGTGTAACAGAAATTTCTGGCGTCACTTCCTAGGGTTCGTCGTCAACTATAACGCCTGGCTCCGAAAGGTCATGGCTCTCCAGACCTTGTGAAAGTCCTGATGCTGATGATGGAGGGAATTGCAGATCCGATTCCTCGGAGACTTCAAAATGTATACCGGTTGGGATTGCGTCGATTGCCGAGCAGAGCTTCTTGAAGTGAGCAGGCATCCAGGTATCGTAGACACTCTTGGTAAACTTGTACGCGGTCCATTTGTCTCTTCCGTCCCTTGCAGTAAAGCTGAATGCGTGAATAGGATGACGATAGAACGAGGTCTTTGTGCCTTCAATTACAGGATAATGGCCATAAATCCGAACGGACCGGTGATCGTGTGAGATGGAAAACGCGAGGATCTGGCGGTGAAGCTCTCTCTCGCGTTTGACGAGTCGGAATAATTCTACAACTCCTCGAACCGCGAGCGTCATGCTGTGGGCATTCTGTCGGTCTGCCACGTCGAGCCCGGACTTCACCTCGCTCGAGAAGAAGGGAAAGTACATATACCAGGTGCCCATAAAGAAGGAGTTGTCGAAGAGGTCGCCTACGAAGGGCTGAAGTTTCTGAAGTTGATCGTCTGTGAATGCCGAGCGTTTGAACCCCACAGAATAGTCTGGTTGAGGTCGTGTCTTGGTGACTGGGATCGAATTGTTCCACCCCTCGTTGACGCTCTCGATGAGACACCTCAGATGCTTCGCCCCTTGAACCGCCAACGACTGCACGGAAGGGACTATGAGTCTTGCGATATCCTGAATGACCTTTGCTTCGTTTCTGTTCTGTACCATTTCGCAGGTATCCTCGAAGAAATCATCCTGAAACAAGGAACGTTCGGGAACTACTTGCTCGGCTCCAAGTAAGGACTTGCATTCTTCCTTGCTTGTTGTTGTAGGACCCTCTTCGCTCCGGCCAACATACCTACCCATAAAGCTGCCTTTTGCCTCGAGAAGCGAGTTGTAGCGTGGGTCTTGATAAGGAGCACTCTTCTCCTCTCTAGGCTTCTGGTCACTCGGTGTATTTGAGCTGAGTACGCCAGACTCGCTCTCGGATCGCTTCCGGCGAAGGGAGGCGGTGGATTTCTTTCTTGCCAATAAATGATTCATCATCTCACCACTTTCGTTGAAGTATCCTCGGGGCCAGTGGTATGTCTGCGTCCAATATGTAATCGAATCGACGTCCTGGACAGAGGGTCTAGGACAAGATGTTTGTAAACGTTGTTGAGAGGGCGCGCTTGGTTGTTCAGGTTCTCGTTTCCGCTTACGAGGGTTCGATGGTAGAGGGCAAGGAGGTGTGTGTGCGCGCTTTACTGAGTCAGTCTTCCGTCGCAGAATACCGTAGGCGGCTCACATGAAGATGTTTATCTTCGCTGACTGGAGATGGCAGAGGCTGAGTGTCATGAATCTCAATCAAGCGGTCCAACCGGGTGCTCCGTCGAGAGGACTTTGCTCTTGTCTCTTCTTGATGCATTGAGGGCGTTTCCCTTTGCCGGTCAGTCGAGTGCGGAAGAAGGAAGCGGATTCTGACCTTGAGGTGGCAGCTTCGGTGACTTCCTTGTGGCATTCCGGGCGGTTACACTGTCTCGACGTGCTCGAGATGAGGGAAAGGAATGCGCAGCTTCATGTAGTTGCAGGCGAAGTGCCGTCGCGGTTGTCCTGAAGCGCCCAGGCTAGGTGACATGTGACATGACATGAAAAATAGACGGTTGGGTCACAGCCTTCTTCAAACTTATGTGGTGAGCCAGATGTCAAGACATGAAACACCGAAGATCAAGGAACACGGGGCCCCAATAAGCCCGGACTGGCACGTAGGAGCGGGCATCGATCTCTGTGGCTCCCCCGGGCTCGGCCGCGGCTCCCGCAACTTTAACGCTCCCGTGCTCGGCAAGGCGTCCTTCGATGCTCCATCACCTGCTCGATTAAAGCGGCCTCGCTCCCTTTCCTGAAAGAAAATAAATGGTAAGAGACAAAGCACTGTTCGGGGCATATATAATATAATAAATATATATATTGTCATGAGTTAGTAAGTGGAGTTCAGGTACACCTAGGTACATTCCCACAGCCATCCAACTACAGTGCACTGCACTATATCCAGGCGGCGCCGGGCAAGGTATCTATTTGACCCATCAAGTTATATCACAAAATACGTTTCGCCAAGGACATATCTGATATACTGTGAAGTGTAGTCATAGGCATGCATACATGGTAGATCTGAGGTCCGGTATTTTCTTTTGTTGGCCTTTCTCATTCTCATCCAACGGCCTCAATCTTTAAAGCCCTGACCGACCTCGCCTGGAGACCCGTGCGACCTTTTGTTTCCGTTTCTTTTCACTGCGAGCAGCGAGGCGCATTGAGCGCTGGCCTTTGGGACCGACATGGGCCAGGGGATCGGCGAGTTCGGCCTCCCATTCGCGCAGATTAGCTGCCTCGAAGGGATCAAGATCATCGTATCGAGTCACTTCGGCTCCGAGTTCAGCTTCGCTTTGGACTGCTTTCGAACCACGCCTGGAGGCGGCGGCGGCGGCTCCCTTGGTCGCGTTTGATTTCTCGGTCTGCGAAGGTGTCTGTCTCGCATCGGTTGGGTCATCTGTGCGTGCTGGTGCTGCACCCGCACCACTCTTCCTCGCTTTCGATGGTGGGAGAGGATTGATCATGTTCTCGTCGAACTCGTCAAATTCGAATGATTCTACAGCAGAAGGCGCCGAGGCTGGGGCAGTCTCTGACTTGGCTTTGGCGGATTTGGATTTTGACTTCCTTGCCGACATTCTCGGGGCATCATCGAGGTCAAGATCAGTATCATGCATTTCCAGGTCTTGCTCAAACTCTGCCGCTTCCTGCAATTCGGCCAGTTTCTCTTGTTCCATTTTCTCCATGAGCTCTTCGGCTTGATTGTGTAGTCTTTCTTTACGGCTTCGTGCGCGCTTGGCCTCCTTGGTTTCTGGACCGCCCAGTCTCAATGTCCGTGGAATGCGAGTCTTCGCGCCCAAAGCCCACAGATCACCCCACTGAGACTTCCGGGCGTCATGGTAGGCTTGTTTGCCAAACGACTTAGGCACGGTCCATCGCTCAATCTTGCCTGCAGGGGTACAGACGTCCATGATGACATGGCCGCGACGCTTCATGGGCGTGAAGACCAACCGAGGCAAATTCCATGGTGCAGGAAGGCTCTCACGGGCCTTGCCGTCGGGGAAGGCGGATGCAGAGTCTTGCAGGGTGGTGGTCGGGTCGACTTCATCGAAGCCGGACTGACAAAGACCCATCCAGGTCTTGTAGTCCTCGCTGAGAGCCTGTGGGTCAGGGTGCAAAGGAGCCGATAGACCGTCTTCAAGACCTTTCCAGGACTCGAGCTGCCGTTGGCGGAGATCGTCTCCTTTCATGACCGACAGATATGAAAAATCCACATCATCGTGGTTTCGATCTTTGGCTCCCAGAACTCGCTGAAGATAGCTCGGTCGGGTATACCGTTGCTGGAAACTGCAAAAGTCCTTCCGACCTTGCGACTGACCGGGCATGATGTACATGGGGCACTTCTCGTGATTCGTGCACGGTGCCACGATCATGCCAGTCTCACGGGTATAGACTTCGTCACTCTCATGACCTGCGCTGTATCCAGTCGTGCGACCCTTGGGTACGGCAATGTATCTTTCCAGAAGGAGTTCTCGGGCGCCAGCGATAGCCTCGAATCCGCGAGGAACGCCCTTTTCTATCAGAATCAAAATGCCCCCCTTGTCACTAAGCATAGACCATAGATTCTGGACATGCTGTTTTCGCATCCAGTCCTCCTGTAGTCCGAAAAGAGAATGTGAAGCAATGATCACATCGAATTGTTTCCGTTGCTGGGCCGGACGGTCGTCATCAAGTGTGGGAACGTCGCGAGTGTGTACATAATCTGGAAGGCGTGGGACGAAAGTCGTATTGTCCAACAGTGCAGCCGCTCGGTGTCTCAGCGTGTCCGAACCTGTGAGAACAACAGATTTGGATGCCGGAGGAGGCGGCGGGTCACGGTCGGAAGAGTGCATAGAATCCCAATGGGCCTTGACAATTTCTCGCCATGCAAGAATGCCTGCACCTCCTGCTCCAGCGTCGAGAATGCGAGGCCCGCCCTCTTTGGCAAATAGGTTGTTCAGCCACGTCGATCCCAAACGCTTCCGGGTTTCGACCAAGACTGACATGATGGCGGCGTAAGTAGGCGGCATTACCGTGGTGAGGAACGCATTTGCTTCCATCTCACCCATGCTATGCTGCGACACATCAAGCGGAATAGGGATTTGGGCCCTTGACCGTCCAGATCGTGGTGTCAGAGCGGAATCGGGAAGGCCAGGCCCACCAAAAGTCTTCTCGCACGTCTCTTTGAGATGCTTATTCGAGAAGCCTTTCATGATGTTGGCTACAGGAAGCACAAAGTCATCCTGGGACATGAAGACGGTTTTCGGGTTGGTGGCAAATTTCCCAAGCGTGGTCAAGGGGTGAAATCTGGAGTCCGACTCTTCCCCTGCGTCCTCTTCGTCAATGTCTTCTGCCACTTCTCCGTCAAGTAGTCGAGCCACTTCCATCGCCCGGTGAACAGGAGACGCCAGTAGACTGCTCGTCTCATCAGTCGCCAAATCCATAGCAGCCTTCAGGCGCGTCGGCGGTTCGGACTCGAGATCCTCCTCTGCACTGATATCGCCCATATGAGAGTGGGTGCTGCGTACATCGTAATCGACAGGCTCTCCATCTTTGTTGAAGAGTTGGTTCAGTACCGGCGTGTCACCCACGAGTTCATCCATGTAATCTTCCTCTGGAGCGGATATAGGGTCGCCATACAGTCTTCGATAGATCTTGAATTCGTCGTCATCAAGCACAGAATCAGGAAGGCTGTCGCCATGAACCTGTCTCGCCATCCGAACCACCGCTTCAAGGGACGCCCCAGCTTTTCGCAGGCTTGCCACCAAGCCCTCCGTTTCCGGAAGGCTGTCTCTCATGACATCTTCATCGCCGACATGCTCGAGGATGGCCAGGTCTTTGAATCTCTCACTCAACACTCGATCTTCCTCAATCGCTTGTTCTATAGGCCGGCCGAGGGCCTCTTCCAGTTCTCTCAGGGCGACCAGTTGGTCTTGTACGGCATCAGCATCACGGGGAATTTCCGACTGTTCGTGAGAGGTCGAGGTAGATCGT
Source organism: Exophiala sp. LBMH1013 (assembly GCA_024611085.1). Taxonomy (NCBI): domain Eukaryota; kingdom Fungi; phylum Ascomycota; class Eurotiomycetes; order Chaetothyriales; family Herpotrichiellaceae; genus Exophiala; species Exophiala sp. LBMH1013. Next base: position 1,106,457 of record JAMFLB010000009.1, on the reverse strand, counting down.
TCTTGGAACAACGTGGGCGTTCTCGTGTAAGGTCGTACATGTTGTCGAGGCCTGATTGTTCGCCGCCATTGAAGGGGCGCCGGCCGACTCTTCAAACTGACGGCAGGGCCGCAAAACCCCCCTTTCAAGGAGAGTTTGAACATCCTGCCGATGACCATGACACAGCCCTGAAGGCCTGGCACGGGGGAAGCATTCTCTCGACCCTCGCTGAATGACTTGTCGGTAGACTTTGCGTGTTGAAACGAGACCGTCAAGGGCGCATGCAAATAAAAAGTTCCGGCCACGAAACCTTGGCGCTTAATTAATCCACTGCACCGCGAGGCGCCACTCGCGTTTGCCTCCTCCAATGACTTGGCTGGCATTCCGGTATAACTGTCGCACCTATTGCTGGAGAGGCTCATTATTAGTCCTGTACTTATGCTGGGCTTGACTCCAGGCTTCACAACGTGAAATCAGCCCGAAGGATGGTACAAAGCTATGGTCTTGCCGAGGTAGATCCTATTCTCTATCAAACGGACATTAGGGTCTGACAGGTTAAAGTTACCTAGCTACAGGCCTTGGGGAACACAGTGCCTCCAGTCATCGCCAGTCCAAGTTGGCTGTCACTGGCTGTTGATTCAGTCATACCGAACCCATTATTAAAGTGGACAGCACCTTTTCAGCCGACTGGACTCCAAGGCATGGGAATCAAGATCTTGCTCTTCATGGACTGGATCAATGGCACGGTCTTGTGGACAGTATCGCCCCAACCTTCCACTCCCCAGGACTGTTCTCGTCTCAACTTCCTTTCCTCCAGATCGGCAAACTGCCACAGGTGATGGACAGTATTGAGGTCTCCAATCTGTACAAACCATGCGCCAACACCTTCCATCACTTCGCGTCGTGCTTTGAGCCCTTTCCGCCAATGGGTCTCCCACTCCAGCAGATTCCCAGGATTCAAAGTGTAAGACCGTAATTCGAATAAACCACCAAGTTTGCGTGGAGGTGTGGTTGGCCAGAACGAGAATTCCTGCATGAGTGACACCTTCTTCGTGTAGATAAGGGACTTCAATTTCTTGTCGAATTCGGGAAACTCGGGATGATGGGAAATGCTGTGCAAGGAGGCGTGGTAACCAGTGTAGCGCTGGTACTCCCAGATATGTACTATGCAGCCATTGTGTCAGTATAACCACTCTCTCGAAAAGAGGAGCACCTACCGAAGGTATCGCAGTCTCCGACCTCTGTCCGCCAGCTGCCAACCAAATGGACTTTGTTTTCCGGCATGTTTGCCATCCTAGGATACCACTTTCCCACCAGTTCGACATATTCATCGACTTTGTCGGGTTTGACGTCGTGGAAGACAATCGAGTGGACGTATTTACCCCTTGCCAATACCTGCGAGAATGATCTCTCCATCTCTTGGTCTAGCTGCTGGCCCTCGGGCGTACCATATATGAAGCTGGAGAGTTTCCCCCCCTCGCTTTGTCGATGTATCTGTTTCCGCTTGTCTTGCTTCTTCTGCGTTGGGAGCGATTGAGAGTGAGCCCAGGCCCAAGGATTCAAACACGTTGGAGGCAGCTGCACTGGGGGGATGAAGAAGACGTAATAGAGGAAGCGAGTGACTGACTATCAGCTTGATCCTTTCTCTTCTTGGCCGCTTCAAGTCCATCTCGAAACTCCTTTTGCTTGGCGTTGAATGCATCTGCTCCGTCGGGAGTGATGTCGCCCAGGCTAGGGGCACGGCCTGACTCCCTGCACAGCGCAGAGGTCGTGAAGGCGCGAAACAGGGCGGAGGCTTGAGGGGAGGAGAGGGGTAGTCTTCGAGAAAGCATGGTTGCCAAAACCCGGGGTATCAAAGTCGAAGAAGGCGGATGAGGAAAGTTGTTCGGTAAGTGAGCTGAGTTGATGTGACTTGGGTATCAACCTCCGACCGTTGCTTTTCTGTCGAGGTTCGTAGGAGTATGTGAATCCGAGGTGCAAGGAAGCAGATGTGTCCCGGCCCTCAATGGTCAAGTTGCGGGAATGCTTTATGGCTTCAACAAGCGCCAGTCAATAAGCCAGGTTGGGGGGTTACTCAAAGACGGGGTAGTAAGGTCATGATTGGGAGTTACCAAGGGAATTGAGTTGTTGTACAGGGGCGCTGAGGTACCTTAGGTAGGGAAGGGAAAGCGCCCATAACATTCATCGACGTCAGTGACATCCAGGGGACCCAGGTACTAAGCTTAGCGCAGTGTGGGTGGGAAATGGTGGCTTGCGGGGCAATAATGCAGGCAGCTGGTGAGTCCCGTTTTCTTCATACTGCGGCACGATAGGTGAAGTTGTCCACCGACTCAGTCGATCAGATTGTCTCGTGATCTAAAGCCCGCTCCAAACCGCATATCCTGAGTTTTGCCAGAGGTTTTGAAACACTCTATCAAGATACCGGCAGCCTGTTCACCTCCTCGAGGGACGCAAGAATCATGTCCGAAGCTCATAACCCGCCCCTCAACTACGAACCATCCGCGACCACAACACACCGCATCGCTTCATCGACTCTACCTCCAGAAGTATCTCAATGCCTGGAGAATTCCCGTTTCCTTCATCTGGCGACGATATCTGCTACCGAAAGCGCCCAGCCGACTCCTCACGTGTCACTGATGAACTACACATTTCTCCCATCCTATAAAGAACATGGACCTGTCATCATCATGACCACGAACGCCCAATCAATCAAGGCACGGAATCTGCTACACAATCCCAAGGTCTCTCTGTTGGTCCATGACTGGGTTTCGCATCGGCCGCCAACTGCAAGTTCGGTTGTTGGTGCAAGATCAGGCAGTCCTCCCGCGGCGGCGACTCGGTCGAGTCTGGCCAGCCTACTTCTGAATCTGAATACTTCGGCTTTGAGTTCAATATCCACTACGATTGCGGGTGAAGCTCGATTCCTGGAGCCGGGGAGTGAAGAGGAGAAATGGTGCAAAGAAGCGCATGTAGCCAACAACACATTCGGAGATCAAGTGAGACAAGAAGCCGGTCTGTTTGGGGAGGCACCGAATCCCGAAGGAAACAGCAGTTGCTATATTGCAGGGGATGATGTGAGGGTCGTTCTGGTCCCAGTGCGTGAAGGACGAATTGCCGATTGGAAGGGTGGGATCAAGGACTGGGTTTTGGTCGAAGAGGATTCTCCATCCACCACAGCAGATATCGAAAGAGGTCGAAGCGACGGCCAGGCCTTGGTAAATGGGACAATTGACTGATAAGTCCACCTGTCTCATACTGCCATGGGATATTGAAGACACATGAGGAGTGTTGATCGTTGATCTGGAGCTACGCTATTTGAGCAAAAGGCTCAATGCCCGCGGCCCCAAACTTCCAGGGCATTAGCAAAAGATATTGCCTTCAACTGTTTCCAACTCGGCCTAGCTGACCCGTACCAACTCCATATCATCATACCTCGAGTTTCCAGTGCGAGGCTGTAACCGCAAAATCCAAGACGCTAAACTCATATTCTCTCTCGAAAAGACACGACAGGCAAACGATGGAAGGCGTGGGTATGTACCGGAGGACGAAGGATGAAGCATGAAGTTTGAGGTCCGAAGTACAGTCGACATCGGGACTCCAAAACAGAAACTGTGACGGTGCGTGGACTGTCAGTTGTGCTTTTCACATGACTGAACATTTTGAGTCCTCTTTGGATTTGGCGGGTTTGACTTGGAGTGCGACTCTGGCGGCCTCCGTGAAAGCTTCATTGACTCCACGATTCCGCATGGCCGAGCATTCTGCAAAGTTGGTCAGGGGTTGTCCTCAAAACACAAACTGCTGGTGAAGGGCTGTACCGAGATATCGTAAAGCATTGATTTGTCTTGCAACTTCCAAACCCTCGTTGTATTTTATCATGGTCTTCGCAGGTGCACTCGGCTCCTCGTCATCTTCTTTCTCCTGCTCCTCCCGTAAATCGCACTTGAGCGCGCACAGCACGATTTTAACTCCAGGGCAGTGTTCGTTGATCTCGGCGATCCATTTCGTGCCGACATTTTCTAAAGATCCTCGATTGTCAACCTGCACAAAGCGCGATTGTTAGTCTTATCCTTTCTGCATTCGCAACTAATCCCCCCTTGAACCCCGACATACGCTGAAGCATAACATGATAGCCTGGGTATCGTCGTAAGACAGTGACCGCAGTCTGTCGAATTCCTCTTGTCCCGCTGTATCCCAGAGCGACAGTTCCATGTGGATTCCATCGACGAAGATATCGTGGACGTAATTCTCAAAGACCGTGGGTTCGTAGACTGTCTGTAGTCGCCACAAGATTAGCATGGAATGAGCACAGAGGACAGTCATTTCGGCCAAACGACGACGCCAGCCTCAACGCACCGGAAAGAATCCTCGCGTGAAGACGTTAAGTAAACTGGTTTTCCCGCAAGCGCCATCTCCAAGGAGCACCAGCTTGCGCTGGACGACTTTGTCGCTGCCGCAGAGAGGCATAGTGTTGCGATTGTTGTTGATGTTGGAGGGTTTGTTTGTGCCGGATGCGACGGTTGGAGATAGAGCCGGTCGATCCTAGGTAAACACAACGAGCGCTTCGCACGCCCACCCACTTGTAGCTGAGGATAGAATCGGGACTATGAATAGTAGACAGGATTAGCGAAAGAAGCAAAAGAATGTGTAGAGTAGAAGGATATGTTATATCTATGCATAGACTCAAAGGATAATCGAGTGTAGATCCAACGAGGACCTCTAGGCGAGAGACAGCCGCATGCTCCAACGGCACTGGCAGGCAGTCAGGCCGGATTATGAGCTGCGGGCGCAAGCGTGGGCGGGTAGCCGTTGGCGGAGGGAAAGAGTGGAGTGAATGGCCGATATGTCCTCACATCCATCATAACTCACTGTCAGCACCGCCAGCAAAGCGACATCTTTGGCCCCTCATTTCACGTTAGAACCAAGCCAGACACTAAAGTAACTACGGTATCCAAGGTCTAGGTACTATCTCTGAAAATATAAATAGGTCCTTTTGTTTTAGCCGCGGAGGTAGGTAAGATATCAACCTTGGTTAATCGTCTTAGACCGGAGCCGCCCCTGTGCGTTAGGTAGCCATCACACGACTTAAGGATTCGGTCCTTGGGCAGCCAGTGGCCCAGGGCAATGGCGTGGCTGATGGTGTGATGGCTGCTATGGTTGACACACGTCGTAGCGGAGAAAGGCGAAGAAGGGAATGCAGGCTTGCCACTGCGTCGTGGACTCGGTGGTTCGAGGCGACAGGTTCGGGCAGAGAACCATCAAAGACCCAGAGCCACGATCCAGGCATTCATTCCATCCCCGGGAAAGGTGTCAATGTAAGGCAGAATAACATCAGACGCAAGCACGAGTAGCTCACGCAGACTGCCCACCTGCTGCGAATTGTTGACAGCAGTAGGATGAACCGACAGATCGAGGGATGTCAAGCAAGTTAGGTAATCCAATGGGCCGCCGACATAAAACATATGACAACGAGGGACAATCGTGCACTGGCACCGAAGAACATCCATTGCCTTGGCAAATAAGCAGGCAGAAACAACCATGGCTAGGAACCTGCTGTATTCTGAGGAGGTGGTAAACAACGACGTCGGTCCTGGGCTCGGACATGCCATAACGACAATGGGTCCAAAAGGGAGAACAACAGCATTGCATGCCAGTTTGCTGGTCAAAAAGTGAAATTGAAAGCGTTTCTTTTCTTCATCTAACCCGTGTGTCGGGTCTCAACATGACAAGAGTCTTCTCCTGTCGTACTTCAAGCCGGATGAAGCAAGTAGTATCTTGATCGACCACGCCCCAATCCATGCAATTCAGCATTTCCGCACCATACAACACCGGTGGTTCACATTTAATCCTCAACGATGTTGCCCCGCTCGCTCACGTACAGACCGTCCAAGAATTTTCGGATATCCTTGTTTCGCACTCTGCAGATCTGTTGGAGATCGGCTGCCGACTGTGAGACGTTTTCGAGGCTGTTGCCGGTGAGTTCGATTTGATCCTTAACACCCTTGGATGCCTCCACTGTAACACCCTCGTGCATCGTGACGTGTCGTACAATCTTCTCGCCCAAGAAGTTTCTGCACGAAGTCGAGATTAGCGTATGTTCCACCACACATATTTTTCCGGCTTGTATGCCTGGAGTGTTCCAATGCCTACCTGATCTCCAAGTGGAATCTGCCCTCATCGTTCTTCTCAATGTTGACGTTGATGGGAAAATGGGCGTAGACGTATCGCATCTTGTACTTGTAGCCCTTGGTGACACCGATGACAAGGTTCTCAACGAGGGACTTGACGGTTCTCAGGGTAGCGACGTTCTTTCTCGATCCATGGTGGATTTCAATCTGGACAAGTTGCTGACCCTTCTTGTTCTTCGAGACGGTGAAGGTGACCGCAATGTGCGAAAGGTCCTTGGTGAGCTTGCCTGAAAAAAAGCGAATGTTAATTTCCATTTCTTCAATCCTCGACCTCATCCTGCGGTTTGGCAATTGAGCTGGCACGGGGTTTCGTACCTCGTGGACCCTCGACGGTCACGATGCGGGAGCGGATGTGGATTTTGACATCCTCTGGGATGACCAGCTGCTCTTGCGAAAAGATGTACTTCATCTTGAGCAGTGGTGTTGGTGGCTGACGGACTGAATTGCTCAAAGGTCGTCGTCTTGCGGAGTGTGGATTTTGAAGAGTGTCGAAAATGTGCGAGAATCTTGGCACTTGTGCTGGGTCACGTGTGCGGCCTCCACTCCACGAGGCTGAACCGCCACTATTGTTAGGTCAACCTTTTCGGCCCTGACATCCAAAGCCCTACTATGATTATCGCTGTCTTCATGCTCAACGAAGGACGCAGCGAAGTGAAGCTGAAGTCTCTATCAAGCTAAGCAGAACTTCATTAGCCACAACGCCGTGCTATGAGTAATCACAAGCAGTGCAGAATTATGATTGTCTCGAAACTCCATTCCATAACTCCGTCGCTGGGTATCTCATGCTGGCAACTATCACAGGAGGCCTTCCCTGCCCTATCAAGCAGACCGTCTTGTCTGTGCTAGCATTTCTTGGAGAGCTGGGTCTTCATCATCGACCTCAATCCCTTGCTCACGTAAAGCATTTTTATATCTTCGTTTCAGAGCTTCCTCGTCATCATCGTCTCTCTCGGCATCAGGGTAGTCGTCTGGATCGAGATCATCATCATCATCATCATCGCTCTCCGATTCTTCTCTCGCAGATTTTCCTCCGGCACCACTTGGTGTATTCTCCATACTCATATCTTTCATGACCCTAGTCAAATCCTGTTCGCGTTTGCTCGCAGCATCTTTCTCCCGCTCTTTCCTTCTCCTCTCCAATTCAGGTTTGTAGTCGCGCTCAAACTCTTTTCGCTTCTCCTCAACCGCCTCGAAAAAGTCGTCGACCCCCTCGCCAGTCATGCTGGAGACGGCGACCATGTTCAAATGGGAATAAAACTCTTCCAATACCAGACTCATACTGTTAAGTAGGCTACCCATGTAACCACTTCCACCGAATCCTTCACCACCAAAAGCACCTTTGCTTTCTTCCTCATGCAGTGCTTCTTGGAACTTTTCAAAATCGGTCATCCATTCTTTCGCAAATTCGGCATCGTGCACATCCGTCTTGTTAAAAACCAAAATCATAGGCAGCTTCGTCTTGTACAAGATGGAGCAAGCGTATAACATGTTGGACATGAAAGTTGAGGTTGACGAAGTACGCGGCGTGTCGATAATGTATGCGATGACCGTAGGAAATGAAGAGGCAAGCGATTCCAATAGGATACTGCCAGATGCGGACCAGACAAACGCCTCAATCTGGCCAGGAGTGTCGACCAAGAAATGCTTGGGAGGGACAATCGAGCTGTCCGGTGGTGGATTTGCACGTTTCTCTAATAACCCAATGATCTGATCGATCTTCGTCGCAAATAGATTCAACGAGGTCAAGATGCCACCGTTCGGGCCAAGATTATACTGTTTCATGACTTCCTTGTAATTGATACTGTCTCGGATGTCGATATTCGCTTGAAAAGGAACGTTGAGTACGGCAGGGTCGAGATTGAGGACGTATGGCTTCTTCTTGTTAACGTGCAGATAGTTGTTGATCCTTTGCATGAATGTGGTTTTGCCCGAACCTGCAGACGTTAGACTCTCCCTCACATGAGGCGCACATTTCCTTACCGGCCATGCCGATGCAGACGACGGCGACGGGAGAGGCCGCCATGATGTCTGATGAATTGCTGTGTTGTAGTGTCTAGAGCCGCGAAGTATCAGTTGCGAGGATGGTGAGTTCAAATGCTAAGAAATCACGCCCAGTTGCGTCGGAGAAATTTTGGAGACCGCAATGACGCACCTGCGACTAGAACCTCCTTTCCCACCGCAACCACTATCATCATATTCAACCGCGCATTACCTCAAAATGGCTCTGGAAGACTTTGAAAAGGAACTAGCTGAACAGAAGGAGGCAGAAAGACGTCGAGAGAGGCGCAGAGAGCACGAAAAATCAGATCGTCATCACCGCCATCACCACCACCATCGCAGTTCTCGGCACCATGATCCTCACTATGACGAAGAGAGCCATCGATCGAAAAGGTCGAGACATTCCAGAGATGAAGATGCCTCAGAAAGCAGACATCGACATCGACGGCGCAGTCGCGAGGATGAAAGGAGTGAAGATAAAGAAGACGACCCAAGTTCGTCCAGGCCAGAATTGGGCGGGTTGAAACGCGATTCATGGATGGAAGCTCCTTCGGCATTGGATGTCGATTACATACAGCGAAAGAAGCCTGAACCGTCGCCCCCGAAAGGTGGCTCTCTAGCTGCAGACTTCCATCTAAAAGTGCATGACAAAGAACTAAACCAGCATTTACGAGACCTGCAAAATGGGAAGAAATTGGACGACTTGGAAGATGAACCCGCGGAACACGAGGTCAATTATACTTTTGGCGACGCCGGCTCACAATGGCGGATGACGAAGCTGAAAGCTGTATACCGACAGGCGGAGGAGTCAGGGCGCAAGGTCGAGGAGGTGGCGTTGGAACGGTACGGCAGTCTGCGCGAGTTTGACGATGCCCGAGAAGAAGAGATCGAATTGGAAAGACGCAAGACCTACGGGGATGGTTATGTTGGAAAAGAGAAACCCAGTGGTGAACTGTTCCAAGAACGTAAGCTGGAAGCGGGATATCACCGACCTCATCCTCGACAGGCGGAGTCAAGTCCAGACGATGTCGTTGAAGGGATAGCCGTACCTACATCTAGCACTAGTGCGCCGGAGCGAAAGGTCGACCAAACGACACTCAACAAGCTAAAAGCGCAGCTCATGAGAGCTCAGCTACGCAAGGATCCCAAGGCTGCTGATCTTGAGAAGGAATACAACGATGCTCTAGCCGCGTTCTCTACGCAAGATCCCACTGTGATCACACTTTCGGCTATGGACAACAGAATGCTATCTTCCGCACCAAGGAACGAGGTGAAGGCGGTACAGAACCGGCGGGGCGCGGAGCGCGGCCAAGTGGAAGAAAATGAAGATATGAGCATTGAAGACATGGTCCGAGAAGAACGGCGGACACGCAACGAAGCAGGAGGCGAAGGGGCGCGTCTCGCGGAACGAATCGCCAAAGACGCCAAATTCGACGACGACCTCGAATACATGGACGAGAACGCCGCGAAACTCGCGAAGCGGGTGCACAAGTCGGACATCAACCTCCGCAATGTCGCCATCAACGAGTATCAAAAGCTCAACCGGATTCTTGAGAATTGTCCGCTTTGTTACCATGAGGATACCGAGACTCCACCAATCGCGCCCGTCGTGTCCCTCGCCACAAGGACGTACCTGACTCTACCTACCGAACCTGAGCTGTCGCCGCTTAGTGCCATGATTGTTCCGACTCAACATCACACCAATCTCTTGGAATGCGACGACGACGAGTGGGAGGAGATCCGCAACTTCATGAAGTCTCTCTCACCCGCTTGTACCATGACCAAGGTCGCGACGTGATTTTTTTATGAGAATGCTGCGTTCCCCAATCGCAAGCCGCACGCTGCACTGAACGTCGTGCCATTGCCTTACAGCCTGGGAGAGACGGCACCAGCGTTCTTTAAAGAAGCTTTCCTCAGCACGGAGGATGAATGGAGCCAGCATAAGAAGATTATCGACACATTAGCAAAAGCGAAAAAGGAAGGTCTGGGCAAGCTCGCATTCCGGCGTAGTCTGGTCAGGGAGATGCCATACTTTCATGTCTGGTTTGAGCTCGATGGAGGCGTGGGCCATATTGTTGAGGACCCGGAGCGGTGGCCTCGTGGGGATTTGTTTGCCAGAGAGGTCATCGGTGGGATGTTAGGCTTGGAACCCGATGTCATCAAACGGCAGGGTAGGTGGCATAGAGGCCATGATAAGAGAGTCGATGGGTTTAGGAAGGTCTGGAAGAAGTTTGACTGGACGAGGATTCTTACAGAGGGCAACGCATAGGCCTACATTGACGAAGTACATATGCTATAATGTGAAAGTCATTCTCATCTAGTACCGTTACGCTGCCTCCCGTTGTATAAAGAATCGAAGCCGGTACAGTGTACTAGTTAGTAGCCGCAATGGAAGTGAGAGGCCTCAGGCCCGACGCTCACGGCCCAGTTGCAATCCGTAGGCCGAACGTTTCAAACTCCGCAAACTTTCGGAATTCGGGGAAATATAGTGGTAGAGCGGTTATCCTCGGTTGTCTCCCTACGGGCACTGGCACTGGCACGCCCGAGTTCATATACCTGCTGGCCTACACCATAATGTTCCTCCTGATATTCCGTTCCGGCTTCTTCTCCTGCTGAAGAGCCAGACGAAGCGCTTCGCCCTCAGTCATGAAAGTCGTACCTTCGCTGCAAGGGTTACGGCTCCTGCACGGCCTGGTGCGGGCCAAGACCCTCACGGCGAACCCGAACCCTCGAACATATACGCCCTTGCTTCGCATGAGCAGGCATTTCCATGCCGCGGCACGTCTGGACAGAATAGAAACGCACGTTCTCTCGGATATTGGCGAAGGGGTCAAAGAAGTCCAGGTGATCCAGTGGTTCGTGGAAGAGGGCGCGCCCATCGAAGAATGGAGTCCGCTGTTGGAAGTCCAGAGCGACAAGGCGTCGGTGGAAATCACATCCAAGTACACCGGCGTCGTTAAGAAGATTTACTTCGGCCCGGACGCGGTTATACAGGTGGGAGAACCCATGCTCGACATTGAGGTGGAAGACGAAACGGGCGTGGAAGTCGAGGGCGGCGCGGAGAAGCAGCAGCAGCAGCAACAACAAGGTTCCGACATTGCCAACGCCGAGCAAGTGGCCGAAAGCGGTAGTCTTGCTGCAGAGGAGGAGTCAAAGGCCCAGGGAGAGAAGTCTACCTCTACATCTACAACTACAGCTACAACTCCATCTACATCTTCGGAACGTCCGCCCTTGGGGAAACATGCATCCCTTGCCACGCCCGCAGTGAGAGGCCTGCTCAAACAACATGGGCTGTCAATCGAGGATATTCCTGGAACTGGCAAAGACGGCCGTGTCCTCAAGGAGGATGTGTACAGATACATCGAGAAGGCGTCGCAGCAGTCGTCAAGCACGCCCTCGTCCACGTCGTCTCTAACGACTACACCAATCCGGCCAGAAGTTGACGCGAAACAAACAGAGACGGCTCAGAAACTGACGCCCGTGCAAGCCGCCATGTTCAAGAGTATGACTGCATCTCTTTCCATCCCACATTTCCTCTACTCGGACACGGTGGACATCAGCAATCTGGCTTCGATGCGGGCTAAATTGAATGCCACCCGTAACGCCGAAACGACACCGAAATTCAGCTACTTGCCCTTCATCATCAAGGCAGTCTCACTGGCCCTCAACAAGTATCCCATACTCAATGCACGGTTGGATCTAACCACAGACCCCAAAAAGCCACAGTTGATCATGCGCTCCGTCCATAACATCGGCATAGCAATGGACACTCCGAATGGGTTGATTGTGCCGGTCGTCAAAGCCGTCAATGCCCGGTCAATCACTTCGATCGCTCAGGAGATCCAGCGACTGTCGCAGCTTGGTCAGGCCGGCAAATTGGGCAATAACGATCTGATTGGAGGAACAATCACGGTCAGCAATATTGGGAACATTGGAGGCGATGTTGTCGCCCCCGTCATTGTCGAAGGTCAACTAGCAATCATGGGCATTGGCAAGGTCAAGACTATCCCTGTCTTCGCCGAGGATGGAGTGACTGTCAGACCCGCTAAGATGGCCAGTATTAGCTGGAGCGCGGATCATAGAGTCGTTGATGGAGCCACCATGGCAAGAATGGCTCAAGTTGTCCAGAAATATCTCGAAGAACCGAGCACAATGGTGGTTGACATGTGTTGATGGGAATACATCTCTCACGCTAGGTGTGATACCGCGCACATACCCGAGAGAGCGCTCGATGGCCCGTCGAAAGAAGACAGAGACTTCCCCGGCTATAAACAAGCTTTTCCGGCAATGCAGGGGATGCCGTCAGGGGCTTCAAGATGCAGTTGCAAAGCATGATGGACATGTTCACATTGCTTTGACCCAGGAAGTCAACATGACAATGAGGCACAAAAACAGACCTTTCACTCGAAACCACGGGCTAGAGGCATGATACCGAAGCGGAGGTGTTGTCAGAACGCTATCGCCGGTCGAATGGAAGGGCCGTTGCAGAGCTTCGAGGACGCAAACCAATGATCGCACATGGCCCAATATCATAGATACCATAGAAGATGGTGGACAAGCCCAACAATAGATCATTTCGGTCTCCTCGTCCTTGAACGCAAGTTATCTTTGACGACAGAACTGCCATATTGGTTCAAGGGTCAGTAGGTCATCATAGTGAGACGCGGATAGAAATGCCATTGATACACAGGACCAACCACCACTGGCAGTGATAGAGAGAGAGACATACAACTAAGTAGTTCAAATTGAGGAGATTCGGCGAATTCTTGGCACTTTTGTAGCAAAAACACTCTCCAGACGGCTATCGAAATCGACCAAAAAGAATCAAAAAATGAACGACCAAAAAAGATGTACGACCTGGGGGGTCGAACGTGAAAAAGAAGACTCATCTGATAGCGGCGATCGGTTTCGATCCGATGTCCTCCGGGTTATGAGCCCGGCGCGCTTCCCCTGCGCCACACCGCTGATGTGATGGTTGAATTGTGACCGTCTGTTGGACGAATTCGAAAGAAAATTATGGTATTCATTATATGTACCTACATTCTTTGGAAGTGGAGTTAGTCTCTTGGCATTCTTGGCATTGGTGGAGCTTTAGCGTTAATTGGCGAATGATAGAGCGGTGATGTGGGGACTTATCCACTTGGCTGATATGGCCTTCTACCTGTAACCACCAACCTTTGTTCTGGCCTGGTTCAGACGGGGAGCTTGAATTGGCGATGATGCCATGATGCAGTGAGGGAGACAGAACGATCGATCTATCGGAAGCTGATTCCTCGGATTGCCCACTCCACACAGCCTCGGACAACGTTTGCTGTGATTGTTACCGGCGGTGAGCTTGAAAGATACACAGAGAACCCTCAACAAGTCAGCACGCTTCCTCAGCCGCTTCGCTAAGCCCCTTTTGTTTGGTCCCGAGAGGTCTGAACCCCTGTGAAGCTGAACGTTCAAGTCCAGCTCCACGCTACTACGCGATTGAAATCGATTGACCTGTAGCACTCTCGACTGCAGCTAGCTACAAGTGTGAGGCTCAGCTTGCCTGAAAAAGAACCTCCGTATAGGCTTGTTGTCTGCATGGGCAGCTGAGACGGCGCCAGTATTGATTCTTCTCCTTGTTCTTGATATCTACCATCCACAGCCTGACGATTTGACTTTCTTTTCTTCTCCCCCAAAGCCTGACGCTGGACTATTTGGACAACAACAGATATCACATATCGAATATCAAATCTCTGATACTCGATATCTGATACTTGAATCAAGCAGCACGACGTACTCAGAATGGCACCCCCAGTCACGATCCGCAACATCAGCAACAACCCGTTGACACTGGTATCAGTGGAACACTTCGACCCACCGCAAGATGAAGGGTTCCAAATGCAAAACGTGACGCGATCACTAGCAGCGGTGACCAACAGCATCGGGCTGACGAACAACACGACACGCAAAGCAGTGCCGCCCATTCCAGCGGACAGCCGACCATTCGCGACGCGGCAAGTGTCGATCAAGATCCCAGCATTCACACTGGTGCCCACCGACATCAAACCATCGATCAACCGGCCGCAAGAACGACTTCGCCTGACGTTCCAGACAGAACTAGGCGGCCACCACCAGATGTACTGTCCCGTGCCGACGACCGAGACAGAATCGCTAGTCGCACTAGCAGCGAACCCGCAGATGCGCTTCACAGGCATCTACCTCCCAGCCCCGTCGTTCGTGGCCCTATACAACACATCGCAGATGGCATCCTGGATGGCCCAGATGCCAGACCACACACCACTAGGCGCACTCTCGATTCCTGGAACGCACAACTCGCCTACCCACCACAACGCGCCCCCCTCAGTCCGATGTCAAGCCGTATCGCCCGTCGAGCAGCTGAACAACGGGGTCCGATTCTTCGATGTGCGCGTGCAAGTCCCCGAACCGTACGACGTGAACTCGGACCGGCTGAACCTCGTGCATGCCGCCTTCCCGATCGCGTTGTCCGGCAACAAACCATTCCGCGGCCTGTATAACGACATGCTAGCATTTCTGAAAGAACACCCCAGCGAGACGCTGATCTTATCCCTAAAGCGCGAAGGCACAGGCAAAGGCACAGACGAGCAATTGTCCCGCATCCTGAAGAACCACTACACCAATCCGCGCGAGTGGTTTACTGAGCCGCGGCTCCCGACGCTAGGCGAGGTGCGCGGCCGCATAGTCCTGCTGCGCCGGTTTGTGCTCGAGGAAGCGCTCAAGCACGAATGGAACGGTCGCGGCTGGGGCATCGACGCCCACGTCTGGGAAGACAACACGCCCAACGCGCTGTGTCCGTCCGGCCAGGTCTGCGTGCAGGACTTCTACCAGGTCATGGAACGGCCTAGCATCGAGAAGAAAATCGCCTATGCTCGCGACCACCTCGAACGCAGCGGCGCTTGTGACTTCTTCCCTGACCGTCCCGTCGAGGACGCGAACAAGGTCTATCCCCTGTACATCAATTTCTTGAGTGCCAGTAACTTCTGGAGTGTCGGGACTTGGCCCGAGAAGATCGCTGCCGAAATCAACCCGGCCATCACCGCCCATTTGTGCCAGCGCCATATGTTGGATGATCAGGGCCGCGTCAAACCGGGGAATTGGTGTACCGGGATCGTCGTTACTGATTGGGTTGGTTTGGGCGGTGATTGGGATTTGGTCAGGGCCATTGTTGGCATGAATGCAAGGATCTCACGGTAGGAAATGAAATGAAAAGGACACAAGTGGGAGGAAGGGTGTTGGCGACAAAAAAAGAAACGAAAGGGAACGCTCGTTGGACGGTGGTGTTGGCGGCCAAACAGACGCAAGTCGGGGGGGTGTTTTGCGAGGATATACGATAAGACAAGACAATGGTCATACGATAGACAGCGTTCCAAACCTTCAGGACGCCGGGAGGAGCAGCTGAGACTACAGGAACACTGCTGTAGGTACCTAGGGGTCTCAGGCCACGATTCGACATGTTGGAAAGCTACCTTACTACCTTGCAGAGAGAAGACAAGATATAGGACGCCGATATACAGCCCTACAACTTACTACCTAGGTATTAGAAGCGACCTCCTGCTAATTAATGACAGGGTACATAGATTGACCTGACCTATTGTTCTTACTGGACCCCTGCAGGATACATAGATTGACCTAACATAAGGTATTGTTCTTACAGGATGACAGCAAACAAGGAGCCTGTATCGACACAGATATCATCATAAATATTCCTCGAGTTGGAGGTGCGCGTCAGGTACACATATATACAATAATACATACCTAGTAGGTACCTATGTAGTGATTTTGTGGTGGCAGAGCAGGACTGCGGCGGATAATTTATAAATAATCCATCCAGCCCTGCCACTTAGTGCCTGTGCGCATACTACGTAGACTACACCTCTTGGACACAAACCCCTGTAATACTTTGGTCTGCTCCCTCTT
Organism: Exophiala sp. LBMH1013; assembly: GCA_024611085.1. Taxonomy (NCBI): domain Eukaryota; kingdom Fungi; phylum Ascomycota; class Eurotiomycetes; order Chaetothyriales; family Herpotrichiellaceae; genus Exophiala; species Exophiala sp. LBMH1013. The sequence goes on along the minus strand of JAMFLB010000009.1, from coordinate 1,090,366 downwards.
TACTCTGCACATATACCGTCTGGATGAAACATGCATGAGACATTACCAAGGTACAGTCCCTCATGGTTGAGCATGCAGTGGTCAAGAAGTAAAGTCGGAATGGCTACGTCTCGTACTAGTGTCTCTCTCTACCTTAAGTCTGTCGGTCGACTCACTGAATACCTAATGGTCATGTTCCATTGATATGTCATTGATGGTCTGATCGAGCAAGTTTCAATGCCAGGTCGATGTAGTTATCTGATCCAGCTGATGAAGCCCCATAAGCAAAGCACCCAGCCATTCCGTACCGTGCTGTGCTGCAATGTGCTGTCCTATGGCAAGAGCATATACGACCGGTATCAGACATGACGGGGTTATTCCTTGGAGCCAGCTCGGAGGGTAGTCCGTGTACATTGCTTGACGGCTCATCTATTCATCACTTGAAGCCTTCTTTTTGGACTTCTTGCTTGCCGGTGCCCCTTCTTTCTGAGTGTGGACCTTCAATCTCGACCATGACTCCTCAGGGTCCCATTCGAAGCCTTTCAGATATGGCTCTTCCAGCTCGTCGTCAGCCTAGTAGTCACGAGGTCAGTATCAAGTTCACTTTCGGGATTTCTTGGACACCGACACATACCTTCTTCTTGAATTGTTTGTGAATGGCATCGAGGGCATCTTTGATGGTGACACCCTTGAGATTCCTCGCCGTGACTTCCAGTCCTAGGGGGAAATGCAGGTCGATCTTCTTGATGGGAGGTTCTGTGAGATGTTTCTTGAGAATGGACGGATCTTCGATCGAGCTGGGAGAGGTGTTGAGTTTCCTTGTCGTCGTGTCAGTGGTCAAGAGGAGAGAAAGAGGAGACGGGGTTATGGCCTACCAGCCGGTTTTCTGCGTTTCGGGTGCAACGGCGATCTTTGTGCCCTCTTTCTCTGGTGGCTGTTAGATGCTTTGCACACTCGCCTGTTCATGGTGGCCCACCGAGGTCATTGATGTTCATAACACCAGGAGCACTGGATGTTGTTCTTCGTCTGGTCTCTTTGCCATCCTTGGGAGGTGAGCCGGCCACGCCGCCAATAGCGGAGTCGACCTTCGTGAGGTTTGATGTGTCGGCAGACATGGTGATTGTGAAGGTAGTGAGATGTAGAACCTGAGTGGAATCGTCCAGAGACGGGTTGGATCTGACACTGGTTAGACGGTTGTGAGCGATGTGAGAGAAGAGAATGAGGCTTACCGGCAACCAATGGTTGGACAAATGGGATTGATTGGTGGTGAATGGTAGACTGGTTGTGATGGATGGTAGAAAGGAGGAAGAGACAGGAAGAGGAGAGCAAGTGAAGAGGACTGCAGTGGTCTGGTACAGTAAGGTAGGTAGCAGGTGAGTGAAGCAATTGAGGGGTAAGAGGGCGCAGGTGGTCAGTGTCAACAACACAACTGTATGTAATAAGGTACACAGGGAGAGTGCCAGAGCTGCACGAAGACCCGGAGGAGTCGGCTGTGAGTTGGTTGGTGCCTGTCTGAGTCAACTGACCACTGCATGAGCAGCATCATTCGCTGAACCTCTACATGTATTCGGCCTCTAACTCACTGACAGAGTCTCACGCGACAAGCATCCGAGCAGTGAGCACAGCTCTGAATTGGCACCGAGCTGGAGTATCTCCGTACTTGGTGGTAGTAAGGTGCTTGTCGGTAGCTCAGTCAGGTACCTAAAGTACGGAGGAAGTATGTCGTAGTGGTGGGGTGCATAGGCCATGATAGGCGCAGGGAACTGCCACCTCAGGTGCTAAAAGTTCCAATAGTGGCGTGCTATCAACAGCTATTCGTGTACTAATCACGCAACTGCAGTGATTGAGTAGATGATGGAGTCACGGTGGGGGAACCGCCTAACTTTAACCCCGCCAGCCCCAAATCCCGTGCAAGGTGTCGGAACATGGAGAATCCCAAAATCCGGGGTAATCTTGGCATGGCAGAAAGAGGCATCGACGGTGAAGCACTGGCAGTGGTAGTCCAGCTGATCCAACCCGTCCAGATTAGAACCCAGCAGTTCTCTTGCCCTTTCCCTTCAGCTTCCCCTTCGCAGGCCTTGTGCCAAAAGCTCCTCTTTCTGGCTGTGTCATGCTCAACCCCGGGATTCCTGCCTGCAACTGACTGGACTCCGGTACAGCGACTTGACTGCTCTGCACTTCTCTTCCTGGCAATGCCACCCCGTGACCAAGACTGGTAATGCCCGGCAACAATGTTCGCTGCATTATGGCCTCTTGACTCATCTTGGCCGTCTTCTCGAGTCTTTTCTGTAGTCGAGCGGCGTGCCTGGCCGCCTTGCGCCTCTCTCGTGGGTCTAGGGATTGCGTTGCCATCTCTTCCTGCGCCAATTTCAGCCGTTGCGTGATGTGTCGGTAGGAATACTCCGTAGGGTCTTCTTCAATTGACTCCGGAAGATGTGCTAGTATGGCTGATATATTGGGATTGTGTGAAAGCTGTAGGGGTGGAACCACTTCCTGAAACCCTGCATATCTTCGTAGTCCTGCCACCGCCGGCTCTTCTTGTGGTTGGGGGCTTTGAGATACAGAAGGCTGCGATGACGAGAACCCTCCTTCTTGATCCGACTCGAGGGGAGGCGACGATACTTGATCGTCCGCAATCCTTTCTGCTGGCTTGGGAACACCGATCTTCAGGACCACATTGCTGGCGAAGGCGTCTGCTGCGGCCTGGCGGACAAGCCTTTCGCGACTGACGCGGCTTCGATCTGTCACTGTTGATGGAAGTCCTTCGATATAGCAGGCTGTCAACTCATCGTAGAGACCAACCAAGTTGTCTTGGCTTGTTCCCGGCAAGACACCAAGCTGGAGCCCAGCAAACTCGACCGAGACATCAATGCTGTTTCCCAATTCGTCGAGCCAGGACCTGACGGTCTCCGAGTCCTGGTCCACATCTGTGAGCTGGAATACTCCAAGAATGTCTGATAGCACATGTAGCTGGTCAATCTTGTTCTCCATGCCCATGGCTTGGATGCGATGAGTGGCCTCTTCAAGCACATCCTCAAAAGGTCGAGAGGCTTGAGCACTGCCACGCAAGACTTCATAATCCAGCAACTGCTCCCAACTGCGTAAGCGTGGAGTATGAGAGCGCGCAATGTCGGTCTGTGAGCGGTCGTGGCGGTCACCGATAACCTGCTCTTCAATCATATCATCGTCTACCACAAAATCATCCGTTTCATCTTCGTCGACATATCTCGCGCTTTTGACATGATGGGCCGTTGTGCCAGGCAGAGATAAGCGCAATATATGATTGGAACTGTTTTCGGAAGATCCAGACGGCAGGTGGCCCAGGCTATGGTTGTAGACAGCTTCGACAATCGTACCGTCGCTTAAACAAGCAGTCAGCTTTAGAAAGTCATCATCAGCCTGACTAGACGAATGTCCTCTGGGCGCAGCGTGTAAATTGGTTGGACAGATAACAATGTCTATGACTTGATGTATTAGCGCTTGAAGCTGGTGCGGCATCTCGAATACCGAAGGATCCTTCAAAGAGACGGTGTTCTGACTCGTTTCATCGTTCCCGAAATGGAACACAAGAGTGAAATGGCTTGTCCGCGAATATACCAGTACACAGGTCACTACATAAATCAGTGTTGCTTGCATTGGGGACGTATGAACACTTACCCTGAGGAAGCTCGCACAGACTCATACGCAAGGACAAATCATCCCGTGCTCGGAAATGATTCCACGAACATACCAAAGCCAATGGTTCAGCTCCTGGTCGGTCTTTCCAGCTGACCTCGGATGAACTGAAGATCAATAAGCGTGACGTGGTCAACACCAGAATATGGTCTCTGCACCGGTCGCTATTCTGAACATCGAGGATCTGGTTCCCCTCTGATATCGGCCCCAGCCGCATATCCACTGAACTGACGCGCTTCCCTGCAAGGTCAAATACCACGGCAGATCGTCGATTGCAGATCAAAATCCGGTCGACGCGGCCTTGTTCACCCTGTAGCCAGCAAACGCGATGCCAACCGTCGTAATGCTGCCGGGTTTGAGGAGAATGAGGAACATCTACCGGATGTCCCATGTCGTTGGAACATTGCAACTGAGCCCGGTAAAGCACTCGTGCTGATCTGGACCTTGTGCCTCGGAGTTTCCAAATGCTCCAAATCCCACAGGTGTCCACCACCGCCAGAGAAGTTTGATCTTGAGGATTGAAAGCAGAGTGCGCATGAGGGTTTCCGCCGGTCCTAGAAGAAGGAATGGTGACTACCAGTCCTGGTTCGAGTTGCGACCTCGTGGTATGCCCCAAATCGTTGGAGTCTTGAAGAACAATAGGCGCTTGACGGACTTTGTCCATCACCAGCGGACGTAAGATGCTGGTACCGCTAGATTTGACCACGATGAACTGGACTCGGTGTCGATCTGGCGAAGCAATAACGTGCAGAATTGGCTCTGCTGAGGCCGTCCAAGATCCTGCCAACTGATAGCCAATGGCGGGAACCCTGTAAGACACCTCGAGCCCGGAGCTTTCGCGGACAGACACATCGCACGTATCCAATCCGACCAGTCGAAGCCGCTCGCCGCCTATGCCTGCAGCCAAAGCCGCAATAGGACGAACGCGGTCGCTGCGAACTTCGTGATCAATTGCGATTCTGGCATTGCCAAAAGCCAGAATGTTCCTTGGGGGCTGTTTTATGGTGTCATCCTCGAAGAGGGGGTCAGAGGACAAGGCCGTGGTGCATAGACTGCGAATGGCAATCGCGGCATCGGGTATCTGTTTGAGAAATGTGTTCTTCCCTGTCCCGGATGACTGCTTTTGGAAGAGGCCTTTACTGTCAACAATGGTAGCAGAGCCCTCTACAGCTTCATTAGGAGGTAACGTCGCTCCCTTTCCTAGCTCGGTTTCACCCAAAGTGCGTTCATGAACAAGACGAAATGCAGATCCGGAATACACAGAAGGATGCGCCGGCTGCAGAACCGGACCATGATCGCAAGTAACACTGGAAGTAGAAAGCAGGCCGTGCCGGTGGGCTGGTGCAAGGTCTACCTCATCCTCCTCATTGCGCCTAGCCTGAGATCGGACACGGTTCTGACGAAGAAATGTCCATCTGTGAAGTTGGTCATCGTAAGTAGCGGTACCCAGATGGCCATAGTTCAACGCATTCGTTTCATGAGCGTGTTGGATACGCCTGCCTCTGGCTTGCTCGACATCAGCCATTCGCGCGAGGAAGGTTTATGAAGCGTTGTGAACGATGTCGGCCGGAGACGAAAGGCATTTTCTCAAGGGAGCTTCGAAAGATCCAGGGTCAAGAGGAGGATTTTGATTTCACCTGCATGCAAGTGTGTTGCTGAGGGCGGTCAGGGTCATTTTAAGCAGCCATAATAGCAAGAGTTACAGGTTCAAGTTCTGCTCGCGAACAAATCTGTCGCATGTATTTGGGAAACTCGAAATGCTCGCGCCTCACCCCGTTTGGGGATTCGGCTAACGCTGCCTTATTGCGCCAAGCCATAATAAGTCTGCATATGAAGTTGAAGGCTTCGCAGTACAAGTACCAATTTTACCCAGGTAGGCATATACAGTGGAGCATAAAATGTCAGCCGCAATATCATTCTGTACTTTCTGTGTCGCCAGCCTTGTTGTTGCTTGTCTCCTACATCCAAGGCCGCAGGTGGTGAGATGTGGGCAAGTCTTTCATTCATGCATAGCCCTTGACTACCGCCATCTGTTCAAGAATGGCCAAAGACCTTTTTCGGCTTATAGGGTTCCTCAAGGTACTTCATCTCTTCCGCCGTCAAAGTCTTCCCTCGAACTGCACATGCCTCATCAAGCCTGTTCAGATTGCTGAACCCAACAATGGGGATCGTCCCCCGCTGAATGATCCAGGCAAGCGCAACCTGACTCATCTTCCAACCCTTCTTCTCGGCGAGTTCTTGGACACGTTTGATGATCTCGGTATCGGCCTCATCGAGCCCGGTGTATTGCGGCATGCCCTTCATGCTTTCTTCACGGGCCGTGGATCCCGAGCCCAACGGGCGTGCAAGAAGACCACGGTATAGTGGTGCCCAGGGGATCAGCCCAACACCAGTTTCTTTGCAGTAAGGGATCATTTCGCGTTCTTCTTCACGGTAGCAGAGCGAGTAATGGTTCTGCATTGAGACGAATTTTGTCCAGCCGTGGACTTCGGCAGCGTGTTGGAGCTTGGCGAATTGGTAGGCCCACATGCTGCTGGCACCTGTATTGTTGAGGTAGTGTTAGTATGACAGGCACAATGGGGACGGTAAGACGATATATGTGGGAACGGTGGGACGGCCGGGGGGGTGGATCAGAACACCAAGGTCCGGGGCATAGATAGAATGGTATTCGTGGGAAGGAGAAAATATTGGCGTGCGGCCGCCCGGATAAGAAAGCAGGGGCAAGACACCATGGAAGATTAACATATGCCGGAAAGGATAACATGCTTACCAATATACCTCACTTTGCCAGCCTCCACCAGATCATGCAGTGCCTTCATGGTTTCTTCGACTGGCACCGTCTTGTCAAATCGATGAATCTGCAACAGATCGATATAAGTCGTGCCCAGACGCTCCAAACTCGCCTCTACAGCATTGAAGATGGCGGTACGGCTCAAGCCACCCCTGGTTGACATAGTCTTTGCTCTTTGAGATCTCTTGTGGGTACTTGATATGCAGGATCCCTGGTTCTTCGCCGACAGTTCCATAACATTTGGAAAGCAGCACAAGCTTCTTGCGAGGGATATTGTGCTTCTTGATAGTCGCACCGATCATCTGTTCCGAGACACCGTTGGAATAGACATTGGCGGTGTCCCAGGTGTTGAGCCCGCGGTCGTAGGCCCCTTTGAGAAGCTTGTCGACTTCGGCTTCATCATCGACAACCCAGGGCTGCCAGTCTTTGTGACCTGCCAGGGGAAAGAGATACGGTCAGTTGGTGATACGTATGAAAGATGGGGGCTTGTATGTTTTCCCATGGGGGAAGAAGGCTGAACATAGGTCGCGTGGGCACACAGGCAATGTCAACCTGACACCGAGCTCTCTTTTGATTGTTTGACCAAGCTCGACCTCCATTCGCTCCCTGTCGCCCGCACTCTGTCGGCTTCCCCGCAACGGGACAAAGTCACAGGTAACCATAGAGGCATGAACTCAAGGCATCCAAAAGGAGACATAATAAAGCAAACGGACTCACCAAACGACATGGCTCCCAAGATGGGAATGGAGACTCGCAACCCCGAAGCACCCAGCTGGGCATACTCGACTTTGGTGTTCTCCAGACTCTCCTGTAGAGACTTGGGAAGGCCGGCGTCACCCATGTTGATATTGATATGTGATATGCACTGATATGGTTCTGAAGCTCGAGAGTGGTTGGCGGCGTCGGCAGATCAGTGAGGAACCAGAGAGACAAAGAGATATGAACTGCCTGTTGACTGCCAAATCCTCATGAGACGGATGGGCGGGACGCGGATGGTTTATATATGCTTTCTGCCTTGCCGTTCCTTACGCCAGCTTCAGACACGCGGCTATTGTCCCACCTGGAGTGGGAGCTCGCACTAATCGATCGGCGGTACCTCCTAGTAAATCCGGCAGTGACAGGAAGAAGCGTAGTGGTTCAGTCATCCATTGGGGTGGTAGATTGTTGTAGCAATCGTCATCACACCAACCAGTCAGCCTATTGGTTTCATCCGAAGCAGTCAAGCCTCGGTCAATTGCCGGCCACTGCAGAAACGGGGAACCGTGTGACATTCTGGACTTTAGGTTGAATCCAAGTAGAGCCGAGAGTGGATGGAAGAAATCGAGACTCCTCAACTCCATCAAGCGGAATTTGTGAATTGTGATGGCGACGGTCGGTTATAGCGGAGTTTATATCGGCTAAAATCCATCATCTCTCTGTCTGGATCTGATCTCTATACCAAACTCTATACCAGCCATACGTGGTACCTGTCTCTCCATTAACAACAATCTCCACCTGTATTGAGATTCAGTTGGTGTTGGTGATATAGCTAATGTAAATCAAGGCAGCGTGGCCGCTTCAGCATTTTCAATACTCGTACAAATGGCAGCCAAACAGAAAAACACCCAGTTTTATCCTAACCAGTTCATTTCCATTTCCTCATGCTATTCCCGACACATGGACAATCAAACGCCTTTCTTTCCTTGACATGTCGTTGCGCCCCATGCATCACCTCATTCCATATCAGATCCGGGAGTTGATAGACAATGTCATGCTTATTTCCCCGCCTTCATCGATGCCCGATCAAGATCATGTCCATGGCATCCCCCTCGTCGTCATCCTCGTCTTCCTCGACATCATCTTCCATAACATCGTCGTCAGTGCTGTCCGATGCCGAATCAGAATCATAATCGACACCGACCTGCATCTCCTCTTGCTGACTCGGTGAAGTCGGTCGGCCCCAAAAGTCCAAGTGGTCATCATCCTCCAGAGGGGGTGGTGCCACGTCTGGGGACAGGCGAGGGCTCTGCACTGCGCTGACCGGTACCAAAGTAATTTCCGTTTCCCACCACCGGCGATGCTGACCGGGCGGACCGGGCAGTCGGTGAATGGGGTAACAACCAAGATGACCTGCTTCTCGGAGATTGTGCTTCGGTCTCAACAGGACGAGGAACAACGCCGTTCGTAGCAGCCCTGGCGATGTCGACCGGCTGTGTCATCTGTTCGGTCGGAGTATGGCTTTGACTGGCCGTTATGCCCGCCTCGCTGACTTCGGCTTCCTGAGCAGCACGCTCTTGTGCTTGATGGAGTTGAGGAGTCTCGTCAGCACCCAGCAACTCCAATTGAGTCGTGTTGTAAGAATCACAGATGGCACATTTCAACCCTAACCAATGATATTTGGTAACGCTTCGGCTGTTACAGTCGTTGCAGAAAATGTAGGCCCGGTTGTCGCGATACTCTTCCGGCATGGGCTGTTCTTCAATATGCTTGTCCAACCTTCGAAACTGACTTTCCATGTTGGCAATGCTTTTGGAGCATATCGGACATTTGTAGCTGGCGTTGCACCATTCCGCAAAGCAGGACTCGTGGATACTGTGACCGCACCGCATAAAAGCCACCGGCTTGTTGGAAGTAAAGAGGTATTCTCCACATATGGGACAGTCACATTTGGTACTCCTTTCAATGCACTTGTGGGTGCTCTCGGCCTGGATAGACATGCATGCCGCACAGGTCTTGCAGTGAAAGAAGTCCTTGCCCAGTCCCTCTCCCAGCCGGCAAATGCCACAATCGTCACAATGATATATTGACTTGGCCGGGTCATTGTTCCACAACTTGCAGATCGCACAGTAGTAACATGCGGCTTGAGCATGGCACATCTTGCAGAATTGACCGACCGGCTGCGGTGTATTGCACAGCATACAAAGCATGTTTTTGGTCTCTCGTCGTGGTAGGGTATGGTTTTCGGCTTCATCATGGCAAATCCGGCATGTGTACCACCTCTCGCACACGTTGCACTGCATCTTAACATTGCGCTTGTAATGAGCACAGCCGAGTTCCAGTGCCGGCGACTCTTCCGACGGGTCCAGTGTCTCCGGTACCGCTGGATCCATTGGCGCGTACGTGGGAACAAGGTCTTCGGGGTTGAGGTTATACATGACTTGTTGACTCACGCCTGACATTACCGACGTAGACGAGCCTGGCCGCCGGGGAGGATCAAGTGATTGCCAGGCTGTTTTGGCAAGTCGCAAGTCCTGCGTGTCTTGGTATCGTTCCATCATTAACCCGTGTATAAGTTTCGACTTCTCAACCAGTGACCCAGGCCCTTCCCAGACCGCACGGATCCGTTGTCGGAGAGGCCCCATTCCGTCATCTTCTGGTAATGCACCGGATCCATCCCTCCGGCGGTGTGCCCCAGTGTTGTATTCTTCTCGTCGAAGATCCGTCAAGCTTGACCTGGCGGACCCCGTATGGCCAGCTGCGAGCGGATCAGACGCAGCATGAGCTCGAGCATGGTCTTCATGGACTCTTGATCGGTATGACAATTCTTGCGCCGGGTTTAATGACGTCTCGCTACTGGTGCGGTGATCTTCGAGTCTGCCTGGCCGCGGCGGCTGCGGAGCTTCGGGGTCAAGTGGAGGGAACTCTGCGTTGGAGCCATCTTCGGCGCTTGTAGGTTGTAATGATTCAGCTGCCGAGTCGTTCATTGCATCGAGGGAAGGGGAAGGATACTGATCGAGGCCGTTTAACTGGTCTGCCCATAATTGTATGGTCCGGGCAACGGACTGCACGGCCGGTTCTGTATTCTCTTCACCGGCCTCCTCCGACAAAGAGGACGGAGGGGAGGTATTCCACAACCGGGAAGGATACCACCGTTGCAAGTCAGGGACAGTAGGGAGGAAACTGGGTGATTCGTCACCGCTATTGCTGAGTCGAGAGAACCGCCGTGCTTGGCGTAAGACAGGTTCGACAATGAAGGAAGGGAGGTATTCACTCATTGAAGATGAGCAATATTCATGATATCAGTATGAATGTCGTCAGTGGTGTCGGATAGTCGCGTGCAGCAAGTTTGCAGCAAGTCAAGGGTAGTAGTCGATGATAATCCCTGCCAAATGCAGGCTCAAGAACATCAGAACACGGGGAAGGGAGAAAAGAGAGTCGGCGTCTGACGTCGTGGCAAAGGAGAGACTAATTGGCAGCTGGGCCGCCACTAGACGTCGGCTTTCGGTTAACGTGCGTCTGACACGTGCCTATCTTTCTCTGCATTTAGTCACGTGCTGTATTACTCAGCAAGGCTGGCATCAAACAGCCTTGGACGATGTGGTGGGGAACGGAGTTGCAGGGATAACATTGCTGCATTTAGTGGAATAGTCCGGGAACACGACTTTGAGGTGGGAGTGAGGTTATGGTTACGATGCAGCTATAATGGCTGTGTTTGACCTATCTGCGCCGGAGGGCACCCAGCATGCTTGCTGAGATCCTTTAGACGATGCGTCGTTGCAACAAGCTGAACAATTTCAAGATAGAGCTAAGCAAGCAATCCTGATCAAGACAAAACACAACAGAGTCACCAAGCTTCATATTGTGGCTAACATTGGGTCCAGTGACTGCGCATGGCTTGGCACATCTTGGAGTCCGGTTGATCCCCCAACATTTGTACTTCGCCGCACCGTATGCGTATGCACTTCATGCGTACATACTGCCAAAGAGTCCAAACAGCAAAAAAGCCGGGGATTCTTCGTTGAAGAGACAAAAACTTTTTCCAGGAACCCCTCTGATATGGGGGTCCTGGGAAGTTAAACCCGGGTTCGCAGGGTTTTTCCGATCGTTGGTTGGCGTCAGCCCGGGTTCGCAGGGCTTGAGTTTACTTGAGACTACTTGTTGAAGAGGATTGTTGGAGACCCGGGTTCGCAGGGCCTAAGATTACTTGTTGAAGGAGATTGTTGGAAAACCCGGGTTCGCAGGGTTTGATGCAATCGGGATTCGAACAGAGGACTTGTTTCGCCTAGAAGATCGCCGCCTGCCACTTTGTTGAAAGGCGCGTCGTAAACATTGCGCCAAGTGGTTTGACCTGAACTCACTTCTAGGGGTCTTTGCGTTGGGGACATAATTTGGTGAATTAATATATAACCCTTCATTTTTTGGCGGTACATGTGACTGATGATCCACCGGTACATGAGTCACCGCATCGTCGCAGTCCAGCGCATGCATGCATCTGATAACCTGGCTCACTGTTGCATCACACCTTCTCTCTTGCCGCGCACTCTCCTTCCAGGTACTCATATGAATACACGGTTTCAAGATGATTTGAGCACAACACATATCGACATGTATGTGCCCAGTGTGCGCGATGCGTCTGAATGTCCCAGTGAGGTTTTGTTGATCATCCTTCTTCCTCACGGTTGTTCTGATCTTCCTTACTGGCTTCTTCCAGTCCTCGCAGAGTCTGTTCTATTTCCGCCGGTTCAGTGATAGACCAGACACCACCACCTTTAGCCGATGAGCGGCCAACTTCCTTTGACACGAGATTTCGACCGACCTTCCCGGGTCCAACTCCCAGATATCGGCGAGTCCCTGCTTGCCTGTCCAAGTATTTGATCGAGTCCCACCAGAGCACGGTGTCGATGGCTTGTCGGGCCAGATTGTTCATCAAGTCTTCCTTCGAACTAAACGGACGCGCAGTCACATTGCTGATACAAGGCACTCGGCCGGGAAATGTGATCTTGTTGGGATCCAAAGTCTTTTTCATGAATTCATAAGCCGGCATCATGATCGGGCTGTGGAAGGCTGACCGTGATTTCAGCTCGACCGCCCTGGGATCATGTCCGCCGAACTCTCGAATGTGGACCAGCAGATTGCGAATACGTTGAAAACTGCCGCTGAGGACGATTTGATTCTTGGAGTTGGCATTGGCGATGGACACCTGTTGTATGGCTGGTACAGCGGCCGAATCATCTTTGGCACCCTCACCTCCATGACTAAGGAACTCTTTCACCGCGGCAATCAATGGCTCTAATTGTTCAGGCTCGCAGACTAAGGCTATCATGCCAAAGTCTTCGCCCGACTCTTCTTTGGCCTTCCTCGTGCATTCCCCCATGACCTCGCCTCGTTTGCGAACCAGGTCCAGAGCATACTCATATTCGAAATTACCGGCCGCGACGAGAGCTGCATACTCTCCCAGGCTGTGACCCAGTGTGACATCGATCATTTCTTCTGTTTTGAAACCGAATTCTTGCTCGAGCACTCTCAGGATCATGACAGATACCGCCATTATAGCCGGTTGGGCGTTCTCCGTCTTATCCAGCATATAAATGGGCCCCTCATCAATCAGAGTGGAGAGTTTGCATCGGACAATGTCATCCATCTCCTCTAAGAATGGCTTGCAGATTCTAGGGAAGGCCTCTACCCACGGTCTCGTCATGCCCTTCCTTTGGACTCCATGACCAGGGAAGAAGAGAGCCGTGCGAAGGACCGGGTCTGTGGAGGTGGCATAGTTTCGAAGGGGTCGATGAAGGCATCGGCTAAGGCCTTGAAGGGCCGGTCGAGGCGATTTGTACATCATGGAGCGCGGCGGCTCAGTAAGAAGGGGGAGGAGGTCGCTTTACGGCATCCCGTATGGACTGGGACATGAGCAGCTGCAGAACATGCAGAAGATATTAGGATTGGGCGATTGACCGATCTTGCTTCTCAAGACAGTTCCGTAGCATTGGACGGACGAAGAGCTGGGAAGCATTGAATGGATTCCATGAGCCCGAGAGCCGGGGCATGGGGAGAGCATTGCGGAGGAAGGTCGCAATTCAGCGGGCCGGGAATTCACGAGAGCTCTTTCCGAGGTCACGTGGGGTGCGCCTCCCCACAATATTCCACTGCTATTTACTGCTACCCTAAGTGCTACCTACCTTGGTACTTACACATCATCTCCTCTTCTACTATCAGGAGACTGTCCCAGTTGGCCGTTTCTTCTCCACTGCCAGCTCGTATCGTCTGAAAATCGTTCGAGCTGAACATGACAACTCACCATCTAGGCACCTAGGCAGCTTAAAAGGCACGTTGTTTATCTCCAGAGCCTCGGATGACGAGATCATGTTGGAAGGTACTGTACAAAGGTATTGCGACTAGGTATACTACAATTCTGAACATACTATCGACAACGTCATCATTCATTATATCTGTTAGCCAGAGTGTTTTCACAATGACAAACCTCCCTCGTTCAGCAGGACTAGCTCATGAGCTTGCTTCCCCTCCGAATCATATTCGCTCATTTCCGACTGGGCATATCGAGCAACAGGAGCAGGCTCCGTGATGTACTTGGGGATCGAACCCGAGCGAACTTCGATTTCGGTTTTGGTGCTGATCACCCCTTGTGGCTGAGAGGTAAGACGGTGTTCTTCCGAGTCTCTACCACGGAGCGAGCGAGCCATGGTCCGACCGAAGAGGTTTCCGATATCATGTCCTTGCCGCTGCCCATCCCCTGCTGGGCCTGTGACTGTAGTGGTCGTGCCCCAGTATTCGTCTCGGGCATACTTCCAGCCGAACGTGTTTAATCCCAGATCATCAGGTGCCGGAGGGTTGGCACTGAAGACCAGTGCACGTCTGGTGCAGGCGTACAGAAGCGCATCTAGCCAGCCGCAGCATGCGATGGCGGACCCGGCTAAGCAGTACCACCAATACGGAACCGAATGCCCGGTCATGGACGCCATGCGACCGGCTGCAAGTGGCAGTGCACAAATAACATACACGACAGGATAAATGATCATGTATCTCGCCGCGCGTCGGAGCACTGCCCTGTTATACCGAATCACGGTTTCGTGTGTGTCTTGTGAATGGCTCCGTGCATGGGTTTGGATCGCGAGGAAGATTAACCCATACACGAGGACAGTTCCAAACATGAAGACGAAGCTCCAGAAATAATGCAACCACAGCCGAAGGTCCTCGCGTCTGTGGTCAATCCAGCACTATGTGTGTGTGAGCTGATTGGACAATTTCGCAGGAAACGGTCAACATACCCATGCGCCAGCCCTCACATACAGGTTTGGGTCTATGGCCACACCGATGATGGCCAAGGCATAGGTGAATATCCACGCGAAAGCGATTCCTGCTATGAAGACCTTGTTGGGAACTCGTCGATTCCTCACCACGGCGAAAAAGGTATGGATGGAAATTGCAAAGATGAAAACAGCTGATGCCATGTTCCCGGTAGAAAGGAACCAACCATTTGCCCAGCAAGTCTTCGTTCCAACCTCGATCTTATCGGTTACGAGGTACCTGGCAGTCAGCGCAAAGGCTACGGCCTGCTGCACGTCGGCAAGAACAAGGTTGTATATCAGGATAAAAAATTGGTTGGATCCATCCCGAAGCTGGCCTTTGAGATACCAGGAACACAGTCTATACGTGAGATAGGTTAACAGGCTGAAGGTGGTCGCGAGAGAGAGGATGGCGAAGAAGGCGACGGCGACAAGACCATGTCGCAGGATGTCTGGCAAAGGGTCGAGCGTGGTCCCAAACCGAATGGCGACCTGGCTGGGCGCCATGGTAGCCCAGCGGAACTGAAAGGTCTTACATGCTCGCAAGGAAGAAGTTGAGAAGGCTGTATACTAGTTATGTAGGACCCTACTTTCATACCCAGGGACCTGAGAAGACAGCTTATGTCACTCAACCGCAATATTGAGCTGTCAGGGCTAGAACGGTGGCCCAAGCGCATCGCAAATAGTTCTGCAAAGGATCGAAAACGTGAACGCTCGAGCCTTATTGAGCGAAGATTCGTCGTTAGTGTTATAGATCGTTGTGCCTGTGCGCGTTACGACAATCATTGAATCTCGCTAGCCAGGTCGCGACCATGAATCCCCACAGGTTACCAGTGTCCTCTCCATGTAAGAGATAAGGTTTCATCACAACAGTGTGGCACGTGTCCAGAGCTTCTTTCCGACGAAATTGCCGATGCGCTTTCACCAGTAGTGGAGGTAACTTTGTCGACTAAAAGGAGCACTATGCCCAGTGCTGAGGTCCGGAAACTTGTTTCTGTCCTACGGCGGGACTTGGGATTGCCTACCAAGGGAAGAAAAGAAGACAAGAGAAACCATTGAGCATATCGACCTTGGACGGTGGACCTGAACCAGGAATTGTTGAAGACAAGGAAACTCATGTTTAATATTTCTGTATACCTATACCAGTGAGTTAATCGCATGCAGGACCATGTTCAGGCCCATCAACAATCCCAGCACCAGTGTGTCTCCAGTCTTTATTTAGGTGATCTGATATTAGCACAATGAGAGAACGAGAGCCTGGCTTGGACTCTCCGAGAGCTGGCAACGTTATCTTATCGGGACAATCTCGAGTAGGAGCTGTGGTCCGAGGAAGTAATGAAGGCATCTGGACCGGCAGGATCTGATACTAGAGATCTAGGAGGTAGGGTCAGCAACGCGAAAGCCATTGTGAAATCATGGGTAAATGCGACAGATAGTTGAAGGAGTCAGATCAAGTGTAGATTTGAGAAATTCCACATCAAGGCCTGCATTGGTCTTTCGGCATTGCAGAATTCACGTTTTGATCATCATTTTGGACGGAAAGCAAGCAGGATTGGCAGACTGACCTTATAACAGAATTCCGACATGGTCTGCGACCACTGAAGACTGCGCGCTAGCCAAGGATAATGATGCTCATAAGCAGGGAAATGATCGATGGCTATCGTGACATGTAGAAAGGGAGGATGGTGAAAGGCAGAGAACTTGAAGTGCGCAGTCAACACAGCTGCAAGAAACTGCGTGCGGTTGCCGTGCCACCCAAGAAAATCCACAAAGTCGCAGCCCAGAGAACAACCCAACGACATCATTCTGTCCACCAAGAACACTACATCCATGTCCAGCATCCCGAAATCCCTGTGGCTACACGGTCTATCTCAAAAGACTGCTTGACGAGGGACACGAGCAATTCGCAAAACTGATCTTTGTACAGACGCTGCCTGATCCCACCTATTCATGCCTCAGCGGTGAACGGACGCCGCCCCGGCCCGTGCGAGTACGGAAGACTGCGTATTGCTTTATTTTGCCATGCGATTCAGCGTTTCCTCTCTTCTGCTTGCGCTCTCCTATACGACACAGGCTGTCGCAGAAGACTACTCCCCTTACTCCAATCCTCAGCTCGGCCTTTGGAACCATGCGCTCCTCTTTAAGCGTCAAAGTTGCAGTTCGGGCCTGAACTCATGCTCGAACTTCGGAGTCGATTCTGTCTGCTGCCCGTCCGGCACAAATTGTGCCTTGGATGAGGCTGGACATGTTGCATGTTGCCCATCCAATGCCGTGTGCACTGGAACAATAGCTGGAACAATTACAGGGTCGCCCACAGGATCAAGTACAGGATCGACGTCGGGAACGTCAAGTTCTACTGGAGGAGTTGTGCTGGGAGGAACGACCAGCTCAAGTACAGCGAGTTCTCTAGGGATCACATCAATGACAACGGGCGTTTCTGGGGGCGGTTCCACAGTCCCAAACAACTACTACCCCTTCATCTATATTCCCACATCCTACGCCAACGCGGACCTCTGTACCAGTGCATATTCCAGTTGTCAGTCGGCTTCAACCTCCTGCTTCGCCTCGCTCGCAGGAGCCAATGGTGTCACGGTCTCGGGATTTGGGGGAGGCATAACCGTGCAAGGTACATCAGGCACGTTACTAAGCTCGGCAAGCAGCATATGCAGCTCTCTCAGTGCTGTTGGATGCTATAATCTGCAAGAGAGTCAGTGCAGCGTGTTTGGTAGCGGCTCCGGCACCACCGCAACGTCCACCGCTACGGCTACAACAGGATTTGTTCAAATTGGAAACAACGGACCTCGACAGACTGCATGTCCCGGGATGCTCTACGCTGCAGGCGCCGGAGCAGTGTATGGCGCTGTCGGTGGACTAATATGATGGGGTTTGAGGCAACCGGAGTTTTTCTAAGAGTCTTGCACAGCGTGACTGGATACACGAATGGACATATAAGACGATACGGCATGGATCGAAAGACCTCCATTATTGGAGTTGGAACTCGACTTAATGTTGGCCGTGATAGCAATCTGGGAGCGCGGAGTCAAAACTCGCCGTCCACAAGGGATGTCAAGAGTTTCAGCGGAATGATTGAATCGAGCTCTTCCCGCTTCTCTGCAAACGCCCTGGCCGCGCTGCCCGAACGAAGAGTGGCTTTGTTGCTGCCAAACAATTTCGATCCACTGCCGCCAGCGGTTTCTGGTCTCGGCCATGACGAGGCATTGGTTTCTATCTCCTCCACTCACAGGTCGCGATTTGGAAAGCTGCTCATCTCGCATGACTTACTCAAGAATGCCTTCGCCTTCCGTCTTGGGAAACAAGAAGCATTGGTCGTCTCACATATATAAGCCATCCGAACCATGCATTCCCATTCCCATTTCCCTTTTTATACTATCTTTCAACATCAACGAACACTTCCGTTTCATTATACTGTCTAGGAAAGCTTTACTATTGGTGAGAAGCTGCAAATCAAGACCAAGTCAGGATGAAAGCCATCAGCATCGCCGGCGGACTGACATGACCTATTCTTGCCCTCGCGTTCCAGAATCCATATCTATCCCCGGATCTTTTATCTCAGAGATGATGCACTGTCCGCGTTTGGACATTGCCCTTGCCGCAACGCCAGTCTGAGACTGAACCAGATGAATAGCAAGACAAGGCTGATAGTTGGAGAAGTTCCACATTCTCTCATCTGTTTTTGATTCACATCGGAACAGACCAGAACAGGTTTCAGCAAAGATATGGATACGGGACTCTTAGAGTTTTCGAGAGGCCCATCGTCAGGCAAACGCTTCTAGATGTTAGGCATACAGGTGCGGTTCAAGTCCGAGTCAATCGAACAACATCACGCCACAGTCATCGCGGCCTTGCTTATAGGTTTCGGCCTCTTGATAGGCAGTGATGTGTTCTATCTATAACCATGACGCGAGAACAGCCTACAGGGGTTGTAGCAGCTCTTGATGTTCACCAGACGGCGCTTCGGACCAAAAGGACAGGCAGGTTGCTTGTACATTTGGATGTGGACACGGGTACCTTTGTCCGCTGTACACGTCCATTCCCTTCACGTTTGATCGGCTCTTGAGAAACTCTCTTTTGGAAAGGTGAAATACTCGTCCCGTGCAGTGACCAGGCTGATTGAACCGACCCCAAAAAAAGACCCGGGCGAGTCACTCTCCGTCCCCGGACATACTTGGAACAAATGGGCTGTCTTGCAATGATCAGTCCGACTGACCACTCACCAGTTCTATTCTATCGAAGCCCGTACCATGTCTGCTCGGAACTCCTGTAACAGGTCAGATTCGAAAATCCTTGTTATGGCTCTGGGTAAATGGTAAATCAATCCAGCAGCCTAGCAAATCAAGCCACAGCAAGTGAGACACGGGTGCAGACTGGGACGGGAAGACACCTCAATTCGAAATGACCCCTGTTCCGACCAGAGACGGCAAATGTGTGGTTCTGCTCGAGTTGTGCAGATGCATGTACGACGAGATTCTCATAAGCTCTTCCTTCACCCGTGATGAATGTCCTTTGGAAAGAGTATCGTCTTTTTCTAGGGCCACGTGCGTTTGCATACGGTGCAGAGACTATACTGCAACAGCATGGTACGTTGACTCTTCTGAGATGCCTTCCAAAGGTGTGTGACCCAGCTTTCCGGTTGCGAAGATCTGAAGCGCAAGTGACCCATGTTGTTGGAGTTGAGTCAATGACATCAATATTCGTATAGAAGGGAGAGTCACCACCCATGGCAACCTTCTCCAGACCAGGATGCCCCATTACCCCAGACGATTCTTGCATGACCTTGCAGCTCACATCCATTCAGATCTTCTCTGACATGCGGAGCGAGCCCTGGCCAGCCATCAAGGAGTCAAGAGGCATCTTTGTCTGCCATCGGTGAACTTCAGACGATGGCTCTGCACTCTTGACGTTACAAGCCGCTGCAGGTCCTCCCGTGTTGGACATCTACAGCATTCGTTCCCCCGGCTGCATTGCCGTCTCGACTGCTCCAAATCTCCGACCTCCTCTACTGTTTCCAATCTCAGGCTCGTCCTGAAGTCTATCGTGCGGGACGACAACATGCTCTCCCAACCTCCAGCGCATCCACCACACTGATGGACGAGCTGATGCGGCCTTTCTAGCTGCCCCGGATGACACTTGCTCCCTCGATATGGACAAGGAACCTGCTTTGGCCCGACCAATCCAGACGGCAAATCTGTGCATGCCAGCGGAACAAGTGCTGGTGCCTTGCATGCATCGCACACCGGACAATGAGGGGAATTGCAGCGATTAAGGCGAGTTTTATGCTCTGCGGAATGCTGGCAGATGGAGGCTGTCAATTGCGCCTTCCAAATGAGGAGACATAAAGAGCTATAAAAGGGTCAAGGAAGCTTGGGTTGAATCTCTTCTTCTTCGTCCCGTGTACCTTAGTCCTCCAGACTTTCCCTCCAGTTCTCCTTTCACCAGCCTCTCGCTCCATCGGACTCCTTCAATATGAAGCTACTATCTCTTCTGGTGCCTGTGGCATTGGTCACATCTGTCGCTGCCTCTGCTCTTCTCCAGCGCTATAGCAGCAGCTGTTGCTGTGGCTGTCTTTCCCAGAGTGATGCTGATTCTATTGTCAACCAATATATGTCAATCCTCACTCACATGAACGTCACCGCGGCCAATGCTACCGCCCAGGCTCTTCTCGATCAAAACTACACCGAGATCAGTGACTCGATCTTGTCGCTTGAAGGCCAGCCAGTGAGTTCCCTTATGATTGAGTGTCGGTCTTCAATCTCTGGCGACTAACCCTTCATAGCTTGGAACTGCGACTTTTGTTGGCAAGCAAGAGTACATCAATGGAGTCCTCAATTCGCCCCCAGTCATGGGTGTCAACACAATCGAGATCCTCGTTGCCAACTGCACACGCATCCTTTGGTATTGGCTCTTCACAGGCATTGGCACCGGAGAGTATGAAGTCAAGGGATTCAACTTGTTCACCCTCACCGCCGCGAACCAGATTGCCCAGGTGAATCTGGAGTTCAATAGCATCGCTTGGGGCCTCGACACAGGATATCAACTCATCTTCCCACCTAACGGCACAGCGCCAACCCGCAACTAAAGCTGAGACAGGGGAGGGGATATGGATGGTGGTTTCGCACGTACCTAACGCTGAAGAGTAGATGGTTAGATAGGATCATCGAAGGCAGGATGCTGTAATATGAAAGATCTTACTGTCACAGCACTTGGCCGGCGGGTTCAATATCTTCCCTCTGACGCCCTTTGTAGCGTCTGCCTTGGAAAGAAGTATCCCAACCCCCTAAATGGGTGCAACTCAAGGTTCGGATGGATCACCTGCTCCTAGTAACGCTGCGATGGCGACCAACCCCGTACCTGTTCAGGGCCATCGTAGGTGGCACAGCTCCAGCTCGACGCAATATTTCGTTTTCCGGTGTTCCCGAGTGACACTATTGTAAAGACTATGCGGCAATATGAACGTAGTGTGGCCAACATTGTGTAGACGCCTCGCCGAGCGGAGGGTACCCCGAGTGCTGCGTTGCGGGCAAAATATATGGGAGGCACCTTGACCGAGCGACGTGCCCGCGTAAATACTTCCACCTCAATTCAGTACAACACCCTTCTTCAATACTCACTGTCGAACGACACATGATCTCGACCAGGGCCTGGGCTGTAAAAGGATCATGACAAAGAAGAAGCCCAAGGCTTCTGCCGACTCCGCCAACAAGACCGCTGACGTTCCCCCGGATCCAATCGTCGCTGACCAAAAGTCCGCAACAAGTGCTACGGCGCCGCCAACGCAGCAACCGACTATCAAAGCAGAGCCAGCGCAGACGTCGCAACTGCCTCCTACCTTGATCATATGCCGCAATAAGTAGGGTTCATCACTTCACCTTCGTCTGGAGGGCAACCTCAAGAGTTGGACACGACGGGAACTGTCTGAAAAGCTAACCGTTTCTACAGGCACTGGCGACATATTTCCTCTTACCATGGACCATGGTTGAATCTTCCTACTGAAGTGCTCGAGAACTTGGCCTTCACTAACTTCCACTCTCCTCGCCCGAGGCCCATCGATCCGGCCGTCTTCTTCGATCTCGTCAAGATCCGCAGATTGATCGATGATGCCTCGAGTCTGGCCGTCCGAGCCGCCAATGGCACCACCTCAGCCTCCTTACACACATCCATGAATGGCAGCAACGGTCTCTTCAATTCAGCTGATGCGGAAATACTAGGCATAGGTTCTGCAAGAGGCGGCGGCGGCCATGCAAAGCTTAGTCGCGAGAGGAAACACCGAATGCGGGAACATGCAACTCAGAAGTTGTCTCATGCGTACCAACTGGACGAAATCGCGACCAGTGTTGCCACTATGCAGGCGACATCGGCCATCGATGATGTCGCCAGACATGTCCTACAGCGCAATGAGCAAGATCCAGATGCGCAATACGTGCACTTTTTTCACGAGAAGGTTCCGTCGCTGGCTATGGCCCACTACACAACTCTTGACCCTTTGGACAATGTTATTCGGCACCGGCCTATGGACGCCTCCCACTACCGGACCAGAGCGGTGGCACGGATTTTCAAGGACGACATTGAGGGCGCTGCGCGAGATTGTACAGAGGGACTGGCTGTACACAGACTGTGCCAGCCACAGTATCAGAATGGCCAGCAGGATCTAGTTTGGGCGAACGACGTTACGAAGTCTGGTCGCGGTCATAGCATAGATGCTCGCGTGGAGGAGAAGGACCAACCCAGCAGTCTTGAGCCACAACTTCTCTTTCAACGTGGTGGAGCGTATTTGGCTATGGCATGCGACAGCATTCCACGCGCACTGTACAGTGGACAGAGACAGGGTTCTGTGTCTCAGGCCCCTCAAAGTACCGCCGAGGCAAAGGGAGATGCTGGGACCGATGCCGCGATCGACGAAACGAAGAGTCAAGCAGAGGCACGCAAACTAGTCCGAACATATGCCAAACGAGCGCTTCGCGATTATATGTCTTTTCTGTCACATCTCGACTACACACCTGGCTTGCCGGAAGAGTACACAGATGCATTCCTGGAGAAGTTGAGATCTAACGGATATCACGGTGATCGATTGCGCAGTGAGAAGCCATTTGACATTGACGCTGTTGCCCGGTCGGGACTCACAGAAGCGTTGGTCAAGTACGAGGGTCAAAAGCAGAGCCAGACAGACCGAACATTACCTCCTATGCCGAAACCAGTGGTACACAAATTGGACGCTCTCTTTGGGGCCGTGTCTCCTGCTGATATCCCCCCTTTCCCACCCGCGCCTGACAAAATGAAAAATCGAGATCATCTTGTTTTCTCGCTCCCTGGCTTCTCCGAAGACGTCACTTATCATCCGCTACTGATGGATGTGCTGCACTCCCTGCTATTGTGCCATTGTCTCCTTCAGACATCGACAAAGGAACATCTTCGCCATGCATACATGGCAGCGCGGGTTGCCCGACTCTGCGACGGATACCCAATCCTTCTTGCACCACGCTCGCCGTCCCGAGCAGACTGGATGGAAATCCTCCAACGGTCAAAGAATTGGTTAGGGCTGGATGGCAGCTGGGAGCGGTTATGTTCTCCTATGCCAGTTCCAGGACAAGGCTCCCAAGCCAAGTCCGAGAACCCGCAAGCAAGTGCCTACGAAAAATATCAGGCCAAGGTGGCAGATATCAAAGCGATAGTAGCAGCAGAACGGAAGATGGCTAAAGAAGCCTACAGAACCGGTCTCAGGGCCCAGGAGTTGAAGGCTGCACAAGACGCAGAAGCTGCCAGCAAAGGACAAGGCGGTACCAAAGTGGCTCATGGTAATGGGGGAGGCCACATGAATGGCACTGATGTGTCATCGCCTCCTCTCAAAATGGAGCGAGCAGAAGCCATTACTAGATGGATCTTGGAAGCACCTCCCCCTACCAGCACTGATGGAAGCGGCCGACCGAAGAAGAGGTCCGGGGCGAAGGCAAGGCTGAGGAAAGCAGCAAGTGCAGCTTCCAGTTTGACGGAAGCTGGGCTGGAACAAAGCGTGGATAGTCTCGAGCTCGTTGATTGAAATGTGGCACCGTTCGTTCAATGGTTAGACTCACCTCACAGAAGTCACGGTCAGTTGTAGTAGCTGAGAGCTTTCAAAAATGATATGAATACCCAGGCGTTGGCCCATGACTGTCAAGTATGAAGCGTTCGTTCTTATGCTCGTTGACATGCGGTGGCTGTACTGTTATGGAATATAGGTACTGTACCTTACTGCATACTGAATTGATATCAGACCCTTCGGCGGAGCAAAGTGAACAATGACGCTGATATTGAGACATCATCAATACCAACTCACCAGAAGACATGCTTCTTGAAACGTGGTTTACGGCAACGCTGGCGTCCTCCTTGTTTCGCCAACACAACATTCCATGCCTCCTCCTCCTGCGCAGAATCTTGGTCTTAGTATAACCAATCCGTTGGTTCTCTACCGAGCGCTGGTCGCCACCAAGAAGATCAGGCCGGATCCCGCCCAGCACCGTCTCGCGCTCCAACTGCAGAAACTCTACTTCCGGCTCAAAGACTACGCCCCCGAAGTCGAGTATCGGTATAGACTAGAGAAGATCGGGCGGCGTGTTGGGAGGGACGCTCCTCGACACAATGGCACTAAGCAGAGGCATCATAGCCAAAGTGATGCACAAGATGACAAGTCCACGGATCGGCCGCCGAGAGGCATCTTTTCTTCCCTCATTCCAACCAGGTTATCGACCTCAGCCTCATCGTTAGCATTGGTCAGGACGGCGCCACTCCACGATTCAGCACTATCGATCGACTCGCCCCAGGGTATGCTATTGTACGGCGAAGTCGGGCGGGGAAAGTCCATGCTGTTGGACCTACTGTACTCATCCCTACCGTCGAGGAAGAAGCGACGCTGGCATTTCAATACCTTCATGCTGGATATCTTTCGGCGGATTGAGATGGCGAGGCTTGAGAGACTCGAGGATGTCCATGACCCCAAACCCAGTCTATTCGGACTAGGTGGACCGGGAACTAGTATTTCACATCACGAGCATGTGGTGCTGAGCCTGGCGAAAGAGACCATCAGCGAGAGTCCTATTCTGTTCCTTGACGAGTTTCAAATGCCGGATCGGACATCCTCGAAGCTGATCAATAGCTTCTTCACCGCATTCTTCCATCTCGGCGGTGTCCTGGTTGCGAGCTCCAATCGTATGCCCGAGGAGCTGAGCAAGGCTGCTGGGATCGAGTTTGGAGGACATGGCTACAATAATCGGCGAGGTATGGGCGGCTTCTTCGGGCTCGGTTGGGGTCTAAGTCGTGCCAGTGAGGGCGAGAGGGCTGCAAAGACCGATTTCGGGTTGTTCCTCGACGTTTTGAGGGCTAGGTGTGAAGTGTGGGAGATGGAAGGCGATAAGGACTGGAGACGGGAAGATGACGATGTTGTAGGGGCCGGAGATATGGACGAGAGTGGGAGTGACGGCGCAATCCCCCAAGCAGATCCGACTTCTCAGTCGAAGACGGACAAGACACCCATATCGACCGAGACCGCCATCACCGAAGACTCCAGGCTATCTGCGGACTCACCACCTCATTACCACATCAAGCTGGCCTCCTTAGATGGGTTTGCCGCTTCGTCTTCTCCCTCCTCATCATTCGAAGCTGACGTCCTCCTCCTGAACCCCACTGATACATGGACGCCAGCGAGTCTCACTGTCTACGCTCGTCCGCTCCGCTTTGAGAGCACACATAATGGCATTCTAAAAGCTTCATTCGACGCTTTATGCGCCACATACCTCGGTCCAGCTGACTACGTGTCTCTATGCTCGACGTTTCACACTGTCATCATCACCGACGTGCCAGTTCTGATGCTGGCCCACAAGAACGAAGCACGACGATTCATCACACTACTTGATGCTCTTTACGAGGCGCGGGGGCGATTACTGCTCGAGGCCGCCGCGCCTCCTGACAAACTATTCTTTCCAGAGATGACGAGGAGTTTGGGGACGAGGGCTCCCGGCGCTGCTGCTACGCTGGGACCGGGTCCTGATATTACTACTGATATCGTCCCTGGACAAGACGGAACGGTATACGTCGCCGACGACTACGATTCGGACTCGATCATCTCGGAATCATTCTCCGAAATATACCAGGACTCGACAGCCCCTTTTCGCCCCAACATCTCGTCATACTCGGGCTCGTACACCGACAATCACAGCCACATCAACACCCAGAAGTCAACCGCGACGGATTCCAAGCCTTCTTTCGCCGCGTCCGTGTGGAATTCTAACTTCCGTTCCGTCCTGGCAGATGAAGATGCAGATTTTGGTCCCACATACGGCAATGGGCGGGGACATGGGATCTCGGACTCTTCGACCAGTTCCGCCGAGTCCCGCTTCAGCGCTGCAATGACCACTGGACCGGATTTCACATCGGCGTCCGCACTGACGGGCGAGGATGAAAGATTTGCGTATAAACGGGCGCGAAGTCGGTTGTGGGAAATGTGCGGCCGGAGGTGGTGGGATGAGCGGTTACCCAAGCGGACTGGCCGAGGAAGTCTTGATACGACGGAGAGCAGGATTCTCGGAACGAGTACAAACGAGAAATCAAAGGATGCCACGGACAGTCCGATTGTATCTGTGCATGGACGCCAAGATGAAGACGAAGACGAAGACGAAGACATCAACGATATCATGGCCTGGTGGCGGCCAGTGACGCGCGAAGGCCGGTTTTGGGAACAATCCGTCGAGGAGCCCGAGGCTGAAGCCGAGACTGAAGTTGAGATTGAAGCTAGAAGAGCCATTCGAAAGGGAGCAGACATCTGACACGACTCCGCGGCAACAAGGAAGTCTCACGCCCACAACAGCTAGCAGTAGCGCTCAAGGTGGCCAGCACAGCACGTCCAGTCGAAGTTGATATCCAGAACGACCCGTGATGCGAATACACGTCATGGCGGACAGTCGACCTGGGTATGAAATGCAACCATTTCATTCTCTGCCCTAGAGTCGATACTACTACCGAGTTGCAAGTCGGGCATGGTATTCAACCACTACAGTCTACATCCTCCTCTTTCAAGGTCCGCGCCCTTCCTCCACTTCTCCAAAGATGCTCTTTACCGTCAAGGGACCTTCTGAAATCACCGTGATCATCATCGTCTGCTTCATAATCATCAGCGTCCGTTTGCAGTTTGCCGGTTGAAATTGATCCTTACGACTGATATGATCGACATGACCACGACCACGACCACGACTACGACTCCAACTCCAACTACGAGCACGACCACCAGTCCAGATACAGTACGTACTACGCACATCCCGAACCAGCGTCATCAGCCCCATCAAGACCTTACCAACTTACCACTTGAACCCATAAAAGACGAAACGGAAAGCGAACTCGAACCACCGCCCGGTTTCTGTTCTGTAGGTAATCGGCACCGGCGCCGTTACCAGGTCGAAGAGATCTATCCCACTGCAGTCAACACAAGAATCGTAACGGGCAACAAACACCCAGAATCGAATAACAGAGAACGACATTTCAGGCATCGACATAAGGTAGCCATGGCCAAATGAACCTGCCACCTACCGGCCTGCCTGCCTGGTATCAGACAAATGGAGTGTCGATTAGCCTTTTTGGCATGACAATGCGGCCTTGTCTCTCTGCGCCTTTTATGGTATCTCTATCTCTTATACCTAGGTACTCATACTCATACTCATAAACATACATAAGCATGCATGAGGTACCTTAGGTACACAGGACTCAATCTACTCTATTCTAGACTGTTGTACCCTAACTTATTCATCATCAGCCACGGCAGGCGGTTCAGCCAAATAGCCCTTCTCCTCCAAATACTTGACAATGACCTTGACGGCATCCTCGACGCTCATCTTGTCCGAGCGAATATGGATCTCCGGCTTCAACGGCTCCTCATACGGCGCACTAATCCCCGTGAATTCCGGGATCTTACCCTCCCTCGCTTTCTTATACAGTCCCTTCGGATCTCTCTGCTCGGCCACTTCCACCGGAACATCGATCCAGACCTCGACAAACGGCACGCCCGGCTCGCCATTCGGCCGCTCCGCCTCGTGCAGGTGGCGCGCCAAATCCCGGTCAGCGCGGTACGGGCTGATGAAGCTGGTGATGGCGATGGTGCACGAGTCGGCGAACAGCTTGGCCACTTCGGCGATGCGGCGGATGTTTTCTTCGCGGTCCTTGGGCGAGAAGCCGAGGTCTTTGTTGAGCCCGAAGCGGATGTTGTCGCCGTCTAGGCGGTAGGCTGCTTTGTTGTACGGGTGGCGCAGGAGTGCTTGTTCAAGAGCCACGGCGATGGTGGATTTGCCGCTTGCTGAGAGGCCCGTGAGCCAGATTGTTAGGCCTTGCTGTTTGCGAAGGCCGGCTCGGATGCTGGGCGTTAGGGGTGTCGGGTGGTAGTGGATGTTGCTGTTGGATTGTAAGTTGGTGTTGGGAATCATTCTTGTTGTTGTGACATTCACTCATGTAAGGTAAGGTACGGTAGGGTAGGGTATGGTAGGTTGAGCAATCATGGTGAGAAGGAGAGAGAAAAGCAAGAATAGCAAGAATAGCAAGAATAGCAAGAATAGCAAGAATAGCAAGAATAGCAAGAATAGCAAGAATAGCAAGAATAGCAAGAATAGCAAGAATAGCAAGAATAGCAAGAATAGCAAGAATAGCAAGAATAGCAAGAATAGCAAGAATAGCAAGAATAGCAAGAATAGCAAGAATAGCAAGAATAGCAAGAATAGCAAGAATAGCAAGAATAGCAAGAATAGCAAGAATAGCAAGAATAGCAGTAGCAAGATGGTCAGTGCCGGCGCCGGGGGAGACGTGGGCTTGTAAATGAGAGATGAAAAATCATGGACGTTTCGAGCCAAATGATCCCAACGATGTGATGTTCAGGCAGGGGAAGACGTTGTGTGATGCTGTTGTGCTATGTTGGGCAGACCCAAGGGGTAAAAGAACATAAACTTACGTCGCCATGGTTGTCGAAGTGTATGTGTATCTTGCGGCGGGATCACAATATCTTGATTCTGCGCGGATGTTCCTGGATGTGGAATGGAAGCCTGGGTTAATTGAGGTGTTGTCGTGAGGGTAGTGAGTCGAGTCCTTCGAGGTCTATAACATGCAATCTTGACCTCGCCGTCGTCAGCGTTCAATCACTAGTACGTTTCCTCGTCAATTTTGTTGCCAAGTCTGAAGTGGTCTGTGCTTCGGGGCAGCTAATAAAGAAGACCAGCCAGAGGCAGATGGGGGCCGGAAAAGGGTCTTTGGGTTCGAGTCCCTCAGATCTTCAAGCTTCAGAGAACAAGTCCAGGCTGCGGATCAAGTACGCGTGGCCACGGCAGCGTGAGAGACGTCAACTTGCAAAGCGTCAGGCGTCAATTGCGCAAAGATGGCAGACTTGGAGGATTACAAGTTTGTGGTCGTGGAGACAGAATTTGCATAACCTCAGCTCCCGCTGAAGGCTTTCGGCTTTCGCAGTCTGATTTGCAGGCCTGGCTGGCGTTGCTCGACACCTGTCATACCTGTCGTGGTTCGTTTGCAACTCTGCATGCCTGGCCTGCTTGCTGGCCTTGTCCATGACCTCAAAGGACGTCCAATTGCCAACGGGAAGATGCCCGCCGGCTTCTTGCTCCTGAATTAACCATGTCTGGCTTGGTCCTGGCGCAACCGAAGTCGGGAATCTGGGGATCCGCGCACGATCCCAGATTCCATCGCCATCTGATCTTCTGCCAGCGCTATGATGTATCAAGTCTCGTTTGTTTGCTCTTCACACAGCCAACCAGTCCACCACTGCCTCCTCTTTTGAGTACATACTCTGGCTTTCGGCTGGCGGGATACCCGGGGAGGATTTAGATCTGGTTGGCTTGAACGTGTGCGTTGGTCTCGATTGTCAGAGATCTAATGACACGTCTGAGCTGGCGGCGATCGTGAGGACTCCTGGCTAGAACTTCAAGGCTCGATGTACCATGCAAAGAGGTGATCCTTCGCTCTCTGATGCCGACCTGCTGCACAAGCGGTACGAAAGGTGCTAAGCGAAGCAGTCAGCGTTTGTCTATTTGATTGTTCGTGCTCCCGGTGTCGGCGTGGGAAGGATGGAGGGGTGCGGTCGGATAGGATTCGTCCTAGGGATTCTTCAGGAGCGTCTGGTACGTGTTCCTCGAGAAGTCGGTGTGTTACCTGCAATAACCACTGCTGCCGGCCCCAATGCTATCACAGATACCTGGGGAATCGACATGATGATTCGCGTTCGGCCGGCGATAGCATGGTTGGCAAGGTATACAGGATTTCAGACAAAGGAAATGACATCCAAAGATCGTTCTCTGTGGGACCTGTGCGACATGTTACACCGTTAATGGAGGCCGGCCTTGCATGGACTGGGGGATGTTCGCTCCACGATGCAGAGAATAAGTATCTTTCCTGAGACGTCTTTGTTCTGCCCGTTTGCTCTATCGTGCCTTACAACCTCTCAAGCTGGCGGTGTGTGTGCATCTGTCTGCGTCTGCGTGTGCTGTTTCTGGTTCGAGGGCTCTGGTCAATGCTTAGGGCTGTAGATGCCCAACGAACAACCACTGAACATTGTGATGCTCTTCAACAGTGTGATGATGATGATTGTCGTCTGTGGGTGGGAGAGACGCGTCTAAGTCTTGGAGCAGTCGAACAGAGTCTGGAATATCTCTTCACCGTCGTGGCCTTGGAGTGCCAGCGACGTCTTGAAGCGCAGGAAGAAGAACAGAAAGCAGCAGAAGCGACAACTCGACGGCGCTTCCAGCTGCGGCTGCAACAGCAACAGCAACAGCGACGGCGCCAGCAGCATCGATCAATGGGTAAAGGAGACGGGAAGACTCCCAGATTCTACTTCACCCTCACTCTCGTTTCACCGCCTGTTTGCCGTAGGTTTGGCATGAATAGAAGATTCAACTTTACTGTTTGCATCAGTTTGGATTTTCCTTACCGTGTAATGTCCCTTCACATCACCATCTCCACTGCAATCCGAGCCGTCGACGACAATCAGGTCTGCTCTTTGCAGCGCCGTCTCCATTTCCTCGAACGCGGCGATCTGGGTATCGCTCCATCTTCTCACCTCTCACCTCACCCTTAATTCCCTGTTCGCACCTCAACCTCACCTACCGATCTCCTCCTACACTTGACTATGCTCTCCTGGGAGAAGCTCATCAAACTGGTCGGCGGACGGGGTAAGAATCATCCTCCTCCCGACGGCGAGAACAAACAAGACAGTCTCAGCTGACCTATGACCCAACAGCGCTGGCCGAGAGAAGCGAACAAAAGAGACTGGAGCGAGAATACAAAGATGCAGAAGCGACACTCAAGCTGGTCACTGAAGTTGCGAACGAACCGCGCATCGAATATACTAGTCGTAAGATAGCCCACCTCCTCTGATCGAGTCCAATCTGAATTCTCGTCCCAGGTCCCCCGTCAGTCCAGAGCACCACCCTTTCAGAACGTCGCAAACCTCTCGAAGGCACTTTGCGCCCGCCGGAACGACCTGTCTATGAAAGATGCGCCTCTAGCCCGGTCGTTCCAGCATTCAAGACGCAGAACACCCCAACTGGTCCTCCAGACATCACAGCTCGGGATCTCAGCACGGAAGAGTTGAAGCGGAACTACAGCTGTGACAATGTGTGGCGCTTCAGCGATCAACCACTACCTCCCATGCCGCAAATGACAGGCTTCGGGAGATATCGAAGAGCAGTCAATGCGCCAGCGCAATGGCAAATGGACCATCTTCGTCAAAGCATGCATGATATGGGAGCGCTGTTTGTCAATCATCTGGGAGACTGCCCTCCTGCAGGATTGGACGCTAACACCTGGCGGGAATACCGCGCCCATCATTCACGCACAAGCAGCATTGAAAGTTCTCGCAGTTCCAGCTCAGGCGCCGGACCGACACCTGCGATGGAGTATCTCGACACCACTACTGGTACACGTGTCAGCCGCGGTTTCTGCCCGTCCACCACTTCGAGCGCTGCAAGCTCTCTCAGAGATGGGTCAAGTCACTATCGAAGAGACTCCAACATGTCCAAAAGCAGCATGACCAGTCCGATCAGCGAGGAAGATGTTACACATAACCGTCGTCAGCGCCGATCATCACCCTACCGACACACCAGCGTGACGTCCGTGAGCCCCTTGACGGCTATCAGCGAAACACAAGAGGCCCACAATAATGCGCCTCGCAAAGTGGAAAAGCCGTGTGAATTTGACGAGGGCGGAAATGTTGAGAACGCAGTAGCCTCTGATGAGGATGACGAGTTGGATTGGGCAGATATGCTCGTGGTCGGGGGCGGCGGTAATGCCAGCAACCTGACCCAACGACTGGAACGGACATCGTCGGCGGCCAATACCAGGCTCGCTTTGACCAAACAGCGAACCACCTCCGAAGAGAGACCAAAGTTGCGGGTTCCAAAGAGATCGGTACCCGATCGCTCCAAGACTATCAAGGCAGCAACTCGCCCTGCTCAGCGTCGCGTCCAGATCCAACGCAAACATTCCAACACCATAGACGCTGCTCAGGCGGCAGCCGTTCAGCAAATCGAGAAAGAGCTGAAGCGGCAGGCGGCAAAAGATCAAGGTCTCAATGGTGTCAGACTGCAGCAGAAGGGAGAGTTGCCAGTCACAAAAGAGTCACTGGAAGCAGGTCCCGGATGTACTACACAGATGATCGAGAACATCAAGCGCGATCATGACGAGAGCTCCAGTCCGTCCCCAGCGCAGGCGGCTGAATTTGCAGTGCCCTTGCTACAGTCGGACACCTCGAATGAGACGCTGTTTGCCCAACATGCGAACCGCACCATGCTTTCATTGAGTAGCAAGAGGCAAAGGTCCAGCACCGTTTGCAGAATACTTCCATCGGCGTCACCATTGCCATTTGCGCAGACGGACGATCAAGAGAGCACGAAGAAATGACCCTGACTGACGGAGGCGAGACTCGTCAAGAAGTCTACTCTGCACTATCGTTGCAGCATCAGCATCGCTTTGATAGGGATGGGCACGGAGCTGGCGCGCCGATTGTGCCATCCACCGCCTTTAAGTCCATGATTTCCTTTTTCACGAGAACAACACGAGAAACGAGCTTGATTACATACCCCCTAATTACGACGTTTTCCTCTTTCGGCGAGCACATGCATATCTTCATCAACCCACGGTAATCGATCACCCATGCTAGTGGGAGATATTGAGGGAGAGAAAGAGCTTTGCTGCGTTGGATAGCCCGGACTGCAGATCCGAGAGGCCATGGGAGGGTTATGTCCCCCCTGGGTGAAGAGTGGCCTTCTCGTCGGGCAAAACCAAGAGCTGCATGGACAGCAATAATGATGCTCTGTTTTTCGGGAGCAAGACAGCAATGCACAGCACAGCATAGCAGAGCACAGCGCAGCGCAGTACTTGCAATAGCAAGGACGATAGTACATGGACAATGGGCCCATGCATACATAGGCCGGGCGATGAGATAGCTACCTTGAGATAGCTTTGCCGCCATTTAGCTATCGAGAATACCATGCCGCCTATGTACGGCATCAGTTAAAGTCACTTGTTCTGTAGCTTACTGCTGCTAGAGCAGAAAATGACTTGAGGGTGTAGTTGCTAATCCGCGGAAATGATAAGGCTGAACTTCTTGATATCTTCCTCCCGAAAAT
The DNA here is from genome assembly GCA_024611085.1 of Exophiala sp. LBMH1013. Lineage (NCBI taxonomy): Eukaryota > Fungi > Ascomycota > Eurotiomycetes > Chaetothyriales > Herpotrichiellaceae > Exophiala > Exophiala sp. LBMH1013. Next base: position 1,057,268 of record JAMFLB010000009.1, on the reverse strand, counting down.
AAATGCGATCAGCATTACACGCAGCTTTCTCCACATCATCAACCAGAACTACAATCACAACCACAGCCACAACGCTCCCTTAACGCGCGGAAGCATATACATCGACTACATCTTCTATGTTATTAGACGAGACGCATGATGCGCAACCCTGCAATGCGGCACCTGTGAGGAACTAGTCGAGCTATATCGACCACCTGGGAGTCAAGGCTGCGATTCTCATACTAGTGAGATCACACTTTCAGCAAACACCAAGACCAAGACCAAGATCACCACTCACTGTCAGAACTCGTCAGACAATATTCAAGAGACGGTCGCAGGAAGATGTAGAGCAATACCGAGCTTACCATCTGCCTTTTAACCTCTGCGACGTCTCAAATCAAGGCCGCTCAATCAGCTGGACGACGGCGACTTAATAGACAGCGAGCGGTACCTTAACCAGCAGGCGCGCTAGGAAAGTTGTATTCTGCCGAGATCTGGGCTCATCGCGCATCGGAGTCTTGGACGCTAGCAGAATACCATACCCATCTCATCATGACCAGCCCAAGAGCGCCGAAACGCCCCTTGGACGGCGACCAAGGCGACAGCAATATCTTCTTCACATCCAGTCCGATTGTCGACCGCTCATCGACATTCATCGCGCATTTCCATCCGCGAGTTTTCGCTGCCAAAGGAGCCAGCAGCAGCAGCAGCACATCATCGACGTCGCTAACATCCATCGTCAAGTCTCTTCAAGCACATCCGGATTTTGCGGGCGCCGATCACCGTATGGTGGCGTGGCGAAGGCCATCAGGACAGCGAACACTTTTGCTTGGTGGAAGTGGAGGGACAACGACAACAACAACGACAACTACAACTACACTCTCAGCATCAACTCCTTCACCGCTTCCGCCTACATCGTCTGGCTCCACGACTGCGATTGCGACTGCGGGATCGGGATCGGGATCAGCACCACCCATGACGGCCAGAATCCTGTACACGACGGGTTCGGACGACGACGACGAGAAGTACTCTGGGAAACGGCTGGAACGGGTTCTCACAGACCTAGACGTCGAAGGAGTCGTAGTCGTCGCCCGCTGGTATGGTGGAATCATGCTCGGTCCTGTGCGATTCACGCATATCGAGAACGTGGCCAGAGAGGCCATCAAGAAATGGAAGGCCGAGTCTGGAGCTGAAAAACGGCAGAAAATGGTAAGCGAGACTGATGCAGGAAACGCAGCACAACAGGCGCAGCAAGAAGAAGCAGACCGTCTACGACTAGCGAAACAGCTCGTCGAGCGGGATAATAGTATCGTCGTGCTACGGGGCTTACTTGCTGAAAAGAAGGGTTCTAGTCCGAGTCAGGAAGCAGGACAGAGTGGACAGAGTCAGTCCGCTATACAGGATTCATTGGCGCAGACCAGTACGCAAATGGTGGCCAGTCCGTCGCCGACCAAGAATAAGATCGATTACATGCAGATGCCGGTCGCGCGGTTACGACAGCTGGATAAGGCGCGGGATGCGACGATTGCTTTTATTCTGAAGCAGTTGGATAAAGCGGATGAAGAGGAACGAGAGAGGGAGGGGGGAAAGACAACAGCAGCAGCAACAACGACGACGACGACAACAACAACAACAACAACAACAACAGCAACGGCAACAGCAGCAGAAGCAGAAGCAGCAGCAACAACAACAACAACAGTAACACCAAGAACAGAGTCAACGGCGTCAAAGGCAGAAGAGGGCGTCGCCAAGGCTGATACCCACGACGGAAACCCCGAGAGTGAGGAACGTCAAGCTGGGGACGACGACACCGAACATCAAGTTGGGAAAGAGGAAATGTTCGTCGGCGCTACCACACCCGAATACAACAAAGATATTCCACGATGATCGGGACCAGCGAGCCAAAGAGCGCCATATATTTACCAACCCTGCAGGATCCAGAGAACTCGTGAACGGGCAGAACATGAAGTGAACGGGCAGAACATGAAGTGAACGACGGGCCCTGGTGTAGGTGTAGGTGTAGGTAGGGGTGTAGGTGTGGGTGTCGGTACTGCTATCGACACTGATACTGTATTGGTACTGCCGAAGCACCCCGACAAGACGGGATAATACAATCCACCAGTCCAGCCAGTCCAGACATTCAATGGTAGGCACGGCAGATGATGAAGCAAAAGCCTACCTGTCGACACGAATGAAGCTACCGAGGGGAGGGGAGGATACCGGACAAAGTCTGACCATACATAATGAATGACGAGACGAGTGATAGCTTATGTACTTGAAGTCTGCATCTGATGGAATCACACAGTATATATGTATCTACATACCTATCTAAGGGAGAGGGTCATCTTCAGATTCGGTATCTTCGGCACTTGGTCTGCGAGACGCCTGCGACGTATGATATGGATACTAAGTACAGTACGTAGATACAGTATGATAGGATACTGTAGCGAGACTCCGAACGGAACGGCGTCGCACCTACTAGTTACCTAGGTAGTCTATCCTATCCGATCCGATCCGACAGTAAGAGTAAGAGTAAGAGTAAGAAATCTAGACTTCAACAAAGGTATTGTCAGTCTCTGTCGTGGGATGCAATGTGATGTGATGCAATGGTTGACTTGATATCGATATGATATAATAACGGCATCTATTGCATTGCCTTGCACACCCGAACTCAACACGACTCGACTCGGCATTCAATTCCATTCAATTCAAGTTCAAGCCGACACAGATACGACTCCTGGCCGTACGACCCCAACCTCCACGTCAGACCTCTTCTGGTCCTGGGTATTGGCGGTGCTGCTGCTCACGGGTGTCAAGGTATTCTTTTCGGTTTCTTCTTCTTTGAATTTGTCGAGGACCATTTTCCGCGTGAGTTGTTGATAGTCTGTCATTGTACATAAACAGGTGTCAGTTCTGGGTTCAGGCTCAGGTTCATCTTCAGGTTCAGGTTCGCCTTCATGCTTGATTTGATTGATTGGTTGGTTGATTGTGGAAAGAACTGGTGGAAAAGGTGGATGGTGGGTCTGTGTTGTGCTGCATGGGAATATGATATGATGATGGTGGTTCTGTGTTGTGCTGCATGCGAATACGACATGACAAGAGAGGTGACGAGGCTGTAGGTAGATATCAAGCAACCGTTGGTCAAGCAATCGATTTGTCATGGACAGATGGCGCATTGGGTGGTTGTGCGTGTGTGTGACGCTCCCTCTCTTGCACGCTCGGGAGACCCATGTATTCCGGACAAGACATTCAAGACCGGGCGAGGTCATACCATTGGACCAAGCATCAGTCAGAGCAGGACCTCCAGAAGGAAGTAGAGTTACTCGAAAGGCCCAGAAATGGCCTAGGAACTTCAGACAACACAACAGACAACAAACAAAGGAGACAGGAATGTACTCACGCAAAACACCACTCTCCTTCTTGAGATTCAACACCCCCTGAGAATAAACGCCTCGCTCCAAATTCTCCTGCGCAACCTCACACAGCTCGTAATCCTCGAGAGCGACTTTCCTCACAAACTTGAAATAGTCTTCAAAGCCCTCGGTGCCACCATTGCCGTCGTCGAAATAATAGTCAAACTCCATGCGCGTCTCGCCGACTTTGCCTTCGCCGTTTCCAGGACACACCCGAAAGCTACTCATGCCGCCGCCGTACAGGTTCAACGTACAGACGGGGAAGAAGTACAAGAACAGCCCGTCGTCCGGCTTGGTCGGATCGGCCACATGCCGGCTGTAGGTCTGGTGGTTGTGCACTTCGTAGAAGGTGGGCGGGTATTTCACGCTGAAGGATCGGTGCGTGTATTGGCAGTGCAGGCATTCTTGGTACCCGTCGACCATGGTTTTCCAGTTGAACCGGCCGGGGTATTTGATGGAGCGGCGGTGTGGGAGGCGGCGGAAGTTGTATTTCGAGAGGAGCGTGAGGAGGGATGGTGGGAACCACTCGTCGAAGGGGGGGTGCTGAGGGGTCGATCGTCGTGAAGAGTAGTCCCGTTGGTGTGAGATAGTGGGTGAGAGGGTATGCCTGGATTCCAAGAAAGAGAGGAAGGGTGTTAGTAGGATGTAAGATGGGTGTGAGGCTGAAGGCGAAGATGAAGGAGGAGGAGAAGAAGGGGGGATATGGCTGAAGGTCATCATCGGTAAAGGTGGACAGTAGTGAGCGAGGCTGGATAAGTCGCCACCCGGTGTATAGACCGGCAAGATGACTGGGCAGAGCATGATGCGAAGACAGACAGTATTCCATCTGATGTTGAGGGCTGAGAAGATTGTATGATGAACCAGACCACAACGACCATGAAGCAAGGTAAATATCATAGAACGTCGCCAAACACAACGCACAACATATTGCGTCCACGTACATCAGACTTTCTGGTCACTGTAAAGTTCTCGTCACCATCGTGCCGCACGACAATCGTCACACCAGCAAACTCGTACTCGACTTCCTTCTCCTCGGCGAACCGGGGAACGGCGCCGACAAGGTACCATGATTTGTAGAAGACGGCTCGTTGTTCCAGTTGGTAGAGGTTCTTGGAGCAGTACCACGAGGCCGGTAGGGTCTTGGTGGCAGTGGCAGTGGCTTCCATTACAGGACAACGTTGTATGAGTGTAGTGTTTGTCACCGGTGTCTTTGAGTACTTGCAATGGGCCGATCTGTCAGCCTGGGATATATTATATGGTCGTCAAGCAAACCCAGGAACCAAAGAGCCAACAACAAGATCCAGACCGTGGTCGATGGTTAGGTACCGAGGGGTTGGATATATCCAATACCTAGCTGCGGTCTGCACGAGTCATGCCGAAACAGGTATGCGAATACCGACGGGGCATATCCAGGGGTTTCAGTCCATCCCCATTGTATTGTATGGAGAGTGATCACTGTGATGGCATCGGCTTGTTGGATATGATAGACTCCGGACATGTGCCGCTGGATGCAAGGTCCTATACTCGCCTGTTGGTAGTGAATCCGATTGTTCGCTTCTCGATTCGAGCGGGATCGCATTTCCCCATCGGGCCATGGCGCAAGTCTATCTCGACGCTGATGATTGACTGCCACGGCCAGTGCGTCAGCCTTGATATCATGAGTGGATAAACCTGGATGCTGATATACGCACTCGCTCACTGGCATTTCGGATCCGATGTTGACAAGTGACCGTAGTCGCCATAAATGATGCAAACCCTGGATTCTGATTGGCGTATCACCATCGCGTGTTGGGCCCAAACCCATTCACATTTGACGTCGCTGAACTCCTTCTCTCTCATACCCAACTTCAGGGGACCAAGTATCCGAAACAACAACGATAAGGCAGCCACTCTTGCTTGTGGGTGGAATGTCTCGTAGGTCCATCATGTCCAGACTAGATAGTCGCTTCAAGAACCATATAGGCCCAAGGTTCCGTGTTCTTTGCTCAGTATCATTCCTTTACCGAGTCCATTTGTAGGCGTGGACTTTTGACACGGTCCCAATCATGGCGACAAGCCTTTCTTTGTACCATATTGCCCACGTGGACTTTTCCTTTCTGGCGTATGCTTTAGTATTGTCCGGTTTGGCCTATTATCTCGGCAGGCCTATAGTCCAATTCGTCAGTGCCTGGTTACCGGCCGACGACCACAAAGCCTCAGGTCTCGACCAGGCCGAGAAAGGAAAGCTGAAAAAGCAAGATGGCATGTCGGATGAAGATCTATTTCAGTTGGAGAAGAGAGCTTTCTTCAGTAAGGTATGTGACGGGTTAGCGAGCCTCGTTGCACTCATATGATGGCTGACTTTCACAAGACCTGGTTATTCGTGTGCCACCGTAGCAGGTTTGATAAGGCTGGCGATTATCATGCCTTTGACGTGGCCGGCATCTCCTTCTTTGTCGTCTTAGGGAAGGATTTGAAACTTCGGGCTTTCCACAATGTCTGCCGCCATCGAGCTTACACTGTGGTCCGGAAGCCATGCGGAACATCCACCCGGTTCTCCTGCAAATATCATGGTTGGCAATACGACGATGAAGGCCGACTAGTCAAGGCGCCCAAATTCGACGAATCGCCAGGCTTTGTCCCTGAAGACAATGGCCTGTTCGAGGTCAAGTCCATCGTGACAAGGGAAGGATTAGTGTTTGTCAACTTCGACGCAAGCACCATGAACCTTCCTTTCAACAATGTCAAGTCTCACGTCGATCTTGGAACTTGTTCGTGGGTCGATGGCATGAATGTGACTTGCGCCACCAACTGGAAAGCTCTAGGTGAGTCGGCCTTGAACGGTAACGAGGTGTGTTGCTGAACATCTGGTAACAGCGAATGAATTCTCAAGACAATGTCAATGGTCGCAGAACCCATTCGGATGGCTTTCCCCCCTGCAAAAGCAGAAGATGGCGACGTTGCTGGGGCCATTGAGCATGATTAAAGAATTGAGCGGAGGCCTGTGGTGCACGATAACCCTTCTGCCACGATCACCGACGGAAGCGGTGGTTAGGTGCGACATATATTCCAAAGAAGGCCATCAGATTCCGCCGGGGGCCGTTCAGCGGCAGAAGTGGATGCTGGAGAAGGAAATGCTCAACCTGTCCAAGCCAGATGTCGCTGGTGGACACGCCAGGACATATTTCGCCTATCAGTGTGGAGGTATGTCTTACCTGTCCATATTCTTGAGTATCTGTTCGGCTGACTTTGGCGCTTTCAGGTCGCACTATCGATCTGTTTGCCATTCTGGCTCAACACCAACGCAACGAGAAGCTGGCGAAAAAGAAGCTGCAGCCAGCTATTCGAGTGACAGCGATGGCCGACATTGACGAAGAAGCGGTAGCACTATGCGACGCAATTGATGGATTGGCCGAGTCCCCTGCCCTGGAGAAGTGCTCAAGAACGTCGAGTTCCCATCAGACACTGGAATGGTAACTGGGACAGAAACCCACGGCATAGCAGGCGCTGGAGATCATAGAGTGAACACGTTGTCATCTGCATAGCACTGAAGCGGGAGTTTGTGGACAATCGAAGCATGGGACTGTTTTCCAGAGAGACTTAGACGCACCAGCAAGTTGAGAGAAGTAATGCCAGGTTTTTGCTGTATTACTACTTTGTGTGATTCAATGCATCGATAGGTCGGCCGAGGGTTCGACCGGAGACAATGTCTTGAGGAGACATTGACATGGTAACAAGGATGGACGCAGCCTTGTGCCTCAGCCTCGTCATGTATTTTGTTGATCACGTGATCAAAGGCTTAGTTCCTTGGCAGACGTCTTTCACTTCGGCGAACTTCATGCGTCTGTCAGTCCGTCTGTCGGCGGCCTCAATCAACAGTGCAAGTGAACGCAGCCATTCCTCCACCACAACCGCGACCCCGACATGTTCAAGAAGGAGTAAGTGACTGTCTACACACCTCGGCATGGTGATCTTGTCAGACACTGACAAGCCATGTGTCAAGCTTGCCCGCGGGCGCAAAGTCCAAGGTCAAGTCTTCCGTGCAGCGGGGCATCAGGGCCAAAGTCCTAGAAACATATCCCGGCCTCGAACCACACATTGATGAGATCCTCCCTAAAAAGAGTCAATTAGACTTGGTAAAACTGTAAGTCGAGCGTTGTTCAGACTCAGCACCTTCTTCACCGACCTACGGAATACAACCACTACACTGGCTCCCCCTTCTCCACCAACATAGAGTATCCTCCCGGTCAGACACTAACACAGCCTCCTATCCAATTCCAGTCCCGACCGAGTCTCCCTCTATGTGCTTGACAACCGGCCCCTCTTCTACCAACACATGGACGACCCGATCATCCCACACCTCAAGGTAGTCCACCAGTACCCGCACGCCTTCAAAACGCTCCAGATCGACCGAGGTGCTATCCGCTTCGTCCTGTCCGGTGCCGCACTCATGGCTCCCGGCCTCACATCCGCCGGCGGCCGGTTGCCGGATAAAGAAGACGAAGGGAAGCCAGGTGATATTGTTGCCATAGCAGCCGAAGGGAAAGAAGAGATCTGTATGATTGGTCCTTTGGAGATGGGGACGGAAGAGATGAAGGCTAAGAAAAAGGGTGTCGCTATCAGTACGGGTCATTATCTCGGTGACGGGCTTTGGAAGTTGGAAATTTAGTTCTCATGAAAAAGGCAAAAGGAAAAAGGAGTGAAAACAGAGTCCAAGGGCCACCCTAGAGAACGCCGACTGAGAACAACTCATCTTAAAGTGGAAGTCGAGGAGAGAAAACACAATCTCGACCGCTTGACCGCCATCAGATCATACGGGACCAAACTCGGGATGGAAAGGCCGGCCGCACCTCAAAGTGTGCTCTATAATGACCGGGGAGTGGACAGAAGTCCCCAGAGTGTCCCCGAAAGAAGGTCGTACTGAGAAGAGTATGAGAGAAGTAGAGATGGCGATGTCATTTCTGTCGCTGCTGCATATCTACTCGATGTGTTACAGTCAATCTATTCCGAGGAACCAGAGAGCGCAACTGTGAGACGAAACAGTCATTGCGCCCGACTCTGCAAAAGAGCATAGCATAGCATAGAAACTACAAGCGAACAATAAGAGATACAGAAGGCGAAAGCCAGATTCATCAGGAGAATCAAGAGGCTGGGAATACTACCAGACAGCTCTTCGACTTTGTCACAAAAAAGATCGGGACGACTCTGGGGATTTGGAGCTCTGTTCTCATAATATTTGTGTACAAACTTTTTGTTCTTTCCTGCTCGCCTCGCTGATGAATCATTGACCACTGACTGCACTGCAGCCGCAAAGCCTGTCCGGCAGATGAAAGGAAAGAGATTTAACCGCTTGTGTCCCTCATAGACAGCATAGACTGACGCCATCCCTTTTGATGGGCGCTTTGTGGAACTCCTGATGTCCATGCTATGTCTTTTTGGTGACTGGATCTCGCGTTCGCATGTCATCCCGGGGCCTGGTCTCATCCTCCACGGGCATCGCGAGGCACGTAACTCCTGGGCCAGAATAGAACAGTCGCGAATGACTGGGAAACGGGTGCTCGAACAAAGCGCAATTTGACTCTCCAGCAATGCTCTCTCTGCCCTTCCTCGCCCATATTGATCAATTCCCCTAAAAGGGACCCATAAGAACATGCCTTCCCCCAACGCGCCGCAAGACACATGTGTGAAGAAAGGGTGTCTATGCAAGAACCCAAGGAGAGATGGAAGAATGAGCGAGGAATCGACGAGCTAGTAGTTGGCTGAAACAAAAAAAGAGCAAGCAATCGGGGTATGATGGTATTCGAATCATGATCGGTCATTCGTTGTGTGTTGGCCCAGCCTTCATCCGGTGATAATGCGAGGCCATGACTTTTTTTTGGTGTGGTGTGGTCGGCACTGATGTTTCGTGGTATCGCGCCTCCCTATGCTGACCGGAAACACTGGGAAAGGAAAACAGGGGAAATATTCTGACAATAAGCACTCCCTCCAGCAAAAGCCCCAACTCCTGCCGAATGGGAAAATTTCGTTGTTATGGCCGATGAACGTGAAGTACAGTGAGAGTCGAATCGAAGTGGTGATGGTCTCGTGCGCCATATGCTGAAGCTCGCTGGGACAGTCCATGGAACGTGAAAAGAGACCAACATCATCCTCACTCGTGATGCCACTCAGGATCTGCTTAAAAGCTGGTCGAGAGATGTTTGCATCATCAGGTGACAGGATTGGTCTGGTAAAGCACATCCGTTAGGATGAGCAAAGATGAACAAGAACATGTCGCGGGTATGATGACAGCTTAGAATGTGATGACAAGTGCTGGAGGCCTGGCCTCTCAGCCACTCTTGTCGAGCTCGGCTTTCTCCTCAGCGGTGAGGACATCGCCGAGTCTCTTGATGGTCTTCATGTTAGTCGCTCCGTTTCGCCAGGCAGTTCGTAGAGCGTGGAAGAGGGCACGATCTTCCCCTTTCTCCTCTCGTAGAAGGTTGACCATGTCAGAAGCAAGGCGTTCACTGACGGGGACAGGACTACCCAACAGCTTGCCGTAATACCGGACAAGGTGAGACATGCCGCTGTCATTGCCTTGTTGAAGATCATTCGCAGCAGCGGTCTTGAACTCTTGATACATGCCGACATTGAACTTGTCAACCAGGAAATCACTCCAGAAAGAGTACAGGGGTTCCAAAGCTCCCTCCACGCCTAGCTGGCGCTGTTGGAATGCAACATCATGCAATGATTGGTAGGTCTGGTCATATTGGCCGAGTCGTGGTGGTGGCAGATCTGACTCCTGACCGTCCTTTGCGAAATAGATGATACTATTTCCGTCACCAGCAGGAGTGGCGTTGGGAAATCCAAATGACATATTGGAGAATTGCTGAAACCTGCTTCTTTGTTAACGGTCTGACAATCGGGCAAGTTAAATGTGAGCTTACTGCTCTGGACTGCCCGCTCCTCCCCGCAAACTTGGAACACCATTTGCACCTTCTTTAGCGTCGCCAGACTCATGAGAGGACACATCCGTAGTGTTGGAGAAGGATGCAGTCATCTGTTGACCGGCGAAGAAGCGTGGCTGCATGCGGATATTGATGTGTGGAATATGCTCATCCGGGAATAGCTCTTCTTCAATATCGCCACGCGAAACCTGACGATGATGGCCATTGACAGTGTGGCGGACAGATGGCGGAGCAGGAATGGACGAGGATCGTAGAGTCTGCCCATCGTTTCCTGGAGGAGGGAACGATGGTAGCGACGAAACTCGTGTTTCCTCGTTCGAGATGCCATCAAAGGCGGGGACAAATGGAGTACCAGGAAGATGACCGTTGACAGGAGCACCAGGGACGAAGGACAAAGGAGAACCAGTATGGAAGTTGCCGTTGACAGGTGCCACGTTGAGTGGAGGACTGCGCAGTTGGCCGAAGCCGAAGGCTGGATCAAAAGGCGCAGCTTGCTCTTGTGGCGCATGTTGCACGTATGGTTCAGCACTCATAACAGGACCGGCATTGCGGGCTGATTCGAATCGCTCATCGACAGGAAGGACAAAGTCGGCCCAGTTGTCTCGACGCCGCAGTCGGTCCACTCCGTCAGCGCCAGGAAGGAATTCCACGCTCTTGACTTGTTGGCAAACATAACGAAGGGTATCCATGGTCATGGTGTCTTCAGTGAGAGTCTTGATTCGCTGGAAGTTGGCAATGACGCTGAGTGGCACGTAGCCTTGACTATCCATGTGCTTCCGTAGGAACAGGTCTTTGCACAAGTTGTCAATGGAGAAATAGTATTCGCTAGAAGAGGTATGTCAGTCATGCCTTGGAAACCGGAGGGGTTGCACCTACACTTGAGTAATAACCATGGACAGCAACGCGTACGAGTTCAGAGGATCGTTGTATGGAACAGCACTCATCATGCCGGGCTGCATCTGCATGGGGGACGGGTAACCATACACTTGCATGTCAGTCTGCAAGGGTTGGAGACCACCTGGTGCACCATTGTAATAGCCTGGGAACATCATACCCACAGGAATGGACTGAGAGCGTAGGTTACTGCTGGCGCCTCCGGCGGGCTGGCCCGGTTGATACTGTTGGGAGGTCTGTCTCGGACGGCCCTCGGTGTGGGAATTCGATCGAGCCGTATCAAATCCATTCTGGGGCAAAGGAGCTGTATAGGCGCCGAATGCAGGGTTGTAGGAGTGATTGCCTCTGCCTCGGTAGCCTCCACGTCCACGCTCAGGGCGCGAATCGCGTCGGTTGCTGTGATCACCAGACGAATCTCGATCTCGCCACGACTCGACCTTTTCACGAGCCGAATCTGGCTTGTCTCGAGACCACTCCCGATTTCGGCCAGTTCCGCGCTCGCGGGCAAAGTCTCCGTTACCACGCGAGGGATGCGAGCCTGAGGTCTTGTATCGGTCAAAAGTAAACGAGTAGCGAACGGATGGCTCACTAGAATGACCCCAGCCGCCTGAAGCTTGCTCGGATGGAGCATTTCCCTCGCCATTCACAGTACGACCACCAGCACGTCCAGTGTGCCTCGAGGAAGATCGCGAACTCTCATCCGTTCTTGGGACCTGAGCTTCGCCATTGTGCTGACTGGTAGTTGCAACATCACCGGCAGGTTCAGGACCAGCTTGCTCTTTGGTAGATGGCGCGGAAGGTTTGCGATGACTAAGAACCGGTTCATCTTGACTAGAAGGGCGGGTGCCGCTGGTCGGGACAGACGCCCCACGGACGCCATGATGACCTTCGTTGCGACGACCTCTATCCTGTTCGCCGGATGGTCTCGGCAGAGGCGGTGGTCCCATAGACCCAGTCGACTCTTGCTTCTCACCAGTATTGCCTGCATGTCCGCCACGACCAGTGCCGTCACGGCCTCGTGCACCGCCTCTACCACCTCGACGCGAGGCAGACGGCGGCAGTTGTGTCTCAAACTTGGCAGTCGGAACAAAAGGCATGGGGAGCCATTGTTTGCCATGTGACTTCTGAGCCTGCTCCTTGGAGTCCGGCTTCTCACCCTTCTCATAGACAGACGACTTGCGACGTTCGTCTACATTCGAAGTTTCCGGCGTCGGCCATGACTGTGCGTCCCCTGAGAGGGTTGGGACCGGTGCATCGCTTCTATCTTGACGTGAAAAACGGCCGGAGGGGATGTCCTTTCGGTTGTTGGCTTTGGTGCTATCGCCATTCTTTCCTTCTTTGTCAGCAACACCACCGTCCTTGCTGATGGACTTGCGCTTCTGATCCTCGTTCCCGCTCGTATTCTTGGGAGTCTGACCCTGTGCAGTGGTGACAGTGCTGCGCTGCTCGCCAAGTTCCTTCAGCTTTGCAGCCTGAGCTTCTTTGCGCTGCTGCCAAACGTTGACAGCGGGGATCGGTGCCGCTTTGAGGGGCTTCTCTGCACTCATGGAAGGCACTGAGACCTTCTCCCAGTCATCGTCTGCCTCTTTGGACTTTTTGTCACTTGTACCCTCCGCATTCTTATCCCGCGAAGAAGATTCAAGCGATTGCTCCGAATTTGAACGGCCGTTCTCCAATGCCGGTCTGCTGTCCTCTTTCTGGACGTCTTGGCCGGGTTCGGTACTAGCCGACTCTGCCTGAGCATTTGATGATGGGTTAACTTCTTGAGCGGATGCTTGCTTCTGCTGTGTGGGCGGGATATTCTCCTTATCTGTCACATCTTGAGCGGAAGCTGTGGCGGCAACCGACTCCGGACTCGGTTTGTCTTCGGACTCTGCTCTGCGGCCGCTGGACTTGGGTGTGGATGTTGAGCTGTTGGAACCAGCGCCGGTTTGGTCTTTGCTAGCTTTGTCGGATGCGGCAGGACTCTCATTGCGCGGAGTCTGCTGCGCCGAGTTTGAGGGCGTGAGACCTTTCGCGGCTTGTGCATATGAGAAGATTGGTGCCGCAGCACCTGATCCTGGAGGGTTTGACATTGTGTCGTCGAGCGCGATAAGAATTAGACACCTCCTATTCCACTTCCACGATTCTGAACCCCACACCAGCAATAAGCTGGTCACAAGCTGAAAGAACCAGTCTAACTTGAGTGTTCACCTAGACAGGTTTGATGTCACCCTCAGATTTGTCTTGTATCCTTGCAACGTTTCTCTTTCTCAGGTTGACCCAATGTCTGGTCAACAACCGATTCTGCGGACAATATTGCCTTAAGGCCCCGTAAGGTCGGTTGTACTTATGACGCGAAAGCGTAGTGATGACTGTAAACAAGGTGCCACAGGCCTGGCAATGAGACCTGCGTCAAACAGCCGATGACTTTGGCACGTTGGAATTTCAACAACCCTGCCGTTTGGCAGACTGCACAACCAACTCTTATGAGGGCAGCACCGGAGAGGGCGGATTGACTAGGAAGGACGCGGTACTTCCTGTTGTCTGTTGAATGGATTGTCTTCACCTGGGGGTTCCGACCTTTGGTGGTGACAATATTGACCTTATTTTCCGGATGCACTTTGTCAGACTCGGTGACGATCTCACAACAATAACTTCTAGCGAAGATAGTTTGTGGATAAAGAGGTGGTCAAAGACAATAATGGTCGGCCGAAGGTAGACAGGCGAGGATCATTAGTCGTGGGGTGGGTTGTGCGATGAGAGTGAGGTGAGGTGAGGCGGCCGAGACTTTTGTGAGTGGAAGTCCAAGCGACGGCCGGGAATAAAGCGCCCAGAGCGCAGGCGGCTATATGTCGCACAGCCAGAAGAAGGGAAGGATAAGGAAGAAGGTAATTGAGAAGAGAGGTTTGTAAAGGGAGAGGAGTTGTGGTTTGGTGGTTTGTGGGTTTAGAGGTAAAGAGAGTGTGGAAGTCTTTTTCGTTCAAGCTGTGGAATGAATTTCGATTTCCTAGCGCGACATTATTGGAGACTGACAAAGGTTCCGATACCCGCGCCAGCCAGAGACAAAAATACAGGACACTTTACTCCGGTGATCACGACGATTGTTATTACTACTTCTACTGCACTTTGTCCTTGTTCTTATCATTGTCCTTGCTGAATATCTTCGCTACCGGCAGAAACACCACGAAGCCTTCAATTGTGTTGAACCCCTCCTGTCCAACGATCGCTGTGCTGCCTGCTCCTCCTCCTCCTTCTCCTCCTCCTATTACTCCCACTCACTCCTCACCATCTGACCAATACCGACTGGATCTCCTGCTTCCCTGCCTCGACACCAAGTAACCCGAATCTTTCCTCTATTGGTCAAATACGACGACATCCGACATACTCAGACTCTCCATAGCCTCCATCCACATGTGAATCGCTTGCTCACTCGCCCGGATGGAGCATGGCTCGATGCACTCGTCGGTCCGGGACTGAAGCTAGTTCGATAAGAGATCAATCAGCTGTAGAGGCAACTTATGGCATTGAATAAAAGACGGACCAACGGGATGGTAGACTTGTTGTCCTGAAACTAGCGTGCTGTGCCGGACGAGGGGTGCCACATTGTGGTTGAACAATATAACACTATATGGCCTCCGCTGCTACGTCTCTCAACCCCTCTCTTCTCGCCATTCTCCTTGTTGCTCAAACTCGGACAGGTTCGGGAGCTCAGCTTGTCTTTCATTATCCTCCAGACCCATTGTCTCCGGATCGTGTTTCATCTGCTTTGAGGTCCATAGATGACGAGGAGGAGGAGAGTTCTAGCAGTGACTCGGAAGAGTCTTCTTCGGAGGAGGATTTCGAGCTATTCACGAGTCGTGTCCAGGATGGGTCAACAGCTAACACTGACAACCGGTCTCAACGTTCTGATGAGGAGGATGATGACCATCTACTTAAGAAAGGAGCGGAGGACGATGGAGGTTGGAAACCACAGTGGGAGCCACTCCTTGGTTTGGGAGAGGATGGACTAGTCAGTCTACTGGCGCCAGGTCGGGCATGGCACAAACGCAAGTTCGAACTTGGCATCAACGATCTCACATTTCTGGGCCGGCCGGTATATGCTCATGAAGACGGGTTATGGCGCAAGCCCAAATCGAAGAGATCCAGACCATCCGAAGAGGACGGCTCACAGCAACCCGCTGACACAACCGCAAGCGACAGTGATAAGGACGAGGAGGCAGAAGGAGATGACGCTGCTGAGGACGAGCTCAACGCCAAAGGAAAGGATTCCCGGGAAACCGAACCTTCCAAGAGCCAACTGACCATGTTTCATGCTGTTTTTGTGATGGATCCCCCACCGTTGGAACAGACTCTGCGCGTCAAAGATATGTACGACCATGTTGCAAAGAAATTCTCCAAAGTCCTCAAGTGGGAGCAGTCGCACCATGACTATGTATGGGAGCAATCGGAACTGTTGCACTCGATCAAGTCAGCCCACTTCCAGCAGCAGTCCCCAACAAAGGCGCTGTATACCGAAATTCTGCGAAGGTCGTCTCTGGCTGCAGCGATCGCCAAAGTGTTTGATAACATCTCCACTTCGAAAATAGCTGCCATCACCCTCAGTTCCAAACTATCTGTGTCTTTTCAGATACCTCCAATTACCTCGACCTCATATCTACCTTCCCTAAGTGAGCCACCCTTGGAACCAGGCTTATGGCTCACCACGGCCACCGATGCCGCTACAACGGCATCTGATCTGGATGCGACTACCACGGGCGGAGCAGTGCAATTATCCAAGAATTTTACACTTCTGTTCAAATCAAGCCCACAAAAGATCCTCAAGGACATTCAAGCGGCTGGAGGCCCTCTTGCACTACCATTGACGAAGTTCATTGCCAAAGCGAAACCCACCAAATCCTTCTACAAACTATCGGTCGCTTCGCAAATGACTCTCGGCGACATCCAGCACCTGGCCCGCCATCTAGTCTACTGGCGGCGGGCAATAGCAATCCCTCCATTACACCAGCGGGACACGTACATTGTCTCTCCGAATGCGAACATGAATAAACTCGTATCGGCCTGCAAGACATACGAGGCGACGTTTCCCATGATGCCATCCTTGCCAAAGATGCTGAACTCTCTGAGTGGTACCCCTGTACCCTACGGGACACTCATACCAAGTAGTGACCACAAGGAAGAATACTATCGCGTGCTGGCCTGGCTTATGCGTGACGGCTGGGTGACGCAGCTTCGAACATTTGCATTCGTGCGCGTCGATCCGGACGTGAAGAAAGCCGTACGAGAACGGGACAAGGAAGAATCCAGCCGTATCAGACCGCCAGTTGACTTCAACAGCTCCGATCGTGACGTCGCTCGAAGTGTTGGAAGTGGCACTCCCACCACAGTCGCAAGCAGCATGGTCTCTTCGTTCAGACAACGGCCCAGCATGGTCAGTCGGCCATCTAGCGACGGCCGACAATCCATCTCGACCGATCATACGAGCGCGCGTGGCACACAGCAGCCCAAACATAACCCCAAAGCCGCGAGTCTGATCTTGTCTCCCCAACGTGCCTCGCCTGAAGAATCCCGCTGGCTCGACTACATCGGGTCGACATTGGTCGGGTCCACAGAGACCGAGACGGCCGAGCTGCGACGGTACTGGGCCGTGTTTGTCAAGTACTTCACAGGCTCGGAGGCATTGGAGCGGATCGCGGTACGTGAGGGCCTGAAGAGGAAGTTCGTGTGGGACATGCTGGTCAAGATGGGGTTGAATTTGGACGGCGGCGTCGAGGATGACAAGGGGGAGAATAAACGCATCTTGGTCGCCATCCGACATTGGTAGTGGCACCAGACACGAATGGTCTCATGGGAATGGAAGGGTTCGAATAGCTCAATCTTCACGTACCAAGGAACACTATATATGACTTTATTGATTGCGATACCACAGTTATGGATCTGTAGCAGATGCCTAGGCCGAGTAGTATGTATCCGCTTGAACGGCCTTCTATACCCAAAATCAGAAACAAATATCGAATGTTCTTCTTGGCTTTGTCTATTTCCACTCAGAGTATACATTTCTATTGACCCACACACTCCCTTTGTGTCTAATTCTACTCTATGTCTAACTCTAAGTCTATATCTAGACAGTCAAGATGTCAGGGTCTATGTCTAGAAGGGCCATAGCTCTATATATCAAATAACAACTCCGTCCTTGAGATGCAGGAGCCATCAGACTTGGACCAAGCATGGCATGGCATGTCAGGCCAGGTCATAGATAAGCCGACCACGTGTGGAAACGCCCAGAAACTGAAAGGGCACAAACATATAGCGAATGAGGATTGTCTTTCAAAGATAGTCCTTATCGTCGAGGAGAGACGATTGCGACCATGTGCAGGGATGGCAGGGACGTCGCTGCTTCCGACTTTGTGGCTCAATCCGGTCCGGCGTCGAGTGAACAGGTGAAACAGTGAGTCGAATCTTCTTCAGCTTCGCCGAACCCGATCGTGCTCTCGCTGGCCGGGAGGGGAGAAAGTTGTAACGACTCTCAATGCCAGAAGAGCATAACCGATGACGGGTGCCGGTTTACAGCTTGGCTTTGAGATTCTCTTCGCGCAGTGGGCCTGCCTCATGGCCGATCTGGCCCTTATTTTGGTCGGCGTCATAAGTAGCATGGTCCGGTTTCTTGGGAGCACTTCGGTAGCCGCCCTCGAGGTTTTCCTGGTTGATGACTCTCCCGCTGGCATCGCGCTGGATGCCCAACTCGAGCAACTTTCCAAAGACGTTGGCAAAGTCACGGAAGAACAAATCCTTGTCTTCGGCATACTTGTCCACCCAGACGCGGAAAGATGGATCATGCAGCAAGGCAATATCAGTCGGCAGCATCATAAGCTCTTCGGGCTCTTCGTCGGCGTCAGCCTCGCCATCGCCTGCGAGATCTTTGTCGACATAGACGAACTGCTCGAGTCCGTTGGCCAGTTTCTTCTTCTTCCAATCATGCATCCGCAGCAGCTTGTAGTACATGTTACTGAAGCGTGTCGGGTTGTTGACCCATTTACCCTCGAAGCCGGATCGGTCGCTGTGGCATCGGCCCAGGTTATGCGCGCCGGACAGCGCGACAATCTCCTGGTCGTTGAATCCCATGCGGTAGAAGATCCAGCGTAGGTGATCGGCGCCTTTGGAGCCGTCCGGGAGTCGGCCACGCGGAGGACACCGGCTGTCGTCCGTGAAGTCGGTCCGGCCGCCGCGCCACGAGACTTCTGGGCCACCCATCTCTTTGATCGCCACTACCGCCGCGAGCGTCCATAGGTCGGCATAGGTGATCCAGGGGAACTGGCGCTTAATGGGTTCGAGAAAGGCACGCGCGTGTTGGAGCCCCGCGTTGGCTGGATCACCGCCCTCGACCTCATATCGCATTCCTGCTCCGTTCGATCCTCCTGTGTTGGTTGCTGCGTCGTATGTGCCGGCGCTGTGCCATGCTAAGCGCACCAGGACGGGACCGGCGCTGCCATCGTCGTAATCTGGTTGATTGAGGAGTTTGACGATTGCGGCGCGGACTTCAGCCAGTTGAGGGCTTGAAGGGGTCAGGGGCACATCTGTCGCAGAAGGCTGCTGGGTCGACATGATAAAGTATATGGATGTCCGATGTGCGAGGATGGTAGCTTGTCAAAGGGTGTCTCCCGAAGGTTGGGAAATGGGATAAAAGGGTGGCGGTTTAGTACCGTGATTGAGGCAAACACCGGGCGAGAAATGTCCGAAATCTGGTCTGTCAGAGCACCAACCTGTGGCTGTAGTGCGGATCAAAATCCTCTCGTGCTGAACAGAATGGGAGGAGCAGTGACAAGGAGCGGAAGCTGAAGCAGAACAACAAAAGTGCTACAATCTGGAAGAGGCGAAGACGAAATACATGGAAAGGACATGAACGCAACAACAAACTGCCTCGGCATCTTCATCGCACTTCACCAGAATCGGCGATATTGCCAGTGGCCGCTGGCATGAAAGCTGGAGCATGCTTGGTGGGTCTGAGTCTGGTGCCACTTTGAAGTGAAGCACATGAAAAATCGCATGAGGAAGAGGCGGACACGCTGAAGAAAACGCGATAAGGAGGAAAAAGCGGGCGAGGCTGCGAAAGGTGTGTGGTGATGACATAATCCCAGGTCCGGATTTCGGAGATCATTAATCCGCTAAAGACGGCCAGAGATTCCGATTCGCCGGCGACAAACAAGGCTGATCGCGAAATATCTGCTCCTTCGATGGCGGCCATGAAACTGCTATAACAACAGCATTGGAATTTAGAACTGCATAAGACATGGGATGCCGTAGCACCAAGCGGAGATCCGGCAGAGGCATACTGGAACCATTCCGGAGGGTACTGTCGCCGGATCTCATCAACACCCGGGTTGCCAAGGTGAAGCCAACATTGAGACCTTTTTCTTCAAAGTATAAGACATCCTCCTATTCGTGATGATCGTCAAGGTTGTTGAGCACGTGTCGAGTGTCCCATCAACGAGCATTATCTCTGTAGGCGAGGAATAATACGGGTAGAACTGGCTCTGTGACTGATGAATGTTTCAGTTCTGCTGAGCTACGACAGAATGCAACGGAACCATGGGGTGTCTATGCTTCACCATAGAGAATCCTGCACGGGATAATTCCGGCTAAAGGCCATGAGTCACGTGGATTCTAGGTAGTAGGCCTTTGCTAAGTCATTAGTGTGTCAAGCGCGAAGCACTGCAGTCATATAATTTTACAAACTTTTCTCGCGATACTCATTTCTCTCCTCACGACCTTGAAACCAGTCAAACGCAGTGCCTCCGCCCGCACGAAGAGTGAGCCTAGGTCGTGGCCGTGATCTCTTCACATCATACAATCAAACGCACCTCTTTACCCCCTTTCACTACTACCATAATATCGCAAAATGGCCGACAATCCTTCAGCCGGTATGTACTCTTTGCGACATTCTACCTTTCCCTGTCCGGGCCGTTTCTTTCTGCGGAATATTCGACTACTCGCTTGTTTTTACTTGGGTCATTTCACTAACTGACAGTATTAGCCTGGCCTCTTGCCGACGAGGCTTTGTCGCAGTCCATCTATGACCTCGTCCAACAGGCATCGCACTGTAAGATACCCTCCAATTAGTCCTAAACGGGCTTCTTCCCTTACGGAATATTGGACTAACTTGGCCTTAGACCGCCAATTGAAGAAGGGAGCCAACGAAGCCACCAAGACGCTCAATCGAGGCACTGCAGAAATCATTGTGCTTGCTGCAGGTATGTCATGCAACTATGGGTATTTTGTGCACAGTCTCTGGCGAGCTGCTGCACAACGGAACTCCCCCAACTGCGATCGCATGTTTGTCCCGAGAACCTGGCGTCGCTAACGCTACGCTCTTCCGAACAGATACCACTCCCTTGGCTATCCTTCTCCATCTTCCGTTGCTCGCAGAAGACAAGAACGTTCCTTATGTCTACGTTCCCAGCCGAGTTGCTTTGGGCCGAGCATGTGGTGTAAGCCGCAGTGTCATCGCGGCCAGCATCACCACCAACGAGGGAAGCGACCTGACCCCTCAGATCCGTGCGCTCAAGGACAAGGTGGAACGCCTCATGATCTAGAAGAATGAAAAGAGAGAACTAGGCGCATGCGCCAGGGGAGTGTCGTCTTGGGAGCCGAGTCAAGGCGGAGGTGGAGCAGCCGACAGTTGCGTCGATCTCAGACGGCTTGCTGTTGCTGTCGAGAGGATTGATTTGAGTGAGCAAGAAGCGGCCTTCTGAATTCTTGATTCTACCATTGCCCGGGTCCAGATTTCAAGTATTGCTGCACGTTGCATCTTTCTCCTCTGCACGAACAACAGCCGATCTTGTCGCAGTCTTCTCCCGTTGCGGAATACAAAAGTGAGCTGTTGAGTGGCGTTCTACAATGCGACAATAGAGATGAGCAGGATCCCAATGCTTCAGTTTGGTTATGTATCATAATCCTGGGTAGTAGTTCTCGAAATGGAAGAGATACTACGACATACTATGCATTCTGTTCGCGATCATCCCTTCTTGCCTGTATGATGACGGTGTTACGTGCAGTGACGGATGCAGCCGTAGTACCACCAATCCATCCTCCCAACAACCTCAGCGTCTTAGTAGGGCTCTGACCCATCGCGCCTGCTGAATCCGGACCTACCCTTCCATAGGTATCTTCGGCAAACGCACCCGCACAACTCTTCAGCAACAACTCTCCCCAACCCTGCGCAGACTGTCATACAGCTTGTGCAGTCGGCGTTCCTAGCCCTCGATAATGCAAGCGGTAAGAGGACGGCAAGACTACCGAACATGGTCTGAATCACCGCAGCGCCTTTCCCCACTAGCATTTCACGACGACGAGTCCATTTCATAGACCACGTCTCCTGGCGGAGTGGCGGTCTGGACATGCTGCAATGGATTGCCTTTTTAAAGATGCGGCTGGACAATTTCGGGTTCGAATTGCGATCGAGCCATCCTGCCAAATCACCGTCTCTGCTGCTGTACCGGAACTACTCCTTTCACATGCTGCTTCATCACGCCCCTGCGATTTGCCATGCTTGATAGCGCCCAATCAGTTTCTGGAAGCGAAGAGATGCCCACAAGATCGGAGAGACCATGTATGCTAGCTGCGGTAGGACGGGCCTAATCGGGCATCAGGGTGAGGCTTAGCAGGCCAGTCGGCGCCGACCCCGGCTCGTCACAATGCTCTTCCAGCTAAGATGCTGCTGCGAACGACAGACCGCCGCAACATCCTGGTCCATCAGGCGTTTCAGGATCGGGCAGCGCTGAACAACTGCACCGCCTCTGTCCAGCATTTCTGTGTCCCTCAGCCTGCCCGCCAGCTGGCTGCTCGAGATGTTTATCTGCCTTCAAAGGTACCCGTGGAAGGTACCCGTATGTCGCACAGGAGACAGTCAATCCTGTTGGTGATCTGAAATGTGGCCGCGAATAGTCATCATAGCGACGATTTTGACCTGGGCTTTCTCATGTTGGGACGCCGATTATTTACAATAAATATGACCTCCTAACTGCAGAAAGCGAAAGACATCTTTCAGCCATCTTTGGAGATGATCATACGCCAATAGAGAGAGCTCCTACAAAGCTACTGCCGCGGCTCTATCCTCCGTTGAATCAATCTGTCGATGGCCTCAGGGTTTTAATCGTGGCGCCCGCCAGATCAGGCACGATAAGGTGCCGGACGGCAGCCTTCACCTTCAGTCAGCAACCACATTACCGCGCCCTTTCTTATGAATGGGGCCCTGCGGAAGTCACATTGCCTATTGTGCTCAATGGGATCGAGGTGCATGTTCGCGAGAACCTCTGGTATGCCCTCTACCACCTAAGACATTCACATGAGGAAGTCAGCTTGTGGACAGATGCCCTCTGCATCAACCAGCAAGATGATGTGGAGAAAGCAAGACTAGTACCACAAATGAGCCTGGTATATCGGCGAGCCGAAGAAGTGGTGTTGTGGTTAGATAACCATAGGCTCTCAGCATCTCTTCAATCTTACCTGCCTCAGATGGAAAAGTGGAAGACGGTCCCCGAGGAGATCGACCAAAACTACCATACGGTTTGGTGGGACGAAGCTGTGCCCTGGCTCTATCGTCTTATACACGCCGGGTACTGGCAAAGGACTTGGATTATCCAGGAGATCGGAGAGGCCGTTAGGCTGAAGACGCACTTCGCGGGCGGCAGTCTGTCGTGGGATGCATTTATCACCGCAGTCCGCGCATTTGCAAAGGTCTTTCCCTCGGTCCCAGGTAGCGATCGCATCGACATATTGGACAATCTTCGAAAGTCGAAACAAGATGGTGATATTTACACACTGCCAAATCTGGTATGCGACTTCCGTGATAGCTTCTGTTCCCTTCCGCAAGACAAGCTCTTCGCCTTTCTCGGAATGGCCGACGACGACTCGGCTTCGATGATCACGGCGGCCTACGAACAGCCCTTGACAGATGTCTACCATCAGTTCGTCCAGTACCTGTCAAGGTCCACCCTTGAGCCTGTCACCAAAGAGGCTGAGCTTGTTCACAGATCTGCTTTGTTGCGTTATCTACTTGCCAGGAAACAGGGTGTGGTCACATACTCTGACTGGGAGCCTTATATTGAAAACATGAAAGATGATCCTTACAGCTACTATTATACCAGAAAAGATGACAACGGTGGAGAGTCTTTGCAAGTCATCACGGACTACAGACGCAAGTGGAAAGAATGGCGGCTTCGTACTACATGGCGTCAACGGTCGTGTTGGCTTCCCTCGACGGTCGAGTCATTGCAAGAGTGGAAAGCGACGGAACTATCTACAGTAACGAAAGTCAAGGCACGCGGTCTTATGGTGGCCCAGATTGAGCAGCTTGGGCCGACAATTGCAACATTCTTAAAATCAAGTCAGGCTGCTAGGCAGTGGAAACTCTCGGTCATGAAGCACTTCCAACAGCAACCCGGACACAAGAGCGTCATTGCGCTTCATGAGAGGATGGCAGATTTCATGCCTCAGCCATCTTCAGCAGACTCGATTACCTCCATAGGATCCTTCTGCGTCTCCAACAACTGTCCATCCGAACCACCCAGGCTGTTCATCGGGTCGAACGGCGTGCTCGGCCTGGCATCTTCTACAGCGCAGGTCGGAGACCACCTTGTCCAATTCTTCAACTCCACCTCCTCAGCGGTCGTACGACACTTAGCTAGTGACTGGACAATCGTGGGCAGGGCAGGCATCGTTAAGGAAGGCTACAGCCATGACTGGGACATCTTGGACGATATATGTGTTTTTCTCGAAACCACTGACGATCAAGACTCAGGAAGCAGCACAGTACATCCCGTCACATTAGACATGGACCTGGATACCCTCACACAACTCAATCTGAACTCCATTCGATTGCGGGATGGCAATTATCATCCCAACTGCCGGCCCATTACGCCCGCGGATACGCCACCACTGATTGCTCCCCTCCGCTCACTCGTCCGTATCTGGTTACAGGGTACATTCGTCGACTATATCGTTCCTTTCGCAGGCTCGGTCTTGGCTATGTACCAGTTCAACGTCTTCGCAGACTAGATCATCCCACTTGGTAGTGGCATGTTGGGGCAGGGCCGTGACCCACAGAGAAACGTTGTTGACAGAACGGCCAAGTAGCATGGTAGTACCGGAGCACCGACGGTGTATATCAGGCAACGAAAAAAGAGCTGCTGAAGGAAGCGTCTCCTCCCAGAAGCCCTAGTGCATGAAGAATAGATCGAGGACGCACTTCATCCATATCGTCTCCGAGCATGACCGTCATTGTCCCTTACCGTGTATATTTCTTTATGCCTTTAATACCACAGCATGAACCGACCTGCACCCCGGATCTGCCATACCTCAAATTCGAAGCCACCAAGCTAAGGTAGGTATTATTGCGACATTGTAAGTCATCATGTCGAAGCACGAAGCACGAAACACGGAAGCATAGAAAAGAAGCACAAGAAGTAGAAAGTAGGGATATAGATATCTACCTGACTAAGCCCTGATATAATCACCCGGCCCAACCGCGTTAGTTTCCCTTCTGTAAAACTGGATACCTACCTAGGTAGGTACTCCGCTATATTTCAACTTTTTCGATTCCACACATACGACGAAAAACTCTATCCGCGCACGCCAAAAAAGGGCAAAAAACAATCGACAGCCAGGATTCCCAAGTGGTCACCCACCTTAGTACTAACTAGCCGGTATAGAGCTTAAGTACCGCTGAGCGAACGGGAAGCGCTGTATTCTCTATCCTATGGTCGATTGCGGAAGGTTATTGTGAAGTTTTGTAATATATACATATACTGTTCTGGGATACTACTGGGTCAGGGTTATATATATATATATAGTATATATCGTGTCTCTAAGGTGTTGAATATCAAGATCTCTATCTACTTTGGCACTATGAAGCGCCGCTCGGTCGTCCCGGCCTGGATCTGGCAAATACTGTCTAATGATAATAATGTGATCAACGCATTCCGCCAAGTATAAGTACAAGTACATCGTTTGAGGCTGGCTGGAGCAGATAGATATGATGGAACCCCTTTGGTTCTGTAACATTGGACATCGTTATTATTGAGCAAAACACGCAAACACACATCTTACTGTGTACAATCGGGCAACCTTTTCCTGTCGCCCGGAAATGGTCTATCGTCAATGGTAGGTACATCGTTTAAGCTTCATCAAGCCTCTGCGTTCACATACTCAGCCTGACTAGGCCTTCCAGCCATTTCCTTGCATCCACGCCGACTCCTTCGTTGACACCCTTTGCATTTGTTGACCTGGGCCCAGCAGTCGCACCAGAGCCGCTGACCTCTCTGCTACGTGGCTGCTCGCGTAGAAGCCATTTGCCCGTGGAACTGAAGCTACGTGGATCCAAGCGCACGCCTGAAGGATCTCTGCTGCCTGCCGCCGCATCATTGGGAGACCTCCTCACCAGTATGGCTTCCTTTGCAGACGTGGGGTCGGATTTGCTCGAGAACTCTGAGGGAGGAGTAAACACTTTCATCCATACGACCCACCATCCTCGTGCTGTCTTGACTGTTCTTTCGAGCTCGCCAGCCTTGGATGGGCCAAAGCCGACCTCGGCTCCTTTGGGCCGAGTGCCTGCCCAGATATTCAGGATGTGGGTGTGCACATTCAGCGCTTCGACCCTGGTCCAAGTGCTTTTCACTAGCATTCCGGAAGCCGCCGGACTGGTCGACCCGGCTGGAGACGAGCCTCCGATGGGTATTCCAAGAGTATACCAAGAGCCAGAAACCGTGACAGGCTGGGTTTGTCGCGGTGTCCGGTGGAGCCCCTCGGCTGCTAGGCTGCCAGGGAGAGGTACGTTAGGGATCGAAGTTCGGATAGTCATTTTCGCCGGGTCGTAGACCAGATCAAAGACTTCCAAAGAGCCTTTGCTGCCAGTCATGCTCTTGGAATTGTTTTCACTGTCAGAAGACGAATTGAGCCCCGTCTCCAGCGTCTCTTTCACCCGCTCTTTCCATCTTTCTGGATCAGTACTCCTGAGGAGACTCTTCTGGAGCGGCCCAAGCGTGTGATGGATCGAACGGTAGAATGCCGGCATGGTGAGGTTCGGGGTGTATAACTGGAACAGAAACACAAAAATGAATGGCTGGTGAACATATACAGCAACCTGGACCTTCTCGTGCGTCACAATGGGGTTCGACCCATCCACCGATGCCGCTGCACTTGTTTTGACTTCGGGAGAATCAGCATTCTCATCGGCCGGAGATCGATCAGCTTGTGATGACGACCCCTTTCTCGCCGACACGTGAGAGAAGCGGGTTCGAGACATTTCCATCACCAGGGTGCGTAAGAGGATGCGGCTCGGGGTAGGTATCGGTAGTGAATGAGGACGTAACGCATTCTCACTGCCGCTCGAAGGTCGGTCTGCATTTTCGTCCTCTGACTCGGTCTCGAACTCGGTATTCTCCAAGTCTCCAGACAACCCTATCAGGAATTTACCTATGGATTGTTCGAGACGTTGAACAAACGACTTTCCTTCTTCGTCACTTGCTTCGGGCGTAGGGTCGAGGTCCTGGAGTGGCTCCTCGACCACTGCCTCTTCGGCGTGGGGTTTGTCCTCGTCTTGTTCAGAGCCTTGGGCGGTTGAAGTGGTTGATGTCCTGTCTGTAGCGAAACCCTTTGGGCTCAACGTCCAGCTAGATCCGTATCCAAGACTGAGATACTTCATCATCTTGTCCGTGGCGAATAGCCCAGACGACCCATGTTGCTTCTGGCTCTGCTCCATCCCTAATGGCTCCTCACTCTGGCGATCCCTGTCTCCCTCGGTGTTGCTTGCTCGTGCGGTTGCAGCATCTAGGGATTGTTCGACAGCACTGACGATTGGAGCTGGGATCCCCGGTGGTGCTGCGTTGTTCTCGATCGCTTTCCGTCGCAAGTCGGGAGCTCGTACTTTGTGCAACCTGATCCCCGGTCCGGCCTCCCCGTGCTGTGCCTTGCGGGTACGACCGCTCGACAATGGCGAAGGACTGTCGGATCCGCGCTTATTGGCAGCCTTCTTTCGGTTTCTGCGAGGTCTTGGGCGGGAGGCAGGATTCTCGCCAACACCGTAAGCTGCTTCCCCGTGGACATAAATGTCCTCCATCCACTGGGAAATTGTAATGAGTGACCGTCTCGAAACGGCACCAACCCCGGAGAAGATGATGCCATCTTGAGCCCGTGCATCATCACCGTTCCCCAGCCAAGGCTCCAGCTCCGCCTTCGTCGACACCTGAGCGCCATCTAGATCCTTGCGCTCTTGCTTATCCATCATCGGGGCAAGAGGCGCATCGCCGTATCTCCCTACAATGAGATCAAGGAGTCCTTCAGTCCTACCTGCAAAACCTTCCAGGACTTCTCGCTCACCACTTCCCCACTCTTCCTCACCTACACCAATACCCAGCTCGCCGCCTCCTGCAAGCTTGACCGCGTCGTAGATCGCCGCCGCAGGGTTTCCGTGCAGGAGTACGTCCCAGTCCCTAACAAACCGAGTCCAGTACCGATCCAAAATACTGCAGAATACATCTCTGTTCTTTTCATGTCTTTTCCATAGCTCCGTCAGGCTGGAAGCGTGATGTAACAAGAATCCATGATACGCTTGCGTCAACTGAGCCAGGAGCAAATGAGCCGGAGCGACCTCTCGCGACGAGTACTCTACATCATCTCCTGAAGTGGTTCCAGCGCCTCGGTCGTCTTTCCCGACATTCGGAGCTTTCCTTGTAGCCGAGGACGCGCTGGCACTGCTGGCAGGTAGCTTGGTGAGGTTGATAGAAGCGAGAATCCACCATTGAGATTCGACTTCTTTGATCACAACTCGAGACTTTTCCGTTTCGACTGATTCGAGAGGCACTCCATTTGAGAAGGTTCTATGAGGGAGATTGCATGTTAGAGCAGATATCTTGCAACGGATACTGGCCAGGGACATTGCTCCAAGGAGCCGAGGAATATGAACAGAACAGAAGGTCAAGTAATAAGGCAAGCTGCATACCTACTTTACAAAATCCACCATGCCCTGCGCAAGCCCAACCTGCCGTAGCCGTTCATACTCCTCCGTCTCATCACCATGTCTTGAGGCAGAATCTGGCTCCTCTTGGTCCTTTCCCAGCGTATCTTGTTGCTTGCTGCTGCTGCTGCTGCTGGAAACCCTCTCTTTCCTGCGCTGCTCAAGCCCGCCCTCCGATTTGGCCGAATAGTAAAAGACAATCTGATCTCGGACGGTCTCATCGGTTGGGCCCAGCGAAGGATTGTATATGGCAAGATAGGAAAGATGGGCCGGTACGACGCGCGGGGGGGAGTAGTTCTTGGAGGACATCGTCAGGACGGGGATGGCGTTCCCAGTAATCGCTGTTTAATCGATTCATCGCGAGGGACCAGTCTCAGAGGAATGCTCAACCAGTCATTGAAGACTCGTCGATATCAACACCGCAGGTTGTCACAGCTTCGGAGGAAATATCCCTCCCCTCGTCACCAAAGCATACAACTACATCATTGGCAAGGCTGTATAAATCACGTGATATGCCTTGGCTCTTCCACGCACTTACGCACGTGCTATGAATGTGAAACACCTAATGTCACGGACAGCCGTCAAAGGAGGTAATATTGCATACAGCGAGCGAAGCGCTATGACAGACGATGTTTCAAGAGGCCTGTGCCTCGAGAAAACTGGCCAAGGCGCCGATATCAGCCGAGTCATGTTGCTTTTAACAGCTGGAAAGCTGATGGTGCTGGATCATGCAGCGACCCGGGGGCGATTGGGACGCCTCTACCCGAATGAACCATGCAGCGCTCTTGTGAAAATGTGAGGTTCATGCAGTAAGGGGACAATGGTTTTTGGTGGAAGCACATTGACATCCTTGTTCGCTTGGGTCTGAGTATTCTAAAGAGGGATAGGGAACAGACATCGAAATTAAACATCGAAAAGCCCAAAAGCCAAGCCTGAGCTCAAACGCCGTGAATGGATTTCCTATTTCGATGATGGCTCGAAACATGTCTCGACTGTAGAACGCCGTCATGCTTGTAGTACCATCCGAGCTTGCCCATCCATAGCCTCTGTGCAATTCTCGCATTGCATCAACCATCAACCCATCCTTCGCTCGATAAGGGAAACAAAACTAATGTATCAGTGCCAAAGCGCGGCACGGTCAAGCCGCCGAATCGAACCTGAGTCGAAGCCAGAACAAGGGAGATTGCGGTGCTTTGAGTGATATCTGGCCCTGTCTGGCGATATCCTGGTATAAAAGTCGGGAACGTCTTCGGCCCATATGTCTGCTACAAGAGAAACAGGCTGCCTGATTTACAAAATCAGGCACTTCTTGCTCTTTCCACTCTTGCGAGTCAACAAGGCTGCACGGGTGGCGGACTCAAACACTTCACGGACTCCCTGGCCGGTCTTGGCCGAGCATTCGAGATACTTGTAGGCACCGATCTTCTTGCGCACTTCCTCACCCTGAGCATAGAAGGTCAGTCCCCGTCACATGGGCAAATCTTGAGAAGGGGATGTGGGGCGAGATGAACGAACCTGTTCGGGTGTAACGGGCTTTTGAGATGTCTTTGCCAACTCTTCAATGGTCTTGGGATCGTGTCGCAGATCGCATTTGCACCCGACAAGGATGATGGGAAGACCCTGGCAGAAGTGTAGAACTTCGGAAATCCACTAAGACAGAGGCCGTGTCAGCTCGATCATAACCACGGTCAGGGTGATGTTTCTGTACCTTCTCCTGGACGTTATCGAGCGAATCGGGCGAGTCAATGGCAAAGCAAATGAGGATGACGTGAGAGTCTGGGTATGATAGAGGTCGGAGACGGTCGTAATCTTCCTGGCCTGCAGTATCCCATAGGGCTAGTTCAACGTGTTTTCCATCGACTTCAACATCGGCGACGTAGTTCTCGAAGACGGTTGGGACATAGACCTGTCGAAGTGGAGATTTAGTACTTCTGTCCCGATTCCAGCTCATACAAACTATGGTGAGATATAGGGGTGGTGTCGACCGAGGTGTTTATGTTGGCAGGGGTAGATAGGATTGACTGCGTACCTCAGGAAACGTGCCCTTGGAGAAGACGCTGTACAGAGAGAGATTGTCAGCAGGGATCCTTGGACAGAAGGAGTGGTTGATGGTATGACACTTACATCAACAAACAAGTCTTTCCGCAGGCACCATCTCCAACAATGACAAGCTTGCGACGAATCTCAGCCATGACGGCTGCTGCGGACTTGTCAGATAGGAGCAAGTAAAGATAGAGGGATAAAGTTCGTGAAGGCAACGAGAACGGCCTCTGTAGGAATGGCTGGGTTTAGGATGGAGTCGATGGCAGGCGCAAAGGATGAATGTGTAGGAGGGAGTGTTGGATGAGACGGTATAAAGAGGTTGAGAGAGGATTGGCAGGAAAAGGCACCTTTTCGGGGCCGTAGTGGTAGTAGTACTGTAGGTGGTTTTAGTGTGGGCGTGGCTTTTAGACGCTGTAATGCCACGGGGCGGACCCGACACCCAGCAGATAATCAGGCGGAAGCGACTAGGACGCGAGGGACAAGGAAAACGACCTACGTGCCTTGGGTATGTTATTATAATTGCAATCAAGTGATGGCTACAGGTGAATTTTACTACGAAGGGATGGATGAAGGGAATCAATGTTTATAGATGGTGATGGGTGTTGTTGACTTGATCGGCCGACGTGCTGACGGCCGCCTGGCGAGTTGCTGCATGCGCAGATTCAGGTTTCCAGTTTCAGGGTAAAGCAGCACCGGAGCAACCAGCCCGGAGCCAAGATTGGGGCACGATAGGACCCTTTGGAGTTCTGCCTGGGGCGCCGGCCTGGTGCACAACGCACTGCGCACTGGTGCAGGGGCAGGGGCATAGATAGGCACAGCGGAGTACGTGCTCTAATAGCAGTACCTGAACAAGATCGGTACAGAGGTACTGTAGGTACCTAGGTACCTTACTTGTACAGTGGGCAGTGGGCAGTTCGCGGCTGGCATGCCATGTCCGCCTGCGCTTGACGATCATCTATCCTGAGACACTGCGCTGAACCCATCGGAGCTCCATCTTCATTCCATGCATCAAAATCTATCATATCGCCATTGTTACGGTTGCTTCTACTATGCCAGGCACGTGCCAGGCACTCTCGCCACCGACCAAGTACTGTACATACTACAATTGTACCAATGCGCGTTGGGCTCGAATCTCATTTCTTCTCCATCCACTGGCACCAGGCCAACCCTTTCATCGCCTTTACTGCTGTTAACACGCGGCCACCAAGCCTTATTGTCCCTGGCCCTCACTCCCCACATCTTTTGGTGACAAACCGTGGTTGCTGCTAACCTGTCATGCAGGGCCAGTCGGTGAGGCCGCAACGCCCCGTTCATATCGCCTTGGAGCCTCTCGTACGCAGCATCTACTGTACCTATCCAATACGGTTTACGCCACGGGGAAGTCTTGGGTAGGAGATGTGCAGAAGGCCTTCACTCTCACGGGCGCAAAAAAGAGTCGATCTTGGAATATTACTGCCTTGGGATCGGCTCCCTACGCCCGTGGGTGCCACTAGGCGGACTCAATTCTCCTCCCAAATGTTCATTCACCTACCTTCTCAGCTGTCAAGAACCTTGCATAACATATGCTGTCCGGCCCTCCAAAAGGCTCGGGCCTTCGAAAGGGGGTTTTTGCTCAGAAGCCCTTCTTGCTCTGGGATGCTTCGCCAGATCGTTCTTGAAATGGTGTTTGCCCGCGAGAGGCATATGCTTCGAAAGGTCAGAGCAATTCTCAAATGGCATCATGTCACCGCTGCGATAGTTCGTGCATTCTCCTGTCCAGTCATATCCCCGGAGACAGCTGCCCCGGGTGCACATCAGTTCAATGAAGCGTACTGTTTCTGAGACGCCATTCGTGCTCGGTCAGACAGGCTTCGGGCTGACCGCCAATCTCTGGGGTCCAACGGCAACGACATCATTTTACCTTAGCGAGTGCGTCGATCATCCGGTCGAGGCAAGATTAGAGACTTCTGCTGGCGGTGAACAGCATCATTCTTATTGATGATTGGCACGAATCTCTGGTCTCTTTATTAGAGATATCTCTATCTCTCTTCGCAAGTACAGTGTTGCATCATGCACTCGGGTTCCCTAAACATGTGCTCTTGCTGCCTACCTCAAGGTATGTAAGCAAATGAGTACAGTAAGCTCACGCCAGTAACCAGCCATCAGTGCTCTTTATTGCTCCGGGATCTAAGGATCAGAGGGCTAATGTTCCGTCTGACCTTTCTGACCCTGAACTTTCAGACCTTATTCCACCAGACTACAGTATTTCGTTCGTTTCCGGTGCTGGAATTTCCATCTTAGTTTTCCCTTCCACATCTTGTCAAGCTAATAACTCTGACTTCCCAAATACCGGGCTGGCAAGAACAGAATAGCCAGCGTACAGATCCAAACACTAGCGCCAGCAAGATACAAGACACCATTCAGACTATGGGCAAAGACCCTCGATGCGGCAATGGGGGCGATGATACTGAACACTCTCCCGAAAAAACTGCTGATGCCACACGCCGAACCACGCACAGGGGCAGGAAACGCTTCGGGCGTCCACCCATACAGCACAGCATTAAACATACTCTGGAAAAAGTACACCAGGCCATTGACGCCGATATAGCTGGGTTCATCACTGACGGCGGTGAAGACGAACAGACACGCTCCAAACAGCGCCGACGAAACCAACAACGCCAGTCGGCGCTGCGAGTAGATCAGCGTGCCGGCCAGGACGCCCGGAATGCCAAAGATGTAGATATACACGTAGGAGCGATAGGTCTCGCGCAAGCTGAGGCCGAGATCGCGTCCCTTGCGTGCGAGAATGGTGGGTAGGAATGACCCGGCGATCGTGAAGCCCCAGTAGTCGAATGCGTAGATGATCCAAACCAGTATCACGAGACGAGTCATGTCGAAGCTGGAGAAGAGGACTTTGAAGCGGGACAGTTCGAGCTTGACACGCTGTGAGAGTGGCAGCTTTTGTTGTTTCACCCCGGATGCCAGGATCGCCGTTGCCGCCGTGTTTGAGCCGGACCCGGACACGGACCCGGACCCGGAGTCAGTGGACGAGTCGTCGGATGTTAAGGAGGCGAATGTTTCCAATGTTAGATGGCATTCGCGTTTGTTGTAGCGTGCGATGTGTTGAAGCACTTGGATAGCCTTCTCGTCTTGGCCGCGGTAGAGGAGGTATTTCGGGGATTCTTGAAAGTTGAAGACCACGAACCGTAGAATGAAGACCGCGATCGTGATCCCGCCGATGGTGAACATCAAGTATCGCCAACCCCAGTTGTCAGATTTATTGCAGCATGGTGTGCCGGCGTCTGGCCGGTCGCAGGAGACTAGGTCTGGTGCGCAAGAGTAGTTGGGAATGAAGCCATATGCTATCCCGCTGCAGAGGACGACGCCGATGGGCTGGAAGACCGAGAGGGTCGGGAGCAGCCAGCGACGGTTTTGGGGCAGACATTCCAAGCATATCGTCGTGTCGATGGGGATCTGTGATTCAAATATCTTTATGTCAGGGGTTTGTCCCCTTAAGAGAGAGACAGTAAGAGAGAGAGGACTCACATTACCACCTATCCCGATTCCGACGAACGCTGTGAGCACAATCACTGCGTTGTACGAATTCGGGGCACCCAGACAAATACCGAAGATACTGGAGATCAGAACCGTGTAGTTGAATGCTGCAGACCGGCCGATGATATCGACGAGGATTCCCCAGACAAAGGCACCAGCCGTCAAGCCAGCGGAGAAAGAAGTAAAGATATTGCCCAGCTCAGTGTCGCCGAACCCGAACTCGTTCTGCATCGGCGTCACCACCAGTCCGAACGCTTGAGCCCATGTCAGATCGAGCAAGTAGCCGAAACTGCACAGGCAGAAGACCGTCCATTGATATCGGCCCATGCCTTGGCCGTCCAGCTCCCGGTTGACCAGTAAAGCCTTCTTCTCGTAGAGCGTCAGACCTTCGAATTCTGGATCTGTATTGACGTCGCTATCATCATTTTCGACGCTCTTGCCGGCTTCAACGTCGGTTGGTCCATGGACAATAGGCGGCGCCGTTATGGTATCAATCTTCCCGTCTGTTTGGAGAGACATCGTGCGGCCCTTGAAACATCGGCTTTCTATGCCCTGTGCTTGTCAGAGAGGAGTAATTGTGCCCATTGTGTCTGACAGGCCGGGAAATGATGCTTTTTATCATAGAGGAGGTACAAATGTTTGCCATGGTGGATTTGATTCTGGATGGACTTTCGATCTTCGCCAGAATAAACCTTATCTTGTGAGCTTCTGCCCAACGTCCTCGTGCAGTCAGATCTTGTGGATAAGGGGAATCGCATATTAAGTAACATCCCTGGCTGACAGCCTCGTAGACTCGAGTCATGACGTTTCTCGCGGTAACGTGGTGTGTGATTGGTCGATACAACAATGTCCTTCCGGCTTCTTTCTTCCCATCCTATCGTGCGTGACAAGGGTCGAGGAGACCAGTAAAATTTTCTTGGATAGACAATAATGAGATCTGACCACATGTGGTAGCGAGTATGTGGCCCCGTTGTGGACGGATTTCCGTGAGAGCTGCAAGTGCCCCTGAATGGAGACTCGAAATCTCCCGGCAGAATCTATCGGTGACTTGTGGAATCAAGTTGCCCAAGTACGAAAGTGGACGAATAAACCTGTATTGTATGGGATCGTCATGATTTGAGAGGGCTATGGGCACCGGCAACATGGGCGAACAGCCGCTTTCCTGCCTCGACATCTGAGATTACACCCGCCTTGTGTAAGTGTAACATGACATTGAAGAGTTCCAGATCAGAGCCTGGTGGCCCTATTAGGCTCATGGATACCGGTAGATATTCGCCCTGATTAGTAGCGGTGGATAAGTAGGGGATCTCAGCAACGGGTATGGTATAATCGGCACATCCGACAAGGTAACCAAAAGAGTAAATGCTGAACATATCGTTGAACAACTCGCTTCGGTCAGGCACATCATCTCGATATGCAGGGCGTCCATATGACTGGGGCAATATTAACAAAGTGGTGGCATTTTGGTCATAAGATCCGAAAAGAGTCGTCTCGGTCCATGTCTTGAAGGCCTGCATGGCTTCAAGAGCAGCAGAGATCCCCTCAGCTGACACAGCTCTTCCATAATCCAAGCGCCGACTAACCAGATTTGACATTGCAGGCTGCCTGCCATTGTTCACTGCCGAATAGTCACGGATGAATTCATCCAAGCCTCCGTGAACAGCGGACGCTGTTGTAATAGCTGAATAGATGTGCCCAACAGCTTCATCTAGTGACCGAGACTGGCCGATCGGGGGAGTCGCTCTCCAAAGCTCGTCGAGATTGAAGCATATCCTCTCACAATCGAGTGTGGCCTCGATCCCTCTCACAATGGTCTCGATCTGTTTCTCGGCTTCGGTCCAGCAGGACAGGTCAGTTGACGGATGCGGGAACCAACGATGCTGGCCACCCTGGTGAGGGTCTGCATCGGTGGGTTGTGCCGCCCTGGTTGGATACAGCAGGTTGTATCTGCGTTTGACTGGTATGTCAAGTGGCGATGCTGGATGGTTGATAAGATGTGTTCCAATGCGCGTAAAGAGTTCCACATTTCGTGCGAATACGCCAACCGTGTTGAACAAGTCGGTTGCGCCGAGAACACCCTCTAAGCTGACGAGGCCATGGGATGGCCGCTGCCCATAGATCCCATTCACACCAGCTGGATGGCGGATCGAGCCACCTGTGTCTGTACCGACTGTGAAATCCAACCAGTCATACGCGGCAGCGGCTACAGCACTGCCAGTGCTGGAAGAGGATGGCTTCTGTTGGCCATCCCCTCGAGGATTGTACGGACAATTACCATCGATCCATTCGCAAGGGTCAAGGCCCTCGGCAAATTCAGTGGTTTTCAGTTTACCTACCAAGGTAGCACCGGCCTCAAGTAGCAGTTTAATGCACGTTGCAGTAGTCCTTTCAGGAGAATGGGTCTCTCGCCATGCTTGACTGCCGTATCCGGTCCTCGTGCCTTTTATAGCAATAGTATCCTTAACGGCGAACCTTAGCCCGGCCAGAGGCCTGTTGTCGTTGTTGGAATGTAGTCTGGAAGGAACTGGTACGCCGTGTTCAAGCTTTCAATTATCAGCTCAGCCCACTCTAAGTCTCCTGTAGAGCCGTGTCTCACCGGGATTTCGCAGAAAGTGGCACCTGAGCAAGCTTTGCCACGCACACCATTGACAAAAGCCTCGTGGGTGTCGGGTTGGAGCTTCAAGACTCGGAAAACATGGCCACTCGCCTTTGAAACGACATATGGGCCTTCGGTCAAACCGGTATTGGACTTGTCTACTGAGAAGATGCGTTTGCTTTTCGCTCCATGCTTGGCTCCAGCTGGCTGAAGGAGAATGATCACTGCATCGGAGTTCCCTCATCAGACAGGATCCCATGCGCGCTTTCTGGGAGTCTTACATGACAGAAACTCGTGAGACCAGACATCGTCTGCCTTACCGAATCTTTCGCAGGTCGCAGCGAGATCCTTCCGACTGAACTGAGCTTCCGTCCAGTCCACAACAGTAGTTGGGATAAGATCTTGATCAAACCGGCAAAGCTTTTGCACCGGAAAATGGGGATGAGCGGCTGTCTTTGCGTCAAGCGGAATGTAATAAGATAATCCGCCAAGTGATATCACTGGCGAGAAATCCCTCGCCATGTCCTGACGGAGGAGTTCGCTAATGATGAGAATGGGGCAACAACAAAAATGTCTAGAGAATGCGACAGGACAGACAGGTTTAAATAACCCCTACCTTGCTTAGCGCTGTGGCACAGTGACAGGACAAGAGATAGCACAGGGCAGGCCTGGAATGCTCCAGCCTGCATTTGGATCAAGGATCAGAGGGACGCTCCATTGACTGAGGACAAAGAGTTGTAGTTTGCCTGGAGGACTGCATCTCCATGCAGGCCACGCAGTGCAACAATCTCATTGCAACACCAATGAATGACAGTTGTTATTCCATGTTACCTGAACATGGAAGAGAAGATACGATGGTGGAGACCGAAGAACTTAAAACCTGAAGTTTGATATCAGCCTCATCGTCAATTCGATAAGAAGGCTTGGCACCGATAAGGCTGATATGCGGAGTCACATGACAGCGACCAGCGAGACCAGGCCTGTAAGGTACTTATATGGACGTATAGACGGGCGTACCAACCTTGGAAGCCCTTTTGAATGCCAGACGCAGCTTCAGCTTCGGTCCTAAATTGAAATCGACACCAGCAACCGTTATACCGTCATCATCATCATTCACCATCCTCTCCCTGCGACACTGAAACGCCATTCCTGCCCATACGTTGACTGAGAGTCATGTCGCCAGCCTTCTTGTGGAACCTGCCAACAAAATCCGCACGCCCACCATATTTGGCATTTCGGGCTCGGATAGCCTCATCTCGCTCCCTCTCAGCCTTCTCTCGCTCTGCGATTTCGGCGAGTCGCTGTTGTCGTTGCCGGTCAAGCTCCGAGGCATCCTGTTGCATGGCAGCCAACCTCGCCGCTTTAGCCTCTGCTTCTGCCTCTGAGTTCTTCTCATCACGACGAGGGCTTCGGGAACGTGGCCGCTCCGGCCTGGAGGACTGCCAACTTTGCGTCTTCCGGGCTCGATCGACAGGTCCGTTCCGCCTAGGTGGTGAAGCTGACCGCGACCGCGACCGGGCCCTCGATTTCTTCTCTGGCGTATACGAGCGGCGGCGTCGGTAAGGCGAACGCGATCTAGACCTCGCAGAGCGTCGGAGAGGCGACGTAGACCGCGAACGTGATCGAGACTGCGACGGGGTATATGATGCATGTCGGCGGTGGCGGCTTCGCCCATGGCGATCCTCATCATCATCTCGATGAGAGCGAGACTTGACACGCCTATCCCGATCGCGCTCACGCTCACTCTCACGCTCATCGCGGTGTCGATGATGGTGATGGTGGTGGTGGTGATGATGATGCTTCCTCCGTTTCCCTTCTCGCTCCCGCTCTTTTTCGTTATCGTCTTTTCCCGCTGCCTTCAACAGCATTCTTCTCTTGACCGGATCGTTCATCATCGCCTCGTAAGCCGCTTGTTCCTGCTTCTTGATGGCAAGGAGCGGATCTTCTCTGATCTTGGCAGATATGTCCCGCGCATTGTTCGCGTGCTGTACAGCCATGAAGGAATCTTCTTTCGCCGACTTCTCCAGCTTTTGACTTTCGTTGCCCTTCAAGAGCCCGTCTATCCTCCTTTTA
Source organism: Exophiala sp. LBMH1013 (assembly GCA_024611085.1). NCBI lineage: Eukaryota > Fungi > Ascomycota > Eurotiomycetes > Chaetothyriales > Herpotrichiellaceae > Exophiala > Exophiala sp. LBMH1013. The sequence goes on along the minus strand of JAMFLB010000009.1, from coordinate 1,018,826 downwards.
CCTAGCAAGTAGCCTTCCATCTCCTCAGTAGTGCCGGCCTGACCATCAGATGGGCCTGAGTACATCCAGTCGACGCGAGCCTGTCGCTTTCTCCCACCTGCTGCTTCTTGTAGTGCTTCGAGTTCTTGAATCTGTCGTTCCTCCGCCCTTTCCTTCTGGATCTGCTCAATCTTTTTCCGCTCTTCCAGCGCTTTCTGTTCCTCCTCCCACACCTTCTTCTGGTTGCTCATCAGCGAGGGGTGCCATGATTTCTTGAGGTTGAGATCGCCGCCCATCTTGACAGTTCGGGTTCGCCGAAGTTAGGAACTCCGGAACGGCTGCTTTGTAATGAAGACCGCAGACCTGCGAAAAGCTACAAGTAGGGTATCTAGAAAGACAAGCAATGCGCAGTAATGACGGTTTCAATGAAGGTGTATTGGTTCACGACGAGGTCGGGAATTTCCAAGTGGCGGGAAGCGCAGGTTCCGCAATTCAGCCTGGCAGCTGCGGCGCCACAAGGCTGTGACCGTGGAATAAGCGCCATCTCCACCAAACTGCGCATGTTACCCCACAGCAATTCATCACCTTGACCATCGCCGTTGTTCAGCGAAGGGCTCTTCTAGTTTCAATCTGCAAATACCATCATCATCCTCCTCCTCCCCCTCCTCCTCCCCCTCCTCCTCCTGTGGCAGTTGTCATCCAGCGACAGCAGCACGGGCAGCAACCCAGAGCTTTCTCTGTGCCTTTGATCCCGAGACCTCACGACACACTCCCAATACCTTCAGGATGTCGGACGACGATGATTTCATGCAAGACTCTGACCAAGAGCAGTAAGTCAATCACCATATATCAACTCCCAAAGCTGTTCACTTTGTCCGAGGACTTCCATCAGCTAATTGTGATTTATCCTGACAGATATGACTTCGAGTACGAGGACGACGACGAAGCGGAGAGCGGCGACGTCGACATCGAGAACAAATACTACAACGCCAAACAATTAAAAGCAGACAACCCCGAAGAAGCCGTCCAAGAATTTTTAGGGGTCCCCGAACTCGAACAAGAAAAGGGCGACTGGGGCTTCAAAGGACTCAAACAAGCCATCAAGCTCGAGTTCGCTCTAGGCCGCTATGACGACGCCGTCAAACATTACAAAGAACTCCTCACGTACGTTAAGTCCGCCGTGACGAGAAACTACTCGGAGAAATCGATCAACAATATGCTCGATTACATTGAAAAGGTGGCCACAGAGCAGACGGCATATAAATGTATGGAGGAGTTTTACTCCCTGACGCTGCAGACGTTCCAGAGCACCAACAACGAGAGACTTGCTTTGAAGACGAACCTGAAGTTGGCAAAACTGTATCTGGACAAGAAGGACTACGTTCAACTCACGAACAAAGTGCGGGAGATCCATAAGGCGTGTCAGAAGGAGGATGGGACCGACGACCCGGGCAAAGGCACATATTCACTGGAGGCATATGCACTGGAGATCCAGATGTACGCGGAGATGAAGAACAATAAGCGGTTGAAGTCCCTCTACCAGAAGGCGTTGACTGTCCGCTCGGCCGTTCCACATCCCAAAGTGCAAGGCATCATCCGCGAGTGTGGAGGCAAGATGCACATGAGTGAGGAAAATTGGAAGGAGGCCCAAAGCGACTTTTTCGAGTCCTTCAAGAACTATGACGAAGCGGGTTCAATGCAGAGAATCCAAGTGCTCAAGTATCTCGTGCTGACGACGATGCTGATGAAGTCGACCATCAATCCGTTCGATTCGCAAGAGACCAAGCCCTACAGAAACGATCCTCGGATTTCTGCCATGACAGACTTGGTGGATGCGTATCAACGCGACGACATCCATCAATACGAGACCATATTAAAAGAAAACCAAGACCTTCTGGCCGATCCATTCATCGCCGAGAACATCGACGAAGTCAGCCGAAACATGCGCACCAAGGCCGTGTCCAAACTGATTGCGCCCTACACACGCTTCACCCTCGATTTCATTTCTAGACACATCAAAATCCCCGTGAGCGAGGTTCAAGACATCCTGGGCGTATTGATCGTGGACAAGAAGCTCAACGCAAAAATCAATCAAGAAAATGGCACTGTCGTGGTCGAGACGCCGGCCACTACCGCAGATCATCTGTCGCGGTTGCGCGACTGGGCATCTGCGGTGGAAAGTTTGTGGACAGCTGTTCTGAACGACGGGGAGGGATTCAAATTGGAAGACACCCAAGGTGGAGGGGCTTTTTCCGGATTGCTCAATTTTCCCATGACTTTTGAGTCTGGCAATGCGGTCCCAAGCCGCGGACCACCTCGCAGGGGTCATGGTCATGGCGGCCGAGGGGGCGGCAAGGTTGTTGTGAATGCATGAGAGGCGGTCAAGGGAGAGTGTGTGGAAAGTGGCCAAAGACATCTTGCAGCCTCGCTCCGGCCTCGCTCGGCCCAACATGATACAGGCAATCGCTGTGATGGGGCGCACACCCTCGGGCGCACATATATAATAGGGTGGCTTTGACCAGGCACCACCCCGGACCTGAGATGCATTATTATGTCAAATCGCGGCAGGGATGCCCGATAGCAAATATGCGGTGGTTGTGAAGCAGCTGGCTGCCACGCACCAAAGGTTCTAACCCAAGGCAAAGGATCAGGTGTCTGAAAGAGGAAGGGCATGACATGCTGCTCAAATGGCATCCGACTTCCCCCACAGTCATAGCGAGTGGCGGATAAAGGGGCAGACGCCGCGGGGAGAAGCGCTACGGCTGAGCATCGCTACGAGTCAAACGACAGGCACTGTGGCAGAAGGCCAGAATAGAATAGCGAAATTGGGGACTCATTCCCTTGCTCATTCCAATGTTTGTTGGTTGATGGTGTTGTCCCGGAGGCGTCTTCGTTTGCCCTTCCTCCTTCCAGTGTAGTGCCTTGCGTCACCCCTGGTACCATGACCGCAGCGACTTATGGCACCCGATTGCATGTCTGCGTTGGCGTTGTTCTGAGTCAAAGTCCCTAGCTTGGGGTTGGTTCGCCGTGCTTCGGTTGCCCGTATTCCGGATTGAAGATCTCATGGCTTCCTGTGAGTATCCTGGACTCAGAGAATACGTATCGCTGCCTCTTCAAGCACGGTCTAGGCCAGCCTGCTCATTAGGGATTAGGGGAGACTCTGCTGCGTTCCTTGTGCGCGACCCCGCCTGTCAAAACGGATTTGTGCCTCCTCTATGCAAGTCCCTGAGGACTAGATCGAGATCTCCGGCAAACCTTTCCCCGGTTACCAGACAGGGTCATGGAGGCCCCTGATGGCGCGCAGAAGGCGCTTCCCATACCCACCAACGCTACACTGGTGGTGGTGAGCGCAGTGCTTTCATCTGGAGACAGTCCAATCGTGCCTCGACAATGTTGCAGACAGAACAGCCACGCCGAACTGACTTCCAAACGAAGTCACCTGGCACACGTTGTAAGTCGAGGTTGGCGATCGGCAAGGCAGTTCTATTGGCAGTTCTATCCGCAGACATCAACTCGGAGCGGGTGGAACTTGTCGAACATACCAACGTGCAGGCCAACAGTTACTCAGCAAACCTCGGATAGGGCTATGGACCGCGACTTGGATTCCTCGGTCATAGCCATATCTTCAGTAGGGTCCAGGCTGCCACTCAACGTGCTGCAATAATGCCCTGTGGGAATACATCCCCGTAAGTAGCGCCCTTCTCGTAGCTGGAATGAGGTGTCTTGATTTCGATCTGTGGCATGTATGTGATCAGGAGCTTGATGGTCAACAGTGGCAGGGATATGCAAGACGCTAGGCGCAGATGGTCCGAAAGGGCTAGAAAGTGCCTGAAAAAGGATCAGGGCAGCTGAAACGAGGCAGGGATTGAGCCAGTGTGACCCTGCTCGGCGAGAAACAGCCTATAATTCTGAAGTCATGGGCCGTAAGGCATGTTCCGGAGTGCCTGGATTGTACCCCATACCGCCAACCGATATGCCCGGTTTGAAATATGTCTCTTAGGCTGCCACACCGAATGACAAGGGTAATCGTACGTGATCTCTTGTAGCGGCTCTAGCATGGGATGTCCGTTCCTGTAGCCGAAGAGCAGGAAACACGGTTGTCTCAGTGGCAGACGGCACAAGCCCGAGCCGATCGCAATGTATTCGTTAGTGGTGACTGTTCATTTTCCCGAGTTACACAACATAATGTCAAGGTCTGTCAAGGTCGCACAGCAGTGTGTGGATCCTATCTCGACAAAGATCGCGGAAGACAGAGTGATCGGATAGATGTCTTGTGCAATTCTTCTTCCCCGGCCACAGACCCTGAAGCACAAGCGACATGCAGCAAGCAATATGTCAAGGCGAGGGGGCCACTACTTGACGGGACGGATGGTCTAAGCGGCAATGAGGCAACTGGACACGAGGCTCGTAGCTGCAAGGCGAGAAGGATTCTAGTGCGTGCTCAGCCGGAGGCTTGACATGAGATGCAATCAACGTGCCACCGTGGAGGGAGGAAAGGTCCAGACAATTGATACAATAGACAAGAGATGACCTCAAAGGCATCAGCTTGGAAGGACGGAAGTTGTAGACGAAACAGGGTCCTAAGGAGAGCATGTGGTAGCAAAAATGACTCTGTGATCAATAATAAAAAAGGTACAATAATATCAGGCTGCGCTCGCAGTTTACGATAAGGTACCTACCTACCTAGTAGGTGCATGATAGAGGAGTAAAAGGCAAGTACTGAACATGGTCCAGAGTCCTCCCATACCGCAGTCTCCACTGCCACCTCAATCATCCATCCCGTCCATCCATCCAGCCATCAATCAATCAATCAACTATTCCCATCACTTCTTCCATCTCCGGCACCGTCCTCCGCCTCCACTCCCTATCATCCCAAGCTCGAATCTTCAACCAACCTCACCTCTTCATCTCACGACTTCGACGTCTGTTCCTCCCCCAGCTTACCGACTTCTGATCTCCCCCCTCGCACGTTCGACGATCGCACTGGATTCTCGGTCAAAATGGCATCCTAGCAGCTCTAACCGATTGGCTTCGAATGAAGCTAGCTTGCTCGGTTGAGCGCTCATCTTCTGGTCGGTCAACACACCTCCACCACTGCCAGCGTGTGTCCGCCATCCACGAGCCCCAGACCAGGGTTGAAAGAGCCCGCCCGCATTGGCGTACATACCGGATAACGCCCTCGTCTAAACCTTTCACTTTTCTTACTCTGACCACAACCTGTCTACGACATTCGCTCAGCTACCGTCCTGCAGATCCTACCTTCCCCAGCTTCGGCGTGGCTGAAAGTCGTATCTGCCGCGAGTGATAAACTTTCATTGCACCTCGCTTCTGCTTCTGATCAGCTGAGAACATTGTTCAAATGGCAAGGCCGAAGCTCTGAGATTCTAGAAACACCTAGGGAATAGCTTTGGTCAAATTGAAGTTGTCCATCCTACGGTGAACGCTTGAGACCACCTTATTTACGAGCATTCAAGTTCGCCCTTCAAAAGTTCCTAACTCGGCCTGTCGAGGTTCGCGGATTGCGGACAGTCCTATACCATTCGCTTCGCTGATTAACATCAGGAGATGACCTTTGGCCCATATTCGCCACCTCTTTACAGTCCTTTCGGTACTTATCCAGCGCAACATCTCCAGTACCGCTGGAATTTGCAAGGCAATCCGCACTGTCCTCCTCGACCTTCTTACAATCATCACAATTTCTCCAGTCACAACTACGGTTATTTCACACCGCCCGCCACCAACCACGGAGCATCCACCATGGCGACTCCAGATGCCGACGAAATGGAACGATTCCAGCAGTTGTCTGACCAATATCAAGCAGATCTGCCCGTATGAACTTCCACGTCAATACACAGGTGCATAGCTGAACGCCTTGTAGGGACCATTAATCGGGGAAAAGAAGCCTCTATCTGAGCTCGTCACAGAATATGCTCAGGCTGACCAGGCATACGTCGTCAAGACCACAGTATGCTCCCGCTCACAGACATTGGGTTCTACTAACACTTCAAGGCGCTTGCGGTGACACACTCGGCATATCGCCCGATAAAAGGCGACGGACAATGTGGATGGCGTGGTATGAGCCATTCTGGGGAATAGTTCCTGCACCCTCGGCTAACGATATATTCTGTACAGGCGCAGTCTTCGGCTATTTCGAGATACTCCTCAACTCTGGGGACCTGGGCCTAATCGATCAGGAGTCAGTCCGCTTACAGAGCTTTGAACAGACAATGCGAGCAGTCGGTGTCGAATACGATATCATCATTGATATGTTTGATTACACGTGGGAGCTTCTTGCTGCCATCAAAGCCGCTGTTGAACGTGGCGATAAAAGTGATCATGTCCTCCTGGAGACAATGAACGATCCGCCAAAATCGGACTCGATCGTCTACCACTTCAAAATGATGACAAGTTCCTTTATGCGGATCCACTCTGAACGCTACGAAGCTTTCCTTGAAATGCCGGTCGCCCAATACTGCCTGACAAGGATTGATCCAGCAAATCAAGAGATTGATCATATCGGCCTCCAAGCCTTGACCGATGCAGTCATTGCTCCTGCATATATTGCATTGGAAGTGTCATATCTGGACAGGAGCACCGGAAGTGAGGTGACTCCGCATCAATTCGTCCCAAACTCACAAAATTGGCCAGCCATCCGCTTGATCTACCGGCCGGGTCATTACGACATCATCTACAAGGACGACACACCAATACAGGTTTTCCTCCAGACCGAGGCACCTCAGTATGTTGCACCATTGGGTAGTGAGCTCCTGAAAGGCGACGAGTCTGCCATGGATTTGTACTTGACGATGTTCCCGAACATGCCAGACCAAAACCAAACCCAAGCGCAACATGGCCCGTCGAGCAATGCGTTTCCGTTGCAGTATCATCGTCATGAACAGCCATTATTTACGGAGGCCTCTGTTGTTGCTCAGCAGTCATACTTCCCGCCCGTGTCGCAAATCGTACCGCAGCAGCAACTGTCACTACCCGTCAGAGCACACTCATTCTCATACCAGACACAACAGTCTCCAATAAGTCCCTCGCATCCACAGGTATCACCATCAACGCGATCCCCGCAGTCGCCAGCTCCAAACAGCCCCGGTACTGGTACAACGTATGCCAGCCCGCCACCCCAGAGAAGTACAGAGCCTCAGATAAGATACAACGAGATGTGTCATATCTACAACATCCAACGACATGAAAGTCTGCCCTTGAATGCAGGTTCGTTTGGCAGGTATGTGTTGCTATCCCCTCCTACTTGGTGGCCCTGGCTTCTCATACTGGCGCTAACTATCCGTGTCCCAGTTCCACTCAAAGCCCTGCGAACTTTCTGAATCCCGATTTCCAACCTCTGATGTGGAAAGCCGAGGAGCAATATCACAAACGCGAGTGATGAGACATAGATCAGAGGTACAGACTGCAAAGACTCCAGTGTAACATACATCAGACATGGAAGGTGTTGGACTCGATGCCTCGGCGACGTGAACACAGGGAGCCGTATGCTGAGCATTACATCTGGCGCATGGACCGGTGGGGGCCTAGAGCCGCATTTCCAGACTTTCAGATGGGAATTGACGCAAATCCGCGGGCTGAAAAGGAGTTTCCCTTGTTATGTGAGAGTCAGGTGTGCACCTCGGCGCATGGGGTTTTCTGCTATCGGGAAGAAGGGGTGAGAAGGAATGCAACCAGTCACTACCGCATCATCAGCGCATCATGGGTTTCTTTTTTCCTACATCTCTCCAAAGGGTCATACTGGCAAAGGAATGGTACGGATGGCTAGGATCGAGACACCGGATGGTCGGGAGCAGGGGTCAGGTCGCTTATCTCGTGAGGAATGTGAAAATTCAATGCCAGAGAAGATTGTACTGCTGGGCGAAAAAGAAGCGTTTTCAGATCACGACTGGAGGTATGATTCATCTATTGAGACTCAATTCATATCCATTGCGCGTACATATGTCAGTATCCTACTAACGTTGATCAATGCACCTGACCATCGACATTGATTGTACTCAAACGAGCCGATACCATGTATCTGGTATGTGTGGTGTAGATCGATAGGGGCATCTCTTAGGAGCCCAAGCCGAACGGTAATGTCACATGAGCTTTCTTTCCACAAGTAGATGCAAACAAGATCCCATGTATCCACACGTGCTGCACTGGTTCCCTGGCCTCACATCCACACCAGACGGCACCACATGCCATGATACCAGTCAGGAGGGCACTCAGCAGAGTCGGCGTCCCGGAGCCTGAGCCACGTTCCTCTTTCCACTTTAGTTCTCTTTTCTTCACTTCACCTCACTTCACTTCACTTTCAGTGACCCACCAGGCAAGGAAGGTAGATATACCAAAGTCACGAATTTTTCCTCCAATACGCAAAGACCCCCAGCACTGCATGGCCCCGATGGCCTAGTCGGATAACCTGGGCGCACCGCACCGCACGCTGGACGTCCGAGTCCCTCCGCTCCGCTTTGCTTCGAGTTCGAGTTCGAGTCCCGTGTCCGATCGCCGCATTAATTAATCAACCACCCCGAATATGTGGTGACGCCGACCACCGTACAATGGCGCCCGAGCCCGAACCGTACAATGGCGCCCGAGCCTGAACCGTATAATGGCGCCCGAGCCCGCGCTATGGCGAGCGAGCCTACGATAACAAAAAAACCCTGCGAATCGGGGTTTTCACTTCCCACACAACCCCGTCCGAGGGCTTGTGGAAAAAGTTTTTGCCTTGGTTCGTTCTTCTTCGGCTCTTCGGAAGCCTTTGGGTTTGTTCTGTTTCGTTTTCTTCTTTTTCTCTGAGCGGTGGGGGTTCTTTCGGGTGGTGGTTTGGGGTGCTGCGGTTATATACATACATACACGAGCAGTATATGAGGACAAAGTAGAGATATGTGGAGCCAAAAAAAAGGTAGAGACGGGATTGACCTACCAGTGGTAGTGGAGACACCGCAGTGCAGAGCAGAGCAGAGCAGTGCACATTCATAATTCATTTTATTTTGCGATATATTCTTCTCCAGGGTTCGGATGGCCGACCAGCTCCTTCAACTCATGTCAGGGTTTCATCTCTCAGGTAGGAAGGATATCGGTGTCTTGGATCCGGTAGATACCGTCTACGCTTTCCTTACCGTCCCCTCGCATGGTGTTCAGGCTGTGGCGGAGTTGCTGGGCGAAAACATCTGCGACGCTTTCCAGCGGGATCTGCGTTTGGACCCCTGGCTCGAACTGAACTGTCCTGTCTTTGTCGTGTCTTCTGTAGTCATGACTCGGCGCTTCAGATCCAGATTCGGCCGAAACACCTGAAGCCTGCAGTATCGGTGCTCTGCGTCCTCGTTCCCGCGTCAGCCACGTCACGCTCTTGCCTTCAAGCCCGCATGCCACGATTCGACTGAATCCCCAGGACAAAGAGCCTTTCGTTAACGGGTCGTACGAGCCCGAGGCGGTCTGCTCCGGAGTGAAATCGTAGCCATGGCCTGAGATCTGAGGAAGCGGGGCATCAAATACATTCAATCCGATTCCATGGGACGTGATGCCGCGCGAGACCTGGACGCCTAGAGCGCAGATCTTACGATCACTTCGAGACCCAGTGCCTGTTGGTGTGTTGTCGATCTGAGAAGGCGAAGACTGTCGCTTGTCATCCTTGATCCAGACGCCTGGATCGTCTGTCCGCATCGTCCGCACACCCCATGCCGCGCAGGTCCGCATCACGCTTTCCTCGAGCAGTTTGACCCAACACCGCGGGCTGATTCCATGCCGACGCAGATCTGCGATGATATAGCCTGTCAACTGGCCCGGTGCGTGGTATGTCAAGAGACCGCCGCGCGGTGACGCGTGAAATGTGGCGCGGCCGTCGGCGGTCAGGAACGCTTGTTGTTCAGGAGAGATTGGGTTGGCGAGCAAGTGACGCCGACCGACGGTGTAGGTTGGGAACGTGGAGAATGTTAACAGCGTTGGGTCTGGTGGTGATCGCCCAAGCAGATGTGTTAGGGCGTCGGCGGCGCTTGTGATGCTATTCCGGTCCGTGGCCGGCGACCTATCGCCATTTGTGGTATCTTCTTCTTGATGACCACGTTCTGCCGCCGTGTCCGTGGCTATTGCTCCAGCTGTGTCTGTATTTCGAGGTTGTGTGCTTGATTTCAACCTCGTGTCACCCTTGTGGTTGTCCTTGCTTCTGCTCTTCTCAAATCCGGACCTCGCAGCTACATCTCCCCCACTCCGTCCAGCCGAGGACCGAAGCCAGTCTTTGTACGCAAAATGTCTTTCCACCAGCACATTTTGTAAGCGCAGAGATTGCGTATACGGGATCAAATGCGGGATGTGGAGGTGGGCTAGGCGCATTGCAGTTGCATCGTAGTATTATCACACCCTTGTGTCGTAGAAGACGCAGAGCCCTGGAGTGGTTCTGAGTTTAGCCGGCGTCAGGGTCAACAAGGGATGGATCGAGATCGGTGATGCCGAAGCGAAGGAGGGTGAGTTAAATGCCTAGTCAACGGAACGTAGTTGTCTTGTGTGGAAGAAATCTCGTTAGGCATGCAATGGTTTGTCTGTCTTTGGCTTAGACGTTGACCAGAGGAAGCTGAATCCGTCAACACCCGTGTGCGCTCTACAGTCCACAATCTCTGAGCCTTTTTTCGTTGCTACTGCCCAGGTACTATCATTAAAGGTTGTCATCAATGAGTTTGTCGCTGGTAGCAATAAAGTGTCTCGTATTATTAAGCTTAAGCGGAACTCCAGACGGGAGCGGAAGCTACCGGAGCTTAATTACACCTACTGAACTGGGTAACGGTTTGATACGTAATGATAAGCCTGACCCGAACACTAACTTTCGTCTTCCACAGCTTCTCGACATCAGGCTGACCGTATTGAGCAATCGTCCTTGCGGAGCAGCAGTATCCATCGGTGTGTGTTCTCGTGGTTGTCGTCCACAGAACATCCAACTTTGGAGAAAGGATCTCACTCAACAGCCGAGGTCCCAGCACCCTCGAAATGTGATACGAGTCACACGCCCCAATACGACGATCTGACATCTCGACCTTACCCAGAACGTTCAAAGGTAAATCGCTTCTCCAACCTATTCGGGCATTTCCACAGCCTCCGCTCATTGAAGGATATCATCCCTCCATGTAGCTGGGGGCTTGTTTTTCGCGGTGATCGGCCCGGACAGCGCAAACCTTTTCCTCGACCTTATGGACGACATGGCAGTCTCTGGCGACCAGACCTTGAGATGGCAGAATCAAAGACCTATTATTACTATTGTGCTGTGCTGTCACACAGACACTGTCTCCAATCATTGGGATACCCACGTTTCCCCGGCTTTCTATCGGTCAGTAGGTATCGAGTATCAGACCATCTGGTCATGAAGGCAGGTGTGCCATGAGCCTGGTGTCTCAGTCTCTCTTATTCTCTCTCTCCCCCCCGTCTATATTTCAGTGTCCTCCTTTGCAAGCCTCGTGGACGTTTCCTCTTCCTTTTCTTCAGTGCATCTCTGCCAAACTCTCCCAAACAAATGACCGAGGCAAAAAAGGCGATAGCGCTGGCCCCATCAAGGCGACAGTTACCGACCTCTCCTAGATCCGGCATCATCACATACTAAGAGGATCCAGTCAGGATGAGTCAACGACTTCCAGACCAGCCAAAGAGTCGACCAGCAAGAGTGCGCGCTATTGTCCCCGCGACAAGAAAGTCACGACGAGGATTGAAGGCGGTTTCAAATGCACAACCGGCATCCTTACCGGTATCGAAAGTACAACAGCAAGAGTTGCCCCCACTATGCGAAAAGCAATCCCGGTCGACATTACTTCCCGAAAAGCAATCCCAATCAGGATCAATGTTCAAGCCACAATCTCAATCTCAATCGACGTCTTCACGATCCCGAACCCCGTCCAAATGCCAATCGCCCGCCAAAGCAGAACCACCAGCTGACTCCGATTCCGAATCCGAATCTGAAACCACTTCTCCATCAGCATCAGTAACACACATCCCCAACGAAGCCCCGCCCACCAGAAGGAGGGCCGACTTCGCTCTATCTGAGGTGAGTGAGTGAAAGACTGAGCGCTGCCTACCTCAACACACATCGTGATTAGAGGCCCGGGCGCAAGACAGGACTGGAACTACTACCATCCGCCGCCACGCCTCAAGTTTTTTTTCGTCTGTGACAAGAGATCTGACTACTGACCGCATACATATCCGCATACTCTCAGTATCGCAAATATTTGGGCAAATGCTTGACCGACACCAGATTCAATTTCAATCTCAATATCGACGTGAAAGTCGACGAGCAGGAAAGCACGTAACGATGGTTAAACGAGCCTCTTTTGGGCCCGTCTCGACAGTCTTGCATCTCGACTATCTAGCATAACATAACACCAATTGACTAGTGTGGGATTGCCTGTTATGTCACCTGAATTGACGGGAGACTTTCTTGTCGGGTGTAGGCCGACAAAGTTCTAGATTCCCAACAGGATGGTGGTGAAAGCGGCAGAACCTTGAAAGGGCAGGCAGGGCAATGTCGGCCAAAAGTCAGTGAGTTGGTCGGTGACTGTTTCGAAAAGGATGGGTCGTCTTTTTTTATTTCTTCGGTCCTAAGGCTAGAGGAAACCGAGGCTGAAACCCATAGCAAATGACTTATGTACTGAGACGATGAAAGGCGTCAAGGATCGACTCTAAGGGTGGCAGCATTCTGTGCTGACAAGGACCAAGTTTGGACATGGACGAGGACACCAGGCTAGCGGCTGCAGGCAAAAAGAAGGGGAGAACATCCCGTCGTCATATCTGTATTTCAGTTCAACATAATATTTAGTATCAAACAAACCAACGGAGCGCATTTCCTTTCTCATCAGCAGTCATGAACCTCAAAAATACTCGGCGGCATCTATATCGCGGTACCTCCTCGTCTTCTGGCCAACAAGGCTCCCATCACTGTTTCCACTGCACACAACGCTGCTGCTCCCATTTATCTTACTGGCCCCATCATACCAACCCTCGACAAACGGTCCTTCTTCCCGTGGCCCATCCCTCCCCCTTTCAAAGACATCAACATGCATTGCCCTATCCATTTCACGGCTCCGTCTCCAGCCATACGCCACCATCGGATTACCCAGGACATCGACGATCTCGTCCCCTCTCAACAGACACCCCGTATCACCCAGCTGTGCCAGGAAACTGTGATAGAGCTTGGCAACGGCGAAGATGGGAGTCATCTTTAATAATGGCCTTGTTGGCCCACACAATCACGGCCATGAGCGTCCAGAAATGAATAAACGGAATCACGGCCAATATCGACCCAGCGTAGCGCCAATGAACATGCAAGATCTGCGCGTCGATCGGCGTTTCGCCGTCCGAGACATTCTTCCTCGTCATCGCATCCGCTCCGTCCCCAATTGCGATTGCGCCCATGGTGAATGTTGAGATGGCATCAGCCATATCCCGAAGCGCTGGGGATGCTGTCGAACCCGAAGTTGGAGAAATTCGTATAGATTTGCATGAGCGCCGTGTCGGCCAGGACGGGCGGGTTATCGCTCCACCCTACTGCACCGGCTAGCATTCTGGCGACAAGGTCGGAGACCAGATAGTCCGATGGCAGGGTGCGGGTGTCGTCGCCGACTTGGGTGACCGTGTTGTTGCAGACGAAGAAACGTCCTTCAAAAATAGACTTCTCGTCGTCGGCCACAGTGCTGCTTGGCAGCGATGCAGCTTGGAACGATTTGATGTCCACGCAACGCCTACCACAGGTCGAATTCAACATGGAAAGAATCAACAGGCCGGCTGGACCAGGTGGGGCGGAAATAGACTGGTTGATTGGTGTCTGGCCATTGTTGTAGATGATGTATGAGAGGTTGCCGTATTGGCCTTCAATCACTTTGTATGCGGCGCAATAGGCGTAGGATTCGATATACCTGGTCGACACGCCGGCCTGTTCTGAATCGTCTACGTTGGAGTCCTGGAAATAGTACAGCGTATGGCCGTCACCGGAGGAGAAGTAACTTGACTGATATTCGAGTGGAGCGTCCATCCCCAGAGCCTGTGTGATTTCGCCCGTAACACCCCAGTCTTGAACGGCGCTGAGATCCATCAAGTAGTTGCCAGTTGAGAGGGCGTTGAGGTCCACAATACTTGTCGTGCCCTTCTTCAGGAGGACGAAATCTGAGGACGTGTCGAGGTTGTAGTTGAGACCGATGATACCCACGAGAATCGTGACGGCCAGGTGGACCAGAAGCCATAACACGCAGAGAACCTGAGTCCGCGACGGTAGATACTTGTGCTTGGAATCCCGGGCTTTCCAGAGAAGTTTAACCACGTTTAGGAGGCTGTCGCAGCCCATGACCAGGTCAAAGGTCTCCAATGGTCGATAGCAGACCGCCAGCATTCTCCAACGGGTCAGTTTTGCGTAGCTTCGCAGTGATGCCGCCAGATTCACACCAAGCAGGAGAGTATTGCCGGTTGTTAGAGCATTGAATACCCTGCGCTGTGGAACGCTGATGGTATCTTTCCTAGAATAGGTGTACAATATCCCGAAATAGGTGGCGCATAAAACGAGCGTGTTGACCCATTCACCGATTGTGAGCCGTAAGAGACGGTGACGCTGCCTGGGTCGCCGGTACTCTGTCATTGTGTCTTGAGGAGTCGAACTCTTTTGGTAGAGCTCATGCAAAGAAGGGGTCACGGAGATTTGTGCGCGTTTTCTGAAGGCACTGAGGGAAGAAAACTTGTGAGATTCCTGCAACTGCTCGACAGGACGGGTATTTGTGGCTTCATCTGTGTTAGGAGATGAATCTTCTGATGCAGGAAGCTGCCATACCTGACTGCGCCGGTTCTGCGGTGTCGTCCTCCGTGTCATGATCTTGCACAGCCGTGGGCAGAGCCTCTATCGAGGGTGGTCTGTTTCCTGTGGGTGCAGGGATTGACTCTGTCCTGGGCAGAGCCTCGTGACTCCCGTGACCAGCATCTCCATCTTCTGTGCTCGGAAGCCGTGAATAGTTGGTGGTTTGATCGGGTGGCATTTTTGTCCTGTCGTCAAGCAACACCTGCAGAAGACTTTCTCAAAGGGGCATGCTGGCTTTTTAATACAAATGAGTAGCCGCTGGATGGACAGGACCCAATGCCCGAACGCGACACATCATCTGCGTGTATCAGAGACGGCCAGGTAGATGACCGAAAGGCGGGCTAGTTGGCCTCCATCCTGGTCATGAATATCATACTTGCCGGGGACTTGTGTTGGTCAGCACTGACTGTCGAGTTCTGCTTTTGGTTAACACATGATTATTAACGACGGGGCGGAAAGGCGATCAGGATGTGCAAGGCTCGTGGATGGTGCCCGGGGCACTCTAGATGTTTCAGACCCGGGTTTGGTGAATTGGGACGCCTAAGCCCAAATACTGTTATCACACTTTGTGTGACAAATTTCGTCGCAGCCTCAATGCGATATTTTTGGGTCATCGAGATTTCGCGAAGAGGATGATCAGGTGTCAGCCTGTGAGAAAGACTTGACGCAGAGACGGAATATACTGCTTGTGAATCGTACAGGTTGTTAAGGATGCCCTCTACATCGCTAGCATCTCGCGTTGGATGAGGAGCGTTGAGCCGGGGCGTTTCTGGATTGTACTCAGAACGGGGCCAATGACTGCTGTTTCGTCGAGCAAGATACCCCGGTACATCAGGCCATGGACAGGCATTGAGTGCAATATCAGGCCGGGGCCGTTCCATGTCCTTCTGCCAAAATAGCATCCTAGTGCGATCACAAATTTGAGTTCGTGCGCTATTGGCTTGTACGTTCTAGCCGTGTCCATATTCTCTGAATGAACCACCCTTGCGGTCACTTGCCGGCCGGGCTCACATTGTCTATTCGTACTTGTTATCCGAATTCCTGTCGAGATAGTGAGATCGAGCCTACTCGATCAGCAATGGCCTTCGAATGCTAGATCTTTTGCCATGCAGGGCAGGGCTGCGTATGAGGTATAACTGGGACATGCACCCTCGGACGGGTTTCGAACGCTGTGGCAGAAGTCGTGTAGCAGGGAAGAATTGTGGAGTTGACGATCCCGTAATCGGGCGTCTCCGAGGTCAGGAGGTCGGTCCGGCTGTTGGGTGTTTGTCCTTCTTTGTCACGGGAATAAGTGGAAGTCATTGGGCGGAAGAAACTCGATAGCAATACCCCGACTCTGTTGTGGAAGAGCTGTTGAGCAGTTTCCATGATTGGCAACGGGTCGCAGCTTGACCCATGTTTGAAGGAAGACGTCGAGTATGAGGCTGCCACCACGTGGTGTGACTGTGAAGGACTATACCGTGGTCGCGCCTCATTTCATGACTGAACCTGGGATGCCGAACCGTCCCTTGCTCCTGACGTGCTTAAACTGCTTCTTCATAGAAGTACCCGATGGCGGACATTTGTAGTAGCATGTCTGGCCGAGTGAGCAGACGGGAAGTCCACGGCATGCTCATATTGAAGCTGCCACGCCTCAACAGGGCGTATGCGACAGCGGACCCTCGCACTGTATCCAGCTTCCTCTTCAACTCTGTTTACCTCGGTCAACCACCTCCCCCGTTCCCACACTTTCCCTGTCTTTCGCCATCTTGTCGAAGTCGAGGCCCAGATTTCCCCAGTCATCTTTTGCCATGAGTCCTCTCTCCATGCGACATCCGAGGTATTCCTTTGCCAGCAACCGGCACTCTTCGTTATTTTTGCCCGGCGGAGTTTGCCGTCTTAGACATCGCAAGTAAGAGGAGATGAGGTGTTTGCATTCAGCATCATGGTCGAGGGGGAACGAGCCACGCTCTGGAGGTGTAGGTTTGATGTTGACGGCACCGCCGCCGGGGGAGCCGAAGCCTGACATTGGGACGTTATGAATGAACACCGATATCGGAAAAGATGCACAATGGACTACCTGAAGTCGACAGGGAACACTCAAGGTGATGTTGTTCAACACTTCCTGGCATTGAATTTAGGAATGCTCGGGTCGAACTTAAGTACAATAATTCCTAAGTGGTTCCACGTTAACAATGCCCTACACGTGACATATGGCTGTCACCATCTGGCAGTCAGAAATGTAAGTCGTACTAGGTAGGTTCTGGCGGCTCAATTCTGCATTAATATATACTGAACTCGATGGTCTATACAACAGGCTCCAAGCGAAACCAGTACATCGACAGATACTCTCATCTAGCATCATGTCGGGCCGCGGTTTGTGAAAACCGTGACTACGCACCCCACAACGGCATCAATTTCTTCAGTCTGAAGCGGCTGCATTGATGGCCTCTACCGCTTCGGGTTGACGACTATCGAGTAGTCAGTAATCGTGACTCCTAAGAGGTTGGCAAACAAAAACATATGTTGACACATTCTTTATCAGTTCTCCAAGGTGATGTATGTTCAACATGGAAATTCAGTAAGAACACAGCGAATACAAGAGTTCATCAGAAAAGAGCAGACGAAGAAGGGGACATATCGTTACCTTTTATATCGAGACTCTACTCATTTGACGGACGAATACCTCACCTAAGCCACAGATATCAGTATGATCTCCGATAACTTGGTAAAGCGATTGATGGAGTGGATAAAGCATCTATTTCAGGCTGTCAGTCATCCCGTCAGTAAATGTGACCTCCGAATCAACCACATGAAAGCACATACCTCATTAAATCAGAATTTTCAGTGTATACGTTCATGCCCAGGCAATTGCCCAGTTCAAACAGTGTGAATAGTGTTCATCATATGATGCTGGGATGGCAGTTGCATAGAAGAGGTCAATAATTACCTAGACGGCAGCCTTGTCAGCATATTAGATCTCCTGAAACCACAAATATGCCATCTTCTTCAGGTCGTGGATCAGCTGACGAGTTCTCAACAAGTGCTACAGTCTTCCAGCACATCCACAAGATTTGTACGTCCTGCTTTTACGGATGCGTGGGACTGCGCACACAGTCTGGCCGCCCGTTCGTTCAAGTCTTCGTCATGGTAGGCATGAGGGAGTGGCATGGAAGGAGGAAAGTACCTATACATCGTTGCAGTCAGCATTGAGGCGTACAAGGATGATGTTGATGAGGTCAAGAATGTCTCCAGTCAGACAAGGCTGAAACTTGTAGTAGGACAGATTCCACATGGGTGTTAAGTCTGAGGAATGCCTTCGTGTCGTAGGGTCATCACAGAAGAGGGAGAGACAGGGGAGGATCGGGGTGTACCTTTTATTTTGAATACTGGGCCGATCAACGAAGGACAACAGAGACCTATAACATCTTTGACATGTTAGCTTCTTCAACATAGGGCATAACAGGATCCGGTTCGGAAGATTCAACAATCAGCGTAATTCTAGAGATAAATTTGATCCTCAGAGAACAGAGTTCTAGGAGTTGGATTGTAAATTGTTCATCATTTGAAGAGTTGTTCACACACAATAAGAGACTTACCATGGCTATTCAATGGGGGACACGCCGGTGACGGTGCCAGCACTGCATATGTCTGAAAATATACAGAAGCTGAAGGATCGAGTAGTCGGAAGGAAGAAAGATTAATACTTTACTTCAGTTGAAGTTCGCAGGGAAATTTTGTATGGGCCTTGGATTGCCTTGGCGCCCCGCCGCTTATGCGAGCGCGGTGAACGCAGTGATGGGGCCCGCCATCTATCCACCTGCTACAAGGCGAGCTTGTTGAATCTTCCGGTACGACATGGCCTGTCTAGATTATCCAATAGTTTGCAATACTGTCGACAGTATTGATGCGTGGCCTTGTTCTATTGTGGGTGCCGTTCGAGTCATGTCATGTGAAAGTGACCGGGTTCTACAATGTTTTAAGGCCCTTGTATAGGTAGGTAGGCTTTGCCTAAAGACAAACTGAATCATGCAATGCAAGCCCCTTTGACCAGATATGAGAATAGCAACAAGACAGAAGGGTAGGTAGGGTAGGTGGTGTGCGGCAGATCTTCCATTTCAACTATTCAATCAACCCTCCAATATTCGAGTCCACGCAAAGGAAGCCATTGCAATCATACTTCCATCAAAACAGGATCCTGACCATGCGACACAATATCCATGATGAAAGCTCAGATCTGTGGTCGTTCCACATATCTCATATCACCTACGGCCCCTGGCCCATTTGTTACTCCCGTTTGTGGAGCGTTCCGATGATCAGGCAGTCCGGGGCCAGTGACGTCCTGATGAGCAGCCTCCGGATCAGGTTGACGGGCCACTCTCGTTGAATCCCACCCTTCATCTCCGACGTAATTTGTGCGGCCGAGTCCCAACCAAAAGGCTCGATCGCGACTTCTTGCTCCCCAAGCCCATCCGCTACCTCCTCGGATTGGAAGATGGTACCAGCGGAAGCCGAACCAGGCCATGAAGATGCCGATGAGCGAGCCGGAAATGATGTCGAAACCATGGTGGCGGTAATCAAACCAGCGAGATATTGAAACGAAGAATGCAACGCCGATGGGCACGAATGCAAGGATCAGGAGGTATATGGGTGGAGCGGCTGCCTGGTTGCGCAGAACTACCGGACGTTGAAGGGGAGAGACGGGCGACGGCGATGACGACATCTTGGATCCTGGTTGGTCATGGCCCTGGTCGAGGTCGTATTCCTCGTCAAAGGTCGATACGTACTTGCGGTTGTATGAAGATGTTTGGGGCAAGAATGGAATCTGCACGGCAAACTTGGCGCAAAGGAAGAAGCTGAGGTACAGCAGACCGGCCCAGCTGAAACTCGAATGTCCTGACGGCCAGCTTGCAAAGGCGTCACGCAGGCGGCCCTTGTCAGTGGTGCGACAGATGTGCCAATCCACGACGATTGGGACGGCTGAATCCAATGACGTTCCCAACCCGCCGACCCGATGTCTTTGGATGGCTTCAGGGCTCGTGTCAGGGTCGCACACAGCAAGCAAGAACGGCCGCGGCTTTCCTGCAAGATCTTTCAGACCCTCCGTGATCATGAACGCACCAGCGAGCGCCAGTCCTAGTCCCATCCAAGCTGTATTCCATTCCCATAGCTTCCTGCGCCAGATCAGTGCTTTGGGCGTAGACCGATGTGCCGTGGGCCCCGGCACGAAAATCAAGGAGATGATAGCCGTAATGACACCGGGTGCAACAAGGCCGACGACAATCAAAACGCCGGTGGACACGGTGTCTTTGTGATAAGGGAACGAGATATTCGGATCCTGTAGTGAGAATGCATGTCTAGAGCCATGAATCTGACTGAAGCCGCCGCCAACTCCGGCCGTCCCTCTGCAAAAACACAATTAGTCTGTTGTTCCTTGTGCGCGCCAAAGGCAGTACATGCTGCGGCTCGAGTGGAACGTACAATATGAGGATCCAGTCGAGGATGTAAGAAGCAACGAGTCGCTTGGAGACATGCCTCACGCCCCCGGCGAGGCTGTTGACCGTCCTGGCAGCTGCGACCATTTCGGGTAGGTGAGCACGAGAGACAGGTTGACGGAGCTCAAGGCCTTTAGGGTGTGACAGTATTTATCTGCGCCAACGGACGCATTTCCAGAACCAAGAAGAACAGGGGCGTCGCTGTGCTGACGAGAGTTCAATGTTTGCGGCAGTGTTGGGCTGCACAGACCAATAATCAGCGGGGAGTGACAGCGATGCTTTGATAAGGTGCAGCAGATACAGCGGATCACGCGGAGCATTACGGCAACAGCCGACAGTGAGAGATTGAGGTAAACACGCACGTGCCGGGCACCAACGTACCAGTATTCAGCCATCGATGTTGATTCTCACTGCCGATACAGACACAGAATGCTATCTTTACAGGCACCGATCATATTCAGCTTGGCCACAACTTTACAGATTCTATTTCTTCCCGTCGAGGTCCGCATAGAAATTCCACCCGAACGACTCGGAGGGATCATTGAACCTCAACTTCTTGTCAAGTGTATCAATCTTCTGCACATCCTCCGGATCAAGCTTGAAGTCACCCTCGAAGTTGGCCTTGATGCGTGCAGGCGTCTTCGATTTCGGGATCACGCTGTGTCCCTTAGCGATACCCCAAGCCAGAGCCACCTGTGCACCATTCTTGCCATACTTCCTACCAATATCCGTGAGGACCGGATCGTCGATCAACTTGGGCACGCTCTTTCCCTTGTCGTAGATAGGGTTCGCATTGCCAAAGGGTGAATACTGAGTGACATGAATGCCCTTCTCCTTGTGCCATTGCACGAAACCGGGCTGTTGCAGGTATGGATGGCATTCGATCTGGTGGGCGGCCGGGACGATGGACGCCTCTTTCAGTAGACGTTCTAGCTCTGCTTTTGAAAAGTTGCTGACACCGATTGCTTTAACTTTGCCCTTTTCAACGAGCTTCTCCATGGCCTTGTATGTGTCCACATAATCGACGTCACCTGGGAGGATCTTGTCGCCTTCCTTGGGGAAGAGCTTGTCACTCCGGGCGAACGGGCTGGGCCAGTGCATCAAATATAGATCGAGGTAGTCGGTCTGAAGGTCCTTGAGAGAGGCATCACAGGCCTTCTCGACATCGTCTGGTTGATGTGAGTTGTTCCACAGCTTGGTGGTGATGAAGATGTCGCTGCGTGGTACGCCACTCTTCTGGATTCCTTTGGCCACGCCAGGCTCTGTGCCGTAGACTCGTGCGGTGTCGATGTGTCGGTAGCCGACTTTCAGGGCTTCAAAGACGGCGTCTTCTTGAGCATCTTTGTCCTGCCATGTCCCGAATCCAATAGCGGGAATCTCTGCTCCCGTGTTCAGAGAGAACTTCGTCTTGGTGTAGCCTGCGAATGTCCGCTGCTGGCCGGACAAATGCCGCGACATTTGCGACAGCCTGGATGGGACTTGTGCCTTGAGTCCGGACATCATGATTTGATCTTTGGGATGAGAATGTATAATGTTACAGTGTCCACTGGGAAGTTCGCTGCGATGCCAATGCCCGTGTCTGGTTAACAATCTGCGTGGTTTGGGAGATGGTACTGACAGTGCGAGCTTCTCGGTGCTGATGTCACGCTCCCCGAGTCCGAGTCTCCGGCATGTAAATCTCCTCCCGCCGGACATCGAATCCGCGGCGACTTTCCGTTAACCTCACATCATTCGATGTTGAAGGCTGTCCCATCCTCTAACACCTCACCAGAACATTGAAATCGCAGGCAATCGATCTATAAGAGCTTTTCGAGTATCTGTGGGTCTATTGCTAAGATCCCAACATGTGGCGCTGTCCACTTGATCTAGACCAGCAAATGGACCAGTGTTTCTGATCTCGTCCTTTGAAAGCCCTCATGAGTGGCCTAATGTGGAATTTTAGTGACGATGACAAGGACTGAGCACAGCTAACGGGCAAACGCAGGAGAGCTATGGCAGCGAACAAAGGCCTCGTCCTTTCTATGTCGAACTGACGAATAGACGTCCCTCTCGATGGCATTCCTCAGCACTCAATCCAATCAACAATGCCTGCTGGACTGTACCCTGGCAGGGGCGGCTATTCTGCAGAGGCTCGATCCCTCACATTCTTTGTCCGTTGTCGGGGAGAAGTGCCATTCTTACTGTTTGCAGACATCGGTCACCAGCGTCACATGTGTCCCTGAGCATAAAGAAAAATGTTGAGAAATAAATCAGCGATGTGGTGGAACTTCCGATGCTTGTTCTAGCCATGTTTAAGACCTGGTTCTACAAGATTTCGACGCAGAGGATGGTAGAGCAGAGCCCTCAAGACGAGCGATTCCGTACGATATCCCGGTTCTCGACCTCGACATCACTGGGGATATTGTCAGCCTCCGACTCCAGGATGCCGTCGGCCTCAGATTCCAGTATGCAGGTTGTTCCTATGCCACGCTGGTCTAGCGCAGTGGGATGCGCCCGGTTCGTCCTGGCAATTCTTGTCCTTGTCTTCACTTCGGCAGCTACCGCGATTTGGGGAGGGTATCTTGCATTCGGCCTTGCTCTGTTCACTGTACGTCCGCCCCGGATGTCTGACTTCGACTGCAGAACTAACCGTGGCTAGTCATCGGCCAGTTTGGTGATATTTGCGTATTATTTCGTTGCCCTGTCCTGCAGGCCAGCCCTTTACAATCGGTGGGCTGTTCTGGGCCTGGAGATCTTTGGGGTGATCTTTTGGCTGGTCAGCTTTGCCCATTTGGCGGAATGGACCCGGTATCACAATAGCTTTTGGTACGGCGATGGCGATAGCTACGGCTTTTGGACCGCCCATTCCAGTCCCTCGGACGTCGGACTCCGAACAAGAAGTATTGTCAAAAGGAGCACCAACAGATCTCACGCCGGGGTTGCTTTGGCTGGGACGGCCGCAGGCTTGGGTGGGATTGAATTGTAAGCTTATGCCCGAACGTATCCAGCGAGGATCACGTTTGCTAATTGAACCGTTTTTGGCAGTGTGCTCTACTTGGTGACAATGATCGTCTTTGCAATGGCCCTGCACAGCCAGCGACTTGGAGAGAGAAGCCGTATGACTCCCACTGCGCCTACCACGACTGCGCCAGAGACATCAGAGACGAATGCTGCAAGAACGGACGCCGGAGAACAAGCCTGAGGTAAGCTCGGAGACGGTTTCAATATCACTGGCAGGATCAGGGTTTGCTAGATTGTGGAAGAGGCATGACAAAGTAGTCAGGTACAATTGTATGAAGAAAATACTTCTGATCAACTTGAAGCCATTGCACCTCGGCTCCCTCCCGTCCGATCATCTCCGACCATCTCCGACCCGAATCAGGCAAACGTGATTCGGAGCGGACATATCGGAGAAGTCGGACATGACCGGACATGACGTCGAGGGCGAAGCTGCTTACTCCGACAACCGACTTTTCTCAATGGGCGAAAAAGTTCCACCATCAACTCCATCTTTTTCCATCATCGACAGTCGTTCGGCTATTACATCTTATGACTGTTGCTATTTGATGGTCTCCTTCCACCTCTCGCGCCACTATATTCGGCTTGCGGATTTGCACGATGTTCTGATGGGGTAATGGCAATAAATCATGATGTGCTCAAATTTGATCGACTCCAGCTTTTCGGGAACTCTACCCACATTACGCCTGAAGTCCCCCCCTGTATTTTTCATCGGTCAGTGCGTAAGGTACCCGACCGGACTTGTGGAATTCTCTTCTTACTCATCTCATATGCCTTCTGTGGATGTTATGTCCTCTCCTAGTCTTTCCTTCTTTCCCCGTCGTCAGCCAGGTTGGTATATAGGTTATTGACGCCCCAGTCTCATTATGCTCTGCGGATAACAACTGATTACTTTCGTTCTGCTACCCGCCGATCGTTCACAGGTCATAGCCGGAACACTCTGTGCCTGCCGTGCCCTCCGAAACCATGAGCGATGGCAGTCCCTCGGGGGATCCCAATTCCCCACAAGAGTTGGAATTACAGATGACGAGCACATCCATGGACGATACTACTATGAAGAACGAACATGGCCCTGTCGACAAGATACCTACAGAGCCTTTTGATGAGGAGCCCTTAGAAGTCCGAATTCAGCGTCTGGGAAGGGAACGCCCACCCGCGTTCAAGACGATATGGACCGAGGTCGCCTTTGTCTTCAGTATTGTCATGTCTCAAATCTTGACCGAGTACTTCGTCTCCGGGTTCAATGTCATATTACCCACGCTCATTCCTGCGCTGAACATCCCCCAGTCGTCAAGTGTCTGGCCGGCCACTGCCTTTTCTTTGGTCATTGCCAGTACTCTCCTGGTCTTTGGAAGATTAGGGGACATGTGGGGAGGATATCCCGTCTATCTCTTCGGTCTGGCCTGGCTGGCGGCGTGGAGTATCATCTGCGGATTCAGCACCAATGCGCTCATGTTGGACTTCTGCCGGGCGCTCCAGGGGTTGGGAGCGGCCGCCTACTTACCGACAGGTGTCATGCTGATGGGCAGCGTCTATCGCCCAGGTCCCCGCAAGAATCTGGTCTTCGCTCTCTACGGCACATTTGCCGTGGTTGGCTTTTTCATCGGCATCTTCTGCGGTGGCCTTGTTGGACAGTT
This sequence comes from Exophiala sp. LBMH1013, assembly GCA_024611085.1. Lineage (NCBI taxonomy): Eukaryota > Fungi > Ascomycota > Eurotiomycetes > Chaetothyriales > Herpotrichiellaceae > Exophiala > Exophiala sp. LBMH1013. The sequence continues at coordinate 993,927 of JAMFLB010000009.1, read as the reverse complement.
CCTTCACTGGGGTTGGTACTTCTGGATCGGTGCCATGCTTACAGCAATCACTTTCGCTACCTCAGCTTTGTCAATCCCTAATGATCGACCACAGCGCCGCCACAATGGCATCACCATGGATTGGCTAGGGGCCATCACCATCGTCTCTGGCCTCGTTCTGGTCGTCTTTTCCATCACCGAATCAGCACACGCCAGTCACCGGTGGCGGACACCCTATATCCCTGCTCTCTTCTGCGTCGGATGTATATCGTTGTTACTGGCGGTGTATGTTGAAGGGTGGGTGGCTAAAACGCCACTGTTACCGAGTGACATTTTCGCGGTCCCCAACATGGTACCACTCATCATTGCAATGCTCTTTTTGTACGGCAATGCTGGAATTTTCCTCCTGTACGGAACACAATATTTCCAGAACATCATGGGTGCCACACCGCTGCAGGTGGTTGCCTGGTATATCCCGATGGTGCTTGGAGGACTCGTCCTAAGTACTGTGGAAGGATTCATCCTGCACCTAGTGCCTGGCCGACTGCTGCTGATCATCTCGGGGTTGGGTGCGTTAGGATCTCAATTGCTTCTCGCATTGATTCCGAAGGGCGGTAACTACTGGGCTTGGCTCCTTCCGGCAACGTTCCTCGCCACCGTGGGCATTGATTTGTCGTACAACATCATCACTGTGTTCATTACTACTCAGCTCCCCAAGGCTAGGCAGGGATTGGCAGGAGGCCTCATCAATTCAATCCTTCAATTGGGCTTTGCGGTGATACTCGGTCTTTGCGACATCATCCAGTCGTACACCGTGGAAGAAGATGGCCTGAGGAAGAGTTACAAGAACACTTTTTGGATGGGTGTGGCTACCAGTAGTACGAGTCTGGTGCTGCTTATTATTTGGGGCAAAGTGCCAAAGGCGAAGAGTGATCTTACCGCGGACGAGAAGTTGGAGCTTCAACGTGAGGCCACAAGATTGTCGGCAGCCTCACGACCTATAGATGTGAATATTGCATGAATCAGCTTTGATGATGGATACTTTCTCCTTTCAGCGCGGCGTTTACACGGTCGGATTCGATAGGAAGAACAGGAGCACGGGGATTGTTTGTATATGAAACTCTTATATAGTAGGAGTAATGCATGACCACGTCTATCAACGTCTCACGCAGCGTATGGCCAATTCACTCATCAGTACCTAGGTACCTATCTTACAAGTAGTACATGTAGGTAGACCGAAACCTCCATGTCTGCCTGCAAGATCCGACCGAAAGGGGGGATAGCGTAGTATTCCTCCCCCCCCCATGACATCGCGGCCAACGTCCAACCATCAGCCATCAACCACTGGATCCCTTCATCTTCTTCTACCATGCTTTCGTTTTTGGCCCGTTCACAACCTATTGCCTTCCAGAAGGACCGTCATGCCGCTACCGACAGTGGATGTAAGCCGCATTTCAGACGTAATCGGTGCTTTGTCGTCGAGACTCGGCTCGATTCAACCCCTTGCATCACGAGTTGAAGCCGCGGAGCAGGCAGAAGGGGAACACAACAGGAATGGCGCACGTCCAAACACCTGGAGACTCAACACAACAGTGGTATCAAGCTAGGGACACGTACAGAATACTCCTGCTCAAGGGATAGAACTTTCTAGGACTCACAGACGGTCCTACGGGGGCCACCGCAATATTGCAAGCCATACATCCCTCCACAGCGAGACTCCCTTGCTGCAAGCCGAATCAAGGAGGTGACACTCGGCCACATACTCGACTTGATTTCCCACATGAAGAGCCCTCTTGCGCATACCGCAACCGGCCATTCCAAGCCCGCTAGTGACAATGGGGCCGGGCAACAAGGACCTGACGACGAACGAAACCACCACCGTCAGCAGGATTGTGACGACATGCAGATTGTTCCTACGGTATGCAAGGACAAAGGTATCCCGAAACACACTTCATCCTGAAAAACAGCCTCGACCGGACACACCGTGTCCCAACCCAGATCAAGACAAGCCTCCCACCACGAACGACCAACCCCCAACAATGGCGAACGAATCCTCAAACCAGCCACAACACGGGCTGCGTGAGATCATCTCAGATGGGACATTCTGGAGCATGCCAGACTTAGAGCTCATGAAAGTCATCCAGCACGAATTCCCCTCAGAACTAGACCGGCTCAAGAACGCGACGTTCCTACGCAACGCAAACACACCGCGCCCGGCCAGCCCATCAATCGCAGAATGCCTATACGGGCAAGACTACGCGGAAATCAACAGAACACTAGTCGGGGTTCTAGCGCTCCGCTGGCTTTGGAACGACAACTACGATACCTTCATCGGGAGTCCAAGTCCAAGCCCGGAGGCCATAAGACTGAAACGCTCATCGTTCAACTGGCTACGAGAAATCTTCCGTACAGGTCTGAATGACATAGAAGACGTATACACGCTCGTGACATCGATGATCATCAACGATCTAGGCAAAGACCCCAACCTAGCGAACGACTACGCGCGGCTGCAAGGCATCGCCATCTCCAAAGTCAACCATGACATGATTCTCTACCACGCCGTGCAAGCCGGGATGGTTCCCGCATTGGACCGACTGACTGCGCCCAACCGCGAAGTATTAGTCACGGGGATTCGACTCGGCTCGGATTTCAATTTCGGCCAGCTCGCCCAGGCCGAGAACGCACCAGCCTCATTGGCCGGGTTGCGCGCCATGCAAGGCTACGACCGGGCCTTTGAAATGCGTTTCATGGAACAGGTTCTCGACCTGTCCGGCGCTGCGGGCCACGAGGACTGGACCTGCGCCAGGAAGATGATCGAGCCTATCTTCCAGTCGTACCGGAACGTGTATGATGTTGCGCATGCCATTATGTCTTCCCAAACAACAACTTCTACATCTACATCTACTTCTCCTTCTCCTTCTACAACATCTTCTCTCAGGGAAGCATATGATATCATCCTAACCCGAAAACTCGACCTCCTCCACTCCTCCGGCTACGACAGACAATTCAACATCAACATCCCCCACGACAGGGCTATAATGAGACTATTCTGCCTAGGAAACACGACCGATACCCAGAGTGCCGAATTGTACTACCTCGCGTTCACGACGGGAATTGACACCGAGACAAGAGACACCTTGGTCCACGGCCTCAACGTCGACGGCTCTGTCGCCGAACCGGCCGTCCAGCCTACCTACTTGCCTGCCATGTTGGGCAAGGCTGTCAACAACACACAGCATGGCACGCAAGGCGAGAAAATAAAAGCCGTCACCGCCATGCTGAGGTATCTGGCGAGATGTCTCGTTGTCGAGGACCATGTCGTGCGCGAGACTTTGCCTAAAGGCGTCACTGTCATTGAGAGGGATGTCAGGGTCATTTCTGGCGTGTTGGACAGTGATGCGTTCAAGACGAATCCTGGTGTCTTGGACAATGAGGATATTCCCGAAAGCCAGGTTGCGAATATGGTCGCTGAGCATTCGCTGGAGGGTTAGTTTCTGTTCGACTGTCCCGTTTTCTCTTCCTTTCTCTTCCATGGGTTGAATCGAATCTCGTCTGTTCCCCCTTTCCGGGCTTTCTTTTTCTTCTTCCTTTTTTCCGGGAGCGATCGTGTTGATATCCGGGCCATGATGAAGTCGGTGGAATTGAAAGCGAGGAGGAAAGTGCTCAGACTTGCTGCACACGCAACGCATGATGCTACTTTAGGTATGATGGTACGAGGCCATATTGGTCTGCGGCGGACACAGTACTCGGAACAGAGCCATGAGGTTGGCTTAAGCAGAGGCTGTATAGCCATTCTCAGCTATACCATTGTCAGGTTCAAAGAAGACGCTGGAAATGGCATATGGCATAGCATAGTCCTTAAGGGCGAGAACTACAACCTGAGTGAAATTGAAATTTGAAAGCCATGATTTGATTTCCGTGTTTGAGTGGTGTTTCCTTATTAGATATTCTTTTCCTATGCTGTTTATATGCGCTCAACCGACCAACCAACTAGGTGTATGACACCATCTTTGCTTTCAAACATATCCAGCCATATGGACAGACATATATGCAGAGGTAGTTCCTGAAAGTGTCTCACGAGAGTTTACCTTGATGAAGGGTTTCATCTGCTCGCGCCATATGCAGCTCACATAGACATAAATGGACACATAGACGGGGGAAGCAATAGCCGGACAATCCTGACACCCCGTATGAATTTCAGCCCCGTGTCGTATGTGCAACACGAAGTAAGGCCTCCTGTGGAAGACCATCTCGGATGTCGTGGAGACTGGTGGCCATCGTGCCCGACTGTGTCCTGAACTCTTTACTTATTGTTATCCTTGACACCCCAGTTCTCGTCTCACCACATATTGGTCCCAGAACGCGATGCCAGTCCCTGTGCATTTCTAAGTCTGTTTTGACTTCTTGATACTCTCCCGCCATCTATCAAAAGCCTGTTCCCATGTGGGCTCCACGCCCTCACACCGCTCCGTGACCACTCCCCACGTCCTATTCCTCACGATCGATTCGACTGCATTCTCATTCCTCAGCAGCGCAGCGAGTTCTTGTGTTCGAGGTTCCCGGGGAAAGAAGCGGCCCGAATATGGATCTAATCTCTCGTCCACGATTCTATCCGCATCTTTCCTGTTCATTGCTTCCCGCTCAATCACGTCCGGGTCATCCGGGTCCGGCGACGTCGCCACAGAAGTGCAGTACGAGATGACTTCGGACCGCGAGTTCCATGAGGGGAAGAGCACGGAATTCAGAAACGTCCGAGTCGTTTCAGGAGGGATGGGTTGCCGTGTCAAAAGCGAAGAGGGGAGCGTCGGGTTGCGGATCGAAGTCGATGACGGGTTGAAGGGGGATGATGTTGCTGGTGTCAGCAGGGCATTGAGATTCGTCGATATGCTGTCGTCGATGCTGGCGCGCGATAGACGGAGGAAGTCACGCAGTACTCGGGTATTGAAACAGAATTGCGGGTTGAGCTGTGTAGGTGTGGATGTCGGTTGGGACATGATCAGTTGAGGAACGGCTGCAAAGGACGCAGAGGGAGCAGGTCGGACCCGTGGCTGACTTGACGAGGTGGGAGGTTGCGTGCCAGGCGAAGAGGAGGGAGAGGAGGATGGAGTCGCCCAAAACCACGCCAGTTTGGTTGGTGTCGAGCTTGGTTTGAAGAAGGGTGGCGGGTTCGATGCTTGAGACAGAGAGGGTTACTTGAGGTCTGCCGCAGATTTGGGTTTGGTTGTATTGGCGTCTGCTCGGGTTGGTTGCGTAGCAGGGGCTGGCGAGGAGTCGATGTCTCCCTGTAGTTGTTGCTGGTTGTGATGAGCAAAGACGGTCCTGATGATGTGTGGAGTACAATCCAATATGCAGGCCGGTAGAGATGCCATACTCGGCGAGTCGGCAAGGCTGAATGCTCGATTATTCGGTACGTCATCGACGGTGCGTCTGGCCTGTATGGCTGCCTGGAGAAAAACCACTTTACGCGTCTGTCGGCTATCGACGCGTCGGACACTCACCTCAAGTAGCAAGTATTTATGTGGTGGTACCAGCTGCGGTCACTCGAATACTTGTCCCCAGCCTTGATTGAGATGCTGGCCTCTGCAGCCCTGTTCATATCTTGTTCATGACATTGGACTTGAATCCATTGCGGCAGCTTTAATCCAGCCGCCTCTAACGACAAACATCATCCAATATGCCTGAGATCGCCGAAGTCGCTCGGACAGTCCACTACATCCGCAAACTCCTAGTGGGCAAGACCATCGCCAAAGTTGTAGCGGTAGAAGACAACAATGTCTACGGCAAGGCAGGCACGTCAGCCGCCGAATTCCAAAAACACATGACGGGCAAGAAAGTCGTCGACGCCGGCCAACAAGGCAAATACTTCTGGATGATCATGTCAAGCCCACCACACCCCGTCATGCACTTTGGCATGTCCGGCTGGCTAAAGTTCAAGTCCGAACACACATACTACTACCGGCCGAAAGAGGGTGAAGAAGACGAACCGTGGCCGCCCAAGTTCATGAAATTCCTGCTCGAAACGGAATCGCAGAATGGGGAAGAAGTCATCGAGGCTGCTTTCGTGGATATGCGAAGATTCGCACGTATCAGATTAGTCGACTGCCCGGGCTCCGAGATCCGAAACGTCTCGCCCTTGAAAGAAAATGGACCAGACCCTGTCATTGATAAAGATGTCGTGACTGTTGAATGGTTGAAGGAGAAGTGTAGGGCCAAGAAGGTCCCTATCAAGGCTATGTTACTGGATCAAGCCAATATCAGCGGCATTGGGAACTGGGTTGGCGACGAGGTCATGTACAATGCGAAAATCCACCCTGAACAGTACGCCAATACATTGACGGACGAACAGATTGTCCAGTTGCACAAGTCAATTCATTATATCTGCGGCACGGCGGTCGATTTGTTGGGGGACTCTGAAAAGTTTCCCGAAGACTGGCTGTTTAAGCATAGGTGGGGGAAGGGCAAGAAGAATAGCTCCAATACTCTGCCTTCCGGGGAGAAGATTGCGTTTCTTACAGTTGGAGGACGAACGAGCGCTGTTGTGCCTTCCGTCCAGAAGAAAACTGGGCCGGTGGCTAAGGAGATGAGCGAGGCTGAGGTGCTTGATGGCGACGATGGGAATTCCAAGAAACCCAAAGGAAAGAAGCGGAAAGCTGCTGCTATAGGCAGTGAAAGTGATGAAGAAGTCGTGCCGAAAAATACCACCGCTAGGGGCAGGAAGTCGCAGAAGGCAAGTGAGCTTGAAGAAGAGATCAAGCCCGAACCTGATATGGATAAGAAGCCAAATGGGACTGGTAAAGCCGCAAAGAAAGGCAAAAAGGAGCAAGTGAACTCATCGGTCCGGGAAAAGAAGACTGTTGGCAGTGCTAAGGCTACACCGACGGTATCTTTGGCAAATGATGGTGGAAGGAGGCGATCAGGTCGTTTGGGGAAGTCTTGACTGTTCACGTCTGCTCTCAAAAAGTTGGGACCGGTCCTTTTGCCGCAGGATATTGTATTACTACAATGAATGTTTGGCTACTTTCGACAAGACGTGCTTGATCACTTTTATTCATGACCAAGACAAGTTCTTTCAGCCTTAAACAATTTATTGTCTCATTACACGTTCATATGTACGATTGACAAAGAGAAGGCCAGACTTGACAGTCTGCCCTGTACGCAAGTGCTCCAAAGGCAAGAAATGCCGTCTGCACAATGACAATATCCGGCCTCTCATGTTGAGACAGTCACCAGGACAAGAAAACCAAACGAAACCAGCCACACAAACCACGTTGACAACGATGTAGGTGCCCATGCCAGGAAGCGACGCTTTGCAGTCATGCTTGTCCAGGAGGGACAAGCCGGCAGAGAACATACGGGCATGCTCTCATCGAGGAGGAAGACTGAAGAAGGGTTCGACAGGGTCGATCCTCGAGACCCTCGACTCGGCAGACTGTTTGCTCTGCTCGGAGCTGAGGACGCCACTGTCGGCCCGACCGTCCTCCACAGATCTCTTTTCATCGTCCGTAACGGCACTTGGGCCGATCTCGGCCTTGTCCAAAGCCCGTCTGAACGAGGGAATGAGATTCGTTGCCAACGGGTACGTGAAGACCAAGACGAAGCACGCCGCCGTCAACGACCAGGCCTTGGAGATGTGGACAGCCTCGACGAGCTGTGCCATGAGTGGAGGCTGCAGGGCGCCGCCAGAGATGCTGACAATCATGAGAGTCTCGCAGGTTGGCGTCCACTCGTCGAATGAAGCTGTCGCACTCTCGAAGATCATCGGGAAGGAAGGCGCCTCGAAGAACATGACCATGACTGCCACCGCAATGGCTGCCGTGCCTGTAATGGATGTCCCTGCGGCGGTCGTTGCCACAGCACCCGCGATAAAGCAAGCCAGGACGTATCGAGGCTTGAAGACCTTGGGGGCCGTCACCAGGCCAGCAGCAACGAACCGACCAACCACAAAAGCAATTTGGGCAAAAGACATGCACACCGCGGCCCACTTGTCGCTCGCGCAGGCGTTGATCTTCATGTGCTCAATGAAGAATTGGGCAAATGTCACCTGGCATCCGATATTGACAAAGTTGGCGGCGACACCCCACCAAATGCGGGCGTAACGCCGCGACAGCAAGGGGTGCTTCCACCACTTCCAGCCAACATTGACAGGAGCGGCAGGGACCTCGACTTCAGGCACCCAGTTGGTGCGGAAGAAGATGAGGGCCACAATTGCCATGAGCCCCAAGATGCAGCCACCTAGTCCTCTGTAGAAGGTAATGACACTGCTCAGGTTGGCACAGGACGAGGCCCTGTTCTCTGTTGGCATCATGCATTTCCCTGGGCGAAGAGGGTCTGCGGCAGGACGAATGGTCGATGTGTCTGGGTTGAAGACGAATGCGTTGGCCAAGAAGGGTGCAATGACGGTGCCGATGCCTGCCCATGCCTGAGCGATCAAGATACGCAGCGTGGCTTGTGTTCGGGGACCGCAGTTGACAGCGTATGGGTTGGCCGAGCGCTCCAAGGTTGAAACGCCCAACCCAATGACAAACATGGCGGCCACCATACCAGCCAAGCTGCAGTTCTGTGCGCCGACAGACATGAAGAAGTCACCGAGCGCAAGACCAAACAGACCGGCAACCATGGCGACTCGATAACCGCAGTTTCTGACCAATGGGCCTCCAATAAGGAGAGCACCAGGGATATATGCGGCATAATAGCCAGCGGCGAGGATGGCGGCCTTGTCACGGCCAATGCCCATGGCTACCTTGACGTGGTAGTTCATGATGTCCAGGAGTCCATATGCCAAACCCCACATGCAGAACAAGGCAAGTGAGGAAATGGCGATGGGGACGACGGTGTCCCGTTTGCGAATCTCGCGCTTGGGCTGCTTGTATTGGACATCGAGACGCTTGATGCGTTCGATGAGACCGCCAGGGGGAGAGAGTGGTGGTGAACATATTGCTTGTTCCAGAGGTTGAAGGAAGAAATGAAAGAAAGACAAGGATGAGTCAAGGGGAGAGTGTCTGAGGAGAGGGGAGGACACCATGGATGATGAAGAGAAGGAGCCCGTAATTTATACGACTGACTCTCTGCTCCGGGGATCTGGGGATCTGGGGATCCTCGGAGACGGAAGCGACCAGGGAGACAAACATAGTCCAGGAACAACCGGGTAATCATCTTCTTGACTGTCCCGATGGTACAGATGTACCCGTACACCATGAAGCTTGGAGAGTTCTTTCAGGGGGCAGCAGTGAGCCAGTCAGCATCAAGGTATAGCTTTCTTGATCAACGGATAGGACGACGGAGGTGGTGCGAGATACTTCACAAAGCGGTACAAGGAACGTCCGACAAACCATACTAGTATCCGGTGTCCATCGAACCTGCCCGACCCGACGCTCATATCTGCGGAAGCGACGAGTGCTTCTGCTTGGTTTCGCGAATCATCATGATATTGCTCCGTTGAGTAAGTAAGTGTAGATGGGAGAGTTGCAAGATTCAACTGCAGTGGAGTTGAGAGGTTGTCCAGATAGAGAGGCTTGGCACCACAGAGACCCGCGAGGCTGCGGATTATTGACTCATCGCCATTCGACTACCAAACATACACAGTATCTTCCCATATATAGACTGTCGCCTAGCACTTGTGGTCATTGTATTCTAATCCCTTTCCGTCTTATGAATAAACTTCGGCCCAGTCTTCTACCCTCAACAATTTTGACGCACAGAACATCCTGCTTTCAGAAAGTGGCAAGATCGTCGACAAGAGCGCCGACAAGAGCACTATACATGATGCCTTCAGCCAAAGATTCCACGCCTTCCCTGAAGGTGTTAATGTTGCACGGCTACACGCAGAACGGCACTTTATTTCACGCAAAGACACGAGCTCTAGAGAAACACTTGCAGAAGACATTTCCAGGAATATCGCTAAGCTATCCAACTGGGCCTTTACAGCTCAAGCCAAGTGATGTTCCAGGCTTCGACCCCAGTACGAGCGAAAATCCGGACAGTATTGAAGCTTATGGCTGGTGGCGTCGGGCAGATACCTCCGATCCTCCGGAGTATCTCGGACTCGACCAAGGCCTGGACACAGTCGCCAAGGTCATTCAGGACGAAGGTCCGTTTGATGGAGTTATCGGGTTTTCCCAAGGCGCAGCTCTAGCTGCAATGGTCGCATCATTACTTGAAGGAGAATCACGGAAGCAAGCATTCGAAACGGCCCGTTCGAAGTCGCCTCTGGCTATCCCATATCCAGCCGCTTTCGAGAGATTGAATCATCCGCCTCTCAAGTTCTGCGTTTCATACTGTGGCTTCATTGCCCCAGGCGAGAGATATCGAGGATTCTACGAGGATCCGCAAATCCAGACACCAGTTTGTCACTTCATTGGCAGCCTCGATAGCGTGGTCGAAGAGTCGAGAACGCAGTCATTAATTGATGCTACAGGCGGGCCAGAAAAGACTCAGGTTGTGACTCATCCTGGTGGACATTTCGTTCCGAGCGGTAAACAGTATCTTGACATTGTCGTCGCTTTCATAAAGAAGAATTTAACGTCACCAGAAGATAAGGAGGAGAAAGAAGAGCGGGTGGAGGACATGGATGTCCCGTTTTGAACCCAACTTTGGCCCCTTACCGGAACAGCAGCAGAAGTCAGATACCACATAGAAGCTCGTAGACCAAAGATGTACATGCACATGCCTTTCGAGACCTTTCGATGACTCTCACATACAAGGTATAAGAAAATCTTTATGAGCAGGTGGTGCATCTAGAACAAACAAAGTGGTCACGTGATAGGGAGTCTCAGAAAGGACTAGCGCCGTTGCTGCCAAGATTGTCCAAAGCGAAAGTCGTTCGCACACTTTGAAGAACCAATTCCACCGCCACCTCCAACAGAAGCAGGATTGCAATCGATCATCGCATCTTCTCCTACCGAGTCAACATCAGAGAAAACATCAAACAAAGACACAGCTCTCAAATCGATTTCGATCAGTCAGAATGGTATGCACACCATCTCAAAACCTTTGCTTGATGAACGCATCAAAATTCTACCCCCTCCCCCTCAAAGCAGCACACGACCGCAGCAACAATCATCAACACCAACAATACCTTTCCATCTCAAGAATCCAACTGACATTTCTGATTTCCAGGTTCTCGCCGTCGATCTTCTCAACCCTACGCCTCAGGCTGAGGCCCGCAAGCACAAGCTCAAGGTACGGCAACATTCAGCCTCGCTCGCAGGCGAAACAGGTCGGGAAAAACATCAAGCTAATATGCGCAATAGACACTCGTCCCGGCCCCTCGATCATTTTTCATGGACGTCAAGTGCCCCGGCTGCTTCACCATCACAACCGTTTTCTCCCACGCTCAGACCGTCGTCATCTGCGCAGGCTGCTCAACTGTGCTTTGCCAACCCACCGGTGGCAAAGCTAGACTCACAGAGGGCTGCTCTTTCCGAAGAAAGTAAACGATCACCTCAAATGGAATGAAAACTTGATGGCATTATTTGCTAGATAGAAGATGGATTCCCTGGACTAGCACCAGCCCACGATGGACGGAGTTCCGGATATCTTGCAAAAAAAGACTTTCTCGAAGCATGGCGGGAAATTCTCTTGATTTTTTATGTCTTTAACAACAAGCGTGAACTGTGGTTCCGAAGGGATTGGGAACTTATGTCGCAAACCAAAAGTCTCTCTTGCTTGGAATGACGGGCAGAGGCAACGAGATTCTCCATGAACATACACTTTGCTGTGATGTGAGGACAGAGGTCTTGCTGTTGAGGAGGCCTATGACCTTGCGTTAGGCTTCGATCGTGGTGATGGGTGGATAGTCATGTACTTTTAGTACAAAGGCAAGCAATGAAATCTTCAAAAAGCATCTGAGGTTCTTATTAATCTCGCTTCCGTGCTCGACCTTTATCATGGTCGAATCTAGTATCTCAGTCGATTGTAACTACGCCGCTGAGCTTCTGCCGTCTGTCTTGTGCCTCGTCAATCAGCTGTTGAGTCCCCTTCCTACATTCAGACTTGCACTCAGTTAAGCCTCGGGTGCTCGAATGCCACCCCAACGGTCGATATCTCTTGACCATAGTCATTGTCGCCGGGAAGTCTTCGAGGTGCCGTCATACTGCCTTGAGAGTGCCTTAATGGCATAATAAGACAGTCAAAGCCGGTCAAAATGTGCCGTTGCTGTCGTCCGAAGCCATCATTAGCAGGTGGACGGACCCCCGGGCTTGCTCAGAGTCTTTGCTGTTTTGTGGATAGATTCTTCATATCCAATAACTTCCTCACCCACGTTCCAAATCGGCAATGATCTTGTTTGCCAACTTCTTCTGTTCCTTCTCGCCTAGATCCATCTCATCCATTTGACGCAGACATCGCCCCACTGCACAAATCCCCTTGACCCCAGCTTCGGGACAGTCCACCCAGACCTTACCATTTCTGCCAACAGCAATCTCAAACCCACCCTGAAGCCTCGCGCCCAACTCATCCATAGCCAGCACATTCTGCTTCTTCAGTAGCCGCTCTGCCAGGCCCGGACTCACATCGAACACCATACCGCCGGTCAACGGGCCCAGCCCATCAGGCTCAGACTTGCCTGTCGAGGGATTGACGCAACTGAGTTCGATATCCATATTCTTCTGTGCCGACACCACTTTCGCATACACAAGATCATTAGTCTTGAGCTGCGGTCGCGTTTTTTTCGTGGCGCCCTCGAAAGCCAGCTGTGGTAGAATTGCCTGGGGCGAGTGTGGATTGATGTATAGATGAAAAAAGTCCGTCGACGACGCACGAAACTGTGCAATCACCAGATCGCCCGGCTTGGGAATGTACCGTGCATTGGGTGTCGATATCTGAGCGGCTTTCTTGCGCCAGTCAACTTCTAATAATCCGCCAATAGTGGCTATGAATGAGTTTGTTTCCGGGTCTGGTCGAAGGCCATGCCCAATTTTGCGTTTTTGAGAGGTTGGGATTTGGCTGATGGGTATGTGTTCTCCAGGCAATACTATCTGTGGTGTCGCCATTGTGATCTTTGAATGCTTCTGTTTTGAATGGTGTTCAGACTGTGGTTGACGTTTGTAGCACTGGACATGGGACTTTTTCTGTATGAAGTTGAAGTTGTTGCGTCTATAGAACAAATACTTCACAGTCGTCCATAGTACCTGCCAAGAGTAGAGTGGAGCAATAGCCAAGTAGACCGCAGTGCTCTAGTTGCCCACTATCCTGATCATCTACTTTTGTTGGGCTGATTGGGGCCAGAAATTGAAGGGGGCATGTACGGCGATATGACTCTGCGTTTCTCTCGAATTCAAGCTGCTGTATAACCTTCGGATGCTAGCATTTAGTTTCGATTCCATGCAGGGGATGGTCAGCCTCGTCAAACTTAGCATCATTATGTAATCGGGACTAGACTCTGTGGGCTCTCGCCTGACCTTCCTTCCTGAGCCAACCCGTGTTTGCGAGGCTCAAAAAAAGTTGGATGCTTTTCCTCTAGTCTTCCATGTTGTTCGTCGTGGGAAAAGTACTGCACAAGGACGAGTCTTGAACATTTGCTCCTTTTTTCTCAATCCTCTACTACTCTGTCAACTCTGTTATCGTCTTATAACACCATGAGTGACGAATCCAACGGTGTGCCGGCTACCGGCTCACCTGAACACTATGCTATTGGTATCGCCTTTGGAAACTCGTACAGTTCGATAGCCCATATTTCAGGAGAAGGGAAAGTTGAAGTCATTGCCAACGAGGAAGGCGATCGCCAAATCCCTTCCGTCTTGTCTTACATCGACGGAGAAGAATACCATGGGACACAAGCGAAAGCGCAGTTGGTCCGCAACAGCAAGAACACCGTTGCATACTTTAGAGATTTTATTGGAAAGGACTACAAGTCGATAGACCCTACGCCGTGCCATGCGTCGGCCCATCCTGTCGAAGCCGACGGTCAGATCGTCTTCTCCATTCGAGACACCGACAGTGAACAAGAAAACAAAGTTTCAGTTCAGGAGATCACTGAGCGACACCTGCGACGGCTGAAGAACTCGGCCTCGGACTACGTGGGCAAACCGGTGACAGCGGCCGTGGTTGCCATTCCCACCGACGCCAACGACGAACAAAAAGCGGCTCTCTCCAAAGCAGCGGCCAACGTCGAGCTGGAGATCCTCCAATTCATACCCGAACCCGTCGCCGCCCTCCTTGCATACGATTCGCGGTCGTCAGATTCGGCTGCGGACAAAAACGTGGTCGTGGCCGACTTTGGCGGAAACCGGTCTGATGTCGCGGTGATCGCTTCAAGAGGAGGCATGTACAGCATTCTAGCCACAGCTCACGACTACGAACTTGGCGGGGCTCAACTCGACCAGATCCTGATCGACCACTTTGCCAAAGAATTCGAAAAAAAGCACAAGTCCGACCCGCGCAAGAACGAGCGAAGTCTGGCCAAACTGCGGCTTGAATCCGAGGCCGTGAAAAAGGCTCTCAGCCAAAGCAGCAGCGCCACATTTAGCGTCGAAAGTCTCGCAGACGGAGTGGACTTCAGATCGACAATCAACAGGTCTCGATACGAGATTCTGGCACTGAAGGCCTTTACCCGCTTCACCAGGCTGGTGGAGGAGGTCATCAAGAAGGCCGACTTGGACGTGCTGGACATTGATGAAGTGATTCTATCGGGTGGCACCTCGCATACGCCCAAGATCGCCCACAACATTGAAGCCATCTTCCCCGAGTCGACCCGAGTGTTGGCACCTGCGACATCTACGACCGCCCTGAACCCGTCGGAACTCTCGGCAAGAGGAGCAGCTCTGCAAGCTTCTTTGATCCAAGAATTCGAAAAGGAGGATATCGACCAGTCGACCCACGAAATGGTTACCGTAACGCCCCACCTGGCAACCACTATCGGCTACCAAGTCAGCGGCCAACCAGCCGATTCGTTTACCGTGCTGATCCCAGCCGAGACCGCTGTGCCTGCACGAAGAAGCAAGGTCATTGAGAAGCTCGAAGGCGACGTGTTGATCCGGATCAGTGAAGGAGAACGTGAGATCAAAGTCACCAAACCCGAAGCGAAAGCGAAGCCCGAAACGAACGGGACGAAGGATGGCGAAGATGACGATGAAGACTCGGATATCGATGACGAGGACGACGAACCAGAGGAGATCCGCGAGAAGGTCTGGAAACCCAAGCAGGGTCTGGCCGAATTCGTGTTCCGAGCATTGCCCAAGAACTCCAAGGTCGAACTCACGGTCAATGTCGATGCTGACCTGACCGTGTCGATTGCGGCCCGGCACGTCGGCGGCAAGGGAGGAATCAGAGGCGAGGTCAAGGCTGCCGAGATCGCGCAGAACGGTAGTGCCTAGAGCTTGATAGATAGACTATTGAGCGAGTGTCGATAGTAGAGAACGGGGGCGGGGATTTTTTTGGCATTGTGGCCCCTTTATGTAGGTAGGTTATGGGGAAATCGAAGTGGCATTGCGCGGCGCAATACGTACGTACCTACCTTGGTTGCATGAGTCCTTCTGAATCATGAAGAAAAAAGAACAATCTGATTTATCTTGGTTTGGTTTGGTTTTGTTTTGGCTCGGTTCGGTTTATGTTTTTATGTTACTACTACTTACACGCCACCTAGAAACGAGGCTAAGTGTGAATGAAGGTATATGTACACAGTATGTTAGTTGTACCCTGTCCAGGTTGTTTCCTCTCAATACTGGTTCGAGATAGATACCTAGCCACTGGGCATTCTCTCATCCAACCCGCCGCGATGCAGCAAATATACTTAGATGCAAGCTCACTCGATGAACTTCAACCCTGGCTTGCCTTGACATTTTTGGACTTATATTCGGCAGCCTCTCCATGTTGTCAAGCTTTTGGTAATATATTCAGCAGGCATGTCCGCTCAGCTCCCTCAGCTCCCTCATCGCTCCTCATCGCTCCTCGTCGCCCCTTTCTGCACTCCTTTCCTCCCGACTCTTCCGTTCGGCAAACAAAGCAAGCAGTCCCAGATCATACGTAGCTTTGAGAGACCCCGCAACCACAAACGCGACCCAGAAATGGTTCCTGGCTCCAAGCACGCCGGTGATGACGGGGCCCAGACTCTGAGCGCACGTCTTGACAACGTTGATAGTGCCCATGACGGCGGTGCGTTCGTGAGGCAACACGATGGCGGCGAGGAAGGCTGAGCGCGGCGCCACGTCCATGACTTGTGTGCATGCACGGCCGATGAGGAAGATGAGAGCACCGCCTAGGGTTGAGGGGATGGGGATCAGGGCGAGGCAGATTGCTGATGGGAGATGGGTGAATACCATGGTCTGTATATCATTTTTTGAGTTAGTAAGGTGGTCTTTCTTGTCTTTTGATTCTGGTCGGGGCTGAAAGAACGAGGGTGACGTACCTTGACATTGCCGATTCTTTTGGCAATCGACGAGGCTAGCAGCATGGAAAGAGCCGAGATGATTCCAGTCACGGAAAAGATCGAGCCCAGCTTTCCTTCAGGCAGGTCGAACTTGCGTTTGAAGAAGTAAGTGACCCACGACCTGGCAAATTGTTAGCAAGAAGCAAAGGCTGGTCTGTCCGTCGTAGAATGGCATCATTCCGATTGGTGTCATCTACCAGGTGTGTGGAAAGGGAAAGGTAACTTGTACTTACACCGGAGCCAGACCTGAGGCGAAATTGTCAAAAGCAAACAAAATGCACAACTGGAGCAAGATGACTCGACTCTCCTTGCTGATATTCGGCAACAATCTCCAGCGCTTCTTCGTAGCGTCCTTGGGTGCATCGCCGTTGCTGGTCCCCAGCAGTGGCGCAGTCTCGGTCGCATTGGTTTGGGTCGACTTGGGCTGGCTATGGACTTCGCATTCTTTGCTTAGCAGCAACGCCAGGCAGAGTTTGACGACGCCGACCACAGCGTAGATGAAAAAGATCAGCCGATACGCTCGCACCGAGGACCAGTGTTTCTGGTCTTTCAGCAATGTGATGATCCAGCCGCAACAGACGAATCCGAGTGCCGTCCCCGCCGTGCCGATGAGGGAGTACCATGCGTAGATGTCGCTTCTGTGATTACTGGCCGTGAGATGAGCCAGTGTCGATTCTTCAATGGCGCGGAACGGTCCGATTTCATTGCCACTGCAATAGATAGGTTTTGCGTCAGTTTGGATGGCTCAGGGTCTTGGTCATACCGCACCGCAGTACTTGAAAAATACTTGAAGCGGTTCCCGTTGCCTCTCCTTTCATTCCGGAGGACCATGCCGTAAGACAGGAAGAAAGTAGGGATGGCCATGTCACAAAAGAGTAAGAACAAATGTCAGCTCACTCACCTCGGACTAATAACGCCCACAATCGCACCCGCCAGAAGAATCCAGTAATTCCCAAACAAGCCAAACACCACACCGCTCGCACTCATCAGCGCCGCTCCAAGAACCAGAATCCACCTTCTCCCCAACTGGTCCGCGATCAGAGTCAAGAGGAAGCTGATCAACACATCCCCGACGAGCGTCAGCGTCATGAACAATCCGATCCGTGTGTCTGAAATGCCCAAGTCCGAGAGATACGATGCCAGGATCAACGTCGAGCCGCCGTATGCGAAGAGTCGCACGAAGCGCTGCAGAATCAGAATCTTCGAGTCGGCTGGCGCGTGGTATAGCGTTATTAGACCGAGTTCTTCGAGCACGGCTTTGGTTGAGCGCCGCATCTTCGACATGAAGCTGGTGTCTGCTTGGGGCGAGGCCGAGGCTGAGGCCGAGGCTGGCTCATTTTGTGTGGAAGCCATGACGGACGATTGCCTATAGTGATGAACAGATAGGAATCTTATCTCAGCTGTTCGAGTCGGAAAGCTGAGCTGCTGATGCCAACTTTCGTAGTAAGCGGAATGAGATGTTGTGTTCTGGTATATAGAGTTGACGTTGGGTTTTGGTTTTTGCTTATGACCGAAGCTCGGTGGTAAGAAGACGTCACAAATCGGAAGTGAGAGCGAGAGCGAGAGCCTTGCCGCAGTTGCCGAGCCTTGCACAGCCTTGCACAGCCTTGCGTAGCCTTGCGTAGCCTTACAACACACCACACCAAACCACAACAACGAGAAATTTACTACAAACACCACAAGAAACATATTGGTTTGGGAAAAATCAATTCGCTGACAGTACGGGGGTCTCGTACTGTCGGGGGACCTTGCCAGGGTCGGGGTATCGTACAGGCAATCAGCACTCTTGTGCTCTCTCTCTTTCGCCCCTATCTTGCACCTTTTGGTTTCCTGAGAGCCGATCCTCTCCTGTCCTGCCCTCATATCCTCCGCAGCGCTATATCCTTCGCCCGCTCGAAAGAACCCTCCTCCCCTCAGAGACCCTCCTAACCTCCTCCAATATCCAGCTATCCTCCTTCCATATCCTCCAATATCCTCCTCCGAATCCTCCAATCCTCCTTCCATATCCCCCAATATCCTCCTCCAAATCCCCCAAGCCTCCTCCAATATCCTCCAATCCTCCACTACCTGGCGACATTGTCCAAATACCCACCTAGAGCGTAAACCCAGCCTCCAGACGGGGCAACCTGGTTCCGGCCATCGGCCTCGTCCTGGGCAAAAGGGAGAGGAGCATCGCTCACGCGCTCTCACAATCACCGGTTAACCACTGCCGGAAGCCGGGCTTTGCATCACCAGGGTGAGGCCTGGTAGCGGTTGCCGGACCACCCGCCTTGGGGCCGTGCTCTGTTGTTGATTTGCCCCAGCCGGTCTTGTCGGCGGAGGCAATGCACGGGAGACTCGGTTTTGTCCGAGTCCAACAGCAGCAACAGGCCCCGGTGGTCCCTTCACCTTCACCTTCTCCATCTCGAAGTCCATCTCCTGAGGCCACTGAGGGTATTCCACCCCAGCAACCGGCAGAGACAGACCGAAAGACGTCGAAGGCAGAGGCTGGCTCCCGATACCAGCAAGCCCCTCCATGGCGTCGTCCCCAGGAGGCGGGACCAAGTGCGTGGGCTGCTGTTCGAGCCCCTCCATGGCGTCGTCCTGGTCGCGTTGGACCAGCGCCGCACTCAGTTCCACCTCCATAGGGTGGTCATCGGCCAATGTAAGGCCTCGTAGACCTTGCTCCAAGTGGGCATCCGAACATGCCCCTCCCTCTCCTGCCCACGCCTCGCCCTGGATGGGCAGATCCACCTCCGCCAGCGCCGCCGAAATCTTCGCCATGAGCTCATCATCGAGCAACGGCACAGCGAGAGCATCCTCGAACCCACCGGGGGCGAACTCCGAAGAGTCACCCGGTCCCATCGGGACCATGGTGGCGGCAGGTTCTTGAAGACCCTCCTGGCCTTCTGTGGCGGCGACGGGTGTCTCCAGCTCGAGGCCTTGAACCTCCGGAGCTGGCTGGTTGGCAGGCGCTTCTGCCACTGGGTCCGGCTTGGTTGCCTTCTCCAGGGCTGCCTGCAGGTCAACCACTTTGCTGACCAGCTCCTCGTTCTCGGCCTTGAGACCGGCATATGCAAGGAGGGCCCTTGCGGACTCCTCCTCGGCCGCCTGCCTCCTCGCCTGCTCCTGTTGAAGGGCGGCTTCGGCATGCGCGGCCCGGGCCTCTGCCCGGCGGACACTTTCGGCTAGCTCGTCGATCTTGATCTGTCGACGGGCACTGGTGTGGGTGGCGCGGGCCTCCCTCCGCTCCGCCTCAAACGTCTCGGCAAACACCTCCTTCAGAAGCGTCGACTGGGTGTCGACTGTTCTGGCCAGGCTCTCCGCTTTTTCGGCGGATTGCAGAAGTACCTCATACCGGCCGCTATCAACGAGGACGCTGCCTGCACTTGATGCGGCCGAGTATGGGACCTCGAAGTGGTTGGGCTGCTGAGGTGTTGCCGGGAGGGAGTTGACGAGGGCGGCTCTGGCCCGTGCCCGTTCCTTGGATTTCTTGAACAGTGGCGACGAGGCGAGAGTCTGCTTGACCCGAGTGATCTGAACCTTGGTGCGCGCCTTTATGTTGGTCTTCAGAGACTCAACATCTCGGTTTTTGAAAGGCGACGTCACCGCGTTGAAGAGGTAGGTTCCGACCATGGTCACAGCAGGGAGGAAGACGAAGAGGAAGAACATCCAGGAAACCCAGGTAATCTGGCAGATGAGCCAGTGCAGGGACTTAAATAATGCCCTGAAGAATATTGCCAGGACATTCATCAAATGCTCGAATAGTATCTGGCCGATCTCGTAGATCTTGGCGAGCATGGTGTCCGTGGCGGAGAAAAATGCGTCCCGTAGGACTTGCAAGTACGGGTCAATCTTTCGGTGGCATCGCCACACAAAAGCATGTATCTCGGCATAGATATCTTCCAGGTAGCCGGGACCGGCATGACGGATCCAGAAGGCCCGGCACCTCTGGATTCTGGCAAGATATTCTTCCGTGATTTGCGTGACCTCCTCGTTGAAGCGGTACATGCGCTGGGTCCGACTGTGACTGTTCACTTTGGTCAGGACGAAGCACAGAGGTATCCAGATCATCACAAAGATGATGATCAACTTGTGATGGAGTTGCCAGGGACTGAGAGAGGTCACGATGCCGCAGTCTTGGATGTTGTGGCCTGACCCGCTAGCCATGTAGGCTGCGGTGGGCCGAACAGACTGTACATAGACCGTTGTAGCTTGCGTTACAGTACTCCAGGTTGCAGGAGTAACTGTCTTGGTGTTAAAAAATGTTTTGGTGACATGACTGGTCACCGGAGGAGGAAGAGGAGGGGCGGCGATGGTGAGGATTTGGTGGAAGAAGGGTGCCGCTTTGAGATTGAGTATGACGAGGTACTCGCTGGACTTTTGCTGGATATACAGCATCACAGCGGAGAGGAGAGTGACAACGCCCGAAAAGCCAGCCATTTTGCTGTTACTTTTGGTGAGTTGAGTGTAGAGGGTGAAGAGGTGTCAGGTCGAGTTCAAAGAAGAAAGGTGACGAGGTTTGAAGGTGGTTTTGAGGAGTGATGGCGAAGAGGTTTGAGATCGAGGTTTGAGAAGAAAGGTGACGAGGTTTGAAGGTGGTTTTGAGAGGTGAGGGTGATGAGATTGCGGATGAGGACGAAGATGATGTTGATGTTGGTGATGAAGAAGAAGTGGAAGTGTTATCAAGCTGATCAAGCTCAAGAAGAGTGGTAATGGTGATGAAGGATGAGGATGGTAAGAAAGATCAATCGAGATATTTAAAGGGTAAAGAAGAGGAAGAGTTTGTGCGGTCGCAGGCGCAAGTGAATTGTTTATTGATGCGCTTCACTGGTCGAGAAGTGAATGGCTTGAGCCTCGCCACTTACTATTGTATTCCAGCACCGGATATTGACTCGAGGCCAATACAGTGAATCAATCCCCACCGCGCTTGTACCGGTTTGCAGCACCTATTCACTGCAAACAACGAGCCCATTGGACAAGATGGATCCGTCAATGCCCTCGTCACTGCTCTCTTCACTGTGCTCGTCACTGGTGCATCAAGAAAGAACAATACTAACGTCATTTACCTCATATATATCGGGGTCTGGCAGTAAGTGCAAGAAACAGAGGTCTGGCCGGCCGGCGACGGCGATTTTATGCCTGGGATGCCGTGTTTGACAATTTCTTTCTTGATTGTCCATGGCAATTGCTTTACCGCCATGACCTTTGTATCATCCCGAGCTGCATTGCTCCCAGCACTGATTGTATTGGAAGAGATGGACTTACTTTGATACTGATACCATTGTGGGTTTGCAAGGGACTTCCCACCCTGACCGCGAGTGCCACCACCACCAAGCTGTAGCATTGTTTTACCCACGAATGGATTTTCATGAGCCACAACTGACTTGAGCCAATTGAGCAGCAGAGAGAAGCTGCCATGGTTTGCTCGCACAAAAGATATTCTTTTTTACCCCGATCATTGTTCACCTTTCAGTCAACCAAGGAGGTTGTTATCGCTGACCCAAAGGCTTCATTGCCCGCGCAGGCCGGAAGATCGAACCCATCTGAAGATCCTCAACGCCATCTTCCACTGTCAAGCAGCCAGCTGCCGCTTGAAGTGATATTGAAACACTCACCGGTTCATCTGGCCTCTGGCCTCACATTATCTTCAAGCAGCCAAGCCCGCGGTGTAGGTCACACGGCCCGGGGTAGAAGCCATGGCACCGCTAGACCTCAATCTAGGTTATTTAGACACTCTGAAGCCATTGTTGGCGGCTATACTCAAGGACACTGACAGCTTCATCGATCGTCGCATCTCAGGGACAGTTGAAATAAGATTTCTGAGCTGCACGTGATACCACGTGACCTCAATGGCAGTCTGCCTTACTCTACTCTTCCGCTCTTTTGTCTGGGCATTGTCATTTCTACGATCAATGTGATTGAATTCCTGCTATACATCGCTCGATCACATTCGGTATTATGACCAGTTCCCTTTGTAGAGGTCTTGCAAGGGCTTCGTCTGAGATACTATTGAACTGACCAATCAGGAGGGCCAAGGTTGATGTTTCGGAATCAATATCCGCAGTTCCAACGACCAGCCTCGTAGCCTTCTTTATCATCATTGTAAAGTCAGCCTTACCCGCAGGTACCACATGATATCTGCTCTCTTTTGCAATTCCGCTAAGTCCGAATACCTCAATGCCACATCCAGCCTGGTACCATGCTCCCCGAGTAGGCGGCCAGGGCGACGATGAACCATGTATCATCAGGAAATATACCCAGCGTAATCAACGGCACCGCAGCCCGGCCCAGTGACGACCTCGACCTATTTTTCCACTGTTGGATCCGTCCTAACTGCGAAGCATGTCTATCGCCATCAAACCCATACCCATGCTCATGGTGCGCCACCTCTATGACCTGCGTACCCAACACCGTCTACCCTTACCCATTCGGTATCTTGTCCCCGATCAAATCTGCCGACATATGTCCGCTGGGATGGCGGGAGCGGTGGGAACTGCGCGCTCGCCCATTCAGCTGTCGATGCTCTAGCATGACCTTCATCAGTGTTGTGGTTGCCGTGGTGGCTACTTTGCAAGTGGTTCTTTGGATATGGCTGATCATCCGGTGTGGACGTTGGGCGGGGAGGAAATGGAGAGGACGAGGGACTGGGAAGTCCAGAGAGAGGTCTTCCCTTCAACCCCGGACAGAGCAGAGAGACCGACTTCCGGAAGAAACAACGCCGCTGCTTGCTTGATATCTGTATCCTGGGTCTCTTTCCATACGACCGGGACCTGTATATCCTTTCCCCGCACTGCCTTGATGGCAAGCTGGGGCTTGTCGGACCTATCCTGGTGTCCTACCCTTGCATACTTAGCTATCGCGGTATGGGCTGTTCAGCCAGCCGGTATTTGACAAACCTAAATCTTTCGCGCCAACGAACGAGACGTTCTCGAGGGTCGATATCATCGCACCAAGCTGTGACCGCACTCAAACATCAACACCATCGGGTCGGACTGACTTAGACTTCAGAAATAGCCACGACGTGCATGCGATACAAGCATATATAATGAGGTATGATTCCACTACCTATACTGCCGGCCGAGGGGAGAGGCGAACGGAAACAGACCCAAGATGGGATGGCAATACGTACACAATTTTTAAGTCGGTAGACCACGCGTTGGGAATTTGGCAAACGATCTGGCGCATTGGAATCGTGATGTCCACAATACCGGGATAACGGTCGTGCGTGGATTGCCGGGGAGATTCATGTCAATCCATTGTCGAAATGGACTCACACCCGAGGAGATGACCCGCCACGACTTACCTCACCACTTTTGATCCCTATACATATATCAAGGTCGGCTTCGTATACGGAACGGTTCGCAGCTGCACCTTTCCAGCTCGGAAGCATCCCAATCGAGGCCTCATCAAAGCGAGTCCAAACCCAAACCCAAACCGAAGCACAAGGTACAAAGTACGTGTACAATACAAGATGTCATTAGGTACCTTGGAACTTCAAGGGACCTCCCTCATCTCCCTTACTTCAAGTTAAAGACTTCATATAAGGGCACGCCGCTAGATTAGGCCGAATTATACTATTAAAATCTGTCCTCCGCAAATACACATGTAGATGATAGATAGTCACGCTCACAGTATCAGGCACATCAGTCTCTCGCGTGGATAAAATAGAACAATACATCTGCCCATATACCAGACAGCCCTGAGGATTTGGGGTTTTTATGCATCACTCATAAATGGTCATCATGTCGACCGACCGACTCCTTAATCCATGACTGGAAAGACACGTCCGCTTGAAATGACGCTCTCCCCATACATTCCATTATCCAAAATCCTCCTCAATCTCATCATCAGGTTTGGTATACACAAAAGCCCTCTTGACGAATACCTTCCAAAGGTGATTTTTGGCCGTCTTCTTGGCCTTCTTCCCGCTCTTTCGCTTGTTTTCGACTTCCGTTCCTGATTCCGCATCCCCGTCTAGCTGCGGTTCTTCAATCAGATCCATGTCGGAGTCCTGCAGCTCTGCCTTGGTCAACTTGTCCCGGCCAATTCTCTCGGCAAGATCCAACCATGACCGAACAGTCAAATCTGGCAGTCGATAGTTGCTGTCATTATTGGTCGTATAGAGCTTCCGATAGTGGAAATGTTTGTAGGGATCTTTTAAGGTTTTATCTTGGTGTATCCTCTCATGGATCTGAGTCAAGTTGGCAAAGTACTGGGTGAAGGATATCAGAGACAGAGGCTGAGGTGAGTAGCCTGGTCCTGGTGGCGCGGTCTTCGCAGGGGGGTGAGGAACGGGAAACTTGGGTTTCTTCTTCCTGTGCTTCTTCTTCTTCTTGCCCTTTCTTTTCTTGTTCTTCTTCAGATCATGCACATCATCTTCTGTTACCGCTTCAGGGTCAGACAAATCTTTGTGCGCATCAACAAGTGAGTCTTCAACTTCGCCGTTGTATTTCAGGTCGGCCTCTTGCGCAGGAGTACCTGTTGCCATCATAGCAGGATGATCCTTCTCCATTCCCGTGATGTTATACTCGACGATTCGGAGAGTTGGGAAGAAATTGGGAACTACACTAGGTGAATCCCAACTCACGCTGAATCTCTCCCCCCCACGGACCCCCAATGTCTTTCAGGAACTCTTCGACCTGTTTCTTCTTGTTGGGCTTCTTCTGTTTCTTCTTCTTCTCGATCTCGAGCAAATCAGACGACTCGTAACACTCAGGCGCCAAGTACGAATGGCCCGGGGGGAGGCTGAGGGAGATTGGACCATTTCGATCTCAACTCGTTCAGGTACTGTTCCTTGGCCGCGATGGTGAAGATGTCGTTCTTTGACTGGGGAGATGCCCCTTTCGGCCGATCGAATTCGTCATCTATACCGTCAATCTTGAACTTGTAAACCAAGTCCTTCACATCTTGGAACATAAAATGGTCGATATTCATATGCCCAAACATCGACGAGATGACTACATCCCGATACTGGCGCATCCACAACGTGTATTTCTGGTAACAACTCTCATCCCAATTTTGTTTGCTTTCTGTTCTTGCAGGCGGCACATGGCCGATCATTATGGCCTTCATACCACGCTCCCTTAAAAACTGCAACTGGATTCGCAGCCATTCCATATGCTCGTATCCAGGATCATTTTTGGAGTCACAGCCGTCGACTGCCGAATTGGAATCGAAAAAGTACAATGTATTCAGGCTGAAGACTGCGAGTTTGTCCGGTATGACTTCTGTAAAAAACCACCCTCCTCTTGCGAATGAATGCCGTTGAGCCTGAGGAACAAACTTGTCCCAAATCTCGCTGTATGCTCGAGTCCATTTGTTCGGTCCCGGCAGGAAGATGTTGTGAGGGAGAATATCGTTGTTGCCGAAAGTCGGGACGATCGGGACAACGAAGTCGTTGGTTGGATCCGGGTCATCGATATTGTCCGCTTTGCCAAATACCTCGACGAATTTGTCCACAATGAACTGGTTCAACATAACCACGGATTTGTCGGTTCGGGGAAAATGGTCATCGTTGTCGTGTCGAGCAGAGTCCCCAGTCCAGATGACAAAGTCGACCTGGTCTTTAAAGTGTTCTTCGATCCATCTGAACGTCGCATTGACCAGGGAAAAGGGTGAGTCGCAACTCGTCACTTCTGCACCATAGTATCCGGCTTGGCCTTTCCCACGATGACAAGATTCGTCGGGGCTAGAATGCGCGAGGTAAAAAGGGTCGGGATGAAGATCTGCAGCGGAGTGGTCAGTCGGAGACGAGGGTCACGAAGTATTCAGGAGATTCTCAGTACCTGTGATGTGGAGGAACCTTCCCTGCAGTGATCTGGGAGAGGGCTTTGAGGTTTCCGGCTTTGCGAGAACTTGTTGAGCTTCTTCAACATGTGAAGGTATTTCCGCAGGCGCAGCTGCTGCCCAAGCCGTGAAAAGCAGCAGGCCGCAGGCGAGGCGGACCATGGCTATAAAGGAAGCAAAGACCACATTGACCAACGCTACCACGTCTACTAAGCACCAGCGTCTCCCTCTCGTCGACGACCCTACGGATCAACAGAAACGTTGTGAGAATGGAATTGTAGTCAAAAGTTGAAGGTCCTCAAACAATTCGATTATTCGCGGGCCGATGTCGATATGCGATATGATGTCATTGAGCAGGCAGCCATTCCGGGGTTTCTTTCCGGGTTACTTGGCGTGAGAGACACAGCACTGGCAATCGCAGCGAGGGTGGATGTAATTGTACCACTGCGTCGTAGAGTACAGGTTGAAGAGTTCTAGGAGATCTCAACACTTGATCTTCAGCACGACCGGCAGTCGAGGGTACGCGTGGAGGTTTCGAGCTCTTGGGCGTGGCTCGTGCAGTGGTTGATTTGGCGTGTGGATGGAAAATGATCCTCCGTAATGTGCGGTTGCGGTAGATGGTCCGCATGCGCAACCCAACAGCACACGATCTGGTCGAACAACACAAGTACGTATGTAGTGATCAAACATGAAGAGAGAGACCCAGATCCCCAGACTTTCATACGCGGGCCCCTCTCATTATATGAGGACTTGTTTGCTGATCGAAGTCTGTCTCCAAGCGCTCGCTTTCTTAGCCCCTGAGGACTCTGAGACTGACTTTGCGATGCTCTGGAAAAGCCAATAAGCAGAGCTCTAGCAGACACGTGCAGCATAAAATGTCGGCCCTTTGCAAACTTCTAACAGATCTGACACCGACATTCCGCCTGTGTGAGGCGCGAGGCGTGAGGCCTGAGGCCTGAGGATACACATACCTTTGTGGAATCAGGGGTTTGCGTGGCGGTTCTGTCATTTTCATCTGCCATTTTCATCTGTGCACATGTCACGAGGGATTCTTCCCTGGAAGTGCTGTCATATGTCCTTAACTCTGTCCACCGAAAAATTCATAGCTTCGGCGAGGGAGCGACCCTTGTGGCATATTATAGGTGCCCGACGTATGATAGTCGTCAGGCGGCGTGAGCATTTGTTGATGCTGACCGTCCGGTTGGACGCGAGAGTCCTGAGTCAGAGGCGGGCTAGGCAGCTGGGTAAGTGGTACTGCATGAAAAGGGTATTGATTATATGAATTGGCATCTAGGTTGCCATAGCCGACGCTGCTGTTGGCGCGTGCGTTGGTTGAGGTCGTGGACTGCGCGGAACTGGCATCCAGTTGTCTGCTTTTGAGTCGAGAGAAGAGGACAGCAGACTCTTGTTCGAATTTCTCCCTCATTTCCGACAGTGACCAGCGACGGCTAGCAAAGTCTAGGATATCAATGATCTTGCGTAGACAATCTGTGGCGCGCTGAATATTGTCCAGGGGCACGTCCCTTGCATTCGTCGGAGCGCCTCTGATGGCATGTGAGGTTTTTATCAGTCGGTCGAAATCAGACCACATCACTTCCACGAATTTCTGTCCGACATATTTTGCCCGACAGATATCGGCATAGGTGAGGTACGCATGCCAGCCGACATCTTCAGTGATGGGCAGCAAAACCCCTGCATATTGAGCCGAATACTCGAACACAAGCTCTTTGTTGAGATCTGTCATACTTCTGGCAGGGACCCTTGGGTTTGGTGACACAACCATAATCTGACAGTATAACCTCTCAAGGTTGAAGAGCATCAGATGGTGTTGCGGAAGATTCGTTGGGATGGTAGAATACCAGGCGTGGATATCATTCGATACTGAACTGGCATACGTTGCTGCGGTCGCCAAAGGCCATTGGGAACGGGACGACCACCTTGTCGTCTGATAAAATGCTGACTCAACTCTCCGGATGTCAAATAAGTATAGTGATGGTCTTGTTGAGCGCCGGAAGAGTTGTGAAGGAGTTGAGTCGGCCGACGACTCCGGTAATGGGACATCGGACGCGGAATCGTCGGTGAATGAAAATGCCAGGTCCAGCGACATGCTCACCAGACGATCCAAAGCATAGGTGCAATGAAATATCCTGCGTCGAAGATCTAACGCTTCTTTACTGATCCTTGCCTCCGATGCCGGCTCGCAATGGAGTCCCAGATCGACCATGAGCCGAGATGCCATGCCCACCAGATACCAGCTATCGAAATGACCAGGATCGACCAACGCATATTGCACTAACAAAAGAAGGGCTTGAAGCCCGGTGATTGAGCCAGGATGAAGAACGTAGTGTGCCAGGCCCCGAGCCGCTGCCACATGCTGGAGAGCAGCCTTGTCGCTGTCATCGCCTCTTTCCCGTGCACATGAGGCGTGTGCAATGGCCAAAATTAGCCGCACATTCCATACATCCAACGGGCTCACCGAAGATGACACAGAAGAAGATTCATGATAGATCCTGGATAGACTGCTCATCAACTCAGTTTCAGAAAAAAAAGGGAACAAGACATATATCTTCTCTAGGTAGTGGTTGATCATCGGAGTAACAGCATATCGTGGGGGAAGTCCTTGAGTTTCGAGCGGAGGAAGTTCCTTTCTTGTCGCTGCGGACAGGAGAAGTTTGGCGAAGGACATGGTAGCAGTGAAGCCATGAAAGTCGCGAGATGTGGCATTGACGGTCAAAAAGCCAAAATCACTGACCAACTCATCGACATCAGATGCTTCCTTCCGCTGGATTCCACTGATTTTCCGCTTCTGAGAAGGCCGCTGTCCTGGACCTGAGATAGCGTTGTGAACCGCAGACTGGGCTTTGGCCTCAGCTATCCTCTTCTGAAGTCTTTGCGCAGTGGCCTCTAGTGCAGCAACATAGCTCCTTTCTTTGCCTCGAGCGAATTCATCGTTGGCGCTGGTGCAACTGCTCGATTTCCCGGCCCGTTCACAAGCTGAACACGCAGGTAACTTCCCATCGCATCTAATCTTTGCAGATCGACATCTTGCGCACGCCGCAACAGGCCGGGACACTCGTAAAGAGGGGTTCAATAGAGCCTCAACCGACTCCGTTTTTGCCATCGTGTGAGGTGTACCGGGTGCGGTTGCGGAGAGGCCTCACCGCATGCTACCAAGTGGCTGGTAGGATGATCACCTTTAAGAGCGATGAGCCAGGCGGCTGGAATCGAGGTGGAGGCCAATGTGCGCCCGACGTGGGCCTTGGTTATCAGATGATGCAATGCTTGCCTGGGCGCAGACGTGGTTGAACGATTCGAGTCTGGGTGGCAGGACATTGAGTTGCACACTGGGCTCTTGCGGACAATGCCAGAGAAGAACCCCGCTGAGCATCGAAGGAGTGAGATAGAAATCATCCTCATCTGATTCCGTTGCAAAACAAGCAGCCTAGCGACACGGCAGAGGTGGCCGCGCATCCGGACATCTTGGTGAAAGAAATCGTTAAAGCCAATGGATGAAACTGTCAAATGGTTGATGAGTTCTGGCAGGGTTCCATCCAGGCTACCACAGCTGTCACACGGGGATCTTGGGACGGTTCCGCGCCCAAAGTGGAGGTCTAGAAGGGATCTTCAGCTCCTGGCCAGCTCTCTAGGCGCACCTAGAAAACGCCGTTTAATTATACTTGCTGCTTAAGGCCACAACTTAAGGTTCACAAGTCAGCACTCCTGAGCCCTACCGCCCCTAAGCGTCTGTCACATCAGCCTTCTGGGTCTGCAAGCCCTCTCGTCAGCCCAATCAAACTCCTGATCGGACGCAGGATCAAGCACCAGGTCCAAAATCCCGTCAACTCCACGCCTTCGCTAGGCTCCTGGACCCTTGCCATCGTTATCATTTCACCCCTCCAAAACCTGATCTTTGAAGCTCTGGCCCCTCTCACACTTCGCCGCGCACTGTGTGCTGGCGGTACCCAAGGGGATCGTCCGTCAACGCCCGAAGTCGCCATCCCAGTGAGTCGCCGCAGTCGAAACACAGGGGTGCAGGATGTTTTCCGTGCGTATGGGGTAATTTTGGCTCGGAACTCCAGTTGTTGGCCATCACTCTGGCCGCTGACAGCTTCTTCGAGCTGCACACTCGGTTAGCTGATGGACGACGGCAAAGAGCACTGATTATTAGCCTTGCGTGGGCTCAATTGCACTATAATCATTATGCTCATTCTTTTGTGGCTCTGCCAGACGAGGCGCGAATCATGAGGAGAAAACGGTAGATTCGTCAAGCATTTCGAGTACTCGCCGGACACACATCTCCGCCACTTTCGATGGCAGAGGATCAGAATGCGGTCATGGCCAACTCGCCGGGGACAGGGAGGTCTCGAGAAAAAGTCCATCACACCGTGACAGCTTGCGTGCGTTGCAGGCAGGTAGGCTTGCCCGTTTATAACCCCCATGGAGCCGCTGTTGACGACCAGTACAGAGGAAAACGAGATGCGATCCGACCTTACCCCGATGCGAGCCCTGTGAAAGAAGTAACGCCCATTGCGAATATTACGACTCTGCCAAGAACAGAACAATCCCGAGAACCTATATCACCTCCTTGCAGGAAACTGTCCGCAGGCTGAACGAGGAACTGAAGTCGCTGGAGGAGCAGGAGGAGCACTATGAACCTGACCACGAGGCAATGGCACGGTCTGCTGGCCTGGTCAAGTTTACAGAGAGCGACGATTGTCGTTTCCTAGGTCCCTCCAGCGGGATTGCCGTCACGCGGTTCGTTATGGAATTTGCAAAGCAAAACTCGGCCAAGAGGAGTATTCAAGACGTCGTTCCACATCATGCTGCTCAGGAAATTAAACAGAAGTTCGACGCAGAGAGCAGTAAGCCGACTTCCAAGGTCTACCCTCTGATCAGCTCAGTGGCCGCCCCGGACCTACCAAACCCTGAACTCATGGACCGCTTGGTTGATATATACATGGTCAAGGCTCAATATATGCTTCCTCTACTGCACGAACCCTCTTTTCGTCGAGAGCTGCAGGCCGTCTACGAGGGCACCGCCGATCCGACGCTCAACTTCCAAGTGCGCATGGTCATTGCCATCAGCATGCAGAAATTGGACACACAGTATGCTGGTCTCGCCGATAGTTATTACCTGGCGGCTTTGCCATTTCTTATGGCTGCTGTGCAAAAGATGGACCTCTCTACATTGCAATGTTTCGCCCTCATCGCTCAGTATTCCCTACTCACGCCAACGAGAACGGCGGCATATTGGGTTGTGGGATTGGCCGCAAAGCTATGCCAGCAACTAGGACTTTGCGAGGAAGAGACAATTCACCGGCCACCGTCAGGGGCTCGTCCGAATGCTTTAGAGGTCGACATGCGGCGCCGCCTGTTTTGGATCATTACATCCATGGAATACGGTCTGGCTCACAGCCTGGGAAGACCGAGCGCTTTCGGCGCCACAGTCGATAACATCAATGTCAATTTCTTCGAACTTTGCGACGATCGATTCATTACTCCCGACGGACTACTGCCGGGACATCATCCCATCATGAAGAAGTGCATCTCCATCCATTTCCTGAAGATGCGGCTTCTACAAGCTGAGATCAGGCGGACGCTGTACCTCAGAAAGCGCGAAGCTCCCATCTCGGATACTGACCCTTGGTTCAGCACGATGTTGAAAAAGATTGATGACTGGGTCCGCGATTGTCCGAAGAATGATGAAGGGTCAGGGTTGAGCGAGAGTTGGTATGTTCCCACACGAAGCAATCCCTCAGTGCCCATCACAAGGTGACTTGGGCCATTCTGGCAGCAACTGATTGTATCTGTCTAGGTTTATCGGACGAAAGAACACAATGATAGTATTCATGTATCGTCCCTCCCCTCAAATCCCTAACCCATCATTCGAAGCCGCTCAACGATGCTACGTCGCAGCCGTATTCAACATTCAACTCCAGAAACGCCAGGTCGAGGCCCATCTGATCGACATCACATGGATCTTCACCCAAGCCATATTCATGGCTCTCAACACTGTTCTCTGGTCTCTCTCATACCCCGGCATTCGCCAACAACACCCGATCGAGGAAGTCCAACTTCATATAAAAGACGCCTTAACAGCGATTGATCTTTGCGCGGACCGGTGGCCTGGGGTTCGGTCTGCCCAACAGCTCTACGAAAATCTGGTTCTCGGATGTCTGAAGTCGTATGATATGGACAAAGTGGCCGACTCTCAATCTCCGCAATCCGACTATGTCTCGTCCTCAGCCACCACGCAGGATGTGAGTTCTTCAGCTTCACAGATCGCAAACAGTCCGGCCAGCACGGCCAACACCTCTCTATATGGCGCCCAGTCACCGCAGTCCACCCACAGCGCCAACACGGCGAGTCACGGTCTGAAAAGCGCTACGCCAAACTACATCGATCATACAGCGCAAACATTTCACCGTCACCACTATCCAGCGACTCTATCCAAATCTTCATCGATCAATACTCCTACTACGCAGCCGCAGCCAGCACCTTCCGACAATCAGTACCTGACAAGGACTGTCCCGGGAACAGATATGCATTCTCTACATTACAGTCTTCCTGGCTTCGATCCGCACAGCTACACGACCGAGACCACGAAAGGCTCTGGTCAATGGACCAGGAATGCGAGTAATACAGCTCCACTTATGCCGGGCGTCATCCCAGGAATAACTGGCTCGCCGGACATGAACTACGACGACCTACCGTACCTGGCGTCTTTTGGTCAAGAGTATTCACGTTACATGCAACAATCATATCCATCGACCTACCAGATCCAGACT
Organism: Exophiala sp. LBMH1013; assembly: GCA_024611085.1. NCBI lineage: Eukaryota > Fungi > Ascomycota > Eurotiomycetes > Chaetothyriales > Herpotrichiellaceae > Exophiala > Exophiala sp. LBMH1013. The sequence continues at coordinate 961,029 of JAMFLB010000009.1, read as the reverse complement.
CTGAGTGAACAGCAGCAAATGGAACTCATGACCTCTCTGGAGCAAAGCCAGTTGCCGGACGTGTCTGGCCTGGTTAGCGATGCTACGACTTTCTATTCGGCGGAATTGCCTTGAACGAATGCAGTTAGACATATGACGAAGAGGGACACCCGATGGCCGTGAGTAGAAGAGCAGATACATTATCATCTCACAGCACCAAGAATGATGTCTTCAGGTCCACCTGCGATGGTGCGAAGCACAATCGCTATGCCTCGGTCAGACGATCCCGAACACAACCAGTGCCATAAGATCGCAACGACTTCTGTTTCAAAGAAGATCACAAGATCACAACACGGCCACAACCAAAAGGGCAGGCCCCGAGTCGGCTCCTCCTCCCTCACAAGGACGAACCCCCAACGCAGCTAACCGAGTCGCCTGCAGGACAGGACAGGACAGGGTATATACCGAGGGTTGGGTACAGGAACTGAAGCGCCTAAATGTGTGCAATCATCCTTTCACCCATGAAACAGTCCAGTCCCATGTAGATAAGGGTGTCATATAGCAATATCGAACCCGAACGCGCTTGAATCATGACCAGGGGTGCACAGCCACATTTTCGCTTCTTCACCGGGTTTGGCGCATGGCTCTTGTCTCTACTACTCGCCTTTACGCGGTCGCCGGGTCAGACAGAGAGAGACCATACTGCAACATGCACTCACTGTCTTTACCCCATACGACAGATGCCACTCATGCGAGTCAGAATGTCTCTATCTACCATTATCTCGAGGGATTTCAAGGTATCGGATTGTGCGCAAAACATTGTTGAAAACGCTGGCCAGGTTTATTAGCCACCATGCGCGCAGGTGACAGACTCCGGGACGCGGTGTCTCTTGCTGCAACCAGACATTCATACAGGTGATCGGACGTGTGCCAGTTGGAAGCAGGCATGCACACACCGTCAGTTGCGTGGCTGAGACTGCCAACCTGCTCGCCCTGCGGCCGAATAACGACCATGGCTGGTAGGCGAGGCATATGCATAGGTATGCAGGACCAGCAGCAGGCGAGTACTCGTGCCACGGCATGCCATGCATAAAAACATACCTCAATCTTGGTCCATTGTGCATGTTCCCGCGCGCCCCGGACGACTGGATCGAGCAAATACCCAACGCTTACTGATGGTCAAGTCTCCGTGTCAGGCAGACCGCGACTTGAGCATCTTTCACTCGCTGCTCCAGTGAATCGGCTAGCTGGAATTTGCACACAGATACATTTCAGAGCCTGCGGCTCAGCTCGGTTTCATTCCAAGAGTTGTCTGAATCTCCCGTTATACCTTTCCACCGTCACTTATTAGGATCTTTTACTGACCGATCCCGAAGTTCCGACTCAGGGCGACCCTGGCGGTTGCTTAGTCGTGTTTACAGCAGGCTGTAAATGAATTTATTAGATCTTTCATAGAGTGGCATTCACCGCGCATTTGTTTCTGTGGCTTAAGGGCAGGAAGCGACCTGGTCCGTTATTCGTGGGACTGATTTCTGATTTGCTGATATCAGCGAATCCGCGGACGCGGAACTGACCTGTTTGAAGGACCCCGCAACTGAGCATGACAGCCGGGGGGAAGGATTGCGTACCTAGGTAACATGGGACTCGAAACATTCAACAGGCCGTCGCGATGAGCTGTACATGCATTGGGAGTTCAGCGTGGACAGGCAGCGTCGAGCAAGCATTGTCCGTAGCAGCAGCCGGTTGGATGAGGCTTAAAACGTGCTCTCAAGCCCCTCACGGTGGCGCTGTGTCGCCGTGGTTGGATGGTTCATTCAGATCGCTAAGGGTGCGAGGTAGGCCGCAGACATGCAGTTCGTTTCCGTACCTGGACGTGTTCCTGCAAAGATGGTGTAGGGGAAGAACAGATGATGGGGCCCTGACAGTGAATTGGCAAGCAACTGCTGTGTACTAAGGAGACAGGCCCCGGGGTTCTATGCACCCGTGGAGGGTGGGAGGATCATGCCGAGCATTGTATGTACTGTGTAGTTATTGTTGTACTGTGCGGTTCCCTGACGCCCCAGAGTGGTGAGGCATGTTGTGATCTATCTGGCGGTGTAGAGTCTTCCCCTCTCTTCATCAGCCACAATGGCTTTTCCCTTTGCCACGGGCAACCGACGTACCCGCCGTGTGTGGTTCCAGATCTCTCATGCATCAAGAGTTCAGCAAGTTATGGTTCTTTTTAAGAATTCTCAATATCTCCTTCCTGCAATCCTCCATAGGCCTTGTTCTCGTAATCGGATGGGACGATGATGGATGGCACCAATCTTTTCTCGTGCTCGTGAAGCTGTCGGGTCCGTTGCGCGTGCCTGCAGACTCGGCTTCTAAGAGGTACAGCACATGTGTGCAGTGGTTCGAATCGGGCACCAATGTTCTCATAGTAAGGAAAGTATTGAATGGATAATAAGTCAAGTGTAAACAACACCGTGGGTGAAAGTGGGTGCAGCTGCTGATCACTGCGCCACTGGGGATGGTGGATCATGCGATGCGGGTGACACTGACCCTGGAACAACGGATTGTGAAGATTGTGAAGCCTAATAACCAGGCCTGGCCCTATCGAAACCTCAAGATGGTGTGGAAAACTCCCCAAAAACATCCGTAACATCTTTCTCCTCCATCATGCACCTCACAGTAAGTATAGCATCATCATTTACAAGTTCACGATGTTTCTCATTCTTGCAGGTTGTCAGCTTCAATGTTTCTCACAAAGATTTCAGACTCGACTCGGGCCTTTGTGCGTACCTCTACCTCTACCTCTACCTCACTCCCCTGTACCTCACATATCATGCCGCATGCACGTCTGATCCTCCTCCCTCCGCCTTTTCTGAATGTCAACGCAGAAACTTGACATTCGATACACCGGACGTCCTAGCCTTCGTATCCCTCCTTTGCTTGCTTTCTTCTTCGCCTTGAGCATCTGCTACCCTCCCTTGTGCAAACGAGCACGACGTGTTCGCACTACAGCCTCAACCCCCACCATTCCCTCATCTTCACCGATGTCATCTGCAACCATTGCCACTAATCTGAAGTCGACCGCTGCGAACGCTTTCCTGCCATCCCCATATGCTATGGATCATTCAAGCTTCTACGGCCAGTTGCCTCCCGTTTGGTCGGCCGTCGTCGGTCCTCCTCAATCCCAAGAGACGGTTGATACTGTCGCCTCTTCTACGGTGATTGATGCTGTGGTGCGCCTCGTCGCCCATGAACACTTTCAGCATTACTTCGACATTATCGTCTCATACCTCTCCGCCCCTAAAGACGTTTGGGAAGACGTCGTCCGCATACGCAGGAGCAAATGTGATATTTGGCTTCTACATCATCGATCAATACGTGATACTCCGCCCCCAGACATATTCCACATGCTTGCTGAGATCCGGAATGATAAGGAGTGGGAAAGGTCCAGGCCGATGGTTCTCAACCACGTCCGGCAGAAACACAATGGCTTCTCGCCTGAACTACAGCGGTCGCATCGAACGACCAACGCCAATGACTCCCTCCTGATGGCCAACCCCCTGTTCACACCGTCCACACGATCGAGGTCGCGAGACAGTCACCTTCCAACAGCCTCTACTGGTTCGTCTTTTGGAGCTGCTGGTTCTGGTCGCCGTCAAGCTAATCGTCGTGGAGAGCTGCATGGCAATGACCAAAGCCCTACGCCAGCCAGTACCCACGGATTTGGGAGAAGCGACGGCCGCACCGCGCCCAAAGGTCTTCGTTATGAATGTCCTTCTAAACAATGCCAGAAACGCTACACCCGCCTAGGGTTTTTCGAAAATCATCTGGCGACCAGTCACCCTGATCTCAATCTGGAACGACGCTTGCACAACCCTCAGGCCTACCTTCGCCGTACCCGTGACCTTGAACACTTCGGTTCAGATGTGCTTCTGGATGACCAACCCGGCCAGGCTATAACGGGAAACCTTGCTTCCCCTAATCCCTTGAATCCATTCGCCGGCCTCGCCGGCCCATACACGCAAGCACCCATCTCTTCCCAAGTCGGTGACGGGCTGCGTGGTACACTTACGCCAGACACCGTCCTCAATACAGTCATGGGGGCCGTGGGCCAGGATATCCCACCCAATGTACAAACCCGCTTTGGCGCTCCTCTTTGCGATATCCAGGGCCAGAACAACTACCAACTAGCATACAGTGTCCAAGACAATCTCCCCGAGGGCGACCTACGCGGCATTTCCAACCAGGACCATCCTCATTCTTACTCGAGCACGCCGTTTTTATGATCGGCACACCCCCTGTATGCATGGAAGCTAGGAGATGTGAACGCAATCATCTCTTGTTCTTTGCTTTTACCAGCTTGGCATGGGTATTGCCACCGCCTCTACATTTTTTACTCTTTCCTTGTGTGACTTTGCTTTGCAGAGATACCCCTTTATATATGGTGGCCGTCTATGACCGCGCACAATTTCAATAACAGGTCGGCACTGATGGCTATAGCTAGTTTGCGTCTTACGTTTCAGGAGTCATGAATGGTGGATGGTCCAATGGAGAAAGATGATAGCATTTTTGTATTTATATTGACCCCAGTCACCATGACGACAGATACTGCCATATAAAAAGAATTATGATTTAAGGATATGGGTATATCAACGACATCAAACGAGCAGAAGAGATAATTACAAACGATCCCAGACTTCGCTTTTGCTCATGATTCCATGTCTGACAATAATACCCATTGTCTGTATGTCGGTTGTAGTTGTACAATGTAGTCGTAGCGGAGATGGAATGGAATACGAGTCAGCGTTTGCCGGCTAAGTGCCTCGGCTGGTCGCTGCTAGACACGGTCCAGGCGACATTGATCGCCAGCAAGATGAGGGGGAGCCTCGTCTCTCTCATCCTAGTAATATACTGTAGATGTGGATGACATGGAAGTTTCACTCTGTCAGGTTTCTGCTACTTGGTCACCACCTTATCATTACCTAGTTCTGTAGCATTTTCATTTAGGGTAGTGTCACTCACCTACCTACCTATACGGCTACAACGACCTACCTACATAAGGTAGATAGAGAGATACCTTAGTTACAAGCAAGCAAACCACCCAACATGACCTCTCCTCCAACAACCAACACCAACAACGCCTACGTCCTAGGCGTCGGCCTCACCGCATTCATCAAACCGCGCCGCCAAAGACCATACCCGGAACTCGGCTTCGAAGCGGGCGCCAAAGCCCTGCTCGACGCACACCTCACCTACGACGACATCGAGACCGGTATCGCATGCTACTGCTACGGCGACACGTGCTGTGGCCAGCGCGTCTTCTACCAGTTCGGCATGACGGGCATTCCGATCTACAACACCACCAACGCCTGCGCGACAGGCAGCACGGGCTTGAATCTGGCGCGCAAGCTGGTCAAGGGTGGTGTCGTCGATGTCGTGCTCGTCATTGGCTTTGAGACTATGATGCCCGGAAGTCTGAAGAGTATGTGGCCTGATCGCCCTAGTCCGATGGGGCTGGCTAGTCGGTTGATGAATGAGACGAGGGGGAGGTTCGACGACTCGCCTAGGAATGCGCAGTTGTTTGGGAATGCGGGGAGAGAGTATATTGAGAAGTAAGTAAGTGCCAGCGCCAGTGCCACTTCTGAGTTCGGGGTGTCCAGGTTTGTGCTTCTGGAGTTCAATTTTGTCTTTCAGGGACTGTTTGTTTTTGATCTTGTGATGTTGGGTTGGGGTTGAGGATGGGGATGATCTTGGGTTGGGGATGGGCATGGGCATGATGATGGCTTTCATCCCTGCTTGAAATATTGCTTGGTGTTGTGTTGCGGACGTTGCTGCATCGTTGATTGTCTGTGTCATTTCAGGGGCTGAGGTAACTGTTCGTTACACTTTACTTACCACACTGGGAGAAGGGGGAGGGATGGTCTATAGCGATTGTTGCGAGTTGTTTGACTTGTCCCTTTTGAGGCTGGTCGTGGCTTGGTTCCGCAATATTGTTTCTTGCCGGCAGCGACGGGTGTTGTCAATTAGTTCGTGTGCGGTGTTGGTTTGTCGTGGTTGTTGTGGGCTGTCCATTTGGCGCGACGAGGCTGCAGCCCCTTTCTTGTGGTACCTTCGTTCCCTCAATCACCACCACCACCAACACCACTCCTGGCCGGGCAGAGTCAAACTTTGCTAACATGTGATCCTTCTATTTTTGTTCCAGATACGGCGCAGAAGCCCGCGACTTTGCGGAAATCGCACGAATCTCGCACGAACACTCATCGCGCAACCCGTACGCCCAATTCAAGACGGTATACTCGCTCGAAGAGATTGAAAAGTCGCCCATGATCCACTTCCCCCTGACCAAACTCCAATGCAGCCCGACCTCCGACGGCGCCGGAGCAGCCGTCATTGTGTCGCAGCGCTTCCTGGATTCCCGACCCGAGCTCAAATCCCACGCAATCCTAATGGCCGGCCAGACCCTGATGACCGATTCGCCGGCGCTATACGACGGCAAGAGCTCGATGAACCTGGTGGGCTTCGACATGACGCGCCGAGCGGCCCAAGCAGCACTAGCTGAAGCTGGCGTCAAATCTGCGCGGGACATCAAAGTGTGCGAGTTGCATGACTGCTTCTCGGCCAACGAGCTGATCACGCTCGACGGGCTCGGGTTCTGCGACCCAGGAAAAGCACATCTGCTGGTGCGGAACGGCGATATCACGTATGGCGGCAAGGGTCCCGTCATCAACCCTTCTGGTGGTCTTATCTCCAAGGGCCACCCGCTCGGCGCCACCGGCTTGGCCCAGTGTGCTGAGCTGACCTGGCAGTTGCGCGGCTGGGCTAATAATGGCCGCCTCGTCAGGGATGTCGATGTCGCGCTCCAGCATAATCTGGGCCTGGGGGGGCGCTGTGGTCGTTACCGTCTACAAGCGCGCAGACGGCCGTAGGAACACCGATCTCCCGCCTCAGTCGGATCGGGATATTGCCAGATTGTCCGGTCTGGGCTATAATCCTGCCGTAGAAGCTCGCACCATCACTCTCGACGAGGCTGAAAAGGTCAGGAGCAAGACCGCTCGTTGCGATTATGCCCTCGGTGAGACTGCCGAGAAGCTGAAAGCTGCTCCGCAGGCTAGGCTGTAGGCTGGCGATGCTTTTGCTTCACGAGAAGCAATAGTGGATTTGTGAATTCACACTGCTGAGGACATGATCAGGCATGTAATGACACGAATGACTATTATCGAAGCCTGCTGCTGCTGCAGGACAGAAAAGTACTGGGAGTGCTTCAGTCCTGATGGTGAGGATGCGACTCTAACGCATCTGCGTTAAATCAATGGATTCAATTATCAGTACTTGGCGTACCTAGAGAGGTCAATGCCTCTCGTCAATTTAGTTTGAAGCAGTGCCGACAATCCTCGCTTTTTGGATTATTTCAGAGCCATGTCTCTTTTCACGGCCAAGAATGTCAGACTCCAAAGCTGCCGTACATCGCTCTCCGTGCCAGCACTGACGCCCGGTGGCGGAGGTAACGCGCCTAACGGGGTCGTCACGAATCCCGTAGAGTTGCTGTAAGTCCAGCTCCACACTTCGCCTTCAAGCTGGGCGGAGTTGGCTTCGATGCTATCCCAAAGGACGTTGTACGCGCGCAAGACGTTGTTGCGGACAGAGGAAATGCTACACCATGTTGGAGCCGGTGACTGGCTGCTTACGCTGCTGTTGCAACGCCCGAGCTGCCGTTCGAGACCCTTGGCCATCATGGAGAGCTGGAAGGACCAGACAACTGTGCCATGGTATGCGGAGTTTGTGAAATTCGAAATCAAGACCTCAGATCCTGACAGAGCTGGATTCGCAACCACCATGCTCTGCGGCGTCAACAAGCCCGCAGGGAACGGGCGGGTTATGCTGTTGGCTGTGGCGTTGATGAAACGTGTCTCTTGTGCAGCTGCTTCAGGGGTAGAAGATGTGGCGTTGACAAAAAACACTCGAAACCCTGTATCACTGTGCAATACGTCCACGTAAGACAAATTGTTGTAACCCTGCAATGCGATCGAATAAGACGTGATATTGCCGGATGCAGGCAAGGAAGAGACGTTCGTGGGGCCGTCGTAGAAGCTTGCTGTCTTCACAAAGCCTTGCAGACGGGATCGGGCGGTTGAGGCCGTGATGTTGGTTTCGAAGAAACGCAAAGTGTTTTCCTCCCAGATTTGTGCGCGAGAGTCAGCCAATGCTGCCCAAGAAGTCGTGTTAACGCGCGTATTGTTCGGGAATACCTGTGACATCCGCGCCAACTTGGCGATTGCGCGGAGAGCAGCTGGGACAAGCGCAGTGTTGACATCGAAGGGGATGCGACCTCCCCCGAGACCGTATGTAGAATCCCGCCATTGCCCCACAATCTCTTCGGGTTTGAGATGGATGAGATTCGCGATCGTCTGATTCCCAGCAAACGCTGCCGTTATATTCATGATCTTCTCTGCGTTGATGAGTGTAAGATTGGCATATGTCAGATTGCGATTTTGCAGATCGACCGATCCTGCCGTCCGACTCAATAAGGGCCCAATTCGATCTGGGCGACCGGTGAAGTACTGTGCCATTAGGACTGGTAAGTAGTAGTCCGTGTCGATCATAGGGTACGTGAAACCCGGTGCCGTGCTCGTGATATTGTTTTGTAAATTCAGATACGTGGCATAGTCTCCAATTGTCTCTTCGTGGCATACAGACCCATCTGTACGATTAATGCGCTCCAGAACCGCCCCTATAACGGCTTCTGTAGCGGACCCGTTGCCACGACTCAGGACAGGCTCGAGGAGTAGGGCACTTATCATGCTGTCACGGCCAAAATACGTCAAGAATCGCCATGCTCCGGCAAGGAGTTTTTCAGTGTAAGAAAGAAATGACAGTGACGTAGTTTGGTCTGGTTGCTGTTGAATTAGGTCTTGGGAAGCGCTGTTCAGCACTCGACTGGGAGGTAGTTGTGTCAGCTGAGGGTAGTTAAAGCTGGCAGCAAATGCATAGAAACCTGCACCGAAGCTGATGGTCTTGTTCCGTGAATTGATAGTAATGTTGGAACCGACGTTCTCGTAGGGGACCATTGTAAAGCTTGTCGTGGTAACGTTGTCCAGCCACAAGCGTGATATGGTTGCTCCCGTTCCATTCGACCGGGTGACGTTGATGGCATTTTGTATGACAGGTTGAAGAAGACTTGGTCCTTCGGTGAAGTCACGAATAGTTCTCACACTGCCCAAGATGGGGACAGTGAGTGTTGCGGAGCTATTGAAGGACAACACACCTTGGACTCCGACGAATGGGTATTTAGAACCTCTAGCGGGCATATAAACTGGTCCCACGGGACTTCCTATCGTCGAATTCACTAGCCCGATGGCAAGCGAGCCGTTCGGACCATTCTGAGGCTGGAAGAAAGTGCAAATCCCGCTGTTCCCAGCGGGCCAGGCAATGACCAACCTAGGACCAATGATCGAAAGATTCGAGTCGGCGAGTGGGCTTGTGACAACGACTTGAGTATCACCATTGCAGTCGGAGTAGAAGTAGTTCTCATAGGGAAGATCGCTGAGATGCTGCGTCACAGCCTGGCATGAGGCTGAATTCTGCCCCAGAGCAAACTCAAGCCATAATGCAAATACCGTGACAAAGATGGCTAGCATGATGAGGAAGTGCTTTCGCTCGATAGACCTGACGAACAAAACTTACAAGAGGCATTCAGGCATGAAACGAGGGAGCCCGTCCAGCGGCAGTTCCCCAGAGATATAACGGGCGAATGCATGAGCTCCAGACATGGGCACAGAGAGACCTACCTAGGTAAGGTCCCAGGGCTCCGAGCGACAATATGACATCAAGGTCATGCTTTGTACCGAATGCGGGGAAATATCCGAAAGCTGTTACGAGATGCTTATGACCAGCCGAAAGCACTCCACCAACACAGTGGTGTCTGCTAGAGATGGGCGAGAAAGGAAAAGCGTGGGAGAGGAGGAAGAGACAGACGGAGGGACAAGAGGATGAGGCGAAACGCGGGGGCCGGTAAAGGAATTACTATTGATCCGCGGCCAGTTGTTCGTTTAAAGTTCCAATCACGTGAGCTTGGTCTTGGCACATTTGTCGCATTTGGCTCAGTCAATCGGGCCGGGATCCACTGCAGCTTTGCCTGCCTGCCTACCTACCTGCCTCCGTACAGTAACAATGTCTACAAGAACAAGCCTTTCAACGGCCTTTGCTCTTTTCTCCTGGTCAGCAATGTCTATGCCCTCCGGAGATCAAGTCATAAGTCCGACACCTAAAAACCGTTCGGTACGAAATGGTAAGTTGGCCCGTTGTCTCTCGCAGGGTTTCTCCCAGAAGAGACTAGCCCCCTTGTGCCTTTCATATTGAAGAGTAGGTACAAGAACCCCGACAGCAGCAGTTTGTCCTTGTCAAGTTTCTTTTGAATGCTCTGTTGAAAGCCCGAGTCTTGTGCCTTGCTTATTTCTTACCTCATCACGAACGGTGGAGGTACTGCTAAGAATCTTCCCCCTGCACCATAGCCACTCCCTGGCTTGAAAGCAGGTCATCAAGCGCTGGTCCGGATACTTCAGTCTCACATCTTGGAAACTATATTCTCTTCGCGCCACCATGACGTCGAGAGTGGTTCTGATTACTGGTGAGTCCATACTCTCTTTCAGCAAGAAGAACTACTAGCTGAGACAAGACGCGTAGGAGCAAACAGCGGAGTAGGCTATGCAGCGACACAAGTCATAGCTAGCGCATCCGAGAAGTTCCATGTCATCATGGCCAGCCGGTCACTAGAAAGAGTGACAAAAGCGAAGTCGGAAATCGAGTCGGCAGGCATCAAAGGCCGTCTATCGACCGTGCAGTTGGACGTGACCGATCAAGACTCGATCCAGAAGGCCGCCGAAAGCGTAGGCCAAGAGTTCGGAAAGCTCGACGTTCTGATCAACAACGCAGGTGTCGGAAACGTCGACCCAGACGTCTTGACACGGTTCAAGGCATGCTTGAACACCAACACTATCGGACCGGCTCTAGTCTCTGCAGCGTTCCGACCACTCTTGCTCAAATCTGAAAACCCTACCTCCATCTACGTGAGTAGTGGAGCCGGGTCTTTGAACAGAGTTGCCGACCTGAGCAGGGCCAAACCTCCCGCACCAGGGAGTCCGGATGCCTACCAAGCCAGCAAGGCCGCTTTGAACATGGTCGCGTTGCAGGAGCGAGCCGACTTCCACGACCAAGGGCTGAAAGTTTTCATCATGTGTCCAGGCTTTGTCCGGTCCAACCTTCGGGGAACAAGTCCAGAACTTGTTAGTGGATGGGGCATGGCCAAAGATCCTCGACTTGCTGGTGAGACATTGCTGAGCATTATTCAAGGTGAACGGGATGCAGATGAAGGCAAATTCATACATAAGGACGGGGTCTATCCCTGGTGAAAGTCATTCGCGGGATGGAAGACAGTGGAACGAAGCCACTAGCTTCGCACTCTTTGGGGGTTCGTCCCCGGAAGTGTGGCCGGTAGTAAGGAACACTCGTACCGATCTGTTGAATCAGGGGCTATTGAACCCTCTTCTGTCTAAGAGTTTGAGAAGTGTGTATTTCGGGGTGAATCGTGTCCGGAAAAGCGGTCATTCTGACCTTGGTCCTGTATAAACACTTGACTGCAGGCAGCACAATGTCTTTCTCTACCTTGACCGAGTTTAGCGATGACATTGCCGAGGTTCTGAAGGCACTCCAGCGACAGAGGATCTCTCATCTATCAATGACACCTAGAAAGAAGTGATCACGCTGCGTGGGATCAAAGCAGCTATGTTCTGTGAAGATGTAGGCTTTGCTATCGGCTAAAGTTTGGCCAGCACAGCCTTGCGCTACCAACTTGCCAAGAAACCCCGGATATTCTAATTCTCCGGGACTGGAGCCTTATCAAAGCATAACCAACTACTTCACCAACCAAGGTGGCAGATGGATACGCTTCACAACGGATTCAGACCCGAATCGTTAAAACATCTCGACCATTCTGACAACTGCCCGTCACAGCTTCTCCAGGTAAATTCGTCAAGCGAAAAGAAAAGAGATGCCCGAACTACCACATATATCCAACTGGGTCAATGGCACGCACGCCATCCACTCGCCGGAGCGGGTGGAAGTCATGAACCCAGCAACGGAGAGCATCATCGCGACGGTGGACGCCACATCGCAAGAAACAGTCAACAGCATCATCCGACAATCAGTGACAACATTCCAAAAGGGCCTATGGTCCAAAGCCGACGCATCGGAGCGATACAGCGTGCTCTCGAAAGCAGCGGTGCTGCTGCGGGCGCGGATCCCGGAATTCGTCGGGCTCGAAACCGAGCAGACGGGCCGGCCGGTGCGCGAGATGCGGGCCCAGCTCGCCCGCATCCCCGAGTGGCTGGAATACTTTGCGTCGTTGGCGCGCGTGCACCAAGGCCAAGTCACGCCGTTTAAGGGGCCCGTGGTGAATACGCTGACCCGGCTACCGTTGGGCGTTGTCGCGCAGATCACCCCCTGGAACCATCCGCTGTTGATAGCGACCAAGAAGATCGCCGCCGCGCTGGCGGCGGGGAATGTCGTCGTGGTCAAACCGTCCGAGTTGGCCCCTCTGTCGGTCCTGCGTCTTGGTTCTTTGTTCCAGGAGGCCGGCCTGCCGGATGGCACCCTGCAGATTGTCTGTGGCTATGGCCGCGATACTGGACGCTTTATCTGCGAGAATCCCGCACTGGCCAAAATCGATCTTACGGGCGGGTTGGCCACTTATAAAGCTATCGCTCCGGCCGCGGCGGGGAATATGATCCCCATCACGGCCGAACTGGGTGGCAAGGCTCCTGTCTGTCTGTTCCCGAGCCTGGATGTCGAGCTGGCTGTCAAGGCGGCGCTGTTTGCCGGTTTTATCGCAAGTGGTCAGACCTGCGTTACTGGGAGTCGCTTGCTGGTTCATGTCGATTTGTATGATCGCTTTGTCGACCTGTTGAAAAAGAGAGTCGACGCACTGCGTGTTGGTAATCCCACTGATGTCCGGACGCAGATTGGCGCGGTTATCTCGAGGGACTCGGTCGAGCGGTGTGCTGCGTTTGTGGACCGGGCCGTCAAGGAGGGCGGCAGGGTGATAGCTGGCGGCAAGCCGACGACTGTCAATGGGAAAGGGTTCTTTTTCCAGCCTACTGTCATTGAGACGCAGCCGGACTCGTATCTGTCGTGTAACGAGGTCTTTGGGCCTGTGATTGCCCTTATCAAGTGTGACTCGGAGGAGCATATCATTAGTGTTGCTAACAACAGCCCTTTTGCGTTGGGGGCGTCTGTCTGGACCAACGACTTCGCTCAGGCGCACCGTGTGGCCGATAAGATTGAGGCAGGCATTGTCTGGATCAATGGTCATCATCTTAATGACCCTTCGTCTCCATGGGGCGGATTTAAGGAGAGCGGTATGGGCAAGGAGAATGGTTTGGAGGCTTTCGAGAGCTATACCAAGGTCAAGAGCACGATCATCAACTACGGCATCCAGCCTACTTGGTTTGACGATGAAATTGAGGGCGCACGATATGGATAAAAGGATTTTGCACACGCATCATGTCGGCAACAGGAGACACAACGATCGATGGTCACGTGGAGTATCGAGTCATTGACTGCGTCTCACTTGGTCCGATGAGTCCGTTTGGTGTTGCCTGGTTGATGGCTGTATGGAGAGAACATGGAGGTCCACATCCTACAACGCCATATTCAACGACTTGGATGGGTGAGCATCATTCCTCGACGGGAATGGCGATTTCTCTGCGCGATCGCCCACAAACGCGCATCATCTCCTCCCAGCTATCAGCTCTATATCGGCTGACGAGGAACCTGGGACCAACAGTCCAACGACTTTTACAATTCCCAAAAGCACCCCTTAGGTCGATCGTGTCTTCCCCACAAGTTGCTTCAATGCAGCCCGAAGCTTGAGCGAGCCTGCCTGTTGTTGCATATACGTCCAACAGATTAAGGTCAAGATTGTCAATGGTACAGCAAACGCCCAAAATATCCAGAACTTGTCGGATATGACCCAAACAAGGTCACCAGTGTCGTCATTCACTGTTTGCGAGAAGAAGCTCATACTGAAGAGTGTCGACACAAAGGTGGCGGGCAACAGAGCCAGAGTGACGATGGCAATCGTCTTCATGGAAGAGCTGTCTCGCTGGACGATTACATTGAAGCCCTGAACTTTTTAGTAGATTTTTCTACCCAATACAAAAGCTCCTGCTCACCAGGTTGATTTCGCTTCCTAGTCTGGCCTTCATGGACTCTGCCCGAAGGCAAAAATTCTGTAACAATCTGAGCCAGAATGACAACTCATTGTGAGGGCAAATTGTCTTGGTTCCACCGCCATGACCTGCCACACATGTGCAAGGAAGGCCAGAATTAGGCCTGTAGTCCCCCCAGGATTTCAGTGGCAGTGTTGACAGCAACTGCAAGGATTTCACAAGTATGTACGATGTGTCGAGCCAGCTCGTGAAGAGGAGTCAGATCACGGCTGAGGAAGCCAGTGCGATTCCGTTCCTGTATGAGGACGGTTCCGTTAGAGCGAACGACCACGACCACGACCGTGTGTACCATCGATCCTACCTTTTCTAGGCGCCTGATGTGGTCTCGAATTGTCCATATGGACGTATCGTACAGCTTCGTAAGCTCCCCTACAATCATGCTTTGCAGGAAGGCTAATGCTTCTTTTTGGCGTGCCATCCTGAAGAGAGGTGTTCATCGTCTCAATGAGTTTGGACTCCAAAGTCGCCGGAGTATCGAAACAAAAGACCACAGCTGCCCCGGTCGACAGCACGTAGATGTAGAAGCTCATTTCGTACCATTCGTAGTCTGGAAATGGCTGGCTTGACTTCCCCGTTAGCTGTTTGATGAGGAACTGGAACCACGACGCTGTTGGATCCCTCGTGTGAGCGACCGGCTTTGGTAGTCAAGAGGGCTAGGCGCTCACTGTCAATGAATGTCGTCCCATCAGCATGGACATGACGGGCAGAACCGGCATATCCGTTGGCCGTGTGGCAGACTTCATCCCACAGTATTGATGGGTATGCCCAATCGGTAGTCATGCACTTCTGGATTGCTGTTGAAGTCTGAAAGAGTCTCCAGTCTGCAAAGCTGGGAAGTGTTAGCAGGGATCCATTTCGGCAGCCCTGCGACAGCCTCATACACTATCTGTAATCCCATTGGAAGGGGGTCCTAAAGAAGCTTATTAGCAATGTCCAGGAACAGGGAAGAAGGAACTTTCTCGTAAGAAGTCATCTGCTTGCACGGTTTCTTTCTCAAAGCGTCCGTTGACATCAGATAAGACGTTAGTAGTTGTGGTCCGCCATGTTCGGCGTTGCAGACCTTGCTTATAGACATCGATGGCCGTCATTCTTTGCATTGATAGAGCACAACCGTACTGCTGGCGCTGGATGGGTGGCTTTTCCGGGGTAAATTTATGCCATGAAGGTTTGGAAGGATAGAAGCCATGCTTAGGACTCAAAGATGCGCGTCAGGCTGAGAGTGTCTTCTCTTTCACCGAGACATGGTTACGCCCCAGGTCTCCCCTGTCGCTGATGTTAGTGGACAGAGGAACGCATAAGCTACATCAGCTGCATCAGGCTGAAGCTCTGAGAGAAGCCCATTGCATCGTCAGTGTGGGCAAGCAGCATCTGAGGAGATTGGAGAAGGAGTCGAGACAATTCTTGTCATCAGCAGCTATTGGAACTGAACCCACAGTCGATCATCCTGCTTTGTTCGTATTTGAAGCACGTTGGCAAGTATAACTTGGTATATTTTTATTTGGGGATGTGGAGGACTTCGTACGCACCCACTTCGAACCACGATATTTATTTTTCTCTCTCTATTACCACCGACTTGCACTGCCCGCAGTTTATACGGCACCCTTACCTATGAGGCTATTGTTGAGGATGTGATACTGAGGGCCCTGCAGGCCTCTTGATGGTACGACCGTTGTTTACTGACAGATTGGTAGTCCCGCCTCTATGACCTCTCGAGCCACGCTCGTCGAACATGCTATCCATCCACGAAAGCCATCTGATCGTGCCTTTGCCTTCGCCATTTGGCTTCCTCCAGACACGCCGGAATACATACGTCTCGTACGCGGCGGCAGAGGTAGGAAAGAGGAGCATGCAGGTCAATAACCACAACACTCGTCGAGGGATCGGTAGGGCGAGGAACGCACTGAAAAGACACATGATGACTGCTACCTGATGGTGTTGATACTCTGTTGAGTCTTGAGTAAATTTGCCGAACGGGGACAAGCATTAAAGGATTCATCATGTGCAGATCTCGAACGCGGCACGATGGTCGAGGGATCAATAGGTCTTCCGCAGACGGCTATTCAAGAAGACTATGTTGGCCTCCAACAATCTTTTGCACAAGGCCAAGGTAGAAGCTAAGGGCGTCCACGATTTTCGGCAGTCTCTGCAGGCCCCAAAGTCTCCGAGTATCAAGAGCACAATACCTTCTTCAAGAACGCAGCCTCTCTCGGGTGCAACATGTCCCTCGCCGCCCCCATCAACTGGTAATGGTCCGCATCAACCATGGCATATTCCTTGGGTTCGCTCAGCCTATGATACGCTTTCATAACCATATCCGGAGGACTGTTGGTATCACGTGCGGCGACGCCGAAGAACACTGGCGTCGGACACAGGGTCTTCAAATGTGCCACAGGGGTTGAGAAGGTCGAGATATCGTCGAGGCTACATTTGCCATGTCCCGAGTTAGCCAAATCGAAGAACAGAAAGCAGATCCGCGGCAGGAAGCGATTCTCTGGCACGCTCACTCACCTTCGCAAAGTAACTTCATTCCTCCAAGTCGAGCCATTCGACGCCCAAGGCAGAAAGAAGTCCACAGACTCCGGACTCGGCAACACCGACTGGCCCCCCGGGCTCAGTGGTCACGACAGGGACCGTCACAGGTGGCTTCCCCCTCTGCTCTAGCCAAACGATCCATCTCGAACATGGCCTGCATGGCATTGTTCAGGACATGAGGAGGCGCCATTCTCCTACATATCTCCCCACCATCCATGCCTGGCCCGAGAGCGATCACCGCCTTCACACGTCTATCAATGGCAGCGACATAGACCGCTTCCGCGGCCGCGAGGGAGTACCCCCACAGCGCGATCTTGGATCTATCAACCTCTGCTTTCGTTTGAGAGTATGTGACGGCATCCCGCATATCGTTCGCCTGCAGCCAGGTATTGATTTCCTGTCGGGGCGCGTGAGCCGCCGTGTCTGATGCGCCGAACCCTCGGTGGTCGTAAACCAGACATGCCAGTGGTAGGTCGGCCACGAACTTCGACGCCACCTCGGCCAGACCCATCTCTTTGATGCATGAAAGGCCATGTGTGAGAATGAGGCAGGGAAGTTTCGCCCCTGTTGGGACCGACGTCGGCGTGAAGAACCATCCGCGCAGGGTCACGCCATCGGAGGTCTTGAATGAGATGTCGGTTCGAGGCATATTGGGGGCACTTTGTCCCAGGTGTTCTACGTGATAGGAATATTGAGCGCAGGCGGTCCTTGGGAGCCAGGCGGCGGTAAAGCTTCGAAGGTCTCACGCGTAGGCTTAGAGCGCGATAGCTTTGTGTCTTTGCCTCTCAAACCAAACAAGAACAGGTAAGAAGTCAGCAGTCTCAGCAGTGACGCCAACGGCCTAGGATATGAGGTCTTCTTATATACCGATTACATATCGATTCATCAGCTACCCGGTCTAGGTATCTCGAGAAGTCCCTCAAAACACGCTACGCTACACTGCCCACCGTCAGCTTTGCTCCCATACCGCCTCTGCCGAATGCAAGGAGTCATCCAAAGGTACTAGCACAGTACTCCCTACCTCTCTCGACAATCCAGATCGTCCACCGTTGGCTGGCCCGCCTATGTTATATATATGCTTCTCGTCCATTCAACAACGCAAACATGACAACCTCGTCAGGCACTTAAAGTGGCCATCTTCTACGATATCTTCTACGACACTGTTTTGTGCCAAAGGCTGCTCGCACGTGCTCGTTGCGCTAGGGCCCGGGTCACACATAAGCGATCTATAAGTAGAGTGGCGGTGGAAGGCATCTTACAAAACCACAAACAATTGATGCAAATAAAATGTAAGCATGGCCCGAAGATGATGCATTAAAAGCAAGAAACATATTCGTTTGTCTGTTATTTGCCTATCCACACGCAAGCCCTCGAAGCGCTGTTCGCTCCGTCTCAATCTGCCAGTAGATGTTCCCAACACACACAAAACCCAGATCCCGCCGACTCCCAGATGCGCAAGGGCCACTTGTATCTGGCAGGATCGAGGTAAAAGCCGCTCCGATTCTTTTGGTGACTCCCTTCAGAAGGAATGCAGTTCGTTCACTCGACTGGGATTGAAGACACAGGCGGGAGTACATTAACCCATCGCGTATTAAGCTAGTCTAAGTAACTGGAAGGAGAAAAACGCCGAACCCGATACTTTAGATGAAAAGGATGGCGGCAATGAGAGCACTGAAACCGGTCAATGGTGTGCTTACACCAAAAGTGACTCCAGCGTTGCCGGACTTGCTAGTGGCCGTTGCCGACGCAGAAGAACCGCCTCCAGTGGCAGATGGGTTGGTTTCCGGGTTGGCCTTTCCAGTGATGCAGGTGTTGACACCCTTGATAACACCCTTGTCGTGGGCCTGGTTGAATAGGTCGCAGATAGTGGTGTTTGTGGACTTGGTTTGCACATTGGACCCACCTCGCACATCGGTGAGCGAAGGCAGCTTGACACTGATTCAGACGTTAATATGGGAGTGCAGAATGCGGCACACGATGAGAGCTTACCTGTTGAAAGTACCAGCGAAGTCGAGAGCACCAACAATGGTCTTCAGCTTGGGGAAGCCATTGATGGCCTTGAGGTTGGTGTTGTTGGCGATCAAGAAACCACCACCAATCTGGGTAAGAGATGGGAATGAGAGGTTGCTCAACTCGGGGCTGTCAACAATGGCCAGAGTACCACCCGTCTGGGTCAAGTTGGGCGCGGAGAAGGTCTCGAAAGAGTCGGAGTAGAAGCCCATGGATCCGGCAACGTTGGCAAGAGACGGCATGTCGACCTTGCTCACGTTGCGGAAGGTCAAGTTGGCAGCGTCTTGAAGATTGGGGAAGCTGATCTCCAGGTCACGACCGTTGGCGGAGAACGAAAGGGAAGTAGTAACGTTGGCAAGATCGTTGACGTTGACGTCTGTGAGGTAGGGGTTGTTGTTAATATCCATGCTTCCAACAGCGGTCAATTCGATGCCGTTGATGTTGTTCAACTGCGTGTTGGAAATGTAGATCTGATTGGACTTCGAAACACCCTGATCGAAGTTCAAGCTCTGCAGAGCAGGGAGACCAACCCAGTTGATTTTGTTGACGCCGGTAAGGGAGTTGAATTGAAGGGTCGACAGGATGGTCAATCCAGTCAAACTGAAGGTACCGCCGATCGAGTTGAGTTGGTCGGAAGTAATGGCAGTCAGCTGAGTCGCGTTGTTGCACGTCAGGTCACCGGTGATTTGTTGGACACCGTTGATGGAAATCTGTCCAGCGGCGCTCGGGTCGATGATAACGTCTCCATCGTAGGTCTCGCAGCTGGCGATCTGTTCAGCATCGGCGGTGCTGGCGATGGTGATGGAAGGACCATCACAAGTGCTGTTTGATGCCGCTGTCCCAATGTTAGCAAACTGATCCAACAACGATGATCTCGTATAGCAATGTGTTTCCATGTCCACCTCTTGCGCCTGATATTCCGGTCCCAGGTAAATTGAGAACGCGAGAGAAACGTACCGATGACGGAGCTCGCTAGGGCGAGGGCCGGCAGTATGAATTTTGTGAAGGCCATTGTGAGGTTAAGGATCAGCGAAAGAGCTGCGATTCCAAGTCAGTGAGAGTTGCTTCCGCTTTGGTCTCGGTAAGATAAATGATTTCCTCGGGGTGCAAGTGAGGACTAGGTGCTAGTGACGCGGTCGCCAGGCAGAGAAGTAAATGCAGGAGGGTGACTGTCACACTGAGACTCACCTGAAATGCAGTATTAATCAAGATAGAAGGTGACAGCCGAATCGAGCAGGCTCGCGGTGAGGCAACTGCTAAAACTTTTTTCTGAGTGTGCGAATTAAGCTGTTGAGTTCTCGATGAACACGCAACAGGATGGGATAAAAAAGCTTCAGTGAGCGACAAGCTGTTGGTTGACTGCTTGGGGTTTTGTTAACACAGCGAAGCCGGCGGCAAGGACGACCCTTTTTCTTCTTCTTGTTGAAGAGGATGAGGTGTCGACGCGTGGCTGGCTCGTAATGGAAGAGAAGAAGTGAACAACAGCAGCAACGACGGACTGAGAAGTTTGTGTATGCTGAAGTAAACTTGGTTGATGGGAAGAAGGGGGATGGCCGGGAAAATAGAGGAGTGGGAATTGGGATTGGGAATTGAGGAAGAAAGAAATGAGTGGATTTGACCTGCAGTGGTCCGAGTGGTCAGTGGGAGTGATTGGCAGCAGGGAGGGCCACTGTGCGGTAACAGAGCATACACACTGCACGGCGTTGCATACCTGACCTGGCACCTAACGCTGACCTGGACTGGGTACCATGCGGGCTGTTTGTTAGGCGAAGCCACAGGCCTGACGCGCCAGCAGAGGAAGTGGTTAGGCGTGGGCTGGTGTGCGAGAATGCCCGGCGACGGCTTCCTCCCGCAGGCCAGGGACGCCTGCAAGGAGTGGACACATCTGAGCTCGGCTCCCTGGTGCAGCGCTGGCCAGTGTTGATGGTGGAGCGAAATTGACACTTCTAGCCACACTAAATGAAAAAGGAGATGGCTGTAACGAACGTATTGTCACCCTGTCACTTACTCCATACCTCACTCTCAACTTGTCATGATGTTCGCTGTCCGCAGCCACTCATCAGCATCAACACAACCACCCAAAGCAAGCAAAGCTCTCATTCTGTTTGTTCAGTGCCCACTGTCAGATCCACCACTGCAAGCCATCTATGCCAACCCCCAGAGCTCAAGCTTTGCCTCAGCCACCGTCAACACATGCCAGCCTATTCCGTCTCCTTCAGCGCCTCCATCAAGGGCGGGAGCCAGCAAGCAAGCAACCTCATCTGAGACATTTGACCCGCGAGGACTCGCCACGTCCACAAGCATATGCTCTCAACAAGCCCTCTAAATAAGTTCTTCGCTATATTCTGGCCGGGCTCCTAAGATAACAAGATACACTACAGTCACTACCATATCTCGCTTGTCCGATTCTATTTTGCGAGCAAGATCCACAGGACATAATGGCGAAATAATGATAAATCGCCCCAGGTTGGAATGAAGAGTCTCTTGACATCAGGAAAGATTCCAGTCAGCCACACATCGCCAAACAGTATTGACAGTTGACGGGTCCGCATTATTACTGATGAGAGGAACAACAATTGGATTGGAGGAGCATGCAGATATCGGAGTAGTGTGTTTGGTCTTCGGGAACGAAGACTCAAGACATGCTTCATCTTATACAGATCCCGCTGCCATAATTGTCACAACCATCCTTGTACGGAGTGCGCAGTAGTGCACATCATGCAAGCTACTAACTTATAAATGCTCTAGGCTCGCCGTCGATTATTGCTCGAGGCTTCAAGATTCAGACTTCATGTTTCAACAATGCTGACCCCGGTCAGATCAGCGCGAACGAGTCGGCACGGCTCCTTTCCGAAGAGGTCTTTCATTTCATCTTCCCAGCGGCTCGGACTGTATGATGATCTGTCACCGTGGTAGCATCTGAGCCTCCACGATCATTTAAAAGTGTGGGAAATGCTCATAAGTCTCGGCGAATACCTGCACGCTGCAGTGGATTATGCATGCCTGCTGCACTTGTTCCACCTTGGATGTCTAGCGCATTTGATGTTACGACAGAAATACCGGGCGAGCCACATGCCCAGGTGCACAGTAATAACATGTCCCCTGCACGAGATAGCACCATCCTCTTTAGGCACGTCCACTTTCGATATTAATGAAGCGGGCAATTTCCATGGGATCCGCTGGTAGCAAACATAAGTGATAGATGAAATCACCACCCTAGGGATCCTCAAGCATACCCAGATAACTCAAAATTACATACTGCGCTGCAGTCGAGCAAGATGTTCTTGTCAAATATGTGCCGGGAATACGCGGATATCCTGGTTCAATGCCAAAGCAGCCCATGTGGGGAAACTATTCGCCGACGAGATGTGTTTCTTCCCGCCCGAGGCCGCGTAACCTCCTCAGGCTGTTCACAAAACCAAATGCTCGGAATGGGCACCGAGTAACGGCGGGAAGACGCCAGTATTGCACAACATGACACGTTTGCTCTGCATGATTGTCCGACCTGAAATGTTGTCGTCGTAACCTACAAAACCTGGAATTGTACCGAGCAGGAATAGCTTTTTCAATCCATGGCTCCTCGTCCGCAAGACGCGTTGCACAGTCTGGACCAGGTCACGACTTCACGTGACTTTGCTTGGCTTACCTCAGCCAGTACATCTCAGCCAATCAAGGCAGCGGCGTCCTCGGCGCTCAGAATGGTCAAGTCCGGTAGGTGCCTGGGGTAGAAGAGTCAGGATGTTGCTCCAGATGACGCCAGAGGTTTGTGTAAGATTCACATTCTGTTCTGTGAAAGAGTTGAATGTCTTACAATGCGGACGGTCCTCAACTGTCTGTATGGTTGAACCGATTTGACATCCTGCCAGTGTGGCGAACAATAACAAGTTTGCATCGGTCGAAATCGTCCGCAAGAGCATCCAACCTCAAAATCTGTGAATGCTAGCACGTCAGTCTCTTATCATGTCTCTCCGCAGATCTAACAGGATTGCATCCGTTACTGTCTTACCGGCGGCAGACAAAGCAGGGATCCCGGTCAGTGCACTGAAGAAACGCTCTGCAAGCCAGCAAAGAGGAGCGCCGGATGCCAAAAAAGCAAGGCCAACCGCAGAGCACAGCCTTGTCAATGGGGAGGAACAAGAGCCAGAATTCAAAATTCCAGTGACACCACTCAAGACTTCCCGAAGAGGTGGCCCCAAGACCACAAAACAGCCACCGTTGACCCCAACCCCCAGTCTGGTCAATATCATTCGGGCTCCTTATAGCTCAGCGGATGTCGACGATAGCCCGCCGCCCGATCGACCTGTTGAACCCCACGTTACAAATGCTACGTTAGTCACGCCAGGTGGTACACAGAGGGTAGCATATTCTGATGAAATGCCCATTTCTACGCCGTCGAAAACAGGATTGCCCGTACCGACAGCTACGACCAACACAATATTAGACCAAGCATGCAATCATCTCATCAGCGTGGATCCCCGGTTCAAAGTATTGATAGAGAAACATCCTTGCCATATCTTCTCTGCCAGAGGTCTTGCAGAACAAATCGATCCATTTCGGTCACTAGTGAGCGGGATCATGGGCCAACAAGTGTCGGGCGCGGCAGCCAAATCCATCAGAAACAAATTCATCGCTCTGTTCGATGAGAGAGGGCCAGACGAAGCAAAGTTTCCCACGCCCGCTCAGGTTGCCGCTGCTGACATCGCAAGGTTGCGGCTTGCCGGTCTCTCCCAGCGAAAGGCCGAATATATCCAGGGGTTGGCACAGAAGTTCGCTACAGGTGAGCTGACCACTGAAATGCTCATGACGGCTACGGACGAAGAGGTCATGGAGAAGCTGATTGCGGTGCGCGGGCTGGGCAAGTGGAGCGTCGAGATGTTTGCCTGCTTTGGCCTGAAGCGATTGGACATTCTCTCAACAGGAGACCTCGGCGTCCAGCGCGGTATGGCGGCGTTTTTCGGCAAAGACGTCAAGAAACTCAAGGCCAAGGGGGGTGGGAAGTGGAAATACATGTCGGAGCAAGAGATGCTCGACAAGTCTGCGCCATTCGCCCCATACCGAAGCTTGTTCATGTGGTACATGTGGAGGGTGGAAGATGTAGATGTTGATGTCATGCAAAATACTCTGTAACATTTGCGGCTCATGGATCCTGTAGTGTATGTACAGGGATTGCAAGGCCATCACTTGTTTGAATGCAGCAATTTGAGCATCCTGGCTACCGGCCCCCAGCCATTTTAACTCTCTACTTCTTTCTTTCAACAATGACAGACTCCAAATCGGCGCGCTCCTTCAATTCCGCTTCGATTTCGGCGATAATGGGGCTCAGATATTTGACATCCTAGACACTCGTCAGCGACCAGTCACGAATCTCGCAAAGAGTGGTCTCTCACCTCCTCAGGTTTCGTCTGCTCCTCAACGGGTAATAGTTGATGGGCCAGGGAGCACTATAGGCAACTGTCAGTCTCCGAATGGAGCATCTCCCCGGGTATTGCGTACTTGGAAAGCTCTTCTCAGGCGAAAGACTCGGTCGTATGATTCTTTAGGGGACAATCTCTTCAAGGCGAGCTGCACTGTATCGTTTTCTTCAGGGATCAGGTCGTCGGCTCTCAGGCCTAGAATGCAGTCAGTACTGGTTCGGAGCAGAAAGAAATGTCGTGCCATCGTACCAAGTCTTCTGTATCCAGCCGCGTCGGCGTACCAGTTGGCGAACGGGACCATCCACCTCTTCAGCCATGGCCTCTTCAGGATATACGGTGCTAGCGAAGGAGCAGACATGGTGACTTAGACTGCGCAGTAGGATGTCGGACGTCGATGTAAAGGAAGTAGTCGATTGAGCGCACCCTGGAAGCTTTGTCGTCGAATACAGCAGTTCAAGAATACGAGCATTATGACTGGTGCTTGGCGCCCAAGTGCATTACAGTGCTTTGCGCAGAGCCACTAACATCATTAACACCTTAACCACCTATTTCTACGTCTTCGAGCCGCTATTTGCCGCACTAACAACAATCTGGGAAGCTTGACCGACGTCTCTGTGGTGTTTCGCTCACCCACTTTCATCATCTCAGCGTGCAGGTCAGCTATTCATAAACAGCCAGTTCTCATCCCTCCTGGAAGCACCTACAGTTGCCGACAGAGAATTCCCCTGTCTGGCACCCATCATCTTTGCTTTGTGCTGCCTTTCCACCGCCTTTGTTAACCGCTGAGAGGGCACTGCCGTCGGCTTCGGCCAGACCCCGCAGTTTTCCCACGACACCCTAACGAGCGGTGCAACGGAGACGGAGGCAATAGTCGTCAAAACAACCCCGACCTTGGGTATTCCCTCTGGCCTCGACCTCAACGCTCCAGGCTTTCCTGCGCCATGAGCACGCTACACGGGCTACTAGAACGTTTATGAACCGGACTCCAAAGGATGTCCTACGAGCGAAACCCTGAACAGACACCTGCCCTTTTGTCCTCGCAATATGCTACGCCGACTGACGATCCATCCACATCCCCAAAATCCAATACAATGCTTCCAGCTCACCGAAGAGACTCCTTCATCTCCCGGTTACAGATACAGTCGACACAAATTCCGAAGGCGTGGATCAGTCCCATTTGCGGTGCCGGTGCTGGATTCGCATCTGGCATAGTGACGTGTCCCCTCGATGTGGTAAAGACAAAACTGCAAGCCCAGGGCGGCTTCGCATCCTCCAATGGAAAAGGTCCCATGGCGCAAACGAATCAGCTATACAAAGGGATGATTGGTACAACTCGAGTGATCTGGCAGGAAGAAGGTCTGAAGGGAATGTACAGAGGTCTTGGGCCCATGTTGCTCGGCTATCTACCGACCTGGGCGGTATATCTGACGGTTTACGACAAGACGCGCGAATATTACTACGAGCGGTCTGGAAGTTGGTGGGTTGCTCGGTGCTACTCGTCCATCACGGCGGGTGCTTGTTCAACGATCCTGACAAATCCCATCTGGGTGATCAAAACCCGCTTGATGTCTCAAAGCACAAAGGCTACCAGTGATGGCATGCGCGCTCCCTGGCACTATACGTCGACATGGGATGCCGCAAGGAAGATGTACCAGACCGAAGGTATCCGCTCCTTTTACTCGGGACTAACACCCGCCCTACTTGGGTTGACCCATGTGGCCGTCCAGTTTCCTCTGTACGAGTATTTCAAGATGAAATTCACTGGCTACGGCATGGGCGAACATCCCGTCGAAGACAGCGGCGCCAACTGGATTGGAATCACCGCCGCCACATTCCTGAGCAAAATCTGCGCCAGCACGGCAACATACCCGCATGAAGTCCTGCGCACTCGCCTTCAAACGCAGCAACGAACATCCGGCGTGTCCACGTCGGACGGCATGGCCGTCCGACCGCGGTACAGCGGCATTTTGCACATGTGTAAAGTCATCCTCCAGGAGGAAGGCTGGCGCGCCTTTTACGCCGGCATTGGCACAAACCTGATCCGCGCCGTGCCAGCCGCCATGACCACCATGCTGACCTACGAATGGTTACAAAAGCTCATCCATCAAGCCCAGACCAAAGGCGAGGAACTGAAACGACCTACCGACGCTTATCCGACATGATCCCAACCTCAACCTCAGCCCTTTTTCTCTCCCCCGTCCGTCCGTCCACACCGACTCGACCATTTGTAAGGCGTTGGCGGTGTTTTGGGTCTCAGTCCCCAGGTCCAGGCTTGCGCTATTGTAACGGATTTTGCATGGATTCTTTTGCTTCATAAACATATTTCATAACCAGGCAGGGCTAGTCGCACTGGTAGACACTTCATTAAACTAAGGTACTTACTTGCCCGACTCCTGAATGGTGGTAGCAGCCGTAATGTCTTCTGTGCATTTCTCCTCCTGATAACCTCCGTCAT
The DNA here is from genome assembly GCA_024611085.1 of Exophiala sp. LBMH1013. Taxonomy (NCBI): domain Eukaryota; kingdom Fungi; phylum Ascomycota; class Eurotiomycetes; order Chaetothyriales; family Herpotrichiellaceae; genus Exophiala; species Exophiala sp. LBMH1013. Next base: position 934,366 of record JAMFLB010000009.1, on the reverse strand, counting down.
AGACAGACACGCACTGAGTGCCCATCGCGTTGCTTGAACCGAACTGAACTCGTAGAAGGCAATCCCCTCGCTATGCCATGCCATGCCTGGTTGAACATTCTCATCGTTGACCAGGCTAATCACGGACAGGTCCATACAGCCGGTTGAAGCTCACCCTCATACAAGAGAACTTACAATTCGAGAACTGTATGCTTAAGATCAATACTCTTGGACCTATCATATGTACGTTGCGTTGATATATGATATAGTCGTTTAACGCGGTGCCCACGGGCGGCCCAGCAGGTTGAAGAAAAGAAAGTTGGACCCAATACATACGTACTTGAATAATGAAGCCATGTCTCGAGCGCCGGGGGGGGAGGGGATCGCGTAGCGGTCTATCCGTCGGCTGTGTTCTTCGGAAACATCCTTCTCTGGAGCGTAGGAGGCTGGAAGACACTGATTCTGATCTGTATGTGAGGAGAGAACAGAGATCCGGGGAAACAGACATCAATACTTTGTACATGTACCATGTATGTAGTACCTACTACCTAGGTACCTAGTAAACACTGCCTGATGCGCCAAAGACCTTTACTACCCCAGGAGAGAGTCATAAAAATAAGGCAAGTGCCAGCGCGGCATGACTCTTGACTCCGCCAAAACAAGACATAAGCGTTTTAATACGCGACAATAATAGAAACGCCAGAGCTCTCACAAACAAAAGCACAGAAATCTGAGTCAGAGGTATTTAACCACTGCACATCACACAGGCATCTCCATTCTCAATGGAACCTAATATCACACACAGGTCAGTCAGAGTCATTGAAGTCAGCGGGGGTAAGGGGACAACATACAGGCTAGCACCTTCTGAGAGTAGATATCACCCTCACGTTCCTCGGAATCACTTTCTTTATCTTCTTCCTGAAGACGCTTGATTTGTTCTCTGTTCTCAAGACTTTCGTCAACGTCAGGGACGCCCACGGGATCTGTGGGCAAGACCCTCGGGCTTGGTTCTTCACTGCTAGAACCCTCGCTCAACCGCGTCTTGGCCATTTTGCTGACGAGATCGACATTCTTTTCCTCACTGATGGGGGGAGGAGTGGATGTGGGCGTAGGGATACCATTCAGAGAAGTGGCAGAGCCGCCGGCACCGAAGGCGGACGGTGATGTCTTGGTGGCGTGCATTGGGCGAGGAACGGAGTGGTACCCCTGGGAGAAGCCAAGGGAGGTGCGTTTCTTGGGCATGCTTCTCTCGCGCGCCACATTCGTGTCCGCAACCTTGAGTTGTTCTTGGTCGACTGTGAACTGAATAGGGGCGCTGGCTGCCATGGTGCGGAGGTAGTACATGCCAGTCTTCAATCCCATCTTCCATCCGGCAAAGTGCATCGATGTGATCTTGCCCATGGTGGGCTCTTTGAGATGGATGTTAAGGGATTGGGATTGATCAATGAAGGCACCACGGTCGGCAGCCATCTGTAGAACAGTGCGTTGGCTGATTTCCCAGACGGTCTTGTACAGGGCTTTGATATCCGCGGGAATGTTAGGGATGTTCTGGATCGAACCCCCATCTGCAATGATGCGGTTCTTCATGTTGTCCGACCAGAGTCCGAGGTCGACCAGATCCTTCAGGAGCCAGGGGTTGACGACCTGGAACTCGCCGGCCAACACACGACGGGAGTAGATGTTGGATGTGTAAGGTTCGAAACATTCGTTGTTACCCAGGATTTGCGAGGTGGAGGCCGTGGGCATGGGCGCGACAAGGAGAGAGTTGCGGACACCATACTTGGCGATATCAGCCTTCAATGAGTCCCAATCCCAGAGGTCCGTCGGAGTCACATTCCACATATCATATTGCAAGATGCCCTGTGAGACGGGGCTGCCTTCATATGTCGAGTATGGTCCTTCTTCCCGGGCAAGTTGACACGAGGCTGTCAAAGCGGCATGGTAGATGGTCTCGAAGATCTGGATATTAAGCTGGCGAGCTTCCGGAGACTCGAACGGAAGACGCAGAGCGAGAAAGGCATCTGCAAGACCTTGGACGCCAAGACCGATGGGCCGGTGACGGAAATTGCTGTTCCGAGCCTCAGGCACGGGGTAGTAGTTGATGTCAATGATCTTGTTCAGGTTGCGCGTGACAACTTGGACAACTTCATGAAGACGGCCAAAGTCATACTCGCCACGAGCTTGGTCGACGAAAGTAGGCAGAGCCAAAGAGGCAAGGTTGCACACGGCAACCTCGTCTGGTGCAGTATATTCAACAATCTCCGTGCAGAGATTGGAGTTTCGGATTGTGCCCAGGTTCTTCTGGTTGCTCTTTCGGTTGCAGGCATCCTTGTAGAGCATGAAAGGGTTTCCAGTCTCGGTCTGTGCTTCGAGGATAGCGTACCACAGCTTCTGTGCTTTGATGGTTGCGCGACCACGGCCTTCTTTCTCATATCGTTCGTAAAGAGCCACAAACTCATCGCCATAGACATCAGCGAGACCCGGGGCCTCATGCGGACACATCAGAGTCCAGTCCTGGTTCTTTTCCACACGTTGCATGAAGAGATCAGGAGTCCACAAAGCGTAGAACAGGTCACGTGCACGAACTTCTTCTTTGCCGTGATTCTTTCTCAGGTTCAACCATTCGAACACATCAGCGTGCCATGGTTCCAGGTAGATAGCAAAGGCGCCAGGGCGCTTGTTGCCACCTTGGTCAACGTAGCGAGCCGTGTTGTTGAAAACTCGAAGCATGGGGATAAGACCATTGGAAGTACCGTTGGTACCAGCAATGTATGAGCCGGTGGCACGAATGCAATGGACATTGAGGCCAATACCGCCAGCGGTCTTGGAGATCAACGCACAAGTCTTCAAAGTGTCGTAGATACCGTCGATACTGTCCTCTTTCATGTCAATCAGGAAGCATGATGAGAGTTGGGGTTGAGGAGTGCCTGCGTTGAAGAGTGTCGGAGAGGCGTGGGTAAAGCACTTCTGAGACATCAGATTGTATGTCTCGATGGCCTTTTCGACATCTTCTCCATGGATGCCGACAGCAACTCGCATTAGTAGATGCTGTGGTCGTTCAGCCACTTTATCGCCGATTTTGAGTAGGTATGATCTCTCCAACGTCTTGAAGCCGAAATATTGGTAGTTGAAGTCTCGGTCATAGACAATAGCAGAGTTGAACTCCTCGGCATGTCTCATGACACACTCGTAGGTCTCCTTTGAAATCATAGGAGATGGCTTGTGGTTCTTCGGGTTGACATAGTGGTACAAATCCGAGATCACCGAGGAGAACTGCTTCTTGGTTTGTTTGTGGAGGTTGGAGACAGCGATACGTGCTGCAAGGATGGCATAATCGGGGTGCGTAACTGTCATGTAAGCAGCAGTCTCTGCGGCCTGGAGGGAAGTTAGTGCTCTGAAGCATGTTTGACGCATGGTGGCACCACTGACCAGGTTATCCAGCTCAATCGTTGTCACACCCTGATAGACACCAGAAATCACTTTCTGTGTGATAGCTGCTGCATCGACGTGTTCGGGATCAAGACCATAGCACAGTCTGGAGACACGTGCGGTGATCTTGTCGAACTGTACGCGTTCCTTGCGTCCATCTGGAAAAGTTTGTCAGCCGCATGAACGTGACATGAATCATCTCGAGGGCAAGCTGAAGATCCATTGATGCTCTGAATGAGGATGCAGTGATCATACCTCGCTTGAAGACAAACATCCTGGACAGTGTTCGAGTCTTCCTGCTTGGTCGTGTCCAATGTGGTGAAGAATTGGTGGCAAGCAGATGGATTGAGGTCTTGAGGATAGAGAAAGACCCCGAGCCTGCTCGTATGTATTGACAAGTACTGGAAGTACCACACAGAAACAGGCAAAAACTAGAAGAGTTGTGAAGTCGAGGAGCAGAGGGTAGAGGGAGAGGATGCAGGAAAACAACCAGTCAGATATATAGGTCCTACGCGCTCTTAGAACGCGTTCTCGCGTACGTGTGCGTGTCGAGGGCCGAACAGGGGCGCAAAGCGTGCAAAATGCAAAATCCCATTTAACTGGCGTTTTTGCCCCGCTCTTCTCGTGCCTGCGGATGGCTGCGTTTTCCCAGTCTCGCATTTTCAACCTGTTAAGTGCCTCTCCTCTACATATTTGCTCCCGTCGAGCCCTTTGCCACTGTCCTCATGTCAGTGAAGTCTGTCTGCGTCTTCTTCCCTCTCTCCCCCTTTTCAAATATCTTTGCCCCAGCTTTGACCTCTCCCAACCTTCCCATCGAGCACTCGAGACCATGATCTACACTGCCAGACACCCAGCCTACGTGCCATCTCCGGCCATGTCGAACGGCCCTGACACGACCATCTAATGCCCTCGATCGATCCAGAAATGTTACGTCAAGTGGGACAGCCTAGCAGTAGTGACCGCCGCGATCGGATACAAACAACACAACAACTTGGGATGCTGCCTGATGCCACAGACCAGGCTGACAAATGTTGACAAACTACAGCCCTCGTTGATCCGCACTAGGTTTCCGCTGGACGATTGATTGTACATATTCAAGTCGAAGTGTGTTGGTATAAATCCTCAGACATGGTCGCTCATTCAAAGGTTAATTAATCTGTCTATGGAAGAGTCAACATAAATTCCAATCCACATACATCGCCCACCGATCTCTCTGGGATTCAACCAGAGGTATCATTCCATCACAGATGCAAGAAATGTCGGCCGTGCAGCCTCGTCCAAATGCAATATCCCCTCGGGCGGTTTGGAGTATATTGTTCTAAGATTCCCTCTCTTTGCCCTTGGCTTCGGTTTTCTCGTCGTCGGGATCGTGGTTCTCGTCCCCTTCTTTTACACTGCTCATCCTTTTGACCTGGTCTCTGTCTTTATCCTCATCGTGGTCTGCTTCGCTCCTGTTGCTGCTCAGCAGGCTCAGTGCGTCGGCGTTCACCACCCTCAGTTTTTCTTTCGGAACCGTAAACATGACCTGGACTACCCGTTTCTGTACTGCCGTCTCCACGTCCCAGTCGTCATCCTCATCATCGCTCTCGCCGTGATTGTCGTCTAACGTCGCCCCAGGGACCGGCTTCCTTCGGACGGTGGAAGACGGGCCAGCTTCACTGGGCATGGGCTCGTCGATATCCCAATCCTTGGCTCCTCGCTTGCCTCGCCAAAATGATGCTCCCGCGCTCAACGCACGGTTTAGACCTTCGTCCGTCATTTCTGGCTGTGCAGAATGCTTCGTTGGGCTTGACTGACTGCTTTGGTTTTCAAACGTAGCCACGCGGTCGTGGACATCGACCGTGCCTGTGCCTGTGAAGACCCGTCTCATGCTTCCCAGCAGGTTCAATGCCTTGCGTCCAGAGCCGGTGAGGCTACCCGCCCTGGTATACTTGTCTTTGCTTGGACCATCGGCCAGTGTTCTGTAATCGCGCTCGCTATGCAATTGACGCTGATGGCCTCGGTTCAGAAGTGCCTGATCCTCTCCTGTCAGTGTACGACCCCAGCCGCTCCGAGCTGACGAGGAGGTTCCTGTATTACCCCTGGACACAGTGCGCCTGGTGGAGTCGATGTTGAGGGAAACGCTGCGATTTGAAGGTGTCCTGGCAGGGCCCGTACGAGGGTTGGACTCTGGCTGACCTTGCCTGGCATCCCCAAACCGCATAGTCGCTGCAGCGCCAGAGAAGAGAGCATATCCTGCGCTGACACTTCTTTGAGATATGCTGCGTGATAGGGTGCTACCAGCCGATTTCGGAATGGAAGAAGCGGTTTTGACACTGTTTTCGGAGAGGTTGCTGCCGGTGCGATCCGACTTCTCTGGTGAGCCACGCCCTTGGCCGCCTATCACAGGACGGAACTGGGAAAGGTTGGAATAGGTTCTACTGTGGGCTTGACTCGTGCTTCTTGACAAGCTCATTGTCTCTGCAGCTGATTGCCAGTCGTCGACCCAACTGTCAACTTCTTTCCTGCGCTCTGCTGCCGCGTCGAGATGTGAAGAGGTTTCCGCTGTGGCTACTGGGTCTTCGAATGGGTCATTCACTATTGAGCTCCCGTCGTTCACAGCATGGGATGTCTTTAATCGTTTGTAGGAACCGACCTGGCTGCCCTCCTCCTCCTCTTCGATACGGAACACCGCACCTGGCATTGCGCCGGGAGGATGCTGGTTGAACGGTCCAGGTCCAGTGGGAGCCCTCGAGATGAGGTTTTTCCTCAGACCCCGGGTGGGACTCGGAACTTCCATGAGGACGCCAGTGCGTTCAGCGTAGCGAGAGTCGTTAATCTCACCTCTGCCAGCACCTATCGCCAGTCGCACTCTTCCGTCGTTTTCTGTCAAAGCAACTGGTGCCCAAGGGAAAGGGTCGCCTGAACTCTCAAGCTGGCGTTCCTGAATGCCGCCCCAGCTCGCGCTTCTCATGCCGTCGCCTTTTTCCCGAGTCTCCCCAAGCGGCGTAGATGCGCAATGGCGTTCGGCACCCAGTGCAAGTTCTCTGATCTCCTTTTCGCGGAGGGCACGCTTTGCCCGGAGCTTTCGCGAGTACAGGAGCCACACAATGGCCACGCCAGCCGCAGCAGCCAGACCGAGACCGAGACCGGCACCCAACCCTGCTCTTTCGGAGGTTTTGAGTCCTGTGGTTGTCGACTCTGCATTTCCTGATGCCACGGGTGATCCCGAAGGGTAAGGATTCGTGTAAGTGCTGGTCCACTCCAGGCTTGTTGTATTCAAGAACAAAAGATTGTCAGACAGCTGGCGTTTGCTCTTGGATCCTGAAGCACCAATGGAGTATCCTCCGGACACCATCATGACACTGCCCGGAAGCATGCCCGCACCGTGGCCATAGATACCTGAACCTGAACCTGATGGAAAGGGATCAGAAGATACGGTCGGGGTTGTCCACGTCCAATCGCCTTGACCACCGTACCCTTGACCAACCTCCAGTATGAGCAATTGAGGCTGTGCCGGTGTGTTGATGTCTCCAACCCAGCCCCCGAACACGAAGATTCGAGAGCCATCATCGGTCAGAACTGCGCTATGGCCGGAGCGTGGTTCAATGGTCACCGTGTCTCTGATTCTAAGCCGTCGGGCACTAGAAGCGTCTGTTTGAGACACTCCTACAAAAGCCCAAGACTCTTGTGGCAGAGCAAAGATGGCCAACTGTGACATGTTGATGAAGGCACTCTGCGTATGCCCACCAAGAAGGACGAAGTTCTGTTGCTGTGATATGTTGGTGTTCGATGTGTTTGAGAAGGTCGGGGACAGCGGCGTAATGGTCAAACCTGCTTCTGCAATGGGCGGGGCCCTGGATCCAGTCAATGATAGTGAATAGGGAGAGCTGTCGTTGGAAGTCGAGTCCGGCGCAAAGGTCAGCATCATGTTTGAATAACTTGCATCGGAAACCCAGGTGGTGGCATCGGAGGATGTTCCATTGGGACACATTCCGCCGAAGACGTAGAGCGATGCATCTTCGACCGAGGCGGTTGGTGAGAAGGCGAAACCGGCCGAAAGGTAGTTGCAGCCTAAAGAATCGTCGCCGGTGTTCAGGGATAATGTAGACCAAGTGCCATTCTTCCCGTCTGTGGCCGGTATGAACTTCCACAGCTCCAGATCTTCTGCGGGATCTCCACACTCTCCTGCCAACACTCTGATCCCGTCATCGTCTTGAATGGTGATGAATGCCTTGGACTCGGTATCGGATAAGAACGGTAGCGCGCTGGAGATCTGAGTCGCTGTAGATGTCGATGTCACATTGTCCGAGGTGTCGAGCGCATACAAGGAGAACTGGGAGGAAGAAGGCTGCGGGGAGAAGAGGTAGGCGACTGATCCATCTTTCGCCGGAATGATGCGTGTAGGATTGTATGGCAGTTGCGCAAACACGGGTGTAACGAGGGCCACAAGAGCCGTGGAGAGGAGGAAGAATCGTCGTGCCATGTTTCTCGCGAGGCTCGGTTTCAGGTCATTGTTGAACTTTGGAACTGGACTGTGGTGCAAACAACCCCATCGGCGACCTTCCCGTGGCCGAAATTGACCTCCTTTTATTCAAGTTTATGGCCCGACCAAAGGGGACAGCAGCCGCTTTTAGATCTCGAGAGGATTGCGACAAGGACTGAGGAAAGGAACAGGGAGGCTGGCCATGCAGTCGCAGCAGTAATCGCGGGGCAGAGTCGGATGGATGTTGTCGCTAAGCGTGTAAACAGACGCACGACACCCGCCAGCCACGCCGAAGACGAACTCGAGTCAGGGCCCTGAGTCTCTATCTTAGGTTCCAGATGGTCCAAGGAACTGGATGTCCTGTTCTATGCGGTCCAATGGTTCTTCTCGCCGGAATGCAAGGAGGCTTGCGCCATTGTCGGTGTCGCCAGGGTCTGCAGCTGTTTCTGCAGGCGAGGATGAAGCGGGAACTGGTGATTGTTTGGGAGGTTGGTTACTACGACAACTGCACCACCCGATAAGCGAGACAAGCGTCTTGGTGATACAGTAACACAGTCACATCCAACTACATACAGTACGTGTACACCATCCCTACACGGTCTACACACTGCATGGTACATAGCGAGTATGTTCGATGCTAGACTGAATGTGAAGCGAGTTCGTCAATCTGCCATATCACGCTTGCAAGGGTTCACACGAGCAGTATTTCGGTGGCTTTTGGTATACCTACTAGTAGTAGCTAATAACAAGGCTGGAACCCCTGCCTCGCCCATCATATCGCCGCGCTTTGCATGGAATGGTGTAGGTACCAACCTTCAGCACCATTGTTCTGACTACAGGCTCTATCCTACTTGTCAATCCATTCGGGAGCCAATGTTTTCCGACATCAACATCGTTCTGCGTCGGTATGGTGTAGTGCTGTCTCCGAGGCACCGACGGTCTATCTAAGTACATTCAGGCAAGCACCCACCGATACCGTCCAAGTCGAATGGGACAGACTGGCGCAGGCATCCCAGATGCATTGCCAGAGAACCACGTACGTCAGACCCTGTAGCAAGAGTAGTCTTCCAGTCCCGGGACGTCGTGAGAACCCCTTGTTTGAGGTAATATGGCCCAGCAATCTCACACCTTTTCAGCGCAGTAAGACTGACAAGAGTGTCCGCTGAATGGAGACGTCTCTTACTTGGAGCTTCCTCTCTTTTGACTTCGCACTCAGACGGGGGCCTAAGGCTTCCGTATTCTTCAGCTCAACCCGTTCACATGCTCTGCGACCGTCCCTGGAGTTGCCAAAGTGCCACTCTCTTTGACAGGCAGGGTGGTCTTTAAAGGCGGCAGGAGGCTTCTCGCACTCTCCCTCGCCTTCTGGGCCATCAGCGCATCAATGAGGACCAAGGCTGACATGGCTTCCACAATCGGCACGGCTCTCGGAACCACACACGGGTCATGGCGACCTTTTGCTTCCAACACACCGGTTTCGCCATCATAGGTGGTCGTCTGCTGCGCTTGCCCGATGGTGGCAGGAGGTTTGAATGCGACTCTAAAGTAAATGTCCTGGCCATTGGATATACCACCCTGGATGCCGCCAGAATTGTTGGTTTTCGTCGTCAATTTTCGCTTCTGGTCTGTCTCGCCGGCCGGTGCAGCGACGAATGGGTCGTTGTGTATCGATCCCGGCACTTCGCAACCACCAAACCCAGATCCGATCTCGAATCCCTTGGTGGCGGGTATACTCAGCATGGCATGGGCGAGCTCGGCCTCAAGTTTATCGAAGCAAGGTTCACCCAGCCCGATAGGGCAATTCCGAATCACACAGGTGACTGTGCCTCCGATGCTGTCCTGCGCGTCCCGAAACTTCTCGATCACCTTGGTCATACGCTGCGAAGCATCCGCGTCCGGACATCTAACGGGAACGAAAGAATCGACCTGCTGTCTAGTGACATTTGAAATCAACGAAAGAAATGCTGGATTTGTCGACGGAGACGGATGTTGGGCCGTCGGGGGGAACAGATGCTCCGAGCCAACCGAGGATACAAAGGCAACGATCTCAACACCATGTGCTAAGGAAAGGTACTTTTCCGCGATGGCCCCGGCTGCCACTCGTCCTACGATCGTTGTCAGCACCAATGTCGACGCCGTTGGCTGACAGAAAACGTACCAATAGTTTCACGAGCACTGCTTCTGCCGCCACCGCTGCTGGCTTTGACGCCGTATTTCTCCAGATAAGTGAAATCAGCATGGCTCGGACGGGGAAAGAGGTCCATGGTGTTTCCGCCATAGTCCTTCGGTCTTTGGTCCTCGTTTCGCACTAAAATACCAATAGGCGTACCGAGCGTGATACCGAATTCCGTGCCAGACTGGATCTCGACTCGATCTTTCTCATTTCTTGGAGTCGTCAGAGCAGATTGTCCTGGTCTGCGGCGTGTCATCTGCGGTTGTATATCGTCCTCGGTCAAACGCATGCCAGGGGGGCAGCCATCGACGATACAGCCGACCGACCGACAGTGAGATTCGCCATAAGTGGTGACTCGGAAGTGTTTGCCCCAGGTAGACATGTTGGCGTTGTTATAGTTGAATGACCCTCAGGACTGTATTCTATGTGGCAGGCTCGATGGAATATAAATGAGTCAATGGAGTCGGACTGGCTAACCACCCGATTCAAGAAAAGCCACCACGGCCAAAGTAAAGTAAGTAAAGGGGCAGGTAGTAAGCTGAGTCGCAGTGAGTATCTTTCTCGCCGACGACAATTTTAAACTACTTTTATTTCGTAAAAGCCTCTCAATGCACATTCGATATACAGTCATACCATCATCAACCTCGTGAAATATTTTGCCGGAGCAAGTAATTCTGGAGATGCCTGATACAGAAGGTGAAGCGAGCGAAACGGCATAGTCACGTGATATGAGACAGTCATTACTCAGATATGACTAATCCATGCTGTTGATGTGCTCAAACATTGAAGCTTCAACGGGAACATACGTGACAGCATAGGTCGACGGTTGCCTCCTCACCCACTTGTCAGGTCTGTGGTGCAAGTGCGTTGCACAGATTCCTGATGTATAGCGACCGTTGAATGTGCAGCGACCCCAGACCCATTTTTTGAGACGGGGTGCAGATTTCCCACTATTTTCCCATTGGGCCACCAACAAAGTCAATTGGCCGAATTGAATCCGGACTTCAAGTTCGTTGAACAAAAGCATCTCAAGCGGGTAACGTGTCAGCATCAATTTCTCCGTCGGCAGGGACAAAAGCATCAAGTTCAAGTCCAGGCCTCGCTCCATCTATCAACGCAATATTATCCTCCCCTGTCCTTGTTGCTCTTGTCTCACCTCTCCCCGAATGGCTGAACCAGGTGCCTGGAATTCTGGGTCTGGATGAAGCGAAGAGGGTTGCAAATCGTGGCAACTCCAGATTCTACCGACATTCGCCTAGACCTTGACTGACTTTGCCCAGACGAAAGTTCGGCCAATGGGGCATATCAGAGAAGATCCCAAGCATGTCCATCCGAAGCGATTGGAGACAAAGGTAGGTGTCAATTGACCTTTGGCCTTTTGCGAGAAAAAGTGGCTTGCAGCCTCCAATAGAGGAGGCTGTCTCCATCGATAGTGCGAACCAACTTCCGAACTAAATGTGTCTATCCAGGACGATGGCAAGACACCTTCTTTCGGACTCATGGACTCACCCAAGGGAAAGTGCTGAGAATTGTCCCGAATTCCAGGACTCTCATCAGAACCGCTGAAGCAAATGGGCCTCATGTCCATGGATCGGAAAGATGCTATCAAGGCATGTCACATTTGGACAGGCAAACATACCCTCATCAGCCCCATGGGGGGAGGGAGCCCCTTGAGGCAGCCCTTCATACGGGTGACAGCTCCTGATGATCCCACCGGGCCAATGGCTGCTGGCTGCTGGCTGCTGGCCAGACGTTTTGATCATGCCCCAAGTGGCGCAAAGCAATTCCGAGCTGAATACGATCCCAATTCTAGAGCCTGCAGTTTTGGCGTTGGGCTGCTGATCGGCCAAGGCGAAGATAAAGTCTCATCAAGGTCCCAACAGACGGGAGCGCAGGTTGGTTGATACTTTTGAGGCTCGCCTGCGTTGACCTCTGTCAACCGTGTTCATCCTGTGTCTGTGCGAGCCATCATGCCCGACCGACAGTCTTCCGACTCCTCACAGGGCTCTCCGTCCAACTCAAGCCGCCAATCTCTGCGTGACAGAGATGCCGAGGGAGGGCTCCTCCAGGATCCTTTGCCCGAGAAGGCGCTAGAGGAGCCTCTCCTGCCTCTGTCTGAGAGATCGGTCGAAGCACCCATACACAGTCCACGCAGACTTGGTCGACGGCGTGTTTGCCTATTGCTCATATCTCTCGTCTTCGTTGCAGCCATAGGCATTGCCATTGCTGTTTCCCTTCTGCTGAGACCGCCACACACTAAGGATCAACATAGCTGGGATGTGGAAAAGTTCAGATCGATCATCACCTTTGGCGACAGCTTCACTGATGAGCGTCGATTCTGGTATTTCAAGAAACACAACAACACGGGCCCTCCGCCCGGCACACTCCTGGAAGAGAGCCTGTCGACGAACTCGGGCGGACGGACCTGGGCGCGTTACGTCGTCCAATATACCGGGTCATCCAATAACGGGCAATGGCAGCCGCAGATGACTCTGTACAACTATGCGGTGGCAGGCAGCGTGTGCTCCAACAGAATCACACCGAGGAAACTGGACGACGGCACCGACTACCCGTCCGTGCTGGAATATGAGGTGCCAGCGTTCGCGGCCGACCAAGCCGCCACCCGAGTCAACAGCAGTGAACCCTACTTCCAGCCCGCCCTGACGCCGTCCAACGCCGTGTTTGTCATGTGGATTGGCACCACTGATCTCGGAGCCTGGTCGTTCCTGACCGGCGACCAGGTCCGCGGCAAGACCATCTCCGACTATACCGACTGCGTCTATGCCGCGTGGGACGGACTGTATGCAGCCGGCGCCCGGACGTTTGTGCTGATGAATACCATCCCGCTACACCTGGCTCCGTGGTATGCCAACGAGACTCTGCACGGCGAAGGCAACGGCGATCTCAAGGCAAGGGCGGAAAAGATGCACGAATTCACCACCTCCGCCAACAGTGTCTTCAGATACCAGACCCCCTTTGAATTCAAGGTGTCCAATCGATACCCCGGCGCCCATGTCGCCCTGTTCGATGTCTGGAGTCTGATCCGCGACATGTATTTCCATCCCGAAGACTACCTGAATGGCACGGCCCCGTTGAATGTGACGGGTTACGCGGCCAACTCGGATGGCTCTAGCCCCGATAGTTTCTTGTGGCGCGACGGTCTGCATCCCAGCGAGCAGACTGATCGCATTATCGCGAGCAATATGGTCCAAGTCTTGAATGGATCGTCCCAGTATGCTCAGTACTGGTGATATGATACCTTCTGGCGGCAAAAGTTATACGCCAAGACGGGTGGTATCAGAGTCAGATTCGGCTTCCTTTCTTCTCCACACCTTAAGGGGCAGACGGACTCATTGACGGTTTCCACTGGAGACGTTGCGAATGAGGCACGTTACCTTCTCCTAACAAGGATCCGTATGACACCTGGAGCTCAAATCCGACATATATTGGCACCCTCGTCGAACTCGGCGGCGGGCATCTGAGCACGAGACGAGACGCGACACACGCTGCCATCGCATTGTATAGTCCATCCATACTTCGAACCCTTGGTCGCTTTCTGCTCTCCACCACAGCTCAACCGCCGTCACGTCCAGTTCTCCGGTTCCTCTCCCTACTTTGTCCAGGCCGGTGATAGGGCAATACCCGACCTCGCTCCACTCTTCGCCCACGATCACGGGGCTCATCCGCCTCGCAGATTTTCTTCCTTTGTTGGCATCATCTTCGTAATTATACCCTACATCTGACAATCGGATGGGTTGCTAGGCGTTAAGAACTGAGGCATGGCTGGTTTATGGTAGAGATACTCCTTAAATTGATTCGATGATCTCATTCCATCCTACTGGAAGACACCCTTTTGGGACCCAGGAATCTATCTCATGACAGCAGTAGACTACTTGAACCTAGTAATCATCACCCCGGCTAACTACCTCCTTGACCGTAGGGCGGAGGAGGATAGTGTGTTCATACTGCGCTGTATAACTTCCCTTGACATCGACCAAGGGAGGATATGCCTCCACGATGCCCGAGCTGACAAGGTTATTCAAGCCAAGCAGGTATTTTTCCTGTCCGAGTCTGTCAAGGTACCGCCGGCACCATGGTAGGGTGCCAAAGTTCTTCTTGATGACATTCAGCAGCGACCGAGCCGACTGCACACGTAGAGGGACATTAGGGGCATCAGCATGTAAAGCGTAGTGCGAAACCTCAAGATCATCCACGACATACCCACGACCGGTAGATCCGAACGTCTCGATGGCAAAGATCTCGCCTTCTTCCATCTTGGTCTGGTCCCCTCCTTTGACGATGGGCACTGACTTGCCGCCGTGAATGCTGTGCTGCACAATATCGTGACCGTTGAGATTCCGGATCGGCTTGACCTGGTACGTCTTTCCATCCAGTTCGACTTCGTACGACTCCATCGTCTCTTGGATCGCGGCTCCAATGTCGCTGACTCGCACGTCGATCCCGGCTTCCCGAATACCTGTATTGGTGGCGTCCTTGACCGCCGCCAACAAGTTGTCGTACTTTGGGTCGAATGCCATGGTGAAAGCCGAGTCGACGATTCTTCCATTGACGTGGACGCCAAAATCGACTTTCATGACATCCTTCTCGCCCAACACCCATTTGTTGCCCGCGTTGGGCGTATAGTGGGCCGCTATATGGTTGATGCTCAGGCCCGTGGGAAACCCGACTCCGCCTTTGATATTGTCGCCTTCCTCGAGGCCCCAATGCCCTGTGAGAGCGCGGGTGCCGTCCTCAATGCCCTCGGCGATCTCGGTCAGAGTCATGCCCGGCTTGATGTTGGCTTGAGCCCACTTCCGCACTTGCCGGTGCACTTCAGCCCCCCTGCCGGTATTCCTGGAGGAAGTCGTTGTTCATGCGGTCGAGATGCCGTTTCTCCTCGTTCGTCGTGCGGTATGCATTGTCGTTCTTATATTCCACCTCCTCTCCCACGGGATATGTGTTGTTCGGGAACAGTTGGCTCAGAGGCACTCGAGGCGGGTCCGACTGCACTTTGGCACCTCCTCCACCAGCCTTCTTCTTCTTCGGCTTCTTCTTCTTCTTTTTTCTTTGCGGCGCCGCTGGCAGTGTTTCCGTTGGCACCACCAGGCACGGTAGTCTCGTCGTCCTTGTCATCGTCGGAATCGTCCTGATCCGATAAATGCCCGTTTACTCCGTTTGTGCCGTTGGCTTGTGGGTTGGGCTTGTTGGCCGTGCCGTTCAGAGCGAGCTTCGACAGCTCCTCTGCCGCCTTGGCCGCCATTATAACGAGAAACAGCTAAGGTGCTTGCTCAATAACAAGTTAGGGATGCGTGTGGAAAAAGGGAATCCAACCAAGGCAGAAATCCAAGAATAAATGAATGGGACCTTGAGACTTGGACCCTTGTACTGATTTTCTGAAGCGCAAGCGGGGCCGGAGCAAAAGAGGCGGCACAGTCTACCCGGCGCTCGTCCCTTGAGCAAAGCCTTGCCTTGGAAGACGTCAGTGGAACGTACACCTCCATCCTCCAAAACACTTCCGCACTTGACATCAATCATTGTCAGTGCATGGCTCCCTTTTCTCTAACATAATCCGAGAGTCCTAGAACATTTCCAAGCATGAGGCATGAACCTGCGGCCGGGCACATTTTTGACTCTCCGCCTCACGAATCCCGGCGCGCCCAAATGCCCGGTCAGTCGAGCACGCGGCCGCCACTTCTCACAGACAAGTCCGACCGCGAATCACGGTAATCCACCGCCGAATCATTACGAAGTCCTTGGGATCCAACAAGACGCGACCCAAGCAGAGCTGAAGAAACAATTCTACGTGCTGTCCAAAGAGACACACCCCGACCTCAACCGCAAAGACCCCAATGCCGGCAAACGCTTTGCCGAGATAAGCGAGTCGTACAGCGTGCTCGCGGATCCGGAGAAGAGGAAGCGGTATGATCGCGATGTGATGCGCGCACATGCCCATCACCGCCATCATGGCTCGCACTCGAGCTATCAACATCACAAGGCGACGCACGCTGGTCACCGCCCACCGAGCGGGCTGAGTAGACGGCGGAGTGCGTTCAAAGGCCCGCCGCCGTCGTTCTACGCCCATGGGAAGCCGTCGGCAAATACCACAAACCAAGCACGAGCGAGTCAAGCTGGAACTTTTAATGCCAGCGCATACACAGAAGAGGGCAAGTGGGATCCCAATTTCGATCCTAGCAGCACGTTCAAGACGCAGACTCTCGAAGACTATAGGCGGGCCAATAGACGGGCAGCTGAGATGGCTGCAGCGCAGGCACAATACGAGGCGGACAATTTCTGGGGCAGGTTCCTCATTGTGTCCAGCATCATCGTGCTAGGTGTCTCATTGGGCACAGTCATTATAGGAATGGCCAATACCCCGCGAGGAGGCCTTACCAGAGCAGATGGTAGTCGCAGGGACGGCCCCCGGAACGCTTGGACTAAAGGATAGAAACTCGCTATGGGCTTGACCGCTTGGGACATTTCTATAGATCAAATAATGGCAATCATTGGCCTCGAGCGAATCTCGCAAAAGTTTCGGATCAATCAATTTGATGATCTCCGATCGATCAGGGAGCACCATCGCGGGCTATTGCCATTACCATCTCTATGTCAGTCTGTACAATCTTGGCGATGGCTTCTCCTTAGATACATATGAGATGCGACTGCGCTTAACCCTCGAATGTGAACGAAGCTCCGACTTTGTGGGCCGCTTGGCTCAGGTTCTGAGTGTCAAACGACGCTCCCAAGCCGAGAGTAACACCAGTTCCAAGCTTGACGTTATAAGCCAAAGCGGCGATACCACGGTCGTTGATCTTGGCCTGTTTTCGTCAGCATTTGATCTGCGTACTGCGAAGCAAGGGGAACTGACCTTTGCGAACGAGCTAGGGTCGAGCTTGTATTTCGAGGCGACCTCCAAACCGACATTGCTTCCGGCCGTCGAGTCCCAAGTAGCCTTTGCACCAGCCTCGACTTCAGCGTTGACCTTGTGGTAGTAGCTTGCAGAGAAGACGGTCAAGTTGTTGGTGGCGGTGACGGCGGCGGCGTATGAACCCTGGCTATATCCAGCTGCAAGCGCGTATCTTGTGATGGCGGCCTTGCCGACATCGTATCCACCTTCTGCACCGATGAGGAAGCCTTCGTGGCCAAGAGTCACATCGAAAGAGGCTGTAGGTCCCTTGAAGAGGTCGGTGAACAGTCGGGTGTGGATGTTGGGTTGCTTGTAGAAGAGGTTGAGCTTTCCACCGTAGGCGCTCTGCGCAGGCAGGTAGTTGGTCAGAACCTCGGCCTTCAAACCCTTGGTGAGGTTATCCTCAAGCTCGAGTTTGGTATCCAGGCTGTTCGAAGTTGTCCATGTTTGGGTGAGAGTGAGACCTGGAGGGGTTCATGTTAGCAAGTGGACAGATGCTCAGAGATATTGCACATGGCCAGAAAAGCCGTCGCGTCTTCATGCAAGGGGGTGGCAGTACCAGTTGCCTTATCCGAGTATTTCCCTTCGATCTTTGCTCTGCCGTTAATATGGGATATTCTGAAGTTCTGCTTGATTATCATGGTGCTCACCGAGCCAGAGATTGGGCCATCGTGCGCGGATTTTCCCTTGACATTGAAGCTGAGATGCGGTTAGACCGAAGCCGCCACACAGAATAGGAGGATCCTACACAACGCCGTTCGGTGCCTTGGACTTGACCTCGAGGTTCGCTGCGGTCGTGTGGTAGAAGTCCTTGTTGAGGAGCTGGAGAGATCAGGTTAGAGCGATCCGGATCGGGGTTCTGCAAGTTGTTCTCTCACATCGTTCGCTGGCTTAGCGATATCGCTGAAGGGAACTGGGATACCGGACATGATGGCGGTTCAGGACGAGGAGGAAATACAATCGAAATAGTTGAGGGAGGGAGACAGATCACAGGAGGTCACTTGAGATAGTAGACGGTGGTAACAAGTTACAACGACGGGAGCTTGAGAAAATGGGTCGGAGCTGTTTTGCGTCGCAGATGGGCATTGACCAATCACAGCGTTGAGCGGAAAAGGTGAGCGGCCCAGTTCCCGCTATAGGCCACGATTCGACGCGCTTCTACAGTTGTGAACACCAGGACAACTTTCGGGCGTGCCAAAACTGAGCAAGAACCGCCTCTTCACGAACGTACAAGTTTGTAATGTACAAGGCACTGTTTCTTCATGAGCTATCAAGCTACTGAATATGGACTCTGCTTTTCGGAGCTGCACTGTGGAATAGGAGTAACAGCCTTCCCCGTGACCGTTGCCGAGAACAGCTAACTTTCATCACTTCCGCATGTTGATTGGTCCTTGTACGCCAGATTTTGGGTCATGATGATAATCGTGATAGATCAGGCCCGGCAATAGCACCTATGTAGACACCAGATCATGACTTTTGAGCATCCTCATATCTCGCGACGTGGGTGGCAATGGCTCGACCGCTGGGATCTGTCTGTTTCGACCACTTTGGCGTCCATCGCATGACCGTTGATGCACAGTATGGAGGGAAATGCTGGTCGAACATCAACCGATACCAATAAGCTTCCTTGGTGGTGGGAATATCGTCGCCCCATTCAGGCTTAGGGTTCTTCATCATCTCGTCCGTCACGTTGAGCTCAGCGTTATCCTTGAGAGCATCGATCCAGCTGTATCCGACTCCGTCGCTGAACTGTTCCTTCTGACGCCACAAGATGGAATCTGGCAGATATGGTGCAACGTCCGGCTCATCGGTTGTGTCAAATGCCTTGCGAAGAATGTACTTTTCAATTCTATCTTTCGTGATCATCTTCTCGGCCGGGTCGATGTTCATGGCCACCTCGAGGAATTCCTTGTCCAGGAAAGGCACGCGAGCTTCAAGGCCCCAGGCGGAGGTTGATTTGTTGGCGCGCAGGCAGTCAGCCAGGTGGAGGTTCTTGACTCTTCTGACCGTCTCCTTGTGGAACTCTTCCTTGTTCGGAGCGTTGTGGAAGTAAAGGTAGCCCCCAAAAATCTCGTCGCTTCCCTCACCACTGAGGACCATCTTAACACCCATAGCTTTGATCTTCCGGCTCAGCAGATACATGGGCGTCGAGGCACGAATGGTTGTTACGTCGTATGTTTCGAGGTGGTAGATGACATCGGACAGCGCATCCAGACCTTCTTGGACTGTAAAGGTAAAGGCATGATGCTTGGTACCCAAGAAGTTGGCCACTTCAAGCGCCGCTTTCGTATCGGGAGCATCAGGCAGACCGATGGAGAAAGAATGCAGTTGAGGAAGGAATGTGACAGTTGAGAGCTCGTCGTCGTCATCAATGCCGACTAGTTTGGTGCCTGTCTTCGGCTCGCCACCATTGGTCTGGGAGTTGATGATGGCCCGTTGACGCAGAGATTCGCGCTGCGCAATCGAAGCTGTCAAGCTGGAGTCCAGGCCACCGGACAGCAGAACACCATACGGCACTTCAGCCATGAGACGCTTGAGCACCGACTTCTCCAATGTTTTCCTCAGCAGCTTGTAGTCTAAAGGTGTGTTTGGGACCTTGTCCTCATCCCACCACGAGGGTTGGAAGTATCGTGTGAGCTTGTCGGTCTTGGAGTCATACACATGACCTGGCGGGAATGCCTGTATCTGGTCACAGACAGGAGCAAGAGCCTTCAGCTCCGAGGCGAAGAAGACAGCACCTGGGGTCTTGCTGGATCGCCCAAGATAGAAAGAGGTAATGCCGATGGGGTCTCGTGCAGCAATTGTCCGGTCTTGTTCCTTGTCGTGCAGGACGAAAGAGAACATGCCATCCAGCTTGTTTGGGGCGTCGAGGCCATATTCCTGGTACAAGGGAATTATGACTTCACAGTCACTGTGAGTCTTGAAGTCGTAAGGAGTCTTGAGGTGCTTGCGCAAGATACGGTGGTTGTAAATCTCGCCATTGACGGCCAAGGCAATTGTTCCCTCGTCGTTGACCAAAGGTTGCGCGCCGCTGTCCACGCCCACGATACTAAGGCGTTCGTGGCAGAGGATGGTGTTGTTGCCCGTCCAGTTTCCGGACCAGTCAGGACCGCGGTGTCGCAGACATTTGACACACTGCAGCGCAGTGGTCTTGAATGTGGCTATGGAGGGGTGGCTGTCGACCGATCAGTAAAGAGGACGCATTGGGGCTGACTCTGGACAATGCGACTCACTTATGACAAGCAAATATACCACACATGACTGCCCACGGAGCTGTAGCTTTCTGTACCTTGGTCAAAGAGGGGATTGGAAGGTATGCAAGGTGTGAGAAAGTGTGGCGGCGATGAGCGTGGGAGAGGAATAAAAATGTCTACGGCGCACCCAAAATTTTGGAGAGCGATGACTCAAGGCTGGAGGCTCGAGGCTCAAGCTCCAGCACTGCAGGCGAACTTGTCCCACGCTGCCCGGCGGACTCAGTACCGGAGGCGCGTGCTCCATGCTTTTTCAGCTTTCCAGTCATAGGTTGGCCCATTTTGCCCGAGACTTCAGGGCCATAAACTCGTCACAGTCACAGAGAGTGGCTTTTCCTCCGGCCATCCAGCCCACTTTGATCCCTGGTACAGTGAGATCAAGATAAGGAACGGACTGCTCCCAGTACAGCGACCTACCAGTAGCAAGTCGCAGTGGAGCTGAAGTCCAACTGCGGCCCCTCTCTGTGCCTCACGCTTTTACTTTTACGAATCGAAAAACATAAAACCCTCACAAACGGCAGTGCCGTGACAAAGTCAACGTTGGCACGCGACTCTCCTTTTGGTCATTGTTACACAAATATCAAACTTGGGTGGTGGGAAGGCTCTTCTGGCTCTAGACTGTTGGACCACGAGTGTCAATCTTCAGGGAAAATATCCGAATCCCCGCATGCG
The DNA here is from genome assembly GCA_024611085.1 of Exophiala sp. LBMH1013. Classification (NCBI taxonomy): domain Eukaryota; kingdom Fungi; phylum Ascomycota; class Eurotiomycetes; order Chaetothyriales; family Herpotrichiellaceae; genus Exophiala; species Exophiala sp. LBMH1013. Next base: position 913,496 of record JAMFLB010000009.1, on the reverse strand, counting down.
TCCTTATGCAAAGCGCCTGAACATGATGGATCCCCCACGCTTTCACCTTTTGGGAGTTGCCATCTAGGCCACTTCGAGTTTGCGATGCTCGTGTGTCGCCAAAAGTCTGGTTATCCTGGCTTCAAAAGAGCAGATCTTTGGAGAGCCTCTCGCTGACAACACGTGGAGCGCAAATCGTGACTCCTTCTGCCACATCGAGCTCCGTTAGCAAACATTCATAGCTATCCCAGTAGCCCACAAATCCCTAGGAAACCCGTTCGCCTATCCGCCGAGAAAACGCCTGCGCTGGTAATTCACATGCTTATTGTCGTTGGTCTTTGGCAGCGAATGCTATGAGTCATATCGCCTCAAGAAACTGCCGATGATCACGGTGCGGGGTTTTCTTTGACTATGCTCTTGATCTTTCGTTCGTATGCAGCCCGATCCTTCTTGTACAGGTTGTACGCATCTGCTTGAGCAGGAGATTCAGGGTTGGGGTCGTTGAGCAAATCTTGGATGCCGAGCAGAATTTGTTTGATTGTGATTGCAGGCTTCCAACCCTCCTCTTCATTCAGAATGGAGAGACAAACAGTGCCGGAGGGGTACACATTCGGGTGGAACAGCGGAGGGACAAATCTGCCTAATATATGTCAGCGAAGAGAATGTTGAGGCGCACAGAGTCCACTCACATTTCGGGGGTTTTGTGGGATATTCGTCGGGAAATGTGAGAGTCAACTTGAACAAGCCGCCCTGCCAAATGGTGTTGTCCCTTCCTGGTATGCCTACTTCCCAGTTCTTGAGATCAACAACCCCGTTTGCGCCCCGCACCGGTTTCGCAAAGAACCCGAAGGGATGGTCCTTCCGCCACTGTTTTCTATATGCGACATTAGCGACGACGATGTGACAGCAAAGACAGCCTGCTTACCTTTCTTCTTGGAGGCGGTTTAGACAGAGTGACATGGTGACGATTGCCTGAAGCCGCAGAAGAGGAGCAAGGTGATGGGCAAGGAAGTTGAGGTGGTTTATAAAGGAGCAAGAGACGTGAGGTGATTTATTGCCGTCCAGCCAGGCCGCGATCAAACTTTCTATCAAAGAGCAGCAAAGAAGTTGGGGAAGATGCTGTCAACTTGAAAGGCGCAAGCAAGGCTGCGGCGGCGCTGGGGCTTGGCGATCTCCAGATCACGTGCCACAGCGACGGGTCCACCAAGGCTGTGACAATCCTCCCAGACTTGTACCCCAGTACGTGCCTAGGTATGTTCTATAACATGTACGGTTCGTGTGACTTCAAGATAATTCGGAAGTAATGTCAAGGGGGTATCATTGTTCTCTTGGATAGTCATCATGACAGCAGGCCATACTGCTCCAGATTTGAGCTGACCGGTGTTCTTATGAAGGCTGCATTCTGACCAGCCTCTCCATTTCCTCGACCCATCTTTCTGCGAAGGCTTCCTCGGTGAACCGTCTTGCACTTTTGCGCCCTCTTAATCTCATGGCGAACCGTTCTTGTGGGTCCAGAGATGCGACGGTCTGATATGCAGTAGCAAAATCCTCCTCGGTCTCGGCGTGAAAACCAATAGGCTGACCTTCGTATGGAATGACAATGTCCAACTTTGGGCCCCCGCTGTTATGCACGACTGGGATAAGCCCCGCTGCCAGCCCTTCCACATTGCCAATGCCAAAGTGCTCCGAATACATGCCATTGGTCGTGATGCTTGACTTCTGCAGATAGTCTAGAATGACTGAGAAAGGGGCGTCACAAATGAAGGTGGCGGCATCCTTGATCTTCAACTCGTGAGCTTCGAGGCGTAGGTTGTAGATGTGCTTCTCATCTGGGGTATTGCTTCGGACGGAGCCAATCAGGACCAGTCGAGGTTTGTCCTTTGCTGCGTGGTAGTACTTGGCGAAAGCCCGGAGGATGAGGGAGTGATTCTTTTCAGGTCGGAACTGGGCAATATACAAAATGATGTTTTCTCGTTGCTTTTCGCTCTCCGCGGTGACCTGGATCTTGGATTCCAGCTCTTCCACTGGGCAAGGGGGATAGACCACGGAGGCAAATGTCGCAGCCGAGGAGGCAGTCCTTGATTTCCAGAGTTGACGAATATGCCCTTGGGTCCAGGTTGAATTGCACATAACCAGATCGATCTGACTTCCCACCCAGCCATACAGCCAGGCAAAGGCAATCCAGTAATATCTCTTCGCCCGTCCCTTCCACCCTGCCCCAGCCCCAGAATGGATCCCACGCTGCCCCGTCGTGTCGTCGAGACTTTCAAGCATGTCCGTGGAGATGGTAGGATAGTGCACGTATGCCGCGGTAGGCACCTGTGGGAAGAGATACTTGCAGAAGGCGACAGCAAAAGCATAGCCCATGGTGTCGATGAAAATGTCAGGCACAAGAAGTTGAAAGGCATCGTAAGCCAGGATTAGGGAGCCCAGAGACTGTCCCAATAGAGTGAAATGCGGATAGGTACTGGCAAGGACGAACTGGCGTCTGGATAGATATAGAAAGACCAGGGAATGTTCTTGGAGAGTGATGCCAAAGCGGCTCTTGACCGTTGCTACCACAACGCTGCGGTCAATATCATGGTCGCCCGTGTATACGGCACATATGGCTTTCGGCCAGCGCCGCTGAGTCGCCGCGATAGCAGCCCATAGCACTCTCTCACCACCCCCTCCGGCATTACTGCTCACAGTCAGGTGGATGAACGTATCGGTGGAGGCACAGGGCTTACCAGAAGGGATGAAAGAAGCCTACAACGCCAGCCCAGTGTGTATCATGTCGATATTTGGCGCCATTGTCAGCGGCACCGGAGTTCTCGATATTCTCCCACCCATCTTCGGCTTCTTGGGACAATTGCTGCTCCTCACGCACTGCATCTCCATCTCTTTGGATCCTTGCAGTGATTGCTGCCCTCCTATCTTTGGTTTTGTTTCGCAGATACCAGCCTAAAGAGCGCAAGGCCAACCTAGTAAGCAGCAAGAAGATGGCTGGCAAAAGGGGCACTACGGCGAGCAAAGCCACGATGATGGAGGCAGCCATTGCAGAAAGACAATCTGACGCCCAGCGATGTACATAATTCCACGGGCAGGGCAGGAGAAATGATGAGTAGTTGATGGCTCAGGCGGTGTCTACAAGTCAAAAGTGATGTGAGACAGTACATCTACGGAGTACCGTATCCTGTTTCTCGTGCCAGCCAACAGTGACGCACCATTTTGACATGCGCGCGTCTGCCGCAACACTACTACGTACTGCCAATATTTTATATATCAATACTGTAGCGCAATTCTCCCCAGCAATATCCGACCAGCAAAACCCAACTACCTCAATTGATTCTGGACTAGCTGAACTCGAAGCTGCGGCGTAGTGTCCAGAGTCTGCGATTGTCGCATCAGGTCGTTCCACCAAATGTTGTCGCGCCAATCCAGACGATGCACTACACGAACTATCTCTCTCTTCCTTGAGCCGCAATCAACCACAAGGATTACTGTCGGCCGGCATGGCTTTGCACGAAGCTTCCATTCTTCAAGACCGAACTGCTTAATAGCAGAGGCATTACAACTTTCCCACAGCGCTTTCCAGGAGATCCATACCCTGAGCGGCCTTCCTTGGTGCCTTTCTATTCCTTTGACTGCCTCCCTTTTCCGACTTGCTTGGATCCCGGTCCAGATAATATCCACCATAAGTTTAAAAAGGAGGCAAATAGAAGGTCCTCTTCTGAAGGGATGGCGCAAGGCATACCAAGATGTGGCAGTGATCAAATTTAGAGACCAGACACCGCAGAGTGCAAAGAACGCAGAAGCATGGGTGAGCAAACAGTTGCAAGCCAGGCGCAAGGCTATACGCAAGCACAGCAATTACCTGAGCCCTCTTTCAGTCTTCGGACTCCAGCTATCTTTCTTTCCAATCTGGATTCTTAATGCCGATGTCATCAGGCGCATGGCCGGCGACGATAGAACGTTGCTATCCCTGTTCATCAATACAGATCACAAGAAAGTCGACACGACTATAATCCCACCAGAACCAGGGTTTCAGACAGAAAGCCTGTGGTGGATTCCCGACCTTGTCTCTCCGGATCATCTTTGGATCCTGCCGCTGACCTTTGGGGCTCTGTCTGTGGCTAGTGCATGGATGGCCGCGGGCCGGGGAATGGCTAAACAGCAGGTCAAGATCTCAACCATGGAACCTAGCCTGGCGAGACAGAGGGAAGTTTTCTTCTTGTCAGTTTCCCAGTTCATCGTGGCCGCATCATTCCTTTTTCCCGTCTTCATCATTCGATCCGAGACCGCTACGGCCGTGGTTCTCTATCTTATCGGAAGCGTGGGAACACAGTTGATTCAACGACCGCTGGTCAGTCATCTTCTCGGGGATCCGAGGAAATCTGCTATCGAGCCGCTGGAGCGCAAATCACCTAAACTCAGGGGAACAAAGGAAGTGCGCTGAAGTCATAGCATGGGTCAACACCCCGAAGCCCCCAAAACGCCCATGAAGCGGCACGTCGACGTGCTTGCGGTTTTGAGGGCCGGGGTTTGCCGCCTCGAAGGAACAGAGCTGGTGATGCTCATTGTGATTGTGCAATTTGGCGTCACAACTGCAACTCGGGCAGCGGCGCTTTGCAATGCCCAACACTCTGGGACTGTGTAGAAGGCGGAGGCGATTGTCTCCTCCAGCCGTTCGAACAACGTTGAATGCTTGCTCTCTCTGAGACCTGCTACCCAGGTAGAGCTGGGACTGCAGGGCATCTATCGCAACCTACCAGCTTCAATGTGCTCACCTCTCGGGCCGAACAGAGTCCTCGTATTCATCGAGGCAGTTATTCAGGGGTGTAAGACACATCGAACGCTCGCTGGCAATTTGATCTCGACATCCCTGATCGGATATATGAAACCAAAGGGCACCCATCCGCCTCGACGCACCGCCAAAGTCTTGAGACTGTCGTCGGCTACTCAACCCTATAGCAATGGTCACAATGGACCATATAATGGATTTATGTTTAACTACACGAGCCTGGAATAACGTTCTTGAATACATGCCTCCTCCTGCCGTGGAAGGAGGGAGTCCAGTGCCATCGTGTCTATCATCTCCGCCGCGCTAATGCATACACTGATGAGACAGAGAGTAAACAACCTCGCGCCGAAAAAGCTCCTTTCTTCTAAATCACAGCTTGGCCTTCAATGCTTGATCTGCCCCATTCGCATTTTGTGCCGTTGCTTCGCTGTTTATGACCACGGCCCCTGTGTTCTCGCCCTCTCCGAAGAAAATAACCTCGACAGTAAGGTCGTCTCTATACCGTCTGCTGTACGGGCTGGGCAACGTGAGCAGTGCACACAACATATCCTTGTCTTTCCCTCCAAGAGCGTTACGGACCAAATGAGTCGCGGCGTTTCTATCCTCAACAACAAACCGGTCGATCTTTTCAGCCCGTACATCCCATTGTTGCTGCCGGATCGGCTTCTCCCCATCCTTGCTGTTATCGATGCGTCCCGTCTTGTCCATATTGCCGCCTTTCTCGACAGGTAGTGCAGATGGTGCGGATGATTTGAACCAGGATGTGAGCCAGGCAGTGCTCGAATTCGAGGAGTTGGTGGCTTGTTTGTTTTGCTGTTCAATCCATTGGCCGACGAGTCCTACAGCCTCTTCGTTGGTGAGCATTTCCCACAATCCATCGGTAGCCATGATCAAGAAGTCGCCCTTGGAGGGCTCGATCGGTGTGCTGGTCACAACAGGTTCGGCGGTCACGTAGGGTGGGGTCTTGAGCAAAGGATGTGGTGTGCGACCGAAGAAACTTCTCTTGAGTCGTTCTTGCGTGTCACGGGACCATTTGTAGAAGGCGTCGCCAAATGCGCGAGTTGGTTCCAGGTTGCCTAAGACACGGCCATTGCGAATGGCGTTGTCTTCGCCGGGGTGTTCAGCTCGAACTCGAGCCGCTTCGTTCGGGTTCGAACCGGTCTGGTCTTCCGACAAAGGCGTGGCATACCATTTTCCAGTCTGCGCGTTCCTTCGTCCTAGGACCGCCCTGCTATCGCCCGTACAAGCTACACGTAGTGTCTTGCTTTGAGAGTCATAAAAGGAAAGCAGTGCGCACGAGCCGGATAGTGCAGGAGCCAGAAGTTCCGCAGCAAGTCGTTTGCTCGGATTCTTGCTTAGCTTGCTCACACTGTCTAGGCAAATCTCGTTGTCCAACTTAATAAACGCGGACTTGAGGGCCTGGTCAATAGCTGCTGGGGAGGGGAAGGGCGATTTCGGGTTTGACAAAGCAGATTTGTAAGTGCCATTGAGTTCTCTCGCGACGAACGAGATCAGAACTTGACGTAGCTTGGCCGACGTCGTCCATCCCGAGTGGCCGTCGAAGACGCCCCAGAACATCCAGTCTGAGGAGGGAGCAGCATCTGTTGCGGCCACGGTGTTGGGAACCTCGACAATCTTTTCAGCATGATCATCCTCAATCGGATCGTTGCTCGGTAACTGGACGACATCGTATCTGACCACGCCACGCCCTCGCCCAACGAGGAATGACTGCTCATTTTTCCGTAGTCTTTCTGTGGCTTGCTCTGGTGTCATCATCTCAAGCACCTTTCTGCCGTAATCATCGGTGTCCTTGGCCAGTGGACCGTCGCCAACAATAGATCCCGTGAAAAACTGGTCGTTGTCTACCACCAACGCCTTCCTATTTGGTTCTTGTCCGGTTGCGACAGGAGCAGGGCTCGTTGGATCCGGCGCTGATTGGGCGACGTTCGATGTTGTACTCAGGCTTCTTGTGGGCTGCACTGAGAGGGGTGCGACTGGATTTCGTAGAAGTTGCTGTGGCCCATCGCCACGATAAGCGTACCACGCGCCGATTGCCCCTAGCGTTCCCACAAATGCGAGCGGCAACTTTGGAAGACGCATAGAAGACTGCAGAGGCTGTCGCGCCGTGCTGTATCTTCGTGCAACGATGGATGCCTGCGCTGCTACGACATGATTGGGGGCGGCGAAGGACGATTTCGAGGGGATGAGCTTCCGAAAGGCAGATCGTCGAGCCGTTCGAAGGGCGACAACAGCAGCTCGACGCATCGAGACGGTCAGGGAGAGGGAATACGGGTGATGGCGAGCATGCGGACTGATGAAGGGAGAGACAAGGCAATAGATGGGATGTGGTTCACTGTATTCAGCATTCAGAATCCGGCGTCTGAATGACAGATGGGCCGTGAATGAGCGGAGCCAATCGGAGTGATTATCCTGCCTGCGCCGTTTCCCTGCGTCACTGAACATTGCAGGCGCCTCGTCAGTACCATTAAGTGCCATCCAAATGAAATCCAAGTCAAGCATTTATACAACTGTCCTCCGGGCTTCTAACTTTGTTGCCTTCTGTGCAACCATTCAATCAGGTTAACCCCATATACTGTGTCTGCCTTACGATCTCTTTATACCAACCCAACATGGCTCCGAGAGCTCTTCGCAAACTCCAACGCGAGCAGGAACTGCAAAGACAAGTTGCCGCGGCCAAGAAAGCGCACGAGGAGGAGTTGGAGGAGTCATCGGAAGAAGAGGATGTCCCTGAAGGCCTATCCACGCCGTCCAGACCTGCAAATGCCTTTGACATGTTAGAAGACGTCCAGGACGAGGAAGAGTCAGATGCGGACCAAACAGAGCCTTCAGTGCTTTCCGCACCAAGCTCCGAGTCTTCAGCCCACGATGATCCACGCGCCAGCGAAGTGAGCACAGTCAAGTCAAAGTCTAAAAGGAAAAAGAAAGCGAAGGGGAAAAAGAAAGGCAAAGGGAAAGCGATGGAGGCAGCCGAGTCAAAGGAGGAGTCCGGGGATGAGATCGATCGAGCATTGAAGGAGTTGGCAGTCAAAGATGCTCGAAGCCAGCCTGCCTCTACAGACCCTCAGCAGACGCCAGACTGGGAAGCAGGAGCAACAAAACTGCTCGCTATTGACACACACAACTTGAATCCCACGAATGAGATGAAGAGTTTGTTTGGCAATATCGCTCTTGAGGGCCAGGAGTCTCGACCAACTTCTCGAAACCAGCGGCGGCGCGAACAGAATCTCCAAGGAGGGGTCGATCTAGCAACTGCTTTGAGAGGAAGATATTGCGTGGCGAGCAAAGGCAAGGAACTCGGGTCTCTTGCATCTAGACGGAATATCTTTATACAAGGGAAGGAAGAGTGGCCGCTAGCCACCAGTGGAGGATTGAGTATGGAACACATTCCAGACCCAACATCATTCGAGAAACGATACAACATCGTCCATAACAACCTGTATCGAGAGACGCAAATGCATTTCTTGATGGCCGTGGAGTCAATGGACCCTCAGAGAATGATTGGCCTCCTATCTATGCATCCCTACCACATCGCGACGCTACTCCAAGTCTCAGAAATCGCCAAACATCAGGGTGACCATGCGGTGTCCGGCGACCTGATTGAGAGGGCGCTGTACTCATTTGGAAAGTCTGTACACAGTTCATTTCCGAGCTCTATGAGGGGCGGCGTTGCTCGAATACCTTTCGAGAAGCCTGCGAATCGCGAACTGTATCTTGCGATTTGGCGGTACATCAGGAACCTCGAGATGAGAGGCACATGGCGAACGGCCTTTGAATGGTCCAAACTCCTCCTGCAGCTCAACACGAAGACTGACCCCTATGGAGTGACGTTGATGATCGATCAACTGGCCCTTCGAGGTCGCCAACATGCGCAGTTGATTCAACTCTGCTCCGACGACGGGTATGGCCCGTCGTGGGATTTCCTGCCCAACATTCAGATCTCCCTAGCAATAGCTTATCAAAGAGCTGGGAGACCGCGGGATGCACGTACACAACTTGCAATTGCAATGCACAAATACCCCTACATCCTTGCTGCCCTGGCATCGGCGCTGGACATCTCTCCGCTTCCAAAAGCGCTGTGGGCGAAACTCCCTTCAACTGACGCCGAAAAGCTCCACACGCAATTGTACGTCACTCGCGCCAAAGACCTATGGAATACACCGGAAACAATCAGTCTGCTGGTCGAAGTAGCAGAGACATTGCCTCACTACAGCGACGCCATAGCGGCTGCTGAACCTGCGCCCAAACTAGAGATCTCTCTCGAAGAGGCTCGGCACATCATGCTGCTTGAGATCCCGTCGCTGATCGCCCTTCTTCCCCGTCGTTTCACAGCCATGCCGACCTCCTCATTTGATGTGCTCCCTCCCCCCTGACTCGCTGTCGGACTTCGTCTTCCGTGCGCCAGCAGGGGCTCGACAGGGGGGAAAGCACCATGCAAACCATCTTCAATGCAGCAGGGGCAACAGCCGGCGCTACAGGTGGTATATTGCAGCGTATCATGAACTGGTTCCATACGCCTGCTGGACCTGAAGACGCAGGCGGCGAATCCGAAGGCCAAGCCGCTCTCCGCAATCTGCAAGAACAGCTTGGTGGGAATGTGCCGCCGGAAATGATCGAGGAGCTTTTACAGATCCATCTGGATGAGGCGGCGGAACGCGACCAAGGAGTCACTCCCGCAGGACTAGGAATGGCAGGAGGATGGGACTACTACCAAGAAGCAAACGATAACTATGCTACCGACGATGTGGACGAGCAGGATGACACAGACAGCATGCCCGACCTTGAGTCGATTCCTGGTGACGAGCAACCTGTACAGCAACAGGCCCCAAGTGCTCCTCGAAACCCTCACGCCGCTACCGTCGAAGAAGATGAGGCCGACGAAGGATCCTCCCGCGTTCAACCCCCAGCTCCTGGCCGCTCGATCATTCGTCACGTCGATTCCGACGACGAAGACGAAGTCGACGACCGGCATGAATCGCATATCCCTACTGATGGGCTTGCCTCTCAATCTACTGCTTCTACACAGCAGGCTGGACCGGACGGTTCCACAGCCGCCGCGCCAGACCTTACCGACCCGCAACGTCTCCAGCGTTGGCTTCTCACTGCTGGCCTGACAGATCTTCAATCAAAGCCCGATACGTTGGCATCGTACGTCTCGCACCTCAAGACCCTGCGCAAGCCACAGCAAGATTGGGTAGTGAGCATGGTGCGCCAGCGCGCGGGTCCTGACCTGGAGGCTAAGGTGAGGGGTGCCTTGACCTGAGCTACCGGATCAGCGACCGGCTGCCTGCTCGAACGAGGAGATAGACGGACGATATCAGATATGCCATGCCGTACGTTCGGCATATGCTTGTTGTGCTGAAACAAAGCCAGCTTCATTACTCTTAAAATGACAAATTTGACGATTGGACAACTGCGGTCCTAGTCCAGGTCCCTTTCTCGGCTCCGGACTGCAAGTGATACTATGATCAAGCCTGGGGCGATGAGGAGTTTCTACTCCAGTCGGCAGTGTGTCTCTTCAGTACCTACTGTTCTGCACGATTGGAAAACGAACTGTAATAGGTTATGACAGCGATTGAGTATTTGAATGTAATAGAGTATAGTTTCAGCGATTTGTGCCTTGGGCTGCTGGATCCTCCTTGTAGCTCTAGAAGGAATATGTTCCCAGCCATCGCTAGGCACCTAGAAGGAAGACATTGCAGATTTGAGCGTCATGAAGCTTCTTGGTCAACTCGATGAAAATGGACATCCATCCTTCTCTCCTTGACTTAGGACAATTTTTCGACTTCGCAACGGAATTGCTAAAATATACGAACGTGTTTGTATCAGCGAGTTGCCTTGAGGAACGCAAAACACGAGTCTGGAAGACTACTTTTTCATCCTACAGTATTGCAATTGCAGCCCGACGAGGGGGAATCTGGTCTAGGAGCTATTTCTCTAACGTTGGGCTTGCGCTGACTGTGATGCGCCCAGGTATTCAACCTACCCCGACACCTTCACCCAGTCGAAGCGACAAATAGCGACCATGACTTCCGAATTGCCTCAGCTCCCATATCACTTTGGTGTCGAATCTCAATTCTCAGACATATTCGTTTTTGGAACTTGTACATTCGGCGGGGTAGGTGAGCACTTCGGCCATTCCCGCGTCAACCTGACCCCTGGCTACCTCAGCCTTGCGCATTGTCGAGGGATTTTGCCGATGCCGATTCTTGAGTTTGCTGGTCCCTTCCACAGCCCCACACGAGACAATCAACCGCTGCATTCACACGCATCATTTTGACGGGGGATTGATGACCATGAGGGCCCGCGTCGATCCGAGCTCTGCAGCTACAGCTCTGACTCCTCGGAGTCATCAGCAGCAGTTTGCTCAGACAGCCCCGACATGCCAAATTGAGATACGACTCCCATATTCGCGGATTGAGCAGCCAAATTCAAGTCTTTCAGGAGCGCGGTATACCCTGGCCCAGGCTGATGAGACTTACGTTTGGGTTTGGTGGATGGTCTCGCAGGCGGAGGATCCAGAAACAATCCAGTAGCAGCCAATTTGGACATGTGGCCAAAGGCGTGACGGTCGCCAATGATTGGCGATGATGAGTGTTGCTTGGAGGCGTCATCCGGAGGCTGAAGGGTTATCGATGGCTGGCTAGGATATCTACTCTTGTCTTCTTGCGCCGATGAAGCATGAAGGTTGCCGCCATTAGCCCATTTCGATTGTAAGATAGAATCGTGATTGCGTTCTATTGCAGGAAAGACCTTCACCGAAGGTGCATCAACTGTCTCATGCAGCATAGGCGATGCCGCTACTGGTGCCCATTTCGAGATTGCGGTGCTCGCGGACGTATTTGATTGTCGCTTAGTCTGGCTAGAACCTTTCGAAAGAGGGGGAAGCGAAGTGGGAGTATCAGCTAGAACCGGGGTCATACCCAGCACAGGGTCGGATATGGTGAACTGAGAACGCACAGCACGTACCAATGCCTCATCGAATGTCATGGTTCTCTTCTGCCCCTCGGTACCGGCCTCTGCTTCTGTATTTGGCGACAACGCTTCAAGCTTTGCCTCCTGGGATAAAACCGAGACGGGGGACTTGGCTATTTCAGGAGCCACCGGCTCACGAGGTCTGAATGGGTTGGCCTTCACTGTCCGTTGAGAGTCGCTGTCGGTTGTCGATGATTGCTGAGAGTTGGTCTGCGATTCAAAACTAGCAGTAGCAGAAACAGTGTCTTCAATAGCCGGCGCCTGCATTGATACGACAGGAATTGGTACTTTCGCGACAGTAGGTATAAGAGCTCGCTTCAGAGCCAACAGCTCGGATTCCGGGACGTATCGAACACCGTTGATGACGATGACCTTGCCTCTCCCAGCAACAAGGATATCATTGTTCACATCCTCGAGGATCGGGGAGTCCATGATACTGCCGTTGTGAGCAGGTACTGAATCAGCATCATTGCTGCGGAAATCAGAGCCGCCCAGCTTCTGAGACACGCTTCCATCGTCGACATTTAGGATTCCGAGGCCAACGAGGTCACCTGATGTCGTATTCGAACCATGAGCCTGCTGTAACCGAGTAGAAGTGGCCACCGATGTTGGCTCGCCAGTGTTGGCAGAGTCTCTAATGTCGGGCAATGCTGCCGGGCTTGGTGCTCCACCGGTATGCGTCGATTGATCAGGAACTGCTAGGGCACTGTTGCCTGGAATTGAGAACTCATTGACGGGAACCTTCCGAACGGAATTGTCTTGCTGAGTTACAGCTGCCAGCGGTTGAGATGTACCTTTTGTATCATGTAGAGTCTCTTGAGCCGCAACTTTATCTTGAGCCTGCTGAGTCCTCGCGAAAGAGGCAAAGAATTGGGTAGCGGATGACACAAATGCCGATGGATCCGAGGACAAGAAGCCAGTGTATGGTTGACGAGAGGCTAGGTTTTCTGGACGGCTTGCCTGCAGAGAACCACCGGCCTTTGATGCACCCTGGGGAGCTTGACCCTTGACCAGGCCTGCCTGCAAAGTATTGCTTCCGCTGCCAGAGGACAGCTTTTTGATGGGGTCATTCGTATTATGCTTTGATGGAGCATTGTTAGGCGTAGTTGTCTGCAGGGCAGAGGCCGTAAGGTTGGCTCCCGCACTGGACGAGAAAGCCGGGGTACCTTCCAGGGCCGAAGGTGGCCATGGTCGCTCTTGCACACGTCGAGATCCTGTCTTGCTGGAGGTTTTACTAGGGCTGGCCTCTGAAGAAAGAACGCTGTTCATCACGCGCAACTGTCGAGCACTTTTCATGTTAACAGTGGTTAGCCCAACGGAGAGAATGGAATCTTACCCAATTGATAGTCTGCGAGTACGAGTGGTGCCAGTCCGAGAATGTGTGTTGTCGTATGCTTCGGTCTTATCTGCTCTGCGACCAAGTCCTTGTTCCGGACCCGATCTCTCCTGCTGTGCTCGATATCGATGGCTATTTCCATCCGTGCCACCAGCAAGAGCTTCCACCCCCGCGGAGGTGCTCTTTGCTTCGTCGGTATCTCCCCATGCTGAAGCTTCGTCAGTTACGCAGAATCAGATTGTGGGCCGGGTTTCTTACTGCGCCACGAGTTCGTCTTGGCCGCATTCTTGTTAGCAAACTTTGCTTCTTCCGTGCCTCGAATATCAGCTTTGGGGACAATACGAATGCTTGGTGCTGGTGGTGGACCGTATAGGTCGCTGGTTGTGATGAAGTCTGCATTTGCCTGTCCTAGGTCCTCCTGGAAGCTCGATTAGTTTAGACGTTCCAACGGAATAGCAGAATGACACCGACGTTCATGATTCTCTTTTGCATCTCCTTCTTCTGTGTGTTAGGAGACATTGGTGTAGGTCCGCCGCCATCTTGCTCCGGCTCCTCCGCAGAGTTCAGGGCTTGACGACGCCGCGCCCCCATGGCGGGCCGGCTGCGCTGGTTCTTGGGGAGATAACGGAAAGCTATGAGAATGTCAAGGAATGCTGCTATACGAGTTAGCGAACAGATCTCGAATCAGTCCCACAGGAGACCTCGCGTACAGCGCAGTTGAATCCGAGAATTTCCTCCCCGGAGAGCTACCAAGCAAGCAATCTGTGAGGAAGAGCTTGAGGAAGTGTAGGATGGCGAGTAGATGAGGAACGAGACGGGTGTTGAGGCTCGCAGGGACAAATGGTAGGAGAAGAAGGTGTGAGAATTCCGACGGACCGTGTGCCAAGATATCCTCAGAACGCAGGAGATGGAGAGAATTGGTTTGAATAGTAAATCTGTGAAGGACAAGGGAAAGAAGTGAGGAGCAACAAGCCCAGATGTGGTTGTGAAGGATGTGGGCGCCTGTGCAAATGATGGCGCGGCGCAGAAGGAGATGTGAAGCGAGTTGAACCGCGATGCAGAACAAGAACCAGTGTGGCAGATAGAACAATGCAACGTATGGAATAGAGAACATAACGGAAACGGAGATACATAGCGGTCACTTCAGAGCCATTCAAAGAGCATCAACACTGTATTCCGGTCACTGCTCACTGTTCATGGCCGCTCACAGTTCCATGTAGACAAATCCTGCCTCCACGCTCATCATCGTCCAAACTGAATAGCCGCTCCGCACCAACGAAGCATAAGAGAACCCTCCATCAGGATATGTGCTTCGCTCGAAGGACTTCCCGTCATCGTACTCTGTGTTTTCATAGCAGAGATGCCAATGAGAATGGGTGCAGCAGGAAATTCATGGGCATATTCGTCAAAATGGTCAGATCACATATTCATATTTGGAAGCTGCAAACTGATTATACTTGTACCGTTATGGCGTCGTTCAAAGCACCGCGGCAGAGGGTCACTAGGTAATTCATGCCCCCTTGCCCGAGAATGTGATCAGATCAGATCAGATCAGCTCAGTCTGCCTGGTCGTGGTAGAGTCATTGGCGGTCTGGAAGTCTATTAGAGCATTCAAACATCCTTGCTGTCAATCCCGTCAAATTAGAGAGCGACGTCTCCAAAATACCAGGTCAGCATCGTCACGCCGAAATGAGCGCCGGTAGGTACCTATATGCAGATGTGGAAGGGGCTGCCTTTAGAGATGGAGCAAGAAAGAGCATCTAGAGGCGCCAATATTTGTTGAACACATGGAGCTTTAAGGCTGAAGTCGGAAGGTTGAAGCTGGGGGCTCAAAAGGTGGGACATCTCACCATTTATAGCATCCTCTCACCATCCTCAGCCTCATTCTAATTGTTGTTTTATTACTATTAGGCGAGGTCAGACAGTCCTCTGTAAGCCCCTGAGCATGCTTGAACGATATACGAGATACGAGGCACCAAGGGAATGACTGAGGCGGTGTTCCGATCTGCTTCCCCGGCTGTTCTGTCCGTTTCTCGGACTTACCTGGCAAGGTACTACCTAGTACATACCTAGGTTGTTACCTAACATACCTATACATATCCCAGATACCTAGGGCACATATAGGAGGATGAGAAGTTGATGCTTTCTAAAGACGCTGATTCGTATAGCTGCCAAGGAGTTCCATACAAAGGTTATCAGCACTGCTCGCCTTGAATTGTCAGATAACATGTCGGGACCGCCGTTGAGGGCTTCGGTAAACGACACAGCTGGCTTACAAGAGTCAGGGCAGCCAACCGATAGGTGCTGGATGGGCTCTTTAGGCCCCGCAGCAGGTCAAAGCTCCACGTACTGCTTCCCCAACCTACCTAAAAGTAGCCAAACTTATCTGTCGAGCTCCTATACTAGGTATCTTTGCGGGGGCCGGAGACTGAGCTTACGGCCTGGGCCTCAACCGTAACGGATGCCTATCTGTGTAACTGCGTAATACCAAGGCACCGAGATAGGTGACTCGATGCATCGACCGCTTTATTAAAGGACTGACGACAACCCAACCGGCATCTCATCTCAACCATCCTCATCCCATCACTTATCATCCCACTCTGACACAAAGCTCCCCTCGTCCTCTTGACTGACACCACGCCACACCCTCCTTTCCGGTGACCGCCATTCTCGTCTGCTCCTCTGGACTTGTTACTATCCTTCCCTCATCTTACCGTACATTTGGCGTATGAACCCTCCTCAGGACTACGTCGACCACAACATCTTCTACACCATTCATTAGCGACGTACCCCTTTCGTGTCGATATTGTTCCTCCCCTTCAATCCAGTCCAATCCATCGTCATGGCAGCTCCAAGGGCGTCCTCTTTCAAAGCCTTGCGCAACCTCCAACGCGCATCCGGATCTACCCCGACTAAAAGGAACCTCCATATCACCGGAGTCCATGCCTCTCCGCGGCCTATTGATCCTACTCATAAGACCACCTATATGCCCATGAATTTGCAAGACCTCCGTCAAGAATGCCAGAAACGGACCCTGTCGGCCTCAGGCACAAAGCATGAGTTGATCGACCGACTTGCAGGTCATGATAGTTTGCAGGCGAGAGCTTTCTCCATTGCCATCAAGCGCATTGCAATAGAGCAGACCAAAAAGCCGGTCTCTGGGTACGTAGGCGCAAGCTGTGAACTTTGTACATAACGGACTCGACTGACCTGCTTCAAGGCCATCCGAAACTGCTCCCCAACGTCACTTCAACACCTCCCGCGAGCTGAAAGCCGTCCACGATTCCTCCACCATCGATTTTGCGTTTCTTCCCAAGTTGTATGAAGAAGCGAATGGCCCCGCACCTGCGGCCATTCGAGTTCCCATCCTGCCCGATGTCAATTCCGGAAGTGCCGAGGCAGTGTTGGAGAAGTACCCAGAACTAGACGCAGCGGCGGGCGGGTATCAGGGCTCTCAAGGCCATGAAACTGTGCTGAAGCCACAAATCTCAGCGGTTGACGATGCACTAGGAAACCCAGCGAGCGCATTGAGTGATGTGCATGATGGAAATCACGCAACAGAGATGTCGGTCGAGCAGCTTACTGCATTGACCGAGACAGTGGGCAATAGTGCTCGGCAATTCGTCGACATGGTCAAGGACAAGGACGAAGGCACCATCCGCAAGATTTGGACTGGGTTTCTTGACGACCTGTTTGGCGGGCCACAGAAAGGAGCTAAAGCATGAACAGTGCAGTGCCGCGCACACAACATCGCTGCAGCATGGCTGGTACTCTTGATCTTTCCTCTATACACGGAGGCTGGCAGACAACTCTACGTATACGTAGCAGTATTTCCAGTTCTAATTCCTACGCACAGCGCACCTTCTGCGCAATGACATGTTGTTTGTGTAATTGTGGAGTTGGATTCAATTTGATGCTGATTATGCTGAGCGTTCGCGGACCGCATGTGTGACTGTGGCAGAAACTTCCCATTCCGTGTCTCTGATCTTGACTCCACCACGTCTCCACGTCAAATCAGTTCTGAGCCCTTGGCCATCACAAGTCCATCATAACAGCAGGCCTCATTCGCACGCTTCGAACGACAGAACGGAGACCCGGGAGCTGCGGCGGCGCCTGCCACAGGCCAATATGCTCAATCCTCGCCCTTTGCCTTCAACGTATGCCCTCCCAGGCGATACTTCCTCGCAATGTGAAAAAGGTCTACAAGCACTGCAATAGAAGAGACACCGCCATGGAAGAGGTTGGGACTGTGGAAACCACCAGCAGTCATGAATTCGCGGGCACAGTCTCCAGAACCAATCCAGTGAGGCATGTAAATGATCGTCAGGTACGCGAATAACGTCTCCATTTGGGCTTGAGCCCTTTATCCAACGTCCACTCTCGCTTCTTCCCCCTACATGTCGACCCGCCAGAGAAGCACGGGTACGCTTGGCGATGGCGCCTCCGGCATTGGCAGACACGCAGCGGACCTCGAGGGTTCATCTAGCCGATGCCACCTCCGTTGCAGCGTTGACCTCAATATACGTTCTCCGTCCTCTACAACATATGTCTTTCCCGATATCCTCGTTTTCCGGCATCTTTCACTATTACATTGTCGTGCTAGTATAACACTGTGCGGCTTCGGGATCTCTTCATTGAGCATCTCCCCCTTCTTTGACATTTCTACCATTGAACATCTTTCCTCGTTCTACCTTTGGGCTGGTCACCGAATGGAAGCATCTTAAAGCTATAATTTAATCTTGGACATACTCCCTTGTGTCAAGCAACAATACAAGAGAGAGTACAACATATATCATCTGCTGTGCTTTGTTTACGGAGGGAAAGTGACGATGCATCGACGATGGCTATCATTAGCATTACTTTCCAGCTGCGTTTCTGCGTTTTATCCCTACCACAGCGGTGACGAAGAACAGTCGAACACCAAAAGATTCATTCCACTGGAACTGGACTCTCTGGACTCGGATGAACCGGGCGTTGTCACGCTCGATATCAAAAGAATGCCCGTTCGTCCAGCAGATTCATCTGACTTCGAAGGTGCGCTAATTCGTTAGTAGATCAAGCGAGACAATCAGTTTCCCGTTGTCATCTCGTCCAAGCCCGACGCACCTAATGCCATGGCTGTCAGTCAGGATGGTCAAGACTATACCTATTTCTCGACGGTGAAATTCGGTTCAAAAGGTCAGGAGATGTACATGTTACTGGACACCGGATCAGCCAATACTTGGGTTATGGGTTCAAGTTGCTCTTCAGATGCTTGCAAAGTCCACAACACCTTCGGTCCTTCGGACTCAAACACCCTACATACGTCTACACAAACCTGGAGCATGGCCTATGGTACTGGGCAAGTGCAGGGAATAGTAGCCAACGACACTGTCAGCTTCGCCAATTACACTGTGGAGATGGGATTTGGTCTAGCATCCAATGCGTCAGACGACTTCAACAGTTATCCCATGGACGGCATATTAGGGCTCGGACGCCCTAGTTCAGATCAGTTGGGTACCCCGACCCTCATGCAAGTTCTGGATCAGCAAGGCGACTTGTCCGCCAACATTATCGGCATCCACCTGCAACGAAACGCCGATGGTGCGAAGGACGGACAGATCACCTTTGGCGGCGTGGATTCCAGCAAGTTCAAAGGCAAGATTGGATATACAAAGACCGTCAACCAGGCCAGCTGGGAAATCGCTGCCGACGATGCCGGTGTGGATGGAAAAGCAGCTGGTTTCCGTGGGAAAAGTGCTATTATCGACACCGGCACATCCTATGTCTTGATGCCCCCTTCGGATGCAGCTACCTTGCATGCCTTGATACCCGGGAGCTCGAGCAACGGTGAGGTGTATATTGTGCCCTGCTCGTCTACTTCAAGGGTCTACTTCACCTTCTCTGGCGTGCAATATGCTATCTCTCCAAAGGATTACGTGGGCAAAGCAAGTGGGAGTGGGTGTCAGAGCAACATTGTTGGCCACCAGGCGTTTGGGGCAGACGAATGGATCTTGGGGGATGTGTTCCTCAAGAATGTCTACACAGTCTTTGATTTCGACAATAACCGGGTAGGCTTTGCATCGAACGCAAGCTCAGACAGTTCCTCTTCGTCATCCTCAGCTGCTGCAACGGCAAGCAGCTCATCCTCAGCAAGCAGTGCTTCAGCTGCGTCGCACACGTCTGCATCTAAATCATCGACCGGAACGGCGACCAGTACAGCTGGGAGCAGCCCGACCGAGTCCGAAGGGGCAGCGGCTACAGCCTCTGGTGGTTCTAATGATAGCAGTCCCTTCGGGGACTCAGACACGAGTTCCAACGCGGGCCCCGGGACAAGGGTACATCTCCTCCCGGTTTTGCTATGTGCGATGGTCATGGGATATTCTTTATAAGGTATGATAAGCATTTCAGCAATGGTGTGCGATGGAACATTGGACAAGACAGGAACCATTAGAGGTGGACCTATATTTGTGGGCGTTCTTGGTCCAGCACTTGGGCGCGATTCGATACCAGTTATGCATGATCAAAACAAGATGTCCTTGTCAAGGGCAGTAATAATATGATGACTTGAAGACCGTCCAGTGCCACACTCGCCGTATGTTTGATCTCGCCTTCTGTTGCTCAGGAGGGATATACGTACAGTGTTGTTGATGTCATCAGGTACGTAGTAAAGATATGTTCTTCAGCCACTGCACTCTGCGCCTGCTCGGGTCTTGGCAGCAAGTGTCAGCTCTACCTATCACTACCTCTGCGTTAAGGTAGATTTCAAAGCTGATACTCGGTTCACTCTGCTCTCTTGATCCCCTCGTGTAGGGGCGAGATGACACCAGGTACGAGATGACCGCAGATGACGGAGCTTCAGAAGAATCCGTCAAGCAATCACCAAATGGCCAAGTTGAGAGACATGCTCCTCTCCTTTCCTCAATCGAGGACACCCCTCCCTCTACCATAGACGACTCTGCCGCCCCCGCCAATCCAACTCGTCCTCCTTCGCAGCGGCAGTCCTCTCTATACCAACCTCGACCTGACGGGACTCCGCGGACACCCCACCGGGTACGGTTCGATCTTGACGACCATGTCAATGGCGGATCGCAGGAGGAATGGGAGGAGGAGGACTATCTGAACTCTCCCAGTCAACATGCACCGCTGTTGACTGACATTACGCCGCCCGCCGAGTCGCCCTTTCGAACAGAGGCCTTTCAACCCGAAGAATACTTGCCTGATGCTAGGCCTAAAAGTGGGATGCCGAGTGCTTTCATGAACATGGCCAACTCAATCATTGGAGCGGGAATCATTGGTCAACCCTATGCATTTCGCTCGGCAGGTCTGACGATGGGAGTTATCTTGCTTGTTTCCCTCACTGTTACGGTGGATTGGACAATCCGCTTGATAGTGATCAACAGCAAACTGTCCGGTGCCGACTCCTTTCAGGCAACTATGCAGCATTGCTTCGGAAAGAGTGGACTCGTTGCCATATCAGTCGCTCAGTGGGCATTTGCATTTGGCGGGATGATTGCTTTCTGCATCATCGTAGGAGATACAATTCCCCATGTTCTAGAAGCTCTGATCCCGGGGCTGAGCGACGTTCCGTTTCTTTGGCTTCTCACAGACAGACGAGCTGTTATTGTACTTTTCATCCTAAGCATCAGCTGGCCATTGAGCTTATACAGGGACATAGCAAAGGTTGGAGTCTCCCTCACACAGCTGGATCAGATCGTTACTGACTGCCATAGCTTTCGAAAGCTTCCACGCTTGCCTTGATCAGTATGGTTATTATCATTCTGACAGTGGTCACTCAAGGGGCCGTGGTTGACCCAGAACTACGGGGAAGCCTCAGGGGCCTTCTATTTGTGAATGACGGGTTCTTTCAGGCAGTTGGAGTGATCTCGTTCGGTACGTCCTTTCTACCTAGTATAGCTGGCAGCCCATACACTAACAATTGGCAGCCTTTGTTTGCCATCATAATTCCTTGCTAATCTATGGCTCCCTGAAAACACCGACGTTAGACCGATTCTCTACTGTGACACATTACAGCACCTCTATCTCACTGGTCGCGTGTCTTGTCCTGGCGCTGGCGGGATTTCTCACGTTCGGAGACCGAACTAAAGGCAATGTGTTAAACAACTTTCCTTCGCAAGGCCACTTGATGGTTCAAATCGCCCGGCTTTGTTTTGGGCTCAACATGCTAACGACGATGCCTCTGGAATGTTTCGTCTGCCGAGAGGTAATGAACAACTACTGGTTTCCCGAAGAGCCCTATCAACCCAACCGGCATCTGATTTTCAGCACTGCTCTTGTGGTTGCAGCTATGAGCGTCAGCCTGGTGACGTGTGACCTTGGAGCGGTCTTCGAGCTAATAGGAGCCACCAGTGCCTGTGCACTTGCATATATTCTCCCGCCGCTGTGTTATATCAAATTGAGCACCAGGAGTTGGAGGACCATACCCGCAGTAGCATGCATCGTGTTTGGATTTGCTGTTATGACCGTCAGCTTGGTGCTGGCTATGAAGAAGATGATCAAAAGTGAGTTAATTGACATGCCCCTGGAGTCGCCTTCCACAGACTGACTTTCTGATTAGATGAAGGCCAGCCCCATCAATGCTAGAGACTTACAGAAGACAATAATGTTGCAATAGAGCATACATCTCCGAAGTCCAATATGGCCACGTAGTACTGCCAGATCCACAGAGTGCGAATGACCTACAAGCGAGAGCATGAACATACGTGTACGTACTAAGAATTCAAGTTGCTGTCGAGATCTCAATTTCACGGTGGCCCCCTAGAGGTGGTGTAGTGGGCTACGTAGTATCTCAAGGTCTCCTACCACAGTAGTACGTACGTACTCTTCCCTCCCAAAGCTAGACACAGGTATTCCATCATGGAGGCAATAATGTAGCCTAGGACATGGGGACCGCCCAGCAGAAACAATGTGTAACAGGACCTCATTGAAGGACGTTGTATCTTCCCTAGAAGCCTATCATCCTTCCTCAAAGTGATGTGCATGTACCGTACCGCAGGCAGGTTACCGATTAGACGTGCCCCAACTTGGGTCCTCTCGTGCGACAAGAAAGATTGTGCATCCGGAAGTCCTCAACAGGGTAGCGGGCAAGGGTGAGGCTACAAGGCCCCGCGTGAATATATGCCAGGATCAAGGTACGTAGACTCGCCTTGGTGTTCCAGTCCTCATACGCTCTTTCTTCCATGAAAACCTTCGATGGGAGGCTGTTTGAGAGCGTGGACTGGGACAATGGCGAAGATGGCCCGAGACAGGGGTAGCAGATATTCTGCGTGTTCATGCGAGTGGATAGTAGTGGTGCGGTAGTCTGATGGTAAGATGAATGGTGCGAGGTGTACTGTAACAACAATAAGAAGAAAGGAGCTGGTGGGTGCAAATGGCTGCAACCGGGTCCGGCGCCAATTTGCAGGCAGCATCTCAACCAGTCGGCACGCAGCCTGCGCTTCTTGCCCCTGATTCTCTCCTCAGTCGTGCGACAACGATATCTCCCACCTCTGTCGCCAATGCCTTGCACCATCCACTCGCTGCTCCCATGGTCATCTACATCCGTTTCATACCGGATCTCGCAGCGTCCAGTTTACCCTGGAGAAGGTCAGGATAACCCTGCTCGATCGCACAGCTCCATAGTCCTACAATCTCCTGGCCAGCCCACCTGCGAAAATGGTATCATCAATTGTGTTCACCTTTTATTCACCGTCTTGCCTGCTGTCGTCGCTGTGTTTTGTGTTCTTTCTCGCTCGCCGTCGCTCTTTTGATCCTATCCAACGTCCCAGAGACGTCAGTCACTCTTTTTGCTACTATCTTTACGTTGCTGCTTGGCTAAAACATTTGACATTCATTGCCGCGGGTTGTTACCGCCACAGACAGAAGAGACAGTTTGACAGGTCCCTGAAAGCACAGACCAAACGGAACAAGCACGAGGCGCAGGACATACATAGCAGGCCAAAATGCAGTTCAAGACCGTGGCACTCGTGGTGGCTTCTTTGACACTGGCCCAGGCTCGCCCCGGTGGCATGCTAAATGGCCGTCAAGTCTCCAACGGTACCGACTGGCTGGATTGGTCCGAAACAACTACAACAACAAGCTTGACTGTGGAGGCTACGTCGACCACCAGCAGCACGACAGCAGTTGCTGCCACTACCACTACCACCAGCCCGGTGGTAGGTGGTGTATCGTCCACCAGCTCAGTTGCTGGCACAACCACTTCCATAAGCGTTCCTGTCGAGGTAAGCTCATCCACGGGCAGTCTCACGACAACGACAACGACAACCTCCACCACGAGCAGTACCGAGTCCCCGGTCGAGAGTGCCACTACTACCTCCGCCACGACAACCACGAGCCCGACAAGTGTAGCGGAGACCACGACCTCGACGACAAGCACGACGACCAGTGGTTCTGTTGCTGCGGCCTCTACGACCTCGACCACAAGCACGACAACCAGTGGTTCTGTTGCTGCGGCCTCTACGACCTCGACATCAAGCACGACGACCAGTGGTTCTGTTGCTGCGGCCTCTACGACCTCGACCACAAGCACGACGACCAGTGGTTCTGTTGCTGCGGCCTCTACGACCTCGACCACAAGCACGACGACCAGTGGTTCTGTTGCTGCGGCCTCTACGACCTCTGCATCAAGCACGACCGGTACCACCAGTACCACCAGCGGAACAGGCGTGGAGGAGGTGACAACCTCGACAACAAGCACTTCCGTTGTTAGTGCTGTTACCACGTCCACATCGGGCACGACTACAGCGGTTGCAACATGGGCTGATTGGACAAACTCGACTACAACCTCTGGTAGCTCTTTGATAGAAGCCACGGGGAGTTCAACCACGTCCGGGAGTCCCTTGGTCGAGGTAGAGGCGAGCTCGACAACGAGCGAAACGGCTTGGCTTGATTGGCAAACACCAACAACCACCGTCACATCGAGCGAGTCACCCGTTGTCAGCACAAGTGTGGAGGAAGCTACTATGACCCTGACCCTCGGTGCTGGAGACTCGGCGTCCGTGGTGACCACGACCATCCGCCAGACCAAGACATTCACCTTGACCAGCACCATATATGCCACCATTACACAACCGTCCCTTACCGAAACCCTTACTGTTCTCCCTGTAGAGACTGGCACGGCAGGCGAAGTTGCAGTGAGTGCAGCTGGTTCAGCACCCGCTGGTTCGGGATCTGGATCTGGAGCTGGCAGTGCATGTGGTGTTGCCTATGTGACTGTCACCCAGGTAGTACAGAGCACCATCACGGTCACGGCCAGCCCGAGCGAAATCAAGCCCACGGCACCTGTCGCAGTTATCGATGTTACAACAACGGCAGCCAGCGGATCAACCACTGCGTCGGCTTTGTCCACTAGCTATGGCTTTGGCAATGGAACCAGCGTCTTGGGGACTGGGAAGCCGAAGTTCGCCAGCTCCGGCTTCCTCACCGTATCTACATACGCTACCCCAGCAGGATGGAAGCCATGAGCAGCCGGCTGACTCGGGGTGACGGCGTGGAGGCCAGGGCCGAGGCTGTTAAATCGGCAACCAGTGGGGATGACTATTTCGATTCTTGTATAGACCGTTAATTAAGCCTTTTGTTCCTCCAACGAGGATCTTGTAGCCGATCTCCGGCGAGTATCAACTGGTAGATAGATGACGAAGGTCCGACAATGAGATATCTGCCATCTTCGAACAAGATCAGTGGAAAAGCAGGAAAAGCAGTTCCCGTGGGCTGGGTGGGTGATTTGATCTGCGCAATGACGAATGTTCCCGCTTCCTGTCGTGCCGCAGCATCTCTCGAGCTGTCAGTTTCTTGGAGGAAGTGTGGCGCTCGTGGCGTTGTGCAGGGTCTTATGTGGCGCAGTGGCCGATCAATGCCCAGCGGAATTCAACCAACAAGGCTGAGGTGACGTCGTTCTTTGGATGGAGGAGCAGAGACCACCAGCGACCATGGCCAACTTTCCAAACTGTGTACCTCGCTACCTAGGTGCTTACATTGGACTGTACACTGTATGTGGTTCTCTATATGGCGTGCAACGAACTCTTCTTCCCCTATACCTACATTATGGACCAGTCGCAAAGACTGCTGCAGCCATGTGTAAACGGTGCTGTGTATGAGCCGTGTACTGCCCTATTCGGTGTGATAGGCGAAGGCCCCGCACCGATGATGCTTGACTCTCTTGACTTCCCACAGGAAGCTTGGATTCTCCTGCGTCAGTGCAATTGGCACCGAAGGACCCTTTGTGGCTGCACACGGCACAATCACAGCAATCAGCGGCACAGAGCATACGTAACAGGTGGAAGATGGGCTTGTCGAGTGCGTGCCAGGGGCACTGCCGGTGTCTCTTGCCCTCACGCAGCCATCTCGGGTCACTGGTTGACGACTGGCACTGCACCCGCGCAATGACGCAGGCATCATCCATGGCGTCAGATCTTGCCATGTTCCATGCTCTCAAGACGATCTCAACGAAATCGACTGGCTCGTTGACTGCCGTGGGGCATGGCCTGTATCCTTTATATCCCTCTGCCTTTTCCCTCCTTGCTCGAGCTGATCCTGGTATCATTGTAACTCTGACTACTACAACCTACCTAAAGACTACCTAGTATATTACGAACGCTTTCTCACACCCTTTCATTAAAACACACAATATGGAGTCTGCAAAGAAGACCATCAGCAACCTTGTCGGCTACGGCGAGACTGACCAGGTAAGCAGCATCACCTAGCCTCCCTCGCAGCTGGACATAAAGCTGACTGAGGTGCAGACGACAGGTACTACTGGCAATACTACTGGCGGTACCACTGGAACTGGGTAAGTGTAGTACACTCAAGACATGAACACTCTGCAACTCGAGCAAATCACTGACACACGCAATATCTAGAACTCACAACTCCAACAACTTCTCGTCTGCGGGAACTAGCCACACCTCCTCTTCCACGGCGGCCACGCATGATACCACTTCGAGCTCAGCCACCAACACTAAATCGGCCCCTACGGTCCATGATATAACTACCTCGAAAGGAGTGGAAAGCAGCCATCACCACTCCGGAGGCGCCCATCACACTGAGGGTTTCAAACATGAAGGCACCCATCATCAGGAGGGCACTCAGTTCCAGCCAGGTACAGGCACGAACACGGGCACTCAACAGCAAGAGGGCGTTCAGCAAGGAAGCCACCATCGCCACCATGACCATACTAAACACCATCACGAAGGCAGCCACCACCACGAGCACGACCCGGATGTCCAAACTCCAGATCAAGGCCCAGACCCAGCCCTTGTCGGCGAGCCTGCCGGTACAGGTTCAGGCAAACTGACTGGCACAGCTGAGCCCGGCTCACACAGCGCCGTCTTTGGTCTGACTCCAGATGGTCACAAGGAGACCAAGACCGATTCTCGTTCGACCCCTATTCACCCAGCGAGCAGCGCCGGGCGTGGCTCGAGT
Organism: Exophiala sp. LBMH1013; assembly: GCA_024611085.1. Lineage (NCBI taxonomy): Eukaryota > Fungi > Ascomycota > Eurotiomycetes > Chaetothyriales > Herpotrichiellaceae > Exophiala > Exophiala sp. LBMH1013. The sequence goes on along the minus strand of JAMFLB010000009.1, from coordinate 886,986 downwards.
AACAAAGCCGAAAGGAATGACGATTCATCACGTGCCCCAACGGGCTCGGGTGTCCATGAACAGATGAACAGGCCTGACCAAGGCCCCAAAGGACTTGAGCGAACTGATCCTGCTCCGGCCGCTCCAGGTTCGGACAAGCCTGGTGCGGGTACGGCCAATCCATTACCATAAGGAAGCAATATGCGGAAGGATTATTCGTGGGCCTGTTCAGAAGCTCGTTAACATAGGCTCGGTATGAAGAGACCACTTCGAGACCCGAGCGGAGACGGTGTTATGATAGTATGTAAGGAGATGGTACCATCTACTAGAAGCAGATACATCTCTATAAATGAATTACTTGTGAGATATGAATATATGTCAACGTGTTTCGTATAAAAAAAGTTGATCTTAGTCTCCATGGCTTGCTACGTATTCCCAACGTCAACGGAGTCCTGTTTTGATGTAAATTATGAAGATGTGGTCCGTCGTAGCTTGTTGTGTACATGATAGTTCGACGAAGAAACTTCAGGGGCAAAAGTAATCCTGCCACCCCTGCCCACATGTGTATAGGATCATCTTGGTCGTCGTATGCAGATTACATGACTTCTAAGCCATGAAATATTCGAGTAATCAGTACCATCTTGGGTGAAAGCTTGCTGCACTCCAGAACCCCTGTTCACTCACGATACAACCCCCCTTTCCCTGATCCATTCGGCAACCTTCTTCCCGACCAACATCTCGACCTCATCGAACCTCCCATCCCTCGCAGCCTCCCTCACCCTCGTCGAACTCACGCCCTCAGCGTCCCCCGAATCGTCAACGACCAACTCAATCTGAGCAGCCCATTCCGGTTTCAACCCCTGACTTTCCAGCTCCCCTCGCGCGATGCGATCCAGGTACTTAAGCTGACCTTCGACGGTATCGAATCCCGAGCCAGACTCGGTCTGAGCGTCCTTGAGATTCGCAGAAGGGGAGTCCGCATCAATACGCACTGTCGCACGTACACGGTGTCGAGACAGGAATGGAGCAAGAGCCGACAACGGAGGCGTATGGTTCGGGTAGTATTTGGGCGTGAAGATGCGGATCAAGGTGTCGAATCCTGTCAGATGGATCTGTTCGACGCGACTACTTCCGCCGTCGGCCTTACCGTCGTCGTCAACACTAGCCTTGTAGATTTGGCTTTCGTCAATACAGCGTGCTTTGTCGATGAAGTAGGGTTCCTTGGTGATTCCGATGTCGATGACGACGGAACTGGTCTCGTCGGAGGAGGAGGAAGAGGAGGCTTCTGCCGTCGTTTGCATTTGCAGACTTGACCGTAACTGTTCGGCCATCAGGGTCATCATCACCAGCCGGTCTTCAAAGTCTGCTGGTTTGGGCTTTTTTGTCGGCGTTGACGGTCGCCAGGAGGAATAGAACTCGAGGGGTTTGGTTCTGGGTTTTGGCTGGTGATGTATAAGAGCTTGAACTTGAACTTGAACTTGTCGGTTCGGATTGGTAAGCAGTGGCCTTCCTCAACGCCGTCTTCGCGAGGCTCATGTGTGCTCTTGAGGGTGGGTTGAAGCTGGAATCTAGGACATAGAGCGTCCGGATGGGCTGAGTGGATGGTGGCTGTGACTGTGGGATGGTGTGGAGGATTCGGAATCTGGCGGTCGAGTCTGCAAAGTCGCGTAGTGCTTGGGAAAATTGCGATCTTAGGGTCTGGAGCGATTTCATGTCTAGTGACTCTGGGTGGTTCATCCTTTCATATGGTCTGCAGAAGAAATGCACTTGTGGTGTTTGTTACCTCTCTTGATGATGGCCACCGTAGTAGGTGAGGTGGTAAAAGATGGTTATATGATCCTAGTTGTAGTGTTATCCAGGGAATATTTCAGACGAGACTCCTGTACGCTGGCTAAAATATGAACATTAAGGACGATAGATATGCACTGTAAGTCATTCTGTGTGAACATCTCCCGACACGTTTAGCGAAGAGGGATGACGAAGGTGGTCGAACGTTCAGCCTTATCATGTGATCAGGCTGAGGCTGAGGTGGGCTTCAAAGTCCACTCGGCCAAGAACATGATCACGTGCAACAAAATCTTGGCACGCTAGACCTCCCACAACGAAATCGCACTGCAGCTTGTGTGCGGATTCAAACTGCGCGCCAACTTCAACTCCTCGACAAACCCGTTTCCTCACAGCCGATTCAAGTCAACCGGACAATCTTTCAATCGTCAAGATGTCGACCGCCGAGCTTGCCAGCGCTTACGCCGCTCTCATCCTTGCCGACGATGGCATTGAAATCACTGTACGACCTGCCTTGCCTTGCCCGCATCCCATGCCTTTTTGCTCGCAATATCCAATCGGCCATGGATGGATTGTATATAATGGGACTCTGTGACTGACTTTCCGACTTGTTTCTGTAGGCCGACAAGCTGAACACCATCATCAAGGCCGCCGGCGTCACTGATGTCGAACCCATCTGGGCCACTCTGTTCGCCAAGGCTCTCGAGGGCAAGGATATCAAGGATCTCCTGCTGAACGTTGGCTCCGGTGGTGGTGCGGCCGCTGCTCCCGCTGCAGGTGGCGCCGCTGCTGCTGGCGGTGCCGCCGAGGCCGCTCCTGCTGAGGAGGAAAAGAAGGAAGAGGGTACGTTTGAACATGACCCCCATCTAAGACTCTTTGAAGTCGACCGCAGTGTGGGAATTAGAATTCAAATACTGACGAATTCTTTTTCTTGCCACAACAGAGAAGGAAGAGTCCGACGAAGACATGGGCTTCGGTCTCTTCGACTAACGATGCAATTCCGACCATCGTGTCCCGCCCTGCCTGTTTTCTCCGCCATGGCAACTTTTTTTCGAGCGAGAACATTCACACCCCAGAACAAGGCGACAATCTTGTGTCAAAGAGCAACAACCGCATACTCAATCCTGTTTTTTCGCTCTTGCCCGGCCTTGTTTTGATCAAAAAGTCCTGGCACTGCGTCTCTTTTTCCCTCTGTGGAAAAAAGCTGACTCGGCCATCGTTCAGGCATTTCGACATTTGTGGATAATCAGAATGCAAGGGGAAATTAACCACTCGAGAAGAACGGTCCGGGACGAGCTGGGCATGCGAAGACTCATGCGGACTTACAATCGAGCCATTTGAAACGCTTTGAGGACTGATGCTGATCCACAATGTCAATAACTCATGAAACTCGTTTTTCTCGACCGCCTCGCTGTTTTCATTCTGAACGTGTTTATGAAAATGCCCGTCCTTTTCAGAAGGATGACAGAACGTCGCTGCCATTGAACTCGTTTCCCATATTGTCCCTATGATTTGCGATTCCAGCTTCCACACCTTTGCAGCTCTTCCCCCCCTTGCTCCTGATTGGCATTAATGAGCCCCCTCTCGCATAATGCTACCGCCTCTAAGCCTGGCATGCATGCCTAAGTCGCCTACGAACTCTATACGTAGACCACTTAGGTATAGATAGAAGACTCGTTAAGTCTATTTACTTTACGAACCCCGGCCCACGGCTTTTCCCCCATCCCACCCCGGTATCCGCCATTCGAAGACTTCTCTTGTTCCTATGTCCTAAGCTGATCGTGCTACGCTGGCCAAGACTTACTTCGCCCGAGAGTCTTCTCTCTGTCGAGGTACCAGCTCTACCTCTACTCGAAGCCATTCGGGTTTCAGTCCAATACGTACAGGTAGTTTTCAGTCCAATGCAGGCTAGCACCAGTCGTGGACACGATCGATTGGCCGTAGGTTCTCCCTGAATTTTCATCAAATTGAATCCAGCCTGACTATGTATGTACACCGCGTGTCCAGCCAGCAAGTTGCAACGTCATAAGTATCCTATCCCATATTTGACCTGATATCAACACCGACGGATCATCATCATCATCATCATAGCGAGCTGGTTGGAGGTACGTGAGCTGGGTTGGGTGGTGATCTGTGGCGTTCTAGAGTACGATATGTATCCCAGAAACCATAAGGTGCAAGGAGCTGTGATTTTGAGGTGCTCGAGTTCCGGCAGCCGGTGTTGAGATGGAGAATACATACTAGTACTCGAAACCTTGAGACGTTGCCTTGACCCATGCCGACGGCAGACAAGGTTAGCACTTTTCTTTACAACGAATAGACGCCCGCATCTTAAGAGGAAACGAAGTTACTGGAATGCAACCGAACCATGGTACCGTATATAATATGCTAGCTAGGCAGGCGTGAATCGTAAGTCTGGAGCGCTGTTGGAAAGAGAATGACAGCCCAGCCCCATGCGAAGAACCGTTCTCGGCATCCAGAAACACCTGCTTTCAGTCATCACATAAGAGAATATCAGAAGTATCTTTGCCCATCAAAGAAGAGAAAACAGAACCCGAGCAGTAACAAACACAAAGCACTCGCAATGCCGCTGTTTCATTCATATCAAACGCCAATCAAAGCACCGAGACCCAATGAACAGACAACCTTAAACATCCAGTGGTTCCGTCCGTACGGTACGGTACGGATACAGATCGGATCAGTCTTGCCATTTGATAAAAGTCTTCTCTTCGGTCCATTTGCCAAGCCAGACCACCCAGTTGTCGATACGGGTGAAGTAATCTGCAGCCCAGAGAACCACGAGAGTAGTGACGAACATACCGGGCAGGCCGGACCAGTAGCCGTCGCCAAAGTGAGCGTAGCACCAAGGCTGGATGATGGGCTGGTACAGAGCCCAAAGGATGGTGTTGTGCATGGCGTAGACGCCAAAGGAGAGGTCGCCGAGGTACTGCGAGAAGCCGAGCTCAAAGGGGATCTGCAGCATGCGGCAATTGTCGAGACAGAAAACCAGCAGACTGGATCCGATGCTGAGCCAGAAATGCTCCCCCAGCTCGACGGGGTACCAGTACGGCACGGCGTGGCTGAGCGTAGACCAGCCCCATGCGTTCTCCCAATGGCCATCGGGCGGTTGGCCCAGGAGGAACATGGCAACAATGGTGAGCGCGACCCAGCCGATTTTGGCAGGGATGGATTGTCGCGGTGGAGACGGCTTCTCTAGTCCGTCGGCGCCCTGTTGTTGCTGAGGAAGTCTGATGCGTTGCAGGCGTTCTGGGTGTCTGTCGAGCGAGACGTCGGCGATCAACATCCCGAGAATGAATAGTGCCCCATACACGATCCCCCACCAGTAGCAGAGGCCGATGACGACGGCAGCAAAGACCCTGCGGCCTCGGAGACTGAGAAAGGCGGCGGCGGCACAGAACCAGAACAGAAGCATGGAGCCTCGGAATTCAACGGGGATAGTCCACATCTGATCGAGATAATGTGTGCGGAAAACACCTGGATACCACCACCCCTTGATGTCCCCTAAAGGATTGCTTGACCCGACGAAATCCCACATCCAATCCCAGAACTGAAGCGCCAAAGTAGGCTTCCGGTGCGCCGGTTGACACCATCCAAGGTAGGACATGTATGCTGTGATGAACGAGGCCACGCCGCAAGAGGCGTACAGCCGGAACCATCTTCGAAACGACGACGAGGCGAGTGCTCGAAGCATGCCCGGTTGTTGGTTCCGCATCATCTTGAGAAGTCGATAGCTGAGCACGTAGCCCGAAATGACAAAGAAGATGTCCACCATGGCTCGGCCGTTGAGGACCGTCCGGATGACCGGCTGCTCGAGCAGCCATGTCTTGTTGGCGAAACAATGATATCGGAAGACAAACAACGCAGCCCAGCCTCTGAGGGCATCCAGGTACGCTGTGGGGTGTAATTCTTTCTTAATGCTCATACCTCCCGGCTGAAGATACCTCGGGAGAGCGGCGATGATATAAGACAGGACCAGCCAGGCCGAGGTTTTGGCGTCCGGCATGTCAGACCACTTTGGTCGTGACATGTTCCAAGGTGAGGACACATCCCATTTGGAAGCCATCTGGAATCGAGGCAATTGTTGGTACCATCTCGGTAAAGGCTCGTCGGATGTCTTTTCGAGGTCGATATCGATATCTGAGTACGGAACATGCTCAGGTTCGATGGGTGAGCTAGGTCCGCCTCCGCTGACCAGCGGTATGTATGAAGCCATCTTGGTCCAGCACACAGAGTATGGAAGGACACAACGGATGGGATTGAGTATGGCAAAGATGCAAAATCGGAAAGAGTTGCAATGCAGTTGACAATCTCCATGTATCCCTGGGGGATATTGTCTGCTTTTTGGGGTAACGCAGAAGCTCGATGATGGATCCGGCCCATTTCCCTAGCCCCTATCAATAAGATAGGATTGTGGTTTGACAGTTGAGTCCACTGATGTGACTGCATGGTTGACGCTGGACAGTGCACGCCAGAAAGGGCTATAGCCTTGAGCAGCAGCCTCTATGAGCCGGACTACCCGCCCGTCCGTCCGTGCAATATCATATAGATGGACATAGTGTTCCGTGGGCACGACCCATGTGGGCAGCTATCGAAATCATGACCGGAGTTTCTGCATCGCCAGGTCAGCCATAACAAAAGAACAGCATCGTGCTTCAATAGAGCCGACTCTGGAGGACCGGTCTAGCCTGTATCTGCTGAACCACATCAATAGCCCTGTTGGTGTCGCTTCGACGCCGACGACCGACAACCGTCCCACGGAGTGCAGTGTTCGGTCAGCAACAATTCAATTGTGCGGGATCGACATCCATCTGCTCAAGGCCCAAGCTCTTCAGACGAGGCTGTCAAAATAGAGTCCATCCCTGGGGCTAGTCCAAATCGGGTGTCTGGGCTCGCTACGAGGCTGTCAATGCACCGTTTGTACTTCCGACCAGCCAATACTAGCCACCGGTTTGCTCTTCGCTGGATCCATAGCCCGCAATCTTCCCACATAAATCTCTTCAAGTCTCAGACCTCATTGCTACTAGCAGCTGTCACCAAGAGATCTTTGCCTCATCTAATCGTTTGACAACTGCCAGCCCCTTTGACCTGGCACAAAAGTCCGTTTGTACAATCTTACTGAGGTTCGACCGAGGGAGCTTGATAGATGGCTAGTCCGGTTGCTTGCCACTGGCCTGTGGCGAAAGCATAGTAAGATTTGATCACCATCATGAATATCGCCACGGTGTAGATCCATTGTGAACTGACAGACACAGCAACCCGGCTTTGTCATCTCAGGAACACCGTCCAGGGGCATCCTGAACCAGGAGATAAACACTGGCCCGACATCCGATTCTTGAGACCGCAATAGCGGACTTGTCTTTGGATGTAGAAAAGGCTGGGATAAGTAACTGATTTGGAGAGGGAAAGACCAGAAGCTACCGTGCTGGCTTTCATTCCGCAGTTAGGGGGTAGAATACCATGAACAGGGTTTGGAAGGGCCAACGCCTGTCGCATGTCGGGCGATAGCACGGTCGTGTATGAGGGTGCCGAGAGCCGGATTGTTACTTGCGGCGCAACAACTGCCTCGCAGGAGACAATGGTCCCTACGCGCTGCACAACCCGTTGATGCGTGCCTCCCTTTAACTCCCGTGCATCCGGTACGTGCTTGAGAGTTTGGCCCTTCCTGATCGAATACCCAGCAGAGGACAACGCGGGTTGCTGGTAAGCGTACCCGGGAACATTATACAGGGAACATGTTGGTTTCTCCCGTGTAGCAATCAATCTTTAGCGTGGGCGGGCGCCTTTCTCAAGACGGCACCAGCGAGATGCTTGTCCGAGACGCCTTTCATAGGTTGCCTCTTGAAGTGCTTTTTGCAATCTTGGCGTACTCCGACGGGTCTGTAATTTTGCCTGCATTGCGCCGGCCCTCCAAAGCTGTCGTCTTTCACTTAGAATCCGAGTGGGCGCCGAGGTCAATGAACGCGCTCAAAAGGTGGCGTTTGGGGTGCTAGGTTGTGTTTCTGCAGCCGACTCTTTGGGCGATTGCGGAGAGGATTTGTTACATCACCACCATGATCATGAGACGCGCACGGGACTCACAAAAAGCCATCACGTCTGGCGGCTCAATGATCCCTGTGGCGCCAATATTCCAACGTCCGTTCGCCGAGCGTTGGATTGGTTGGATGGACGCACCACCACCGGCTCCATCTATCAATTTTGGCGTTATGGTCGGCTCTCGGGGTGCCATAAACGTAGATGAACCATACCGACGAATGCTCTGCCCTGTAGCTAAGCCCAATCGTGAGAGTGAACTGTACGCGCCGGCAGAACTTGGCTAGGCGAAAACATGTACAGAAAAGCGTATCTCAGCTGTGAACAGAGTTGCTGTGCAAGGAGCTTGTAAAGAGGTTTGGTCCATCATTCATGTCTACACTCGCCTGAGGCTCTCTTAACCAATCCGAGTCCCCTTAAAACTCCATAAAATACCCAGTTGTGTACGAGGATGACCTATTGAGCCTTACCGAAGCATGCCAGACCCAGCCTCCGGGCCCGGACTTGGGTATGTGCTTTCGAAAAGAGTTTGTAGGATCCAGGAGACACGCTCTGGTATAAGGGTGTGAGGACATCGGTTTAGGGGTCTTCTGGCGCGTCAAGCCAGTACGCTTGGATCCCTTCTCAATGCAGATACGCGCATCTGCAAGTCTGGACATAATTGAAGAGGTTGAATCGTGGACGGACCCAGGAAATCGGCATCAGGGGCGCGTAGTGCAGGCGCCTTTGAGTTGACGCAACTCTACCAATGGATGTCTGGTCTATGCTACCAGAAAGCCTCATAGAACGAGGACATCAAAGGGATGAAGAGGACGGACAGTTTCACAGGTTGCGTCGCAGGAAGAGGAGGTGGTGATGGTGGCGGTGATGGTGACGGTGAGGGTGGTGGTGTATCCCCTGATGCAGCGGCGCAAAGTTGATCCGTAGCCGATACTTTATGTCGACGACCTTGAATCCATCATCAGCGAATTCCCTTGGTGCTGAAGGCATCACACTCGGCTTCAATTTACTGGGAGTTACTCCAAAGCTTATGCAGTGCAACTAATTTCAATTGGATTCAGTTCATCTGGGATCTCAAGGCTCTTCTGGCCGATCCTGCTGAAACGTGTCTTGCTCTGCTGCTCTGTTTCTGCTATGCAATGTGAGACCGGCGCTTCTTGCGCAGTCAATAATGAAATCTCAAAAACACCCCAGCTGGTCTTCTGAACTCTCTCCTCTCTCCATCGTGTCCGTTTTTCTGAACTGTAACCAGGCCCCAGGTTGGAACTCCAGCAGTGGTAAAACCACTACCAGTTGGTTCCTCTGCCTTTGCCCTTGTTCTTCTTCGGTTTCTTCTTGGGTTTCTTCGCTCCTGCAACGTTGCCTGAACCCTCAGCTTTCTGCTCTGCTGGTTCTGCTTCCAAGGTGTCGTTTCCTTCAGCTGCTTCGTCTTCTTCGGCGGCGTCCTCGACTGTTGCTTGCTTGCTGCGGCCTGACTCCTTGCTGGGCTCGGGCTCCTTGTAGACCCCTGCTTCTCCGGATTCAGCCTTCTTGGTGCCTTCATCCTCGTCTCCGGATCCCTCTCCGTACATGTCATCTGTCTCTCGCTCTGGCGCCTTTGCCTGCTTGTCGTCCTGGATCTTCTCCTCCTGGGTTTGTTCCCCATTCTCACCCTTGTCCTTGTTGCTCTTGCGCAAGCCCTGAAGCTTCATGAATTCTAGCTCACCGTCCCAGCCGGACATGGACCCGATCACGATACCGGAGTTCCCGGCAATCGCATCGACAAGGCAAGGAGCAGGACGGTGCTTCTGCACCGGCCGCCAGCCAGCCCGGGGAGTCTGCGGGATCTTGGCTCTCTCGGCCTTCGCCTCCTGCAAGGTCACCGATTTGAGGATATCCTCTCGAGCGCTGGCAAAGGCCTCACGCCTCGCCTGGGCGTTGGGGTATTTCAGTCCAGCGAGCTGCTGGAGGTGCTTCTGGAGGCGGACCGTGGCGGTCATCCCCTTGTGGTGAGCCAGGCACGCCTTGGGTTCATCGATGGAGGCTGCATTGGATCCAAGCGTCCAAGGTTAGCCTCGTGTCTCCAGATCGGATGGCTTGTAGGCTGAACAACAAGAGTGGAAGGAAGTAATAGCGAGGTCAGCCTCCCGACCGAGACCAGGCACCAACGACAACATGACAGGATCGCAGTAGAACTTACCGATCTCATCTCCAGCAGAGCTGGCCTTGGCCTTCCCCCTTGCCTTTGCCGCCGGCAGGCTCCCCCCTTCTCGAGGGCGGCGATGGCGCGGAGTTGGGCCAGGATTGCCTCTCCCGCCTCGCCCGCCGGCGGCAGTGCGTCAGGGACGCGAAGGTTTGCTTCCATCTTCGTAGATCGGAAGCGGCGGACCTCTTGGTAGAGGCTCTTCTCAGGTATGCAATATGGCAGACTGACCGCGAGACAGCATTGAAGTTGATTAAAGCAAGAGCAAAAATCGGCAAATAAGCTTGGTTGTGGCTGAGTTTGCTCAAACCTCGAGAATCTGTTTGCTCCACGCGTTCGAGGAGGAGGTCAACAATGAGGGCAACGACATCATATGTCAAGTTGGCCAGGCGCACTGATGATGATATCGTTCGCGGGAAGACTGTTCATCACAGTGCCATCGGCAAAAAGGCCCAGGAGTGCACCGTGGCCGATCTTATTACCGCAAGCTCGCTGCATCAGTGCCAACGCCCCAAGACAGCGTCTTGGAGTCAACAGCGATATAGGAGTACCCATTGTCAAAGGCTTCGATGTAGTGCTCACGCATGCCTTCCTTGTCCGCAAGATATACGCGGCAGAGGTTGTCCCCTAGAAGTAAGAGCTAGAAACGAGGTCTTGGTAAGAAATCCGTCATAATAGTGTTGGCGCTGTTCAAACAAAGCATATTTCCATCACGACATAGTCGAACGACCTCACCGTAATAATAGAAGCTGTGTGGAGAGAGAGTAGGCTGGAAGGAGGCGCTGGCACCCGCAGAGTGATCGCAGGCGCCTAAGCACAAAAATCGTGAGTTTCCTGTAAATTATGCGCCATCTGCTTCTGGATGTTCCTGCCTATCATACTGTCTTTGGTTGTGCTTATGGTTATGATTTATGAAAGAAGAGGTGGTTGTGGGAAAAGCGCGACAAAGGAAGACTGGTTAGTAGCTGTAGTTTAGTGGTTAAGGCAAGACGCCACTATTTTCACACTGAACACCAGTTCAGTGACTGATACAGGATATTCAACATGCTTGGCGAACATGGTGCACATACCAGCCTTGCTCATATCAGGGGGCCCCGCCTGATATCAAGACTGAATTGCCAGTAAGCAAGGAAGATATGTCGTAGAAGCCCCCTATAGGCTGGATATGAGCAGCAGAGGTCCACTCAACATAATGAACTGTTAGGATATCAGGAACAGGGAGGACACTGTATATTTGAGTCAGCTTAGGTGTGTTATTGGGGCTGTAGAGGTATTATACCGGTTATATGTCAAGATCCGGGAGCCCACCATAGTATTCCAAGAGAAGAGGTATATAGTGGTACATACTGCCAATATATTGTCAGTATGGAGTTCGTCAGAATGACAAAAGTGGCAAGGTAAGTAGGTAATCATGGGAACCTAAGTAGTAACCGATTGACTGCTGTTTGCGGATAGGCAATGTGCCATTCACCAAGAGCAGACTCAAGGACGGTATGAACCAGAGTGCCGCCCATGATTAGTATATTGCGAACGGGCTGTCCGCTAGACCAGTCCAAGAGTACAGATAGATCGCGGAAACCAGAGCAATGCCCCCAGTCTTGTGGATGAGAGCCCGCCATAGGCTCGTATGATTGAAAAAAAGGTCATTATTCTGATTCATCCGAAGACAAAGTGGTATCTGAGCAAACAATCCCGATCCGAGTCCGGTCGCCTGCCGTCTCGGAAATGCCAACAGAATATCTATGCACAGTCAATAATCGCTTGACGCCTCTGGGATATAACTGGCAGCAGCAAGCAAGGTAGGATCAAAGGATCAACAAATCAAACCATATGACAAGAACATCGTCACAAATCTGGTCAACTTCCCATATACATCTGTTGTCCCGGATTGGAGAAGTCAATGCCACTGCCACTGGCATAACCATCGCTGAGGTCTTCATCGTAATAATCTCCCCCACTGGATCCGTCGAAACTGGCTCTCCCCATGCCAGCAACATCGCTGAGATCTCCTTGATCGTCTCCCGTAGATATTTGTGACCAGTCGATGTTCTGTAGAGCAGGATATTGCTGCAACAGGGCTGCAGGCAAAGCAAATCCACCGGTTCCTGTACTCGGGTCCATGCCAATCATCATTGGTTGAGGGATAGGTTGCAATCCGCCTTGGGCAAAATGTCCCTGTTGTTGCTGTTGTTGTTGCTCCATCAGCGCCCTGTTCTGACGCTCCCCTTTTTCTTCCTCCAGTAATGGTTTGATGCATATCCTGCCGGCCTCAGATCGAAAGTGCCGACCTAGAGCATCGGCTCGAGCAAATCTCCTCCCACAGCCCCAATATTGACCTGGTGCAGTATGGAGTTCACCTTTACACACAAACTTTTTCTCGCCGCTATGAAGGCCTTCGTGGCGCTTCCGATCGTGCTGCCGGGCAAATGCCTTCCCGCAAACAGTACACACAAAAGGCCGCTCATCCGTATGCGTTCTCAAATGAGACCGGAGATTGTATGCCCTAGTAAAGCGTTTGGGGCAAAGACTGCATTGAAAGGTAGCTGGATGTTTCTGGACCCTGGCGCTTGTACCTGACGGAGAGGCAGTCGGTCTTGTGGGGTCTGCCAAATCCAGAATGTAATCCCTCGTTTGACCCACGGAGGAAGTAGAAGCCCTCCGGTTCTTATCGACGCGACCTGACGCCACACCAGGGCCTGGAGACGATTCACGAGACAATGAACGGCTACCGCGCTCGGGGGACTTCGACTGAACGGCAAGACTGTTGGTTGATACGAGTCCGGGAGAGCCAGAACGCGACAAGGGCCGAGTGAAAGTGACGTCGGATTTGCTCCGGTTACGCCCTCCTAAATGCTATGTTAGTTCCGGCCATTATGGCTAATCTGGTGTGGACGTACTGCTTGTGGATGGAGGGCTAAGAGCGCCTTCGGTCCCTTCGGCTTGTGTTCCAAAACTTTGCTGCCTCGAGACAGGCGCCGGTTCGATATTGATTGTTGGAGGCTCGAATTGATCGGCTCGGCCGATATCCGAAATCACCGACGTATTTCGCAGGTGGTTGCTGGGCACAACTGGAGGATACGCAGTGGACTGAGTCGTGTACACCCCTGGGACCGACATTCGCATTGGTTGGTTCAAACTGAGGTCTTGGTTCAGCCCAAGGCCCTGTAGATTTGCATCAATGTGGGGCATAAGCCTGGGGGATCGATACGAAGCTTGTTCGGCTAGACTGAACGTCTCCATTCCAAAGGCGTTGCTGGTGTCGGGCTGGGCTGGGAATAAAGGTGAGTGATTGAGGTCAACAGGTTCGTGTAGATCTGCATGGGCCATATACGGAGAGTGCGTGGCAGAAGATATCTCGGAATGATCCGATGGAGCCCGCCGGTGTTGCTGGAAACTGGCCCCTGCGAAGTTCTCTCCATAGGCAGTGGCCGGATCTAGGGGAGGCATGTCTCGAGTGCTGGGGGGGTGTAAAATTGCTGTCCGTTTGTAGAAGCAGGTGACGCCGGTTGAGAGGATAGGGTTTCTGGAGGGTATAAACTAGGTGATTGGTGATCTTGAGGAGAGGGTGCTTTGTTCAGGTCGGCAGGGTTGACATTGTTTTGGGAGTTCATGTCATATGAGTTGTTTAGCGCATATGTCCGAGCATACTCATTTTGCATGTTTTCTTCCTGGTACAAGAAATAGTTGTTGGAGTAAGAGTTGTCAAGATTCTGGTCACCAAACTGATTCTCTGGGAAGATATCCTGAGGAAACTGGTTACTGGAGTAGAAAGCGGGCTCGGTCGAGTCCGACTGCAGGCTGCCCTGTTGAGGCGGATCAAGGAAGGGGTTGTTGAAGACTTGTGATGTGTTGAACTTGCCCGCGGTGAGAGCATGCTGTACTGATGGATCCACGCCGGGTACTGAACTTGGATAGTTGTTGGAGGAGGTTTGAGGGCTGATGCGGTCTGCATTGCCTCTTGAAGACGACCTGCCCCGTGTGTTGTCCATCTTTTGACACAGTACCACGGACCCTGCCCCACGGATAGTAAAGTGAATGCGCTCTCGCAGGCCCGAGAAGGATGCCTCGGATCGTCAGCCTCCAGGCAGAACTTTAGGTCTCGCAAGAGACGTGTAGGGGTCGAGGACGGCTCGATTGGTAGAGGAAGAGTGTTTTAGAAGTGTACCTTGCCTGTCAGTGTGTGGCGCAGTGGTTAGCATGAAAGGTATTCGCATGATAGGCAACGGGTCCATACCCAGCGGCGCGGTGAGGCTGTACCAGAGCGGTATCGGTATAAAAAGTCGCACAGAACCCCCAATGCAGAAGTTGGTCCAGAGAGCGCCTTTGAAGATCAATGCGACTCCCATTAAGCGCACGATAAAGATACCGGGAGAGGTGGTAACGGGCAAGAGAAGGTCCGTCAAGTGCTGCGCTGGTCGCGGGGCCAAATAAGAACCGGAGATCTAGGTGCGAGCGAAGGATGGTGGAATGCCGAAGAGGGAAGAACAGTTGAGCAATCGGCAAGGTGAGGAGTTGATGTGTGAGTCGTATGGATTGGTGTCGGTGGTGATGGTATGGTGTTGGGCGAGGTGCGGCAGCGGTGACCTCTGGTGATGTGTATGAGACTGCGGGTTGTTGAGCGTGAGATGAAACAGAATCTGGAGTGCGACTAAAAGAGCATCTCTGCTCACTTGTCGAATCGAGCCAAGTCCCTGCTCCTCTTTGCCGGTGTCGGGCTACGAATGGTACACCACAGGTGTATAGAGATGTCTGAGTGTATACCTACCAGGTAGTCAGTCCTACTATTGCTCTACGACCCATTTACCGAGCACAATCACTTCTCCCATACAATTGTGGTCTTCCACTGTCACCTTATCTGCCTGTCTATATCTTTTCTTCTCCCACCGCCTGTACCATAAACGACTTCTCTTGCCCAATCTCGCCAGTCCACGCTTGTCTTATGCCCAAATCCACGACCTCTGCTTGCTTTTAACCTATTCCACAATCATAGAGTTGTCGGCCCTGAGAAGTGCCACAATCACCACGTCTGCTTTCGAACAGTTGTGCCTGGAGACATGACGTTGTCTACCATCGTACCGAACATCTCCTCCCAGGCTTTCATGGCATTGGGATTTGGGCATGTGGATCGCTGCGCGGCGCGAATTTGGCTCCAGAGTGGCTGTGCAGGCTGCTTAAGGCTGTACTGTGGGCATCAACAGAACCAACCCATCGGAGAACTCGAAACGCAACTGGCTACAGTCGTCAATCCGTTACTATCTCCTTGACTAGAAGGACATACAGAGTAAAAAAAAGATACCTAGGCCCCTACTAGGTATGAAATGGGTTGTTTGTGAAGTGTCATTGCTGGCCGCCTGATTTGAGCCTCTTTACAGTAGTCTGTGCTGCGCTTTTCTATGTTACAACCCACCATTCGGGGACATGGCCAGCCTGCTAATCAATGACCCTTCCGAGTCCCTCAGGAGTATTGGCTACATCTGTGGGAAACTCTCTGTGGGCCGATCCTTCGTGGCCCTTGTATTTTGCTCCCATTCACACAACCTCAGGAAACGCCTTGCTCGCCGGCGATACATGCTTCCCCAGACAACACCCTGCTGCCCCAGTAGACAAAGAGAATAACGGAGCAGATTGCTGTCTGTCGCAAAGAGTGGTCGTGATTCATCAGAGTGTCCGCCAGCATGAGCTGACCAGCTGGTCGGGTCAATTAGTCTTCTGCGCCGCCGCCTGTGGTGAAAGATGATATCGAATAGTGTGCATTACGTGTTGGCAGGCAGAAAGCACTCTTCACCAGAGTTTAACCGTCGAGAGCCTGTGAGAAAGAGTTGGGCACAGGGACAGTCGTTCGTACACATCCGTTTGTCTAGATGTCAGAAAGACGAAGAATGGGAAACATAAGTGGATACTCCTGATCAGAGTTCAACCTGTTGAAATGGTTAGTAAGGGATTGACATAGCGTTTCAGGATACATACCGCAACAGAGTGCCTTCATCATCTTTTGAAAGAAACCAGGATGCTGTTCATGCTGCTGAGATGGACGGCCTTGGTTGTTCTGCAAGGCTCCAGCAGCTGGGCTGGTTTTGGGTTGCTGGCCCACCAGGTTGGCATTGCTGTTTTGAAACTGAGCTTGGGTGCTTGCGGGTGGTGTATTCATGTCCAGCTGGCCTGCCAAACCGCTACTTCTCTTCGGAAGGTTGCCCCCGGCGGCGCCGCTTGTGCGATCGCGAGCGTTCTTCCCCATGGCTGCCACTCCTGGCTTCGCTGGTGACCCTGGGGGCGGGGGCTGCGCCGCGTTTAAACGGTCCGCCGATATTGCTCCTCGATCGCGCGATGGTCGCTGGCCTTCTTGTCCTCGAACAGCCGATGCTCCATGTAGAGCTCGCGCCGAAGCGTCTGGTGGACCGTTGATGTTATGTAGAGCATGAGCAGAGGGATGCGCCTTCATGGCCTCCCAGCCGCGTCCGCCATTCAACTTCATCCAGTCATATTCTCCGTCTTCCACTTCGCCGGTGTTTTTGAGGGCTTGAGTAAACAAGTCGCGACAGAAGTCATAATCCGGAGTATCCTCGAATCCCAGGTTGCGAACGTAGCTGAGATACTTGTTGAATTCCTCTAAAGTCCGAGTTAGTATGCAAGCCTGACATCGGGTGCTGTCGCGAATAAAAATTTACCTGGAAAGCCTTCACACAAATCTTTAATCGCTGTTGTCTGCTTCTTCTCGCCGATCTTTTCATACTTTTGCTTGTTCGTGGCCGCTTTCAATCCTTGCCATGGTAGTCCACCTCTCAAAAAGTACATAAAGACGTGGCCCAAAGCCTCCAAGTCATCTCGTCGTGATTGTTCGCGGCCCAAATGTGTGTTGATGCTCATGTAGCGGGCAGTGCCGGATAAGGACTTTCGTTCGCGGTAAGGAATGTGCTGCTTCGTCTTTGGATCTCGATACTGCTTTGCCATGCCAAAATCAACGACATGAATGACGTTTGCTGCTTTGGTGCCAGGTCTGCCGATCAGGAAGTTATCGGGTTTGATATCGCGGTAGATCAAGTTCTTCTCGTGTATCGTCTGCACTCTGGAAAGCTGCAAGATGGTCAGCAGTCTCCAGTAACCGGCAAATAAGGTAGAAGTACCATTTGTTTGGCGACCATGACCACCGTCTTGATTGAGAACCGTCGACCACAGTGATCGAAGAGATCTTCCAAGCTCGGGCCTAGCAGATCGATCACGAGGATATTGTGTAGACCCTCTTGACCGAAGTAATATACATTGGGGATGCCGGCTAAAACACCATTAGTTCGAAGGTCAACCTGTAGCACGCCGATAGGCTAACTCACGGCAACCGGACAGGATCTTGTACGTTCTGTACTCGTCTCGAAGTTGTGGTGCATCACTTTTTCTCGGTTCCTATCCCCTCCGATGAGTGTGTTGCATGACAACGACGCCAGAGTATGCTCACAAATTTGATAGCAACCTGCTGATTATTGAGAAGATTCACGCCCTCGAAAATGACGCCGAAAGATCCCTCTCCGATTTTCTTTCCCACGCGATAGTGAACGCCAACAACATTCGAGGACGAAGAAGCCATGGTTGCTGCAGCACGAAAGGCTGATCAGACGGCGAAATCAGGACAAGACAGCCTCGTCTGTCGAGAAGAATGTCGGCACAAGGGGTTTGAGGAATCGTTCAGTTCGGTCTGGGGCTGGGGTTGGTGAGGCGCTTCACCTCCGCAACCGCGCGGTGACTGCGGACGTCAGTGGCCGAGAACAAAAGCATACAGCAGGCTAGACAATGTGCGACATACGCAGTGAGGACTCAAGCACAACTGGAGATCATGCGTGGACTCTAGGAGTTGCGGATGTCGACGAGGAACAACAGTTTGTTGTGAGTCTGAAGGGTGAGGGCGAGACGAGGACGAGGATCGGATTGGAGCTCCTGCCAAGGATTGAGGCTACAAGCGCAACCTGAACTTGCGTACACGCGGTGCAGTGGCAGAACAACCTTATTAGGAGCCACTGCAGCTACAAGTTCTCTTTCCTCATGAAACCAAAAGGCGCGCAGGCATTAGGACGCTACAGTCGAAGGAACAACCCGACAATATATTACTACAGGAAGAGTGACTTGCTTGCGGTGTAGTAGCAAAAGTGTTCCTTGTGGCATTGCAGGGGCGACCGGGGTCTGGAGCTTGCAGGTGGTAGAAAAGTCCTCAGTGACCCCGGGTACAAGGTGCCTAGACTGCCGATGGCAGTACAGTGCTACTACCAAGATAGGTGTCAGATAGAAGCAAGGGGGGCGGCAACAGGAAGCCCCACCGCTCCCTAGGTCCACCGGCCGGGCACACAACTACCTGGATACCACCTACCAGGCACCTAGAGACAGTCGCAGCTAACCTTATCTTAGGTACCCAGCGAGTCAGGTCGTGAATCAAGTGCCTAAGTGGCACCGCAGATCAAGTTCGAAGCCCACTCAAGTCTGAGAGGATTGTTTACTACCTCATGCTAGTTTTATTTTCAATATACTACTTCCGATAATCCAAGCTCTTTTAGCAGTAGGTATCTAAGGTACCTAAGGTAGGTAGTCTTCAAACAGGAATTATCTGCTAGAGAGGGCTGCTCTACTGTGTAGGCATAAAAGTAGGGTGGCGGTGGGCGGTTCTTCCTCTACATCGCCTTGTGTTGTTATCCCGTGTCTGCAGTCTGCAACCTTGCTTCTGAAAGGTGCAATATAGGTACCTGGAAAGATACCTTTAGGTGGTGCCATGGGTTAGTCGTACCTAACCCCCAGGTACCTTAAGTTATACTACGCTGTGCAGTACCCAGCAATTAGGCTACAACGGAGGCACCGAGCAAGACTCGATCAAGTGGGAAGCGTCCTAGGAGTCTGCAGTGTTGATCATGGGGGATCATCGCATCGCCATCGAGGTTCTAGACGCGCTTTCACAATTCTTCTCTTACTGATCTGTTCGTCGAAATTGTACTCTATAGCCGCCCATTTTCTGAAATTATTAGTAGCACCGAATAAGTGCCTAGTAACGACTATCAAAATCTACCTATTCTGCTACTGTATCTTTCTTCGACCAACAGTTCCTCTACCTTATCCACGTGCACGTAGTTCTCCCTTGCTGCAACCTGGCAACCGTTATGCACGGGTCGCATCCGAGAGCACTGGCTGCCACTCCACTACGTACTCCGAGTCGTCTTTCATCCTTTGCGGCGGCCTCCGGTGGAACATGTCAAACGGCCAGAGCCTTATCAGTTTCCTCTAGCACGTAGTAGTACGTAGTAGTAGTATGGCTCTACACCGTACAATCCAGATGTGTCACTAGAGCAGCCCCTGAACCGCTGTGCGATCGACTCAGGGCCTTTTCTCAACCTGCAGTCTTCCCAACCTGTGCTGTGTCCCCCATAACTCTAAGCCTAGTCTTGCATACGTACCTTACCCTACTTTACATCCGAAGCACAATGATTGATCTAGGGGCTCGGATATGGAGGTCCGCGGCAAACTAGAAGCAGACAAGGAAGATTGTTCACAACTGGGGATTTTTGAGCATTTTCTAGCTATCAGGTCACCAAGCTCAGGCTCCTCTGTACGTGCATCGGGAAGAGCTATGGTCTTGGTACAACAATTTCCTGCCTCTCAAGGTCCATCCCAATTAATACACCATATGTTGGCACCATAGGGGACATAGCAATGACAGCCCTTGCTGGTGACAACCTTCGTACCATCATTTCAGCCCATCGTTGTTTAGCCTGCAAGGTCTGCCGTCGAGGTAAACCGGATCGCCTCCTGCTCATCCCGGAGTTTTCTTTTGCTCGTTCGCTGAGACATATCCATTCGGTCGCAGTCTGAATGTGTTGTTGCTGGTCCTGCCAATCAAACGTGGATGCCTTTCCATTGATTTTGGTTCAATCTCGGGAATGCAATCTCACTTTTCAAGGACCCGAAGCGGAACGTCGGTTGTGGCTATGTGACTGAGTCCTGGCATCATTGTCACGAACTCGAGTGACATTTCTCAGTGGTGAAGGGGTCGCTGGTTGAAAAGGCACGCTTAAGTCGCGGGGGATTGGCGCCGTCAGATCAGTTTCACTCGGTCTCTTGAAGAGTCCACCAAAGTGGAGACTTTTGCTCTTCTTCACTGACTTGTTTTTGCCTGTGCTATCGCTTCGAGTGACATGTCGTTGGGACAGAGGTGAAGGGTTGGATGGAGTGGTGATGACGCTAGAAGACTGACTGGCCACGGCCTTTGAGTTTGCGCTCGTTGAAATCTTGACAGACTTGGATCTCGAAAACAATCCGATGCCGCTCTTGCTCTTCTTCAGGACTCCGCGCTGCGATCCGCTGGCTGGGTGCTCTCTCGTGGGCGTGGGAGTGGGAGTCGAGTTGTAGGCTTTGGGTCCTGGAGGCTCGGATCGGTAAGCGGTCTTCTGAGGCGGCGTATCCCTGGCGTATTGGCTTAGATCGCCAAGGGAGGGAGAATAGATGGGAGCGTCATCAAGTGAAAGGGTGTCCTCTTCGTCTTCACTGTGGCCGCTTGGGCTTGTGGTCCGGAGCTGGGGACTGGCTGAGGTTTGAGGCTTGATGGGCGGGTTTGCTCGCAGTGATTGTACAGGAGGTGAGGCAAAGACCATCGGGGGGTTCATTCGCAAAGGATGACGGGTTCTAAGCTCCTCTTCCGTAAGCTTGTTTTGGAGGAGTCCGTTCATCTTGCCTTCGAATACGACACTGGATGATGGAGTGCTCTGGGATGTGGGATTGCCTTGTGCGGATTGATGAGGTGGTGAGGGACTCGGGCGCGCTTTGCGAAGAGTTGTCGGGGTCGACGACGAGGGGACGCTTGCTGATGGAGACTGCAATAAAGAGGAAGAAGTGCCCGAGGCTTGTCTTCTTGCCTCACTTCGTTTCCCGCCGTCTTTGTCTTTCTTTAAGTTGAAGAAGGATGATCTTGATCGCAGAAAAGGCACGTTGTGTGCCAGGGATGGAGAGAAGTCAAGTTTGTCAACCGCACTTGCGAAGGACCTCGTCAACGACCCAAAAGCTGAGTCAGTGTCACTTTGTTCAACACCTTCGTCTGACATGAGATGGTCTGTCAGCTCCGCGAGAAGAGGCGGGTCGTGCTGGGCGCAAGATGCTTTGTCGTTGTTGACTGATTTCCGCCGAATGTGGCCGTTCCCTGTGAGTCCTTTGATCTTCCCTCGGTATAGATTCAAGGCTTCAGTTCCACGATGTGCAATACCATTCTCCACTGTCGGATCACTTCGCTCATCAGCACTATTGACCTTTTCAGTCCGCAGGCTCTTTCCCGACTGCCTACGCGAAAGAGGATCCTTAAATCGACTTCTGACGGCATCTCCAAGTCTCAACATTCGTCCTCGCTTGACGGTTGTATTTGGAAGGACATTGTTGTTTCCACCAGAAGTAGAGGTCAATGCGTGCCCGCTGCTCTGCTGTGCATGTGGGTGTCGGTCTGCCTGTGAGTTGCCTGCTGACTGGGAGAACTCAAGGTCAGCCAGCTCCCGACAGTATACCCCCTCGATACGGGCCACTTTTGCATTGGTGGTACTGGTAAGTACTGGAGCCGATATCACGCTTCGAGCAACAGTGGATGCACTAGTGACCTTGGGCAGATGCACAGAGTGGCTGCGAGGATGTTGAGATATGGAGGAGGACCGTGTAAAGGGAAGCCAGGAAAGTCGACGGGTTCGTTGCGCCCGCCGACGTGAGTCACCACGTTTGTGAACAAGAATCTCTGAAGTATCCTGGGCGTTGTGATCTGCTCCAAGACTGTGCTCTTCTTCCGGGGTTGTGGCTCTAGGGGCTGCTGAGATGACGTCCATGGTTGGGTCGGGTCCAGGTGAAGCGGGAGGTTGATCCTGAGGATCGCATCGGTAAGAGAGTTTCGATTCAGATCGGTCTTGCAGTTCGTCTTTGGATGAAATCCTAACAGCTGGAATGGGGTCAGCGACGGCATCGGCATGCATCAAAGAACCCCCTTACTGACCTTGTCGTGAACCAGTACGACTGAGAGACCTAATAGTGTCGAAAGAGAAGAGCGAGAATGAGCCTCGGCTTCGAGAGCGTTCATGGGGAGCCATGATGGGCAAAAGTCGTAGAAAGTGTCAAGGGAGTCTCAGGACACTTCACTTCCAAGGCTGATGCCCATTGTTGAAGGAAAAGAGACAAAGGTAGAGAGCGAATCTGAAGGAGCTGAAAGGATACAAGATCGAGACAGAGAAAGTCTTGTTGTCGCAAGTGGTAGGAGGAACTTGGATGTGAACGATGAGTGCAGTCACTGCGACGCAAGATCGAATGTGGCAGGAACATTGGAAAAGAACAACCACGACCAAAACAAAACCCAAACCCACGACTGATCAGGCAACAGTGCAGCTCAACTCATTTGCTCATATCACACCTACTTGGGGCGGCCCTCGCAATGCGAGGTCGCCATGTTCAAGACGGCGGAGCGCTTCAGACTCACCATTCACTCCATTGAACACTTCATTCCACCGCCCAGCAAATCTCCTCGAGGCACTGCTTCCTCCCGGCCACCTACCAACCATCATAACGATCATGTCCAGGTGTAAAGAGGTGATATACGGCATCTCAACACGTCTCCCAGCCTCGACCTTGCACAGCAGACGAAACTGGTTTCTACGAACAGTACAGCAGCTGTCAAGTTTGACCAAGTCGGAGAAGTGATTAGCCCGGTTTTAATTAACCGCGGTAAATATGGTCATCATCCTCGTTCCCACTTCCACCACAAGTATGTGGGATTCGCATTCACCATCCTCTTCGAACCCTTCCTAGATGCTCTAACATCTCCTATATTCACCCATTAGCCTGCCCTGTCTTTTCCGAACGAACGATCATCACCCGCCGCAAAAGATGCCATATTCGTTGAAGGGTCGGAATGTCCTAGTCACAGGTGGATCGAGGCAAGCGTCAACAATACTATAACTTCGCATCTCATTGACGACGTTGCAGGGGACTTGGAGCTCTGATCTGCGAAAAGTTTGCGGCAGAAGGGTCCAATATCGTGGTCAATTATGTGAGCAACAAAGACAGAGCAGACCAGGTGGCCGAAAAATGCAAACAAGACTTTGGAGTCAAAGCCATAGTTATCCAGGCAGTAAGCAATCTATCACGGCACATTGAGGTGTTGTTCTGTGTTGGCGCCAATACAACTGATTTAAGGATATTGCGGTGGCCGAGGACAGCATTCGCCTGGTCAAAGAGACTGTACATCAACTCGGCGGGCTTGATATCATTATCCACAATGCCGGCTGGACCAGATTTGCCAACTTCGGGGACATCAACGACCTGACACATGATGAATGGAACAAGGTATGAAGCGAGACAGTCTATGAAGCCGTGCTCACTGGATTAGTGCTGGTCCACCAATGTCATGTCCCAGTTGGTTTTGATGCAGGAAGCTGCCCCTATCTTCAATGCCAATCCAGAAGGGGGTGTCTTCATCATATCCTCCTCCGTTGCGGTAGGCGGCCGCCAGTCGTGGACCAGACCGTAGGCTCATCTATACAGGGAAAAGTCTGTAGCGGAAGCAGTATGGGCTATTCAGTCACCAAAGCCGCAGGGCTGCATCTCATGAAATGCCTGGCTTCCACGCAGGGCCCAAAAATCAGGGTCAATGCTGTGCTGCCGGGTCTTTTGCTGACAGAGTGGGTGAGTGTAGCAAAGAATTTCGGACCTTGGATGTGATTTCGACCCGCTGCTGATGCCTCTACCAGGGCCTGAGGTACACTGAAGAGAAAATTCAGGCCACCAAGAATGCAGCCGCCTTGAAACGCGAGGTTTGTTCTCCCAAATGCTTCATGCTCCCAGCTTACGGGGATAGACTCTGTTGGACGATTGCGCAGACGCATACATTTCGACTGCCAGGAACACGTCCATGACAGGCCAGCAGATCGTTGTTGGTAGGTTCACCACTTCCGAGGTTTCAAAGTAGATGGCTAAACATGAGAAGACGCCGGTCTCGTGATCTCATAGGCTTCCCCGTTGGCTCTGAGCCTGCTCCGGCCTAGGTTTCGGTTTCGCATCCTCTGCTCCGGCTGGCACAGATAGTGGATGAGAGAACTGGTACAATTTGTACCTGCCACTGAGGAGAGGTTCAGTAAAAAGCCCTGCACGAGCAGCAGCAGCAGCACCATAGCCCTTTTTCATTGAGGAAACTGTGATTGTTGGGAAGACAACTCGTCGATCCAGCTCTTTCTCCGTCGACAGGGCGTTGACAATCAGGGGTCTGGCACTTTGTTCCGCAGTCTCGTGCATATCGATAACTGCATAGGGAAGACCAGTAGGAATCAACTCTATTTTGGTTCTTAGTTCCTTTGGAATCTCTTCAGAACTAGCAGCTCTCAAATCTGTGCCAAATTTGATTCTGGTTTTGCCGCCAGATCCTGACTGATGTTGTGCCAGTGCATACAAGGGTCCAATAGCTCTGCCTCGTCTCAGAATTTCTGCGGCAGTGAGCGTCTCGAAATCGAGGGCGCGCATGTCTGGCGTGATCTTCGGGGCGTATGATAGCTCCGCTGAATCTTCCGTCTGTGTCCGAATCGGACGGTGAGGAGGAATGTAGAGTCTATTGCGGATGGCATCAACTAGCATTTTCGCTCCGACTGGTGCCAGAAGATCTGTCAACTCTGCGGCATTAATGGTATCTGGATTGGGAATGCTCAAGCCTGGTGGGGGAGTCTGGTCCAGGACAATTCCCCTATCAAACTTCTTAGGATGCAGAGTCTGAAGAGACACTCCGGTCGTTTTGCGACCATGGATGATGGTCCATTGGATAGGGGCTGCTCCGCGCAGGTCTGGAAGTAGTGAGGGATGGACATTCAGTCCCGAATACTTGGCGTTGTTCAGTATTCTTAGCGGAATGAGCAATCCAAACGAAACAGCTATCACCAAGTTGATGGATGAAGCCCCATTGGTATGGAACGCTGGCGGGCTCCATCCCGTGAACGTGTCAATTTGATGAAGCGGTAGACCCAGCTCAAGGGCGACAGGTTTGATGGCTGGGGGCTTGATGGCTCTCAGACCGCGTCCCGTCCGTTTGTCCGTCTTAGTGACAACATCAATGGAGAGTATATTACTATTACTCTCGGGCGCCTGTGAGAACTCATGCAGAGCCTTCAAAGAAGTGGTGCTGAAGGCATCGGACCCGCAGAAGAGGATCCGTAAGGGGTCTCCGGGACCTTTTTCGTCGGAAAACTGCCGCCGTGTATGCTTGTTATAGAGCTTCTTGGGACTTTTGTATCGCGATGCACAAGTGCGTGTACGTCGACATATGAAGAAGGGTCTCATGGGCCCGGATATAGGAATGCTTGAGGAGGAGGGTGAAGAAACCAGTTGTTGGCCGGCAAAGGGGGAGGACAAGGCTATGAAATATTAGACATAACGGAAATAATTAAGGTGCTTTGGCGTTGGTGGAGGTATTTCCTGATACAGTAACTGGACATCTCGTGTTTCTGTTATCAAAGCACTCTACTGGCTTCTCTGTTATAGTCATCGAGCCTCGGTCTGCGGGGAATGGAAGAGGACATGAATTGCCTACTGCTGCCACTCCAGCCTGAACCTGCTGTCCTACCACAAGCGCCCGAGAATAAATTCAAGACCCAAGACTGTTGCCGATTCTCATAAGTCTTTTCATGCTCTTCTTAACCAGTGTCATCTCCGCCCTCCTCTACTCGTACCTATCCAGTGCCTGACATCCTCTACTTCCTTGCTACAGCATACAAGCACCCGCTCCAGGTCAACATCGCAAGACAATCTTGTAGCCTCACACCAAATGGCCGAGCCTTCACAGCCGCCGCCTTCGCAAAATGAAAGCACGTCTACTTCCTCCGCAACAGAGGCAGCCCAACCCAACCGGAATCCACCCGAAGTGACAGCTGAAGACGCCGACTCTGACCCAGACTTTGACGATCTCGATGGTATAAAGACCCCGTGTTTGACGAATTTTTGATGAAGGAGAACCGGAACTAAGAGACTGACACAGATGTCCTCGACCAATTCTCCGCGGCGACAACTTCGCAATCGAAGCCGCAGTCGCAATCGCAACCAACTCCATTATCCTCTGGCCCAGGCAGACCAGCAGTGGACGGATCAACCACAAGGGAATTGGCGCTCCCTCCCGACATTTCCATCCCTCACGGCCCTCAGCCGTCTGAAAGCGAAGAAGACTTCATGGCGCGACTAACGGCAGAGATGTCGAACGTTATGTCGAAGATGTCGCTCGACCCTGCCGCCTCAGCCGCTACACCAGAGGATATCGCCAAAATGGGCCAAGAACTAGAGGAATTTACATATAAGATGGAAGCCGAGGGCGTGAAACCCGAGGACCTCCTGAAAGCGATTTTGGGCGAGGAGACTGGCACGCAAGTCGCCGAGGTAGCGGAAGCCGAGCGCGAGCGGCAAGAAAGCGAGTCCAAACCAACAACTACATCGCGTAGTGCAGAGACAGTGTCGAAGTCCATATCTGGTACTGGAGAAGGAGCCTCGTCCTCATCTACGACTACCACTAAGACGAAACCGGCGCAGAAAGCATCAAAGCCGAACTCCTCGTTCGAAGACACCATCCGCAAGACGATGGCACGGATGGAATCGTCCTCGGCAGCCGCGGCAAGCGCGACGGCTCAATCCTCAGCCACAAAGTCCGAAGAAGACCTGTTGGCAGAGATGTTGCGGGCGCTGGAATCGGAGACCGGCGCCGGCGGCGACGATGGCTCAGACAGCGACTTGTCCAAGATGTTCCTGGGAATGATGGAGCAATTGACCAACAAAGACATGCTGTATGAGCCGATGAAGGAATTGAGCACCAAATACCCGGAGTGGCTGGAGCAGAACCGGCCCAAGCTCGACAACACAGAGTTCCAACGCTACTCGCGGCAACGGGTCATTGTCGATGAGATTGTCGCGAAATTCGAGGAGCCCACCTACACCGACGACAGTGCCCAGTGTAGAGAGTTCGTGTGGGAGAAGATGCAGGCCATGCAGAGCGAAGGAGCCCCGCCTGAGGATTTGATTGCTAACCCCTTCCCCGGTATGGGTATGCCTGGGCTGGGACTGGGTGACGAGGCCGAAAAGTTGGAAGAAGGCTGTCCGACGCAATAACGGGCATGGAGGTCCTTTTGCGGAGCACATTGAATGCTGGATCTTGTCCTAGGTGTGATGCTTGATCTGTACCAGTGCTGTTGTGAGCAGAAAGGATGTGAACTCACGCCACGGTTGTCTGTATTCGACAGGCGATTGACTATACTATACGTACTAGTATATTGATAACAGACCGCACCATCTCACATTCTGCAACATTACCCAATCCTTCGTTTAGATGTTTTACCTGCCTTGCCCACCCAAGATAGCTACTAAAGCGAGAAAGGATTTATGTCACAGACAATCATCGAAGGCGCCATCATCGGAAAGAACAGATATATACATGAAGGGAGGTCTGCAACATACACAGGTAGCAAGTCGGCTCCATTAGGTAATTATGGGGTAGAAAAGTATACGAGCCAGCACAGCACAGCGCCCTTGCTACCTACCGAAAATCCGAAATTCAAAATTCAAGCTTAGGCTTTCAAGAGGCTACTCTGCTCTCCTCTGTACTGTACTTCATAGTATCTCTGCCGAGGTACCAAATTGAAAGCGGGCGCCCAACATGAGCATCTCACCTAGAAATACAGAAATACACTGAGAAACATCACGTCTATCAAAATAATGGATCAGGTACAGCCAGAAACCAGCCTCAACTAAGGTACCTCGTGCCATGGAGTGTTTTCAGACGCCGACCAACATGAGAAATACGCCCCTTTTCACAGACATGTTCCGTTTCCCTGCCATTCCTAGCCCATCCCAATGATGAAATTCAAGACAGATCCATACTCGACTCGTTTTGTTCTCGACTCCGACTTTCCTGTGCGGCTTGACCACTATCAACCTGCTGCTGCTGCTGCTGCTGGATCTGTATCTGATGCTGCGTCTCTTCAGCCAAGATCTGATCCTGATTCTGGGCAATCATCTCCCTGAACAAGCGATCATATTCCTCTTCCTCATCATCAATCAAGAAGTCGTCCTCCTCCGACATTCTGGAATCTTTTTTAGGATGTAAATCTAGCACGGAACCGGCATAGTAGTCGACGAGTGCATCATCGACATCGTGGTCTTCAGTGGGCGACATCTCGGCGTGATCATACTCTGCCGTTGCCATTGCCCTTGCCGCTGACTTGTCATGCATGTCGGCATCAACACCAGCATTGACATCATCCTCTTCCGGTGTCCAGGTAACCCCAGCCTCCAGCATAGCTCGACGATTCATCTCGTCCTCCCATTGTCGTCGTTCTCTCACAAAATCCATGCGAAGAACTTGATCTCCATACCCTTCAGACCGGGAGTCGTCTCGGCGCCGTCGGACACGATCGAGGAATTGCGTCTTCTTCTTCTCCCTGCCTTGAGCGGCATGACGGGCCAAAGTCGCTGCAGGACTGGCGTTGCGAGACCGACGTTCCCACTCCGAAGGCGATTGCCGATTATTGCTGCTCTGTGGCTGGAAATGGAACATGTTCGACTGAAATTGCCCATTCGACGCCGACGCCGACGCCGAATCAGGCGGCGTGATGAAACCCGCCAAGTTGAAGTTTCCGTTTCCTTCAGGTCCGCTCTTCGCCTTGCCTTGTGGTGTTGTTGTCGTTGTTATTGTCGGTGTCGTTGTCTTCTGGAATCCCGCAGCGCTCATGTCTCCATCCCTCCCATGTCCGTTCTTGTTCTCATTCTCATCGGCGTACGCATTATGGAACGACCCTCGTTCGAACGCCCCATACGTCTCTGCCAAAGGTGAAGAACTCAACAAAGACCCGCATGACTGGTCGTCTCTGTCGCCACTACCAGGACTTGCGTCGGCATTGGGTCTGGGCATAAAGTTCAAGTTCAGATTCGCATTTCTCGAAGTCCGCAGCGGCGACGGAGTTTGAGGTGCATGAACGTGGAATCGGGATCGAGTCGTCGTCGTGAAGAAATTGCTCGGCTGTGGTGGGGAGAGCGACAGTGAGAACATGGCTCTTGCTTTTGGGCTCTGGCTCCCGGGCTCAGTCCTTATTACTGCGCTCACGTGCCCGTCTGTCCGGTGAACAGATGAATTGGGAGCTCTTGAGGTTGCGAGGGTGGTAATATGGTATGTTTCCTGTCGTCGTGGGCCTGCAGAGATCCAGATCTCAGGTTCAGGCGAAGCAGAAGTTGTAGCCCAGCACTGCAGTGGCATGTAGCACGTAGTGTGGTAATGAGTGGGATGCGCGCGACCGCAGTGCAGGCTGAGGACGCGTCAAACGCGGCCGGGACCATGTATAGGCTAGTCTACTTTCGGTCTAATGGGTTTATTACACTCAGCTGGAAATCCTCATCCCAGTCAGCAAGCCAGCCACCGCCACGTGATCATCGAGCAACTCGAAACAAGGCAGGAGAGAGTAGAGTTCTGCTGAAACAATAACCGTGTCAAGTGCCCGTTTGCAGCGGCTGACTCTGTTATGAGTGACCGGCATTTCGTACAAGCAGAAAAGTCTTCTAATCAGCATGGTCTTGATACCCGTCCTCTCATTCCCAGGCCGGTACACAAAAGGTGGAAAGCGAAAAGAGTTTTTCTCCAGGGACAAGAAAGTACAAGCAATTGAATTCTAACTTTAGCCAATTCGCCGTTCTCTGGCTGGTCAACGCCAATCGTCATGTACAAATCAAGCAAGATAGGACTCCTGACCGACGGTGCGTATAGCACAGATTAGGTCCACTAAGTAAACAAAGAAAAGAGCACTCCTGCGCCTTGATCTCCAGGTGATTTTGGATAGACGCTTGCCGACAGATATTGGAGGGGACAGGCCACCTTTGGGGCGTCTCCTCTACGCTAAGTGCAAGCAGTATTCGTGATGATCGTGAATTGTTGCAGTGGAAAGATCAGCAAGGTAAAACACGAGTTTAGAAGTTGGAAGCCGTGTTCACCGGTCCCGGTTGATGATATTGATCCAGAGTCGAGCGGAAAGGCGTAGAGTCGGATCCCGTGTTTGCACTGAGTTTGTCTTGGTTGAGATTCGGGTCGTACAAGTCATCGTCATGAAGGTTCTTCTTCTTGCCCCAGATTCGCCAGGCCGTATATGCAAGTCCAGCAAGAAGCAAGGCACCACCCACACCGCCAACCACACCACCAATCGTCTTCTTGGCTGTATCACTGAGCCCGGAGCTGCCGTGCTTACCGTTGCCCTTGGTCAATGAAGCCGGGTCAACACTGGTAGTGACGGGAACCACGCTGCTGCCTGTGCTGGTGATGTGGACGGTACTTCCGGCGCTGACGCTTGTGATTGTAGTAATAACCTCTTGAGTAGCACTGGTGGTAATCAACGTTCTTGAAGGAGTGATTGTGCTGGTGGTGACAGTGGACACGGAGGCCTCAGTGGTGGTGGTAGAACCTTCGGAATTGGTGGGAGTAAAGGTGGACGTGGTCACGACAACAGTGGTCGATGGAGAAAAGGTTGGGCTTTGCGTGATGGTGGAAGACTCGGTTACCACGGTAGGTGAAGCTGTTGGCGAGGTCACGATGCTACTCGTCGAGGCAGAGTCATCGCTCGAAGAAGATGTCGCTGCTGCTGAGGGAGATGATGTTGTCTCGCTGGCTGTGCTGTCACTGGCGCCGGTGGACAATTGAACGCTCTGTCGTTTGAAGAGGGCTATGGCATCGTCCAGGGCATCGGCGGAGACCGCGGAAGCGAAGAACAGCCCAAACAGGAGGACGAAGAATTTATTCATGTTGATGGACGGGGACAGGTCGAAGGAGAAGGAGGTGAAAGACGGAGTCGAGGTGGAATAGAGGGTGGAAGACCCGGTCTGGCCGATGTATGCGCCGGATTGGAAACGTGGAGAGGAGAAAGTCACTGGTCGGTTGGAAAAGGGTGAGCGTGAACGAAAGGCCGAGTAATGGCGGTAACGATCGAGGCGAAAAGTGTGTGCTGGTAATGGGGGAGATATTGAGTTGAAACAAAGAGAACAAAGAAAGAGAGGCTGTGTAGTGGTTGTGGTGAGAAGAAAAGGTGAAAATACAGCGTGTAGTCAGTGAGAAGAGTAATCAAATGCAATGCAAGGACGATAATCCAGCGGGAGAAGTAAAAAAGGCTCCAAGTGGTGTGTCCCACGCACCTGGTATAGTGCAGTGAGCAACATAACGCGAATGGCAGTAGTAAGCTTGGCCAGTGGCAGCTTCTGGGGGCGCCGCAGGCGGGTACAAGGAGAAAATCATGCATGCGAAGCCCCTAAAATGGTACCCAGCACTGTAGCAACCACCACCAGCCAGCAGCCAGCAATACCGTCGTCAGGGTTTATTTTCAGGCCAGAATTGGCAGTTACAGGCTACAAGCTGCGACTCCTTAGCCTGTAACCCGCCTCAACTCTATGTTACAGGGCAAAAATCTGGTCCCCGAAACCAAAATTCTTCATAAGGGGGGACAAACGCTGCAGGGCCCGGCTAAAAGACGAAGACGAGGTCACGTGTGGCCCAGTCGACGTCCCGTTTTAAGGTTCCTCCAATGTCTCACTCTCACTCTCATTCTCGCTGTGACTGGCAGGAATCATGGACTCATGGGAGTAGACGAGCAACATATCGACAAGATCTTCACTATTGGCGCATCCTGCTTGCTTGGCTCTCACTTCCTTAGTACGTACCTACGTACCTAGGTAGTACGTAGTGCATATGCCATGCCGCCTGTGATCTTGTCTGCTCTCGTGCGACATTGACACATACAGCCCTGCAATGCAACACTGACTGCTCGCCAGTCCTGCGTCTCAGACGCTACTGCTGACCAATCTGACAAGCAGAGCCGAACACCATGACATCGTAGCAAAAGTTCGTATCCTGAGTGAGCCTTACCACGGGACGATCGGCACTTAATAAGCAATTCTCCTCGGTTGAATCTCCCAGAGATCTGTATATTCTTCCATAACGGGGCCCGACAAGCTAATCGACTATTATTATGGCCATGATAGTAAAAACTCTTGACCCACACCATCCATAAGAACTTCGGCCTCGTTCATAACCTGGGATATCACCTGATAAGAGACACGTAAGATACCGGTCTCGGTTTAATCAATCAAACCACGGCTTCGTCGGGTCTGGAGTCTTCATGGTCCTGATACATATGGAACTGGGCAAAGATCATGACATCTTCTGCCATCGTGCCAAAACTGCCAATCAGCCAGGGGAGATTCTTCCTAACATAAGCTGCGTCGGTAGAGTGACACAGAATGCCGGCACCGTACGTGACATTGCCCAAGAGGGAAAGGATGAAGAACAACAGTGAGAGTCCTACACGAAAACCAAGTCAGCAACGAACATTACCAGCCTTACACAGGACATCTCTGGTTGACACATACCTTCGCAACTCTTTTCCCTGGCATTCTTGATAATCTGAGGGATTCGGGCGCCCAAGTATGCCACAGCACTGAGATAGCCCAGGATCTGGGCGCCAGTAGCCATGTTCTCTTCACTGGTATCTCCGGATGTGGACGAGGGTTTCCACGCCCCAGACTCATAGGCCAGGGCCCAGCCGGCAGCACCGACAACAGCAATGGCCAGCACGCTCATGGCATTCTTGAACCAAAGCCTTGTTCCAGACTCGTCGCTCTCTTCTAGGATTTTCGCAAGCTGATCATTTTGAGCAACACTGCTTCTCCGTCGTCGCACACTGGCACTGCTCCGTCGTCTTGTAGTGGCCGACCCGGGGATTGTAATACTATTAGTCCGTGTGCGTTTGAGAAGCGGCTCCTCTTCGTCGTCGTGGTCTTGCTCTTGATGAGGTTGTGACCCTCCACTGGAAGACGCCTGCCCCTCCAGCAACGCTCTTCCTTCTCGTCTCTTGTTCACAATTCCATAATACAGACATTGACCAATAAGGACGCCGTCGGCGATGCAGAAGTAGACGCCAATGGCGATCACCACTGGCACCAGGCCAGCCCAGAGGGCACCCGCGAGGTTGCAGATATCCCCGATGAACCACACGAAAATAAACGCAAGGCTGATCGCCTCGGCGGAGGAGTTGCGGTAGTTCTCGACGAGCTGGGGTACGAGGAGGAATATCCAGCAGGCGAGAGAGATAGACCCAAAGATCCCGGAAAGTGCTTCGCGGGTGGTCAAAGGGACGTGGACGTCGACGTCGGAGGCCGAGGCGAGGATAGCGATGAGACTTGCCATGGCGGCAATGGTGGACAAGAAGCAGAGACTTCTCACATAGTCGTTGTGAAAGGGAAAAGATAAAACGACTGCACTACCAAGTATTGGCAAGACCTGCTGGGCCCTAGAATTGATTATTATCTGGACCCTGAATGACTTTTTGAGAACATGGAGCTCATGATGATTTGCTTCTTGTGGGGAGAGCATGCGATAGTTTCGCCTGGCTTGTCGTCCAATGGTAAGGCTGAAAACCCACGGCATCCACATCAATGCTGTACCGTGTATATCCAAAGTCTATCTCAAGCTCGACTCTGTTAGTGACACAGTAATGGAGGATAAGAACACAATCAGCAGACACGACAACACTAGCAATGACAATACTGATGATAATAGGTATACCACGATTCTCTAGTCTCTCTAACGCCTCGTATCCCAGAACACAGTCCACACCCCCCTCTATAGACAGCGATCCTAACCAATTCTATCCAGTCCGTCCAGTGTTACACGGTTATACAAGCATTCCCCGAAGCATGCAGCTGTTGAGAACCACACCTCCACGTCTAGCCATTGGTTGCTAGACGTACCTCTCCGTATTCAAGCCCCTTAGGCTGATTGCTCCACCACTGGTGAGGCGACATCGTCCGGGGATCTTCGCGGTGGGATGCTACCCAATAACCTCCGCCTTCACAGCTTTGCCGTCCTTGAGTGTGAAGCGCAACCTGGTGCCTCCCTTGTGCTGTGCCTCTCCATTGCCCTCGTCGATCTTCTTCTGGTGTGGGCCAGCACCGGACTCATTTTTTGGCTTCTGCCTGAGTGTGAACCGCAAATAGATTTTCGGGTGCTTGGGTGGGGTCTGAGCCTCAGTGGGCGTATGAGCCTCAACGGGCGTGGGCGATTTGAGATGCTGTTGAACCTGTTCCCTTGCCGTGGTTTGTCGTGTCTGCCTCTGCTGTTGAACATGAGGCAGGGCCTTTGTCGGCCTTTTCGCCGCTGGAAGTCGTAGTTGGGTTTTGGTGACTGCACAAGGCTTGCGAAAGCCAGTGGCAGATGCTAGGGACGCTGCTACCTTGGATGACGACGTCAAGGAATGTCGAGGTTTCGTAACGGCTAGTCAAAGAGATGGGTCAATATCGCTGAGGGAAAGCATTAGTGTTGGAAACTCACATTTCGTTTGTTTTTCACGCGCCATCTTGTGGTCGGTTGATGACTATGACACAGGTGGAAGGTCTTCTGAAGAAACAGGCTTGCAAGTTGTTCTTGGATGATTGCTGAATAGCTGTTTTGCGGCCGAATTGGAGGCTGACTGAAGCAGGTGCAAGCTCCTATATTGATTCTTAAGGATTGATCATGTCGAGAGAACAAAAATGGAGAGCGAAGCAGAGGTTTGCGTCCTTTAAAGAACTCCGGCTCTTTATCGATAGGAAAATGCAAGCATTGGCATGACCTGTTAATAGTTTGGAAGAAACTGGCCAAAGTTTCTTTCAAGACTATTGACAAAATTGTCTGGTACGGCGGCAGTGACCTGATTGCTGCCGGTCAAGGGACATGCAGATCTGGTCCGGAATCTCGACCTTATTTTTTGCTAAGCCAATTGTTTGAGGATCCAAGCAACAGTTCTCTCCGTGTGTCCTTGTTGCCTGGCGTTTGTTTGTTCCTTTGGCTCCTCTTCACAGGCTTTGTTTGATGGTTCGACTGCACCCACCTCTTATATGCAACGCGTGTCTAGAGTAGTATCCGTGGCGTACAATAGATGGCTGGGGAAGTCATTGTGATATGAGAAACTTTAGACCTGACTCCTGATCAGGAAAAAAAAGAAGCAATATGCCGACATTGTGTGCCAAACGTGGTGAACTTCTTGCATTGAATCAGAGTCTCAACCTAAGCCACTGCGCATCATTATGGGCAGCACTTGGGCTTGAAGACTTTTGTAGATGTCCAGTATCCCTACCATGCCAGCCCACTTCTTAGATAGAGTATTCAGTAAAATTAGACAAGTTCCGGAGATTTCGTGAATGCCGCTGAAGTCCACAGGTCCTTCTGCATCGCCACTGAGTTCCCGTGAAAAGGTCACGACCGGAAGTCTGCCATCAATGGCTAGCAGGCAATGGGCCATAACTGTTATGGCAGCTTGATGAATATAGTGGGCCGAGTTGATGGTGATAGGATACATTCCCCACGGCGTCCCTTCAGCGCTCCGGAAGATCCTGTCATAGAAGTCTATAACTTTGACTGCGGAGTGGTAACTTTCACGGGGGACCACCTCCGTTACATTGGGGCCAAGCATTGGTTCCTTGGTTGCAGCCAACGCCCGCAGCAAGAGCGGCTGAAAGAGGAAACATATGGATGTGTCAAACCCCAGATCGCAGGTCATGCTACCCATGCCCAAGTTCGTATCAACAAACTCGAGTTCTCGACGCCAAGATAGGATCTGGTCAAGACTTTGCTCATACCATATGCGAGGTAAGTTAGGCGCCACTGCCGGCAGGTATAGCTCACGAAAGATCTCAGACCTGAGATACGTGAGACGGTAGTAGTGAGAGGTGAGTACCAGTTGTTGAGCGTCGGGATCGGGAATGGTTGCCGCGCTCAACGAAGCGGGATATTCAGTAGTGATGATCTCTTCTGCTAAGTCCGACGGTCGACCCAAATGCTGCCCCATGGTGCGTTCGACGCAGTAGAGGCCCCAGAAGATACAGCGTCGTTTTCTTCGACTCTTCTCGTCTTCGTATTCGTCGTTTGTCTCGCTGTGATAATTGAGCTCCACGCTCAAGCGACAGGCAAAGTCTAACAATTTCCACAAGTCGCCCTTTCTAGGGTGGAAGAGAGTGAACACGATGAGGAGCAGGAGCGCTTGGAGTGCATCGGCAGATACATCCGACGTCACTTCCTCTACGCATTGCAAAGCTTCTGCATAGTACGCCATGGACTCGGCCTCATAAATCGAGTGGTGTCTCGCCTTGTTGGCAGAGGCGATGGCACAGATCATGGAGACCCGGAAGAACTGATGCGCTTCCTTTCCTGACAAATACTTTGCATTGGTTCCATGGTGGCGTAGGTATGTGTCAATCTCCAGGGAGACATCTTCCGGGTCGAAGAATACCATCATCTGATTTGAGGTCGACATGTACAAAGTTACCAGCATTTCAATCTCGTCACGGGAGGGCGTGGCTCTAGGCTGCAGCGGTTCCCCGACCTCGGTGCTCTGAGCATTCAACCAAAACTCGGGCCCGGCATAATCTGGGTGGTGGACGATGAAGCCAAGCTTCGCTTGAGCATGCACAAGGACCTCGACGATGAGAGCATACGGTGAGCTGCTGCCCAGGAACTGCCAGCAGGTGGGGTTGGCATGTTCAATGATGAAATGCTTGTCAAATGAGATTTCACTGGTATGAGTACCCCATTCGTTATGTGCGGGTTCGAGTTGGGAAGATGCTATGGATGGGTTTCGATCATCGTGAGGAATAGGTATGGCTGTCAAAGGCTCATTGGAGCCGTTGATCGTGGCCTGAACAGACCGTAGCCGACTCAAACGGGTCAACAGCGAATGGACATAACTGGCGACGGTCAATACGAGGCTCGGGAAGAGAGAATGAGACTGGAATTTGGGAGCTCACCTTCGCGGTAAAGTTTGCTGCAGCGCATGGTCAAAGAAGGTACACTCAGCCTTGCCCTTCTGACATAACCGACAGGCTGGAAGGTTTGTGTCACACTTGCGGCGTAGACGACGACATCGTTGGCAGGTGGGCAAGAGACGAGTGAGGTCTGCTTCGGAGATGGTCGTGTGGTCGAAGTCCATATTGTGTTTTATAAACAGACCAAGTCCGATCTGGGGGAGTTGGAACAATTCGCGATGAAGGACATGTGCGCTTTCTATAGCGCAGCCTTGTATCAAAGGCGTGAAGGGGGATTCTGAATGTTGCGGACTTCCGCCACGACTGTGTTGCAAGCGGAACGCTCTCCGGCTGGCCGTGGATGGTGAAATGCGATATAACGATGTGGGAGGAGAAGGAGAAGATGAGGGCGACCCCTGCGCAGGCACTGCAGTAACTGGCGCAGGTTAACGTTAGCAGTTTTCCTACCTGGCGGGGTCAAACTGCGATAAGAAAAAAGAGGGCGCACCCTGCCATTTCAACATTTTGTTCCTTTTACATCAACCAATCAGAATCCAGAGAATTGCTGTCCCGATCAATCAATCAATCAAATCAGCGGATTAAGTCTAGATTAAGACTAGCACCATTTGATTGGGCGCAGGCACCTTGCCCTTTTTGGAAGCTCAGGTGGCGTTGTATTCAAGTCCGCTATCGAATCATCCACCCTTTCATTTCGTTCCCGACAGTCTCGTGAATTATTGCTCCTCCGCTTTCATAACACTAATTTTGTCATTCGAACCGTTCCGTCCTGATCAACGGCCGAAGCAGAACCACCCGACCATCATTTTCAGTTTCGACGACAGTGACAGTTGCTATATACGTCCAATCAGTCCCAAGAAGACATCTCTACACGTCCTGCTTCGTTGTCCACCATCCGTCCCTCTTCCCCGGTAACACGCCGCACGTCCACAGTTCGAGAGCGCGCGAGTTCCATGGCCTGAATCACCAACATCCTGCCGACAAAATGACTGAGTGTCGCCGTTCTGTGCTGTCTTGCGCCCGATGCCGCCGCCGCAAGATCAAGTGTGACCGGGCAATTCCTTGTGGTCAATGTGTGGCCGCCAAATCAGAATGCACCGGTTTCAGTTCCAAAGACCAGGATCCTAACATCCCCAGAAGCATCGTCCAGCATCTCGAGACTGAAATTGCCAAGGTTGAAGGGGAACTCGCCCGCAATGGTCATCTTGAGGAACTGAATGCCTCCGATATTCTCGCGGGGATGCCAAACAATGATGGCGTACCTATGGACAATTCAGCTCTTTCCATCCTAGACACCCCTAGGGCTGATGAAACTCCCAGAGCTCCCTTGCCTGTCGAGACAAACCCGCCGATGGCAAGGGATACTATTCGAGATGAAGTAATGAGTTGTGGAGAGATCCAGGCCATGATCTTTGCTATCCTGCCGACTGGCCCTGGGATCACCGATTTAATAGCACGAGTGCGGATGAGTCTAACACCATCAAAGGCCATTGCGTCCGGAAGTCCACGGGAAGCCCGAAGGAAATCCATCACACGGGAGAATGAAGTCAGCTGTGCCATGTTGAAAAGTATTCCAACCCCCATTCTACGAAGTCTGGTCAAAAAGTATATGACCAGAGTCTATCCAATATTTCCAGTTCTACATGCTCCTACACTGTGGCAGCAGCTCGAGCGAGTGGTCAGAACCCTGCATGAGCTTCCAGAACGGCACCGTACCGTGCCGCCCTCCTTCGACTTTTTGAT
The DNA here is from genome assembly GCA_024611085.1 of Exophiala sp. LBMH1013. NCBI lineage: Eukaryota > Fungi > Ascomycota > Eurotiomycetes > Chaetothyriales > Herpotrichiellaceae > Exophiala > Exophiala sp. LBMH1013. The sequence goes on along the minus strand of JAMFLB010000009.1, from coordinate 848,420 downwards.
TATTTACCTGATGCTCTCCATTTCGGCCACTCTCGGAAGTGCACGAACTGGGCATGAGGCGAAGCACATGGTTTTCTCGGGGTCTCTGTTCGAGGAGGGAATCCAGCACCTGTCTGAGAAGGCACAGATACCATCCGACCTAGCTGGCATCCAGGTCACCCTTATGGTCCTTCAATACGCCTCCATCAATCCTCGGCTTGCAAACGTGTGGATGTTGACGGGAGCCGCGATGCGTGCTTGTCTCGAGCTTGGTCTACATCGCGAGCCGCCGGAAGCTTTGAACTTCGATCAGCTTACTTTAGACCTGCGGAGGCGCATTTTTTGGTCCGCCTATAACTTCGACCGTGCGATCTGTTCGGCCTTGCAGCGTCCATTATCGATCCCGGATCAGACCATCGATGCTCATTTCCCCTCGGTTCTCGACGATCGCCACATTCATCCAGAAGGTATCGACCCAACCGGAACCGAGACCAAAACCCACATGATGCGCTGGATCCATTTCCGCCGTCTGCAATCCGCGATGACCGAAGTCCATTTCCAAGGCAAACCGTTAGAGCCTGGTCAAACCTGGGACGATTGGCTCGTATCGATGGAACGGCGCCTACAAGCCTGGTACGAAGACTACAATGATGGCCACGAATTGACCGATTTTACCCTCGCGCACGGGCTGACCAACCTCCACCGCCCGTCCCCGCGCATGCCCATGCCTGGTCCCCGTAGTCTCATGGTAGCATTTGAGGCCGCATGCTCCAGTGCCAAATCGCTCCGCGACCACATCATTTCTGGTTTCTACCGACGTTCGTGGCTAATTGCCCACCACGTATTGGAGAACAGTATGGTGGTGCTATTCTGCCTCCGCCATGGTTTTGACACCATTTCTGCCCGTTTCAGTGCTCAAGAGATTTTCGAGATGACCAAAGTCTTCACGGCCAACTTTCTAGCCCTTGCTGCGCAGGGCTGGAATGAAGTCTCAAATTATGCAGGAATTTATGAGCGCCTCTTGGGACCGCTGCTCGAATCTGTTTTCTCCAACAGGCCTCCTTCGTTATCATCGTTCGGACCGGCTCAAGATGCGGAACTCACTCGACTGTTGTATCCCGGACCCGCGCAGCTCGACAAACTGCGCTTCGGCAGTCGTTATGGCTTTGAAGGTGAAGGACTACCGTCGTTCGACATGGGGACCCTGAACTGGGAGGACTTCAGTGTCAGTGATGCCAGGTCAACATCAGCAGAGGGTTTCGTTGCCGGTTGGGAGCTCTTAGACCCCAATGCGGTGGGCGGGCCTGCTCAAGACCTAGTTTTCGGCATGGCCTAGACGGCCACCGACATAAACACGATTTAAATACCGATTCTAGAGGCAAATCTCCGACGCAGGTCACTGTGTTTGCAGCGTCACGTAAGAAGGATGACTGCCACCGTTGATCAGATTGGGAATGCCACCGCACGGGACCGTAACAATCCGACTCGATATTGGGTCTCCGATGGCCCTAAACAGCTACATGGCTGATATGCGCGATCCCCGGGCGATTGATTGACCATGGCAAAATCCCGGAACATTGGGTGCATAATCAGCCGAACTAGAACGACAGTCCGACCATCACTCGAATCGTACTTTACCTTGTGAACTAGCTGTCCAAAAGCTGGGCTCATGGGAGTCTGGCCAAAGACGCACAAAGACATTCCCAGGCCGAACGGAATCGAAAGCAACGGCGTTGCAACGCGACTCTACGAATGACAAATATCAGCCGCTGATGCAATATTATAAATGACTAAGCTGTCTCGGTTTGGTTGGGGATCTCTCCTCAATCAGCGCTGGAAGGACAACGCAGGGTATTTTCGAATGCCATGCATCTTCTGATCGACGATTGCAATCTGCTACCAGTTTGCTGGCTTATCCAATTCTGAATGATCCTCAGCCCCGCTACAGTTGACCTAGTCCAGGACGAACTGTCTTTTGACCGATGTTGCGATGACGAGGTTCTGAGCTAAGCAGACATCTCGAACATCTCGACCATCACCTGCGTCTCTCAACCCTGGTCAAGCCTGCATCAAGTCCGAACGCGGTGTGTCGGTGCTTTCGCTTCTTCTACGGCACAGACATCGCATCTGAAAGTTAGCTAAGCAGCCTGCTAATGGCAGTATTTCCCTCATCTCTCCCGCCAATCGCAGGGCCTCTGTCGTAGCGGCTTATCTATCTGCGTGTTAGATTCCCAAGTAACTTTTGGGCGCTACCTTCAGGCTGATTTGTCTTGGTTCAATAACCATGTGAGGTCTCCCCATGCATCGCAACGATTGGCGACTGTCTCCCTGCCTCCAATCAGATTGCAAAGATGTCCTCCAAAAGAGGGTTGATTGGGAATCTTGTCCCCCTGGATTCTGAACCTCGCGCTTGGATGGTCTAGCCTTGGACTATATGACATGGACTTCTATTGATATCGAAATGCTCAGCTAAGGATGAGGAATGCGGTATCGAATGTCCGACCAGCTTCTGGCTTGTTTACGACGAACCTGCGGCATGCTCGTTGTCTTCAAAAAGGCCGTCCGGTAAGTGACCCCAAACATGACTACACTTGTATATCAAATTTCTACGGCCGAGGAATCGTCCATTACTGCTATCAAAAGAGCATGTCCAAGGATAGACAATCACCTGAACAGCCGGCTCCCTTTCGTGGCGAGTTTTCCTTTGTCAACAAAGATGCCGGTAACATTGATTCCAAAGACCATAGCGCCGCCGTGTCATGGCATGTCATGAATCGCTACGAGCGATGGAAAAAGCAGGAGCAAGCCAGAAGGCTGCGAGCATCTGCGAAGGTACCTGTAGGGGCCCTCTCCGGTCCATCGCAGCAGCAGCAGTCCCTACCTCCACGATCGCAACAACAGCATGAACGTCGAGTCCCGTATCAAGTCCCCAGCAGGCCCGGTCCCAGCGAGAATACCATGCAGACAAGGGCAGCCCGGCCGGCCATACCGTTTGGGTTCGATCCTTGGTTGGCTGAGCAGCCACTCCAGTTGGGTTATCCTGGCATCAGCACCACCGAGGCCTCAGACGCTGCCATTCCAACCTCTACCTCAACATCCTCGACCCATTCCGGTATCTTTGAGGACGACCCGACCTCTCTCACCAGTGTTATCAACACCCCTCTCGATCTTACCGATGACACTTTTGGGTCTTCAGCCGTGCCGACGCCACCACTTGTGAGCAATCTGATCGGTTTTGCGTACGATGTTTTCATTCCTCAATGCTGGCCCACAGAATCAGAAAGAGCACAAGGGTCTTACGAGATCTCGAGGTGTTGGGACGATATTGCGCTCATGAACCAAGATAATTGCTACGCCAATGCATATCTAAGTCTGCTTGCAGCGGCCCTGGCAGCCGTGACTGACGATGACAGCATAGCCTACCAGTCACGATTTTTCCAGGGCCAGGCCATGACCGAGTTGAGGCAGCGAGTAGCGCGGCCAGCGCCACAAGAATTGATCACTCTCAAGGCCATCCTGAAGCTCTTCTCCTCGGAAACTCTTGTGGATAACACTTCGGTGGCACGCATGCATCTGAAAATGCTACGGAACTTGGTCAACGCAGCCGGTGGGATAATTCTGACGGATGCATGGTTTCGAGAGGACCTTCTGTCGTGCGACTGCTATTTCGCTTTGAAATATGAAACTCGACCGCTTTTTCCGGCTCACGAATGGACGCCCGGCCCACTCAGCCAGCCATGGAAAGCGCGCTTGCTGTCGGCAGGCATTGTTGGGGATCATGCGGCAGGAGTTGATCCACTGATCGAGCAGGCGGTGATGAAAGCGGTGGTGACCGATCTGAGGGAATTGTGCAGAGCTCACGAATACGTCCAGAGCCATGATGTCCCCACGGATGATCAGCTATCCCGCTGGCGACAGCTGCGCAAGTATGACTGCATATCCAGAGTTGCAGACCATTACGTCGACCTGACAATATATCCTCACCTGTTCCAGCGCCCTCGTACCCTAGCATACGTGTGCGTGGCGACGACCTTGATGGCCAATATGGTGCTCGGCTCGCCCGAACCCGTCCGGTTGGGTTCGAAGCTCATCAGCAACCTCCGGAAGAGGCTGGAAGAAGGCGATGCCGAAAGCGACAAACATCAATCCCACCGGCTACGCTTATGGGCACTGTACGTCGGGTCTCTAGCGGAGAAGGTGCATCCGATAGACGCCAAGGACGAGGGGTGGTTCGACGTCAACTACCAAGAACAAGCAGCAGAGATGGGCATCACAGACTGGGACGGAACGAGGAAGGTTCTCAGACACTTCTTCTACTCGGAAAGGCTTCATCACGAGATAGCCACAGGACGGGCTCACCGGACGACTGATTTCGTTAAGGGGTTATATTCTCCGACCGGCTGCAGCTGGCGGGAGCCAGTGATAAACACGAATCTTGACCTTGGACTCGGGGAGTTGGTGTCCGGAAATAACCCCGGCGACGCAGGGCCTTCGTCATCAGTGGCAGCGGGCAAGCAACGGGCCGTCGACATATGATTGGTATGGAAAGTAGTAGTGTATGGAGCTACTAATAACAAAGAGGGTTTGGAACAAGGGCATGTCTTCCGTTTGGCTATGCATTGTTGATTTTAGCATTCACCACGCTCGTCTTTGTGCGAGCAGAGGGACACCGAACTGAGAGTAGACCCTAACCCAGTACATCCAGCAGGTATGGGACTTTATAGCAGCAGGCAAGAGAGGTAACACCCCGGTGTACTACCAAACAGCCTATACGGTAGCAGTTCAAGGACGACACACAAATGATGATGAGAATGATGCTACATACGGTCCCCGATCTTTCGATTCAATGCCAACATTCCTTGAATGGCTTGCCTTGCCCTGACCGTTTGAAAGATGCTGACTAAGACTGTGGTAGGGTCGTCACATGACAAGGCTGAAGCTCTAGCACAAATCCATAACGCTAGTCCCATTCCAGAAGCATCCCGATCCCCCGTCTAACCTTCCGCTCTCGTCGCATCCTTTCCCAATGCAAGCACCTCGAATCAAAATACATACCTAAGGTACGTAGACGGGTGTTAGATGTAAATAATGTCGGTGCCCAGTGTCGCAGCCTCGTCCTCTCTTGCACCAAATTCACAATCCAATGCGGACGGCCGTCCTGCCGACCGTAACACCATCAAGATGGACTGGCCTTAGTCTCGACCGTCTTGACCGTCTCAACCGTCACTCACCGACGGTAGCCATCTATTGCCGCCCGGGTTCCTCTTCCTCCTCTTCCGCTTCTCCTTGGTCGTTGCGTCCGCATTATCGCCCTGTACAGTCAAGACGCTCGACTAGCACGGCACCTGATTGCAATGTCCAGTCAAGACGCTCGCTCAGCAGCAGCAGCACAGCACCGCCATCCTCGAGCAACGCGACCTGGAAACTCAACGAGTTGTCGTCCATCTCGCGAAAGATATCCCCCCCTGATAGTCCACTTGACTTCGGACAATCCGTACCACAATCTCTCTTTGGAGCATTACTTGCTCACGCGGTCGCATCCGGACTCGCGGATTTTGCTGTTCTATACGAATCGGCCGTGTGTTGTTATCGGACGGAATCAGAATCCATGGCTGGAAACGGATCTCAATAGGCTTAAGGAGGGACTTGTGCCGGAACAAGAACAAGAAAAAGCAGCAGCGGTGACAATAGCAGCAGCAGAAGAAGAAGAGACGGTAAAGACAAAAAGGGGATGCTTCAAGGCAAATGCCTAACCTACAGCAGCAACAGCAACAGCAACAGCAACACTGGACGCCCAACGCATTACGGTCGCGACTAGATAATCCTCACCTCATACCTGTTGACCTGGTCCGGCGTCGCAGTGGGGGCGGCGCTGTGTTCCATGACTCGGGCAATCTCAATTACTCGGTGATAGTGCCTAACGCGAAGTCTTTCAAACGGAGCACTCATGCCGAGATGGTCGTGCGGGCCCTTTCGTCGTCGAGATTCAAATCTCAACTCTCGTCCATGTTTCCACAATACGGAGGACTCGAGCTCCAAGTCAACGACCGCAATGACATTGTTATGCGCCACAACGCCGCCGAGGATCAATGGTTCAAAGTGAGTGGGAGTGCATACAAACTTACGCGAGGTCGAGCATTGCATCACGGGACACTACTCTATTCCAGCCCCTACATTGGCCGTATCTCCGAAATACTACGCAGCCCAGGTCGAGATTTCATTCGTGCCAAAGGCGTCGAGAGCGTGCGCAGCAAAGTCTCGAATCTGCTCTACACCTCCGACATCCAGCACCGCGATGCAGTGAGAGGATATGCTACGGACGCAATCATCCGCGAGTTCTGGGATATGTATGGCGCCGGGGTACCGCGCAAACCGGGCCTGAATGAAATCACGCTCGGCGATGCCGAATGTGCGCAGGACCAAAACCCCGAAGTTGCTGCGGGCGTAGCCGAACTCGGTTCGGATGCCTGGCGATTCGAACAGACTCCACGGTTCGAGTTTAATAGTGGCGTCCTGGACGGGATGAGCGTCAGTTTCCAGGCTAACCATGGTGTCTTGGAACAACTGTCACTCAAGGATGCACAGGGCGCGACGTTGGTACAGCATCGAAAACAGGACGAAGATTTCGGACCGGAGGATGTCAAATTGAGCGATGTCAAGAGTTGGAGGGAACTGCTTGGTTCAGGACAAGCTCACGGCCAACGCCAAAGTCAGGAAGATGGTTCTACACCTTCAAAGTCGTCAAAAGATATCAGTGTACCAGACGCGCTGGTCGGAAGGGTCGAGGCCACCTTTCCTAGGTGGCGCACTTAGCGAGACAACTAGTCCAGGTGTTGTATGCCTGATGAACGGTTATCTCCTATCTGGTGTGCGTCATGCGTTGCGGCAGAGCTGGATATCATCGACTCGAAGGTCATGGCAGAGCCTATCAGACACAGCCGCGTTGCTTATTATGACCAGTGAGGGAATCATCGACACCGAGTCGGAAACGGAGCTTCCAGCATTGTCGCCGCGTTGACTCGAGAAATCATACCTTTCGAGGTAAAACGAATGCTTGAAAGGCAAGCCAGGAAAAGAGCAAGCGATAGGATCCAAGAGGAACTGCGAAAACATGGCAGTGATGAGGATGGGTTCGGTCTCGGGTCATCGCGAAAGCACACCTCATGCGTGTATTGCTTCATTTTCCCGGTCGAGGTGTTGAGCAACAAAAGCCAGGGGATATTGGGATGCATACCTAGTTGCGGGAGAATATTTGATGGCAGGCCGGTCCACTATCGCCACTGGGTGTCTCCTAGCCTGCGTGGGTGCTCAACTTTGCGTGCAGAAAAGCCTTGCTTCCACATAGTCTGCGGTTCTCAACAAGTATCGAGCTGGTACACCGTCTGCGTGTCGTCGAGAGTACGCTTGACGTCCTTGTGATCTGGATAATAAATCTATCGAGGTATCGAGACACGAATTGGTACAGCCTCGGCATGACATAGGACGAGATCCAGATAGCAGTGGTAAGAGTGTTCGACATTCTTATGGAAGACCTCCATGCACAAAGAGCTTTCCACTGCCAGTCCCTGGCCTTGAGATGCAGTGGCCTATCATGGTGGTCTTGCGTAAGACGCCGGGTCCTGAGACGACCCCGGACATAGATTGCTCGAATAGAGTGGAGGTCTCTAATATCCATAGGCGCAGATGACTACCCGCTCCCTGACTTGAGTCCTCGCCTCGGGTAAGGCGGCAGCTCACGGTTTTGCCTCAACGTCCACGGTCCTCGGCCTTCTGAGATTGAGATCTGAGGGTCACACCATTACACAACTGTATAGGTCCGACTTCTCAGCAGCGGGATCGCATCATGGTGAAGGGGGCGACTTGAGAAGGGTTCATGCTCCTCGAGTTCAATAGTGGTGGTCCCGATGACCTGCATCAGGCTTAAAGAGGTTCCAATGAGTCCAGTTAGCGCCGCTCAGATGCCGACCCCAGGATGACAAGCTCAGCTGCTCATTCCGCTTCCACACCATTATAACACACATACGCCCTTGGCACTTTGACTGTAGGTAGCCAGACACAGTCAGGGGCCAGCCAGTAACTGCTAGTTCGGCGGTGTGCGGATCGATGTTGATACCATTATGAGCAGTCAAGTCAATAATGACTTATGAACGGGAGTCCTGTGCATGTCTGCCCGGAATCCATTGTTGCGATAGAGAAAGAGAACACAACGGCTGTCATCTCCGCAGTGGCTGACCAAGTGATACAGGAGTCTAGAAGGCTGGGCTGCAAATGCCTCCCACCCCCAGGTTTTGGCGGTGGCGTGGCCTTAGCTTATGGCGAGAAACCCCAGTTTTGCGCCAAAGCTAACCGTTGAGGGCAATAATGTGTTGAGCCTTGAGCCTTGAGCCATGAGCGTTGAATTGACGGCGAGTCAGTTGGCACACGGCGGAAATCAAAGCGCTCGCTCACCTGATCGATGCGTTGATCACGGCGTGCTTTAGGAAGTTGCTGCTTTCTGCCCCTCTGGTTCCTTCGATCTTGGCCGGGTTTTCACCTAATTAATGCTCCGGCCCACATGAATTCCTGCACCGACACAGCTGTCAGGCTCGGTGTGGTGTTGATCTGTTTGATACAGAGGTCCAGGTGGCTGCTGCCACGCTTTGGAAGCCACGGTATCGACATGTGTTTCTGTCGAATCACAAACTTTGTGTCTCGTCCCCGTGGCAGGACCTGCGTCAATCGAGGGGTTTCTTGCATCGAGACGTGGTTGTGCAAGACCAGTCTAGTGTGCTAGGTACTTATAGTGTCCTGTTGTGACAAGGGGATCCCGGGCGCAAGAGTTTGATCTTGCCCAACCAAGGGTGAACTTGCTCCTCTGATTTTATGGAACATAGGAACGAAGTTATAGCATACCCTTTCGTTCCTTGGCTCAGGTGTCTCGCTCCTCGGATAAGAGCTGCCGCCCGGTCTTGGAATTCGAAGGCAACGGAAAGATACAGGTGACGGCCCGTTGAAGATCTGTTTGCTAATCCGAATGACGTCGGGAAAAGGTCGAGTAGAACACGCTGGGCAATATACTGCTACGTAGTAGTATTGCCAACAAGTGACCCAGCGCCCGCGAGATGGGTCTTCGCAGCATATGAGGAGTGGACTCTCGTGCTTGGCTAGGACTCGGCCTGCCAGTAGTGTCAGAACGTCTTAACAAGAGGCCAACAGGCTGGTGCCACAGTGATTTGGATCTCCCACGGGTTTCACGAATCGTTGTTCAGTGTCGGGCCCAGACTAAAGTTGGCATGACGGAACGACAGTCTCCAGGCTCCCCACCAGTAATTATTCTTGCGCAGCAGTTTGCACCGTGTCGATGCCGGCATAAACGCACGCGGCTCGATGCATGGCGTACAAAGTTTTAGACCCGTGTCGACAACAATAATGGTGAAGGGAGCTATTTCTCGTAACCTTTGTTGGTTGGCATTGAAAGAAGCCGTACAATCTCAGATGGCAGGGGAAGCCTGTCTCTTTCCCAAGCATAACTGAGTAAGGATTGGCCCATCGGGTGGCGATCGGGTGATCGTGTGGACAGAAATTTGGTTGCCAGAGCATGTGAAAATTCCCGAGAGTCTGATGAGTGTACACTTTTTCTGGCTCACTGGGGTATCAAGAGCTTCGCCTCGTACTGTTGCTGTATCCGGAGGATGCGTCTCTCAGGTCTTTGGCAATGTTGTGACGCCATACACTTGACCAGAGGCGACGGTATTGTCGGTCTCTTTTGGCTTCCTTGGGCCGTCTGTATCTAGCATGCCGCGTACCTCACTACGCTCGCTCATTCATTGGCGGTGGAATGCACACTGCACACCTCCTCGAAGCCGCTCGAAGCCTTGGTGTCTCTTAGCGTCTCTTGTGCCGGCACACGCACATGGGCTAGCCATGCATTGTCGTCCGGTGTCTGGATCCTCGAACATACCAGACGCTGGCGATTTCCGGGGTTTGTAGTGCGGCCAGAAGGCTCTGCCCGACCACGTTGAAACGTCAGATGTAAAGAACTAGTAAGTGGGAACGTGTTTGTACGTATAAGGGTCGGTGCAAATGTTGAGAGCGATTGTGAACCGGCCGAGCGGCGTGAAAATAATGGTGCTTGCCCCAACGTGTCCTTATGCAGAGAGTCCCCGAGCAGTAGACGGACAATTAACCTGTTGCATACACTCATGTCTGTACAGTACTTTCATTTTGGTCCGTTCATCTTTCGGGCCATTCGCAGAGGACGGCCTACTGTGATAAGTCGCAATAAGAGGTGGCAGAGCGTTGTCACAATCATCGTGGCAGCCACGCATATCCTCATGAAGCAATCACGTTGTGGCCTGATAATAGACAGCAAAGAGGCTGACAGATTTTTCATTATGTATCCAGGTATGCACAGGCATGCTTGCAATGTGCTCGATTGCACCTGCAGAAGGTCCGAAAACTGAATTTTGACAACGCTGGGTTACCCCCTGTAATATCCTGCAGCCGAAGTGTGTATTCGCAGGCAGAAAGGATCGGACGGCTAAGGAGGCAGGCTGTCCTTTTCGAGCGTGCTGCGGATCGAAGCGAAAGAACACGAGATCATGACCAGGCTCATGCTGTAGACAGCGGCCCAGCACATGCGAAGTGGCGGAAGGCAAAATCTGCTGGGAATATTTGCTGAGCAGGGATCGCGAGGGCGAAAACGCAGGTGAGTAGCAAGACGCATCTTGGTGAGACGGAAGGGTGCAAACAGTAATTGTAGTGGAAGTGGAAGCACTCTCGTTTCTCAACCTATCACCACTGGATTTCACTTGAACAGGACGTCGACAGGATACGGCCTACACACTGCGATGGCCAGATAGAGTAGATGTTGGGAAAAGCCGTCCAACTGTCCTGATGGAGGCTGCAGTGGTGAAGGTACAGTATGATATGATACTGTAGCCCACAGATGATAGATAAAACACCCCCCGGCCAATGTCGCTTATAGTAGTGGGCTTAGGAGGCTAATCGCAGACCCTCTCGCAGCTGGGCCCAAAGGCTCCTCTCACCTGTAATCGCCGCAATCGCAGCAATCGCAGCGCCTTCGGTGACTGCACTGGTGGGCTCTTGGGGGAGCGGGGGCATGATTCTAACTACAGAACTGTCTGCGTCGCTTGGCTTCTTAGGCACTTCCGGCTTCCCCTCCGTCATCTGTTGGTGCCGTGCTTCCTGCGCTGCTTTGCTCGTGCCTCTTCTGTTGTCCTTCATCAATCCGAGTTTGAAAATGTCGTCTGCGCTCTCCTAAACCTTACCATCTTCTGCTTTCTTTCTTTTATGTTTATTGCCTTCTATCTTCTGCCCTTTACAAGACATTTAAAAGGCTTTTATCCACCTAAGTGTCTCTGAAAGCACAGAGCTACTACACATGGGGCAATTCTGACCAAATTGCCATGAGAACACTCTCAACCTTTGACTGAAAATTGCTTGTTGATCGATCTCAACTGTCGCACGACTTGCGGGGCTCCTGTACCGGCGGAAACCTTCCTTCATATCCTGGGACGAGCAGGCTCGTTTTTCGACTGGAATTCACAGTTGGCCATTGGAGCCCGTTTAGTCCGACGCTGTTATTTCCCTCTGTGAACACCACCCACTTCAGTTGCCGTCGGCCAGCGTGTTGATATCTCAAGATTGAACAAGATTCACATGGCATATGCGTCTTGATGTGGGAGGCTGAGGTTGTGAGCGAAGGCATTCACGGAGCCTAAGCGTATGTTTTGGCATGACAACTCCATGTCCAACACTTGTCGCGTTCGAGGATCGGCCACAGAAAACCCAGGCTTTAAGCGATGTCCGACAGCAGTGGTATAACATGGGCCTCAGACCTACAGCAAGCCCGTCGCAACATAGAGTCGGCCGGGAATACAAGTGGCTTGACCCGGACCAGGTCCCGCGACGATGAAAACAACAGGCACGAGCTAGAGCCAGGCACTGCCTCTCACAGCTCTGCCGGTGATTCCAGCAGCACACAGCGCAACACTCCGACTGCCTTGTCCGCGCGGCATCCTACGGAGCCTGTTGATGAACATGACCTTGTCCGATTAGATGCGAACGTACAGCAGGGAACTCCTGGATCGCCACGGTTGGCACCAGACAAAAGGCAACAGTCACTTCCTTCGTCCGCTCAAACATCTTCGCACTCATTAAAATCCATGGCCGAGCAGGAAGCGGACCGTGGTAATGCCTCGGGAATATCTCTGGTTCATCGGGCGCTCTCCACAAAGTCAACGTATGGACATGCCTCTTGGGGTCGCCCATCACACTCAAAATCCCTCTCGCACTCTTTGTCCACCTCAAAACGATCACTTCATACCGACCAACCAACATACCCGGACCAGTCCTTCGCAGCTTTACAGGCGCAATTCCCCTCCTCAAGGCCTTCTCCTCCTCTTCGAGCACGAAGTTCTCATCCTTCACAGAATATCCTTTACAACGAAATGTCGACCTGGGCGAAGCCGATGCGAGATCGGCAAGCCATCTGTCAGGGCACCAAGACCGCAGACAACACACCCATTTCGAGCCCAGGTCTTTTCAGACCTGAAGCTCGGGTGCCTTCGTCATCCTCTCTTACAGAACTCGGCCCTCAACTCCACCACCTCCAAACACCCAAGGAAACTCACACTGCCGAGATTGAGCATGACACTTTCTCTGGGAACAAGTTTATCAACAACTACGAGATTGTGCGTGAACTAGGTCGTGGCGAGCATGGGAAAGTCAAGCTTGGTCGAGACATTGAAAAGGGGACTTTGGTCGCCGTCAAAATCGTCCCCAGATATTCCGTCAAACGACGCCTTGGTCGCCTAGGTGCACCAGAAGACCGTACCAAACGAGAAGTGGCCATTCTGAAGAAAGCTAGACACCCAAATGTCGTCAGCTTGTTGGAGGTGATCGACGATCCCAATAAAAACAAGGTTTACCTGATCCTCGAATATGTTGAACGAGGTGAAATCAAATGGCGCAAGCGAGGCGTTCGTGAAGTTTTGGCCGTCAACAACAACAGGATTGCACAGGAACGCTTGGGAGTAGAGGTACCCCTGGAGCCTTCGGAGCGCGACCTGTTTTATGTGGCCCAGGCAAAACGCCGCCATGAACAGCAAGAGAAGGCCCGGATCGCAGCTTCGAGCTTTATCCCGAACTGGAGTCTTGAACACGGAGGAGATGAGCTGGATGACGAGGAGGGATTCTCGGACATCTCTCGCTCTGGCTCACGACATTTCTATGAATCAAACAATCCCAGCAGAACTGGATCTCACGAAGACCACGCGGATATGGCTTTAGCGGGCAGCATGTACGGTGCATACGCCCCTGAGTCATACCACCCCAGCCGGAAATTCAGCATCGCAGCCAGCGCGGTTTCTCACATGTCATCGGAGTGGAATTTCGACGAGAATGACGACGAGCATTCTTATGTTCCGGCAATGACGCTTGAGGAAGCTCGCCGAGCATTCCGGGATACACTGTCTGGACTGGAGTTTTTGCATTTCATAGGCATCATCCATCGTGACATCAAACCAGCCAATCTGCTCGTCTCCAGCAATGGAACAGTCAAGATCTCGGACTTTGGCGTCTCATATCTTGGACGTCCAACAACGGACGAAGACCCCGAGAACAAGCTTACAGAAAACGACGTTTCGGCACTCGACGACGAGAAAGAACTTGCACGTTCCGTGGGAACGCCTGCATTCTGGGCGCCTGAACTTTGTTACGAGGACCCTTCTATGTTTGAGGAGAAAACCGGCCCGAAGATCACTGGAGCTCTCGACTTGTGGGCCTTGGGCATTACACTCTACTGCATGGTCTATGCTCGCCTGCCCTTCTACGCGACAGAAGCTATGGGACTTCATGAAGCCGTATGCAAGGCTGACGTCTTCTTGCCCAAGTCCCGACTTGTGCCGGTCGACACCTCACGCGACAGACCAACCTACCACGTGCCGACCTCGATCAACAGCAACAAGCGGCTGGATTATGAACTAAAATTTGAGCCTGTACCCGCAGCGGTCCGCGACCTGATCCGCCAATTATTGATCAAGGACCCTGCCAAACGCATGACCATCGAGGAAGCCAAACAACATGAATGGGTGGTTGAAGGCATGCGTGATCCCTCACAGTGGTTCAAAGGCCCTCCGGAAATGGAGAAGGAAAGTAAGAAGAAAATATTGGAAGTGGATGAGAAAGAACTGTCACATGCCGTCGGCAAGAGAAACATCATCGAACGTGCACTGAACACCGCTGGACGACTGGCTGGAAGCCTGCTCGGTCGAAGCAATACGCGCAAACGTGCTCCCAGCGCCGCCACCACTGCCAGCCATTCCAGTGAGTCGCTTTCGTCTGCCACACCATCCGCCGCAAGCACTGCAGGAAAGAACGAGCGTGAGAAGCTGCGGGATGCACGACGAACCAGTCTACGTGGCGACGAAGTTCTCACTGCCCTGAAGACTTCGAGGGAGAACACGGAGCATCCGCTGGCACAAAGTCAGACTGCAAGCCCCGATACATCTCCTCACGAGACCTATTTCGCAGAACACGTGTCGGCACCTCAGGCGGCCTCGACCGGTGTTAGCCCCATGCCGGAGCGTGAAGGGCGGCCGCGTGGACCTGGTAGAGCCATCTCTGTTCTCTCGACCACCGAATCAGTCAAGACTATCAGAGCATCGCAAATGCAGAGGCCGCCTTGGCCCATTTACGAGTCATCGCCTGCCATTGACCGAGCTGGCTCGCGCGACCGGAGCTTGAAAGCGAGGGTTGACGGCCTCTGGGAGGGAACCGCTAAGACGCTTGCAAGACTCGGAAGCCGAGACCGGCTGTCGCAGAGAAGTGACCGATCGCCATCATCCAGACGCCAGTCCTCCGAAGGTGATGGTCATACCTTACCTAGCATTGCCGTCAGTACAGCTTCAGCCGCCGGGGCTATCGAACCACCCGAAGCTCTGAAGACGCCTCTTACATCGGTGGACGACAACACAGCTCCTCCGCTCCCTATGATGCAGACCACGTCTTCTCCAAGGACTGTCTTTCAAGCCCCTGCGTCGGCGGACGAGGCTTTCGAACAAGCTCGCGATCTCAACCGGCGCCGGCTCATTCAGGAGGCGAACCAACAAGCTGCAGCCGCCGCGGAGGCTGCTTCCAGACGGTCCGATCAGGCCCCAATAAGTGAATGCCCGCCATCTCCGGACGATATCGTGTTCCTGGAGAAGCAGCGGACCAAACTTTCAAACGAACCCCAACCATTCTCAATCGGCTCTTCCGGACCGTCGGCGAGTACCATTGCCTCGTCTGTAGATGATTACGGGACCAGTAGCGTGTCACAAAGCATGTCCAACCCGAGTTTCGGGATAGAATCGGGTGCATCTTCTCCTCCTGGCGAAGGGCTGATGGGGCCTCCTGCGGACGTCACAGCTCCAGGCAAAGATATGGAGCCCTCGTTCATGCGGACCGCCGACACGGTCACCAAGCATGGGAGGCCGACGCAAACCGCCTCAGGATACGCTCTTGAGGACTGGCATAATAACAGCCACGAATACGACCACGCTGACGATGATGATGATTCGGACGATGATGCAATGATGATGGGCCCGTCTCAGAGAAAGAAGATTTGATACGTCCCGTCATGGCGGAGCAGACAGTCACCAGCACGGCGCCGTGTTGCTCGCAATATCTCCTCACCACCTCTGTTTCACCGTCACACTCGTTCTCACCCTTCACTTCCACGTTTGACTTGTTTTATAGATACCCTGGTTAGAGAAAGCAAGGCGTCTGATGTCTGCTGTCACGTTCGATTCGCTATTTTCCTTATGGGGGTTATGGAGTGCCACGGCAATGCAGGGGATCATGTCGACCATGGACGAGCTACAAACGAGCTGTTCTAATGAAGGTCACCACAAAGAAAAACAAAGGAGGTTGTTTTGTGATCCAGGGCAGGGCACACCATGCATTCGTTGTAAACCAAGCACAAAATGCAAGAGCAGAAAAGGGGCGGCGACCTATGAATACCTGGTGGATATGTGTTGATGTTATTGCTTACATCGCCAGTCTGCGTCCGAATGGATGAGCTGAAGGCTGGCTTGACAACGACTCATTTTCACTCAGAGCTGACAGAGGTACCTTACTGGGAGGGAATTCGTTCACTGCAGGACTCGACAGAATGGCGCAGTGCCAATAGCAACAGACAAAAATGCCGATATTAGATTCTTCTTGATTGGTTCCTTCTCTAGACATGGCCACGTGCTTCCCGGCGCCTTGGATGGTGAGAATATAGATTGAAGAAGTAGAAACAGCAGATACCCGATCTTTTCATGGTAAAGGTGTTGCAGTCAAGTTCCATATGCACCTAATGTATGTCTCGATTGTGTTTCTCCATCGGTCTCACCGGAGAGCGGAAAAACTCCGATGCCGCGCCAAGCCCTCTCCCGCCCAATGCAGTAAGTTGAATCTGAAACGGAACTTGATGAAGATGAAGCCGCGGTGCCGGCGTTTGATCAATGTCTTGAAGGCTTGTAGCTAATACTGTCTTGGATGCTCCGTTCTTTCATGCTTCTGGACCTTACCTTCTCCAACAGTAGTCCCCAATTCGGTGACCATTCCTTGCGAGCCGATCGAGCGCTTTCTCTCGTCGGCACCTGTGGCAGGTTGTGGCGCGCAAGAATCAGCTTCTCTGCCCATTGTACATGATCTTTGAGACACTAAGCCCTGCCACCACGATACCAACCAGTCCTTCTCCTCCGTCACAATGCAGAAGGTACTGCGCATAAACCTCCTGGCCCGCAATCAAGCTCTGAGAAGCGCGCGGAGGAAAAATCTCAAGAATGTGAAGGAAGAATGGGCGGAACACGACGAACGGCGGATAGCCATTGATAAAGCACAACGTGGACTCATCAAAGAGGAACGGAGACATCGAAGAGAGGACTGGGTAGCAGGCCCACTGGCGCCGAAACGAGATGTTGGCAAGCAACAAGAGCTATATGGTACAGTCTCCGGCCTACTGGCCCGAGGAGCAACGTATCCGGAACGGGTTCGACGTGGACCCAAGGGAAACGGTTGGGACCCGGTCGGCTCCGAGGGTCTGGAGGGCGAGAATAAGGAGTGGGAGGGCTATGGAAACGAAGGCAACATCATTGAAGGCGACCGTGTGTGCGTTGTCCAGGGCAAAGAAGAGCTGGTAGGAAAAATCGGAAAAGTCAAGACTATCAATGCGGAGCAAAGGGTGTTAACAGTCGAAGGGCTCAACATGGTACGATATGCCTCTATGTCTATGAGATTTACCCGAAAGAGGCAATGTTCTAACTGACGCCCAATATAGGCCGACATTGAAATTCCTGAAGGGACTCCTCAGCGAGAACGAGTCGCTTTCTCGAGTAACGAGCTGCCCATCCCCATCGATTCTGTTCGACTTGTTCATCGATTGAGAGACGAGGAGACCGGCCGCGATCGCGACGTGATCGTCAAGCTCATTCGAGGAGGGGCGCCGTATCTGCAGCGGGCACCGTACTCACCTTTGCCTCGACACACGCGGTATATCGCAGGAGAAGATATCGAGATTCCGTGGCCCGAGGTGGACGTGCCCACATACCAGGCCTTTGAGTCCGACACGAACCGCTTTGACGTGGAGTTCCAGTCCTACATGCCCTCTTTGTACGACCCCCCTCTCCCACGGTCGGGAATTCTGGATGAGCTGCGCAATGACAAATATGCACGGGACCGAGAATGGCACGACGAGGAATACGTGCGCATGAAGATTCTAGAGGATGCCCGCGCCGTGTGGTACCAACAGCGCAAGCTACAATCGCCACTTGAGCAGTTGACAGAACATAAGTTGCGACAGGCGGAGAAGAGAGCGGAGGAGATCAAAAAGCGTGGGCTGGATGAGGAGACGGTGAGGATCATCATGGAGACCGCGCAAAGTAAACCGGCGCGCAAACACAAGGCGTTGGCGGCTTAGGATTACTACTTGGCTTATTGGTTGTGAGCTGCTATACCTTCGAGCAGACCTCCAGGGAACAATTCTCCCATACTTTCAAGGTAGACCTCATTCGGCTGTACAATATTGCTTGCGGCTCCAAAAAGTTACAGACATGGCAGGCTGGGTTTGTGTAGGTATACGGTTACTTGGAGCGAAGATAAACCCTGTTTATAGCAAGATCATATATCATCTCATCGAAGACACCTCGACCTTTCATCGATGCTGTCTGATCCAAGTGTACACTGAAAACAGCTTTGGTGCCAGTGTGCAAGTACTTTTTCATACATGGACAGCTTTTGTCCATGGCTGACCGGTCGAAGAGAGAACAGAATCCACCCAGTGGTCAGGTCACCAAAGGTCCAATATATTCAACCCTTGGCCCTTCCTTCTCGACCAGTTGCGGCCACTGGACAATGAATCGGTCCACCAAGGGTTTTAGCATGCGGCCGCTCAAACTGAGCGTCTTGACACGTGCCCAGCTCTCAATGAAGATGGTGCGCATCTGACCGTGTTGCACAAATGAAGCTGTCTGTTGATCAGGAGTCGAGGTCCAGTCGGCACCGCGCCCTGCTTTCAGCACCGCCGACCTTTTATCAAACCCGAAGAAACGCAGAATAATCGATGCAAGAACTACAATGACACCCGTCGCAGGTCCATTTGTAAGAATCAGATCGGGGGCGCCGATCCGACGCTGCGGTTTGAAGTCGCGATGCATCCCTCTCAGCACGGCGAAACAGTCCAATATGCACCAGAGACTCGAGATCGGGGCGGTCAGAATACCTTGGTGGACTTTCCTGGCTCGATGGACGGTCACGACGTCATAATTTGGCTCTATTACCTTTGAATTGGGGGTGTCTTTGTCTTCGCATTCACCTTCGCTTTCGGCTTTGAATGATTGAAGGTTGTCGAGAAGCGACTTTTCGAATTCGTGGGCTTTCAGCGCTGAGAATGTGTCGCCTGAACTGATTACATACGTGCGATATGTGTAGTCTAGTTGTAGTCGGGGCTGTTGGGAGAGCATGTTGAGCATTTCGGCCGTATGTCCGCCTGAACCGAGGACGATTAGAAGATGGGTTGGCTTAGACGAAAATGAAGACGACGGAGAGTGGCGTGCGCTGGGGCGAGGAGAGGATGGTGGTGGTGGTGGTCTTCGAGACAGGATGGCATAGAGTCGGAGAATTGTGATGGCGAGAAGGATGAGTGTGGTGGTTGAGATGAGGATGATAAGGTGGTAGTTGAGTGGTAAGAAGGTTGGCATGTTGCGCGCTCGAGAGGAGGGTTGATGGTTCTGTAGAGCAGAATTGGCGCTGTAGAGTTGATGGCCAGCCATGTGGTGATAGTGATATGGCTGGCGAGGTTGTGGTGTTCCAGGGTAGTAACAAGATTGGGGATGGGAGTAAATGCTGAGCGACGAGGCTGCGGCCCCCTTGTCCCGTTGGGAGGTGCCCAAAGAGAGAGAGACTTTTATGTTCTGATAGTGCGAATCATGGTTGAGATCAGGGTCGCCCAATATGTGTCTGTACTGTGGGAGACATCACAACTTGTCTTGGTCCACTGCCACAGTGTGTACAAGCGTGATTCAATCCATGGAAGCGAGTGTGGTTGATTGACTGATGTGACTGATGTTCAAGTTGAAGGACTGTTTGTCAATTGTCCTTTTGGGACGGAGATTAAATTCCATCCTTTTATCTCCGTGGTCGAGCTAAA
This sequence comes from Exophiala sp. LBMH1013, assembly GCA_024611085.1. Lineage (NCBI taxonomy): Eukaryota > Fungi > Ascomycota > Eurotiomycetes > Chaetothyriales > Herpotrichiellaceae > Exophiala > Exophiala sp. LBMH1013. The sequence goes on along the minus strand of JAMFLB010000009.1, from coordinate 828,763 downwards.
CTGTTTGCGGCATTCCGTTGATTCTTTGTATGATGCTGCAAGCAACCTGCATTATTCACCTGCATTGTGAAACTGCATTGTCATTGTCCAGCTGCCTTCAGTCACCTGCATTTCCCGGCGAACTACACTGGCCTGGAAGGGATGGTTCTATCATTCTACCTTGCAGCATAGTTCATCTCCTTGTGACCACGAACGATGCAACATAATGCCTGTCCAACTGCGACAGCGTCTAGATTGCCACTACTGCGGCCGGAGATCGAAACACACCAAGAAACAAGACCGCAAGTTCAAGTGTGAGCACTGTCTCGCGGTGAACTTCTTCGATGAGGTATGCAGCCATTACCTATCACGCTGTCCCTTGCTGACCTCTATAGAATGGCGAGATAGCGGACGTTCCGGCCGAAGAGGCAGCCCCTGCGCAGCGCTTTGCCCAACCAGTCGTGCCAGACCCTCTCGCCGATGAGTTTACCTCGCAAGAGTCGATATTCTGCTCGACATGCCTGAAAAATCAACATTTGTACACGTACAACCTCTCCCAGTTCCTCCCAGACCCGGACGATCCAGACTACGAAAAACTGGAGGCTCAACTGCCTGAATACAAGAAAGGACTGGAGCGACGGTATCCGCAATGCTGTGCTCGCTGCGAACCCAAGGTCCGAGCACAATTGCACCAAGCTACTTATAATGCGAGGAGCGACCACCTAAGGCGAGTGCTGGATCGGTCGCGACAGAGGAGGATTGCAAGTCGACTGGGTTGGAGGAGTCTGCTGGTCACCGCTGCAGGATTGGCACATTTCTCCAGTGTGGTTATGCAGTTGCTTTGGCATCTGTATGGGTCGCAGGTCACTACTGGACGAACACCGCTGCGGCGACTGCGGCCGACAGACTGTCTGATGCGGCGCCCTTTTGTCTTCGAATGCCTCAACATGATGGAACCTCTGGTTGGCTTGTCCCTGAACCTAGGACTCCTGTCGATTTGGTGGAATCCCAAGTGGCAATACAGACTTTCCAGCCAGGAAGGACGGCTCTCCGGGTTGAAGGAGTATTACTTGGTGCAGCTGGCTCTGCTAGGACTGAGGTTCGGCGCTTGGATTGTCCTGGTTCACCTACCACTCGATCCCAAAGTCCGATCTATGCTCCATGCCTGTTTCGCAGTTGCCATCACGGTCTTCACAGGCTGGTCCGTCTTTGGCATCGTCGGGGTGAAACCTGCACGTTCAGTCAATTGGCACCAAGACCCGGCTTCCTTACTATCCAGCAATCAGTTTGTTCCACCTCCTGGTCCATCTCAGCCCGAGACACAGCACGATCAACCTGAGCCTTTCAGCGTCGGAAATCTTGCGACGCCACCAGCACCGACATACAAGGCCTGGAGCCCTCCAACTCCCCCCGAAGATTCAGCAGAATCGATGGACTGGACACCTTCCCAACCTGCCTTCCAGCCGGAGCTAAAAGAGCTGCGGTACCGAACTAACGAGCCGTCACCATTCCATGGCACTCTACCAGCACTGAACGTGAAAGGAGTTTACAAGAATGCCCCACAGAGCAAGTCAGCCCAGAAGGAGGCTATTGGTCTTCCTCCAGGGTTCTTCGATCGCCCAGCGAAGCCGGCTCTACCTTCACGCGAGACCAAATCCGCGAGTGATGCGATCGCACCGCCAAAGTTTTTCGGTCACGACGGAGAAGCCGATACTGGTCTTGAAAGTATCTTTGGGACGGTATTTTCTTTGCAAGACCGATCTATGGAACCCACTGCTACCTCTTCCTCCATCCTCCCCTCTTCGAAATCGTCCACGAAGTCTAAAGAAGGCCTGGAGAAATCGTCGGCGCCTCTCAAAGATGTCTCATTCGCGGCCATATTCAGCGGTCTGTCCTTCTCTGCAGTGTTAGTTGCAGTTGCAGTGTGGACTTTGGAGGCCACTGTCTCTCCAAGCACCTCGCAGCTGGGGTACTATGTTGTTCTGATCAGTGCCTGCATTCCGGTTGGGCATGTCTGCCTACTTGTGTCTTCTGGTGATAGCCAGCGCCGATTCTCACATCTGCTCCTTTTCACCCTTGAAGCGGCTATCTTGATCGGCGTTGCTATGCTACGCGAGCATTTTGGCGAACTCTTCCGAGATCTTTGGAACAAATTAGGGATCGCGGTGGTGGGGCTATTACTGCCACAGGAGTTCCTACAGATACATCACTTCAGCAGCACTAGTAGTCAGGTTCAGCAACCTGACAGTGTCCCATTACAAACGACTCTGGAGGTTGAGGAAGCTGATGAGGCCCCAATCCCACCAGCAACACCGGTTTTGAGCCGTCGCGACTCCACCGAATCGATAGAAAGCAGGTCATCGATTGCCACCACTTCTACCGCCATTGAGTCGCGGACGCCAAAGATGTATAGGGGGGGCGCTATGAGCTCCTCGACTCATCGTCATCCGAGCCACCTAGGTCTGCTGGGCAAAACTCTAGCAACCGGAGCATGCTCGGCATCGACGGCTTGTCTTTGAGCGATCGTGAGTCTGCACGAGGTCCCGCTCGAGGTCCCGTCAGTGCCGGGTTCAGATGTCTGGATACTCCTCAAAGAAAATGGGGGGGTTGATTCGTCCGGGACAAATATCGCAGGACCTCGAGCAAGACGGAGACCCTGAGTCGGAATCTGCTTGCATGACTCGTCCTGCTGTTGAGTTTGTATCTAGGCATGTGTTTTTGGGACAGCATAGCGAAGGGAGCGTGAAGCCGAAACTGGCCTATGAACGACAAGGCGACCTGGTAATGTTATGATAGAGCATCAGGAATGAAAAGGTGGTTGGATAGAGCGTGAATGCGGATTCCTCATGCGCATTTGCGCTGGGGTCTCAATGTTCAAAGATGTCATTGTAATCCAAGCAGTATGAAATTCAGCACAGGCAGAATATCTCTCAAAGTCAAGGAGTTTTTGATCATGATTAGCGGCCAAACTTCCGCACTCTATGTTAACTTTTGCTTGATGAAAAACGACCGTAGATGCGAGAGCTGCCACGCGCATGTCACGCCCAAGACGGTCAACTGGATCAAGGTCCACCGCACAATCTTTGCGTTGGTGGACTCGCTCTGGTCGCGAAATTCGGCTTCTCGTTCCTGTTAACAAAGCGCAAGTTAGCCCACAGTTGCACCCTTGTGAGAAACAGTCTGCCTCGCGAGATATGCCGGAGGAGAAGGAGACATGTGGGCATATCCCAGATAGGCTTGTCTTGTGTTAAGGTTGTTGTTGTATTTTTGTGGTTGTGGTTGTATTGTCGTCAAGACAAACGGAGAGGATATTGGTGGTACGTACCCTCTGGAAGACCTGCTCCCGTCGAATATCTGCCAGGCGACCATTCAACTCCCTCACTTTGGCCACGATACTGTCGATCTTTGTCTTATCCTCGCTCTCGATCTTGCTGGTCTCGCCAATCGCCATTTCGACACTCAACTTGACCCCGCCCATAGACGCGCCGCCCGCGCCGGAGAACCACCCGCCCATACTGACGGCCGCGGGCCCCGAAGGCGTGAAACACAGCCGGTGCAGACCGCTGTCGGCCGCGCTGAAGGTGAATTTCGTAGGGGCCTCAGAGGACGTCGTCGTCTGCGTCACCACTCGGTGGTCGTTGTCGAAGGTCTCCTCCACCGTTAGTTGGATCTGTAGTTCGGGCGTCACATGGAAGGAGTTCGTCTGGCTGTTCCATGCTTCGGCTTTGTATGTTCCTGCGAATCCCGAAGGTAAGTGGGTGCGTTAGATCGTGAGCTGGCCTGTGAAAGTAGGTGATGTGATGAAGCGAAGCAGAGAACAGGCGACTGCTGGAGAATAGAGTAGAGCGGAGTAGAGCAGAACAGAGCAAAATAGAACAGAGCAGAGTAGTGCAGGGTAGAACGGGTGAGTGTATGTGCTGGATGTCTCTCGAGGGGCCTGTATTGTACTAACCGACGACCAGCGTGTCCTTGGGTAATTCCTCATAGAAACATTTCGGCGTCGTCCCGTCGAGGTAGAAGTAGAGTGCTTGTGAGGTCGTAAGGAGAGAGGACACAACGGCGAGCGTCGCCGACACGAGGAACTTCATCTTATCGTGGTTTGGGCGAACGCAGGACAGGGTGGTCGTGGTTTGGGGTGTTTTGTCGAGCGCGAAGTTCCAAGCCTGAGTTCGAATCGGCGACGAGTTCCCCGACTTTGCTGGGTGTACAAGCCCGAGCCTTGAGTGGCCATCCAATTCAGGGGGAAACTTGCCAAGGCGCCAAGAGGGACAGTCGTGATCACGTGACTGGGTATAGCCTTGTGAAAAAGGGGTCGTGCGCCTTGTGCTTCTCTCTATCTTCTTAGGGTGACAGTGTTTATAGCATCACATTTGACGTGCTTCCGGCGGGATCCTCACGGTTAAAAGGTACAGGCCGAGCATCACTCTAGTGGTGGTCTAGTTTAAGCCGCGAGCAGTTCGGATTTTTTACCTTGGCCGTATCCGCACATCTATTAGGTGGTCGTTGTCACAATCCGGTAGTGAGCTTTGTCCGGCAGGCATGTCTTGTAGCACAGGCTTAGATGATTTCGCGCATTTTGCTCACGAGCGAGCGCTATAGGCTACCAGCTTCAAGCCGTCCGTCTTGCTCATAAGGTATTTATGTAGATTTCCTGTTTTATCCCCTACATATTTATCCGGACTGAGCCCCACCGTCTGCTTGGTCTGTGGTGTACGCTGGCACTTCGGCAAGGTTGATATAGTCAGCATTGTGATTTCTTGCGAAGGCGGTGTCCAGCTTTGCTAGTCTGACTCGGCTCATATTTCCTGTTTGGAGCCGTAGGACTGCATGACTTGAAGTATATGTGAGAAAGGATCAATCTGGACAAAAAGGTCCTGCGAGCGGTCAATAGATAATGATTCCAACTCTGCAGCCCAGTCCACAGGCGGTGTGAAGAGATATGTTTTCATCAGCCGCACGAGATTCGTCGTTATGTCCCCGGCACGTGGATGACCGGAATCAGACGGGAGCCATCCGTCATCTTTGCCCTCCGGGTTGGCCAATGGTTCACCATCGACGTAGTCGTGCAAAGTAGGCCTAGACATTGGCCATTGTTCTGCTCGGGTAAGCAGAGAGTATAGACTTCCAAAACAAGTAGACGGATCTGGTTCGTTCTGTGGACGGGCGCTCGCCAGATCAAAGCAGAGTCCAGTTCTTGCGTTAAGGTCTTTGATCGATTGCCATTGCGCCCATCCTGAGCACGACCAATATAGTATTGGCCTAGGAGATTGAGCGAGGTGGTACCCCAGCGATATTGCCATGCGGCAGGCTGCGGTTACCATCATTGGTGCTTGGAGGTGCGATAGTTTCGGGCAGCAGAGTAAGAGCAGGAGAGACTGAAGAGTTGATGTTGATGGCAATGAGACCAAATCATGTGCGTCGAAGCACTTGCGGATTGACTCGATGATGTCTGGCACGAGCTCATTGGCAGCCTTGTCAGGCATGGTCATGGCCGAGAGAAGGCACACGGCTCGGGTCAGCAAAGGAGAAGTGAAAGGCTTTCCAGACAAGTCCGCTCGCTCGACGACAGGCCAATGGGGCGCGATGACCTCAAAATACCTACACGGGAGTTCTCAGTCGATGCCCAAGCGAGGGAACAGTGACTTACCAGTCCAAAAGAGGTATCAATTGGACCTGCAAAGGCTGAGGCAGATCTATTCTGTACGAAGGCGAGTCACCGGCATAGTGTTGCTCTCCTTCCGCAGCGTTGAACGGCTCATCACTGCTCCTGGTTCCAGTCTTGATATGTCCGAAGGTGCATGGTATTGCCCGTCGCGAGCAGTGTTTACACGGACTCCTCCCTTCACAGCTAATGGGTGTGTTAGATCAACAATAGTCCATTGATGGCGGGAAGGCACATTCTTACCGTCGTTTCGAGGCCCTGCATTGGTCACAGGCGGCGGGTGCTCGAAGTCGCTTTGGAGCTGGACGCGGCATTCATGTAGTAGTATCATATACTTGGTCGCCTCTTGAAAATATCCATATAGGAGGAACGCGATATTCAGGGGAACATCGGGACAGAGTAACGTCTATCGTGTAGTCACCCAGATGTTCTGCCAAACAAAGAAATAGCCGTGAAATGCTCCACCGTTGCCCCACTAGCAGTAACCAGACTAGCGGAGTTCTAGGACTAAATAGTACTAGTGGCTGCACTAGCTGTAATGAGACTAGTAGCTATATAAGACTACAACTTCGTGCCAATACAAGCATCAGGCTCGCGGTGTCAGGCTGAGGAGGATCTTGTCTTTCTCTTTTGCTTCGTTATATCTGGCAAATGCCTCCTACGATCCTTGGGCACCGTATATCACCTTCCCTCCAATACGGGCGGTATGTCTTGAGCTTTCCTGCCGACCTCCCTGCGGATGACAAAGACCACTCCATTGTATAGGCATATTATCAAGCTGGACCCGGCTCTTTGGAGATCTGGTGAGAACCCAGAGTTTGGCTCGTCTCCCTCGAACTCCTCTTGTCGTCGCCGGCTTTCTCAACCATGAAAGGGGTCGTTACCTGTGATTCTTGCAAAAAGTACTTGTCGATCTCCAGTTACTCCCTTCATTGCGGCCTGACTGACAACCAAAACCATCTACACAGATTGAAACTGAAATGTACATGGGATGAATCGCGGGTTTTTGATCCCTCTTGTTCGAGATGTCATACGTACGATCTGCCATGCTTGTTCAACTCGTCGCCTTGGACTGTTGCGGCTCTGAGGGAATCCATCTCGTCGTTTCCCACAGCTCCGTCTCGAGCGCTGTTTTGGGGCTTATCTTCGAACGCCGGAGGGCATCCTCTCGACCTCCACAAGAAATCACCGCCTCCGTCACCGCCTCATGTGGTGGGTGCCTCTCGTCCTGCGGATCCTTCGTTTCGGAGTACGACCTATGTGCCAGAGAAGACGCGGCTGTTTATCAACTCAAATGTTCGAGACCATCTCTACGGCATTTTCTTCACGCAGATTCAACCAGTGTGGCCAGTCGTGACCCGAGTTAGTCTGGCGCGGTATCCCGCCAACATACTCTTAGACGCAGCAATTCTGGGGTGCGCAGCTCGCCATCATTCCGCCATCGCCTCGAGCAGGGACTTTGCTCATATCCAAGATGTACTAGCCGGTGAACTCAAAAGTTTGTTCAGCCTTCGAGAGCCTTACCAGCCCGACCTGCAAACTCTTCAGGGCCTACTCGTTGTCTTACTTCGACTCGAGCTCTGTACTCGAACGCACGCGGATCTATTCAGGTATTCGCTCCACACATCTTTTGCCTGCAAGATGGCACAAGACCTTGGCCTTCATCTTTCAGACACTTCTGGTAAATTCGATCAAGCGGACCTGGACCTTAGAGAAAACATCTGGGCAGCTTGTATCCACCAGGATGCCTATTGCTCGGCCATTCTCGGCCAGACACTGAATATCAGCGATCATCTCACTCAAAATCTCGCAACAGACCTCTACGTCAAGATATCAAGGAGCAAGGAGTCTAAGTCATTCAATCCGCACACATACTTTTTCCACCTGACTAGCCTGTCGTGTTGTCTCCGCCTGATAGTCCGTCACCTCTTTGGACCAAACCCGGCCACGGGGACAACCCTCCGTGATCAGGTTTCTTACATTCTCGTACAGATTCAATGGCATCAGGAGCAGCTTAATCTGCTTCAAAGCTTTTACGAGCTGGAGGCTTACCACGCACTCCAAATGCTACACAACAACAATCGCCTACTTTTCATCATGGGTCTAAGATCGTTGTTACCGGATCATGATGATGCCTCGAACTCGTTGAGGGCAATGCTTATCCAGCACAGCGGTTCCCTCGTGCTCGAAGCCTGTCAAACTGTGGAATACTCTACGCCTGAGCTTTTGAGATCGCCGTTTGGTCAGCTGAACGTGGTCCTGTATGCCAATTCCAGGGCACTTATGGTTGTGGTGGACGCCTTGAGAGACACCCGTCACGGTGCTGTGTTCACTCAGCCTTTGGTGGACAGATTGCATGCCGCAGTCGCAAGCGCAGATGCTTTTATGCAGTTTCTCTTGCAAGACCCTACTTGGGGTGCCCATTGGACTCAGGGTCACACGATGAAGGCAATCCTGGCGCGGCTTGGTCAACATGACAACAGCAGAATCACGACACAGGAAGCCGGAAATGGAGTTGGCCATGAGATCCCTCCTGAGGCGGTTGCCGACCAGAACAACACATCACCTGGCTCAGGCCGTTGGGACATGGCAATGAACGGCACAGATTTTGTGGACAGCGCTTTACAGTCAACAGATTGGAATGCTTTCTTCGCTGATTACGATCAGATGTTCAACTGGCCAACAATGAACGATTTCGAAATGAGCTGGTGACCTAGAAAAGAGAAATGACCAGCACAAAAACGCACTTGAACCCTCCGAGTCTGACCCAGTGTGCGTCCATATCGACTTTTTGCTTTCCGAATATGCAGTTGGCAAGCACTTCTAGAAGACCTTGACTCAAGGCGAAACGTGTTCAACCGTCTTGTGGCCCTCACCTTTCAAGTCATCCAGGTCGACAGATTTAACGTGCCCAGGAGTCTGATGTTCGATATGGCCCCGGCACTTGTACGACTTGAAGTCACGCACAGAGATTTTCTATTTATGGTCAGCGCGCCCATGCCCAACGCCATAGCGGCAGGGGATCGTCACTTACGTTCATGAAGAGCTCATCAAGCTCCTCTAAACTGCGACCCTTGGTCTCTGGCAGATATCGATATGCCCAAAGGAACCCCAAAAGGCAGAGAGCGCCGAAAATGAAGCCCACCTAACAGCGGTCAGTGAAGGCAAGCCATGACTGTCGTAGCAAGCTTACCTTTGCTCCGAGGTTGGCTTCATCGGTGTTAATGAGATAAGGCACGGAGAGAGCGACAACTAACGTGCCCAGCCAGCTTGCGGCAGACGCCAATCCTTGAGTTTTTGACCTCAACGTGTTTGAAGCAATTTCCGACGTCACAATCCATCCAACGGGACCCCACGACCAGGTGAAGAAGAATCCGTATAGACAAGTAAAGGCGACAAGACAACGAGCAGCAGCTACACTTCCTGGAGCTGCGGTACCGACGATGGCGAACAAGAACATACAGATCGTTTGTGCTGCGCCTCCCCAAAGCAAGATAGTTCTCCGCCCAAGGAAATGCAGAGAGGGAAACATGAGAATGATTCCTGCAAGCTGGCAGACTTGCGAAATGATGCTTACAACGAATGCGTTGTGGATGCCGGACACAGTGAAAAAGTAGGTTCCATACTGCAAGTAGGTCAGCACAGGTTCTGTCTCTTCTTGGGAGTCACATGTTACTGACGCCGTTGATGAAAGAGATGCCGCTTAGCACTTGCCACACAACCGTTCCACAAGCGATGTGTGTTCTTCGGAGATCCGTACCCCTGAAGATATCAAACAGGGAGCCTGACGTCTCCAAAAGCTTCTCAGCCTCAATGTGTTTGGCGATCTCGTCGATGTCCTCAGTGATTTGGTCTTCAGGGTAAGTTTTCCCACGCAATCGTCGAACTGCTCTGGCAGCAGCCTCGGGCTTGTTCGTGGACAGAAGCCAACCTAAGAGAGAGATGAGCCACAGTGGTCAGGTAGGAGAATGGCCAGACTTACGAGGTGTTTCTGGGAACAACCAGACAAACGTGCACAGGATTATGGGGAAAAACAGTTGTGTCAACAACGGAATCCGATATGCCCATCTTGATGACATGTCATGTGTGCCTTCGTTTATGCAGGTTCCAATAACTTGTCCAATGTTGACCCCGGTTTGATACAAGCCGATCATCATACCTCGAAGATGCGTCGGTGAGGCTTCAGCGTTATAGATGGTGACGAAATTGGAGGCAAACCCGACTCCGGCTGGGTGAGAAGGTCAGCGATAACATCCCGTCCAGTTGGATGAACAGTCTCACCTCCAGTGAAGATACGACCAACATAGAGGGTGCCGATATGCGCCGACGAGACTTGCAGTATAACACCAATGATAGAGACCAATCCGGTACAGAACAGGCCGACTCGACGACCATACCTGGTACCAATATAGCCTGCTGAGATACTCGCGAGAATACAGCCTGTGAAGAGCATGCCATTCAGAGCAAGTTGGATGTGCGCGGCGATATTGTATGATTGGGTCGCCTGGTCATAGTATCCGAAGTCTTTCAGAAAGCTTCCGACAGTTCATGTTAGCGACGATGGTGTCTGTGCACGGGAAGAAAGACCAACCTTTTCATCGCCATGAATCCTCCAAGTTCACCGCTATCGATACCGAACAGTAACGAGCCAGACATGATGAACAAACATATAAAGACCGACTTGAGAACGCTGCCGCGCCTCGGGTCGGTGGCATCATACGCCATGCTGCTGAGGGCTGCTGATGTGGATGTTGGTCCTGACTCCTCAGAGATCAGAGAAAGAAACGCGCTCCAGCACTCTGTCTGAAGGATATGCTTGAACGGGAGTTGGCTGTTGCCCTGTCAATCTTGGGGATCCAACTCGCTTTGAATGTCACCACCCAGGTTTTCCCCAGTTTCCATGAAGATGGGATCATGCCTCTCTTTAAGTAACAAGGCCCTGGATATCCCGCAACATGGTTTTGGTGGAGAAAGCTGGGGCACAGTCTACGCCCGCGAACTGGAGGCGGAACTTTATGGCGGGTCGTCGGCGGTGAACCGCAGCCTCTTTTTGACTTTCCTCCCCCCTGAAGGGCGCAAGGCTCGACCCCGTGCCACGTTCAAAATTGTTCGGGTTGCGCCACCAGTCCCCCAGTCACTCAGCATTTGACAGAGTACGTGTGGACAAGTCTGGGGCAATCCCCAGTCGAGCAATCTGAGGTTGTGGGAACTGCTGAGATCTTTGCGGTCAATCGGCGTCCAACCGTTCTCTTCAAGTCACGCGGCAGCGGTGTATCGCCGACGAGCCGCAAGTGGGAGTGAATGGTCTGTGCGAAGGAAGTTCTTGATCCTATAACGGCCTTGTGTAGTGGGTCCAAGGCTGCGCTGTGATCTCGGGGGGAGGAGAGCGCGGAACAAGCGGGTGATGCCTCAATTGCTAGTGGGCAGAGATTGTGGTCAGCATAAAGGGGCAATTGTCCGTGGGATTGAGCAGCCTGGCACACTGGCCACGCGACAGAATCAGAACTCACCACGACTGAAAGATGCCAGCGGCAACAGAACATGGAGTCTTCAGCCCAGGGTCGAAGAGCGGGAAAGTCGTCCTCTCTCTTCTCAACTACTCCTCCAAATGCGCCTTGCAAATAGACGACCTCACGCTTCATGGGTATCTTTCAGTCCATGGAGTGGCCAACTTTCTCAACATCCCTTATGCACAGATACCAGCCCGATTCAAGACGGCTCGCCTGCTTTCGCCTTCGAGCATGCAAGGCGATCTGGATGCCACTCAATACGGACCAAGATGTCCCCAACCGTTCGACCCAATTCATGACCTGATGAAGCATATGTTTGAGCAATTGTCCATGTCTCAGTACTCCAGCGAATTTGACTGTCTTCACCTCAATATATACGCACCACCGGAGGCTTTGCAGAGGCAGCAGACGAGGAAGTTTCCCGTTTTCGCCTACATCCATGGAGGAGCGTTCAACTGTGGCGATGACACGACCGAGTTTGGTACCGATATCGCTCCCACCTCTGCTGCTATGACATGACACTGACCCTGTATCACAGACGGGAATCACCTCGTGAAGAGGTCGATGGAATTGGGACAACCTGTCATTGTCGTGACCTTCAATTATCGACTCAATATTCTCGGCTTCCTTTCGTCTCGCGAACTCGTCGCCGAGGCAGAGGAGGCTGGAGAGATTCCAGTGATCAACCAAGGATTGAATGACCAGAGGATCGCCCTACAGTGGATTCAGCAGAATATCGGCCATTTCGGTGGAGACGCTTCACGGGTAACGCTCTCCGGAGAATCGGCCGGTGCAGCGTCGGTCTTCTATCAATTGAAGGGGAAACAGCCTCTATTCTCCCAAGCAATCATCTGCTCATCCCCTCGTCCATCCTTCCGCCCCTTTTCACACGCCCAAGCACTGTTCGACCAGCTTGTTCGAGCTGCTGGAGTCAACGAGACCGCTCCATACCAAGTCAAGCTTCAAGCTTTACGGAGCTACTCCGCGCAGGATCTGATCGGCTTCATGCCCGAATTACCTTTGTCTTTCGCCATTGAAGATCCGAACTGGTTCATCGACTGGGATGCCGAGCGAGTCAGGTCCCTCGACTATTGGACCGACCTTCCAACGTGGTGTTCGAAGATCATCATCGGCCACACAAAAGATGAAGCCGCGCTTTTCTTGACTCCGGAATATAGCACAAATCTAAGCGAGGCTGAAGCACGGCGGCATTTGCAAAGTATCTGCCCGGATCCGGACTTCGCATCAACCATCCTTTCAACCGAGCCCATGAGATCTGCGAATTCACCCCTTCACGCCTTGGTTGAGTTTGCCACTCAGGCCGTGTTCGTGGCTCCCATTATCGAGTTCGCATTGGCTGCTTCCAGTTCCGCTCAGTCACAGTCACAGTCACAGTGCAAGGTCTACTGCTATTCCATCGACGTCACGGATCCCTTTCCCGGCCCACTGGGTGGCTATGCATGGCACTCATTCGGCAACGCCATTCTTTTCTACCAACCGGCCTGTCAGACACATCCCGAACTGGCCATCACGGCGGACAAGATGAGTGAGGCATATGTCAAGTTTATTGCGGGAAGCGAAACAGATGTATGGGAATCGTTCGGCGTCCGCGGGCGTAAGCTGAGCTGGAATGGAAGTCGCACTGGCTTGGTTGATGTCGGTCTAGACTGGAGGGATCCAGTGGCTGACAGACTGGCAAAGGTGGGTGGTCAGGCTTGGGTAGAGGCGTACAGAGCCAACGGAGTGCAGAGCATTCATCCGCAGCCAGAACTGTGTGCTCGTAACGGCACCCAAGTCAACGGAAATGGGAACGGGCACGTTGAGCAATAGGTTTCGCTCATACACTAGATAGAGGAACAACTTGTCTTGGTGGCTGTGTTTCGCCATGCTCGGGACACAGCTGTGTACCAAGGTACTAGTAGCAGAGACAAATGTGAGCGTTGATGTACACCGACAGGGCTTGCTCGGGGGGCTCTAGTTCAAGGCCAAACAGTGAAGCCAATCGGGCCGTTCTTTCAAGCATAAGAAGGTAGGTATCTACGAGCCCACTCTCACGATACAAGGGATGAAAGGTAGCCTTGCGCTCACGTGGTATGTACGCAAGGCTGAATCACGTGATGTTAACACGTGACACCAATCCCGCCTCCATCTCCGGCATGGCATAATTCTGCCGTTTGACTGAACGACAGTCACTCGGCATTCAACGTTTCGACGCGTCAACGGCGACTGGCAGTCCGAACAAGACTTTGATACTCAAAGGCCGTGTCAGGTCTGCTCAGTGCTGATTGTAGCTCGTTGACAACCCAAACAGGCCCATCATGGCGTCGACGAGCGACATTCGCGATATCATGAACTTGGGCCAGGCCGGTCCTCGACAGCCTGCGCCCAAGAAGAAGAGACAAGTCGAACCTCAAGTGCGAATGACGGGCGTCAAGCGAGAAGTCCAGGCTCTCATGGGCGACTCGGTCCCTCCTATTGCCATTGTCGAACAACGATCCTACAAATCCCGACCATCGATATCCCAGAAATTACTCAAGCCGAGACATTGGGAGGAGCGACCTTTTGTTCATGGCGCAAGAACAGATGGACTACAACTAAGGCATTGGAAGCGCTCCCTTCCGGGTTCGATTCCTAGGCAATCTTCCGTCCCCGATCTTGCGAGTTCGACGGATGTGCAAATCACAGATGAGCCAAGTACCCCTTCTGCGGCGCAAGAGTTACGCTTCGAAGAAGAGTTTCCTTCTCACAAATGGGATGTCAAGGTACATGTGCCTTCATACACGGATGAGCAGTATCAAAATCTGCTCAGATCGGAGGACTGGACGAAGGAGGAAACGGACTATCTGATGGACCTGTGCCGCGAGTACGACCTTCGTTGGATTGTTATTGCCGACCGCTACGATCCTGGGCAGATCGCTGGCGCCGCATCAATTCCAGATCACGGCGAAACCACTGGAACTGAGGTGGTCTACAAGAGCAAGTACCCGGCTCGTTCCATGGAAGCGCTCAAACAACGATACTATGCCATAGCAGCAAAGATGCTCGAGATACAAATTCCAGCAAGCAACATGACCCAGGCCGAGTTCCAGCTATGGGAAAAAATGCGGAATTTCGATGCCAGGACCGAATCGACGCGGAAGACAATGGCCGAGAAGTTGTTTGAACGCACCAAAGACGAAGCGGACGAAGAAAGGGTGCTTCTGGAGGAATTGCAGCGCATTACCAAACACGAGGATGATCTCATCAGACTACGAGCCGAACTTTATGCGAGATTGGAACCTGTCCCGCCTCTCAGGCGGAGTGAAGAGCAATCAACTGCCGTGTATCAAACGTCTGGTGGCCTTTCGATGCTGTTGCAGTCACTCCTTGCTAAAGAGAAGAGACTGAAGCGTCCTCCGCAACCAAATGGTGCGGAATCAGGTCCCGCTGCAGCCACGCCTACCGATACTTCCAAACATGACAAGGGGAGACATCCTAACCAATACAGTCGGAGAGATACTATGGATACCCAACCTGAGGAATCGGGATCCCACAAGAAGGGCTCGGTTTCTCAGCCTAGTGTCCGTGTGCTCTCTCCGCAAGACGAGGCGCGATTCGGTGTCACACATCCACAAGAGCGGCTCACCAGCGGTGTTCAGTTCCGACATGAGAAGATTAACCGTCTAATGATGGCCAAAAGCCAGACGCAAACGGCCAAGATCCAAGCCGCCCTGACAGAGTTGGGCATACCGCCTCGGCTGCTCATGCCTACTCAGCGCGTGTGTCGTGTATTTGAAACCCTGGTCAGCGAGATCAACGTGCTGCTGGACGCGAGGAAGGTCAATGAAAAGGTCGCCACGGAGATCAAGATCCTGGAAGAGGCAAGACGCATCAGACTCGGTTTGCCCAAGGAGGGAGAGCAGAATCCTCCACCTGCTGTTGATGCTATGGAGGTCGACTCTTCCCATCTGGATGGCAATACTAAGACTGAAAACGGTCAGGACCATACCATAGCTACCACCAAGGAAGAGCAGAGGTCTGAAGCTGGAAACAACACCCCTAAAGTTAAGACCGAGAAGAATGACGACGATGATAGGTCCGATGACGATGACGGTGATGGGGCTGGCCAAAGTTCTTCGCTACACCCTCAAGGTGGCGAAGACAAGGATCAGGAACATGATGGTCAGGAAGAAGAAGAAGAGGACGACGATGACAACGAGCAGGACCATGATGGTGGTGGCCGTTCTGTCACAGGCGTCGACAATGAGGACGATGCTGAAGAAGATGACTCAGACAATGAGCCTCAAGTTAACAGCGATGATGACGAAGACGGGGATGAGGAAGCCAAAGTCCAGGCCAGGCCGGAGGACGACAGCGATGCGGAAGAGGAAGAAGAAGAAGACGATGAGGCTGCCGAGGCTCAGGCTGAAGCCGAGTCGGAGGAAGATGAAGACGAGGCAAACACTTCCGAGGATGACGAAGAGGAAGAGGAAGAGGAAGATGGAGCTGAGCAGGATGCCAACGACTCGGATGCTGACAGCGCGGATGATGCAGGAGAAGATGAACAGGTGTCGGAACAGCTAAAACCAGCGCCTGAAGCGGCATCGGCTGCATCTGTCGGTCCACGCGCCCATAAACGCTCGGCCAGTGTCATCTCCGAAGCTAGTCGTACAGGCAGCAATCGCAGCGGCTTCGGAAGGAAGAAGAGAAGATGAAACCTGCCAGAAGAATGGACTGTTGATCAGCACGATCCCTACGTGCCGCTTTGAGCAGTACAGGAAGTGAGGCGGGCAGCCATCCGAAGTGTTTCCAAAAGGTATTCCAACAGGCAAGCTGGAAAGATGACCACTGTAGGAGATAATCCTCGGTCCAGGCCTATGCGTACTTTCTGTCAAGAGTCGATAGAACGAATATCAAAGTTGCCCACCAACTGACACTTGACACTTCACACTTTGCTTTTTTTTGTCTTTACCGGTGCGTATCTATACACTACTAGGTGCCTGGAGTGACAAGGACAGTGACAAAGACCAACCCCTAGTGACTACATAGGTAGGTGAGTGACATGAGTGATATTCCATATTTCTAGTATATATATATATATATATGGTAAGGCCATTATTTATGGTTCAGTTCTCCAGTGACAATGAATACATGTACAGTACTCACTTTACCTGTCTGTATCTTCAAGGCAAATCCGGCTGGCTGGCTGGCTGGCTGGCTGGCTGGCTATAAGAAGCAGAAGATTCTGAACCAAGTAAAGCAAAGGCGCGCGCCTTGTTTGGGTTTCCATATCGTCCTTTCTTTGCGGCCTAAACGATTCAGATGTGTCTATTTATTACTTTAGACGCAGTCAATCATTGCATCTTTGATAAGCGTTCAGTTCAGTTGGCTTTTGCTTTTGCTTTTGCTTTGTTTTTACTTGCTTTTCATGATGGTATGGCTTTTACTTTTACTTTTACTTTTACTCGCTTTTTCATGATGGCTTGGCTTGGCTTGTTCGTATCTCTCTCATTGTGGCTGTGCTTGTGCCTGGTGGACTTGTACATTTGTTGACTCTGACTCTGACTCTGCTCAAGGTAGTGATCCTGATCCTGCGTGTGTGCCTGTATACACTGACAAGTACTCCCTACCTACGTTTCCACCTTTCCTCCTACCTCGTAGGTGGATGGGTGGTTGAATATCGTCCCCTTGGTCCCCTTGGTCCCTTCGTCCTCCGAATATGCCATGCCATGCCACACCATGCTATTCCTTCAATACACTTCCGACTTTCCACCACTTCAGAGTTCCGCCGACAAGATCTTCCATGCCTCCTCTGGTCCAAACCTGTGTGATCTTCAACGCCTCCTCTGGTCCAACCCTGTGTGTCGATCAGGTCATCCGTGGTTTTCCTCCGATTCGAGCCTGCTCCGTCAACAAGGTCCGGTCCTCCATGCGTATCTCCCCTCCGATTGTCACCAAGGGCCTCAATCCTTCCTCAATCCTTCCTCCACATTCAACCGTGTCTGTCGTGTCGTGTCACTTCATTCATATCATGTCATATCATATCACTTCACCTTGAAGGTTTCAAGTGACGATTCCCTCCCCTCCCCTCCCCTTCCCTCCCCGTTCGCCCTTCACCACACAATCTCCAACTCCTCCGGTACATGGTCTGGCTCGTCGTCTCCGAAGAGTCCGTCGTCAGGACCGAGAGCCCAGTCCCCCCGGCATCATATCAAGCTCAAGCTCGGGCTGGGTCTCAGGCTGTGCTTCCGTCCCATTCAGGAGGAGAGAAGGGTCGATCGCCGCTTGTGGAAGGTAGTTGGTGGTGGAGTTGGGGTCGGGGCGGCCATCTTCCTCCTGTGCCTCTGGCTCTGGCCCTGTCAGTGCTTCAGCCGGTGTGCTTGCCCATGCCATGTCCTCTTCGTCGTCCCCTTCACCAAACAAGCGCAAAAAGTCCTCTGTGGCTTCTTCGAGCGTTTCTCCTTCGTCACTTGCCGGAGCTGGAGCCTGAGCCTGAGCCTGAGCCGCTGCCGCCGCCGCTTCTGCAGCCGCCGCCGCTTCTTCAGCAGCCTTCCGTTCGGCGGCACTGGCACGCTTCTTCTTGGGAGCGCCGCGTGCAGCTGCCGGCTTGCGGACACCGGAAGTGGTGCTGGCCTTTTTGGTACCAGAACCAGACCCAGAACCGCTGCCTCTCTTGGTACCAGCGCCAGCGCCAGAACCTGATGCTGCGGCTTTGGAAGCGCGCTTTCTTGCTGGGTTTGCTGCTGGTGGTCCTTGGGCTGGTGCCGATGATGTTGGAGTTGAAGTTGATGCAGCCGCCGACGCCGGTGCTGATGCTGATGTAGGCGCCGCGGTGGGGTTGGCAGCGGCAGCGGCGGCTGCGGCGGCTGCAGCTTCTGCCGCTTTCTGCCGCTGCAACTGCTCGTACAACAACTGGGTCTCCGGGTTGGGGATGTGGCCCATCGCCATGTTGAGACTGGCGTTGTTGGACCGCACCATCCATGGCACGTCGTTGTGGTCGCGCTTGACCCGTTTTGCGGGGCGCGCGGGACGGCCGTCCTCATCTGCAGTTGATGCTGATGGAGGAGCTGCTCCTGAGGAGGAGGAAGAAGAAGAGGAAGAGGAAGAAAGCCGAGCGGCAGTCCCGCTGGCGGTGCATGCCGTTGGAGCAATGCTCTCGGCAGTGCCCGTGGTAGGAGGAGGAGGGAGGGGAGCGGAAGACGGGGGCAGGGCAGCAGGAGCAGCACGAGCAGGAGGAGAACTCGGGACAACGACAGGGTCGGCGGCAGTGGTAGCAGCAGCGGGAGCAGCGGCGGGAGCTCCACCTCCATCTCGACCTCCACCTTCAGCCTCGTCCTCCTCGCCAGTCAGGTCCACGAACTGCGGCGGCTGCGGCTGCGGCTGCGGCTGCGGCTGTGGCGGCGGAAGTCTAGGAGGAACGAAGCGCGAAGAAGGCAGATTGTTCTCCGGCAGCATAGCGCGACCGTCAACGGGGATGATGACCTGGCCCTGGCCCTGGCCCCGGCCCCACACATGATGCCGCACATGCCCCATGTACTGCTGCATATACCCCGGCGGCAGGTCTGGATTGGCGAGGTCAACGGGCTCGCCGGTGGTGGTGAGCAAAGGCGCCAGGAAGCCGTCGTGGCCGACCTTGAAATGGAACGACCCGCGCAGCATGTTGTAGTAGGCCCGCACCGTCTTGTTCTCGTGCTGCAGCTGGCGTGTCATGCCTGCCCATTTCCGCGCCTCTTCTCGCCATCGGCCAGCCTCGTCGCGGAGCTGCCTGACCTCGGTCGCCCGCCTTTGTCGGAGCATCTGCGTTTCATGCTGGAGGCGCTCCACTGTCGCTTGCAGTCCGGCGACGTCGGTGTTGGCCCATTGCAGCGCGTTGGTGTTCGTGTTCATGTTCGTGAAGAACCCACCCTGCTGGTTCGGGCTCGGGCCTGCGTTGCCGTTGCCGTTGCTGCTGCTCTGGTGCGCCATCTCAATGTAGCTGCGCTTTCTTGCCCTTGGCGCTTGTGTCGGTGTTGGTGCCGGCGCTTGCTGCTGGGAGACATAGCCCTGGCCATGAGGCACAGAGTATGCTCCCTGGGAGACTGGCGCTTGGAGACCTGGGCCGCCCCTGGTGGGCTCGAAGTTGGTATATCCATTCCAGGTTGGCTCGGTGTTGTTGCCCGCGCCCAGCGCTGGGCTGACGCCGAAGCCAAACTCGTTGCTGGGGATATTGCCATTACCATTACCGTTACCATCACCGTTGACATAGCCGTTGGCGTTGGCATTGCCGTTGACAGGGCCGCTTATATCACCATTGCCGTTGGCATAACCATTGACATAGCCGTTGGCATAGCCGTGGGCATTGCCGTTGATCTCGGCGGCGTTGGTTGTGCTGGCGGTGGCTCCCCGGTTGGCGGCGTGCATGGCCGCTTCCTCGTCCAGCATATCAAAGGCCTGGTCGAAGTCGGCCCCTGCGTACCCGTACCCGTAGTCGCCCTGGTACTGAGCAAAGTTGGCTTGTTGGTCCATGGTTTGTTGAGTGGGGCTTGGTTGGTAGACTTGGTAGGTTAAGGGTGGGAGAGGTGGGAGAGGTGGGACTTGGGTACGTTGGTACGTGGATAGGGTAAGTATGTCAGGCCTGGGTTTGTGGAGGTGATCTGGGGGTAGGAGAGGATTTGGGATTGGAGATGGACACGCTGAGTTTGTCTCTTGATTGCTCAGGATGATTGCCTGAGTTCAGGTTTGCTGTGTCTGTTACAGATCGGTGGGATAAGAGCAGAGGGTATGCTTCTTCTCAGTGTGACTTGTGTGCGTTGAGATTTGTCTTCTCTGCGCGACAAGAGCAGAAGTGCGCTGCTTCAGTTTGATTCTGGGTTGAGATTTGTCTTCCCTGTGGGATAGGAGCAGAAGGTGTGCTGGTTCAGTGTGATTTGTGTGGGTTGAGATCTGTCTTCTCTGTGTGAATAGGAGCAGAAGTACTCTGCTTCAGTGTGATTTGTGTGATTTGAGGTTTGTCTTGTCTGTGGGATAACGGCAGAAGGTATGCTGCTTCAGTTTGATTTTGTGTGGGGCGTGGTTCTTTCTGGGAAGAGTTTCAAGTGTCGCGAGATGAGAAGGATCTCTGAAGTGAGAATATTGAAAAGGTTGCGACGAGGATGAAGAGTGGTGTGTGATGGAAAAAGGTTGACAGGATTCACGGGGATGAGAGGAATCTTTGAGGAAAGACAAGCAACCGGAGCCGCACTGCTAACGCCTCTCGATCTGCAGCGCTATTGTGCTATTGTTCTCGACGACGGGGTTTGTGTGGTCGGACGCAAGGGTGTATGAACGGTCGCCAATAGAGAGATAGGTCTGCAATGGAAGGTTTCAAAGGGCTAGACAATAGAGCATTGCAGCAATAGCAAGGGTGGAGTCACAATGTGCAAGGTTGAAGCTTGAATAGGAACCAGACTATTGTCCGTAGAACAGGCTGCCACAGGGAGATGCTTACCGCGTCGATTGTCAACAATAACTCCAAATCACGCTGTGAAGACAGGCAAACAGTCACAGTCATGTAGGCTCTCCTCGCTCGCGCCCTAAAGTGAATACCACAGAACTGCGTTGTGAATGACCCACCATATTATTGGACTTCCGCTTGGTACGGCAAACAAGCCTTCTTCCGCCTTGCTGAGAGGCATTGATCATACCTCCGCTGTCGTCCCAGGCGCGGAAGAAAAGTAGGCCACCGTGGACTGCTAATAACAGCACCGAACCATGCTCGTAAAGGGCTGGAACAGTCACATGAGGTCCTCACCATGCAAGTTATGTGAAGATCATGCAACTGCGTTTTGAACCCACCCACCTAGTCATCGGATTTGCTTTGGTGCAGCAAACGGGGCTTTCAGCAGTCCTCGTAGGTGTGGTAGAAATTCCGCTCTCGCCCACAGGAACATCAACCCATACAAGGCAAGACGCCGGACAATGATCATGTAGGTCCCTGGGTCGAGGCCTCACTGAGTGCCACGCTATTGCACTTCTGCCGACCCACCTAGTTATTGACTTTCTTTGGTACAGAAGACGTCGCGTCTTCTCTTGATTGAGATAGTTGCGCAGGGCGTCCTCCTGGATGTTTGACACCTATCAAGTATTCAAGAAACATGGCCTTTTTCTTGCCCATGATGAGCTGCTGGGCTTGTTCTATTTCTAGGCAGGCGTCTTGCCCGTCGTTTCCCTCAACAATCGGAAACAAACAAGGCTCGCGACGTTGATATTGACTCGTCCGGAGGCTGAAAAAGCAGCCAATAGGAGATCAGCGGGGCGTGAGGATCATTTACTCACCAATCACGTACTACTTGACAGAGTGGAGCAGCATGCTTCCGATAATTAATCCGAGATGGTCAGGAATCATGACTAACCGTTTAAGGCTGGGAAGTCAAGTCAATCCGCATCTTTCGCTTCAGCCTCCCCGCATCCCGTATTTTGTTCGCGGGAATCATGAGGTCTTGACAACTTGATTGAGACAACAC
This sequence comes from Exophiala sp. LBMH1013, assembly GCA_024611085.1. NCBI lineage: Eukaryota > Fungi > Ascomycota > Eurotiomycetes > Chaetothyriales > Herpotrichiellaceae > Exophiala > Exophiala sp. LBMH1013. The sequence continues at coordinate 807,152 of JAMFLB010000009.1, read as the reverse complement.
TCTGCGCCTGACACGACGTCCGGATATGACCAGGCAGCATGAGTGTCATATTATGCACTGGTAGGTGGTCTCAAGTCGACGTATCCCACCAGATTTGCTAACGTATGTCTGCAGCTGGCTATGACCATACGATCAGGTTCGCATGCTTCTACCATCCTCTCACGATTTTCCTGCTCACCGCTACGCTCTAGGTTCTGGGAAGCTCTTTCAGGAATATGCTCGCGTACCATTCAGCACCCCGAGTCCCAAGTCAACCGACTATGCATCACGCCCGACAAGAAGTACCTTGCCGCAGCCGGGCGGCACATGGTGCGGCTGTATGACATAAAATCGTCGAACCCGAACCCTATCATGCAATTTGAGGGCCATACAAACAATATAACAGGAGTCGCTTTTCACTGCGAGGGGAAATGGATGGTGACGAGCTCTGAAGACTCAACAGTCCGGGTCTGGGACACGAGGTCGGGGCAAGTCCAGCGCAATTATCAACACACACACCCAGTCAACGATGTGGTCATCCACCCCAATCAAGGCGAATTGGTGAGCTGCGACCGTGGAGGCAATATCCGCATCTGGGATCTTGGCGAGAGCAAATGTACACATCAGCTGGTGCCCGTCGAGGATGTTTCGATGGCCAGTGTCAGCGTGGCCAGTGATGGCTCACTTCTGGCAGCTGGAAATAACCTGGTATGGGTCTCTCTGGTTTTTGTCACATTGGGCAACCGATGGGCTCTAGAACATCTATTGACCTTTCATTCAGGGCGACGTGTACATCTGGCGCATGTATCAGAATCAGGACTCTACGACCCTCCTTCCCTGCCGCGTCTTCAAGGCCCACAAAGACTACCTAACCCGGCTGTTGCTTTCACCAGATATCAGACTCCTTGCCACCTGCAGCGCAGACCATACCGTACGGATATGGAAGATCGACATGAACGAAGAGCACCTGGAGGCCATTACGGCAACAGGAGATCCCAATAATGATGAACCAAATCATACTAATGGCTCCGCGGACCAGTATTTCGTCAACGGCAATACCAATACCAACGGCAACAGCACGACAAGCCCGAATTCTACACCCAACCCCATTATCTCCGGCGGCTTCAGTGCGGTCGCGACGCCAGACTCGCGATCCCACTCCACAGGCAGCCTAATGTCGCCCACGATGTCGCCTGCATCTTTCCGCACCTTAACCGAGCTGATCACCCAGCGCCGCCCTCTGCCATGCGACACCGTCCTCGACAACCATCAACGCTGGGTGTGGGACTGCGCATTCAGCGCCGACTCGGCCTACCTCGTCACCGTGTGCAGCGACCACTACGCTCGCCTGTGGGAGCTCGGCACCGCCACTATCATCAGGCAGTACAGCGGTCACCACCGCGGCGCTGTCTGCGTCGCCCTCAACGACTACTCGAATCCGCCCTAGCATGGCACGGATTGGGATCCTTTCGATTGGGAGCTTGAAGGAATGCCCCCGCCTCAGAGTTATCAGGTGGCTGAACGTGCACGTGAAGCGTGAAGAAGGTGGCATGTATTGCCCGGACATTGCAGGCCGAGACAGACGGTCGCGCCACTTATCAATCTCGCTATGTTCATGACTATGCAGATAGGAATCATGCACACCCGGCAATCGCACATCAGGGATCAGCTCTGGCAAAGGAGCTCGGGGGCGCAAAGACGCGACATGAATTGATTTTCTTATTATGCGTGAACGTCCTACCACTCAGCGATACCCGCTCGTTCTCACGACGCCTGATTAATCAATGTACCCTACTGAGCTCACTCAAAGAGTACTTCAGATAGAATGACAGATCTGTTTTCCATCCCACCCTTTCCACGAGCTTGCGTCCCATCAGCCCATCGTTGCAGACATTCCCGGTCTACACATTGAGGTACCCACTCACAGGTTACTCATTTTCCAATAAACTTCCAAGGTTGAAATCTCGGGCTCTGACGGCTTTACAAACCTAAGACTCGACCATCCTGAGAACAAAGTTGACCACAACAGCAGCGAGGAGAGCAAGAGTCAATACAGTGGGTCCGATCCTGTCATCGAAACCGCCCTGACCTCTCACCCTGATGCTCCTTGCACGCCAGTGGAAAGTGAATAGTGCATATATCATGGCCCCCATGGCGACCAGTGTGAACAAGCTGGCCGATATGCGCCCGACTGAATCACCAAAGTTGAGCAGACCAACGGCGAGACCACCTAGAATGACTGTGAAATTGAGCCATGAAAGGAATGTCCTCTCATTGGCAAAGAAGACCTTGGGTTCTACTCGGGTTGGGAGGGCGATGCGTTTGCCTATGGACTCATGTCAGCATAACCGCATATTCAGGGCTTACTAGCAATAATACCTGGAGCGCTCTGGAGGAGTGGTTGTTCAGACATGTTGCTGTATGTGCTCCGATTGTCAAATGTTGTACAATGGGCGGCTGTACGGTATGATCGATCCGAGGGGGACGAGGAACTTGAGGTGCTGACTGCAGCAGCTCGTTCAGGTTGAGTTGCTCTTGCCGTGGCCTGTTTTCTGGTGCTAGGTGGCCGGTGGGCAATCGATCTCTGGGATTTCCGGCTTCTGGATGTCAAAGTATTCGGCCGCTTATCTGACGATGATACTGCACGATACTGTTTATTGGTAGAGGATTCACTTTCCCTGGATTCCGCCTCTTCTTGGGCTGTGTTTGCGACCCCTGAACTCTGACCAGGAACCTCTGAACTTGGTCCCGATCGAGATGTCTTGCTTGCTTGATTTCCGCTCTCAGAGACCGATCCCGACGCTCCTCCTGGAGACTCCAATCACACGCTTGAGCGCCGTTATGGGCACACTGTTTCTGGGAAGATCGGGAAGAGAGTCGCGACACCTGTCGTGCTGATGCGGTGCAAAGAGGAGACTGAGGGAGGTCCGCGGACGGGTGCAGGTAGAGGGGGGGTTTCCGGTGTTTGCTTTTTCTGCTGTGTAGTCTCAACCACGACACAGCAATCACAACCAAAGACCTCCAAGAGAGAGAGAAAAATGATACTGAGACCTCAAAGATACAACAAACAGCGTGAATTCAGCTTGGTAAGATTGAATTAGTAGAGAAGAAGGAAAAGTACCTAAAGATCTCGGGTACCTTTTTCTGTCCGCTCTCCATGTTACCTTCCTTACCTCACACCTGCGGTGCCCATCAAGCGCAAGTGCAGCACCTGCTCGCTTTACGACTTCCTATTCGCTGGTTGCTTTGTTGGAGGGAGGAAGCACGTGCTAAACAACGTGTGGAAGAACAAAATGTCCGCCCTACTACGGAAGGTCAAATCGACCATCAGCGCTGCAACATTGGATCCCCGCAGCGATGCGGACCTGCAAGACAAGTTCGTGACAAGAGGCCGATTGCAGAGAGCACAGCTTGAGTGGCGTTCTGAGACATTTGCCGACCATTCGCTCAATCTAAACGCTCCCGTTGTCTGTCAGAACCAGCCTGACTGCTATGTCCAGCACCAGCACCACCCATTGACCAAATTTCGAAGACGACTCGCTAGAAAGGCTTCCACCTTCAGCCTGCGAACGAAAAGTCGGAAAGCTGAGCTTAAAGAACAAGAACAGGAGGTGAAGAAGAAGAAGGACAAAGGATCCGGATCGGACACACTCGTTCACCAGGGGCAGGACGACAGTCTTCGGTCGATTAAAGAAAAGCTTGTCAACCCACCTGTTGAGGAGCCCGGTAGGAGACAACAACCAGTCTTACAGGGTGGAAGCGACGTTGAATCCAATCGTACCTCCGACACCAACCTCATTCAGCCGAGAGCATCATCGGGATCTCACACCGAGGAGGACAATACAATACCAGTTGCCCCGAGTCAGGATTGGTTGATCTCGCAGACTGTACAGGACTTCATTCGCAAGGAGCAAGAAGGCTACCTTTGTCTGAACTACGAGGGCGGGAAGACCTTAGCTAAAATGGCGTCCGAGCACACTGCCGCACCACCTGTCCCATACACCCGTCTCAAGGAGATAACGGAAAGCGTGAGTAGATCGATCAGCTTGGAGCACAGGTTTTCATATGACCACAAAAGCTGACATGTGTTCTGTGTAGGCCTGCGAAACAGCTCTGGCAGGGGTAAAAGCATATTCACATGCGGATACAGAATCTTGGAACACGACCATCATCAACAGCATTTTGGGGGCCCTGGTGGAGGAAACGACTCAAAAGTCGGCATCTGGATCGACTCCTGCGCAACCTCAATACAAGTATGTCGTCAACAGCACCATCATACAGCATGCGGCAGCCCCCGCATCATCCAGCGATGACACCAAGAAAGCAGGTGGCCGTCGAGGTATGCATGCGGCCAGCGGAGCGTATTGGAACAACGAAAAGGATGGCATGTGGAGTTACAAGTATCCCGGGGCGGACAGCAAAGGACTGGATGTGGTCGTCGGTATCATCTGGATCTGGGTTGGGTAGTCGTCGCCGTTGAAACGTCGCGGGATATCATCGACTGTCGGATGGCACAAGGGAAGGGATGGTGAGATGGCTGCAGATAGAATTCATCAACCTCAGGAGGGGATCTCCTTATGCTTCAACTCAAAAGCGTCAATATCTGCTAGCGGGTCAACCACGGATTCCTGCGGAAGTTATGCAGTGGTAAAGAGACCTGCGCAGCAGACGAATGAAACAGTGATCATACTAGACTGCCCCCTCTGTTCAATGTCCCCGGCATGGCTTGATGGTTCCCTATCAAACAGTGAAAATGTTTACCAACTTCAACACTAGTGTGTTCTTGTCGGCATTGCCTCGATCACACTCGCAAAAAGAAGTCCCCCAACAGCAGGTTAACGTTCTGTGTTGGCATGCTTCTGCGCTTTTACTATTCGCATCAGCCCAATACTGCCAACCACTGCACGCCGGGTCATGGCAGAGATGCTGGCTCAAGCGAAGCGTAGCGTCATAGTACCGATGTGAAGAACAAGCGCCATGTGGCGGAACTCGCAGTGGCGCCAGACAATCAGTACCTTGATAGGCCTTTGACTTTCCTGCTATGTTGGTCAATCGGTCAAACAACGGAAGCGGATTCTGATTGAAGAGGCACCATAGGAGTCGCCCAACTGAGATAGCCTGACCACAATTGAATCAAATTCAATTGGGTCCAGATCTCGCCTAAGGTCACATACTGCCATCTTTGGTTTCTCTGCACAGGTATGATCACAATACAGGGCTGGTAGTACCTGCTGCGTGCCATCAGGCGTTTGTTAGGCTTGATTGAGGGAAGGTCAGTGGATCCTAGTGTTATGGGGATCCTCGAGTGGGCAGCTGAAGGCCGGTGCCCTGCTCCTTCAGTATTGCGCATAATCGTGTCTCACCGGAGCCGGTCGAGACAGTCGATTAGATGGCAGTCTCATGAAGAGCACCCATGACAGAGAGTAATGGAAGACTCACGTCCCGCCGACGAATGTCGAAGGGATGCGCACCTGCTCTCATATTTGTGCAGATCCGGTCTCATATCTGCTCTTATGCATTTGGTAGTTTGTGTTAGCTCGACTGCGGGATAGCCGGCATCCGACAATGTCAATCACTGAACCTTTGCTAGGCCCGGGGCAGATGTGTAGAGAGAGATGACCAACGAGTGGACATGAAGCGGCGCTGGCTGGCGATATCCAGAATCCAGACCCGGGCTTTGGCGATATGCTGTTGCCAACCTCGAATTGCGATCGGTGATCGTCCGCAGGCTGGCGCAGGCCGTAGTCCGTCACGCCCAAAGCTTGGAGCCCAACGGCTGGTGAGGTTGTGGTGATGGTGTAGAGGCATGGCGCCAACATGTACAGTTTTGGAGGGCGGACGCTGTACGTAGTCCACTGCAGTACATGGCTCTTCCTCATTCCATGGCCATGGGATGGATGTTCGCACGCACTTGCAGCCTGCGCTTGTCGAAGAAGTTGAGGTCGTTGACGCAGGCGCCCGCTAATCCCCATCCGGCCATTCCACTTCATCTGCAGCATTCGCGCAATCTCAGCATCTCAGCATATCAGCATCCTCGGGCTCCTGGTCCTGCAGAACAGAGCTGCATCATGCACCCCCCCTTGCCCTTGCTAAGGATAGCAAGCGACAAAAGCGCACACAGCTGTGACCAAATGCCCAACAGTGGTGCATTGGTCAGGATTGGTCCAATGTCATCTGTCAACTGCCACAGCCGAACCAACCGAGCAAAGCCCCCTGGGTTATAGACTCTGCGCTAGATCACAACGACTACTTGAATCGATCAATTGGTGACACCAGATCTTTGCCTCAAGACCCTCCCAGCCATCCCTTTGCTGGCCTGAGTCCCCAACCGTCCAGCTGTGCAGGGGTCGACTTTGAACTACAACTATGACTACTGCAACCTACAACAGTCCTATCCAGCTGAGAGACCGTCGTCGATCGATTGAACAAACCAGCCTCAGCCTCCCCCCGGTTCCCACTAAGCTAGTCTGACCAAGGCGAGCATCCGGTCGACCACCCAAGTACAGAAATTTCACTGCATACCATCGACGCGGGAGAGTCGGCTCACAAAGATCAATGGATTTCAACTGCTACAGTCGACCTCTAAGATGCCCGAATCGAGCAGCGGTGAACCTGCAAGATGTGTCCCTGCTATTGTCACACAGAAAGTGACTCAAAGAGATTATGCTGGAGAGTTCAGCCGACAACTACATCATTTGGGCATTGGAAGCTGTGGGAGCTCTGCAACAAGTGTCTAGCGACCCAACTGTGTCTTCAGAGTTGAGTTCCTGGAGAATCCCGTGGCTGAAAGGTTGACAGCCGACCCATGAACTCACTTGTGGCTTCTTTAGTGCGCCACCAAGTGAGGAAATAGCCACTGGGAATGACGAACTCGGCCCTGGGGTGGAACAAGGGTCTCAAACCACTCATCCAAACTATTCCCATTACGGCGTTCTTGGTTAGGTGAATCTGAGATCCCATCTGCACGGCACCTGGCAATGTTTTTCCTGGCTTTCACAAGGAGCCAATCCTTTTACATACGCGACCATCCAAACTAGCCGTTCAACCTGCGCCCCTGGCGAGTCGGCAGCGGCCCAGCGGCGATCTAGCATCTGACAGTCGCGTCGGGTACGAGTTGGGGCCTTCGGCTGAAGGATTCGTTCACGGACTGAGCCCCTGCTCACCTGGCCGGTAGGTGTCAATGATGCCTCTTCCTGTACCCGCCTGCCTGCCGAAGCTGGGCCAGGAACAGTCTATTGAGCCTCCATCAAGCATCGCATGCATGGTACGCTACTGTCTTGCAGTCTTCGATGTGATTGAACAATGTCTCTTCTTTGAAGCCCGGCCGTGCTGATCCTAACCTTGCGACGAACTACAGGTTCGAGGGTGTCCAATTAAGGCTGTGTCTAGGGTTATGCTCATATCACCTCTGGCAAAAAGGTTCCTGTTGGGAGTGTGGGACGCCAACTGGGAGTACATACCACAGAGTCTAACCTTTTCCCAAGGCCCCTTCTACCCGTCACGACCCAGCAAGTACTCTCTCTCCACAAAAGATAGGGCAGACCTTGCTTGCATGACACGGGCGGTGCTTCTCCGCTTGCTACTTGTCATTATTGACTATCCACGAACATATTATTGCAGGGCGACCATTCGCAGACGGACCGTTGCCCTATTCCTTCAGTGTCTCTCTCCGCTACCCAATCATACCTGCTGCACTGAACTTCACCAGCTCAGGCCTTCCCTTTGATGCTGAACACATCAAGTTGTTCATATTCCAGGTTGTGGGTGAGCAGCATCGAGTCTTCTCAGCTGTGAACCCTAGCTCCGTCACAGTGACGACCGGGTTGTCGCCAACCTTATTCTTCTGCGGAGCTTTCCGTCGGCGTTCGGCCTTGCATACTGCTCGTTCGGGATGGCCCGTTTCGATACTTGATGTATCGAGGGTACTTCAAGATGCTGGTCGCCACTGAGATCTTTCAGCACACCCAGAGTGAGAAGGTTGTGCTTGCCGCCATGTCAGATTCGGGTAGTGAAGCCACCAAGGCAGCAAAGAAGAGGTTGGTGCAACTGTCTACATCATCCCAGGGATGCAACTGATTCAGCATTAGGGAATACAATCGCAATGCGCAACGCGTCTTCCGTAAGTAACGTTTGCGACTTCGGCAGCCTGTGTTCTTCCCTCGGTGTTGCTTTGCCACAAGGACTGACTGATATCAGGGCAAAGGCGCAAGGAACACTTGAGCAAGCTTGAAGCCGCTCAACGCGAGTCGAGTCAAGTTCCACTGGAAGAAATCGAACGGTTGCGCCGAGAAAACCAGTTGCTTGCTCAAGAAAACGAGACTTTGAAGGCGACATATGGGTCTCAAGCCAGTTCACCGGGACCGTCGATCAGCTCTGGTGAACGGATTGCATCGCCTCCAAACTACATACAATACGGAGCAGCAGGAAGCGGCTACGTAGGTCCAGGCGGCCCTTCTACATCTTACATACCTGGACCTGTGCCAGGCTCTCTTCCGCCTCCAACAACGTCTCCTCTCCTTGGTGCCAGCGGTGACCCTACCAACCTAGTGGTCGTGGTGCCGAACAATGTCGCCGAGATTCGACGGTCACTCCAACGCCTGTTCGCCCCTTTACTCGAGATACCGGTCATTTCAAATCCACAGAGACATCTTGCCACTCTCGCGGCACTAGGGCCATCGTTACCTGCCAGCTTGAAGCCTAGCCCACTACAACTGTCCACTCCCCATCATGCGTACATCGACATGATACCTTCGCCCATGCTTAGAGACCGGTTGATTGCGATCGGGCCAGCGAATGCCAATACCTTCCTCACCGAAGCCTGCACAATTGCGTGCGATATTGAAGACACAGGACAAATGACAGTATGGGGCGAGGACTGGCTGAATGATTTCTCTTGGGAGTTCTCTGCCAGCGTCCTGGAAAGATGGGGGGGGGTTGGCTCCTGACCAGGGAATGGGGCCAGAGGGCCAACTTCTGGCGACGCCAAAGGGGGGGCACCCATACTTCCAGGCTATGAGTGATGATCTGGTGAGGTTTTAAGATCCAGTCTATTCAGCCGGGCGTCACCCTCTCGAAGGGAAAAAGATGTTCCTCACGTTGGCATCCATCGCTAGATCGACGGCCTGTGAAAACGAGATGCTCCGGCTGCTTTTCTCTCAATATCCTATCATACACAATCTTGTCGGAGATGGTGGAGGCTCGACCATCTCGTCAGGAAGCCTAGGCTACGGCGTACTCGGGGTCTTTCACCCAGCGCGCCGTCGAGCAGGGACTGACCTGACGGATGCTCCCTCTTGGAACATGGCGCAGGCCGCCATTTCAAGCCAGTCATTTTGCACACGCTTTTTTGTACACATAATTATTGTTCAAACTTTTGTTGTATTACACTACCTGGGACCGCGTTGTGTTGCTCATGTGTGTCACGGATCTCAGGGCTTGGGTTCTCTTTTCGACCGGCTCTAGCAGATCGACCCCGTCATAGCAGAGGAGGCAGCTTGACACGATGTGCTCCATGTCTTTTTACAGACGCCGAAGGTCTGCCTTTGTCGCAGTGCAGGGGCTGTACCAGGAACGAGGGCAAGACTTCGATGTCGGTGTCAGACCACCTTTGCCGGTCTATGCATGACTTCTACTTCTCTACTCGAATTTGAAGAACAATCACCTCCATACTTGCAGCAAATATGAGTTCGGGGAGTCTCCAGTCCTTCAAGAAAAGCCAGTCTTATACACAGATACCTCGCGATTTCAACCACCTACCTACATGGACCATTTTGAACCTCTGATGTCGGAAATAAGTCTCCCTGGCCAATGAGTTTAACAGCATCAGCATCCCAGTCTCTCTATTTTCTATGTCGATATCCGTGACAGCCGCCACTCTGACAGCGGGCATGCTTCTAATACCGGAACATTCCACAGACAGACCAGAATACCGATTGCCCTTCACTGGTGGCCCAGCAGTGAAGACCTTACTGAAAGAACGACATACGCACATACGACATACAGAGCCAGCGCTTCAACGGCTCAGCAAACAGCCTGCAGTGGTTTGAGGGCGTTTCGTGGGCCCTTGAAGTCTGGTTTGGCATTCATGCTACAAACGCGAAGACGAGTGACTAGTCCTGTTGCTGGACGTTCCATGATGATATCTGGCTTCGAGCATCAGGTTTCAACTTTCTTGGAAGTATCAGTCCTCTGATACAAATATATTATATATATGACTTTGATCCAGCATCTCAGCTGGCTGAGAGCAGAGCACTCACTGATCGACAGCCGGGGGAAGAAACTTGGATCACTCTCACCACAAATATCACTCACCACAAACATCATTCTCACCACAAATATGGTATGACCCTGCAATCTGCAATCGTGTCAGAAAAAGCGCCAGCCTGCCAGCCTGCCAGCCGAGCCAGCCAGTCAGTGGCAGTTCAGTTACAGTATTCGTCTATTCGAGATTACTTATATCCAGGAGTTCGGCACGAATCAGTGAGTGATGCACGACATTCTAACCACAACGTCCATGGTATGGTGTACTTTGTTTGAGCCAGTACCTTCAAGGTAACTGAGTTTAGTTCCTCCAAATGTACCTACCTACCTACCTACCTGACTAGCAGCTACCTTAGCTACCGACCAGTATCGAGGTGCCTGAAGAAGGGGACAGGTGTGCAAGGAACAGGTGTGCAAGGAACCGTCATAATATGTATTCTTGTAGTGTTGTGTATCAGGTATATACTATACTATATTGTTGTTGTTGTTATTGTTGTTGCCGGCTTTGGGTGAGCGGTGGCTGTGATATACATACATACATAGGTGGCAGAAACATCATGATAGCGAGTCGAAGGACGATTTACATACATGAATTATATACTCTACTAATATACATAAGTTATATACTCTACCAATATACATAAATTATATACTCTGACCAATGGAGCGCATGTGTGGTATGGGAGTGATTGATAAGAGCGAGGTATTAAGTACTTCCTACAGTTACCTAGGTACACGAGGTATGAATCTATCAAGTAGGTAGGTAGGTAGTCGACGCATAATATCTATAGATAAGATAACTGGAAACATACACCATAATGGCATTGATATTCGTTGATAAAGAGTACCATTAAGACTTGTTCTTCAACGATCGTAGGCTGCATTCCAATCGTGATGATTATAGGCACTTTATAAGATAAGTTGCGATCCAGCTCCACGCTCATGTTCCATCATCTCATTACGCAGGTACCTGGGTCGGTATATGATAAGTATTACTATTACTGGTTGCCATCTTGTCAACCGAACCACATCACTGCAGGTACTGTGTGTGCCGGGTATTTAATGTATAGATTAGGTAGGTATGTATGGTCATGTATGAGCAGATTACAAGTACACAGGTAGGTAGGTAGGTAGGTAGGTAGGTAGGTACCTACCTATATTGAGGACTGTCCTTTGCGGGTCATCCTTGCCTTGTGCGAATATATACACACATACATACATATACAAGTACATACCGTATGTTCTGAACACACCATGGCAGGATATAGATAGAGATAACAACAGGAGCTGAGTTGAGGGGTATTGACATGCCGAAACACCGTCGCCCTTGATGATGCTGAAATGCGGAAATGCGTGGTTATTATAACATTCTTCGTTTCTTTTGTTTTCCTTTCCTTTCCTTTCCTTTTCGTAACGTCGTAGACATTATGATGTCCTGTTCGGGTCAGATGAGAAGTGCAGCTGGCTAATTGTGGTGCGTGACACTGTCCATGAGGCACTGGGAGAAAGAGAAAGACATAGGTGTCTGTCTTCGACATCTCGTACATGCCTTTCGGGAGCGTAGAGATAGGCCTGCAGGACTGATACCGTTCCAAGTCGGCGGATTCCAATGGCCTCACCCGAGTTCGGGGTGCTCGATGGCTGTGAGAAGTGCTAGTGCTAGATCATCCTTCATGCCGCGTTCGGCTTGTCAACTTGCAAATCCAGCGATTCCTTGTCACCGCCAATAACCACGGTCGCCGTGTCACCGTTTCTCAGCTCGCCACGGATGATCTTGTCCGCCAGTCTCCTGCCAATCTCATGCTGGATCAGTCGGTTGAGGGGTCTGGCACCGTACCTCGGATCATAGCCCTTCTCACATAGCCAGTCCTTGACTTCGTCCGCCATGTTGAGCTTGATCCTGCGGTCGTCAAGCCGACCCTGAAGCTCCTTGATCCGGATATCCACGATATCTCGGAGAGCAGACCTCGAGAGTTTATTGAAGATGATAAACTCGTCGATCCGGTTGAGGAACTCAGGCGGATAGCTTGCCTGCACAATCTCCATAACAGCCTTCTTCTGTTCTGGAGTCACGTTTTCTGCCTCGGTACCAGCCATGAGCACTTCGGCGCCCAGGTTGCTGGTCAAGACGATCAGGGTGTTGCGGAAATCGACCTTGTGACCCTGACTATCGGTCAAGAAGCCTTCGTCCAGCACCTGCAGTAACAGGCTGGAAATATCACGGTGTGCTTTCTCGAATTCATCAAATAGCAGCACCGCGTAAGGCTTCCGCCGCACCGCCTCTGTCAACTGGCCAGCATCCTCGTAACCGACATAGCCTGCGGTGGCACCAATCAGCCTCGAGACCGTGTGCTTCTCTTGGAATTCGGACATGTCGAATCGCACCACAGCGGTCTCGGTGCTGAAGAGGAAGTTGGCAAGCTGTTTGCAAAGCTCCGTCTTTCCCACACCAGTAGGTCCGAGGAACATAAAGCTTCCCATGGGCCGGTTCTCACCGCTGAGGCCGGCTCGCTGTAGACGCACCGCATTGGCGACAGCCGTTAGCGCCTCGTCTTGCCCACGAACGTGTTCTCGGAGCTTGTCTTCCATCTTGATCAGCTTCTCGACTTCGCCAGCCATCAACTTAGTGACCGGGATACCAGTCGTCCTGCTCACGACGTTGGCAATATCATCGGCAGTCACAGCGTCGTGAATCAGAGTTTCACCAGTCTTTGTGGCGGTGGTCACTTCTTCACCTTCCTTGGGTAATTGTGCTTCGAGCCTCGGAATCACAGCGTACTGGAGCTCTCCAGCACGTGCGAAGTTGCCCTCGCGTCTGGCCCTATCCAAATCATGCCGGGCCTTCTCCAAATCCTCCTTCGTCTTCTTGATGGCTTCAATCTCCGCCTTCTCACGATTCCAGATCTCGGTCAGCCGGTCCACTTCTTTCTTCTTCTCCGCTAGTGTCTCTTGTAACTTCTCCCGACGTTCTTTAGATGCGACATCGGTTTCTTTGCGCAAGGACTCAAGCTCGATTTGTATCGTCATAATCTCGCGATCGAGCTTCTGGATCGAATCGGGCTTGGATTCCTGTTGTAGCCGCAATGCAGAAGCCGCCTCATCAACCAGGTCAATGGCCTTGTCCGGGAGGAATCGGTCGGTTATGTAGCGGTTGCTGTAGGTCGCCGCGGCGACAAGCGCTCCATCGGTGATGCGCACACCATGATGAACCTCATATCGGTCTTTGATACCACGCAGAATGGAGATGGTGTCTTGCACCGTCGGCTCACCAACCAAGATGGGCTGGAAACGACGAGCCAGCGCAACATCCTTTTCGATCTGGCGGTATTCGTTTAACGTGGTGGCACCGCAGCATTGCAGCTCGCCACGGGACAGAGCTGGCTTAAGCAGATTGCTGGCGTCGATGGACCCCTCTGCCTTTCCCAGTCCAAGCAGAGTATGAAGCTCGTCAATGAAGAGAATGACACCGCCCTCTGCGTCTTGGACTTCTTTCAGCACTCTCTTCAGTCTCTCCTCGAAGTCGCCTCTGAACTTGGCACCAGCAATAAGCTGTCCTAAGTCGAGCGAGATGACTCTCTTGTTCTTGATGCTCTCAGGTACGTCTCCTCTTACAATCCGCTGTGCCAGGCCTTCGAGGATGGCAGTTTTGCCCGTGCCTGCCGAACCTATTAAGACGGGGTTGTTCTTTGTTCTCCGGGAGAGGATCTGAATTGTCCGGTGTATTTCTGCATCTCTGCCGATGACCGGATCGAGCTTGCCAGCCTTGGCTCGAGCTGTAAGGTCGACACCATACTCTTCCAATGCTGGCTTCTCCTCCTCTCCTCCCATATTCATTCGGTGTGTGCCACCCGGCGGATGGGGTCTGCCGCTGGCATATGTCCGTACCGTGGAAATGGCGGGTATAACTGATCTGGCAATGACTGCAGACCTTGCTGCATTGGCTATGGAAGGAGTGAATGTGGTACGTCGTAACGGGGTGGATAATGAGCGTGTTTGTACGGCTCGTCGAACGAGCGACGACTTTGCTGCGTTCATGATTAAGGTATTGTAGCGCTCGGCGCTTCTGTACAAGTATTAACGGGGATCCAATAGTTGAAAAGACATGTTAGCCAAAAGAAACGGAAGTCGAAGGGATAGTTATGTCTGCAATAATGACTCTCAACATCCGGGCGACACCGCAGCCTTTCCTTCTGGAAGTCTCGAGAGTCGTCGAATCGAATGATCTCATGCGGCAATGGCCAGAAACGGAATAGAGTGCCAAGGCTGGCGAGGCGCCGTCTTGAGGTGGAGCAATCAACATCCATCTTTCACAGCCTTGCCACACACAAGGCTGCAATTGGCCCTGCCGGAGTTCTATTCTCAACCAAGTCGGTTGTCCCTAAACTTTCCCATGTTCGAACCATTAATCTTGTTACTATGTGGACGTTTCGAGGAACATCTGCACTGATTGTATCCCCAGGTCCAGTGTCTTATGCAAGCTGCCACACGCATGGCTACGGTAAGCTACTGTAGCTATGGCACGTTTCTATCCACGTCTAGCAGGCTGGAAAGACTGTCACGGTGCCACCGAGATAACTTTCCGACCTCTGTCAAACCTGATTCTTGTGATTTATCGTGATGCCTACTTGAATGGGTGCATTCCCAGGGTCGCTAGGTAGAGCATGCGCTATACCAGCACTAGGTCAGAATGATGAGTGTAAAGACGCTGCTTTTGCGACGCTGCGTACATTCTTTTCGTCAAGCTTCCTGGACAGCACCTTTGTGATTGCTTCTAGAATCCAGTAGGAGTAAGACCTTACTAGGCAGAGTCTCGTCTTGAGGATCATGGCTGGCATTGTATGATCATGGCTACGAGCTCCGAGCGCTCACAACGAGTCTTACAATAATAAGTGTGTAGATGCGTACACAGGGCGGCGTCAGTCTCCACCCGAAGTGGCAGTTTTCCAAACCTTGGCAGTGAAGCGTTGATGGTTTTTTTGATTTTGCGGCATCGCTGGCGAAACAATTTGAACATCGTCTGTCATTATCTCACCACAACACCGCTCAAAGATCGTCTCAACACCGTCAATACCTTCAAGAGATACTAAATCACACACCAAAATGGGCTTCACCGACTTCGTTTCCGACAGCGGCCTGACGCGTAGGTGTTTTGAACGCAGCCTCTAGAAGCGCAATAACTAACTGGACACAGTGCTGAACAACTGGCTCCGAACTCGTTCATACATCTCCGGGTATGTGACTTCGCATGAATCCCTTCTGTGACTTTTCTTTTTCTAGGATGAAAGCAAATTGGTCCGTGTTGATGAGGCGGCTTAAGACACCGCCGAATGACTACTTCCAATCCGCAAGCATTTGCACTTCTGATTTCTGTTGGAACAAACCATCCCGATTGCAAACAAATTTGTTCGGAAACCAGTCGCTAACAAAGCGTCTACAGCACCCAGCCAACTCAAGCCGATGTCGTGTCATTCAAGGCTCTCGACAAGGCCCCCGCTGTTGAGAAATACCCCCATGCCTACCGTTGGTACAACCACATCAAGTCCTACGAGGCCGACTTTTCCACCCTGCCCGGCGACCCATCCAAGCCATTCACCACCTATGGACCCGAAGCCGTCGAAGTGACGCAAAACCCGAAGGATGCTCCCAACGCCGAAGAGGCGGGCGATGACGATGATGTCGACCTGTTCGGCTCCGAGTCTGAGGAGGAAGACCCCGAGGTCGTGGCTGAGCGTGAGAAGAGATTGGCCGAGTACAAGAAGAAGAAGGAGGGCAAGACCAAGCCTGCTGCCAAATCCCTCGTCACCATGGATGTCAAGCCTTGGGATGACGAGACCAATATGGACGAGTTGATCAAGAATGTGTTGTCTATTCAGATGGACGGTCTGGTCTGGGGTGCTCACCAGTTGGTCCCTGTTGGCTTTGGTATCAAGAAGCTGCAGATCAACTTGGTCGTTGAAGATGACAAGGTTTCTCTTGAGGACCTGCAGCAAAAGATTGAGGAGGACGAAGACCATGTCCAGTCAAGCGACATTGCTGCCATGCAGAAGCTGTAAGCAGCGTGCTCGGGTCTGGCCTGGCTTGTCCTTGTTGTATTGCTGCAGGGTTCATGGCTAGGGCTGGTGGTCACACAGGACCAGCACCAGCGACAGCGACGGCGACTAGTCAAGGGTACAGCCTCGTCCTGGGACGCCTGAAGGCTGCATCTCCTTTACTGGAGTCTTTACTTTAGAGGAAAGCATTGCCTGATCTCGTTCATGATAGATGAAGATGAAGATGAATGACACGTCCAGTCTATTGCATTCCCTCCCTTGCTCGTTTGCTCATGTCACTTGAATAGCTGCCAGCTGCCCATCGGTCTGGCTGCAACCACATGGTACTGTGTGTATGTCCCTCGTTATGAATCTGAGACATCGAAGCCCTTCTCTGCATCATGATTAGTCGGTTTCGCTTAGATCCGGACAGCCACAAGCAGCCAGCCACTCGTCACTCGTCTCGTTCATTGTGCTCTTCAAAGACAGAACTCGATAGCTATTTATAAAGAACTTTCCCACCTCATGTTTCCACCATTGCACCCTATATTGCTGCTTCCCCAGCCCAGCGCCGTAAAGCCACTCATCCAGAGATCGCTCTTGCACCCATTCCACCACGCCATCACTTCACCCGGCAGCAGCACTGGAGGGCTGTCGCACCGTATATACCCGAAGTTCAATTGATCTACTGTTCGGCCCCCAACTTCACTGTCCCCATAAGATACACCACACCACCCGTTCAGAAGCAGACAATAGCAGTGCAAAGTCAGACCTAAGCCACCGTTCCAGTGAAGAAGGCTCCGTCTCACCAACCCAAGAAGCCACGCGCTGCGGTCTGTAGTCACACTCCAACTAGGGATCGCGGTGTCAGAAGTCTAGTATAATATCCAGGTCTCATCAGCCCTCTCTTGTTCCCTTTCGGACCCTCAGCCTGAGAGCAACCGAAAGCCACCCGTCCAAATCTATACGGCGAAAGCTCTCTTTAGTCATGCCGTCGAAGCTCAAAATCGACCCTCCGCTGCTCAACTCGGCGTGTCCCTGGTCGACCACGCTCGAAGACATCAAAGCCCTGTATGACAGTCCATACACGGGGGCTGTGACCATCCGCACCAGTCTCCTCGAGGGCTTCACCCACGATGACTCGGTACACCAGTACATCTTCTTCACGCCTGGCAAGACGATCGCCGCAAAGGCTCCCAAGGGCGAAGAATCGAAACCCACCGCCAACTCGTCTAGTACAGAAACAGAAACAGAAACCGCAACAGGAACCGCCTCTTCCACGGAACCAGTGTCGACCCTAAACACACGCGGTTACTCCCCGCTCACCCTGTCCGAGTATCTAGGAATCATCAACGAGATCGTGGGCCAACGCCATCTAGGCACGGACACGCCCACCAAGAAACCCTTCATCCTCAGCGTCACGGGGACATCAGACGAGATATCCATGGCCTACGCCTTGATCGCGAATGCCGCCGAGATGGACGAAGACCTCCGTCTAGCCATGGAAGTCAACCTATCATGCCCGAACATTGCCAATGCGCCTCCGCCAGCCTACGACCCAGTCCAACTCGCCGAGTTTCTCGAAGCCATCAGCGACTCGAAATCGACGTATCGCGGCCGCATGGCGACCCCCGAGAGCGTGCCCAAGGTCGGCATCAAACTGCCTCCCTACACCCACGCCGCCCAGTTCGACATGGTAGTCGCCGCCCTGAAGGCCACCCAATCCACCGAACCGGGGGAGAACTGTGTGGTCGACTTCATCACCTGTACCAACACCCTCGGCTCATCGCTTCTGCTCAACGACGAGCTGCAGCCAGTGCTGAGCAGTGAGTCCGGCTTGGGGCTGGGCGGCCTGGCCGGCGCCGCGCTGCATCCCTTGGCCCTGGGCAATGTCGCGACTTTTCGTCGCTTGTTGGATCGTCATCCAGAGACAAAGGATCTGGCTATCATCGGCGTCGGCGGCGTCCAAGACAAGGCCGGCTTCGACAGGATGCGCAAAGTAGGCGCCAATGCCGTCGCTTGTGCGAGTGCCCTTGGTCGCTATGGCGTCGGTGTCTTCGAGACCATCACCAAGGGCTAATTGAAACGGCTAGTCGGGGAGAGGGTGAAGGTGAAGGCTGTTCATGCATAGACGTTGCTGCCGGCGTGGCTTTCCTCCACAGGCAACCCCTTATACTTGTTGATCATCATTACAGCACGGCAGTGCATCGTATCTCTGGTCAGGCGCACGTCTCAGGCACGCAGGTTCCCGTGAAAGAGTTAGACACATCCATACGAGCCATGACACTATTACGAAACATATAGTATGACCCGTCGATGAAATAGAACTTTTTCTGCATACAGCGCTAAGAAAGGAAAATCCTGATTACAGCTCTCGCTCGCTCGCTCTCGCTTGTGCCCATCTGTATCGAACACTCAGACAACATCATCTTTCATCTTTGTCTCTCCATGCAGTCCACGTACACACCCACACGCGGCACTCGTGCACACCCTCACACTCATTGACTTTTCATGCGCGGCAGCACCACTCTGCCCGTAACATCACATCCTCAAACCTCCAGTCAGTCAACCACTCAACTCGGGATATGCATGCCACCTCCAACTCAAACAATACAAGAACCCCCTTCCCTAACATCTGCTCCTCGGTGGATAAAATGGAGATATTGCTGGCGGACCAACATGTTCAACACGTCCAGTTCTCGGCACGACTGTGGCCATCAACTGGTCCAACCGGGGTTGTCACCAATGGTCGTTTGCTCACAACGCATATGGATTCATGGATCTGATGGTCAGGCATCTGTAACGCAGGTCAGCAAGTGATTCAAATAATTCTGTGAGGCGGCTGCTTACGGAGGACTCTTGGTCAGGTCAGTCTTCAAGATGACTGGCACTCGGGTCATTTCGGTGACATCCTGTATGTATTCACCGCCTTCTTCGCGTAGTTTGAAGTAGCTGAGATACTTCTCCTTGTCCGACAAGTGGTTCTCCGGAACGTCATCGCCACCTTTGCTAATCTTCGAGTCAGACTGTGTTCGTGTCGGTCCGTCGGACGATCCTCCGTTGCGGCTTGGAGATGGTGGAAGGCTTTGTGTGGAGCGGTCAGCAGGGGGGTTGAGTGAGACTCCGGCCGCCATCTCAGTGATTTCGGAGGCACTATCCTCGTCATCAAACAAAGCCTCAACGGCGTCAGTCGACATGGTGTTGCTTTCGGTTTGCTTTCGCTGGGCCTCAAATCGTTCTTTGGCACGATCCTTTGCCGTCTCCAAGTCGCGAGCATTGTTCGGACCTTTGCTGCTAGCCGAGGCTCGGGGTCGCTCATCTTCAGGGATGTATGCTGATGATGGCACACCCTTCTCCCAGTAGAGTTCAAGTACCCTCTCGTCCTTGCGGAACTCGGCCTTTTTCAGTGGCAGCTGATCACAATGAACACGCTTCTCAAATCCATACTCCGGAATCAATACATCAAAGGCGGATTCGTAGACACAGATGACGATGCCTTCACTGATCAGATCACCACCAAGGTCCTTGCTCTTCTTGTCCATGAGTCGGCAAGACTCAATGTGCACACTTTGTTCTTGGGCACTGTGGGCCGAATCCTTCTTGTTGTTGCACTGCTCAGCAGTCTTGGCCAGGCTTTCCAGATCCTCGGTGAACTCGGTGTTTGAAAGAGCCGCTTCCAATTGGCGATGAACCACGATGTCGGCATAACGTCGACTAGGATTGGTGAAGTGTGTGTAGACTGGTAGATTCAAGGCATAATGCTGACGTTGATCCTCCGCAACCTGGTTACCAATGTAGTACTTCGCACGTTGCAAGGTCTTGATCAGCAGTGTTTCCATCCCCTTGCGCACATCTGGATCTTCGACCTGGAAGAGGCTGTTCTGTAGAGTACCACTGCTGGTGGTGTCAATCTCATAGCCAGCTCGAGCCATGCGATCGGCAAACGTCAGGAGACGTCTGGGGTTGGGAGGTGCCTGTCGTCGAAGGAGAGCCTTGTCGGGGATGGCTGCCAAAATCTTCTGGGCCACAAAGAGGTTGGCCTTGCAGCAAATTTCTTCCACGATTTCATGTGCCGCGGAACTGTTGAAAATGTTCTGTTCAACCGGCACATTCTCATCGTCCAGTTGATACAGCAGGCGAAGTGGAGAAATGTTGGCAGAGCGATGACCAAACCGGGCTTCACGGAATTTGTTGGCGATGTTATGCAGGGTTTTGATATCCTCAACCGTGGCACCGTGTAGATCAACATTGCCATCTCCCTTAATGACGGCGTCAACGTCACGGTATGCCAGCTTGCCGGAACTCTGCACGATGGTTTTGCCAACCCAAGGTTCTCCTTCGATCTTTCCAGTCTCGGTATGGACCTTGAAGATGACACTGACCGTGAGCCGGCCCTCTCCAGGGAGAAGCGAACACACGCCCGAGGATAGTTTCGGTGGTAGCATCTTGACCGCACGGTTCATAAGGTAGACTCCAGTCCCGCGTTTCTTAGCCTCACGATCGACCAACGAGTTCGCCTTCACAAAATGCGCAATATCCGTGACGTGGATACCCAGTTCGACCAAGTCGTCACCAAGCGGCTTGACATGGAGAGCATCATCTAGTTCACTGGTGCCGTTCGGGTCGATGGTGAAAGTGCGCTCTTCCCGCAAGTCACGACGGCCGGCCAAAGCTTCCTCGCCCTCTGAGTTCAAGGACCAGTCGTCCCATCCCACACTCTTCAACACGGCATCGGAGAACTCGTCCGAACCGAAATTGTTGTCGCGAAGCAGAGCATCTGTCTCGACACGGAGGTCTCCCATCTCGCCGAGCTGCTCAACCAGCGTACCGAATGGATGCAAAGAGGTGATGGGCCAACGCTTGATACATGCAACGAAAATTCGGTTGGCATAGTCCATGTGCTTGTCAACAAAGTCGCGTGGAGCCTGTTCGGTAGGAATGGCGATCAGTGGCACACGTTTGTCGGTTGGCTTGAACCAGACAATCTTTGGCTTGTCCTGGTGACGAGATTCGGATCGATTATGAGCACCGTCACGAGCCTGTCGTTCGGCCTCCTGCTTCTCTTTGGTGGCTTGACTGCTGGGCCGCAAAAGACCAAGCGTGCCGGAGAACATCTGACCAGCAACACGTTCGATGACAGCGACAACGTGGCCAGCATAGAGCGGCTTCTGGTCATCACTGATCTCTTCCTCCTCCATCAAGAGTAAGCTCTGGCCTTCAACCTCAACGTCATCGTTTTTCTTTTGTGTAGGTCGTTGACGCAGACTGCCTCGGCGGCGGATGCTACCATCCGGTGCAATGGATTGGGCATCAGTAGACGACGCAGTGTCATTCTTGCCATTCTGGTTGTTGCCAGATGATCGAGTATCGGTGATATCTTTGCGTTTCTTCTTCTCTTCTTTCTCACGCTTTTGACTCCACACCTCATCAACATCGAGGAGCTCCACAGCAACCAGGTCTCCCTCAAGCGCTCGGTTACGATCCTTGCTACCGCAAATGAAGATGTCTGCGTCGAGGTCGCTGGTCGTGACGTAGGCGTCCGACCGGTTTTTCTTGTTGACTCGGAGAATACCTGCAACGAGCTGACCATCATTCAGCAGCGCGGGTAGTGTGGCTTGCGGGAGGTAGGGAGTGAAAAGGGTCTTTCTCTGTTGTTGCTGCTGTTGCAGACCCATGGCGGGAGCATGTTGGCTGGCTTGTAGGCCACCCAGTTGCGCACCTTGGATTGCCTGAAGCTGAGCCATTTGTAGAGCGTTCAATTGTTGACCTGCGAACATTTGAGGGGGTATCATCATTTGTCCTTGGGGCATCTGCATCAGCTGTGGCTGGCCGGGGTATTGGAATCCACTCATTGACCCAATGGATTGATTCATTGAACCACGACCTCGGTGGCCTGGCTGAAAACCACCGCCCATGCCTTGTGCCTGGGCAAACTGACCCATTTGCGGCTGCTGTTGTTCGTTATTCTGCTGATTGTTCTGTTGGCGCCAATTACCGTCGAAATTTCGTGAGCCCTGTCTGGTGTGACTACTCTGGCTGCCACGGCGTTGCAGGTCAGACTGATTGCCCTGGCCCGGAGCGTCTGCTGTTCCCACTGGAGGCGGAAATTGGAAACCAGCACCAGCACCGCCGCGGCCAGCCGCACCACCACCTCGAGCATTTCCTGCCGCCATACTCTGACTTCGGCTATGTCCCATACCCCGGGCGTTGCCAGCACGCTGTAGACCGAGGCCTTGTGAAACCGCGGGAGTAGCCGATTTGTCATCAGAGGGAGTGGCTGCAATGGGACTTTCGACCGTGCCGCTAGCCCCCGGGATGGGGAATTGAAATCCTGCGGCTGTTCTCTTCTTCTCAGCAAGTTCTGCGGCTTTCTTTGCTTCGGGAAGTGCAAGTGAATGACGTCGAGCATGTCCACCTTGGGAAGAACCTCCTCTTCCACGACCACCACTGTTCTCGCGGTTTTGACTGATAGCTTGCTGATTGAATTCGCCATAAGCCTGTCCAGCAGACGGTGCTGGTGGAGGTCCCATGGCCATGCCCGGGAGGGCCGACTGGTTCCGTCGATGTGCTGCAGGTTGGGTTGGAGGATTTCCTGTGAGCCCCATTTGCTGCTGCATTTGAGGAAACTGAAAATTGGTATTGTTGGGAGACATTCCAGTCAGACCAGGTTGTGCTTGCATTGGCGAGTAGCCGGCCATACCCTGCAAAGGCTGTTGGATCATACCCATGTTCACATACTGCTGATGAGTGGCAGCGATCTGTTGCTGTTGCTGCTGAAGCAATTCAATTTGTTGCTGAAGAGCAAGTTGTTCCATCATGAGTGGCGTCAGCTCTGATGGACTGCGACGATGGGCGATATGCAGTCTGCGCCCCGCAGGGCCAGGCACGCCAGTTGAACCCGGCTGTGCCATCTTCAGGTATCTTCAGTGAAGGATCTTGACGTCCTGATCTTTCGTTGACGGGATACCCGGCCAGGACTGATAGGAGATAGGAAGGACAGACGTGGGAGGAGCACCGGTTTTAGGCGCGGAACAGGGGGCAAAGGATTCCCAGATCTGGACAAGTTAGCGTTAGTTCATGCTCTGCTAGACATGCAGTGTTTGCTATATCAAGTGTGTCGCAGTACCTAGTCAACGACGGGGACTGAGCTGAAGTGTCGACCGTAGTCGCAATGGATGTGGGGGGACAAGATGATGGAAATGTGACAAAGACGATTTGGGCAACTGACAAGACGTACCAAAGACTGAAAGAAGTGCGAATAGTCGTCTATCGATGCTCGCTTCAACCTCTGCAGACTCTTTCTCGAAAGAAAAGAAGGTCTTATTGACAATGACTGATGTTTCTGGGTCTACCAGGTATTTTGCAATGTCAGTGCCACTTCCGCGGTGGAGAGACTGGCGTAGGTGTCAAGTGTGACAGAGCAGGACTGCGGGGATTTGAGGAAGGCGATAGCGCCGAGCTGATGACAGTGGTCGCAGAGGAGATTTCAGATGCTGTTAGTGTCGAGTGCAACTGCAGACTGAAAGTGGTTGAGCAGGCAAGCAGGCTCGACGACCATGTAAGATTGGGCGAAGGAAGGACAGGAAACGGATTTGACGGAGGACGGGGCTGCGATGGAGACTGGCGGGAGCACAAGAGAATGACTCTGGCTGTCTGAAGGAGAGTTTTGCGAGATGCGAGATCGTAGACGGAGGGAATGGAAGGCGAAGTTGTGTTGACAGAGAGGACGAAGAGGAAGAGAGAGATAGAGAAAGTGATGGTGATGGTGAAGGTGAAGGTGAAGGACAACGAAGATGAAAGTGAGGTGTCTTGTTAAGGTAGAATGGACGCAGTGGGTTGGTTACGTTTGCTGTTGGTACGGCGCACCGAGATGATGGGGCTTTTGGGGGTGTCGATGAATGATGCATTGGTGGATAGGATTACACTGTAGGCTCTTGGGGCCTAGGCAGCCTTCTAACAGCAGTCGGTGTCAGGCTTAGGGCCGCTTATTAGCTGCCGGTGCGCCACCCATCATATGCTGCCCATCATTCACTGGTGGCGCCTAGCGTAGCATCTTCTACTGCGGCGTCGTCATGTTATGCGGGCAGCGTCTGTGAAGGTGACTCTAGGATATTTATTGCACATGCCTATGGTTGTTTTGTGAGTCTACGGCTTATATCAAGGTACTATTCGGGTAACTGCTTCTCTCGATGGTCTGGGATCTAACAGTCTTGTCTTGTATAACTCCATTGTCTGCTTTACTGGCCATAGAACTTGTGTAGATAGAGCACACCACTGGGCACTGTATTTTTGCGGTGCAGTCTGTGCCAAGTCCAAGGTTACGGGCGGATGTCGGGGGCTTCTTAGGCGCAGGTCACAGGCGCAGGGAGAAGGCTAAGGAGGCTCACAAAAAGACCACCAAAACTAAAGCCACACCACACCACAGATCGCGCTCCTCTCCACGTTGGCACGATATACACTACACCCTTTACCTTTCTCAATACTGTGCTACTAATCAATAGCACGATATCTACAACACCAGTCAGAACAGTTGTGACTCGGGAATATCTCAACTATTGAACGCCCTTTGTCTCGCCTCCAGCTCTGAAACCTGCGACCACACGCTGTTTTTAAGACCTCGTTTGGCCTGTCCATCAACGCGTCCCTTCAGTCTTCTTGTCAGGAAATTGTCTTAACAGAGCCGTGTACAGTCTGCGCTTTCTCGGGGTTGGACAACGCCTCAATAACTGGATCACTATTCACCGGCTTACTATACGGGCTTTACATACATAAGGTAGCCTTCACAGAGCACAGGCGGCCCTGAGTTAGTCCCTGCTACCAAGACGACTGCAACGGGAATCACTATCACACAAGTGTTGTTATTCAGCTTTGCAAGCATGTGCTGCCGCTTCGAGGCTCAGTAGGCATTCCATCGCCCAATCTTGTTCACTACGCCACCTAGGTGTCACGGCCTCTGCACCTGATTCCACCAGCCGGTTGTCCTTGAGCACATTCACGTTCATCATCTACCAGCAGGTCAGTGTTGGTCACGTGATCCGATACAATGACCCAAGCCAAACTTCACTCGTCTCCTTTGGCAGCCAGGAACAGTCCTCGCACACGGAGGAATGACGACAGCCCATCTCGACAGCTACAGTTCGAACTGGAACGTGCTTTTAGCCAAATCCATCTACAAGAAGTTGAACGCCAAAAGCTCCATGCATACCAACGAAGACAGCAGCAAGAGGAACTGGACGCCCGCGAGCTGGCCCAAGCAGAGGTGCACCGGGCTGAACTAAATGTTGCCAATGCTCAACATGAGGTTGTCCGGCGCCAGGCTGAAGCTGTGCTCCAGGCATATATCAAGCAGGAAGAAGAGGAACGGCGGCGACGTGAAGAGGAGCGCAAAAGACTAGAGGAGGAAGAAAGAAGGAAGAAGGAAGAGGAGCTGGCGCGAAAGCGAGCTGAGGAGGAGCGTAGGTTCCAAGAAGAAAAAGAACGTCGCGAACGAGAGGAGCGAGCAAGAGCGGAAGCCGAACGCGCTCGACAAGCTATCTATGAAAAGCAGAAGGCCGAGGCCGAAGAAAAGCAGCGCAGAGAACAGGAAGCTGCTGACAGACAAGAGCGTGAAGATCAGGCGAGAGCAGAACGAGAAGCTGCTATCAGAAAAGAGGAAGCCGAGAAACAGGTCTCCGCCGCCTCGGCGCAAGTACCAACAGCTGTCCCAGCAACGAGTCAGCTTCCTCAAAGTAGAGGTCAGCTGTCCGGTCAGTCGCCCGACTTGGAGAAATTACACCAGGACTATTTGGCCATACATAAAAAACTCAAGACGTTCCGAAAGGACTTTTGGGAGATGGTCAAGAAGGACCCAAATCTCAAACCACATGTGGGAGACATGCGACGGGCAATGCGGACCAGTGTTGGGCAACTGACCGATGACAAAGTGGGAAACAAGAAGGCGGTAAGTGTCAGATTGAAGATAGCGAGGGAGATGTTGAGTACTGACATTTGCCGCAGCACGATCGAGTGAAAACGACATTGCAAAGAGCTCTGACCCAGCTGCCGTCACCGCCGGTCCCAGTCAACGACTACCTCCCACCACATCTTTCGCTTTCTGATGGAGGTCGGACCACGATTCCTTCATTAGTGCTGTACCTTTTGTCCTTCTTTAGCAAGGCAATCATCAACGCTTTTGTGGGCGAATGTGCGGTCAATCCCAAGGCGGCCGAGCCAGTGGGCACTCTCGCGGCACAAATCTTCTCAATGCCCGAGTTGCAATTTTCGAGAAACGTGGCAGCAAACGACCAGAAGCCAACCACTGTTTCTCTCATCTCGGTTCTGATGTGCAAATTCCACGCCTGTGCCCCTGCTCTCTTCGGCATCTATGGCCCAGAATCCACGTCTTCTGGCAGATTGCGCCTCGGCTGGCGGTTGGAGAAATTGTCCGACGATAGCAAAGCCTTTGTTACGGAAAACAAACACTACGACCGGCTGACGGGGCTGGGAGTCGGCTACGCGTCTATCGCCCTCCGGAATTTCTCAAAGGCCAAAGTGCAGAACCCCTGGCCGCCGGTCCACTACTGGTCCAGCCTGGCTCACATTGTCAACACGCCTCCTACAGAAGTGCAGACTAGTCATCTGGTTCTGTTGAAGTCGATGCTGGAGAACAATGCTGTTGATCGGTTTGTGCTTTTCTTCGGAGCCGCCGGGATTGCAGCCTTGCGACAAGCAGCCATTGACTTTCCGCGTTCGTTGCCGCGAGAGTTGCAGGAGAAACCTGTCAGCAAGGCATTGGGTTTGATGGTTGAGTCATGGCAGAAAGAAAAGCATTTCTCTCTGGAATAGATGGGATATTGTGAGGAATACTATGTACAAGCTGCTATGGTAAGAACTGAACTGGTGGGATCTCGACTGGACATCTGTAACCTACAAGAGAGCTAACACATTGTCTCGTTCCATAGACTGTAGACAACATCGAGCTTGGATTGTACAGTGTATATATACCTATCACCTACCTATATACCTACACAGTACGTGAAAGTGAGGTTGACTACGGAATGGTTCAAATGATCCACCGTACATCTGGTACTGCATGGCATGTACACTTCAAGCGCATCTTCTTGGGCGCATTTGCATTGGCGCAGTTTGTGCCTCTACCTTTGGTTCTGTCTTCATGTTCTACAAAGTCAACACACCTTTGATCCCGGTGTTGATCGATCTTCCACCCTGGT
Organism: Exophiala sp. LBMH1013; assembly: GCA_024611085.1. Lineage (NCBI taxonomy): Eukaryota > Fungi > Ascomycota > Eurotiomycetes > Chaetothyriales > Herpotrichiellaceae > Exophiala > Exophiala sp. LBMH1013. The sequence continues at coordinate 779,674 of JAMFLB010000009.1, read as the reverse complement.
AGCTCCGGCGAAGCATATCCGCAACGGACTGTGAGATCCCAGCTATGAAGGTGAGGACCAAACAACGGCGGTGCCGCCATAATTGGTGCTTCAACACTCCCCGGAACATCTTACAATCAGTTGTCTCACTGACTTGCCATAGAGTTTCTTTGTGGTCTCAGTCGGTATTATCCCTCTAGAAGTGAGCAGCATGAGCGAGGGTTCACAAATACCAAATCAGTCGCACGCCTGGAGTCGATCCGAAGAGTAATAAGTGCCCGTGGGGAAAGGAATCAGACGGCTTCTGAACGTGGAGAATTGCCGAAGTGAAGGCCTTATTAGGCCCAGTGTCAGCACCATCCACCTTGCGAGGGGGCAGGGGGCATATGTACACTACATACATGAACCGACAACGGCCTCAGCACCTCCTCGAAGATACTCTCACCACGTGTCCAGATACTACTCTACTTACCAACCCAAGATGTCAGGTGGTCTCGAGGATGCTGGTCCGACATCTATACAACTGGGCGGGCTACAAGTCCAAGGCTTCATCAACCCGGCAACCAAAGTAGCGAACTACCTTGGGATCCAATATGCCACGATCCCAGCCAGATTTCGACAATCCCAGCTCATCGACCATTCGAGCCACACCGGCACTGGGGTGCTGGATGCGACCGAGTACGGGCCTCGATGCCCTCAGGCCGGGAGACTAGGAGGCCAAGCGTCTCCTCTATTTGAAGGCGTTCGGCGGAGCACTGAATACCCATTGGACGAGTTCGGCTGTCTGAGGCTCAACATATATACTCCGGCCGGAGCAGCGCATGACGGTGCCGACAAACCTTTACCAGTTATCGTATGGATCCACGGAGGAGGGTTCGTGTTTGGAGACGGCAATTCCGAATTCGACGGCAACTTCCTCGTGCGGCATTCCATCGACCAAGGCAAACCGATCATATACGTCGCCATGAACTACCGTCTGGGTCTTCTCGGGTTTCTGTCATCCAAAGAGCTGCAAGAGGAAGCCATGGAGAACGGCGAGACGCCATTTCTGAACCTCGCGTTCTGCGACCAAAGGACTGCATTGCTCTGGATCCAGAAACACATCGGCTCTTTCGGCGGCGATGCCTCCAACATCACCATCGCAGGAGAATCGGCCGGCGGCCTATCTGTCCTTGCGCACCTCAGGTCCAACGTACCGGTCTGCCAGCGCGGCATCATCATGTCCAGTCCCAACCTGGACTATCCGCACCCAGAAGACGTGCAGGCGAATTTCGACCGTCTCGTCACCAGCACGGGAGTTTCATTATCTGCTTCACGACACGACAAGTTGGCAGCCCTGAGAGCGCTGCCGGCAGAGGATATTGTACGATTGCTAGACGGGCAGTTCGCCACGCCTCTCTACGACAGAGAGTGGTTCGTGTATCAAGATCCAAGCCCCAGCAGACCCAAGGCTACGGCGGGCCCCGCACCTTTCGCTCCCTGGGTTGAAGGCGTCGTTGCCGGCTCGACACGCGACGAAGCTGCAATCTTCGGGATCGGCCTCGGCTGGCCTGCGTGGCCATTTGAACAGTTTGAACAACGCGTCAGATTCGCCTGCCCGGACACCGCGCTTGCAGCAGAGCTTATGGATGCCTATGGTCTCAGTCCGACGGCTTCTCAGGAAACAAACTTCCGAGCGTTTCTGGATATGGCGACGGAGTGCAATTTCTCGGGATTGCCTTTTATCCTGGCCGAACAAGGACAGGAACAAGGACAGGAACAAGGACAGGGACAGGGTCAGGAACAGCATGACACGGCAAGACCGCCAATCAGTCTCTACAGATTCGACCAAGCGGACAATTTCTCGAACAGTCCATTCCAAGGCCTGGCATACCATTCCTTGGACAACGCCTATTTCTGTCGACTGCCATCCGTCGCGGGACCGAATGCAGATGAAGCCACCCGCGCCACCGCCGATAAATTCTCAGAAGCAGTTCTCGCATTCGCATACGGCTCACAGCCCTGGGAGACATACTATCCTGGACAAAAGATCATGGTGTTCAATGGCCAAGATGGCGGATTGACACATTCGGACCCGAAGGACCGGTGGCGTAGGATTACCGAAGCTGGGGATCCCGAGAGAGCTCTGTCTGTTAGGAGGGCGGGGCATCGGTTGATGGATCTTCGCCATTGTTCTTTGTAGGTACCTAGGAGAGGTGGTAGATATCACTCACTCACTACCTTACGCATCACTGACGAGCTGGCATACCTGAGCTATCGGATATAAATGTAGGTAGGGACAGGCAAGTACAGCAAGGAATGATGATTGATGATTGAGCCTTTGTCCAGCTCGAACACGAGTGTCAAGTTCAGCTTGAATGTGATTGTCACTTTGCTTTGGTAGATCAGGGGTTCACGGTACAGAGGAGGCAGTAGTTGTAATGGATGCTCAGAGACATGGCATGACTACACATCGAGTGCGATTGATTCTATCTCTCGCTCCCGTATCTCGCCAAAAAAGGCTGCTCGACATCGATATAACTAGTCTCGCCCACGGCCGTCTTGACTCGGAAGACGAGCTCATCGGCCGCGCCCAGCAACTGGATAAAAGAGCTCAGCACGACGCAATATTTGCGAAACCCTTCTTCCCTGATGGTATCAATGGTCAGAGTTCCCTGTGCAGCTCCCTTCCCTGCCAGCGCGCCGTTCAACCCCACACACCGCGCAATGAGAGGGACAGGCAAGACTGCTGGAAGCGGATCACCCGTTTTCAAGGACTGTTCGACCAGGGTCAGCACGGCCATCAGGTCGCCGATGATGCGCTCGTCCAGAGCGCCAGACACGCGCGCAAACCTCTCCCTCTGCTCGTCGGGGAGGAGTGCTGAATATGCCAGTAGCTGGCTCAAGCTTTGGTTGATGGTCATACACACGTTGGTGATCTGCGTCAACGTTTCGGCGTCGAAGTTGGAGCTGGAGAATTCAAATTTCAACAGTGCAATTGGGCCGATGATAGACCCTAGAGTCTCGGCGTTGGTCAAGATCTGTTTTTCGGAAGTCTCCTTTAGATCCGAATAGTCGTGCGACCATGACGCGACATATAGAGCGTACAAATCCTTGCTGCTTCGGATGGTGTTGGCCAGAATGCGTCGGTAATGTCTGGAAGCCGATGGCGGCCGCGGGATGAAGATGACTATGGCTGACGCCGTGAAGCCGATCATCACCAGCAGCGCTCTCCGCCAGAACACCGAGTATCCGACGCCGGGGTTGCCATATGATGGAATATGCGTGTCGACCCAGCTATATGCCACGACTAGGTAGATGGTCGAGGCCACCAGGAGCACGCACTGCAGGAGAGCCGGCGGGAGAAACAGTCTTCCCCACATCATGACCACGATTGCCACGGCCATGATCGCAGCCATACCGTAGGGATTGCCCGGCCCGTTTCCGGCTCCAATGTACCAGCATACCATGCCCAAGACACCGCCGACAACGGTGCCGATCATTCGGAGAGCGAAGCCGTACACGAAATCCGCCGTGTATGCCACAAGACCGGTCTGAGACATGATCAGAGCCCATAGGCCCTTCTCGCGATAGAAGAAGCCCGCGCTGGAAGTCAGCACAGCAGGAAGGGCCAGTGCGATCGTCACAATCAGCACTCGCAAGGCGTACAACCCTTCGGTGTTTCCCAGCCAATGCGTGATCGCGAGCAATACTTTTCCCGCAGTACTTCGCTTCGTACCGCCACGGAAAAGAAGTTCGTTCAGTTGTTCCTGGGCTCCTTGCTGCTTCTCTTCCTGTGGTTGGGTCTGATTCCCTTCCTTGCTCACCGTCCTGGATAACTTGGTTGTAGTCCTTGTCAGAGCTCTTTCAAGGTCTGTACCATCGTTGTCGCTCGCCATTGTAGCCACACCGGGAGCAGTGTCCTTCCCAAGCCCCCATGAGAACAGATTCCGCAACCCAGTCGGAAACCATATCTTTGTCTTTGTCCGCTCTTGCTCGAGTTGGACAACCCGCGTAAGCATGACGTCCAGAGCAGAAGCCACGCTGAGGATGCGCTCTTCGAATATCAAGCCGAGCATCAAACCCTGCACTGGAGCACGGCCGTTGGGTTGCGACTTCAGACGCCCCTCCTCGTCGAACAGGTGATTGTGGGGATCCAGCAAGTGTCCCGACGCCAGTGCTTCAAACCGCTTATGTTCTTCCTTGAGCCTCTGGAGGACCTTCTCATGCTCCAGTCGAACCCTGTTGCATTCGTCAGCCCCGGGTCTCCTGAACCACCGCCTGCGGTTGACAGTCTCCAAAGCCTCCACAACAGCGTCCACCGCGTCGGCGCAAGTGTCGAGCAGCGGTCCGCTCGATTTGGACAACCCTCCCATGCTCTTTTCCAGCAAGGTTTCGGTTTCGGGGTGTTGGAACCGTTCTCTCAAACTCATCAATTGCACGAGATGATTGTGGCCGACTTCCGGCACTTCCGTGTCTGTGCTTTCTCCATGCATAGCATCATCCAGTAAATCAAGCTTCTCGTTCTTGTCCCTTAGTTCCACGCGCACGATCTGAAGTTGCAGCAATCCCATGAACATGGTGACAAGCTGACGCAGTGGCTCATGTAAGCTCTGGACATCCTCGGTGCTCCATCGCCCAGTTGACAGGTCGAGCGCGAGAAAGCCCAGACTAGCTTCCATTCCCTTGTAAGCGGCGATAATACCGGCTTTTGTCTTCTGAAGTTGAACCAGATCGAATCTCGCGCGTGAGTCTTTGAAGCCCAGTTGACAGGCATCGAAAAACCCCTTCATGGGAGCGACAGCACCTTCCATGGTCTCCAGGACAAGATGCGACGTAGATTGTGGGAAGAAGAGAATGTTGCACACCATGCCAATTCCCACTGCTGTGGCTGCAGGCTTGATCAAGACGGACGGGATCGTGCCAGAGAAGCTCGGGAGTAAAGGACCGGTGGTGAGGAAGATGTCCGAGATGACAATCGCAAACACCTGGAGCAATGCAAGCTTCGGAGCGGCCACACGTATGCGTGCCACCAAATAGACGAAGAGACCGATCATGCAGAAGTATGTGATAGTGACCCTTGTATCAAGCATGAATCCTTGGAAAATGAGCACCTGTGTATAAGCCGACTGGCCGGTGGCCTGTGCAGTGTTTGTCTGGTGCTTACTGGCCTGGGAGACCAGCTGCATCAGTCTTGCATTTGTCTCAGCCGCCGGTCGAGTAGCCAACGCCGCCTTCATTGTGATGACCCCCCACGCCCATGCTAGGGCCATACCAATAATGATGGTGAGTCCACCCATGACATGAATGAAGACGATGCCATTGCACGGCAGAATGAAGAGCACTATGCACCCGAAGAAGGTGGCCTGGCCATATGCAACGAGGGTCGGGTTGATGAGGAAGAACAGCGTCGCAATCCAAACTGCGACCGAGCACTTGAAGAGCGTCTTCAAGTCCTTTGCGTTGAAATGGTTGAGCCATTCCGGCAGGCCTTTCTTCTTGGGTTTCCCGTCGTCCTCGTGGACGAAATAGGGCGAGTCGGCGATGTTAGCGGAGAATTTCGAGTCGGAGGAACCGTCGACCCTTCTGTTTGTTGCGGCTTCATTCTTCCGCTCTTTCTCCCCTGCTTCTGCCTCGGCCGAGGAAGACTCTGAGTTGTCTCTCATGCTCCCATTACCCTGCGCAACTCACACTCCTTAGAATCACACAGTAAAATCACGAAAAACCCTGAGCATGATGGAGAAAAAGGGACTGCGCCAACTTGGCGGGCAGTCAATGTCAACAACCAACAGTGGAAAGTGATTCGCACATCTGCGTCACTGGCGGCTCGGATGTTCATAAAATGTCTTGGTCAAGCATAAATCTGTCTATGCACTTTATCTCCAATTTGTGCTGTAGAATGGTCACGTGGGTATGCTAGTCACGTGCTGTTGCTATGGTTGGCTAGATGGTGGGCGGCCTCTTCAGCCTTGTTTTCGGACGGAATCAACTTTAACTGAACATCTATCTACACGATACCGCACTTTTTATGACAGGGTCTGCTGTTACTGTGCGCGTGGCCTAAGACAGCACATTGATCTCCGATGGAGAGATGTGTTCACTGCCATACTAATCAAGTTCGGCCGGGTGAATATCATATTCAGCCTATGCCAACGCTACTCTTCCGTGATCAGACAATTTAGCCTAGAGTCGACGGATTAAGAACAAACAGGGAGAAGCTCCTCAGGCAGAACTTTCCAGACGGTGAGCATGTTGATGTGATGCGTCGTTCAAAGCTAGCTATGCTATCCTATGCTGATGCGGGCCACCAAGCAACACCTAAGAGCACAATGTTCCAGCCTTGCCCTTGCTGTCTTCGGCATATCTTTCACTCACATCTCCATCAGCAATGTCTGCCTCTCACCACTTGATTCTTCTCGTTCGAAGTCATACTCATACATTCTCTCGCTCGCACACCATTCTGGCACCCTCGGTTGCTGGAAATGAGTCTTCATACTCTCCACCATCAAAGCCCTGACCATGCCGAGGCCACTGACTGTCCAAATCAAACCTTGCGTCGGTCTGCTCTTGCGCTACCTCGCGCGGCCTGGGCAGGTACAGCCTGGAGAGACGGACCTGGAACGATGTCCGATGCAGGGGCGACGTCTTGCTCTTTGAGGACCTTTTCAAGTGTTTCGCGCACCATGGTTTCGAAATCAAAATTGGCAGACACGTTCAGCGGGGCGGGTTCGATGTCGTCTTTCATGCTCGCCAGGATGTGGCCTGGGAGTCGCCCATCGCGTATGGCCTCATAGATGACTGAGATCCATGATCCAACCGTCTTCCTCGGACGATCCTGGTTATCGGGACTTGGCTCATTCAATGGATCGTCAACCACGCCACGGTGGAACGGCACGCCCAGCTCGCCTCGCACGAATTGGTACAATGTCTTGGTACCCTGACCGAGCATTGGGAGTGTGGCTCTTGCGGGATCAGCGAAGAATCTGGTCCGCTCCTGATCGAACACGGAGACCAAGGTTTCATGTAGGGCGTGTCTCAAATGATCCAGGCCGATGAAGACTTCAAGACGCTCTTGGCCCGTGGCTTTCATGGCTAGGTCGAACATTTTATTGAGCAGTGCCTCCATGACGGAACTGACGACCTTTTCGCAGCGTTCTTCGAGGTCATAGCTGGCATTGGCGAACCAGGCCGTCGGGATCACAGAGTCGAACACGTCGAGGAACAGCTTCTTGTTCTCGGCCAGCATGCTCTTTCCCCACTTCTTCGTCAGCATTGCCGCGATCCGTTCCGAGTAGACAGCCATATATGCGCGGTGCAACACTCGCAGGTCGACGGCCTGCAACACGACATAAATGGCGGCAGCGGTCATCATCGACAACGTCTCCACACTCTGCATGGTGTAGCGGGCCGAGATCAGAGCGAGCGAATTGAGGGACTGGTTATGCATCTCTGCGGACTGGATGTGGGTAGTGACAGGGTTGGCCAACACCTCCAACTCGGATTGGTAGGCGGCCATGTTGATGTCGACACCTTTCATGCAGAAGGACAAGCTGGGATCGTCGGGTGCCAAGTTGGGCGGCAGACCTTTGCTGTAGGCCGGATTGATCAGCTCCGTGGCCTGCGAGAACAGAAGTTTGCCGACCATCTGCAGATGGAGACGTGTCTTTTCCATCATGACGCTGACCATCGTGGCCTGGAAATTTGCACCACAAAAGATCTCGTCGGTCTCCGGATTGACGACGGGATTGTCGGTGGTGGAATTGAGTTCGACCCCCAGCTGGTTGCAGCTAATCCACAGGTCCTCTAGTATCGGTGCCAGCCACTGAGGAGAACTGCGCGTTGAGTATCGATCTTGAATGAGTCCTTCTCTGGGGCCCTCATCCGGCCTAGTCAAGCCAGTGACCAGTTTCGATCCTCGGAGGAAGTATCGCATGTTCCGAGCCGCTTCCATCTGGCCACGGTGAGGACGGAGCTGTGCAATGAACGGATGCGCCCATTCTACATTTCCTTCCAAACCCTCGGACGACAGACAGGTGATCAATTGTGCCAGGACGACAAGTTGGTTCGTCTCATACAGAGCTAGAGCTGCAACGCTTGCAGATGGTGCGGTGCCGTTGACCAAGGCCAATCCTTCTTTCGGCCCGAGCGTGATTGGAGCAAATGGGTACTCTCGGCGGTACTCGAAGTTCAGAAATTGTCGTTTCTCCTTTTCGGTCCAGGCGCTGTCATTGGCCGTGGCATTTGCAGTGGCATCGGCAGTGACATTGGGAATTTCCTCTTCGGCTTTGCCTTTGCCTTTATCTTTGTTTCTGATTCTCTTCCTGGGTTTCTTGCTCTTGTTGCTCTCTGCGGGCTCTGCGCCAGTCTCGGTAGGTTTGGTGTCTGCTAGGCCTTTGCCTGTTTCGGGTCCTTTGGTATGTGCTGCACCATGGCCATTGCCGCTGCTACTATCAATCCCCTTGTCATCTCCATCTTCATCTCTAGCAAGCCTATTCTGCAAACGTCCAAAGTCCTCCATATTAATACGTTGGATCTCGGCCAGAGCAGTCGGAGCGGGCATGATCTTGCGGTCTTGATCCTTTGCATTTCCCCAGCGCACATAGATGTCCGGATTCCCCTGCAAAGCGCCAGCAATATACGCCAGAGGCATCAAGTCGCCGGAAGCAGAGATGGAGCCCCGCAGCGGCACAATGGGAATCATATCCTGACGCACCATTTCGGCAAGCGTGTCGACGACTTGGAGCCGGAGAGCGGAATGGCCTCGAATGGTAGTATTGATTCTCACGAGCATGGCGCCTCGCACCCAGCTCGTCGGCATTGACTGGCGGGTCTGTTCTCCGTCGGTGTCGCCGTTCGGGCTCAGATCGCTCTTGCTAAGGATCGCAGATTGTTGGTGTTGTGTCAAGGCTTGTTGGAGGGTGAGGAAGGCGGTGGTGCGGGTGTTTGCGCTGCCTCCGAATCCTGTGTTGACTCCTGCATGAGAGAAAGAGGTGTCAGTCAAATCAGTCAGTCGGTCCACCACCGGGTCTGGCGCTATCTTTTCAAGATAGACGACTTCAAGTGCCGCTGCAACTGCAACTGCCGCTACAACTGCTACCCCATGGTCTTGTCCCGGGTGGGTAAGGTGTACAGGGAAGGGGTCATGGACATACCGTAGATATGATCACCCCACATCAAGCGGTTCTCTAGGACCATCTCGCTGCGACGCATGCGTTTGCGAAGTTCCTCCGTGTCGTCGATAAACGGTTTACATCCATGCCTTGTCTCGATGTCAGCAAGATCGCAAACCCCGGTATACGAGACGAAGGCTTGAGGGAGGGCAGGGATATCGGTGCTAAACAAATTTATTCAAAAAGGATGATGGCCTGATAGGGCAGCATGGCCACACACCAACAGGCTGATAGCAAACAGCACTCGGTCTGAAGGGTTTGTGTCAAGTGCAAAAATACAAAGAAAAACACTTACTTTGCCACAGCCACCACAGTGCTGATATCCAAGTGATGGCCATCGATGTTCACCGCAACAGCTTCTTTCATCTCTTGAACCCCCTTCCACAATCTATAGGTCATCAGAAGATGGAAGCGCTCGGCGTTCTGCGCCCGTGCCCACGATGGATGCTGGGGGATTCCATCCACGGGAGTCGAGGGGATCGATGGTCCTGGGCCCGTAGCAGTGGCACCAAACGCGGAGGCCATGGCCGAAAGAACTCGACGGGTGATGGTCGGCGGCCTCAGAAGTTGAGCGGCTGTCAGAGGTGGACGTGTGTCGAAGTCGAAGCCAGAGCCTGTCAGGACGAAGAAACCACTAAGAAGAGTAAGAAGGGAGGCGGCGACGAGAGGAGGCAGCCACAAGGAGACCGGGACGGAGGGAGAGGCGAGGAATTGGTGGATCTGATTCATGAAGAAGAAGAAGAGGGAAGAGGGTAGGAAGAAGTGAGAAGTTGGGAAGGAGGACGCACGTATTCGTGCTCGTGCTCGGTTGGATCTTGTTGGCGGAAGAGAGGTTGAGGTTGAGGTTGAGGTTTAGGCTTAACCCAGCCAACGATGAATTGAATGCAAGGAAGAAGGGATACCCAGCAGCTCTGTGAAGAACTGATGGGTCGGTTGGGATGAGTGGTTTGATGATCAGTGTGTGTGGATGAGAGGAGATGAAAGGTAAAGAAGGAAGAGATGAAGTTTCTCTGGGTTAGAAGAAAGAGTAGGAAGAGAGGGATCGCAAACAAGTTTGCGCTTGGCCACTAACAACAAAGCCACGGCGTTTTTGGGAGGTTTGCACTCTTCAGCTGTGCTTGGCAACAAGAGATCTTTGCCTGGTATTCACTGGATATAGAGGACTGCGGCGACAAGGGAGACGAGGAGAAGACGAGGGGGAAACGTCGAGATGATAAGGGATCTGACCTCAGCGCGAGAGGTGAAAGAGACGCCAGAGAGATGAGATTGGATGGTGTTTGACATTGAAGAGAACTGAGCATCGACGGTGAGAGAAAGACGGAAAGGAAGAAAGAAAGACGGAAAGGTGCAAGATGGTGTCAGGCTGGTGAAGGGTCAGTCAGGACGAGTCAAAACAGGACGTATATCTCCTGCCTTGATGGAAGAGATATGAATATGACTGAGCAGGATAGAGTCCCTGGGACTTTTTTCTTTGGTGGTGTCTCTCATGGAATCCAGCCATGCTGCTGTATACTGCTTCATGGATGGACAATGCCACAATGGACATGCTTTGAGTTATGCTGGAGACTCATCTTTCTTGTTGATGGACGAACCTGTCTGGAAGAGAAGGACAGCTGTCCCTACTGACGACCTTTCTGGCTGATGATCCAGATTCATTTTGGACAAAAAGAGGTGGCTATGTTCGTGGACAATGAACAAGCACATTCAAAGGACATGATATCGACGACACAAGATGTGTCTGATATGTTCAGTCATGTCTTTGGCTGGGAATAACGATGGAGATCAGATGACAGCCAACAGACTTAAGAACACAAAAGAGAAGATATAGTGAGACAATGAAGCGATACCTGGGTAGGTATGTAGTCAGCCGAAAGGAGCCAGACTAGGCCGAGGGCTCCCTACCCGATGCTCAGATACGCAGACACTCCTTGAAGGTAGATATGCCTGAACCGATTAGTCATCTAGGTCTCCACAGAAGTGTCTTAAAAGTGGGGCATGGGGCGACCGTATTAGAGCGGGGCTGCCCCCGTATTAGGATCTATTGTAGGAATGGCAACTGTGCCAGCAACTCCCTATCAATGTCAGCAGTACCGTGTACAGACCATAAGCCGTGCCTTGAGCAGTGTGAGCACAGCAGTGATCACATACTGAATGCTCAGAAGGGCCCACTTCCGCACTTCTTTGCTTGGTGTCCTTGATGTTACCAGGATTGCCCAAGGCGTTCTCGGCCAAACTTGAAGCTTGCTTCCTGGTGTGGCAGCCTTGGGGCCAACTACTATGATGGTCGGCTTGACTCTGCCGCCTGGATTCTTCCACCTTACTTGACCGCTTCTGATCGACAGTGGCTATGCTATCTCATAGCCCATACTTATTGTTGCTATGCTTCTCCCTTTCGTTCAGCTGCTGATCAGACCCTCAAATGTCAAAATACTGCCTAAAGCAAAGAATGATGTTTGACTACACACCACTTCGACAGGACCGGTCAGAGATCCGCCTCGCCGTCATTAGAAGGGCCCAAACACCACACGCGCCTATTCGTCTGCAGCTCATCCACGTGGATCTTGAATCTCCACCCGAATATACCGCTCTCTCATACACATGGGGTTCTCCCAGTTCATGTTCCCCTTCTTGCTGGGGAGATGGATCGACAAAGGATATTCAGATCGACCGTCGAAAGTTCCCTGTGCGGTTGAACTTGTTCAGCGCTCTCAAAACACTCCAATCAATGTGCAAGGCCAGCGAGAGAGTTTGGATTGACGCCATCTGTATCGATCAGTCCTCCGTTAGTGAACGTAATCAACAGGTATCTTTGATGAGGAAGATATACTCAAAGGCAGTGTGCATATTCATCTGGCTTGGTCCAAGCGACACTGATACCGAAATTGCTTTTCGAAAGATCGAGCAGCTAGGCGCCACATTCAATGCAGTCAGGAAGAACCGGCGTAAAGACCGAAGCGAAGACTTTTGGCAGAACATAGTCGACATATTGGAGACCCAAGTTAGCACTCAGCCATCAGCCGCGGAATGGAGAGCAGTCAGTTCCATTTTCAGACGTCACTACTGGAGGCGGGCTTGGATTACCCAGGAAATCGTTCTTCCACGCAACACAACGATTCTGTGTGGTGACTGGAGTTTATGTTGGATTCAGGTGCTGTCTATTGCCGGTTTCCTGACAGAACTAGAAGGCTCACTGTGCACTTCGGCATCCTTCAGCAATTCCTTCCACACGCGGATTGTGGATCGAATCTCGGTTGCCGGCGATGCGTTCATCCCCATCCAGCCCCTGGGGTGTCTGGCTGGAAGATTTGCTGCCTCCGGTGCGTTTGGTCCTATCAACACGCTCACGTGTCAGGCTGCGCACAACTATCCAGGTGGTATCTTCAGATTAGACCTTGTTCAAATATTACGCCATATAAGGTCATCCATATGCTCGGACCCAAGAGACAAAGTTTTCGCGGCGATCGGGCTCGCAAGGAATGAAGAAGGAGTCGAGATTGATTACAACCAGAGTGCAGAGACTTTATTCCGAGATGTGGCTGTGAGACACATCCGGAAGCATTCGTCTCTTCACATCCTCAGCTTTGCCTTCTACTCACCCAAAGTCGGGGCTTCTACTTGGTCACCAGACTGGAGCAACAGCACTCACTATGGCCGCAGTGAGATCTCTGGAGACCCCGCGAAAGATGGGTACCGGCGAATCTATTCTGCTGGTGGCTTGGAGCCACTCAAAGTCGAATTTCGAGATGACAAGAAAATCCTGATACTGCAAGGCGCCTTGATCGACAACATATCATTCGTGCCATCCCAAAAACGGCCGGAGATAGAGACCAGAAGTCACAAGAACGAAAGCTTTGACGAACTTCGTGAATTGGTATCAACTAGATCGGTGAAGTCCAGTACCGTTCAATTTATCGACTGTGCCGGCTGGGAATACAGCGAGACATCAGGGGACGACCAGTTCAGTGTTCCTAAATATCGGCCGACTGGTGACTCGGTCCGAATGGCATTTTTACGAACGATGATGGCCGATTCATCATCTACACGAACAGGTCAGAGGGTTCGCCTGGAAAGAATGGACGAGACCGGTAATTTCACGAATTACGAACATTCGTTGCATAGCGGGCTGGGCTTGAGAACGGCGAGGAATTTTGCAGTATCTCACTTCGGATGGTTCTGCCTCGTTCCGCAAGAGGCCCAGCCGGGAGATGTGATTGCAGTGATCTCGGGCTGGGAAGTCCCCCTGTTACTTAGGCCATACAAGAAGGAACATCACCTCGTTGGTGAGTGCTACGTTCATGGGGCCATGGACGGCGAATACATCGACATTACCATGAAGACGGGAGGTTGGGAGGAAATTGCCCTTGTCTAGAGCTGACCCGGTTGTTAGGGGGCCTGATTTGGCCCTGGGTATGTTGCTCAGTGATGCTCAGCTACACGTTCAGTTAAAGCTCAGGTTGAAGTGGCCTTCACTCACCCTCTAGGACCAAACCGTAAATAGCAGTCAGGTCCTTCGTTCTCGAGTCATCTTGGTAGCCAACCGAGATGAGAAATGGGAAAACCGAAAGTGGAAAGTGGATACTGCCAGGACTGAGGTAGATAGAAAGCTATATTGCTGAAAACCTCGTATATGATATCGTGCGGACAGACACCCATCCATTGGGTAGAGCAGGGTAGGTAGGTATATTATGACCTCTCCATAGGAACATACCTGAATGTCCTGATGCACACATAGTACTGTATGGATCTGCTACAGCTTTGCACCCCTACCTCTTTGCCTTTGCCTCTGTCGCTGCTGATATATGAACCGCTCTCTCGCTCTCTCCTGATCCCTCAACACCAGCCGAAGCACCTTACCACTCTTACTCTTTGGCAGCATTGGCCCAAATTCAATACTTCCAACCATCGGTTTCGGTTTGGACGTCCTCCGCCTCACAAACTCCAGCAGGACCTCAATCGTGTCAGCATCGCCCCTGGCCGGATCGGCAAGCACGACCAACGCCTTTGGCAACTGGCCGAGATGGACATCGACGTGACCATCCAGAACACCAATCACAGCAACATCCGAGACGAGGGGATGTGATAGCAACAGATCCTCGAGTTCAACAGGAGAAACGGTGACGCCGTCGACGGTGACGATCTCTTCTTCTAGCCGATTCTGGATCGTGAGGAACCCGTCTTTGTCCATAGACCCGGTATCTCCTGTATGTAGGAAGCCGTCGTTGTCGTATATAGCTGTGTTCACATCGGGCTGTTTATAGTATCCCATGGCGATTTGGGGCCCTTTGGCGAGGATTTCGCCGGTCTGGTCGACACCGAGGACTTTCTCCCTTGGTCCAGAGTAGGTTGGGTCGATGATCTGGATTGCCGTTTCTGGTAGGACTTTGCCGACTGTGTGTGTTTTGTTAGACATCTGGTCTGAGACGGCAGTCATGGCCAATGTAGATGTGCTCTCTGTCTTGCCGTATGCTTGGCGGATGCGGATGTTGGGGAAGCATTTGGCGAAGTTGTCGGTGATGTCTTTGGACAACAGGGCTCCGCTGGTGGTGATTTGCCGGAGGAACGGTATGCCATCTCCTGCTGCTAGGGGATCGTTGGATAGATGCATGAGCAGTGCTGTTAAGGACAAGGCTGGTAAGTTGATGGACTTATTGCCTGCTTGATCTTGGAACAGTAGGATGGAACGCTGTCCAGGAATTCTGCGAACTGTATATATCAGATGTTACTTACTGGGATCAAGCCATAAATCGTCGCATTGGTATTCGTATATGACATGGAGTATTTCCTGTGTGTTGAACTTGGGAAGGATGACCACGATCTGATTCAGGGCCAGCGGGAGGTGCAGAAGTTGCATCAATCCGGTACCTTGAGGTTGTCTGGTCAATAGGTATATCGAGGAGAACAGGATTTCTGTACTAACTGTGGTCGAAAGGTAAAAGTCCCAGCACGACCTTAGGACAATTCAGGCCAGTTAATGATCGAATTTGCATCATCTGCGCAATCACATTGTGATGCGAGATCAGAACCTAGCAGAAATGTCAATCTCCCATCACAGGACAGTGGCAACGTTGTCGACGGCTTTACGTAGAATGGACGTACCCCTTTCGGCCGACTCGTCTTCTGGCCAGTGAAACTCAGATAACATGGAACAGACATGTTGCGTTTCACCATCTGCCAGAGCCCAGGGTGCGACCTGTGCTCTGTCACCGCCTGCACCTCCTTCCCGAATCAAGTCCTGTATCGTCCACGTCCCGGTGCCAGAGGCTCCTTGAACTTCAGCAGGACTGCCCAGCAACACTACCCTGCCTACACCGAGGCCTGCCTTTTCTGCTGCCTGGCAGACGACGTCCCATGACGCTTTATCCGCGAAGACGATCTCACTGTCACTTGTGCCGAGGATATAGGCCATTTCGTCGACGCTGGATTCGGGAGAAGACGCCGTCACGATGGCACCTAGTCTCACCGTTGCGAATGTCGCCACGGGGTACCAAATACTATTGCTGCAGAAGAGAGTGACATGGCTTCCCCTGGTGATTCCATAGTGCAGGCTCATTGCTGTGGATAACCATGTCGCCCGAGTTTTGAGGTCGGCATAGGACAGGAATTCGTGGCTTGTGCCGTCTCGAAACCCACCGGTCTGATGCTGGTTGAAGTTGAGGTTGCTGTTTGGAAGGGCATCATCGAATAGCCAATGCCAGAGTGAGGTGTTGGTGGGGATGGCTTGAAAGGGTCAAAGAGAGGCATTGATCAGCCCATCGTCACACGGCGTGGATCACAGTTGTGGTAAGGTGGATTGTACAGACTTACGAGTCTCAAGCTTGGGACCTTGGAATGGCTTTTCAGCCCTGCACTTCCAGAATAGATCGACAAGGCTCTTCATGCCAGAGAGAAAGCGAGTCACTGCTGTGAAGGCTTGAGGTCGAAGTGTGAAGACTGGTATTGTTCCCAGCACACCAACTCACCCTCACCAAGCGACATGATGTGTCTGTGGGGTCAAAACAAACCTCCTCGGCTATGGACAAGGCTGAACTCGGGGTAAACAGGTGGAGACGAGACGGAGATGGAGACAAAGTCCGGCACCTCTGACTCTGTTCGCTTCTCTCCGAGACAGTCGAAGAGGCCGGGGAGGAGAATGTCTCCCCGACGTTGATGGTGGACTTTGTGATACTAGATACGTCGAGGCCGGCCATATCGGCATTCGTTCCTTATCGGCATTCGTTCCGACGCCGCCAAAGCCTCATCACATATCACATATCACATATCACGTATCACGTATCACATATTGTCGTGTATCTCATTATCCCCTTCCACGTAACACAACTTGTCGACAACCAGTTTATAATACCTCGGTAGTCCTTCACTAGGTATTTGTCTCTGAATCATTGACTAACCCACCCTCTTCCCATCATAAAACGAAGAAAGAAGACCCTACCCCGTCCACGATACGAGCCACGATCATACTACGTATCAACATCTACCACCACGATGCCAATCTACCACATCGGTAAGTCCAACACCAACACCAACACCAACACCAATACCAACAAACAACATTCAAGAGTATAGTAGTTATTGTTCTACACCTTCTCCCTTACTACCCGAATATAGCTTCCCCTTTCACTTTCACATCTCCCTCCCTACTCATGGAACCAACCGACCGACCACCACAACCACCTTAGTACCTACCTGTCAGACGTCAACCCGCAATACATATGTATATGTATCTAATTTAACCAACCCATCTCCCACGTATCTAGTCCTCTTCAAACTCAAACCAGGCGTCACGCCAGCCCAGCTCAGCAAATGGACAACCCAAGCCAAAGCAATGGTGGGCCAGATCCCAGGCCTGCTCAAGCTCGAAGCCAACACGCCTCTTGCATCCACGGCGCACCGCGCACAGGGGTACGACATGGGAATAGTTGCGGTTTTGGAGAAGGCCGACGACATTCGAGTCTATGCTGAGCATCCTGCTCATTTGGGGTCAGTCTGATTTTGTTGCCATGTCCTTACCCTAGATTCCTGCCTGTCTGCCTGGGGTTGTGGACGACATATCTGACTGACTGACTTGTTCTGTACGTCGTATAGGGTCCAGAAATTTCGAGAGGAGCTGTGTACCGATGCTTTGGCCTACGACCTCGAGTATTCGGAGTAAGGCAGGGGCGTCAAATTGGTGACAGGGGCGTGTCTTGTATGCAAACTTTGCCTAGGAGTGAAAACAAAAAAAAACCGGGCAGAGATTTTTCACCCCGGAATCATTGCCTTCTTGTAATCATGGTTCATATTCAGTCAGCAGAGTCTCGTAGAGAGAGACTGCGGGTATCTTTTGAGAGAAAGAAAAAAAGAAAAGATCTAGTCATGTGTCGGGAGACAAGCTTCTAGATATCAGCCACTCCCCTTGGTGGCGACGGAGCCCCGCCGCTCGTCGCTCTTGTTGCGCTTCAGACCGACCAATTGCACCATTTCCGTCCAGAAGCCGACCGGAGGTGAAAGGAAAGTGGCCTCGTAAGCGTCGACCACGGGGGCCTCCCACACCAAGTCTGCTTCTGCCGAAGGCACAAATCGCGTCTTTTTGATCATCTTCCAGCCCACAAACAAGATAGGAGCCACAATGACCATGGTGTAGTAGGAAAAGAAGGTTCCCACGTCCCAAGGCGTGAAGCTGGAATACCCGTAGAAAATCACCACCAGTGTCATCCCCGTCAAGCCGATCCACGCCGAGTATGGCTGGAACCATCCTGTGTAGGGCAATTTGCTGCGGTCGAGCCCTTGCACCTTGCAGGCGCGGTAGAAGAAGAGGTACGTCACGCACATGACGATGAAGTCGATGATGCCGCCGGCCGTGACCAAGTTGACTAGCCATGTCAAGACCGTCGACGACCCGTTGGACACCTGCAGGAAGGATAGCAGCGGGAAGCACATGACGATGAGGAAGGACCAGATCGGGACGCCCTGGCGAGTGACGGTGGTGAGGAACTTGGGCGCCCGTCCTTCCAATGCCAGTCCGTACAAGTTGCGTGTGGCGCAGTAGGTGTATGTGTTTCCCGCGGAGAAGATGCTCGTCAGCATCAGCGCGTTGGTGATGTGTGGCAGCACGCTCACTCCGAGGTTCTCCATCGCGATCACGTACGGTGATGCCGCTGCTGTGCCGCCGCCGGATGCTGTGCCGCTGACAATGCCGACTAGAGTCGGATCATTGTACGGCACGATAATCCCCACGCATAGAGCGCCCATGATGAAGAAAATCCCGAATCGCCAGTAGATGGTCTTGAAGGCATTCTTGATGTAGATCCGGGGTCGTTTCGCTTCGGCCGCAACCATGGCGATGTACTCTGGACCCACGACGGTGAAGGAGGCGGACCAGAGAGCGGCTAGGAAGCCTTCAAACCGGCCAAGGTCGCCTTTGGTATGGTATTGGGCCATGGGACCGGGGTTTCTCCAATACCGGAATCCATACGCGTCGTGGCGTGGGTTGCCGCCGACCATGGTGACGAAAGTGAAGAAGAACAACATGACGATCAAGATGACCTTGCCTCCGGAGAGCCAGAACTCGGCCTCTCCATAGGCACGAACAGCCAGGACGTTCAGAAGCCTAGAAAAGGGGTAAAATTAGTTACATTTTTTTTCTTCTTCGGCGTCGCACGGGCAACAAGGTCGCTTTGGGAAGTTCCCACGCATAGAGCACGATGCAAGCAGCGCATACGGCAGCCGTAGGTATGGCGTCGGTCCAGAACGAC
The DNA here is from genome assembly GCA_024611085.1 of Exophiala sp. LBMH1013. Taxonomy (NCBI): domain Eukaryota; kingdom Fungi; phylum Ascomycota; class Eurotiomycetes; order Chaetothyriales; family Herpotrichiellaceae; genus Exophiala; species Exophiala sp. LBMH1013. Next base: position 760,815 of record JAMFLB010000009.1, on the reverse strand, counting down.
AGAACCAGGTTCAGCGCGGTGATTTCGAAGGGGATCAGGAGCGCTTCGTAAAAGAAGAAGTTCCATCCCGCCATAAAGCCGAAGGCATCGTCAACCCATTTACCGGCCAGGCGAATAAACCCACCAGACACCGGTTGTAGGACAATCATTTCGGCAATGCAGTTGTTGACCAGACCCAGGAGGCAGCTGTAGATGATGTACGCGAGGAGCAGACTGAGCGGGCCTCCTTTTTCCAGGCCACTGCCGATACTCACGAACAGGGCGGTGCCAATCGAGCCTCCAATGGCAATCAGTTGGATCTGTCGATTGTTGAGACGCCGTTGTAGTTTATCGGCATTGTCAGAGACATATCCGGGTTCGATGTCAGAAGAGCCGCTTCGGGTGCTGCTGGCGCCGAGATATTTCAACACTTTGTCGCTCATGGCTGCGGTGTTGGAAGGGGATCGTATGGTGCTTTGGGGAAGGCCGGGTGGGAAGTGATTTGGGCAGTTCCGAGACGACCAACCGCTACCTATATAGCCAGAGACTTTTCCAACTCGCCTCCGGGTCCTGAAACGTGTGTTCCTGGTCCAGCATCCCGTCCGATCATACTATCCACTCGACACGCGACAATGCCCAGACACCTCTCGCCAATCAGGACAAGGGGAAAACTCCTGTTGATCACTGAATAGCGAATAAACTGGAGTATGAAAGGCTTTCCACCCCGCAATGACGGCTGAATATGCTTACATCGGGCACTAAAGGGTGCTCGGCAACGCTAAGTGAAAATTCCTGGGGGCAAAGATGGATTCTTCGCTCGTGGCGAGCTCCGATACCACGAGTCAGTTGTGAGAGGGTAGTAAGCAGGCTAGAGTGGGCCAGCTCCATCCATCAAGGAACGTATACATACCGACGAGGAAAGATGGGTGCCACCAAACCTTAAAACACTAGACTCGATAGAGGTATGATAGACATTGTCCATATTTTTCACAAGGCATAAGAGGTCTGAGGAGATTCGATGGCGTGATGATAACCATGTCAGTCCCGAGGTCAGCCTTGGCCATGGATACATAAGGTATGTATCTCTTTCAAGGTGGCTGTATCAGAAGGGCAGATGATCCCTTGCAATGCAGTCCTTGTCCGCCAGATTCGTCCAGCATTCGCATTCTGCGAGAGACCGGGAGACTCGTCAAAGCTCACGTTGCATAGTCTGGTACGATGTTCGATGCGATGTTACATTTTGGGGACAGAGATTTCCTGTGACCTGGAGATGAAGGACCGTGGACCCGGACGAGAATCAACCGACGGGAAGGATACCTCGCGGCATACAAGATACTCCATACCTCGGTTGGTAAACAAATGATAGGAGAGCTTGGCGCATTCTCATCCAGTGCCACGCTATTAGCACCGCAAAAGTCTTTTCTATACGTAAGTAGTAGCCATCGCCATACGTAGATGGCGTGAGGAAGAGATTTTCGGTGGACAAGGCTTCATATATGCCAAGCCCACTAAACCGTATTTGGTGTTGCCTTGGTATATTCCTTCTGACCCATAAACAATTCTGGCCTAAACCTGGTTGGGTTAAGCCCCACTGTTGACCTTTATGTCGCCTCCCCACTTGAATAAAACCTGACATAACGTACAACCTAAGGTAACTACCTAACTCTACAGCGGTCTGGGAACCTCGATATGTTCCCCAATGTCGACCTGATAACACCCAAAACACTCATCTCAGGCGTAAATGGCAGACAATCCAATCTCGAACGAGAACCTCCGCGTTGCACTTCGATATAAATCCTTGAATGTACCTGGGCCACCGTTTGAGCGAGCGAAGAGAGTCGCAAATGACTTTGCAATCCTATACCTACACAGGGCCTTTACTTACCAAAGTGACTTTATTCATCTACCTTCCGACTTCGACTGCGATGAGTGCAAGACTATCTGGATATTGTGTGACTTCAATATCCGAAACCCGGTCGAAAGCTTAGACAAAATTCCATTACAATGTTGGAAAGTCACGTATAGTCCGGAGCAACAGCCGTAGGTTCTACCTCCTGTTGTCGACTTAGCGTCTAATAGTTGCTAGCCATTTCAAATCTTACAGTTCGCTAAGTCTTCGAGATTTCACCAAAAGATATCCTTGGGGCGGAAGGGAGAACGAATGGCAATTCCGACTACAACAGCAAGAGAATCAAGCCGTGTCGGTGTGACCAAGGATTAGTACCACTGCATTTTCGTCACGGTAACCAAGATGTATCTGAATGGGATTCATCGTCAGGACAGTTAGTCTTGGGTTGTCTGTGCCTGAGTAGATGTCGATCCTGAAGTGCTGCCAGATTGCGCAACATGGCGGAGAGGAGTCTTCCTTCCAAAGCATTCGATCGCTAGTCGATTGAAGATGACCGAAATTTGCGGCTTGCAAGGGAGAAAGAAGAATGTACCTAGGAACGTGAGTGGTTGTATGGTAGTTGTGGTAGAGCCTTGTCGCTAGAGCCTTGTTGCTAGAGCCTTGTCGCTAGAGCCTTGTCGCTAGAGCCTTGTCACTACAGCCTTGTCCAGGTGCCCCAAGGCTACGGTGAAGCGAATCGCGTTGTGACGTCACAGGGGTGGTTCGGTATCATAACATACCTCGACATTCATCAATGTATCATCACGCAAGATCCTGGTTCCGTCTTCTCTCACGTCGCCCGTAACGCACGAGATCCCTCTAATCCTATTCCTGCGCATCACCGTGTGCTAGGATAATACCTCCATATCATGGGCCGCCGTGATGAGAACATCTCTCGGTCCATAGTCCTTGCGATCCTCCACGACGACCACAAGGCTCATCACAGCTTCCGCATATGGCGTCCGCTTCGCCGGTTCTTCGCCCTGTACGGGCTTGTACTTACACGATTCCGGCCCGAGCTATTCCAGAAACTGCGGAACAAAACATGGGGCATCTCCGAAGAAGATTATCAAGCCAGCTTCATGGGTAGCGAGTCGCTCATACCGAAGGGCGACATGGGCTATTCAGGTTCCGTAAGTCGAAGAATCCAAAATGATTATCGTGCGGTCCAGGACATCGGCCTGACTGACCACTTGGCCACTGGCAGACATTCTTCGCGACCAAAGATAATAAGTACCTGATCAAGTCAATCCCTCGTCGATTCGAGCATACGTTCTTCCGTGATGATCTGCTGGAGCACTATGTCTCGCATATGGAGTCCCACCCACAATCTCTTCTGGTGCGCATCACCGACTTTCTTGCCTGGCAGTATCTCAGTCTCGGCGGCATCTTCGGTCTTGCGCCAAACTATCATCTCGTTATGGAGAACCTCCTGCACGGCCAGGAAGAGGATTCAAACTGGCAGACTTTTGACTTGAAACCAACGTCGTACTTCTTTCCTGAGAGGGATATCGCCGGCGGCAGGCTTGCTTCAGAGGCGACAAAATCAAAGCTGGCCGACAAGTTCGACGACAAAATGCTGCTTACCCGATCCCAGGCAGATACGTTTCTGAAATCATTAGAAGCCGACACTGAGCTGCTGGCCCAAAACAATGCCGTCGACTACAGTCTAATGCTTGTGCGGATTCCCCGACCTGCATCTGATGACAGTGGCGAACCAAGCGATCCTTTTCGAGACCCGGAGCCACTGGACTGGCGGAAAGGCGTGCCATCACAGGACAACAAGTGGTTGTTCCGCGCGGTGATCCTGGACTTCTTCTGGGCCAAGCACAAAACTCGAGCCAAATTCATGACAATGCTTGTCAATGCTTGGAATCTGATCGATCGGAAAGGTCCCATGAGCATCACCACTACCGCGCCAGAGTATCGCAGCAGGTTCCTCGACATGTGTAATAACATTGTCCAAGTGGAAGAAGATGGGCTGGATGGCGACTCGTCTGCATTCTGAGGATGCTCTGCACTGGGCGGGCCTCTCAGCTCAAATGGCGCCCTGTCTGTCCCTGTATGTCTGTTCTCTCGTACTAGCATTGGCGTTGATGGCATTCAAGGTTATTTACCCACCAGGGATTGGGGCGCAGGGTTTCTGGAAGCCATACCAAGATCACAAGACTTCAGGTAGGAGTGGGTGTGAACACTGGAGCCTGAACCGCTTGAATGAATCTACATCGGCAGGTTATCCGGTTGCTGTGCCAATAGGCGGCTCATCCTCTTCAGTCTTGTCACGTACCAGTCCTTCCTATTATTGTCATGCGATATCGAGATCACGAAGGTCCTATGTCACACGGAGTGGAGTCGTTATTCGATCTATGCTGCGCGCCATCTCTTCTGCGTTTGTACTCTAACTAGACGTCGAATACCGCTCTCTCAGGAATGCTTCGACTTGGAGCTTCTCAGTGGCTGTCATCGCACCGACACCGGCACCGGCACCGGCACCGGCACCGGCACCAGGCGGGCTAGAGCCATTCTCACCCTTTCCTTCATGATATGATGCATCCAAAGCGGTTCTGCCGGATTGCGTCTTTGCCTGACCTGTCAGGGAGGTAAATGCAGCAGATCCAAGGTTCGAGCCACGTCGGGGCTCGCCTCGCAAGGTTGGGGCTGTTGTGTCACTATTGATTCTTGTTGCTGGTAGGGTACCAGGGGTTGGCTCCGTCCAATCGAGCTTTGTGTCATCATCAGCCGCCCGTGCAGGTTTTGGAGAATGCTCATCGCCACCACTCTCAGACACCTGCGTATTGTCGGGCCTCCAGTTTCCATGATAAGGCTTGTTGAGTCTCCCAGCCTGCCACTCTTTCATCCTAAACCTCCACACTCCCAGTGTCTCCGCCGGGTCGAGTGTGCGACCGATTTTACTAGCCAACTGCTCCTCAACCGGATCATACTTACCGTGGGCCTCATAGAACAAACTGCGCCAATCGCGCCCGTCGGCATCACGTTTCCGCATCTCTCGTTGGCCTTTTTCGAGTCTGGACTTTGCGTCCGCCGTGCCTTGCATATCTCCTCGTTCCAAGGCCTCTCGGACTTCACGCCACGCGACCCGTGACTCCCACGGGTCCTGCTCTGACAGGGGATCGACGATGGGCGGTGTTGTCTTGGCAGTGCTAACATCGAATGTCTCGATGTCGACCCCTTTGCGGGCATCGTGGATGGTAAAGGCGCCATCCCAGTGACCGCTGAGAGTGTACAGGGGTTTCTGGTCTGCGTCGTCATCACGATATACTTTGGCCTTGAAGCCGTGTTTCTTGTCCCAGTCGGACAACAACCCTTTGCCGCCAAACTGGATAGACGACATGTACCCGCTCGTGCTTGGGATGTGGTATGTGCCATGAAGCTCTGGGTATAAGGAGCCGGTCAAAATGCCTTTGATTTTGACATCAGGGAATGGAATCAGGTAGGTTTCGTTGTGCTTTGCGAGATGGAATGCCGCGTGGCCCATTTGGACGATATTCATGGTGCTGCTGAAGGTGATTTCCTGGCGAGTGTACCCTTCAGCCTGCGCTGGGTAAGCAAGGGATTCGCATGTCGTGAAGGCAGCCAGCCACAGCCACCTTCTCTAAAAGCCGCCATATCAGTGGAGTTGCTGACTTACCGAGACGCCATGTTCTTCATTCCATACCCGACACGCCGTCACTGGCGGATGGTGGCTGGGAAGCAACCAAGCCCAATGTTAGCATGCTCTGCACTGCACTACCGGTTGCGAGAACGCGATACCTCGAAACAACAACAACTCCCATGCCACCCACACCACACAAATGGGGCATGAATGAGATGAGATGAGATGATGAATCCGGATTGCGTTGCGTTGCGTTCGGACTTACCTGACCTGCTCGCTCACCAGCCTAGTGATGCCGAGCCTCCTCCCCGTCGCGGCATCATCCTTCCACCGCGCCAGAAACAGTTCTCCTAGAACTGCATTCAAGGGTTTCTTGACGCCCTCGTCCGCCGGACGGCCCGTGTACTGCTGATTCCGCAGCGCAGAAATAAACCACTTCAAAACCAAGACGGCGCGTTCCGCTGGATCCTCTGAGAAAGCTGGCGCCACAAACACGGCAGGCCGCTCGGCCCAGTACGCCGGCAGCTCGACGGCGGATTTCGTGTCTAGCACGAATGGCGGCGCGCTGAAGTTGGACGGATCGTTGCGAATCGCCGGGATGGACTTTGTCGGCTTGGGTTAGTTGTTGCATGTATGTACTGTACTGTACGTATCCATCCATTCATGGGAAGGGAAAGAGCTCGGTGCGTGGTTAAGGGGGAATACATAAGGTAGGTAGGTAGGTATATGTCCGCTGAACTTGACCTTGAACTTGAACTGGTGGTATGCCAGGCAGTGCTCTCTCTCTTGCTGACATGACGAACGGACGGGGGTGCAGAAATGAAAATCCATAAGGGTACGTACCGCGATGAAGTCCTTCCATCTCGACCGGGTGCTGGGGATACTTGAGCCGGAGCTGGCGCCGGTGCCCACGCCTTGGTCTGCCGTGGCTTCTGGCATGGCTTGGCTTGGCTTGGTGTTAAGTTCCAGGTCTGTCAGTAGTAGGTAGGTACTGTAGGTTCCAATGGGATTCGATACACCAAAAGCAGATAGGTAAATAGGTAAGTAAGGTACCTAAGGTAAGGTAGGCACCTAACAATCAAAGTACCTAGATGGACTTGTCAAAAGAAGATGAAATTCGCACACGGTACAACCGAACCCTCACTCAGGGTAAGTTGTGGACAATGTCTATCTATGGAATAGCACAACTACACTACGCGTACACTTTAGCAGGCAGGCACTCTTTATTCGTTTGGTGTTGACTGTAGATTCGATGGCAAGGAATCTATCTACCTTACCAGGGAGAGGCTGGTGGTGTGGTATGGTGGGTGGGTGGTATAGGCAAATAAATGGTGATATCATGATCATGCACTGCCCATCGATCGGATTCGGGAAGAATGTGAAATGTGAAATATAAGATAAGATATTATATCACTCAGGGACGGACTATATTACCTGGTACCTTATGTCAGGTCCCTGTTGATCTGTGTGAGTATTTTCATGTCTAGTGATATCGATCGGGATCGGGTTCGTTGAAGGCGGCAGTCCGTGGAATGTTTAATGGCCCCTACTTACCTATGAGCCATTACATATCCATCGTTGGGGATCGATCGATCCAAGAAGCAGTGTAGGTGGTCAGGCGCCACAAGCAGAGGATTGTTCGGGCGGGAATGGTGATTCATTGACTATGTAATTTTAGACTGGCACGCCGACGTTGACTCTCGCAAGTATGTCGCCGACGCCTTGCTATTGGCTCTCCAGCAGCATGTCTCATTCGCTGGGTAGGTATCGGTGTTACTGTAAGGTACGTAGTCTTGCTCCTAGATGCTTTCCAGGCTGCGGTCTTCAGTTCCTCGCAATTGAACTTCAGAGACCGACAGGCAGTATGCTCAGCTCGATAAGACCATAGCCGTACATACTTTAGACCTCTCATACCTTAGACCTCAATGCTCGTTGGTATTGAAGCGGGAGATGGATTTGGGAGTTTCAAGCAGCTGACTGGAGTTCCTGTCCACTCAGATGAATGACTCTGGACACGGTCGTGACACGCCATGCTGAAGATTCCGTGATCCCTCCACAACTAATGGCGTATCATGGCATTAGCGACGAAACCTGTGGCTTTCCGCATCCTTCAATCAATATATAGTGCGTTTGAATGCTCCGCGGCTTGTGGTGATCTGGTAGGCCTCGTCGAGAATGCTTGCCGGTGATTGCGTTTTTGCATTTTGCAGACTGACTCTGCCACCGGCATGACCTGCAAACCATCACCATGTTCCTCGAGACGTAACGTCTTCCTCCGGCCCGAAGGGGGAACTGCCGGAGGAAAGCGGACTCGGCCTCTCACAGCCATATACGTCCAAGAACGGAGACTAGCTGAGATCACAGTGCCACGAGTCCCTGCCTCCAGTATTAGGAGCACTCATCACTCGCACTTGTTTCTTAGAGATCTGGCTCATATCGGCGTCCTCACTCAATCTCGGCTTTCTCGATGTCGGGAAATATGCGACATCATAGCAGACATGCTTGAGAATGACGAGCGGCGCAAATTCTTGCTGTAGACCTATGTCAGGTGTTGCTGCGACGGGATCCAGTTCTCTTCATTGTGCAGCCTTTGGAAGGTGCAACGGTACTCGACTTTCTGGCTCCCTAGAAGCAGAGACAGATATCCAGACTCTCGTTCAACATGGCCAAGGTGGCCCGATATTGCATCCATATATGCTGCCGTGCCTGTATTGCGTAGTCGCTGTTCGATGCTCGAAGCCTTTTGCTCTCAGTCAGCCTCCAGGTCTCGCACAACACAATGAAGGGAATCTCCCCCGGCATACAGTATTTTGTCTAATCTCCTGTCTCGGAAAAACTTAAGGTGAAGCAGATTCTTGAGGATCTTGTGCTCGTAACCATTGTATATTTCTGCATTCTTGAGGAAGCGCAGCGTATTCTCAATCCGTCGCGGGTTAAAGTTCGTCGCTGGAGAGGAACGGAACGCTTCGCGAAGGATGTCTCGAACTTCGTAGCGTGCCGGGCGCGCGTAGCAGACGGCTTTGAGGGCGGTGCGATAAAGATGGCGGTAGGCGTGTAAGCGGGCCTGGGTGCTCATCGAGAGGACTGGGAGATCCCTGTAAAGGGAGTTGGTGCTACAGAATATCTTGGTATGCGGTAGGTAGGTAGAGCCAAATGCAAGTCGTGAAGTTGGGAGTGGTACTGCCGTCCTGGCCCACTGCACACTCGGTCCTACACAAGGCTGCAGCCTCGACTCCCGTCCGGTTGGACCAGTTAGATGCACTGCGGCGTGCTAACGCTGGCAGCATTTTCCAGGATGTCTGGCATCTACGGTTTACGAATGTGAATGCTTACCTTAACTAACAACTATTCACATTCTCGCGTCATGTACATGACCAGCCGCCTTTCTGTGACTGAAAATCGAAGAGAAGCAGCTGGCAGGTCACATGTAGGTGCCGCCAAGCATTTGCCTCTGTCGCGTTGCAGTCATCAACGTAAATAGATTTCAAGTTCCAGCGCAGCCGCCGCTTTCCTTCTCCCTTCCATCTTCTCACCACCCTTTTTCTACCACTGACAACTGTGAGACTCTACGCATTTGCCGTGTCTCAAGTGTCCCAAGGTCTCTATTCCCTGGATGACTGTGTCCGACAGGCTGTCTTAAGCCGGATTGAGATTCGACGTGGACCTACGACGCAGCTGCTCTCAGCTGCAGTCTAATTCGTCCTGCTTCTCCCGCAATAGCCCCCGCCGACAAAGACCGGTCTACACGCTTTTCTGTACGAACTATTCTGTTCTACTAACCTCCAGTGTCTGAGACTCTATTTCGCATTCCCCATGTTTCCATACCAGTGCCCAGTTCTCCCTGTGTAGTGTTGTTGTTAGACATCCATCATGGCCAGAGTCAGACAGAAGATGGCGAAGAATGGAGCCGGGGGTGCCTCAAACCGTGGAGGCCAAGCTGCAAAGCAGAGAAACAAACACAAAGTGGTCTTGGAAGACACATCCAATGAGAAGACCAAGCTGCAGAGCGTGGTAAGAAGGACAAACCGTCGTGTGCGAGGTACGACTCACGGGAATTCCCAGGTCACCTTCCGTGCAAATCCCCCTCCAGGCTATACCTTCATACCTGCTGGGAATCCTGAACTTACGGCCGCGCTCAAAGAGTTTGCCCGTAGGGGCGACAATAAGATCTACGCTGTCACTGTAAGTGCCATGATGGCTGCGGTCGAAGTTCCTCGCTAACTGCTTAGACTACGCCGCATGCTGATCGCCACGAGCTTTCAAGGGAAGTACATCGCGTTGGCTTTCATTTTCCTACGAATGTCGTTGCCCAGGTGTGTGCCCACTATGGCATCCGTCTCACCAGCGCAGGCAAGGTCATCGATGATTCCAAGGATGACAAGCTCTTCAAGCAAGTCTACCAAAACGGTCAGCGTCCTGTAGAAGAAGAGGAAGAAAAGGAAAAGGATCAGATCACCATCAACACCGAAGCCAAACAGACCATCAAAGACTTGTTTCCCAATATTCCTGACAAGGACTTATTTCAAATCATCAAGACCGCCTTCCAAAAAGGCGACAACAGAGTCGGCACGGCAGATGAGATCCCTCTTGTCCGTAGAGCACAGCTTTCTGTCGTGGCTCATATCCGCCACATGTACACCCAGTATGACAAGCTCTTGAGAAAGGTGCCGTACAACGATGCCCGTCACATGGTCGAACAAGATACCCTCAAGAAGTTAATCGAATGGCGCGGGGACGAAGATACTACCGACGAAGCCACCCAGCGAGCAGCTGATGATCTCCTTAGAGAAGTCATAGTCATTTCCGACGAAGGCAGTGACAGCGGGTCCGATGATGTCCAGCAAGTTCCCCAGGACAATATCCATGTCGAGGAGCTTCCAAGTGCCGCCTATGCGGAAAGTTCAAAGCGACCTCGGTCTCCTTTGTCTCGGGCGTATCATGAGGATGCCAACCAGGGTTATCCTTTCCTACCACGTGAGGTCCGACGCTACAGACCCAGTGATGATGAGATCGCACAGAGGGATCGAAGTCGCTATGCTGTTTGGGATCAAGCAAAGCGGGATTATCGCTCTAGGATCCCCCAGCATTCGGTCACAGCTATGGACGGAAACTATGAGCAGGAACGGTCAACCTCTCGTATCCTGATTCCTCTCGACTCCCATCCATACCCGATCAGGACTCAAGAGGCTCCTATACCAAGTACCAGGATGGAATATGAGGTAAGAACAGCTCGTCTCGTCCAGCTCTGGGAGTTGGACGAGGTCTTCCCACGAGGCCTACCTTCCATGACTAATCTCACTGTAGGCCCTCCCGGTCCGCCAGCCGAGTCCACCGACGTACATTAGAGGGGCCGATGGGACTCTTTACGAACGGGTTGCCATGCGACCACCAGCTTTTGACCCCAACAGAGCGACCCGACACGAGGAGCGCGCCCCAGCCGCCACGTTACAGCCCGCAATGAGGGTAAAACCCCGGCCTTCTTCGCCTCAGGGCTACTCCTACCGAGATCATCGTCATGCTGGAAACACTGAGGTGGGAAATGGTACCGTTCTCCCTTCAGTTGAAGGTCCTGATGGAACATACTTGTCTCCCCGCACCCGCCAGAATCCTTTTAACGACCATTTGCAAGCTCGTGAGACTAATATAGCACGGGAAGAAAGCCGCATTGTCCGAGGTGTTGCGCCTATTGACTGGACAGGAGATGACGATCAGTCCTCGAAGAGACGACGACTAGAAGAGGTTCCGCGGCTGCCAGAGTATCGCGTTACCAGACGCGACTCTCCTGAGGGACGTCGTGAGCCTGTCTACGTGTCACATTCCCATCAACCGGCGCAATCAAGTGCACAAGCTCGTGTCTTTGACTACGGTGAGCCGCGCTCAAGCCCAAGAACTCGACCAACAGCCCCTGCACTGGAACCGGTCAGATACATTGAGCGTTACCCTGTCTATGATATTTATGATCCCCCTACCCAGTGGAACTTCCGTGTCTCAGCCCACCTCGGCTGTGTATGGCAGACACGAGATGCTGAATAGACAGTCTCGCTATCCCGCACAGAGCCACGATTCTGGACGCTCGGTGGAGTTCGAGACTAGCATACCGACGCGGGTGGAGCAACCCCTTGCGGAGCCCGCACGGCGTGTGTACGAACCCATCTTTGACCCTCGTGGCTACGAGAACCAGCACGCCATGCAGCGCAATGGCGCCGTTCGTGAGCATCCTGCAGATGCATTTCCACCGGATTCTCGTACACGGCATACTTATCACAGTGGGTCTATTGTTCATGAAACTTTGGGAGAGCTACCACGACAGCGTGTGCCTGAGTACGATTATCGACGAGCAGCTACGGCAGGCCATTATGCCCATGTTGATCATTGAAACATACTCATTTCGGCTTCGTTCGTCTTCGATTCGGTCTTTCAACACAACTCTCGCAGAGCGTGGAATGAACCTGGTAAGATTGAGGGGCATACTGCGCGCAATGCTTTCCTTTGCCTGGTATCATTTTGACATTGCCATGCTGACTTATAACAGGACACCATCGGGCACGAGGTCAGTGGTCATCGGCATCGGCCTGTTTTTGAAAGCATTGCATTTGCATTGGGCGGCATAGGCTTGCATCTTCCTTTCAGCGACGGGCGCTCCAAGGCGGCAGAAGTGCGATCTGTTTGTGCTGCTGTTTTCACGTAACGATGGTTGCATTGAGATACCCTTTGAGCGATCGGCACATGGAAAGGAATAAGGGTCATGTTCAAAAGCATGACACTAGTTAATGCCTTCATGACAGGAGGCTTGTGTGTCTGCATTTCGAGGGGGCATTGTCAGTTTTCTGTGGTCTGTATCACAGGCTGTCAAAATGTTTGACCTTTGCATGTGTACGAATCTGGGTCGCAAGGGACTCCAAATATTGCAAGTAAAGGAATAAGAAGAATGAATGACTCCATTGCTGCATGCGCTTACTGCGCCTACTGCGCCTTTCTTGCCCACCACATAAATATCCTCTTAAAACATGATCAACGCCCAACACCTGCCGTCGGGGCGACACCAATGCATCAGCCTGCACCCGCCTCATAATTGCATGGTTCCCCCACAAAGATACGCCAACGCGACGATTGTCCGGTAACCACCACGCCCGACCGGGGAGAAGCAAAATGCTTCGTAGCGAGGCCTTAGACGGACATGGGAACGCCATCGGCCTCTCCCGACTTCACGGTCTTTCCAGTCTTTTTGATCTTTTCCAGGACGGTTTCATAAGACACCGAATCCACTGTAGTGACATCGGCGGTCTGGGTGTCGAGGGAGACATTGAACTCTTTAACCCCTATAGATTTGAATGGATCAGCACTTGTACGAACTCGCCGCAAACGCAGCAGGCCGGATGAAACAGTGAGAAACGTACCATCGAGTTTCTTGAGCACGCGCTCGACGGCACCAGAGCAACCGCCGCAAGTCATTGTGACGTTGAATTTGTAGTGGTGTTCCGCCATTATTCGCTTCGACTCAGTGTGTCGAGAGCTGAGGTGTTACCTTAGGTAGGGTTGGTATTGTGGTGAATGGTGTAGAGTCGGTGTAGTTGTAGCTGTAGGTGTATCTTGTAGAAGGGGGAAGAAGAGAGCGCGAGGGCCAGGACTGTGTATACTTGTAGGGATGTTTGGAGTTCAAGTTGGAGGGTCGGCGGCGGTGGTGTATGGAGGGGAGTGAGTGACGCCGACGCCGAGTGAGGCTCTTGTGCGTAAACGTAGCCTTGTGGAGATAGGTGTACCGAATAACACCAGGTGAAACGTGCTCAAGTAAGACGCTGTTAGTCCTGGCTAGCTGGCGAAATGTGCTCAATCTCAGGATCGGGCTGAAGAACCTTGACTGGATGTGATCGATGAACCATCAATTGGTAAGCCGGTGAAACAGCAACAGCGGCGGCGGCAGGGGCAGCGGTACGTCTCTGTAGAAGGGATGTTTGAGGTGAGTCTCCGGCTGCGGACCGAGACACTGACAAACCGCAATTGCGTGATAAGGGGCCACAGTGAACGTGCAAACGCAACAAATGCAGCAAACATACTGCGCCGTGCATCCTCGCCAGCACATTACTAGTACACAAGATATCTATTTGCAAGTATCGAACCACTTCGACTTCACCGCCCATGTCTCGCTTGACTGCAAGTCCCGTGCTCCTGCTATGAGCCTAGCAGTCTCTGGGCAATATGTTGTGCGGTGATTGTCAAAGGCTGATCCAACAAGCTGACAAGGTGTTCTCTACCTGCGAGACTCCAAGCACAGTGAAAACAGAAGTCACCACCTCTGAATTCCAGGCCGCCATCCATGAACATTGTTACCTTTGCACCAGGCTGCAGATCGAGCTAGGAGACACAAAGTGGAAGCATATCCTCTCAGACTTGCCTCATGCGAACGTGGTTACTTTTGACAAGTCCGCACAGTGCCATCCTGCGTCCGTGATTCTAGTCAGGCTGGGCTGTCGACTGACATACATCCTGGGCCAAGATCAAGAGGGGAACCGTCTACTTGACAAAAGCTACTCATACGGCTACTTGCAAGTTGCTCTCTTGCCTCGAGCTTTGAGGTGGGCGATCTCTCTTACGCTGACCGTCAGCCCGTTTCTCTTTCCTGGTGCGTCTTCTTTAGGGATATGTCTGATAGGACCGTATATCAAGTCCAAAGCTCTCTCCAGCGATCGTTGCCGCAAAAGATGCACTATCGACTTCGGACCCTCGCGTACTTGATCTACTTCTCTTTTGGCTTGACACTTGCAGGTCCTCTCCCGCGCACTCCAAGTGCAATCATTGCATTCACCCGACATCGTATCCTCGGCGACTTATTGACGTGAGACCAGACAATGCAGAGGCTGACTCATGGAGACTTATGGAGGTAGAAGCCCAAGAAATCACTGGTCCATATATGACCCTCAGTCACAGATGGGGCCAGGAAATGCTCAAACTGGAGCATGGCACTCAAGCTGATATGCTTGGTGGAATGCCAGTCTCGATTCTCCCAGGGACTTATCAAGATGCCGTTCGTATAGTGAGGCGTCTAGGAGTCCGGTACCTCTGGATTGACTCTATATGTACTTGTCCATTAGCTGAGGTCCATCCTGCATATCACTGACATCTGCTAGGCATTTTCCAGGACGAACGACTCGACATCCAGAAAGAGGCAAGCAGAATGGCTGAAGTCTTTGGAAATTCCTTGTGTAATATGTCAGCTCTGACCGGAAGACATGATAGTCTTTTCTCCACGCGCGCCCCTGAAGTGGTCAATAGTGATTGTGTTGTATTGGGCGCCCAAGACTTTGGTCTACATCAATCATATCTTATGAATGACCTGCAGTTGTGGCGAGGCGAACTCCTTCATATGCCGCTGACTTCGCGAGGGTGGGTCCTCCAAGAAGAATTACTGGCTCCTCGCACCATATACTTGGGAGCCCGTCAGGTGCTTTGGGACTGTGCTGAGTTTCGTGCTTGCGAAACCTATCCTGAGATGCAACCAAAGAGGCCTCTCCAGCCATCCCCAGACTTCAACGATAAGCAGCAGTTCCTGCATGACGAGGAGATCGGGACGATTGCTTCTGTGCTGCGGGTTGCAACCGCGTCGTTACAGGCAGCCCAAAACGAATCTAACCTTCACGAACGCCAGCAAATGCTGTTTGAGGTTTGGACGCGATTCGTCTCGCACTACTCGCTTCGCAAATTGACGTATCCTGCAGATAAGCTGCTCGCTATAGCAGGTGTGTCGAAACTGTTCGGTAAGGTGATGCAAGATCGATCCATCGCCGGGCTGTGGCACCAACATCTCATGGACAGCCTATTATGGTACATCCGTGCCAATTACACCACTTCTCGCCCTCTCGAGTACCGGGCTCCCTCATGGTCCTGGGCCTCCAATGACGGCTACGTCCTACATGCCGAATCCTTCAATATGCCCTGGACTGTGGCTCGGGCGTTGGAAGCGAAATGCGCCACGGAAAATGGAGACGACTTCGGCATGCTCGTTTCAGCCCGGCTGAAGATCCAAGCTCCCTGCTTGCGCATGTCAGTTGACGATGAGGGCGAGTGGACTGCTGGCACCGGGTTCCCCTCTGGCAAGCAGGACACTATCAAAATCAAAGTTCCACGGCTCATGGTACGACTCGATACCACGGAAGAGCTGACTGGCCGCGATTACCTGCTTGGTGTCATCATCCGGACGACAGCATACCGGCTGGCGGATATCGAGCCTGGTGGCGGAAAAAGCAACAGTAAACTCCTCCTAGCGGCACAGGGCATCATTCTTGTCCCAGTCACTGGGCCGGGTCCTAGTGATGCAGGTGCACATGACTATATGTCCGGGTCTACCACAATTGCAAGTGCAGCTGCAGCAGAATACAGGCGTGTCGGTTACTTTGCGATCGAGGACCGCAAGAGCGGCAGTCTCACGCCTAAATGGGCCGCTCAAGGATGTAGGATCTTTCATGAGCCTCCTCTTGGTCTCGGATCGGATCGCCAGCAAGGAGGCCTGGCGACTTTCGACTTCAAAGAGCAAGAACCGTGGCTGACAGTCTTGGATATTGTCTGACCAAGTCAGGCAGGGTACATGGCGGTTCCCATGAATGGATGATTCGAATGAACAGGATATTCTAATGCGATGAATCAATCTCATAAAGGGGTCTTGGCTTGCCACTGTTTCGCTTCTCTTCTTTCTCTTCTTGATGATTCATGAAGATGATGAAGAACGATGCTGACCGCCAAATCCAGCATGTCGGTATATGTCTTATTCCTGACTTGAGGCTGATGGACTGCTATCTTTCGGTTCTTAGTTGTTGGCGTCTGGAATTCAACTGCCAGATGTAGGAATATCTCTTTGTACCCAACGTATTGCTGGACGACCTATGCATTGCATGGAAGTTGGAACTCGGGTTTGTGACTTGAACACATTTCTCTCAGGCCTTAGTACTTTATTCTCTATATCCACCCGGGTTTACTATGTCTATCTCCAGGACACGGTTTGAGACTCCCTACCTATGGGTCCCCACATTCTTTCTAGGAAAAGTGATCAACGGCAATCTTGAGCGAACCCTGGTGGCCTCTCATCCGGGAACAGTCTTATACCCAGTATCCAATACTAATACTAGCAGATAACGCGCCTATTGTCTGTCTACCTACTCGTCAACTTTTTCAGTCACACCGTTCTGAAATGCGTATAGACATAGAATCGAACAAACAATCATTTCCTCATTCACTCACGACCCGTCCCGCTTCCCTCCGCCAGTACTGCAATCAGCTCAGCACCTCTTTAGCCACAGTCCCCCTTTGCGCCTCCCAGACAGCATCCCAGACCTGCAGGCCCCTCTCCCACAACTCATCGACAACATCCTCATGAATCTCACCATTCGGGTCGAGCAGCCGCAGGTGATTCTCAGCACTACACGGCCAATGCACCTTCTGGCCCGACAGAAACTGGCCGAACGGCTCCAGGAACTTGAGAACGGTAGCCTTATCGGCTTCATCATAGTTATAACGCCATCCGGAGGCCCACCAGATCGGAATGTCCGCGGAATGACAGACGCCGACTTCAGGCTTATACCAGTTATCAAGGACCTTGGCACGCCAGGCGATACGGTAGCGATGGACGCGGTCCAGCGGCAGCGGCAGCGGCGTGACTCCCGGCCGTGAAGGCGAAGGCGGGTTCAGCAACACATGTGTCAGGCCGCGCTGGGCGGCATGGACTTGGGCGTCGGCGACGATCTGGCTGAACACTTCTGCCCAGGCCGCCGGGTCGGACGTCTTCTCAGCAGCAACAGGGACGTCATAGAGTGGTAGTAAAGCCTGCACGACCGCGGGGGGGGGTAGTAGTTCGTCAGCTGGGTGACTAGGTCGTCGTGGTTGCGCGGCGGGTTGACGAGTTTGTAGAGTTCCTTTTCGTCGCTGACTTCGCCGAGAAGGATCGATGTGCCGTTGTGGAAGAGCCGGGTCGTGAAAGTCCCGCTGTGCAGCGACGCCAGGAACGTCGCGTTGATGAAGTCGTTGTCGGTGCTGGCGCGGAACGTGTGCATTTTCAGCTTCGAAAGCGCCGATACCAGCTCTGCGGACGACACTGCTCGGAGTTTCTCCATCTTGTCGCCCGCCGTCGCGGTCGGCGGGATGTCAAGCACACCACATAGCTCGTCTAGTTGCGATGTCAGAACAGGCGATGTCGTGGCATTAGGCTGGATTGCGACGGCGTTCGACCACAGAAAAACCCGTCGGATCAGCCGTCGCTCCGCAGGCAGCTGGCTGTCGTAGTTCAACTGGAAGAAGGTCGAGTTGGCGCCTGCTGACAGTCCCCCCGACTGTGATGTTGTTCGCGTCACCGCCGAACAGGCCGATATATTTGGCCGTCCATTCCAGCGCGCACCGCTGGTCCCAGAACCCGTAGTTGGACGGCGCCGGGTCTTCGTGCAGCGATGCCAGATCAGCACCGGCCAGAAACCCAAACACGTTCAACCGGTATGTGGGGGCCACTATGATTCTGGGCGTCGTCGTGTTGGCGAGCAGGTCGAACGGGTCGTGCTCGTGGCCCTGCATCGCGTCGCCGACTTGCAGCCACCCGCCGTGGATGAAGAACTGGACCGGCCACCCGCCTTCTCCTTGTGCCGGCGCCTTGCCCGCTGGCACCCAGATGTTGAGGTACAGGCAGTCTTCGTCCTGCTGGTTCTCGATCGCTGGCGCTGACTCGGGGTTCTCCACCATCGCCAACCCGTGCGCGTAGTGCGGTTGCGGACAGATTGGCCCGAATGCCGTGTAATCGCCTGGTTCGCCTGATGATGCAGTATCGTTGAAACTGAAGTCGGCGGGCACAGGCTGTGGGCGCCGCCAACGTCGCGCTCCTACCGGCGGTAAAGCATATGGGACTTTGGTGAAGCGATATAGCACCGCGTTGCCGGACGAGTCTCGCTGCTCGACGCCCAGCAGACTGCCGTGGGGCGTGTGCAGTGTGTATGGATGCGAGGTTGACTGTGTTGGTCGCATCTTGAGAGATTCTCGGTGATACTCGTCGCTTGCTTGTGTTGATAGGGTGGTGCGTTGAATAGATGGACAGTAGATGTAGAGTTTACAGGACAATGCAGGTCGGCCGTTGATATCAGTTCGGCGATTCAAATATTCCCGGCCGACTGCGGAGACTCCATGGAAACATATATCGATCGTATCAACCGAGGCAGCGGGACAGGAAATGGCAAAATGCCCGATAACAATGGTAGATGTATTTGAGTGAGTGATTCATTCAGTGAGCAAACAAAAGGATAGACGTGCTGATTGTCGCTCTGCCCGGGCTGGGACTCTATGCATGATTCAAGTTCTGTTGGTGCTGTCATCCATTACTGTCAGCACTGTTGCACACTCTCACAACTCTCCCTCGCCAGACTCATCGTCATCCATTGCCTCTACGGAACCATTTTCAGCGGCCATTCCGTAAAGCCTCTCCTCTTCGGCTCCCAGGAGCGCTGCCCTCTCCTTCGGATGTCTCGAGAAATGGCCCACGATGCTCATAACAAACGGTGAAAAGCCATGCACCATGATCGAGCAAAGCACCACAAAACAGACCACAGGCCAGACCGTCTCCAATGCTTCTCGATGGGGCGAGTCCTTAGGCGGATGCGGTAGAGGCTCTGATGTTCCAGTCTCAAGCCTAGCCCGGGACTCGATCGCGAGAAACAATGCTCCCACTCCCACAGGCCCAAAGTGACCGATGAAAAGGGCTTCGTGATAGGTTCGAACGTCTGGAAGAAATCTCTTCAACGCCAGAATCGCCGGTAGTCGTCTCAACAAGAGTATAAGCACCACGCACAGTATCATTTTCCCAGGTGCAAGATTGTCCTTGTATTGATGCCATGGTATGATGGATCCGAAGTAGACGAACATGGTGGAGTTCAGCATGAGGTCGAGGATGCTGGGAAGTTTCATGTTGGCTGTCCGTTTCGAAAACCAGCCGTCCCAGCAAAACGCTGCCCCAGCGCTGAAGCAAACGAGAAAGTCGTCCAGCCCCAGCGTACTTCCGACACCAATGCAGAACAAGGCAAGAAGGAAATAGAAGACGAATAGTGTCGACTCTTGCACGTAACCTTTGGACTCGCTGAACCTGAGCGTTCTATTGGCAACTAGGCCGATTGCAACTCCAATCACAATACCTGCCAGGCACTGCCAGAGCAGGAGATCGGTCAACCACATGCGAGCACCATGTGCCGGCGAACTCGACAGGACAGCGTACAGCGCTGCATAGAGTAAGGGAAACGAACTCCCGTCGTTACAGCCCGACTCAGCAGCCAGCAAATGACGCACGCGTCTGGGGACCCTCTGAGAGAACCTTGCCTCGCCGATGACGCTTGCTGAAAGTACAGGATCTGTTGGACTGAGGCAGGCTCCCACGATCATGGCAGTGACCCAGGTGGTGTCGAGGACATAGTACACAATGGCTGCCGATATCATCCATCCAGCTACCATGTTCGGTCCAAGAAGCAGACCGAGACTCTTCCAGTGTCGCTTCACATACGCTGCGGGTAGGTCAATGCCGACCGCAAAGCACTGTACACCAGTGATGACTCTGGCAAGTTCCTGTGTAATATTGTCTTCCCATCCCCATCGATTGATGGGATCGAGCACCGGGGCGCCATAGGGACCGAAGGCGATACCGGTGAAGGTTGCTAGAGGTGGCTCAGAAAGATGAAGCCGATTCCGAATGAGCTCTGAAAACAATGCATAAAGGATCAGGAAAAACGAGAGGAACAGAAAGGTCAGATGCGGTGTGTTGGGTTCTATCTGAGGCCAACCCATTATCGTGTATTGTCTTTCTCTATCCTCGGGTCTTGCCCACGTCTATCTTGACAAAGTAAGAGCAGCAATTGTACTTGGTGATTTGGCACAGGGAATATTTGTTACCAGTTTTGCAGAATGAGGCTGGTCAAAAGTGCGCTCATAATTAGAGTTGTGATGATGCGTTGATGCCTGCAAAAAATGAAGTCACGGCAAAGCGGAAGCCGGGCCAGTGACGAGAACCAATAATGACGACGGCGAAACAGCGCAGGCTTGATGCTCTCGTTTCGGGCCCTTCAATCAAGGACAAAGGCGGCCGTACCTGGGTGCTGGCTGACAACGAGGACATCGTTCGGTGTTGCAGGGGGAGGTGTGCACAAAGTTGGTTGGTATATTTCTCCTCCTCGGCTCGAGGCCTGTTTGTTCCATCTCTTAAAAACGAACAGAAAATCCGACATGCAACCAGTCCCGAAAAGTCTAAAGGCTAACCGAACGGGTCTCCTGTCAGTCCTTGCAGATCGAGGAAGGTTGGGATCGGAGGATCCGCGGTGCTCTGTGCATTTGTTAGTGACTCGATTCACATTGTATCGAATTCTGGACCGAGTGTCCTTGCATGAATGTGACGATGATCACTAGGAAATCGACCTGAAAAGGCTCGTCAGCTTGTCAACTGCTCCGGGCTTCCATTGGACACTAGGTTTCTCGATAGACCACTTCACGGAGCAGCCGCCGTTTGTCAATCGGCTGATGTTTGGTCTACCGGCTTTATCGGCCACATCTTTTGACGTGAGAGTGCACGTAGTCGGTCTGGTATGTCAAAGGACCCTGAACCTTTGTCCCTCACCTCGAATGGAATGTGACCTCTCTCGAGTGGGCATGACCAGTTGTTCCGGGTGACATGGCAAATTGCTGGCTGGCCAATGAATGATGTGTTCGACCGGATGGTATGAGACAGGAATGCTGCCCAACGGTGAAGCAAACAACAGCGACGGAGCCTGATGGCGGAATATGAGAGATACCACGAATGGAAAGGATGAAAAGCCAGGTTGTGCGGAGAGAAATCAACCGATCATATGAAGCCAACTCCATAATAATACACAGTAGCCGGCCAGCTGAGCGTAGGCTATCATGTTCTAGAGCTGGGTATCATAATGCGCCTTATCAGAGTTCTATAGGGGACCGTGTCAAGCTGTTGGGGCCTGGAACGACCCCAACGAGTCAGCAGGCAGGCAACACTTCCAGGGCCCTTCAGCCGCCTAAGAGAGGCAGCCGGGTGGGAATCCGGCCGCAGTTAAGGCACCTATCTGGTGCAGTGAAAGTGCAGTGCGGTGGCAGTGGCAGTGGCACTGGCAGTGGCAGTGGCACTGGCAGTGAGGATCAGCCAAGCCTAAACGGCCCTCAAACATCGACGTCGGTGAAGGCGAAAGGGCGTGCGGAAGCGAAAGTGGCACTACTGGCTCCCTTGCTCTTCTCTCCTTCACCGGCCTGCGCTTCTCCCTACCCTCCTCATTTCTACCATATTGTATCCTACCTAATCTCTCCTCCTTCGTTACCCTTTCACTCTCATCCCACTCTTCCTCTCTACCATCTCAATCCTCGCGGTTTTGTCGGAGAGCTTGACGACTTGTGAGCGTCGACTCACTTGTCACTCGGCTATCGAGCTTCAAGTTCACTACGTCCTTCACCAGGTTAGTCATCCGTCATCTCACTTTGTGGTGCTCGCTCTGTTCCGTTCCCGTTACCCTATCTGCAAGTCCCGCCTCTGCCACCGGGCCTTGCCTTCCCTCACTTTCATCCCTCATCATCCCTCCTTCTTTGTTGCCATTCACTCATCTCGGATAACCTTAACAGTCTCTTTTATCATACGCAGCTTTGATTGTGTTGATGCATGTCACCTCGAACCGTGTTTCATGTCTTGTGCTAACCTCATCTGAAACAGCCTGAGATCGAGACAAATTCCTCCCTTTCACCCACAACACGTCGATAGAACCTTCCCATCCTCGAACCACTGTGCATTGCAGCACGCTTTTCCACAGATCTAAGATTGTTACAGCCTTTGTGCTGTCAACCTGCTTTCAAGATGACGACCATGGTATGTGAGGGGTTTGAGGGTTGTGTGTTTTGAATTCGAGCCTCAGGGCGAAGAGTTGGAATACAATAACACCCTGAAGATATCCGTGATAAATGGTTCACATACTAATATTCGACCTTAGGATTTGCGTGTTGGCAACAAGTACCGTATCGGACGAAAGATCGGAAGTGGCAGTTTTGGTGATATCTACCTGGGCACAAACATCATCTCTGGAGAAGAGATCGCCATCAAGCTGGAGTCAGTCAAGGCCAAGCACCCTCAACTTGAGTACGAAGCCCGTGTCTACAAGTCTCTCGCCGGCGGTGTTGGGATTCCCTTTGTCCGCTGGTTCGGCACAGAATGTGACTACAACGCCATGGTTCTTGACCTCCTTGGCCCCAGCTTGGAAGATCTGTTCAACTTCTGCAACCGAAAGTTCTCCCTCAAGACTGTCCTCCTTCTGGCTGATCAACTCATCTCTCGAATCGAGTACATCCACGCCAAATCCTTCATCCATCGCGATATCAAGCCTGACAACTTCCTCATGGGCATTGGCAAGCGAGGCAACCAGGTCAATGTTATCGATTTCGGTCTGGCCAAGAAATACCGTGACCCGAAGACTCACTTCCACATCCCATACCGTGAGAACAAGAACTTGACTGGAACTGCTCGGTATGCCTCGATTAACACCCATTTGGGCGTTGAACAGTCTCGTCGTGACGACATGGAATCTTTGGGCTACGTGATGCTCTACTTCTGCCGCGGCTCTCTTCCATGGCAAGGTCTTAAGGCTGCCACTAAGAAACAGAAGTACGACCGCATCATGGAGAAGAAGATGACCACTCCTACCGAGGTTCTCTGCCGTGGCTTCCCCAACGAGTTTGCCATCTATCTCAACTACACCCGCTCCCTCCGTTTCGACGACAAGCCTGACTACTCCTACCTGAGAAAGATCTTCCGCGATCTGTTCGTTCGAGAATCCTTCCAGTACGATTATGTGTTCGACTGGACTGTGTACAAATACCAGAAGAACGCTCAGGCCATTGCTCAAGCCGCAGGCAACCAGCAGACCCAAGAGGAAGAGGAGAAGCCACGACGCGTACATAACGGAACCGCCGCCGCTACTGGAGCCCCCACCCCTCAACACAACTCGACTGCCGGTAAACCTGCCGCCATCTCCAGCTCCCGTCGCAAGGTGATCGAACGCGGTGCCAGCGGTAACGACCAGGGAGGAAGTGACAGGATGTGAGTACTGAAACCTTTGGTTCCGTGTAAGGGATCTCCTCTGCGTTTAATGCTTCGGTTTGCGTGGAGGTTTGCAATGGCATCTGACTAATGCTCTAGCGTTCGACGTTAGGCTTCGTTCCGGAACAAAGATAACCTCTGGCAACGGCGATTATCGTTGAAACGGAACGATGGCTTGGTGTTTTACGGCACCGAACTCGTTCCTACCAACCATGAAGAGTGAAATATCTTCAAACCACAACTCAATGGGCATGTCGGATCCGGCGCGGGGTTTGCTCTAGCACATGGCAAATCCGCAACGGACGATACGTGAGACACCAACTTTATCTGATTGACCACCAACTCTGCTCAATACGGACATGCAATACTCTACGATTACCCACGACTTTTTGGGGTTCGGCCAATCCTCTAGAGCACGTTCTACATGCGACATCAGACATGAAGCAAGTTATTTATCCACGTACGGCAGGACAGCATCATCATTGTTGTCGTCCATTCAACACAGAGCTTGATCTGGGGCTTCGTCCAAGTGTCAGTCTTGCTCTACCCTCATGGTCCAACATCGGCCACCAACCTATTGCGAAAATTCACCTCCGACCTTCCCCTCCCACCTCAACACGTTTTCTTTGTCTTCAAATTGGCTTCACGCAAACGCAAACATTCAGAGTACTGGTTCATTAGAGGGGAGGCACGAGATCGAAGATGGGGTCGCTCGGGCTCGGTTCAACATCACATGCTCGAGGATGAAGATGCTGTCAACACTTCGAGCGAGTCCAAGCGAAACCCGCGAAGGTCCAAGTCGAGGGACATTGGCGAAGGATCTGTTAGGGGCTGCTTCTGGGGAGGTTTATGACCAGTAACTCTTTGCTTTGAGGAAGGCAACATAATTACCAAGTGACAAGGTAGAGAGAGTCCTTTGAGGCTCGACTAGCTAGTCCAAATATTGAATCAATGTGCCAAAAACAGAGTTCCCATAGCATGTAGTCGTAGCCGATACCTGGAGTATGCCACTGGGGCAGTTGTCTGAGATGAAGCAGCAATGGAGTTCGAAGTGGGTGAGCATTGAGAGGCTTGGGCTGAAGCAGGACATCTGTTGAGTCGCTGCGGGCTAGAGCTGTCGACGACAGTTTCCGATATGGCCTTGAAGCTGCTCCTCAGTTTGAGGAAGCAGGTGGTTGACGGGAGTTGTATCTTGGATGACGACTGAATCACATCGATAGTCTCCTAGTCGTATACTAAAAGTACGTACCTAGGTGCCAGTAAGGTGTGTAGAGGAGTGAAAGCCGAGAACGGAGGACAGCTGCCGCCTCACGTCGACTCCCTTCATCCATCACACTATTGATATTGCGTGCTGATTGATCGAGAAGCTCTTAGCGCCGGTTGCAGAGATGCCAACTTCAAGCTCGTTCTTGTTGGATTCCAAGTCATGCTGCCTGTAACAGACACGCCAATTTATCTATCTACCTGTGTCACCTCGTGCTTGTCATCGCCGAGACTTGCGGGCTACAGCTGATCGCACACTCCTTGTCATTCTTGCTGTAGGATTGGATATCCCGTCGACATATAGGGAAGGACCCGTGGTGCTATACCACTGCATCTGTTGCCAACCTCAAGCTTGGTAATCGAAGAGCCAAAATCTACCTCACTCGTTGGCATCAGCATCTTTGGTGAGTCGAGACTTTTTACTCCTTTATATTTCCTGCGTTAGAGTCGTCGTTCTCGTTCTTGTCCTCTTCTCTTTACTCTATTTCTGTTGGCCCAGACACGATGAGGACGCAAAGCCACGAACGTATCGATGAGATGTCGTGTACATCCTGTGAAGGAGACTGGGTGAAGTAGCTGGGTAGGATAGATCCAAGACCAGTTCTGTACATCAGAGCCATGTTTGAGCGTCCAGGCCCAGGCTGGAGCAATGTCAGCCATACCACTCGGTTCTACCACCCATTCGCGCAGACGGCGCACCGCATTGCCCTGGCCCGGACGCAAAAGAGGGATACCGAAAGAAGAAACTCCCAATTGTCTCGCGGACTGCATTGGAAAAGACAAGAAAAAGTCCGGCGATCACAACAGATCGGCAGAACTCAGCTTCCTCGCCGTCACCCTGCCTTCCCCTGTTGACGACCTGGTACATACATAGAAGCACGCGCGTTTCTGTCTTGTTCCTTCATCCATCAACATCTGTTGCAACTGGGAAGCCAAACGCTGTCAGCATTAAATTACTGACTACTTACTTCTCACCCAGTGATCAGCAGAACAATTGTATACTGCAAAAATACCTCTCCAGGTACAGGAACAGCGCCGAACCACGCTTCTACAAATCCGACACTCCTTGGATCCGGGATCTAGGCAATACAGTACAGTACAGCACAGTACGCATATCTTGATTCGAAAAGCGGACTATCAACAAAACCTGCCTATTTTTGACCCGGACAACCTTGTCTTAGAAATTCAGTCCCGTCTTTCATCTGTTATCCGCCGCAATAATGGTCGAGCTCCGCAAACGCCCTCCTCCAAAGGAAACGGCGACGCCGCCGCCAAATGCTAAACGAGCCGGCACCGTCAAGAAACTGGCGGAGAAAGCCAAGGAGACTGTCTCGGGCGCGTCAAAGAAGAATGGCGCGGCTCCTGTTCCTGCTGCGAGCGCAGTGACTGCGAAGAACGGCACGATTACCGTCGGAGAAACTGTCCCTCTCGATGGGTTTGGAGGAACAGTACAGACGCATGACGGCTCGAGCGTGACGGTCAAGGACTTGTTGGATAAGAGTGGCAAGGGCATTGTGCTGTTCACTTATCCTAGGGCGAGTACGCCTGGTTGTAAGTCGAGTCGAGGCTTGTTCCCTGTGGTTCTTGTTTCTTTGGTCACTCTCTTGCATCACTTCGTACCTCTCCCCGCCTATCCTCCTTTGTGTTCTCTTTGCAGTATGAATGATATTACTTGAAGTTAGACACTGATACGTGGGTTGGTTCTCGTTATAGGCACAACCCAGGCTTGTCTCTTCCGTGACAACTACACTGCCATCACCGCTGCCGGTTACTCGGTGTTTGGGCTCAGCACCGACAGTCCCAAGGCCAATACTACCTTCGCCACTAAACAGAAGCTGCCATATCAACTTTTGGTGAGTTCCTCGGCGGAAATCCTCCGTCTTACGCCTGTTTTGAACAGGTCACAGTACTTCTCAGTTCCAAGAGTACGCAGGCTAATGCGGATTCCCTACACGTCCAGTGCGATCCTGATGCCACGTTGACATCCGCCATCGGCATGAAGAAACCCGGACCAGGCAAGTCGACCACGAGAGGTGTCGTTGTCATTGACAAGCAAGGTGTTGTCCGGGTCTGGGTGCAAGCGGGTCCCGCAAAGACTCTGGACGTGGTGCTCGAGTATATCAAGACCCAAGACGCAACCGAACCCGGCGAGACAGCCACTAGTGGTGTAGCAGTGGTCGAAGAACCCGTTGTGTCTGAAGATAAGCCCGAATTGGCAGACCCAGACACTAAAATGGACGAGGTCCCTCTAATCAAAACTCCATCGAAGGAGGAGCAAGATGCCGCTGCTACAGCCGCGGAGGTGGGTGAGACAGCGGCCAAGATTGACGCGGCTGTCGGCGAGCTCAAGCCATGAGGGTGATCTTTTGGCGCGGCTCAAAAAAAGTGTGGCCCATGGAGGATGACTGGCTCGGGACGGGCTTTATCGCTCTTTCCAGAGTCGCATACTTAGCCGTATTTGGCCCATGCTCATATGCTTGCAATCCCTGGTGTCCATAGTTTGCCTATCCGTTGTAACTCGTTAATGAATCTCTTGCTGGTAATCTCCGGGCTCTTGCCTCCCTGGTTGGCGATCTGGAGCGGTGTTCGATCGTCGGGCGAATAAAACGGGTTCAACATGAGCTGTATATATGCCGTCTGCACAGCCCTAAATGCAGGCTTCAAGTCGGCGTCTCGTAAGCCCACAACCGGTGGAAACCTTCGCTTGTCTTCATCTGCAGGCGGCGGCCGTCCCATCATATCCACAACAATAATGAACTTAATGCCGGTGTTGGTGAGCCAGCCATAGGCAGCCAGGCGCTCGTCGATCGCTTGCAGAAGACCGAGATCTTGGTCAAGGGTCTTTGCTCTTGCACGGAGATCGAATATGTCGAGGCAGGAATTAAGCAGGAATGTCATGTCGAGGTCTTCATCTTGGTGAGGCGGGAAGAGTGATATGTGGAGAGGGTTGTCCTGGGAGAAGTTAGCATCTCCATTCCCAGGGATCTGGATGTACAGGTGCTTACATATTTGCCGATAATGCCAATGCAAGCAATGGCCGGCGTGGAATTGAGGGCCATGAATTAGCTGTTGGAATGGTAGAACAAGTATCCAACGCAGTATTGACCCGTAGTACGTATGTTATGGGCGTTGAGGTGGGCGCTGCGCCGTGTTGGAGAAATCTCGCTGTTTGGATGGAGAGGAGGGTCGGAAAGGCAGCCGGCCAATGAGTGAGCTTCGAAATTGGATTTGGCCGAGTGGTTGACAAGAGACATCATCGAACTCGGCTTCACGAATTCTATCCTTATTGCACCCTTCGCATTCGCCCCTCTGCGACGGTCACTGCATTCTTCTACCCGGCCTTCATTTCGGGGCTATAAACACATCTATCACCCGGGCAAGATGATGTCCTTGTCGAGAACGGTGGCGCCTCGAGCCCTTCGAGGTATGCAATCTACAACCCGAGCTAGCTCTTCGCCACAATATCTGGAAGATCTCATATTGACGATTGTATAGCCTCCACGACCGTCCCCTTCTCATTAATACGCGTAGTGCCGGCAGCATCGATTTCATCCTCCGCGTCGAAATCCGCCACCTCAGTCACTCCAGCCACGACTTCGAACGATGCCTCGAGGTTACCTGTGACGGGCGGCATCCGTCGCGAAGTGCCTCTCCCATCGCAAGAGAAGAAGCAAGGGGCCATGCAATATGCGCTCACCACGCTCGACCAGATTGCCAACTGGGCACGTCAGGGCTCGTTATGGCCGCTGACGTTCGGACTTGCATGCTGTGCCGTCGAGATGATGCATCTTTCGACACCACGTTACGATCAGGATCGGTTGGGAATCATCTTCCGAGCGTCTCCGCGACAGAGCGACGTGATGATCGTCGCCGGCACCCTTACGAACAAAATGGCTCCGGCCTTGAGACAGGTTTACGATCAGATGCCCGATCCGAGATGGGTTATCAGTATGGGCAGCTGTGCCAATGGCGGTGGCTATTATCACTACAGCTACAGTGTTGTTAGAGGGTGCGACCGAATTGTTCCGGTCGACATCTACGTCCCTGGGTGCCCTCCAACCAGTGAGGCGCTGATGTATGGCATTTTCCAGCTACAGAAGAAGAGTAAGCAATCGTCCATCCCTGCCACCTACTGGCAATGTGTTCTGCGCATCAGCTGACTTTGTATTGCAGTGCGGCATAGTCGAATCACGAGACTGTGGTACAGGAAGTAGAAGGGCGGCTGGACAGGAGAATGTGTTGGTATTCATTTCAGCGCGGTGATGGTTGTTCGTGGATACTTTACCATCCTGCCCGTGCTTTGTACCTCTCATTAGAAATGGACAGAAGACACAGCATTCGGGCGAATTGTTTCTGGCTGATTAAGTGGAGGTTGGGCGTGTTGTGACCACAATGCGAGTGTTGACGAGATCCAAAAGACCGGGACAGGGGCGCGTCCAAGCTACCCTATGCCTCGCGGCTTATCATCTGTCTTGCCGGCGGGGAGGCTGAACTTGTTGCTGTACTCCTCGAGCCACGGTCCCTGCCATTTATTCTTATGACCATACGATCAATATCACATAAAGCTTTGTCGCCGGTCCCCAGATATTCCATATCCCATTGAACGGGTTGTCTCAAGTACAGTGCAGTGCCCGCAGCCAAGGTATCATTCTTTAGGCTGGTGTGGAACAGTGAAATATGCATGCAAATGTCGACTCCACGAACCACGCTTCCAGGGAGCGTAGCCGTGACAATGGCTGACGGCCTTGTGGTAGAAGATGCGTACTCCATTTCGAGGCCAAATAGAGCTTGGTGGATGATTGTAGTGCCGCTCCGTGTTTCCGCTGCTCTGATTGGCCCACTCACGACCACCATCGTTGCCTGCGAACAGATGCAGTCATTCCATCTCTGTGCCTTCACTTGCCTGCCTCTTCTCTCCGTTTTTGCCTTTGCCATACTTGCATTTCGTCTTTTCGAGCCGCACATATAATCGCGCGGTATCTGTCATGGAGGTATCCAAGACAGTAATCCGACGTGTTCCTCGGCGAGCGCATCGCTTGGCCACCGCGCTTCGCCATGGAGATCTTCCGCACTCCGCTATAGCATGCTCGCCCATGGCAGTCTGGAGCCGGAGACAGTTTTCGACAAACACAAACCTCTCGTTCCCTGGTCCCCCGGTCTTTGGATCTGGTGGCTCTTCAGGCCCGGCGACCTACTTTCAGCGGCAGTCGAGCTTGCCTGCAAACACCATCATTCGATTCGTGCCACAGCAGACGGCTTGGATAGTGGAGCGCATGGGCAAATTTCATCGGATATTACAACCTGGACTGGCCATTCTACTGCCAATAATTGATGTATGATATCTCTGACAATCTTTGAGACCCCGGGGGCTAACATGGACTTAAGCGTATTGCATATGTCCAGTCGTTAAAGGAATCGGCCATCGAAATTCCCAGCCAGAGCGCAATCACGGCAGACAACGTTACGTTAGAGCTGGATGGTGTTCTTTACACAAGAGTCTTCGATGCGTACAAAGCAAGGTGAGATCAGGCCCTATCCAATCCAATCTGACTGGCTAACACGGTCCGCAGTTATGGAGTCGAAGACGCAGAATATGCTATTTCGCAGCTTGCCCAGACGACTATGCGGTCCGAGATCGGTCAGCTCACGCTGGATCACGTCCTGAAAGAGCGTGCCAACCTCAACGCCAATATAACGCAAGCCATCAACGAGGCCGCGCAGGAATGGGGTGTGGTTTGCCTACGTTACGAGATACGAGATATCCATGCACCGGAAGGGGTCGTGGCCGCTATGCACAGACAAGTCACGGCGGAGCGGTCGAAGCGGGCAGAAATCTTGGAATCCGAAGGTCAAAGACAAAGTGCGATCAATATTGCTGAAGGTCGGAAGCAGTCCGTCATCCTAGCGTCCGAGGCATTGAAGGCGGAACAAATTAACATGGCATCTGGTGAAGCGGAAGCTATTCTTGTTAAGGCCCAGGCCACAGCCCGGGGAATTGAGGCCGTTGCGAACGCCATCAAGGAAGGCGAGGCTAGTGCCCAAGGCGCCATCAGCCTGAGCGTCGCGGAGAAATATGTCGATGCATTTAGCAAGCTGGCCAAGGAGGGTACAGCAGTGGTGGTCCCCGGCAACGTCGGCGACATTAGCGGCATGATTGCTAGCGCGATGGCTGTCTACGGCAAAGTGAATGAGGGTCAGCTCAAGAGCCTTGCATCCAAGGCTTCGTCCTCATCAGCGGACGCGCAGTCAAAAGACGTGGGCCAAGAAGTCATTGACGTTGCTCAACATGGAGATGCCAAAGATATTGCGCAGACCGTGCTTGAAGGGTTCGAGAAGACAAGAGAGTCACGGAAATGAAAAATTGGAAAGACTGGATTGACGGCGCCCCAGACGGGAAGGGGGATGGATCGATCTCTCCTCTAAATGCAGCGACGGCGCCCGCGTGTATCATAACAGGAACGGCTAAAAGCACACTTGAATGTATACCATAGTCAGCGAGCAATTTCAATAATGCGAATCTCCGAGAATGTGACACTGGATGCTCAGTGTTCCATACATTCCATGTCTTTTGATGGGATCCGCTCCATCTAAGGCCACACCCTGTGACTTGCTCTTGCATTCATCGCCACGTCTGGAAACCACAGATGGTGTACTGAGGACAAGCATGGGCTGGCTGGAGGCCCCATGGATTCTGGTCGTCAAGAATGGCGTAGCGAGGCGCGATTGAGTTGAGACCCAGGAGATCGACGTGCGGGAGCAGGCTGGCGTTATATTACAGTCGGTCAGACGGCATCAAATAGGACAGTACCTCTCCTACGCGGTGGGGTAAGGGTATAATCTCCTGGTCTGTCAACCATAGTAAAGGTTTCAAATGACACTTCGCCAAAGTCCCTTGTGGACGTGAGCCAAACCGCGGCGCAAAAGAAGTGACACTCCGATCTCAATAAAGACATTTCCACATAACATCATACTTTGGCAGGAGAACGTTACCTGCAACATTTTGAATTGCTGCGCCGCTGCATTACTCACCTACCCGTCCCTTCGTCGCCCGCGATGACCCTCCTACGCCTATCGAGATAGTCCGCGATGCATATCATCAAGCCGATCTGGCTCACGCATGGGGGTACGTCTGCTCACCTTACGACGCTTTGGACGCGTTGCAAAGCGCGTCGGCTACGGCGCATATGAAGTATGGCATGTCCAAGGGACTAACAGTGGCATAAAACAGGGGAAAAGAAGGACTTCGAAGTCTACAGCTGCCATGTTTCTCCGGACGGGCAACGTCTTGTCACAGCCGCAGGTGGTATGTCTGAAAGTCTCCTCTGACACCGGAGTCAACTTTCCTATGAAAGCGAATCTAGTTGCTGACTTGCGCAGATGGCTACGTGCGAATATGGTCAACGGAAGCGATCTACAATGCCGCCAATGCGAAGTACGACAAGCCCAAACAATTGGCATCTATGAGCTATCACTCCGGCACCATTCACGCCGTTCGATTCTCGCCAGGAGGGAAGTTTCTGGCCTCGGGGGCAGACGACAAGATTGTTTGCATCTACACACATGACCCGAGTCCTCCGAGCCACGCTGCGTTTGGTGAGTTGGCTCCCTCACTACAAGAGATCTCGCCTGCTGAGAAACAATTTAGGTTCAAATGAGGCGCCTCCGGTCGAGAACTGGCGCATCTTTCGGAGACTGATCGGCCATGACAACGATGTTCAGGATCTGGGTTGGTCATACGACGGAACTATCTTGGTTTCAGTTGGTCTGGATTCAAAGGTCGTGGTCTGGTCGGGCTACACCTTCGAGAAGCTCAAGACACTCTCCAACCATTCTAGTCACGTCAAGGGCATCACTTTCGATCCCGCGAACAAGTACTTCGCAACCGCGAGCGACGACCGAACGATTCGAATATTCCGGTTCACCTCTCCGACTCAAAATTATACCAGCCACGACGCCGTAAACAATTTCATCCTCGAGCAGACCATTTCTCAACCATTTGTCAACTCTCCGCTTACAACATACTTCCGTAGGTGTTCTTGGGCACCAGATGGACAACATATCGCTGCCGCCAATGCAGTCAACGGGCCTGTCAGCGCGATCGCTATTATCAATCGCGGAACCTGGGACGGCGATACTACATTGATTGGTCATGAAGGACCAGTCGAGGTTTGCGCTTTCTCTCCGAGGTTATATGGATCGGAACCCGTCACTAAATCTGCGCCCGAAGGACATGCGCTGCCGCACACAACCGTCATCGCCTGCGGTGGTGCGGACAAGTGTCTCAGCATCTGGACGACGAACAACCCACGGCCTCTAGTTGTACAGCAGGATGTTGCTGGGAAACCTATCTCAGACCTGGCCTGGAGCCCTGACGGCCAGACCTTATTTGCAACTGCCTTGGACGGCACGATCTTGACAGTCATGTTCGAACCCGGCGAACTAGGGTATCCCAGACCCATTGAAGAAAACGATCGATCACTTAGTAAGTTCGGCACTTCGAGGAAGGGTCTCGGGTTCCCTGAGACGACCGAAGCCTTGCGGTTGGAGGAGTTGAGTAAAGCTGGCGAGTTGAAGGGCGTCGAAGGTAGGATGGGCGCCCTCATGGGCGACTCCCATCCTACTCAACCCTCTGCGGCCGCCGCAGCTGGATCGACAAATGGCACAACAACGACGGAAAACTTGCAGAACGGAACCGAGAGTAATGTGAATGGGCATGCCGCTGCCAAAGCACAAGATGATCAAAATCAAGCGAAACTCGAGCGCCTGAAAAACAGGGTCGAAATCACTAAGGATGGCAAGAAGAGGATACGGCCATTGTTGGTGTCTGGAGCGGGCGGTGCCGAATCATCTCTGCCCCAGACAAAGCTGGTCAGTGCCAGTGCCAATGTTCAAACTCTCGATACTCCACAGTCAGTCCTCGATCTTTCAAAGCCTTTCGATGGTCTCCCCAAGGGCGGCCTGGCAACTTTGCTGCTCGGAAACAAGAGGAAATACGCGCAAATCGAAGGCGAGGAAGAAGGCACCACGGAGAAACGAGTGCTGGCTGCCAGCCAAAAGGGAGCCGTTCCCATTCTCAATTCCACACCGGATGGTCTACTTCCAGCACAACCACAGCCTGCTGCCAGCGGCCAGGAGGTCACTCCAGAATGGATCCGACCTGCTGTTATTAACCCGGCAATTAGTGTCAGCCAGCTGCGGCTAGCAGTGCCGAAGGTCCGGACACACATTGTTCAAGGCATCGACACTTCAGGGAAGCCATCGGAGGTTTCGAACGATGCTGCGAGCAAATCAAGAGCCGAGTTTGTGTTTGAAGCTCGCAATCCTTCCGGGCCATCATTGACACCACGAGCCCAAGACCGAGAACCGTGTCGAATCACCTTGACGAAGAAAGATCAACCGCTTTGGCAAGATTTCCTCCCTCGTCCTGTCCTCTTGGTAACCGGCAACCATAAGTTCTGGGCGGCAGCGGACGAGGCGGGATCGCTTTATCTCTGGACGCCGCATGGGCGACGGCTTAACAGCGCCATCGTGCTGGAAGCCCAACCGGTGATTCTGGCAGCATACGAGTCCTGGCTGCTTTGTATCACGAGCGTGGGGATGTGCTACGTCTGGAACGTGAAGACCATGTCATCTCCCCATCCGCCAGTATCGCTAGCCCCTGTTCTGGACACAGCCACGCATTCGTTGGCGGCCCATCCGACCGGCGCCCCGGCAATCACCCACGCACGTTTGAACTCCGAGGGACGCATCATCGTCACCTTATCCAACGGCGAGGGCTACGCCTACTCGCCCCAGATGTACTGCTGGCAACGCTTATCGGAAGTCTGGTGGGCCGTAGGCAGTCAATACTGGAACACCACCGACTCGTCCGTCGGGAACATCCAGTCGTCCAAAGCCCAAGGCAGCGGCGCCGCCGGCGCAGACGAGGCTGTCAAGGTATCGTCGGGCGTCATCCCATGGCTCGAGAGGAATACTACCTCCGAGACTCTCCTGCGCGGCCGCGCATATTTCCTCCAACGACTTGTCAAAGTCCTCCTGTCACGTGAGGGCTTCGAGAGCTTCGAGTCCGGCGTCTCTATTGCTCATCTCGAGAACCGCATCGCCGCGGCCCTCATGCTCGGAGCCAAGGACGAGTTCAGAATCTATTTGCTCATGTATGCGAAACGACTGGGCGCCGAAGGGTTGCGGTTGAAAGTCGAGGAACTGCTGCGCACGCTGGTCGGTGGGATTGTCGAGGATCCGCCACAGCCGCAACTCGACCAGACTGGTGATAGCGGTGCGATGGTCAAAAACCCTAATGCTGTTCCAGGTCGCAATTGGCAGGAAGAGTCGGCCACCATCTGTGGTTGGCCGAGGGAAGAACTTCTCAAAGATGTCGTCTTGTTACTCGGTATGTCTTTCCTTCTCCCCTTCGTCCATGTCTATGCCCACTACGGCCTTCTTTCCCTTGCTGTTTTCCGTTTTCGTAACTTTGAAATTCAAAGAGAGAGATTCCGACATGGTGGCCAGTTTTGCATTGTAATTGTACTGATTCAACCCGTCGACAGGCAAACATCGCGATCTGCAAAGAATCACCGTGCCGTATGCGAGGATGCTCCATCTCGTGGATCCCGATGACGCAGACAAGGATCCTGATACGGACGGCATGGCGTCGTAGGATTATACCCCGTTTCTTCTGGATGATTACATCGAGAGACCGTCAGCCCATATCAGAGCAATTGGCTCCCTGCATGTCGGAAATGGGCCTGCTGGTTTGCGCCTCAGATCAATACATGTACATGTACAATACGACGAACCAGACCAGCTACACGTCCTGGTACTAAATGCGGCCATTGACTGTAGTGGGTGACCGGGACAACTCTATTGAGCTTGTGGCAATCTAAAAGAGCCTCATTGTGATGAGGCATGACTATGACTGGCTGACTACCCAGTGAACGAGCTGGCATGATTAATATGAAGATCGGATGCATTTCGAAAGGGACATTTCATTATTGCTGGCGGAAGATGAAGCAGAGCATGCATATTTTGTCGAGCAGGTTTGACATTTCGCTACCAAAAATGCTCTGCAGGCGATGGAACCACTAGTCTTTCGTCTCAATCGTCATAGTGCAGTGCTGTCTCGATGAATGTTCTGGGGAAGCAGCACAGCACGCAGGCAGAAACCCATCTTCAAGGTCGTCTTGCGAAACCTGTCCACCACATGGGGGAAGATTGCCCTAATGTAGCGTGCCTGACCACGCTCATAATGGGGGTGGGCCAAGCATATCTCGGTGTCAAGATACAGGAGCTGCAGAGGCTGGACGAAGGAAAGCTTAACTTATCGAAGCCTCCTGCGGGCTTTTAAGCCTTCGCCGCGCCAGCCTTGATCAGGAGAATATCTCCGTCTTCAACAACTGCAGAGACCGAAAAGTCAGTACCTGTGTAATGAATCTAACAAAAAGCGAACAGTAAAGTAAAGGCTGCTTACCATAATCCTTGCCCTTGGTCATGACCTTGCCTGCTGCTTTGACGGCGTTTTCATCACCGTACTCCTTTAACGTCTCGAAATTATAGACAATGACTTGGATGAAGGTCTTTTCGAAGTCTGTATGAATCACACCCGCGGCTTGGGGGGCTTTGGTCCCCTTTCGAATCGTCCATTGCCTGACCTCATCCGTACCTGTTGTGAAGAAACTGATGAGGTTGAGGACCTGCCGCATGGTCACGACGACCTTGGGCAATGCGGATTTCGTGTTGAGCGTTTTGCACTCCTCGGCCGCCTCTTGCTCGGACATGCTGGCAAGGCGTTCTTCAAAGGAGACAGAGATCGGGATTACTGGGTCGCCGGTGGCGTTGGTCTTGATCCATTCCATGACTTTGGGAAGGTACTTGTTCTTTTGTCTGATGTAGTCCTTCTCGGACAAGTTAACCAGGTAGACGACCGGTTTGGCGGTGAGTAGGAATAGAGGGTTGATCACCTCAACCTATACCACAAAGTCTCTGGTTAGCGTTTGCATATCGGTAACGATAAGCAGGTACAGATGATGTGTGTGGATGTGTAAATTCAGGGTTGGACTTCCTCTCATTGCAGCCTCTAAACGTGAGATTTATAGCGAGGCTGCTGTCGACGAGCTGGGATTATGTCGAGCTAATAGCTCTTGTTCATCATGATAGAATCGGGACAAGAATGACAAAGGAAAAAGCAGCTTACCTCCTTGGGGGTCCAGTCGCCTTTTCGGACTTCCTTGCCGTCTTTCAGGAAGGCAAGGATCTTGTCCACTGTGGCCTCCTCTTCTTTTAGTTTCTTCATCTCAAGACTTTGGCCGCCTCTTCTTGTCTGCTTGGCCAAGTTCTCCTTGGCCTTTTCGACGAACTCAATATCTTTCAGCCTCAGCTCTTCAGAGATGATGTCCAAGTCCCGTGTCGGGTTGACGTCTCCTTCAACATGGATGATTTCGGCATCGTCGAAACATCGCACAACCTGGAAGATGGCGTCGACCGCTCTGATATGCGACAAGAAAGCGTTGCCGAGACCAGCCCCGGTAGAGGACCCTCGAGTCAACCCAGCAATATCATAGACCGTCAAGTTTGCTGGGACTTGAGATTTGGGCTTATAGTGTTCACATAGCCAGTCATATCGGGCATCGGGAACGATAACTCGTGCCTCTTCAGGGTCGATAGTGGCATAGGGGAAGTTTGCAGGGTTGCCCAGCGAGCATTTCGTGATCGCTTGGAAGAGAGTGGATTTGCCGACGTTAGCCAGGCCGACCTGTTGAAACGTGTCAGCCCATGGTGGCCTGCTTGCAGTAGCTTTTTGGTAGACACTGCCTACATACGATACCGGACTTCAAGTTGTTCCCAGGCCTGCCTAGCAGGATCTTCTCTTCTTTAACCGCCTTCTTGGGAGGCATCTTCTTCTTGGCGTATGAGCGTGTCTGGACGGGGGAAGTGAGGACGGCTATGCCTTTGCGGAATGTTGGCTTCAAGCAAGGCTCAAGTGCAGATCCGGCTGCGAAGATTGAAAGGAGGAGGGGAGAAGTGAAAATGGCCCTGAAAGGGACTGAAGAAACCGTTGTGTGAGATATTAAAGTCGCAAGCTCGAGCTATGCAGCGCTCGAGGTGCGAAAGTCAGTTCCAGGAAGTCAATTGTATTGTTGTGGTAGAGAATTCGACTGGTCGCAACCTCGCAGACGAGGTACAGAGAGGTACATTACTGCAGTAGTGTGCTGAGCCAGACTTTTTCTCGCGGGGAGACAAAAGTGCCAAGACAACTAAATCCCGCCAGATTCGGACAGAAGTGATGCCGCCCTACTAATACAGTTCCTCACCTTACCCTCCGCTCGCCTTGCCGACCTCTTGTTTCCATAATCTCGCAAAGTTCTAGTACGAATTGGCCGTCCGATTGTACAAATACTCCATCGCAGTGACGGGCGGATACTTCGCTCCTGCCTCACCTTCCAATCCTGGAACACATTGGACCACAGTGTGGCGGTCTGCTTGCATGAAGAAAGGAATCGAGTATCGCTCTCTGGTCATCCCGGTCCCATCATCTAGTGGAGGAGCAACAACCCGGTGTAAAGTGGATTTCAGAACATCATTCGTCCTATGCTCCGAGTTAATGTCAGGTCAAAGAAACACGGAGGGCGATGAGGCCCGGTATGAGACCCTTACCATCGTTGCAAGAGATCGCCAATGTTGACGACTGCAGCGCCTTCAATATAAGGTGCAGGATCTGTAATGCGGAATATCAGAAAGCGAAATCCCATCTCAGGAATACTTGGAAAAAATGGAAAACTGACCGAAACGACCCTTTTCATAGGGATGTTCGACCTGCAGCCCACCCACACTGTCTTGAAACAGGAGTGTCATAGTGCCATAGTCGCTATGTGCGCCGACTCGGGCTTTGGTCCCCTGAACCAACGATGATCGTTCGACTTCAGGGTAGTGGTGGTAACGGACGAGGTGGTCTGCGTCCTGGTGTGCATCTGTGAAGAAATTCTCTTCAATGCCCAATCCCAGAGCGACGGCGCGCAAGACGTTCATGCCTGCTTCGTGGCAAGTCCAGAAGAAATCCAAGCTGAAGTCTTTGAACCCAGGTAAGACATCCTCGGAAGGCCACATATTGGGCTCTCGGATCGAAGGAGGGCCAATGTCAGCGCCGAAATCGAACATGTCTCGGATGTCGACGACTTGACGGAGTTTTGCCACCTCTTCCTCGCTGACGCTTTGGGAGATCTTTTCACCCCCTATCGGCGAGTACCCACGAAGCTTATACGTCCTGCTTTCTGGCACGGCTTTTGGTCGTAGCACTTGCGGGTCGCAGAGTACCTCTTGGGGTAACCTGAAGAAGTGGGCCATCTAGATCGATATTAACTGGCATCAAGATAGGTGGCAAGGCTCAAATGTCAATGACTGACGGTCGTTGGGGATTGAATGAACGAGTGGGTATAGACAGATGTCGGTGAGGAAGCAAGCCATGCACCCACTACATGCAGGCATTACACATACCCAGTCAAATGCTTGTGCAACCATCTCTTGGGGAACGCCATGGTTGACAATATAGACAAAGCCAACCTCTTTGAAGGCCTTGACGAGTTGCTGAGACACCTGCTGTCGCTGTTCGGCAGAGCCCGAGGTGAATAGAGAAAAGTCGATGAGAGGAAGAGTGTTGATCTTCTCTGGCTCGCCGATAGACCCCATCGTTGCTCGATTGAAGCTGGGGCAAGACTCAGGTACTGCACTTTGGAGTGGACCTTTGTTCGCTGGATTCACCACAAAATAAGTCTGCACATCGAGAGATAGGGATCCTTTGAAATATCTAAAGGGCGAAGACTGAAGGGTTCGGGTGGAGTGAGCAGGAGGGAATCTGGTCGTTGGAAGCCTGGGCATCCCAGTCACGACATTGAGTGCCTGATATAGACGTCCTCTGCTTCTCGTGTCGGTTCTCACTTATCGAGATAACGAAGAGATCCAATCACATGGAAGACTCTTCCCCTATCTCGACTGGTGCCCGAGTTTTCTTAAGCAATAGCCACACCAATCGGTGAGGCTGGATTGTATGGCAGAATGCGCGTGAGCGGCGGCAGAGCAAGTTCCACTTGATACTGGTAGGTCACTACGTATGTACTTCGAGTGTCCGAAAATGGATAACCCCCCGGATAAAGTACCAAGCTGTAAAGCTCATTGGCTCGACCCCCCGTGTTAAGATATATTACGACCCACTTTAAGTTGCCCCTGTCGACCCTCAGCCTGGCCAAAGACGAGATGATGTCTCAGCAGGCAATGGGAGAACAAACTCTGCAAAATTGGTCCTTGATACGGTTGGAACGGACTCTGCCTGTCCATATCTCAAGAGATAAGGACTACGATAACATTGCCACACGTTAGGTGCTGTTACAGATTTACGAGTTACGCCTACATTATCCTGTCGTATCTTATCTTTCCGAACCATGACGGACCGGGACAACTCATTCTTTGAGCTAGATGACTTCTATTTTAGTCTCGGGCGATATTTATAGAGGTGTTTGGAGCCTTCTTCATGGACCAATCTTTAATTTCCTGAAAGAGGTCGAGGCTGAGAGGCTGAACCATAAAAGAGTCACATAGTAAAGTCCAGAAGATGTCTTCTTGTATAATCGTATTCAATGGTGTACTATTCTCAGCAATCTCTTTACATCGGAGCGAGAGGTAGTTGGATAAATATACCACTCTGCGTGACTACTCTTTCATACGTAATAGAGTTCAATCCCACTCTAAGATCGGCTTGATTACCTGTCTCTCAGATTAGCATTTGGCGCATCCTACACAATACAGCAGCAGATGCGCGTACCTTTCCAGTTGAGACATCTTCCAGGGCCCGCTCCATATCGCTGATCGGGTATATTTTGCAGAGCTTGTCGATTGGGAATTGGCCAGATCGATGCAACTCCATCATTTCAGGAAGAAACTGTATGTTTATGTTTCAAATCAACACCAAGTTCGTATAACGGGACATCCTACAGGAGACACTGCGACAGTTCGTTGAGACTTGAGACTTACCTTCCTAGAAATAGATTCACCCTGGACTATGCCCCGCACTGTTTTGTTGTCCAGTACCATGTCCAGCGGCTTGACAGGCATTGTATAGCCGATAGGGGGGACACCTAGAACGGCACAGACACCTTCGGCTGCCACTGAATCCAGCAGAGCATCCATCAGCTGTGGAACGCCGGTACATTCGACGATATAGTCCGCGCCAGTCCCGGTGATTTCCAGCATTGCTTGAGGGATATCTGGTCTCTGCGCCGTATTGATAGTATGCGTTGCTCCGAACTCCTTGGCCAGTTCGAGTTTCTCGACGACCCGGTCGACAGCGATGATAGTCTCAACCTGCAGAATTTTGGCCGCCATTATTGCTGTCATGCCCACGCCACCGGTGCCGAATACAGCCACTGACTTTGCAGGACCCGGCTTCAGAGCATTCAGAATGGTTCCCGCGCCCGTCTGAAACCCGCATCCAAGGGCACAGTAGTGATGGATTGATTCTGGATAGGGGCACCGGACGTAGCTTTTGCCGCTGACCACGGACATTCTGCAGAACGAGGACTGGCCGTAGAACTGGAAGCGTACGGACCGGCCGTCGTCCAACTCGACTGGCGTCGTCTTGTCGCTCTGTCGGAGGCCGCGCAGGTTGGCGTCAGCGTGTCTTGCACATGCTGCAAACCGGCCCCCTTTGCACGGCTTGCAGTTGCCGCAGTAGTTGTAGCAGCAGATCACAGCGTCTCCCACTTTCAGCTCGTCGTCGTCAATGTCGGACCCTATGGCACGCACGATGCCGGCTCCTTCGTGGCCGAAGATGATGGGAAACTCGACTTGAGGGAACTGGCCTCGTTCGCCAACCACATCCTAGAAGAGACACTCCTTGTTTCAGTCACCAGTAGGAAGTCTTGACACTCCAACAGCTGGGTAGTCTTACTGTGTGGCAAACCCCCGTATACTTCATTTCGACCAGGATTTCATCCGGTCTCATGTCTTTCAGGGTGACTGGTCGTCGTGTGAACCCTAAACCCACGCTGTCTACCACCAGCGCCTCGGTCTTGATAGGGAACGACATGGTTCCTCAGTTCCGGGTTTTCTGGATACAAAGAGGAGGACCCCTTGCTACCTCTGCGCCGGCTCTTGTGATGAGCACTGAGACTGTCAATGGCTGGATTGGGCCATTCTCTCCTTTGCAGTACGTACCAGCATATGGGAACGAAAGAGTATGTATCAAGTCACCGCGGCTAACAGGGGAGAATAGACTTCGTGGATCCTATTTCGGTGAGTATGAGGCCGTCTGCGTCTGATAAGAAACAGGAACGGCACGAGCGAGACACGGACAGACCGGAAAATGGCTGACAAACATTCGGCAACCGACGATATAGGCGACAATCTGCAAGACTGTACGATGTATTCCTAGGCTACGTTCACGGAGCACGGCTCGCGTTTCGCGGAACAAGGCGCTCGGAAAGACGAACTAGTTAGTGGGCTTTCTACCTAGGATCAACTGCACTTACAGTACATACTGCACAGCATCAGGGGGCGGGGTCAATTTGTCACCCTGATATCTCACACGACGTTTCATGGCCGCTTAGGATCGCACTCGACCAGCGGTCGGGCCAAGGAGAGCTTCACGCGGTTGACCGGGTGAACTATTGGTATCTGCAGATGTCTTCTCTGTAGTGGTCTAGCGCAAACTGATTTACAAGCCACTCGGAAGATAAAAGAACGGCACGACATTGGATCGTGATACACACGTCTCCCAACCAATCAAACATGAAGCTTGTTGTGGTCCTTCAATGGATAGAGATATCCCGCAAGGCCAAGCTCATATTGGCACCATAACCAGTGTAAACTATGTGTATAGCCCCTGGCCAAGGTTGCTATGTCGTTGGCGCGAGCAGGATGAAGAGAGAACACTCAATGCGAGTATCGTGCACAAAGCCGCGAGCGTCCTCGCCGAGCAGCGCGAACAGTCTTCCTTTTTCCAGTCGGATACTCGTAGGTCTTCGGCCATAGAGCTCGTTCAAGGTCTTTGTCGCTCGGCCATAATCTCATTAAGCGCCAGCTTATCTTTCCGAGCCGTCCTACCTTGCCTCAGATAGCGCTGTAGAGATGCATGCTACCTGGGAAGGCAGCAGTTCAAGTGGGGCAGCTGGCAAGCCAGCTAGTCGATACAATCGGTCGAGGTCGTTTCGTTGAGTCCCCGTGGTGCGGTATGAGCAGCCTCTTTCTCACACGAGGAGAGGTGGTCCGCTCTCAGGTGCGAGAGCGGCCATTTTGCTCTGATGCACGACGTTAATGGCGGGCGCGCCAAAGAGCCGTCAATGCAACTGCTGTGGAAATGACGCCCATGAGCTTGCGGTAAAAGGATGCTCTCATCATGTGAGGTCCATTTTGTCGTTGAGATAGTCCTGGTCACTCTCCGCGTCAAGGGCGGCTTTTTGCTCCTGCCATTTCTTCATGGCCGCATCCCCGTCCTTGCCCTTCTTTACCGCTTCAAAGTATGCTTCTCTCATCTTGTTGTCGATCTTTTCTCTTTGGATCATTCTCTTCAACCGTTTCTCCTTTCTCTTCTCCTCAACGTTACGGAATACTGAAATCTGTTGCCTCAGCTTGGAGACTTCTTCTTCCAGACCTTCAATTTTATCCTTTTGCACGTCAGTGTTAGATGACGGCTGGTTCGAAACACTCCCAGATACAAGCCCGCGTAACACTTCGTCGAGCAAGGCTTCCGGAATACCAGGTCCTCTCAAAGCAACGTCCACGTCGTCATTCTCGGGCCCAGGGACTTGGTGAGAGATCATGACGTTGAGATTGTATCTAGCTGGAACACCGCAAGTTCCGTTTTCGGATGATGATGTAAACTCCAGATTGGGTTTGGTTACATTCAACATCGTGCACCCAGGGATATTCTGGTTGATGAACCCTGCAGGTTTTAGCATCTCGATATTTGTGACAGGCTGTCCGAGGTTGGTGACTTCGTTCAGAATCCGATGTTTTGCCACATCCCAGCGGATCACAGCGCCGTTGGAATGCCCGGACAGAAGAAAGGTGCCGTCGTAGGACAATGCTAAGCAGTTTGCAGCCCCAATGTCCTGAGCTGGCGTTGCCCAGCCATCCTTTGGCGATAGTTGTATTGGCGCCACCCCTGCCGGGTCGGTCTTGATAATTGAACTCTTCTCAAGGTAACTGAAAGCGTCCCAGGACTGGATCTGCCCATCTTTACAACCAAAATAGATCACTCTGTCGGCAGGATCAATGGCTAAGGACAACGGCACGGCCGGAACTAGTAAGGTCCGGAGAACTTGACACGTATCGACATGCCAGACGTAACAGGTACCATCCTCCGAGGAGGTCACCGCGAACTCGGTTGTGGTTTCTGAATGGCCGCAAGCAACAGCGGTGACGGCCGTCCTGTGCCCGGAGAAGGTTCGAATGGGCGATTTCGAGGTATCTTCGGCCGCGTACTTTTCTCTCTGCTGCTCGAAAGAGACAAGCTGCGCTAGAGACCAGACGTGAACACTTGTGTCAGCGGACGCAGAGATGATACACCCGTCGTCCGGAGTAATGCCGAGAGAAGAGACAGGCTGAAGGTGGGCGGCAGAAGAGGTTGTCAATCTGCCAGTTGCCACTTCCCACAGAATCAATTTCCTTCCCTCCGTACCCAGAATCAGTATCCCCGATTCTTGAGCGTATACAAGAGAATGGACTCTCTCCGGAAAGGGAACAGTTGCCTCCT
Organism: Exophiala sp. LBMH1013; assembly: GCA_024611085.1. Lineage (NCBI taxonomy): Eukaryota > Fungi > Ascomycota > Eurotiomycetes > Chaetothyriales > Herpotrichiellaceae > Exophiala > Exophiala sp. LBMH1013. The sequence goes on along the minus strand of JAMFLB010000009.1, from coordinate 716,246 downwards.
GGTTGCCTCGATCCCTGCTGTAGACGTTGACCACTGCTTTATCGGCCTGTGCTGCAAAGACATGTGAGTCGCTGATGGCAACGCAGCCCGGTCGGCTAGAACTCTTCTTGTAGCCATGTCGAAAGGTGCTTTGAGGCTGGACCTCGTGGAGAAAGATCCCTACATCTTTCAAAGCGGCGCTCGTGTGAGCAGGAGTTTTATTTGCAGTTAGGGTGGCTGCAACAAAGCTCTCCGAAAGCATTTTCAACGTTGAGAATGCGACCGCTTCATGCTTGATCGGGACCTGTCCTCCGCGATGAGTGATTTCCAGACGGTATCAAGCCATCCTCAGACCTTCCATGTAGAAGAAACTTTTCGAGGCAATGGAGGAGAGGCGGGATAAGTCTTGACGTCTGACACAAACAATATGAGTATTTTACGGCGGGACCTCCCTTGATTCTTTGCGATATTGTCCTGTCAGACACGCTTTCCACTTTGTCATGGTCTGGATTGAACCCTGCAGTGGAGTGTCACTCTGCGCCACGTGATCGTCATTTGCCAAGCGCCTAATGGTTTCGGGCTTGGCGCCCGTTCGCACAACTGCACCACACGAAATCCGGACGACAATCAGTCTTAGATTTCGATAACCCCGAGCAACAAGTTCACCATTTCGCCCAACTTTGCGAACCCTTATTCCCACATCGACTCTTCGCAGGAGATTTCGGGGCAAGATGTCGACCTTCGAGCCAGTGGTGAGTCCTACCCGGAGTGCGAGGCCGCTGTGGAAACAGTTGTGCGCGATGGAACGAGTGATCGGTCGACGGGAACTGACATGATTCTTTGCCAGGTTGTCATTGATGGCAAGGGACACTTGCTCGGTCGTCTCGCCAGTACGGTCGCAAAGCAGCTTCTGAACGGCCAGAAGATCGTCGTTGTTCGAACTGAGGCGCTCAACATCTCGGGCGAATTCTTCCGTGCTAAGCGTACGTTGCTTACTACCTTGGATCCGACATCCATAGGAGGAAACAAAAACTTCAGCAGCTAACAACTCTGGTCGGTTTACAGTGAAGTACCATGCCTACCTTCGAAAGATCACCCGATTCAACCCAACCCGAGGCGGTCCCTTCCATTTCCGCGCACCCGCCCGTATCTTCTACAAGACCGTCCGCGGCATGATCCCACACAAGACCGCTCGAGGCGCCGCTGCCCTGGAGAGACTGAAGGTCTTCGAAGGTGTCCCAGCACCATACGACAAGAAGCAGCGCGTGGTTGTTCCCCAGGCCCTGCGAGTCCTCAGATTAAAGCCCGGACGAAAGTACTGCACAGTTGGCCGATTGGCTCATGAGGTTGGCTGGAAATACCAGGATGTTGTTGCCAGGTATGCATTGGACTCGGACCGATGGCTGATATCTATTTGGCATGTGCTGACTAGTGAACTAGACTCGAGGAGCGGAGAAAGGTCAAGGGCGCAGCCTACTACGAGCGCAAGAAGGTTGCCAGAAGACAGCTTGCCGAAGCGCAGAAGACTTCCACCGATGCGAAGACCAAGGAGAAGTTGGCCGCTCTTGGCTACTAGACTCACCGTACCACCGAATCGTGCCTGTGCACCATCGATCGTCCCCTTTTCAATGTACTTCCCGACCTTGGGAAACGGGTACGGATGGTTTATTATGGGCATGGGATGGGGCGAGACCGAGTGAAAAGGGCCCTGGCATGTGTAGTGGATGGGCGAGCTGGTGTGTTGGGTCGGACTCTCTTTCGACGATTTTAAGACGAAATATCATCTGCATCGGGATAACCGGGCAGGGTGGACCAGTTTCGATGTTGATGTTTGCTGGCAGTCCATCATCAGGGCGGCATGGATAAACTGTCGCCTAGCATGGGTCATGCATGAGAGGTGATCGTTGCAAAAAAGCAAAACTTGCCAGTAGGACGGCTATTCTACTTTTTCAGCTTAGACTCTGCGTGGCTTTGAAAGTGCTTCAGCTACGGATACCAGGAGCAGGGAAAGAGATAAAATGATGAAATCTGCCAAAAAAGAAAGCACGCCGTTTCTCCCATTGTCTGATTCTATGATGCTTACGGAGTGCTGCTCTGCCTAACTGTTGCTAATGATCCAGGAGAGTTCAATGGTGATGATTGCCAATGCCCTTCATATTGACGCTGTGGAGGGAGTGGTCCACGATCATGAGTTGCACGGTCGACAGCAGCATCGTCTATCTCCGGCACTATAACACATAGAGAAACTCAGGACTTCGGCTCTCTCTCGAACCGGTGTTCCAATGAGAGCGTGCTGTCGAGCGCAGTACAGCGTGCGCAGACCAACATACCGTGCATTTGGTATAGTCGGGCTGGCAAATGGCACGACACACACCGAGGTGGCTCTGGAATTGGAGTTGTAGATGCAGAGTGCCCTGTTTGCGGCGCTGTAGGAGGGCTGATCGCAGCCACGGGAGGAGGAGGGGGGAGGAGGAGGAGGAGGAGGTGTTGGTGGTGGTGGAGGCACATCGGGACCCGGTGCCCGAGGCGCTCCGGCCATCAGAAGTGCGTTGCGACTGTCCATATCAAGGCCCAGGAATTTTTCGTAATTCATGGTTGTCTCCACGCCCCGTATGTTTGTTGTGATCTGGCCTTCAAAGAGCCTCATCCGGCCGTCATCCACACTGCAATTAGGGGGGTAGTTTGTATGTCCATTGACCGTGACTTAGACTTGTCTGGGGCGAGTATGGCGTGAACTGTTGCTGAGCGGTGATCGATGCATGATATGGGGGCGGAGGCTGATTCATTCCAGAGTGGTATTGTTGGATCGGGCCTAAGTGTAAAACATGTTGAGGATGTTTTGCTATTCCGGATGCTGTCATGGTTAGGTCTGATTGTGGCAAGCAAGTCAGCTGCGTAAACGGAGGGAATTTTCTCGACCATGGTCGTCTGCAAGGGTAGAACCGGCGGAGGAACGTACCAAAACCTGCCTTCCGGGTGTCCGCTGCGTTATCTTGGGGAGCTGCTGGTGTCTCTGAAGACATGGTTGAGAGGATTGGGTACCTTGAAATAGGTGAACCGAAACGTAGGCGATGGAGAGGAGAAAGAATAGATATCCAGGAGCTCGAAATCCCGATCCATATTATATACCCGAATCACCGCAGCAAACGCGCGATGCATGCCAGTGACTTAAGCCCTCATGGTGAGCGTAGCTCTATGAAACCTCACATGAAGGCGTTTTTAGTGCCTGTTCCGTGGCCCAGTCACCTGGATTTTTTCACTTCCCCATCCTGTTTGTCCTCCACATAAGGATGCTTGATGGTCAAGCACCAGATGTCCAAGTAGTCACAGATTGTGGTGATCACATCATGGACGAAGCTCCCATACACCCCAAACGCAAGTCCAAGGGCAAGAAACACGAAAGCGACCTGGTAGATGTCGTCACCAAGGGCACTCGGCCACAGTCCTAGGTGCGGACCTAAGCTGTCAACCACGGCCCAAGCCAACGGCACAACTAAGACGTTCTGGTAGGGAAATCTGTCCTTGACCAGATGTGCCACAATCATTTGACCGACAGAATAAGCGTTGACAAGCCCCGCAAACAGAATGAATGGAACGAGATGGTAGTGCAGGATGACGGGATTCAACCATAGGTACGCCGGGATAAGCAGCCAGGTGATGGTGATGGGCAGCAGCCCCAGAAGCGGCTTGATAGGGTCCTCGCCTCTTTGACGCCGAGCATCCATGACGTTCCAGATGCTGCTGGCCGTGTTGAAGACTAGCACCAAGCCACCCGAGATCATGTACCATTCGTTCCAGGCCAATTGGTATAGGGAAGAAGGCAGGAAGTCACTCTTGGGTATGTCTAAGCTTGGCAGCATAGGCTGCTGCCAGTAACTGGCGCCCCCTTTGAGGAAAGTGACGAAGTAAACGGCGACCAGGATTAGAACTCCCTCCACGGGACCATTGATCACACCCAAGGTTAAGGTGTGGGTGTGGTATTCTTCCCAGGTTTGAATGTAGAAGGTCAGAATGGTACCAAAGAGTGTTACAACCGTCTTCCACGATTGCCCGAGGTTCGTGGAGGCGGCAAAGATTATAACCTCAAGACTGGTATTGCACGCATCAACGCCTGACCATCTATATTAGCATGATTCCGCGCTGGAAGTGGCATGCTGACCATGGTCAAAGAGCTCGCCTAGAGGACCGCTCTGATGTGTTCTCCGAGCCTGTGTTCCGTCTACTGCGTCGAAGGTTTGGTATAGGAAGAGGCCAATGGCCCAGGTCAGGTAAATCCATGGGGGACAGTCGGTGTCAAGCGTCGGATTGTACCAGAGCACTGTGAGAAGATTGATGACCACAAAACCGAACCCTGTCAGGGTGATCTGGTCAACAATTAGCACGCGTACGGTTAGGGAACGTTGGGTGCGTCGCGTACAAGATTGGGCCTGCCGTCACATTAGCCCAGCACCGGGAGACGAGAATAAGGGCACGACTTACGCCATGGACATGGGGAAGAACTTGATGACCACATTGGTATAGAATGGCTTGAGGATGTATTTCGACGTTAGAGACTTGTCCACTGCCGAATACTTGTATTCGTGGAGTTTGGGAAGGTTGCGCTGCCGTATGTAAACCATCTTGACTCCGTTCCGTGCACTTCTAACAAGAACTGTTGCGAAGATGACAGCAAGGATCGAGACTCCGAGAGGACTGCAGAAAAAGCAGAGGTCGTCGAGCAGAAAAGAGTGTGGTTTAACAAGCTCTAACCTGAGGAAACCCGACGATAGGAAAAGAAATGTGGTGTTTCCTTGATCCTTTTCATTGTTGGCGCAGTTGCACGTCATAATTAAAATCAAATGGAGCACAGGCACCAAAAGCGCAAATAGTTAACGATAACACGTGCAACACGTGATCTACAAATTCAGGGGCATATCCAACGCCGAGCCTTGCTCATCAGGGATGATTCTCAATCATATGGAAGCTCTTTTCAGACAGAAAAGCAGTTGATGATTGTATGGCGGAGATCACTGACCGGAGAAGAAAGCTGTGGCGTGCCTCCTGTTCGCTGTTCAAGCACCACCCGATGCTGCATACCCCGATATATCTGCGTGCATCGTTCACAAGCTTCTGCCTGTTCTCTCTGCCAGCTCTGTTGAACCGTCGGCAGGTCTTTGCATGTGGTTCTTGTCATATCCAACACTTGGAAGGAGTCAGCCGAGTGCAGTGGTAGCTTCACTCCATCTGAACGGTACAAGAGGTGAGTCGGGATAGCTCGAGATAAGCGTGCTCATGCATTCCCCAGCATATTGCATCAATACCATCTAGGGACGTAATCCGGCCAGCGACTCAGTTCGCTCCTATACCGATCGAGCACATTACTGCTCGTATCGAAATCGACATCCGAGCTACTGAGTTTCTTATGATCGACCTCGCCTTCGACGTATGCAGCATTGAACACTAGCTCATCCGACCAGCCGTCGACCATATCCTTAACGGAGCGAGGAAGCAAGATCTTCGTGCGACCCTGCCACCAAGCGGGAGAGGCAACAAAGGCCAACATGACCCGCGGCTCATCCGTCAAGTTCGGCATGCCGGCATGCCACAGCCTGAGGTCACGAATGATCAAACTGCCGCGTTTCGTGCACGCCTGGATCGGCGGCGAATGCCTGCGCCGCTGCTCCAGCAGCTCGGGCTTGATGGCGAGCGACTCTTCTTCTCCGTCTCCACGACGCTCGTGCGCCTCGTGGACACTGACATGGTGCGACCCGAGCCAGACTTCAGTGCCGCCGTTCCGCGCCGACACGTCTACCAGGTTGATGTTCACGACGCACGCGAACGGGAAGTATGCCGGGTGTGCGAACTCGCAGTCTGAATGGACAGGCTGGCGCCCTTCGGGGGGTGCTTTGAGCGCTGTGTTCCCGTTCGCATAGTGGATGACGGGTTGGGGCCCGAGCACGGCGGCCAGCACGGCGGCCGCGAACGGGTTGCACCATATATCCTTGAACATGAGGTCTTTGGTCGGCGGCGGTGCCTGGTCCATGTTGCGCGTGTGCTTGCCGAAGTTGAAGTGGTGGTTTGGATCATTGGCGATTTCGAGCGCTTCCGGCGCCAGTTTGGCATTCAAGGTGTCAATGTGTGCTGTGTCAATGGCATTGTCGAGCACGATGATGCCGTCTTTGTGCAGAAATGCCACGGCCTCCGCGATCAGTTCTAGAGATGGTCTGCCGGATTTTCGCACTTCTTCCGAGATGTGGATGGTATGGATGTCTTGGTCGTAAACTGGAGTGTAGGATCCCATCTTGTCCGGCAATAGCCCTCACCTGGAGATTCTTGTTGTAAGCAGCTATTGAAAATAGATGTGAGATGAACTGGACCTGGTGGAATAATCGTGGTAAGGTTCGAAAGGGTATAATTTGGAGATCCTTGTCCAACTACCAGAATGATGGATGAACGGTAGAACATGCTTCACTCGCTAGTCTTGGTCCTATCACCACCCCGGGTCATCTGCAGCCACAACCGCAGACGCAGGGTCCTGAGACTTGCTATCTGACGTTGCTCCGCCTATCAGTCAAGATATGGTATACAAAACAAACCGAGCGGGCCGGAAGACCGGATTTCACCGTAGTGAGAAGTATAGAACAACCTTAAGACAGGCAATGCGGCTGATCGTTCGGTCCGCAGACGCAACTAAAGTGCGGATCAAACAACCGTGAGCGCAGTTCTGAAAGCAGTTGAATATTTCCTCTTTGGGACAATCACTAATTAGCTCTTCTATGCTGCTTAGAGAGTGAGTGACTCGAGCACAACCGTCGCGTCGCCCGTGTGCGCTCAAGCGGAGTACAGTCATCCTATTCTGTCTTGATATTTCCTCTTGTGTCTTGACGCGATTAATCTCGACCGCTGATCAGGGGATGTGGATTTGTAAGTTTCGAGGTATATAGAGCCGGATTGCATGAAAACAAGAGGTATAAAAGATGGCTCTGCTTCCCATTTCCTGTACATTGTTCAGCATCTCTTATCTTCAAATTCACAACGCCAGCCAAATCCAATACTTACAAACTCCTCAATCTCGACACGAAGCATCTGGCGAAGATGTCGGCTCGAACGGCTCTCACTCAAGTGGTGACTGCTAACAATGGTGTCCGCTTTGCATACCGACGGATTGGAACAGCAGACGGCATCCCACTCGTCATGCACATCCATTACCGCGCAAACATGGACCTTTGGGATCCGCTCTTCGTCGATACCCTGGCCAAAGCCCGGCCTGTCATTATCTTCGACAATGCCGGTGTTGGCAGGAGCACCGGCGAGGTTCCGGAAACGTTCCAAGGCTGGGCAGACAACCTGATCTCTTTCGTCAATGCTCTCGGCCTCGAGAAAATCGATCTTCTCGGCTTCTCCATGGGTGGTTACGCCGTCCAGATGGCCGCTCTAACAGCACCAAAGCTCATCCGCAAGCTGATCCTCAGCGGTACCAGCGCGTCTGCGCCTTCGGCCAATCACGTTGCTGGCGTCGTCTGGCCACGCGAGCAAGCTTCCCCTCCAGCAATCACTGCCCTTTCAGGAGCGGTGACGCGGGAAGAGGGCGAAAAGGCGTTGGCATTTTCGTTCTTTTACGACGACGACCAAGGCCGCGCCGCCTTCCAGCGGTACTGGGCACGGGTCCAAGAAAGGAGAGTAGAACCACTCATCCTCAGCCTCCTGGACCGTGAAGGAGGAGCGAGGCGTCAATACGCGGCGGCCGTTCATGCTGCTAAACCCAATCCTCGCAATTCTTTTGACAGACTGGGTGAACTGAAGATGCCGGTCCTGGTCGCCAACGGCGATAATGACGCCTTGATCCCTTCGAGCCGCAGCTGGGAATTGATGACGCAGATTCCACTCGCTCAATTGATTATCTATCCTCGCGCCGGACATGGTTTTATTTGGCAATACGCCGAGTTGTTCGCAACTCATGTCAACATGTTTCTTGATGGGACGGAATATGCCGAGTTTTGCGACCCTGTGCCCAAGCTGTGATTTCAGCCATCCAATAGGGGCACAAGGGGATGAACTTGACTCCAGAGCTTCTTCCCGCGCTCCTCGAGAACTGTATCAATCCACATGATCTGTTTGAGATGGCTCCTTGCCTCGTTCCAGGCGACTGGCTTGCTGCCCGATGTCTGATACTTGCCTAGTCTTAAAAGGTACCATTCCTTGTCTTCGGTAGCTGCAGACACCAGTCCGCCCATAAAATGGACCCAGAACAAGAGTGTATCCGGCATTGAATCAGGATTGATATTAGTCAGGCATACCCTTAGCTCTCTGGATGGTAGCGTTGATGACGCCTTCGAAAAAGGCCGCTCCCTCGTCAAGCTCTGAACAAATATTAGTCCAGCAAGACGGCAGACCTTTTCTGGGTCCCTTTGCCCCGATGTGCTGTACAGCAGCATATCATGTTGAATGCAAATGATATCTTCGTCGTACGCTTTCGGGTCCAGTGGGATATGCTTTTCGGCCGCTTGGTCCAGGGCTTGACACAAGTAGGACAGGTCCATGAAAGCATTGACAAGAGCGGGGGTTAGTTGAAGCTCAGTCAGTATGGAGGCAAGGCTCATGTTTTCATGCGCACCGAGTTCCAAAACGCGGTACAGGGGGGGAGAAGTCCGGGGCGGCCGAGGAAGACGGGGTTCTGACAAAGTGTCAAAAGCACCAATCATGTCGGCCCGATATATCTTCATTCGCATTGCCTCCTGTATTGTCGACACCCCTCCTCGGGCACTGATCATCCCGGACATGCCTGCGATGTGCATAGCACATTTCTCGTGGTTCCCGAGTAGATTCTCGGAGAGTGCTAGGCACGACACGGCCCCAATCGTCACGTCCGAGAGTGTGCCAGCGCTCAATTTGCGATTAAGGCTAGCCAGGATGATCTTCGTGAGGACCTCCGAGTCCTTGAATGTGCGCCGGTCGCAAGCAGCGCTATAATGTTGTGCCGATGAGAATAAGATAGTATGAAGCAGAGCCTCGTCGGCAACTGCTGCAGGAAGCCAAATTGTTTGGATCGGGTTGTATTGGAGGGGAATATACTTGCTGATGGGAAACAGCGCAACGGCAATGCGAGTAGAATCTGTGTCTCACATAGTCAGAGAGCCATACAAGACAGGTTTCGGTCAGGTCACGTACAGTAGCTGATAAACGTTTGGAAAGCACCGACTTCAGGGTCGATTGCAGCATAAAGTGGAGAGGCGGTACCAGAGACATGCCTTGTAAGAGCCGTAGAGGCGGTCATGTTGCTAGTCGCTCTCAGGTCATCAGGATTGGAGGTTCCTCGTTTAGCATGCTTCCCCTTCCTGGTGCTCTTTGTGTTCACACTAGCTGCTGTGTGCCTCTTATCTCGGACGAGCCCTGTACGGCTGTCCGCTCTTGGAGGCTCATACATGATGAAAGGCCGCTCCGCGGACAGATTCGGCTTTCTGTTGACGCTTGGGCGGAGACCTTGCTCCTGGTTTGTCATCACATCAATGTCCGCGGAGCCTTTTGCTGGTATGATTGTGACTTCAGGAACTCTGTATGGAGGATTGTGGACAGCATGATGCTGTGACTGTTCTTTCTGCCACTTCCTGTTCCGCTGCCAGCTTCGGTCAATCATGAACAGCGGCTGGGCTGGGAAGATCACCGCCTCAACCATGTTTGCCAGAGGGGTGGCTGCCGGTGATGCTAGGAACGGACGCGAAATTGTATAAGCTTCCTTGCGCCGTAGAAAGTATTCAGGCTAACCACTCGTCTTTCCCTGGTTGACCCCTTCGCAGACTTGGAGATGCGGCTCCATCTGAAGGATTAGAGATGACGGTCTAAGCATGAGAGATGATTACCTACCTAGGTAATAATGTCGTTGTCAAGTCTTACGGAGGATTGATGTTCCGGATTGATGTTCCGGGCTCTAGAGCTTAGTCATAACGATCCCCGGCCCGCCAAACACTTCTGGAAACGGAGGGGGTGAGAGGCACTGGATCCTGCACCTCAAGATCGCATAGTCCAACAGGCATCGACTAACAATATCAAGGCAAGGGGATATCTGGCCCTGTATCATTATTGATGGCTGCGTGCCTGGCATATAGGACAAACCCAATATATGTTCCACCGTACACAATCTTATCACAATGCCGATCTCGTCCGGAGAACCCGGCCCGGTAATCCACCGGTGCCGCACTTTATCTCCAGGTTTCCCCCCTTTTTCATCGACCTGATAAACACGCATCTGCCACTGATATGTATCAACACCACTGCACAACCCCGCTGAACGGCTAAAGAGTTGGTTGGTTGCTGTCCTTTCTCGGATGGCTCGCTTCACGATAGCATTTCAACCGCGTGCCCTACTAACGGCGAAGGGCGCGGCCATATTGTCTTCACATTGGCCCAATACCCAACCCAGCAAGTCACTCATCTCATGATGAATGCAATCCAGGTCGAAGGCGATCGGCGACCTCTTCTGGGACCTTGGCTAGAAGACGACCAACCGCGAAGATATGGTGGTAAGCTTTCTCCAATAAGACTTGTCTTGTGACCCATGGTTTATCATTTGGCCACCCTTACTTCCATGGATTCCATATCTGCCCACCATCAAGAAGGATCAAGTCGGTACCTAGATATGAGTTGATTGATAGAGAGGCCAATCTGCTCTCTTATCTCTGATAGCGCGGAATATTACAGTATATGAGTTTGATGGTTTCCGGTGTACCCTCCTCTACCCTGAACTGCGTTGCACTGTCTATTCTCTCCCTATTCCGAACGTCCCCAATAAGAGAAGGAAGGAGTTTTGCTGAAAAACAACAATGGGGAACCCAGACATGGACAAAGATGTCGAGACCAACAAGGATCCAGCGGGCAAGATAGCCGCTGCGTCCATTGATGACATTGATGCCGAGGCACGGATCGCGACCGACGAAGAACATGGGCTGTCTTTCCTCGAAGCCGTCAAGCTGTATCCTACAGCTGTTGGCTGGTCACTTTTCTTCTCGCTTGGAGTGATCATGTAAGCGACAGGCCCAGGTAGCGTTTTGGGCTGAAAAGAGACACTGACCCTGACGCCTCGGTGATACGCAGGACTGCCTTTGATCCACAACTCATCGGCCAGCTGTATGCGACTCCAGCATTCCAGAAAGAGTTCGGCTATTTCTATCAAGGCAACTGGATCATTTCGGCGCCATGGCAGACTGGGCTGAGCATGGGCAGCCCGATCGGACAAGTCGTGGGAGCGTTCTTTGCCGCTTTTCCCATGGAAGCGTACGGGCGAAAGAAGACGTTTGGGGCATGTGTCGTTCTCACGACAGGCTGTGTCTTCATCCAATTCTTCGCCAGGACGCTTCCGGTCCTTCTTGTGGGCGAGCTGCTGGGAGGTCTGGTGCTTGGAACCTACGCCGTCATTGCTCCTGCGTATGCGTCGGAGGTGTGTCCTCTGGCACTTCGCGGCGTTCTCACATCTTGCACCAACATCTGCTTCGTCGTGGGCCAGTTGCTAGCCAATAGTGTCATTGCTGGAACCCATGTCCTCGACAGCCACTGGGCCTACAGCGGCGCGTTTGCCGCACAATGGGTGTGGCCGCTGGTCATTTTCGTTGGGTTGCCCTTTGCCCCGGAAAGGTGAGAGAGTACCCAAAGAAGCATTAGTGCGGTTTTTGATTAGGTATTGACACTTTCCCCTTAGTCCATGGTGGCTCCAGCGACAAGGTCGATATGAAGATGCGGAAAAGGCGCTCAAGCGGCTCGCGTCGCCCAAAGTCGACGTCAAGCCTACTCTGGCCATGATCATCGAGACCGACCGGCTCGAGCGAGAGATGGAGTCCGGCTCGACGTACTGGGACTGTTTCAAAAAGATCAACCGCCGCCGCACCGAGATTGCCATGGGCGTCTACACGATACAGGTGCTCTCGGGCATCTACCTGGTCGGCTATGCCACATACTTCTTCGAACGTAAGTGCAGCTTCAGGGTTTCCGCCATAGTAGCCGTGCCACTGACACCTATCTAGTGGCCGGGCTGCCGACCGACCAAGCATTCAACATGGGTGTAGGATTCCTCGCCATCGGGTTTGTGGGGACTTGCGTCTCCTGGGTGCTGCTCATATACTTTGGACGACGAACCATCTACAACGGCGGTCTTGCGTTGTTGGCGGTGCTGCAGATCATCATCGGCATACTGGACTGCGCGCCGAACTACGATGGTCGGCCATCGATCGCGTGGGCGCAGAGTGTGTTGATGCTGATCTGGAATTTCATCTACGACCTTTCCATCGGCCCGGTGTGCTTTGTGCTGCTGTGTGAAGTCTCGGCCACCAGAGTGCGTGGCAAGACCATTGCGCTGGCCACCGCCGTCCAGGCCGTTGCAGGTATCGTCATGACAGTGTGCATTCCCTACATGATCAACGCAGATCAGGCCAATATGCGAGGCAAGCTTGGCTTCTTCTTCGGCGGCCTGGCTGCTCTATGCCTTGTTTGGTCTTACTTCCGAGTCCCAGAATTGTAAGTCTTTCCTCGACCCTGACGTTCTTCCTGAAGGATGAGACCCCTCGCTTTTGCAGTTATGAGGTCCCCTCTGCTAACCATGACTTCCGTCTATAGGAAAGGAAGAACCTATCAGGAAGTGGACATTATGTTTGAACGAGGCCTTAAGACGAAAGAGTTCAAGCACTATATAGTCGAGAGGTGATGTTGTGGACGAGGGAAGCGTTGAAGCATGGGCGGGCGGTCTACCAATCGCTGCGGCCATGGTATGTTGGCCTTGTATGACATAGACTGATATCAGTCAGGATCACAATAGAGACGCCTTTATGAATATCACAAGCCTTGGACAGTGACATCCTGCCCTTGAGTTTACCTATTCAGGCATAAGCCAGAAACCCACTTATAATACTTCGTAATCAAGGTACGGACAAGTTGGGTCAGGGGGTGTCTTCATGAATATTGCACTGTCAAACAATGAATGTGCCGAAAAGGGGATATTTTATTTGAGGGCTCTAGCGTTTCTACCAGCTTTGTTTATTCAACGACTCCAACGTACTAGTACGATTGAATCCAAGCCTTTGACAAACAACGGCCACTTTCATTCATCATCAGTGCCATCTCTCAGATTCTTTATAAAACCCCTGGTCTTTACAGAACAGTCGAAGTTCCGTAGAACTAATATGGGCCAATCCACGGTGGTGCCCATCGTACAGTAAATCATATCGCCTTGGATCAAGGGAGCAGTCGGATCATCGTATTGTCATGGACACGACGTGACACGAAAGAGGCTGTGATCTGGTGAAGGGTCGAGTGCTGCTGTCCGATCGACAACGCTTCTGTTTGCGGGTGTCGCTAGAGGTACCGATACTGAATCTGAATGAACGGTTGCGGCACAGCGAGCTATACCGTGCTCCGAATTGTCTTTGCTGTGGGATAACCACTCGGCACTCGCCTCTCGAGTATTTGTTCCATTCAGAGTGGGTGCGAAAGCCACGATCAGGCTAGCAAGCAGCATGCCCGGTCGTTCGAGGCAAGCCCATAGGCAGCACTGAGATGGTCACATAACATGTCCTGGTGCCGTGGTATATCGGTTCTGGGAAGACAGCAAGATCCAGGCGGTAAGAGCGGCAGTCAAATGGTCTGTCTGGATGCGCCATGCAATGAAGCTGATTGAAGGGCGATAGCAGCTTCATAAGTCGAATCCGTTGAAATCGTAGAGGGTGCTGAGAGGAAGCCGTACAGAGCCGAGCCACAAACAATATTTTAGGAAACAAATCCGTTTCATTGCCTGGACGAAAGAAGTCTAAGATGACCACCATTTTATGCCCCGTAGACTCCTCAGACGCCGGGTATCGTAACACGTAAGATATGACTTCAAGAGACACAAGAACCGAGTTGCAATCAGTCCAGATCCATCTCCTCTTCGGTGCCGCCACCGACCAGCATCTTCCTCTTCTTCTTCTGCCGGAGTCTCTCCTCGCCAACGACTCTCGAGGTCTCCATTTCCATGTCCAACTTGACTTGTTCGACCATAGACTCGCCCTCGGCTCTCGCAGCCTCCAAGTCGGCGAGTTCTTTGCGGATAAGATTCTCTCCTTGTGCAATAACCTTGAGGTCTTGCCGTCTCTTGTGTTCACGCTGGGCCTTGCCACTGAGTCGTCTCTTGGTGTATACACGCTCCCGCCTTGATCTGATTTCTTCGATGCGCTCGATCGCCTTCATGGTGGCGGCGACCAAGTTTCTGTCGTATTTCACAGGAACATTGCGCCTCTTGGCAAATTGTGAAAGCAGCAGGTTCTGGTCGACAATCATCTCCTTGCCACGCAGGGCACGCGATGTCTTTGTCCACTTCAGTTTGCGCGGCTGTCGCTTCATCTTGAAGTTTTTATGGCATTTGGACCGGCAGAATCGGAACACCTTGGCATCGTTTCGGACAAATGTGATCCCCTTGGATGGGTAGACTGGGCGCGAGCACAGATGGCATGTTTCAATCCTATATTCATGTCAGACTGCCTGCCTAAAGACTTATACGTGCTGTCATCTCAGACGAACCTCATGGCGAATGCGGCGCTTTCCAAGCGGTGGACTGAATTGCGGTGTAAAGAGGGTGCAAGTCAGCAGAAGATGGCCAAAGAACAAAAACCAGCAGACTATACCAGCCCTCGAAGAGTCTGGACTTCCCGCACCCTGGTTCACTGGTGAAGTTGACTACTGTACACAGTAGAAACTCTGGCCGGCCTTTGAAAAGTTGGCACTCTGTACGGCGCTGCAACAACTCGGTTCTCGAAAATTCTTGCCAAGATTTTCCCCCGGCCCGGAAGCGCCCGATGCGGCAACACAGCCGACTGCAGATCGATGCAAAGGCGAATCTTTCAAAGGTCGAAGGTACAGAGGTTCTGACTTTCGACGATCGCAAACTTCCTACACTGCACAACTTCAAACAGCGTGATTGTCACAAACTCGCCCCAAGAGGGTTATGCAAACCTCCGAATCGACATCACAAAGAACATCTCAGGACTCCCATCCGATGGCTTCTACCGTGGCCGTTGGCGTCGGCCTTGCAGCCGCAGCTTTCTTTGTAAGTCTGCCCTTTGCTCCTAATGTCTTGATGGATCTAGGCATGACTGACATCTATGTCTAGGGTCGTGCTGGCCTCGTTGCGTTCCGTCGATGGCGGAATCCCAACGGCCTCAACGCCCTTGGCCGGCCTTTCTACAAAGGTGGCTTCGAACCGAAAATGAACAAGCGAGAGGCGGCTTTGATCTTGGACCTGAGCGAGCGGACACTCACGAAGGACAAAATCCGGAAACATCATCGATCACTTATGCTCGCGAACCACCCTGACCGAGGCGGTAGCCCTTACCTGGCTAGTAAAATCAATGAAGCGAAAGAGTTTCTCGAGCGAAATGGTTGAGTCGGGAATGCACAGTCAAGTGGCCGGTAACCAGGTCTGATTCAAGAAGACGGGCTTCGGGAAGCAGCCCCGAGTTTCTGAGATGTTTGGTTAGAGTTGCGGTTCCATGGCATAGCGCAGGCGTTTCACAGGTCCGGATATATTGCTTGATCATTGGGGAAAGGATTTGCTCGATTTCGCATCGCGAAGAAAAGCGACTGAGTTGGGAACCATTTTATATGAGGTTTGTACATTAAGATCTCCGCTCGAAGGTGGTGGAGAATTGTACAACAAGATGAGAAGCAACAGACAGGTTGTCGAAATACCGGTCTCACATCACATTGTCTGCGCGAACAAGCAATCCCGGTTCATATATGTGGCGGACTCCAGCATACGAACGGTCGAGACACCATGCAAGTTGAAACGTCTGGATTATATGACAGGCCATTCCATTATCTATCTTACGCAATCCAACACGCCGACCCAAGATTCGTCTATCCAAAATTCCTATACAAGTATATCTCCTAGCCCTCCAACTTCTCACAATTTTCAAAGAACTCTTCCATAAACTGGTTGAAGCTGTGCTCCTCTTCCCACATCAGAACGTGTCCTCTTCCTTGCCACACCCGGAACGTGATGCCTTCACCCAACTCCTCCTTGAGCAGATTCGCGTGATGGAAGGTAATCATCCGATCCTCGGTGCCATGTAACACGGCGATACGGGCTCTACCGACACGATCGCCGAGCTCCTTGAGCTGCTGCGGAGATTTATGGTGCCAACCGGCGGCGATGGCTTGAAGCACGAACCCCTTTTTCGTGAAGCCCTCAGTATCCATACGTTTAGAGAGCTCACTCGCAGCGAAACGATCGCGGTTGGTCGGGTAGTTCAGGCCAGAGTCGGCGGGCTGCTCAGTGTCCGGGAGCTGGAGGAAGTTGTCGGAGAACAGTCGGTGCGCGATCTCATCCAATTGCACATCGATGTCGCGTGGGATGAACATGTTGATACGTTGGCGGAGGTTTTGGATGAATGGGACGGTGCGGACTAGGCGCGGAGCCGTGGAGACAAGACTCAGTGATGCGATTGAGTCGGGGACCAGGAGGCCCAGTTCCTGCGCTATCATGCCGCCCATACTGACGCCGACGACGTGCAGGCTGCGTCGTGGTGGCGATGGTGGCGATGGCGATGACCCTGCTGGAAGCCACCCAACCTGCTCGAGAAGGTCGACTGTATCTTTGGCCATCTCTGATGTCGAGTAACGGCAGGTGGGCTTGTCACTGAGCCCCATCCCCCTGTTGTCGAAGACTAGACATGAATAGCGCCCTGATCTCTCGTGGCCGAAGTATTTGCTTTGTCGCTTCCATTGTGTCCGATAGGCGCCGAGACCCATTATCCACTAGATGATCATAATATAAGTATATACCACTGTAGAGTGAGACGGCATTGATGAGCGAATACAAGGAGCGAGTATAAGGAGCGAGTACAAGGAGTAAGCAGGAGAGGGAAGAAGGATATAGGTGCTTGAGAGAGCTTTGCGCTAGACAGCATGCTCCCTTGCTCATGGTGGTGCGCAGCACGTCGACACCATGGGGGGAGAATTGATCTTGACATCAATGGTTGCCCACGCACAAGCTTCGGAGCTCGATCGCTGTAGGCTTGGAAACAGCAAACCATGCTCCCGTCCAGGTAGCCATGAGTAAATCACCAATGACGCTTTTTCAAAACATCGAGATGGCAAAAAGTATACTCACCACCAGCTTGACGTCTCCAGATCCATGGATCTCCCAATGAAGCTTGAACGGACCTCCAGGCCGGCCTTTGGCAACTTCACTTCTCCCTTGCTTCGTAGGCGGCAAGTCCCAATCTACCGTCTTGAAGCCCGGATGAGCCTCGATCTCTTTTGCCGTGAGCCCCATGGTTTCGCTGGGAGGGTCGACCAGTTGGTTATCCACGCCCAAGAAACAGTCTCTCGCCTGAGAGTTCTACCAAGTCAACGGTCCAACAGGTGCCTTTCGCTGCTAGAGGAGGGCGGCAAGGATATCGATCGAGGTTCGTACCTAGAGTAGATACGTATAACGGCACAAAAAGCATTACGTCGTCCGTGATTATCTTATCTGATGCTCTAGCTAGTTCTGAGCCATCTCGCGCATCGTCTCTATCATTGGGCAATCAGCAACTGATCCTTTTCAATCCCCGGCCCATGTTCAGACAAGCAGCTCCGGTACCTTGCAGAAACTCTCAAAAAAAAAGTACCTTGGTTACGTCGTGGACCGGACGCAATGGCTAATCACGATCAAGAAGATGCACTGTCCCTACAAACCCAGACATCTTGAACCACAAACCGACAGCCATGAGCTTCGTCTCCCGTTCGCTTGACGTTGGATCTGGCCTGTGCCTGGACTGATCACCGTTGCTACCCTGGGCATTGCGGCCATCTCCAGGTCATTGCTTACCTCTGGTACGATGTGCATTGCGAGACCCTGAGAGTGCGGATCTTCTATCCTTGATCAGCACGACGCAAGTGATGCGGAGCTCGCGGGAACAGCCTAATCTAACCAGAACATGAAATAACGCTATAACGGTCAATCACGCCGATCGAACTGGTGGGGATGTTGTAAATCACAAACACGGTAGAAATGTATCATGGGCTTCGAGTGAGATCCCTATTAGTGAGAAAGCTTCCTCATTAAATTTACCAAGTGACCAGTGCCTTCAGGGTTTGACTGCCAATCGACCTCGGATAGACTGCAAGAAACCAAGACGCGGCGAGCCTTGACTTCGCAGGACGAAGCATCATTGTGGTTTCCTGGCGGTGATAATGCTTCCAAACGGAGACATATCAAGTAGCCTGTCATGAAATATTCCTTGAACCAATATCATAACCCTGACGCATCCTGCTCAACGCAAGTCCTGGACAGTCCCACTCGCTTTAACCTCGTCGACTTCATATGGCGATGAGTCAACTCCTCGGTGCTTTCAGGCGCTGTCTGCGGAGCCAGGATATTTGTATAGGTTTCACCTGTTTTTTATCTCCTCGTACTTTCCAATGTGAAATAATACAGCCATGCTGGGCTGGACCCTCCTGGAGCTCGTATACAAGATAGGCGGGCCTTTTGGTTGCCGGTGAGCCCACATAAGGCAGGGCTTCCCTTCGAACATACTGCTCCCGCCGCGCCAGATCTTCTCAATACCGGTCGCCATATCGTGGTCTGGGATCCGGTCGTCCAATAGAAGGTTCCCTTTCTGATTTTCTTGTCACTGGGAAATAGACACAGTAAATGATGTAAATCCTCCTGAGAAGTAGTCAAACGAATGTGGGAAATAACGTCATTGAAATGAGTGACTAATGGAAGCAAGGCGGATTTGATCGCCATGGCGTATGAGGCCTATTCTTCCATCCTGAACATTTCCTCATCATCCATTTGGACTTCTTTGGTCGCATCACTCTCGCGGTAGTTTCGCTCGTCAGATAAGTTCTGCGTCAAAGTGGGAGGATGCATCTGCAGCAAAGGGTTGTATACGGTGGTCAGTGTACTGTCGGAGGATTTGCTGTTGAATGATTGGTACTGCTGTGGCAATGGTGGTACAGGAGGGACGTCGGCACCCAAAAACGTTGGTTTCGTGCGAGGGGTGCCGCTGTTGAACGTGAGCCCAGCGGTGGCAGCTGCGAGAGTACCATCATCGGTGCCGGATGTACTGGGGCGGAAGTCGACTCCAGAGTACCTGTGAGGCGGCAACCCAGGTGACAGCACGCTCTCAGCATATGAACTGGACGGAATAGAGCGGTAAGACCGGGAGAAGCCATTGTTGCTGCTGATACTGAAACGTTTGGAACCCGGAACCGGGTAGGCTGCTTCGCTCATGGGTGGCGGTGTGGTCTCGACCGAGCTTAGCTCGTCCTGCATCTCGGACGAGGAAAACCCTGGCGATGCAGATGAACCTTCGCTGGGATCATTCACGGATGCCTCGTGATCGGATTGGCCAGCTGCCATGTTCTCCGCAGTCATGTTACACAAGACCGAGGCCGCTTCCAAAAGTTGTACTTGCTGATGCTTGGAGATGAGCAACTTGGAGGTAATCGCCCATGCCGGATCATGCTCCCACCTAGAAAGCATCAGTACAAGAACAGAGCGACTTCTCTTGACCAGGTCGGGACATACAGATGTTTGGTGAGGCAGCTGCTATGCTTGTACCCCTTTCCGCAGGTATCACAACGCAGGTCCGAGTTCGACTTCTTGCCATCACCCTTGCTGAGAAAGGAGCCCTCACTTGCCCTCCTGTTCCGGCTTTTATTGCCTAACCTCTTGGACGATGACAGTAGCTCGTCATCGTTGGAGTTGTCCTCGAGGGCATCGTTGTCCTGCCCAGAGGCCGCACTAGGAGGGGCGTTGAAGTAAGAGTGAATACTGGGCCTGGCACTCATTGAGTGTGACTCCGTGACCTTCCTAGAGCCTATGCTTCTCCTATGAGTTTGTAGCGACATGACGGACGCGCCTCCCTGTTCCCTCAATGCGGCCACGATGGCTGCCTGCGCGGTGGAGGATGAAGCCGCTGCGTTGACGCTTTTACGACGATTGACTCGATGGGTAGGGTTGGAGGCGGCCAAGGAGATGGAATGGGAATGCTGTCTCGATGAGGCTGGAGTCGGTCTGGAAAAGCTGCCCGAGATAGGACGGGAAGTTGGTTGTTCCTTTGTTGAGAAATTAATAGTCAGCACGGGCGTCGGCTCGGGAATGGGCTAGGACCTCGACTCACTTTTGAGGACGCCATGGTGAAGTAACTGTGTCACGACTTTCAGACGACTCTCGAGTTCAAAACCGGCAGCAGTCTTGAGACTTGAGAGCCGTCAGGAGACTGATGGCGGCAATGGGAGAGGTATTGTGTGGTGGGGTGCCAGACTTCCGGAACGATTGAATCGGAAGAGTCGCGCAGGCACAGCCGGGAACAACCAAACCAATACTGGCAAGCAAGTGAGGCTTGCGTAGGAGTCGCGGCCGAGTCTGACTGACACAATGCTCAATTGCAGTCGTAGTATGAAGTTTGGAACGCTCTCGGAGGACTGGTGATGAGCAAGGAAGAAGAAAGTCGGGGATTGTGTTCACAGCGGTTGTGGGAGAGTGGGCGTGTGGAATGGATGGCGGAATCTGGTGGGTTTTGTGTCCTCGCCGGTTTGGGACCTCGAGCGAGTTGGGTTTGTGGCTGTGGTCCTGTGGAGATGGCGAAAGACACAGACAGGCCAGATAGATAATCAGCTGCTGAGTTTGGCAGGAGACGAGACAGCTCTAGGTGACCCTTGTTTATCACTAGGTACTTAAAAAATAATTGTTTTGGTCGCAGTAGGAGCCTTGGGATCAGCAATGGCTGGATCTGCTGATCGTGGCCGATGGCAGTCTCCTGGCAGGCTCAATTCTGATTTCTAAGAGGTTGCAGGCTGCTATCATATTAATTATTTTGGCTTTCCTCCCCCTCCGTCACCCTCGCCTTTTAGCTGCCATAGGTGAGTGGTGCCTTGCTTTCTGTCGGCTGCGGGGTCGGCCGTGCCTGGGCCTGCAACCAACGCCCACTGGCAGCAGGCTCGCACAGAAGATTAGTGTCAACTCAACGTGATGGGCTTCACGCGCATTCAGTGGCAGCAGCGTCTGCGGGACGGCGGCTGACAAGATTAACTCCTCCTTTACACACACGCTGCACCTCCAAGCCACGGATCGAGAAGCTCAGTCGATGGTGATACACCCGCAGTATCAGGGTCCTCGAAAAAAAGTAGAACATCAGGATAAGGCCATAACAGACTTTCAGGGTTGATCAGCAGCGAAGGAGACGGGATAGTTCGAGGACGGCTCGATCAAGGGCCGGACAGAACGAACTTGAATGGCTCTACAGGAGTAGATACATGGCTCTGGGTCCGGCAGGCTAGGTCTAAAGAAGTATCGTAGCAGTGCCCCCAAAACGCCATCGCGCAAAACCGCAGACAGCCTGTTGTTTGCCGTACCTGACTAAAAGTTGACTGGCTTGAAGCGCCGAACGCGGTGTTTTTGCGACTCGCAACCCCGCGCAAAGCATCGCCTGAAATACTTCTACCTAATGCTTGACCAGGTCCGTTCAGGAGGGCAAATGCTGGATCCGGTTACAGCAGGCTTGAATCCGAGACAATAGATGAACGGCCCTCATGTGGGCGCGTGAGAGAAGATGCGCATACCTGGGACGTGGTCACCGGGAGCACCTGCAATCGGTCAGGTCTCACCCCCTCAGATCTATCATCCAGTGCTTGAGGATCAGAGGGGCCGAGGAGCCACAGCTGCTACTGACTCTCCGGGTAAAGATGCGCGCGCCGACCGACCGGGCATCAGTCCGCGAATCAACATATCTCACCCCGCCTGCCACTAACAGGTAGCGTCCATGGATATCGATTAGCAAGAGGAAGGGTGCTAAAGGGCCACTGTATCGTTATTGGGCTTGCTTTGAAGCACACATACCTATTATTCCTCTTCAGTTTCAGGTGGGGAAAACTGGAACGTTCCAATAAGTGTGGCGAACGGGGGACAGGGAACATGGGCAAAGCTACCAGACTGTTGCGTTCCGTATGCGAACAGGTGCAGGTACTGCCTGTGCAGGGCTAACAATCTACTACTCCGTACTGTGAACTACGACTTACCTTACCCACCCTACCCGTAGTAGATACCAGGTACGTAGGTACCTTGGTAGGGCACTTGTGACCGCCGTGGTCGCCTGATGATTGCGCGGAGCATCACGATCACGCGCCTTTTGGACCCCACGATGCCGTCATCGGCTCACTTGATGGCGCGGATAGTGGGCAATTGATGCTCAAGTCGCTGGCATTCTTACAATTGGATTTATAATTTTATATCAGGATCCTGTTGTGCTGAAAGTCAGCATACCGTAGGTGGTCGGTGGTCGGTCCTGGAGTCAGCGCATCATCAGGCCTCGTCATCGGCTGAATGGTAAGCTGCGAGCTACGAAGTGCCCATGGAGACCCTGAAGGTCAAGAACCAACTGGGCATAAGTTCTTCTCTCCGGTAGCACAAGATCCCGGTCCAGCACTCCAGGTACCTGGGTCCGTGGCCTTAATAACACTTTTTTTGGGGGGCGCCCTCATCCGCGTGCCGCCGAAACCCATCGACAATCATCGCTGATCCCGTAGACATATCCGTGTTGATCAACTTATTATTATAACTGTCTACAAAACATACACCATGACCTAGGCTGTGTAGGGTAGGTATACAGACAACCATTTTCTCGAAACTCAAAGTCAGCCCTCGACCACCACCGACTGATACCTGTAGTCGGCTGCATGATTGTGGCTGGTTCCAGACACTCTAGGTCTGCCACCTCCTAAGCGACAAAGTTCTGTATCCAGCTAAACAGCGGGGTTCCAGGCGACCCTCGGTTGAGCCAGAAATACAGAGAGACTCCCCCCGACTTTCCAACTACCCGGCTTGCCACAATCTTTGGGGGTTGTGCCTGCAGAGGGAAGGGAAAGAAGGCGCCTTTCTCTCTCTCGAGGGGACGTTGCGCCGAGTGCTATCATGTCAGGCACAGATGCCGCCGACAGCAGCCGAGTACCTACCTACCTACCTAAGGTAGATACCTGGTAGGGTACTTTGTAAGCACCTAAGGGGACTGTGAACACTGTCCGAGATCGGCAGAACTTATCAGGAAATCCGACGGCGCTTCAGGTGTCGTGTCTTTTGTTATCATCGCTTGCTCGATAACATGGCCGCTTGAGAAATAGTTCGTGAACAAATGTAGCCCCCCCAAGCGAACTGCTGGGTATGCTGCTGTCAGATCCACGAGGGCTACGACCCTTCCGCGGGACAAGGCCTCCTCAAATCTTCAGTAAGATTTATATCTGCGGTGTCTTTTAGGCGTCCATATCATTTACCTTTACACGGGACTTATTCCCGCTACAAATGTACCTCAGGCAGCTTGATCCCACGTGGCTCGAGGCCATCTATCAAACATCTGACAACAGCTGCTTCGCTTGTGTTGGGTACCTATGTTTTCAGCTCTGAAGCTGACCACCTCTAACGGAGTTTGCAGCTACTAGTAAGTGCTGCGATTGGAAGCGGAGTCCGAAGACTAACAGTCCGTCTCCAAACCAACACTGTCCTGCCGTGCCTCGCATCATGTTCATGATGTGGCGTCTCCCGTTGTGCCTGCGACGATGACACTTCGCGCGGACCACTTTTGGGATGCCAATTCAACGCTCGGATCGTCTGCACAGTATTTGTATCGCCTGGTCCCGCTGCCATGTGTCGGGTTCCCGCCGTCGATGACCCTGGAGTCTAACCTCGTGGTGCCTTCCTTTTTCTCAGCCGACTGTGTTCACAACCTTGGACATCATTTATTTGCACAGGTGTGGAGGGCTATATGAGAACATACCAAGCATAGTCTATGTCCAAGCTTGTGTTCAATGCGGATAGCCAGTCCTTCAAGAACAGCTCAGAGCATAAACAAACACTCTGGATTTCCAAAGGGCTAGCCCAGAAGCGAAGTCATGTCCTCTCAACAGTCTTGGGCCGCATGGCTGCTTGATTCCTATGCCACCTCCATATCTTCCATGACCATGGACTCTCCCGATCGGCACCATGACTCTCCCTCGACGTCCGATGCCTCCTACGCCACCTCGAACGCCCAAAGCCCATTGTCCTCCGTCTCTAGCTCGTCTGCATACGGCCCGTACGTACGAACTGGCCGAGGTGGAGCGGGAAACTTCACCTGGCAGACGGAGTTGAAGTCCCAGAAGTCGTCATCAGGACTTGATCTCGAGTATCAACAGGCACCACAGGCGTCATTAAGCGAGCGCCGGGAAGCAGCTGCAAGACTAGAGCACATCAACACGCAGGATGCGGTGCGCATGAGGCACAGCTCAGCACAATATCTGTCTGTTGGTCGCGGGGGCGCAGGGAACTATGCCACCGTGAAGGAGATAGACCAGGCGAAGAGAAGTCCAAGTCTGCCACTGAGTCTGGACTCAGGCAGAGCGAGCAGTCCACGGAGCCCCTACCCTTTTCATCCTGGAAGAGGGGGTGCCGGTAACTACGCTGCTGCCGCCGAGATCACCGGACGGTCAAAGACAAAGATCGACGAAGAAGAACAACGCGCCAGGGATCTACGGAGAGAACAGGTTGTCGAAGAAGTGGATGGCTTGCTTCAGCCTCCTCCAGAAGCATGGCTGGGCGGTACACGGAGGAAGAGCGTTGATGCATATGGAGTTGCGTCAGGCTAGAATGGATGATGCTTGGATTCACCA
Source organism: Exophiala sp. LBMH1013 (assembly GCA_024611085.1). Taxonomy (NCBI): domain Eukaryota; kingdom Fungi; phylum Ascomycota; class Eurotiomycetes; order Chaetothyriales; family Herpotrichiellaceae; genus Exophiala; species Exophiala sp. LBMH1013. Next base: position 691,643 of record JAMFLB010000009.1, on the reverse strand, counting down.
AGCCACAATCAAGGGCAGCTTCACAGACATCACGGCGTTTGGGCAATCTAAGTGGGAATATCGGCTTCAGCATTTGCAACAAGACACTAAGGATTTGACATCGAGCAGTGCGTAAGGACATCCCGACGATGCTGCACAGGTCCGCGTGGGATTCAACTTGTTGAGACGAGTCATATTCCATATTCCGGCCACGCATCCTGGCCGGGAGCTATCGTTCTGGTTGATTAGACCCTGCAGACACGCACCACGCCCTCAAACTGCAATGGGACCAAGCGTCTAGCGAAAGGCAAGGCCCGACCCATAATTGACTGCTGAATTTGAACACCGGAGCGCTTCTTCACAAAACATTTCATCTCTCGAAAGCGCGACGAGAGAGTCTCAACTCCGGCGTTGCCTGCCAACCCCGATCCGGCACAGAAATGCCACTATCGCCGCCCACTCATGTCACTGAGCCTCTATGCTCTCAAGTATGGAGCCACGCCACCCGTTTGCGACTCTCCTTTGAAAGGCCACGAAGAAGCAGCATGGCTGACTCTCTGTCAACATCCACGCTGCACCATGTCCATCATTGGCCAGCATGACGGTCTACGAGATATCTTTCGCTGTACTTCGTTCGGTCCAAGCCATCAAGACGAACAGAACCAAAATGTAGGGCGAACTAGTATCCCGGGGTGAAAGGGGCGGCTAAACACGCTGTAGAAGCCGGAAGACATGCCGTAGTTGCAAAAGCAGCTCCTCCTATGCTTCCCGTTGCATGGCGCAGTGATCAGTGGGCACGACCACTCCCATTTTTCAGTATATTGACATTCATATGAGCGAAGCTTACGGCATTATGTAATAGCGGAAGAGAATATGACCAGAACACGACTCGTCCAGTATTGTGTGCCTTGACTCGTCTATCTGTCGTCAGCTTCCATTTCTCCCTGAACGATTGCAAGGATACCGTCTATAGTTTCGTAGACAGAATGTCTCCACAGGCACAACCTGAATAGATAGGTACCTAGTAGGTGCCTAAGGGAGGCACAGTATGCATAGTAGACTCGACCGATTAGGACACCGAACCCAACAGATCAAATCGAAAGCAGTCAGCCGCAGCGTAGCGTGCTTCACGCCGAAATCCAATCCAGGGCTCAAGAGTGGGAGAGGTAGAGGTAGAGCCTTGACCCTTACCTCGCGCTGAGACAACGAATAGAAAAACCAGGTTTGCATAGGGGGAAAGGGTCTGTCTTTTTTTGTCTTTGCTTGCTGACCCGCCTGTACCTGACTGGGATTTAGGTAGACACGATGTACTGTAATTTGGGTCCGGAAAACTGACAAAACATGATAGGCGCTTTGGGATTCCCTCACTTGTACTCGTACTTAGTAGTAAACTCTTTTCCCTGGTACTCTTTACAAATTATCCCCAGATAGGCCTTTTATATCAGGTGCAACACTTGTGGTCATCTGGGGCGAGAAAGGGCCTCCAAACAGCTCTGCAAGTAACGGACGTCCAAGGATCCTCACATACCGTCTCGTATGGTATCATAGTATGGTCTATGATCTAGCTGAAGATTTTGTCAAAGTACTTCTCGACGACATTCCTAGTGTGGAGCAATCCCAGCATTGTTAGCGAACCTACTCACTGCCGACACTCAAAAAAAAGAAGAAAAAAAAAAAAGAAAATCCAAGCACTGAGATTGCTGGTATCACCCGTTGGAAAGGGTAGCCACGATATCGCAGACGGAGGGAGAGGAGAGGAGGGGAGGGGAGCAACACATCGAAAACACAGCAATCATCGCTCACTCACTCACCTCGGCGGTTTAGGAACATAAGTGCGCTCATACTCCTCAATCTCATCGAGATCCTTCCGAAGATCGACTTCCTCGGGCTTCAACCATTTCGTCCTCTTATACAGTTTCCAGCCGACGAACAGCACGGGAAACACGGCGATCATGGTATAGCTGAACAAGAAGGTCGGGACGTCCCAGAACCCAGGCAGGAAGACAGTGTAGCCGCCGACAAAGGTCATGATGAAACACCCTGTCAGGGCGTAGTATGCGGAGAACGGCTGCCACCATGACTTGTAGGGGAGGGTGTTGCGGTCGACGCCTTGGGCGTCGAGGGCGTGTTTGAACTTGATGAAGGTGAATGCCATGACGGCGAAGTTTATTAGTTGTGAGGCTGTCACCTGGTTTGAAGGTTGTGGATTAGTTCTGGATTACTTAGTGCGGTGTGGTCTTGAGGTTTTAACTAGGAAGGGAGAAGAGATAGGAGAGAAGAGATAAGAGAGAAGAGAGAAGAGAGAGGGGGGAGAGAGAGAGAGAGACTCAGAGAGATGGGAGAGAGGGGGGACCGCTTTTCTTGATTTGGTAGGCTGGTAGGTCATCGTCGGTCTGAGTGTGATACGATGATAAGATTGTTTTTGTTTCGTGGGTCCAGAGAGATCTGCTTTCTCATAGTCTCCCTTGCAAGGGGGGAAGTCCCAAAGGGGAAGACCAATAGGTAGGCGTAGACGTAGATGTAGAAGTCGATGTAGGTGTAGATATAGGGGTAGATATAGGGGTAAGTGTACGTGTAGATATAGGAAGGAATTCGTGTATATGTATGTGCATGTGCAGGTGTAGGAGTAGTGTAAGTGTAAGAAAGTCTCAGACTCACCAAATTGACAAACCAGTTCAAGACGACGGCAGCGTCGTTGCTGACTTGCAAAAAGCTCAATAAGCTGATCAATAGAACCAAACCGACACAGTAGAGCGGCACACCGTTCCTGGTGCAGCGGGTAAAGATCTGCGGGGCCTTGCCTTCGAGTGCCAGGCCAAACAAGCTCCGACTGGCACAGTAGACGTAGCTGTTGCCGGCGGAGAAAGCGGCGCTGAGGACCATAGCATTGACGATGTGCGGCAGCACGGGGATCCCCAGCCGGTTCATCGAGACAACATAAGGGGACGCAGCGGCGCCAGGCTTGCCGGTAGAAAAGGCCTCTTTGAGCTCAGCATCGTTGTAAGGGACCAAGATGCCGACGCAGAGGGAGCCGAGCATGAAAAACGACGTCAAGCGGTAAAAGACGGCCTTGTATGCCTTGGGCAGGACTCGGCGTGGGTTCTCGGCCTCGCCGGCTGCCATGGAGACGTAGTCCGGCCCCGCGATGGTGAAGGAAGCCTGGATCAAGCATTGCAAAAATCCGAGGAACCGACCCAGCGAGCCGTCGTAGTACAACTCGGTGAAGGAGCCCGGGTTGTTCCAGTAGCGGAAACCGAACCGGTCGCCCTGCGGGTTGCCGCCTAGCATCACGATGAACGTGTAGATGATCAACCCGATGATCAGGAGCACTTTGCCCAACGCCAGCCAGAATTCCGACTCGCCGTACCATTGTACCGCGAAGACGTTGATGATGCCGTACAGCACTATCACAATCGCGATGATGCCTCCGGCCGGCACAACGTCTGACCAGTAGTGGATGATGACGTTGCATGCCACTATCTCAAAGGGTACCAGCATCGCTTCGAAGATGAAGAAGTTGTATCCTGCTGCCACCCCGAATGCTTCGTCCACGTACCGTCCTGCAAACCGGATGAATGGCGACGATATCGGTAGGTACGTCACCATCTCCGCCATGCAATTGGTCACGCAGAGAATGAATGTACACCTGCAGGAGAATCTCTGTCGTCAGTACTGCTCGAACAGGTCCCTTGATGCCCAAATCAATATGTATTGTCACGGACTTACCAGATAGTGAAGGCTAAGAACAAGGCTCCAGGGCCTCCGTTGAGCAGTCCACGACCGATCTGCACGTATAGGGCCGTCCCAATGGTTCCTCCGATACCGATCAGCTGGATATGTCGCGGCTTGAGCTTTCGATGGGTCGAGTCGTAGCCGATCTGGGCGCTCTCCACGTCCGCGGGAGCTTTAGCCAATGCATAGTTGGACTTGAGCGCAGCCACAACGGAATGCTTGCGGGAGCTCTTGGAGCCTCGTCGGATATCTTCCTCGTTATCATGGGCATGTGTTCGAACTCCACGAGCTAGGGGAGTCTCATCCAAAGTATGGGGGGGTAATACTTTCTCACCATACTCATGGGCTGAAGTCGACATGATGAGGCAAGTAACAGAATGTGGAAGTGGGAATACACAGGGACAGACAAGAAAAGCAGAAACCGGGGAGGGAGACGGGTCTATATCGATAAAAAAACTTGACATATCATATGGACAAGGTTCCCACGGCTGCCCAGAGGATCAAGGCCCATTCCAGTGCCTGGCTTTATCTTGTCCATAACATGGATACTGCCCGCCAAGGCATGTAAAGGAAAAGCATATTAGGGTAACGAGTGGACATTCCACCGAAGCCTGGGCGCGGCAGCAAACAATGCAACATCTTTAGCTGTTGGAGCCGCACAAGAGAGATATAGCCGGAGAGCCAAGATACAAAGATCCAAGAGCAAGCTCTCTTGACGACGTTGGCGATGGGCCCCTGGCTCACTCCGTTCAGGGACGGGCTTATCTCGACATGCGCCGGAGTGATGAAGCTCTTGGACCAAGAGGGTCTGATAGCGGTGTGCCAATAACTTGATCGTACCGTAGCAAGTAGTTCGACGATGAACGTGCATGACCGTGGCAGTGGCAGCAGTAGTCGAAGTCGTAATATTGGCATCAGGCTGGGCTGACGACACTAATCCACCTCGGGGTTCTTGGCATCGAAAGACGAGTAAAAACTGCTCGGAGCTCACGTGCGACTCACCGCGGCCATGCCGCTTTTATAACCTGAAAAAAAAGAGCGGTCCGCGTAGGGTTAGGGTTATGATGAGATACCGACTGAGTCCCAAACGATGCCGTTGATATGGGATGTAGACCTTCCTAGATTGGGTGATCTCCGGTAGCTTTTAAATTCATAATGCGTTGGCAATCGCTGCGGTCCAGGTTGTTTTGAATAACCGAAATGCTACGTCACTAAACCATGTCCAAAGTCACCATAGCAACGACCGAAACGACCCCTCAGTGTGTCCTCTGCGGCAGAAAACACTTTGGCTGCGATTGTACAACAGACGCCACCGAATTTTGGGGAATGCTGTGGTACATTTCGACATCTCGAACATAAATATACCACGGCTTCCAAGGAAAATTGCATCAAGGAGGCCCGTAGAGTCCAACAGGCGACCATGACGGAAGGAGTGAGAGGCTGGAATTGGGCAGATATCTTATAGGACTTGAAACATGTAGTATTGGAACTCTGGAAGGCTGGGATTGATATGGAACAGACATCGAAAGCGAATTCGAGGTTTGAGCTGCACCGTCCTCGGATGCATCCAGTAGAGACGAGGAGGGCAAGGAGGATCCGATGGTCTGGTAGGATATGGTGTCTGGTCGCAGTCGGGAATGCAGCGCGGTAACTGTACACCTGCAGACGTAAGATTGACAGCGACAGGCAAGCAGGGGCTGGAGGAGACAAACTCCACTCGATAACAGCCGGTCGCGGGGCTGGGCCGGCCCGAAGGGTAGACATAACAAGCTATGAGTACGTCCACCGGGATCGTGAGAAAGCCGAGCGAAGGGTCAAGAGACAGGCTAGATGCCGTATAACGAGTAGCACAACAGAACATGGGGCGAGAATTGATTCAATGGGAAGGTCCATTTAGTGGGAAGGTCGACACAAAGCTCACTCACGCTAAGGGGTCTTTGGCGCTCAGATATCTGCTTTTTGAGGATGGCTCCACGCTTCAATATCATTCTGTCCGTATACTACTTTCAAGTCAGTAGTAGTGACCGTGCACCCTGTGATACTACCTAGGTACGTAGTGAACCTAAATGACGCGAACCTCTAGCGAGAAAGCCGAGAAAATTCAGCCCTCCCACAGGCTAGCACTCGGGTCCATTCCATTCAGACTCTACTAAGTGTCCCGAGGCGGATGGCAGAGTGGGAGGCGTTGATTTTGAAATCTTTGCCTTTGGGCCGGCGACACAAGATCATAATCTCTCAGGTGACTCATCAAGCACTCTCCTTTCCTTACGTCACTTGTGTGACAGTGAACGCAATTCTCAGCATGCTACCAACGTCTTAACTTCCTCCGGTTCATGACTCTCTCTCTCATTGCGATGCATTGCGTCAAACCTGCAATATCGAATAAGCAGAGGATACCCAAAGTCCTTACGATCCTGTCGTCTTTGTTGACTTGTTCTCCTCCAGAATGGCAGCAAGCACAGTCCAGAGCGTCTGCGGCGTCTGTAGGAGTTTCAGAGAACAATCAAGCCTTTACTACCTCAAAGAAGACACAGCCGATGAGTTGAGCCTTGTTCCCCTTCCAAAAAAGACAAATATTCGTCTCAGGAGAGCGAGATACGCCTATTGTTATTCACAAACATTGCTTTGACTGGACGAAAGCGTATGATCCCAAGCTATATGGCTTGTTCAACTTTTGTCGCCAAGTCCGCGTCGCCTACCCCACTCTCTATTGCCTCGTTGCATATTCCAAAACTGAAGAAATATCAGAAGACCTATTATGGAGCCAGCTTGGGTCGGATGAAACATCGCAAGACCTATCGAGCAAGCTTGGGTCGGAAGAAACACCACAAGACCTATCAAGCAGACTTGAAATATCACAAGAGCTACTTTATCTTCCGCCAGAGATATTTCGAAAAATCATTCGCTACCTAGATCTTAACAGCTTCCTGAATCTTCTATATACGTGTCGCACTGTCCTTGAAGCCCACAAGTCAGCCCTTCGACTCTGGATACCAACCAAGAAATCCGACGAGCTAGTATGGTCTCTAGTACTCCGATTCAAACAGAAATTTTCTCTCGCTGTGTTGGAAAGGGTTCATCTCGTCATGGAAGCGGCATCCCATCTCGAAGACAGACTTAGAGCTGTGAAAGAATCGCCAACCCCGCCACTTTCGCAAACTAGCGGTATCTCGCTTCCTAGCTCTTCGTTCAAGCTTACAATACATATGCTGCGAGTATGGAACCAACAATATATTTGTGGCATTCAAGTTGGTGGCAAATTCTGGGGAATAGAAGGCCAATTTCGACAATCATCAAGCATCGAGGGTGCCTACACATACTCTGTACAATATGAAGTTGACTCTTATGGCATGCGCAACTTGTACATCGGCGGTATGAAAACGCCTCACTGGTCGTGTGGTTTTCGTGGATCATTTGACGTCGGCGCGGGCGACCTATTGCCGTTCAAATGGACCAGTCCCGAAATTTCAACGACCGCGTTGGTCCTTGTCGATCCAAAAATGCTTCCTTTCGAGCGGCGCTTCGTTCTCCATAACCAAGCATTCCATGTCGAAGGAATGCAGTACCCTGAATATGCTTTTCAAGAACCTAGGTTGGTATCTACGCTCATACCCGTGGTCAAATTTCTGTTTCCAAAGAAAATGCGACTCCTCGAATTCTTCAACTCATATGAAGGGAACATTACTGGAATCAGGGCCATTAGTGATAATGTGGAGAAACAATGGGTTGTGGAGCATCCACAGTGGGGAAAGACGCTTGAGTTGAAAGAGGACGAGCATCTTACCGAACTCTATCGAGCACACAATCATCTTGGAATTATGAAAATAATGGTGAGTGTATTCCGCATATTCATTTATAAAGCGCTTACCACTAACTATGCCAGCTCCGGTCGAATAAAAACAGTGCTCAGGAGTTTGGATTATGTAGTCCCGAAGTTCAATTCACTCCTGCCTCTATTGCCACTAAGCTTGTTGGGTTTTACCTTGCCTTTGACAGATTAAGAACGATTGATATTTGGCAGATAAATGAATGAATTGATTGTTAGAGAAACCACTCAAACCCCATGTCTTGGGATCACTAGTATTGTACCCCCTTCGAAGAGAATGCTAACCGTGCGCTTGCTTCGGTTGATACGCACCTCCCTGAGCTTCTTGTCCCGTAAGGATAAGCGCTGGAATAATTAATTGTATCCTTACTACTATAAGACTCTTAGTATGACTCTATACCTATATAGTATTTAGTAAGGTCCCTCTGGTTTAAAGTCTCCACCAAGGCTTGTCTGGCTATGGAGAGTTTTGTGATGCATTGGTACCTAACTCAGTAATCACCCACCACCATCCCCGCATACCTAGGTAGGTACTATAAATTCGTTTCGTCTTCCGACTCTTTCCTAAGTATCTGCATCAACATCAGCGATTACAATTATCTAGGGACATCCATCGCCAACACTGTGCGCCCATCTAATCTAAAGTGCCTTCCTGACGAACACGCCTCTCAATCTTTGATGCGATAGTTATCCCGAGTTGTCTACGCCGACTAGGTAGGCTGGTCAACACTTAGCGGAGACAGATCTACACTCGGGGCAGGCCGGTTTCTGAAGCGTGCAGCTCAATGGCAAGTGATTTCTGCAGCAGGTATTGTTTTACTGACCTTATTCTAGGAAGGCACTGATAAAGACACAAACTTCGTCGTCGAGAAACTCGAATTACCGGAGGCGGCTTTCGACAAAGACTTCCATCGTCCCCCTCATCTTATCATCGGGAAAGGCCAAAGGGTATATTGGCTTAATTGCAACCCGGTCTACCTCGCAATAGAGTGTGGAGGCCGTTACCAGAATGAAAAGGTTATTGAAACCCAATCTGGACAAGGAATACTTCGTGCGGGTCTTGGGCTGAAGGTTTTCGGACGTCTTGGGAAAGTGATCGAGAAAGAGGTATAGCATTGCACATTCTTCTGGGGCCTTTCATCATTCGGAAAACTTCTGTTTTATCTGATACGCTTTGCTCTCGGCCATTAATAGAGCCGCTCGATCTCCATCTTTCCCGATCGCACTGCACAGGTAGGAAGGAAATATGTTAGGTAATCTTTTTGTAGGAGGGTTTGATGCTGTAGAGTCCCGTCAAATGACACGTCGCTCATGAAGGCGGTTAAGTGATCGTTCCAAGTACACGAGCGTATTGAACAGCTACAGCACTGTTTGGATCGATGTTCATGGATGTTTCGGCTTGATGGGGTTGCAGGGTGCTTATCGGACTCGATCGCATCTAGCTCGGGGGTAGCATTGTAATTTCTTCTGCTGATGGTGGCTGACTGGCTGAGTTGGATTCTGATGCGCGGCTGATCAATTTTTCTATTGCAACTGAGACTGTTGGGTGAGCTTTAACAGCAAGCAATATCTTGCTGGATCTCAACTGAGCTCTGTTTGAGACTGGATACAACGTCAACGGTAGGAATAAGTCGATTTGTGCACCGTTCCTGCCATGGAGAGTCTTCTGGATTGGCATTGGTCCTAGATTTTCCTGTCCTGAAGCCGGGGTAAGTTTGATTATCAATCCCCTACCTCTAACCTAAAGGTTGCGCCCGCTTGGCGTCAGGAGGCTGAGAATTGCAACCGTAATGAAGATGACTTCAAGCTGTCAATGATCATTTACTCCCTGGAAAGAGACATTCCATGAGTTGACCGAGGAGAGGTGGCTGTGCTCAAGAACTGTTTCCAGGCTCTTACAGAAAGCGCACTTCTAAGATCTGAGAATTTGTGTCTCTCCAGCAACGCGGTCTCACAATCCGAATGGGGCAATCTAAAAGGTGGACTTCGCCTTCTAAAGAGACGACGAGAGTATGATCCGGTGCCAACTTGAATTCGTAGAGCAAGAATGTAACTATCGGTTTAGGCTTGTGGCCGTCTGTTGAGATTGTGAGAGTACTGAAACCGTCGAGCAAAGAGTTCGGGTCGGGGTTCTGATGAGATCTGACTCGGCGGGAGCACAGAGAGAAGCGACGACAATGCCTGCTTTTCATCTCTCCCAACTTGAATGAAGAACGTTTTGAACGAAGGAGCCCGGGTGCACAGTGTCCAGACAACCTAATACCAAATCCCGCTCTTTGGCTTCTGCCGGATCCTGCTGGCCAACTTCCGTATCCAAAGCCATATCCCGTCCCATGGTTTGGATTTCTCATCTCCTTCTGGGGCAGGTTGGACGCCTTTGCACGTCGCGGCTTCATGGAACAACTACTTTGCAGTCAGACTCTTACAGGAAGTTGCGTTGGTCGACTACCGTGCCACAATGGCGGCGGGAGAAACTGCAATTGATCTATCTGGTGATCCGATGTTCTTCGAGCGCTGTCTGAGTATTAGTAGCTTGTAACTAAGATTGTACCAATGCCATCATTGCAAATTTGTTCGAAGTGGCTTGGCCGTGTTCGTCGAGGAAACGCTGGATCTTTTCTCGATTCGGGCTGTCCAGAACGTCTCCATCCACTTCGCAAGATTCATTACAGGCCAGCGGGCCATCTCTATCGCCATCCAAAAGCCATAACCGAGATTTTGTGGCCTTCGTAAAACATACGTAGTGACAATCTACTTCGTCGGTTGGCCCTCCCGGCGTTGTCGACCCTTTCTCGGCCGCTTTTGTATACTCGACCTTGATTTGCTCGGAAGTTTCAATCAGTTCGGCTAGATCCGGCCCGGACTCTTTAGAAGCGCTTGTCATGATCTCAAACACTGATCCAGTTTCTAAATAGTTCGTTAGATGGTAGTATTGTTTAACTGCATATTACTCAACTAATGAAGTGTTTGGCGTTGCCGTTGCAGACTGCATGCAGGACAGCGTAGAATCCACATGCATTGTTGATGGTCTGCTTCGCCCAAACAACTTGCTTCCGCTCTTCGCCTGCGAAATCGTGCTCCCCGAAGCCTGTGATGGCAGGTTTGGCGACATCATCATCGGGAAAGATAACAATGATGGCTAAAACGGGGCGGGGAAGGTAGAGGAGGTTCTCTTCATCGAGTGAGTAGATATCGACGAATTCTAGCTTCTCCTCAACACCAAGACCATGAATCAACTCGGAGAATATGGCTGGATCCGATTCAAGCGGGATGAAATGCTTCGTATACATTTTTTCTCTGTTGCAATGAAGGGACTGAGGTCTGATCTCCTTGACAGGCCAGAGAGTGAGGTGAAAGAATTCTTGCCGGCGTCGCGATTTCCCCGCCTTTGATGTGTAGCCAGTGTCAGGTGAGTCGGAGGTCGCGACTAAATCAGTTCTAGGTACATCACTACTTCGAAAGTCTTTCACTCCTCTAATACGACGTCATTCCTCCAATCATGGATCAACGATGATAGATGATGCAGGATGCAGGATGCAGGATGCGGAGAGGGTGAATTTCCCACACCCAATCACACAAGCTGCTCGCCAAAGGATTGGGTGGCCGAGAACAAAAATGAGGGCATATGGGTTTATCTTTCCTTAGAGGCGAGTACTATGGGATTGCTCTCATCCAGCTTTCCGACGAGAGCACTTTGAGTCAAACGCTTCCGGAAAGGAGGAGCCCGGGTCATGTTATCAGGACACTTCTACAGCAGCGGGGGTTTTATACTGTACGTAGTTAGTCTTGGCCTCGATCGTGGTGCTGCTATAATCACAACTGCGGACTATTACAATCGCAGCTGTCTATCTCTCTTGTACTCTGCGCTGGGTCTGTTGCCCTATATTCGGTATATCAATCCCCTGACCGAGATTCGGGGGATCTCCGTTGTTATGGTACTTATCTGTATACAGCAAGCACATCGGATCCTAAACGACGTGGACACGGACTTGAGCTACTTAGTGGACCCAATGCTGGTCTACTAGACGAATCGTCTGATGTCCTGTCCCTACTGACTTACCACTCACAGCGACCTCTTTCCAACCCATTGCATGAACCGAGAATTGATGAAGCTATAGTCATGTTGTTCGCTTCGCAGGTTTCACTTGCCTCTACAGTCGCTTTCTTCCTGTACCCTCACAGCCTGGTGGCAAGGGATATCGTTTTCCCGTCTCTCGCCCCACTGCAGGTCGAGCTCAACCCTCACCGTTCGCCCAGTCACAGCAATGAGAACTCAGGGCACTACCAGTCCTATCAGTCTGCCCTGGGCACTGACAAGAATCAATTCTTGGACTACAGCAAGTTCGCAGGACTGAGCACGTTTGCAAATCTCCCCTGGGTGCATTGCTTATCGCCAGACGACGACGTGGAAAAGTACGACATCGCATTCCTCGGAGCCCCTTTCGACACCGGAACCACGGGCAGACCAGGAGCACGGTTTGGACCAGCTGGGATAAGACTGTAAGTTCAATTATGCAGGCTGGGGAGATGGTCTCGCATGTTCTTGCAAGGCTAAGGTCGGTCGGTGACCGACTGCCGATGCAGGGACAAAGATCTATCCATGCATCAGATGGATCTCCATGCGTGTCCTAGCTTCAGCCTCTTGCTTGGTGTAGCATTTGCCTGATAACGTATCTTGTTCGCCTGCAGAGGATCTCGTCGAATCGCAGCCGACGCCGCCTGGAGCCCTTACACGCACAGCAACACATTTCTCTCTTGGGCCAAGATCGTGGATTGCGGCGACGCGCCCCTGACGTTCCTCGACAACACTGTGGCTTTGCAGCAGCTCGGCAATGCGCACAAGGTCGTATCCGGCCGCAGTGCCAACGCCACCGAGGTATCAAGCGTGCCTCGTATCATCACGTTGGGCGGGGACCATACCACCACCTTGGCGGCCTTGCGCTCCACGGTCGACCACTGGGGACCGGTCAGCGTGATTCATTTCGACAGTCATATCGACACTTGGGTAAGTCTACTGTCATCGTACCCTCCAGTGTATAGGTCACAGTTGTAATCCCTGGTGAAATCATGCTGACCAGCTCTTTTGGCTGTTAGGACCCCAAGGTTCTAGGTGGAGGTATCTCTCATTATGCCGGTGTCAACCACGGAACCTTTCTGCACATCGCCCATGAGGAAGGTCTGATCCTGAATTCCTCAGCCCATGCCGGTATTCGAGCTCCTGCCATCAATAAAAAGTACGACTGGAAGAATGACAAACGGTGCGGTTTTGAGATCATCACGGCTCGGGACATTGACAAGATTGGCGTCAACGGCATCATTGAGAAGCTCAAGGCCCGCGTGGGGGACACGCCTGTGTATATCTCGGTCGACATTGATGTTCTGGATCCTGCTTTTGCTCCGGCGACAGGCACGGCTGAAGTCGGCGGATGGACGACGAGAGAGCTCTTGAGTATTCTTGACGGCTTGGAGGGTCTCAAGGTCATTGGCGCCGACGTTGTCGAGGTCGCGCCCGTCTATGACAATGCGGGAGAGACGACTGGCCTGGCTGCTTCGGAGGTGGCTCATTCTCTCATGAGTCTGATGGTGGAAACACCTGTGAAGTCGCTGCAAAAATAAGGCATCAACATACATACTTGTGTTGTATATACCATAGACAGGCGCCAGATAGAATAGATGTACAGAAGCCAACCTGTCTAAGGGTTGGCACACTGCATACCAGCACCAGCCTTGCGGTCATTTATACACGTGCTGCCTTTCCATTCTTAGCCACGAGGTCCGGCACTCATGAAATGTCTTCCACAATTCCTCGCTTGATTCTCTCGTTGCTCCCAATTCTGATTTCGGCCATACTAGAGATGCATCTTCGCAGCAGTCTATCTTCTTGGCCAGGAAATCTTGTTGGAGGTTGATGCCGTTGGTGTGCTATCCTGCCTTCTATTGCCAGGTCTGACACTACAAGTACGCAACATCGCTAGTAGATCGTAGAGATCAACCAGCAAACAGCGAAGAAAATGAAGTTGTCAGACATCCCCTTGACTTCAGACTCTCCCCTCGGCGCTGGAGACGAGCTGTATTGTATGTCATCATAACGCCCCACTTAGCCTTTAAATATTGCAATGGAGAGCCACTAGTCTCCTGCTAGATGTGAATTTTGACCAATGCAAGGTTACAATATGCCACTAATACTATTAGACGGACTAGCGAGGGGCACTGCCACCATCTGAACAGTGTCGCACCGAAAATCGTCCACCACTGCCACTGACTTGTCCATGAAGCTTTCCGACTCTTGTCGACCGTTCAATGCCCCGCGATTCGATTGTTCCATCCCTCCCAATCAATCAATCATTGATCTCGTGTCGAGAACGACCTAGAACATCGCTACTCGGTCCAGCGTGACACGTAACACGGTCGCATTTGCGGACCTCCAAGACATTTGAAAGCAGTATGTCATCAATCTTGTTGCAACTCCATAGGTCAAGACCAAGACCACCACACCCATCGCCATGGCTATGGCCAGTACCACATTCTACTGGGGCTGTGGGCTCGTGCATCGCCAGCAGCTGTCTGCTAGGTCCCGCCAGCACGCAGCAGCACGTCTTTCTTGCATTTAATCCGAGTTACCCCAGCTGCTCTGGTCTTTGACGTTTCATGATATCAAACCGTCGTGCTACCATTGCTAACACCTACTTCTTGTTCGCTTTGTTATTCAGTGTCTGAAACCGAAACCAGCCGAGGTTCGTGTTGACACACCTGAACTCCTCTTATACTATACCAGCCATGACGGACCCGACCTCACCGAGTCCCTATACAGAGACCAAGCGCTTCGAGCCCAAGGTCAAGGTCGACCTGGAGCCGCCGAAGAACGATCAGATCTCGCTTGAAGAGTTGGCTCTGTGCGATGGTATGATATCTTCTGGGGAAACATATGCGGTGGAATGAGTATATCGCAGTTGTGCTAAGGCTTGCTGCGCAGGAACACATCCGGATAAACCAACATGGGTTGCGATCAAAGGCACAGTCTTCGATGTGTCTAAGAACCCTGCATATTCCGAAAAGGGACAATATCATGGTGCGCACCTCGTTCTCAAGCTCACAGACTCCTGATTCCTGCCTGCCGCGAGTTTTCCCTTCACCCACCGTCTGTTGCGCCGATGCTCTCGGAGCGCATGCAATGCAACACAGTATGATGCGCAATCTGCTAACACGCTGCACTGGGTACGCTGTACAGTATTCGCAGGAAAAGACCCCTCTCGCGCCCTCGCTTTGTCCAGTTTGAAACCCGAAGACTGCGTGCCAGAATGGGACGACCTCGACGACAAGTACAAGACCGTGCTGGATGAGTGGTATGCTTTCTTCAGCAAACGGTATAATATTGTGGGCAAGGTTAGTGGCAGTGCTTGTCAGGACATCTCCCTCGTTCAAAAGCTGTGAAACCGTGCGGCGCGCTGTTCGACCATACTCAGACCAGCCAGACCACGCCAGAACAGCTGAAGGATCTCCGGCACGTCGAGAGACCTAAAGAACGATCGAATAGCACGCCACGAGTGGCCGTCGTCACTCTCAAGATTGGCATGAATAAGCCGGGCCACAATATTATCTTCGTAACTCTTTCCGGTATACATGCTGATTTCTGTCCACTGCTACAGGTCGCCGGCGCTCATAATACGGGAAGCGAATGAGGATGGATTCAAAATAAGCAGATCATCCATGACGACAACCGAGGCCCGAAATGAAGATATAAGGCGCGAGGCGATCCGTTGTATGCAGATTAGGGTGCCCCGTTGCAATGATTACAGCGGCTCTTTGCATCAATGGAAATGTAATTGTTGGTGTCTAATGGCCAAGAGTATCTACCTTGTGTCATTGCATCAACCCTTGCGCGACTTCCTGGCTTGACGTTTCTTCGCGATGATCCGATTTCGTTTCGCAATGCGGTTCTTCTCCTCGCTGTCCGGTGCCGTCTCTTTAAACGCCTCGGAGGCTTTCTCCTCCTCGCTAGTCTTGTCGTTGCGCTTGCGCTTCATGTTCTTGCCCCTGGCAGGCCGATCTTCTCTACCGGCTTTGCCGTCCTTGCCATCTTTGTCTCTGGGTTTCCATTCCTTCATCTTCTGCTCTCTCTCGCTCCTCCGCTGGACGACTTGAGCGTTCTCAATGGCGAACTCGACAATCAGTCGCTTGCCACGCTCACCATCGGAATTCGGGGCTTGCACATAATGCCCATTGAGCCAGCGCAGGCCCGCAAGGGCATTTCGATGAGTGACATACTCGATGAACCCATAGCCTCTGCTCCGGCCAGCGCCTTCCTTGACTTTGCTGCCTTCCTTGCTTTCGAACACCACCTTGGCCTGTTTGACGATACCCTTGCCTGCGAGCTTGCGTTTCCGTTCAGCTTCCCGCATTTCCTCCTCGCCTCGCTTCAACTCTTCTTTGCTGAGAGGCTGGCGTAGACCTGCTTTGACGTCCTTGACAAAGCCCACAACTGCTTCTCGGGCAAGAGCCTTGAGCTCCTTGCTGCCGATGCCTCGTGGGATGTTTCTGACACTCAGTCGAGTCAGGCTGAGACATAGATTGGGGTTGCTCTTGATCAACCGCTGTCGTTGTCGAGCGCTGGTCTCCCGGATATCGATCTCCGCCTTGCCGAGCTGTTCGTACAGTTTGGACGATTTGGAGATGGAGCCTTCCGAGAGCAAGTATAGTCGACGTTTGTCTCGGTCTCGGATGTCTCTCTTCTCACTGGCTTCACTCGCTCTTTGGTTGGCATCCTCCCTGCTCAGAGCTCTCGACACCTGCAGAACACGCCCTTCGAGCGTGTATTTGCCGGACGGGTCTGAACTTTCGTTTTCTAAGATTGAATGTTTCAGTGTTTCGCCCTTCCGTTTTTTGGTGCTGTCCACTTTCGCTGACGGGACCTCATGCTTGGGTGCATTCTTCACACATTGCTTTGCGTCATCCTCGTTGAAAAAGCATACAAACGCTGTTCCTCTCGACCGCTCCGTCTCGGGGTCATAGACAACTCGTGCATAACGGATTGGCCCGAACTGCGAGAAGTGCTCCTTCAGTATCTCGTCGTCCACCGTGAATGGCAGGTTCCGGATAAACACGGTGGTGTCATTCTTCGTATTCTGGCTGGGCTCCTCTGGCTCCGACTCGTCATCGGAAAGGCCATTTAGAGCTTCAGCGTCTTCGTTATCGTCTTCATCGGAAAGCTCGCTGGAACTGGTATCGTCATGGACATGTTCCCTCTCATTTAAATCCTCCTGCGGTTCTTCCTTGGAAGGCGTGGCACCATCTCCTTCAGCGTCAACTTTAGAAGATCCCTCCGCGTGCACGGCCTCCGCGGCATGTTGCTGCTGTTCCCAGGTCTCTTTATCGACTGCCCAGTCGACTGCAAGGGTCCGTCCATCCACAACCTTTCCATTTACTCCTGCAATAGCCTTCTCGGCATTCTTCTTACCCCGGAGCACGACAATCCCGAATCCGTATTGGACCCTAGGTCCTTTCTTCGGTACGACGGCATGCTTGACCTTCCCATAGCTCCGGAAAAGATGGGCAAGATCGTCCGAAGTCTTGATACTCCAAGGAAGGTTCCTGACGATCAGCCTCGGGGGTTGTTCCTCGGTCCGACTCTTTTCTCTCTGTTCGCGTAGCTTTTGCGCGGTGATGTTGGTTCCGCCTTTTCCTCCGTCCTCCGCATCTCGGTGTCGTGATTCTGCAATCTCCACCTTAATCTTCCGCCCGTCTAGTGTAGAGTTGTTGAACTGCGCAACGGCCGCATGGGCATCTTCCGCATCGACGAATGTGACGAAACCAAACCCGCGCGACACTTTGGTCTGGGGATCAAGGACAACGGTTGCGTGCTTGATGGGGAAAGATTCCGAGAAGTACTCCGTCAACCGCTCGGTCGTGACAGAGGCAGGCAGTGAACGGACGAAAAGTGACCGTCTATGGTCTTTGGCGTGGTCGTCCACTTGTGGTTGGTTTGCCGCCTCGGGTTCTGTTGAGACTGCTTCATAACTCCCACTGGAGAGTTTTCTCCTTTTCGTATCTTGCGCCATGGTGTTTCCACGGCATACAATTACGTGGGAACAAAGTAATGAAAAGTTGAGATTTGGGATAATCAAGGTGGACGGTACAAACAAAATTTCTCCAACAGAGACTGTCAGTATTGTTGGAATGGCCCACTGCACCGCTAGTACTTTTTACTAAATCCGTTCTCCGCCCATGCCTTGGCATATATCTAGGTAGGTATGTAGCATATTGCTTTACAACATCAGAGCGACCAGACATGATGTTCTCGCTGCGGTGGATCAACCAGTGTATAACGACTTTAGATAAGAGTCGCAATCTTAGTCGCATCGACAACTGTACAACTTATATGGCTTGCTGATAGAGTACTTTTAGTACTTTATACGCCGCGACTCAGATCTTATCTTCAAACGCCCATGCCATGACTCTCGCAAATGCTTTCTTGCCATCTTCGGCCTTCTCTAGCGCTTGGTGAAGGCTAGCGATACCTTCCGGAGTGGGATCTAGTAGATATGACTGATCCTTGCTGTCGACGAGACCTTGTGCAATGTGCGCCGTCATCTCTGGGTGTCCTTGGAAACTCATGACTTGCCCAGAATCGGCCATTGAGATTTCAAAGTTGCCAGCCAGGTAATGAAACCCGGGAGGAGGCGTTTGGATCATCCTTTTATGAAACTTGTGGAGCCGCTTGGAGCGGTCAACGACTGAAACGGTGTCACATTTTGTGCCAGAGACTGACTTACCAATGACTGGTAACCTTGAAAAAACTCCCGCCCTTGTTCGGTAAGTGGGATGTTCTGAACATCAATCTGGAACAATATCAGTATAACGGATGATTGAGATTTGGCTGTCTCGCGTTCACCAGAATGCCGTCTTCTCGGTACTTGACTGTCCCGCCCAAGGCTCTGCAGATGGCCTGATGACCCCAGCATATGCCGAGTAGTCTTGTCGTTGGACCCTCAGTATCCACCGCGTCCTTGATCCAGTCCAATACCTTTGCGACCCATGGCTCGACTTCTGGAATTGTGAGGTCGGCAGTGCCACCGGTGAGGATGACGAGATCAAAGCACTTTGCATCCGGGAGGTCGCCGCCGTCGATGGGCTGGAAGTGTTGGACCACCGCGTTCGGTTGAGACTGTAACACCAACGTCTGTATCGAATCAAGCATTTCCTGACCCCATGACGCATCGAGCTTGTAATCGCGGATGATCGCCACTTGAGGGGGGTTTGGTGCTTTGGCAATCATCCTGTTGGTCGCTATGTTGTCGTAGACGTAGATGTATATTGCGAAAGTGTTTGCGATCACTTTGGGGTGCACCCGAGTATATTGCGTTGCACAGGGTGGCTTCCGGGTCAATGCTGGGGTGTATATATCCCTTTCACAGCAGCAATTCAAGATGTGCTTCTGGTAAGCCTTGCCTGAAACTCCGGAATGAGGTTGTTTCCTTTTAAGGCCCAATCAAGAGATGTAGGCTTATCGCATAGACTTCAGATGCGCTCAACGCCGGTCTCAGCAAGGCTGCATCTGGCAGGAGAGTTGTATACTAGGTACGCCACCTCCATTCTTTCTGGGTATACCGCGTAGTAGTACACCCGTCAACGACCTTAGTAGAAGCACAAGCTATCAGGCGTCGTGCGGAATCGGAGGGAGACATATCCCAAGACTTCGAGATATGCTTCGGCACTTTCGGGCTGCCGATCAGGTAACCAACGTAGTACGTCAATGAACTGAGGCGTGGTGACACGGTGTCCATGTCCAGCCGTGCTCTAGACACCGAAGGGATTTTCATGGCTGGACGAGAAGTTGTCAGCACAACGTCTAAAGATTGAAGCGTCTGGCTGATGATGTCTATCGCTTCCGTGGTCGGGCTGGCTACCGTGAAGCGTAGTTGTGGTTAACTGTACGGTGAAGCACTCAGACACAAGAGGTGGCGCGTCGCATCTTTGTCCAAGAGGGACGCAGCGCGTCTTCAACATTGCTCGCGGCCCCTCCTCCGCCTCCAGCAGGTCCGAGCCGGTCATGGCGGACGACTTCGACGAAACGGAATACCTGGCGGCAGAGGCTGCTGTTCATCGGCCGGCACAACCCCAGCGGACAGCCACCCCTACGACGACCGGCGGACCAAAAGTCGTGCAACCCAGACCGCAGGCATTGCCGCAAAGACAAGGCCCTTCTGCCATATTGGTGTCGACTCGGCAAAAAGGCAATCCCATACTGAAGCATGTAACATCCGTTCCCTGGGAGTGGGCGGAGATACCTTGCGACTATGTCCTCGGAGCCACCACCTGCGCTTTGTTCCTTTCGCTAAAATACCACCGCCTGCACCCCGAGTATATCTACAGTCGCATACGACAGCTAGGCAAGCTCTACAATTTGCGGGTCCTCCTGGCTATGGTGGACATCACCAATCACGAAGAGGCCTTGAAAGAGCTGTCAAAGACTTCTATGATCAACAACCTGACCCTTATCCTCTGCTGGTCATCCCAAGAAGCAGGCCGTTACCTCGAACTCTACAAATCCTACGAGCATGCCTCGGCCGCATCTATCCGGGCTCACCAGGCAGAGACATACCAAGAGAGTCTGACGGAGTTTGTCACAACGCCTCGAAACATCAATAAAACCGACGCGGCCAGTCTCATATCCAATTTTGGTTCTCTCCGGGCTGCGGTGAATGCGGAACCCGAAGAGCTGGCTTTGGTGCCGGGTTGGGGTGAAAAGAAAATCAAGGCTTGGGTGACCACTGTCCGTGAACCATTCCGAGTGAGGAGGGCCGCAAAGTCGAATGCGGCTTTGTTGCGGCAAGAAAGTACCATGGCCTCTAATGGTGCGGTCACGCCAACCGAGAGATCGAACAGTGGTCATACTCCCATTCCCATTGGTGCCGTTCCAAGTCTGAGCAGACAGGCATCGAGTGCCGCGATGAATCCGAAGGATACTGACGCTGGGCCAAGTCTGAAACGACCGCGGCTAGAAGAGGTACAAGCGGATGATTTTGAGGACGACGAAGAGGCAGCGTTACTGGCGCTTGCCGAAGAAGAGTCTAGGATGGCAGACGCCGAGAAGCCCAAAGTCGCTCAAGCAGTGACCAGAAAAGAGCCAGAACTGAGCGAGGGCGTAATGGCTGCACTGGCTAAACTACGACAGCAAGGATGAAATCAAGAAGTATACTCCTTACGAATAGGGGATACAGTATTGTTTTCTGAGAGACCTTGCAGTCACCACCACTGTCACCACTTTGGATATTTCACAGCACTTCTTAACTCAGGAGTGACCGGACTGTTGAGTCATTACGACTCCGAAGGGCGTATTCCAGCTCGCAGCCGAGGCTTATTGCCATGATTACTGTGGCCACTCAGCCTCGTTCCTGGCCGTTAACACCGTCAGCAGAGGTACGGAGAAGAATACGGCCCGCCGCCGGGGAAGGTTTGATTCTGCACTCCTCCTTCCCCGCCAAGAACTCTCCACGGGGACTCTGGAGAGGCCGACTTCGAGATGCGGGATCTCCAAGCGAGCAGACAACTCTAAAATTGGACACAGACCATTTCACGAGCTTGTCTGCTGATGTTGTCATGTGCAAGCAACCATCATGCTGATCATCCCTTGCCGCACTCGTATCAAGCTCATGCGACTTTAGCGATATCAACCATCTACTAATCCCCACGACAGCCTCGACCCCAAAAGCAGAATCCTGCAGTATGCAGTCCTTCACGGCGACGGGGAGACCATACTCAACGCATGCAAAAGCAGGTTCTGCCATGGACTCACTGTCATCAACCGAGTCCTGGGGCGCCGGACCTGCAAACCTTTCTCCCATGAGATTTACCGACGATTCGATAATCTCGGTTCCTGTGTTGAGCCCGTCCGAATCTTCAGAGGAGAAATGTCAACCAGTTCCAGGTGCCGTGGACCGAGCCATAAAGCGTGCCTCCTTCTTCCATCACAAGTCCACGTCTAGATCTGCGTCAAGGAAAGCGGGTGAGGGTTTCACAATGCGCCGGATGTCGCGCCGCGACTATCTTGCGCATTATGCTAAGGATGACACGGGGAAGTATATTGGTACGCAAGACCCCGCGGTCGACTGTATTTTGCGTGGCGAGGATCTGGTCAGGTACCGCACCCATGGCGACGTGGGGCCATGGAAGAACGAGACCTCAAAGGTCCTGGCGGAGAAGACAGCCACGGAACCAGACCCTACTACCGCGGATGGCAGAGGGGGAAGGAAAAGCAGAAGCAAATTCGGGAAATTGTTCAAGGCATTGAACTCTTCAAAGGCCGGAGGGGACGTGGTCATCCATTGATACGAACATGTACGTGTTGGACCGTAGCGACTTGGCCCTTTCTTGTGTAACTGAATTGGGTGTGGCTTCTTCAATGCAAGGGGGGAAGGTCCATCTGGACTTTTGGATTACGCGGCCATCTAATCTGTACTTCTCCTTGGATATATCTGTATAGTCGGTACTGGTGACAATGAGAACATGGTCGAGAGAAAGAGAGAGACCTTGGGCGATGGCCCTGCCCGGTTCCGTGGCGCTTGATATAGCACCCTGCCCTCAGGTGCAATAGAGTACGTTCTTCTTTACTCAAAAATAGATCACGCGTACTACAAGTGCTCGTATAATGCCAGAACAGTGGTACAAGCCAACCTAGCACTGTCCTGCGAGTAGTGAAGGAACTAAGGTAAGCAATGACAACTTCCTATGCTCTCTGGATTTCTCGAGCACAGAATGATTTTATTTGGTCAACGCTTTCAGCGCCGGACACCAGACAGTACAGTACAGTACAGTACAGTACAGACAAGACGTGAGACCCTAAGACAAAACGCCGCCGATGTTCCAAACAACAGACAGAAACCCCATTTTCAAAGTCATCAAATCTGGAATTTCTTGTATCCCTCAACCAACCCATCTCCGGCCTTCGTGATAGCCACCCACTCAGGCACGTAATGCAGAGCTTCGTCAAAGGCCGGGATCACCCCGACTTGATTTGCATCGCTCCAGGCACACGCGACTTTGCCGCTCAGCGGGCCGGGCGAGACTTGGCGCCTGCTGTCATCGTCTGAACCTGGATTGTCCCACGACACGTCAACCGTCCATGCACGCTCCCAAGTCCTGGACCAGAGGCGGATTTCTTGGCTTCCACCCTCGGGCACGGGAGCGAACCGCTTATCCCGTGGAGCCTGACCTTCGACGTGGAACGCACTGATGGGGGAATCAAAGTAGATTTTGCAGGCTCTGGTGTTTCTGCCGTAGAGCACGAACCGTGCTCTGTTGTCACTGTCACTAACGTTGACTCTGGTGACGTTGAAGTTCAGCCAACTCTTGTATTGTTTCTCCGGCGGGGTCGGTGATCGTGGATTGCCGACATTGGGAGGGATGCCGCTCCAAGAACATTTTTCGAGATTGCCAAACGGCCCAGTATTGACACACGCAAGATCTTGCCCTGCGGAACTGGGTAGGCTGGCAATGGCCTGTCGTACGTAAGGCGGGATGCCTTGCAGTGACACCGAGTTGTTGCCGGCGTCTAGGTCGACTTGTTGTTGGAAGAAGAGCTTCAATCGGTTGTCCGACGAAAAGGGAAAAGCAATCAGGTTGTATATCAGGGTGGCAATCAATACCAGAAGGAGGAATATCGGTACATGCCATGTGAAACGGTGCAGGATTGGCACAACAGGGCTGAAGAGCAGTATCGTAAAAACAGCAATCATCATGTACACCAAGAATGTGGAGCTGCCGTCTTGACCAGTTTGGTGTAGAGCCTCAGTCACCAAGAGCGCAAGCTGGCCCACGACGATGAGGTTAATGGGGACAATGACCAGCGTCTGGACCACCCATAACCAGGTCCACTGAGACTTGCTCCATTCCTGTTCCTCGTAAGTGTCACTTTTGTCATCCTTGACTGGAGGCACCGGGCTATGCTCCTCAGATTCTGGATGGTACCCCTTGAAAGTGGAGCGACCCCGGCTTCGCAATAGGCTGGATCTTTCTGTCGGCTCGTCATCTTCGTTCTCGTCTTGCTCTCCATCGTCTTCTTGCACTGAAGCGGAGGCAGGTTGCGGTGGCCTAGAGTTGCTTCGTGACCGGGATGACCCGTGGTCCTCTCCAAACTTTCCGCGGCAGTATGTCGACTTCTTGGGGAGTGAAAAGAGTTCAAGGTAGGATAGCCAAGTGGAGAGCCATACCGAGGCTGCGTACATGAGGACGAAGTACGTGCCAACCAGGTGGAAATGCTCTTCGAACACTGTAGCGACAACCAAGAATATCCACCATGCCACCCACATCCAGGAGAAACCGTACGCTCGAGTGAGCGACGATGGCCGACTGAAGTCCGCCGCGCGGCAGAAGAACCATGCGACAAAGACGAACGAGGATATCATCATGCTCCACACCGCCCACTCACTACTGTGCGCAATGTACTGGTTCTCTTTGACTTGCAGGAAAGCGAGGGCGATAGGGGCCGCGCAAGCTACCAGAAAGATCAAAGGGAATCGGAAGAATCCGCGCCAACCATATAGACGTATCTCCTCGTCACCATCTAGCAAATGGTATGGCCGCGATCCCGACCACAGATAGAATTTGTCAACTCGGTACAGCAGTGCCAGTGTGACAATCAACAGGATAGGGCCAACAACCAGGAGAGTGACAGAAAGAGCGAAGAAGGTGTGAGCCTTCAGAACGGCAAATGTCCGGCCAAAAACATCGAACCACAAAGCAGGGCTTCCTGGGGTATCGCCGGGTTCTAAGTTCGTCGTCAGTGAGGCTGAAGTCAACGCCTGGGTGGTTGCAACAGCTGCGGAAAGCATATGCCACAAAGAACCCTTGCCAGTATGCCTCGAGTCGTCTTGATCGGTATGATAGCGTGCTCTGGGTCCGATGAAAGCAACGTCCAACCCACGGTAGCCCAGCTTGCCGTTGAATATGACATAGTCTGTCTGACTTCGAACAAGACCTCGGCTGAAGCCGTCAGCTGAGGCCGAAGATCCAAAAGGATACTTCGAATGGGCATAAGCCTTCGTTACAGCCTCATCGGTGCTTCTGAAAAGCGCAGCCCGGCCGC
Source organism: Exophiala sp. LBMH1013 (assembly GCA_024611085.1). NCBI lineage: Eukaryota > Fungi > Ascomycota > Eurotiomycetes > Chaetothyriales > Herpotrichiellaceae > Exophiala > Exophiala sp. LBMH1013. The sequence goes on along the minus strand of JAMFLB010000009.1, from coordinate 667,026 downwards.
CGGCTCCAGCACCTTCCAGGTTCAAGAACGTGCTGACAACCTTGGAGGCAGGGTGTTGGCCAAAAACACTGGCTCCGTTCAAGAAATCCTCTTCGCCATTGTTAAGAAGAAGCACCACGCCGTTTTGTGGTTTGTTTCCTGGTGTGCTGAAAATTTTCACCAGCTGCAATACGCAGACTACGCCAACACCGTCATCTGTCGAGCCGAAGCCGGTAGAAACACTGTCATAATGGGCATTGACCAAGACCGCGTTCCGCTTGTTCGGTTTTCCATTAGGATCGAGCCACCAAGTCTTTGTGTCATCCTCGACGCCCGGGATGTAGACAATCAAGTTGGTACCCTCAAAATAGACACTGATGCCTGCGGAGGGCGATATTCCGCCTGAGGAGAATGTCAGATTGGAGACCGCATCGTCGAAGACATATGCCGCAGGAGTGTTTTCGCCAATGTGTGAAGAGGTGTCGGCATTTTCTTTCAGGATGGTATTGATGCGCTGTAGCAGCCAAGCATGAACCTCGTCGTTTCGGTGGCTGTTATACGGGTGGTAGCCAGAGGTGAGGAGTTGCAAGTCGAGCCATGCCTCTGTGAGGTTGACCCCATGGATCGGGGTCTCTGATTTAGGGGGGAGAAGGGACACCGGTCTGTACGACAAGGAGGGTGGTGAGGATAGCCAGGTAGACGAGGGTGGTGATTATGGTGACAGGCCAGCGATTGAAAGCGAAGGGATTCCACGACCTGGCCATGGCAAAGAATAGAACGAGGTGTCAAGACATAGGGAGGGATAGAGATGTGACAGGAAGAGCAAGGAGACTGGGTGGACGATCCCCGAGGTGCATCAAGAAAGTATTGATGTCGGTTCTGTGAGCTGATGAAACTCTCCCCGCATTGACGAGCTGCAAGATTTCGAACACGACGCAGTCTTAATAGAGCTTCATCATTACAAGCTGCATTGATTCCACATGCAAGTCATTCTGGGCCAGTCCGAAGGGGGGAGAAAATCACGCTGCTATGGATAAGCACCACGTGACAAGGCTGAGCAGTCATGGACGTTGATTGTGCTTGAGCAAGCTCTTTATTACTGTGTAGATGATGTGCCATCTGCTCACAGGGACTCGATAAACACTGCGGCAGGATTGTCTTTTCAGTCATGACTAAGTTGATCGTGAAAGAGCATCGGGTATATCAAGACATTTCGGATATGGCGAGGCTGAAACTGAGCTCCCTTTTATGTATGACGTCAGGTAATAGTAGTGAATCTTAAGCCCACTTGTCCCTTAAGTCCGAACTTCGCTTCTAGTCGAGGTAGATGGAGGTAGGGTACCTAGGTAGATACCACCAGACAGCTCAATCCAAGAGACTTTGTCTTACAGTAAACAGCAGTTTGGACTGCGACCCAACATTCATCTCAACCTAGGACTACCAGCACCCGCCGGCGTATCTTCGCCCCCGATAGTCGCTCTACCTCTCACCAAATGACGACGTCTGCAATTGCAACCTCCCTGGGCCTACGCTCCAATGCCACCACACCTGTGCCATGTCAAGCGCCATACCACGCAATCTTCAACTTTATGTTTGCCTATGTATTCCTCTCCTCACGCATGCTCAAATCGTCCTATGGGATTGACCACAATGTGAACCCTCGAGAAGATGTGGCTCGGTTCGGAGAAAAGGCCGTGCAAGAGGGCAAGATCAGCCGAAAACAGCTCAACATGCTGAAGCGCAATGAAGCCGCGCATGCCAATGCAGTCGAGCACTTCCCCCTGTTTATTGGTAGCGTACTCTTTGCAGTCGTCTCCAAGCTTCCCAACGAGACAATCAATCGCGCCTGTACCATCTACTCGGTGGCTAGGGTGGTGTACGCGATCGCGTACCTGCTGGTCGAGAAGGTGCAATTTTCGTACATCAGGAGTCTTGCGTGGTGGACTGGCAATTTCAGCTGCCTGTACTTATTATGGCAAAGCGGCAGAGCCATGAACGCTGGGGTTGTCTTTTGAAGGTAAACCTCGACCGATGTTGACTGCTCCTCGTTGGCCTGTTCTTGTGAATGGACGGCACAACTCGTTTATGGACGATCTATCCAAGTTCCGTTGGTTTTCTTGTGCCTAGCTAGTCCGTCATACAACGTCTAGCCCATTCACTTATGCTGCACCGCTCATCTCCAACTTTTTGCCCTTGACGCTCTTCCACTCAAAACCCAGCGAGAACAAGAAGGCAAGGATGGCACATGCGATGGACAGTATGTACGCGTTCGTCACCGCAATATCGTACGCATACAAGAGTCCCGCCAGTTGCGACGGCGGCGTGACCTCGCGGATATGCGTAGCGCCTGCTGCCATAATGACCCTGGGATCAACGCCTGTGGTGTATTTCGGGATTTGCTTGACCAGGCTATTGGAAAAGATGTTCTGGGGCAATAGAGATGGAGACGGCGCCTCCAAGAGAATTGAAGAAGATGGCTACGGCATTGCCAACTGGCATGTCTTTCTTACCCAATACCACCTGAACCGCGATGAAGGGGACCTGTACACACGCCCCCTGCTCCGGCGCCCGCGAGAATCTGATACCCGATCCAAGTCCCTGTCGACGAGTGGACTTTGAGGGTATACAGCAACCCCGAACCGACTGCGAAGATGGCCGACCCCACCCATGTGAATGGAACATAGGGGCCCAAAGCGGTGATGCTTCCGCCGACCACGATCGATGAAATGGTGATGCTCACCAAATACGGGATGGTGCGAATGCCGGACCCTTCTGCTGTCGTGCCCTTGACGGCTTGGAAGTAGAACGGCAGATAGTATATGTGGGTGTATAAGCCCATGGCGAGAAACGCCGAGAAGAATGCACACACAAAGACCGTACGTTGGTGCAGCATGATGCGCGGCGGCAAGGTCGCCAGCTCGCCTTTGCGTAGTTGGATGCCTGTGAAGACTATGATCAACAACCCAAATCCCAACATGCAGCCCCAGACCTTAGAGTCGGACCATGGGTAAGTAGTCCCTCCCCACTGCAGAGCCAGGAGAAGACAGACAATGGCGCAGATAAGGAAAAAAGCGCCGAGGAGGTCGATCTGCCCGATTTTCTGCGTCGTCGTCAGATTGCTGTGTCTTCGCTCAGGGTTCTTGAAGAACAAGAAAACCGCCGCTATGGCAATCGCGCCGATGGGGAGGTTGATATAAAAGCACCATCGCCATGATACACCTACACACCGAAAACCGGTCAGTGAATCAACATGAGTTTCCCGCCGCCATTCCCAACTTACGATCAGTAAAGGCGCCTCCCAGAATAGGGCCGACAACGGAAGCCACCCCAAACATCGAAGATAACAGACCGATATAAACCGGTCTCTTCCGCAAAGGCACCGAATACGCCACGATGGTCATACCGCCTGAGAACAATGCTGCTGCTCCGGCCCCGGCGACCGCTCGACCGATGATCAGCATTGTCGAGTTGACCGCGGCACCGCACAGGACGGAACCGAGTTCAAAAATGACCAAGGCCAGCATATACGTCCATTTCACATTGAAATATGTGTAGACTTTGCCGAATGACGGTTGCAGCGATGTCGTTGTAAGCAGGTACGCCGAGCCATACCAGCCCACGTCGTCCAGGGAGTTGAAGACGGTGGTGATTTTCGGAATCGCCGTCGCGATGATGGTGTTGTCCAGAGCGATCACAAAGGTGGATAGTGTCAGCCCGACAGTCAGGAGGTGTAGCGGCAGGCCTGTGGCGTACTTTGATTCATCGTCTTCTCCTGGTTCTCCGGCGTCGCTGGACTGTGTGCCCACCGATGTGGTACGAGTCAGGTCATTGCTGATTTCGACCTTCTCGGTGGAATTCTGGTCGGCGGTGGCGGTGGCGGTGGCAGTGGCAGTGACGGAGCTGGTATGATTGTTGTCGACGATAGAAGCAATGGGATCGTTTTCGGCTTTATGGACCGACAACTCTGGCTCTGCCGCTCTCTTCTCAGAGTCGATGATGTTCGTTGACGCCAGCTGGTCATGTTGAGCCGGAGAGCTGGGATTGGACTCTGGAGATGTCTGTGGCGATGTCGACGCAGCCTTGTCCGCCCCTATTCTTTTGGACCATGGAAACTTCATTTCGTGGTGCGATGGTTGATGAGCTGTGCTTGACCGATGTCTTAAGAGCCGTCTAGACCGGGACCTGGCGCCGCTTCACAGGCAAAGACTGCGCCAATGCCAAATATTTGCCAACTGGAATGTGGCGATCCAGCACGAACCAACACCCTGAAGTAATCACCAACGAAACCTGAACGTATACGCACTCGAGCCAGACAGGCGCAGACCGACAGGGATATGAAAGCGGCACAACCCAACCAGCCTGCAGCCCGCGGCGACTGAAGTCGGCGTAATGACAGCCGGACAGAATAGATGATTAAGTCTACGATAGAACCCCAAGTCTCGAACTTAGGACCACCATGGGAAGGATTCTAACATCATTTGACCAAAGAGGTATCATCATCGAGTAAGAATGGCACAGGCACACACTACCATCCCTCACCGGCCGGATCCTATCAATTAAGTGAACGTCTCCCCGCCCAAAAGCAGTCAGATGGACGAAATCCTTCGCAGCTACACCGTCACATCTCTTCTTTTACTCCTACCCCGACTCGACAACCTCATTGGTCATAAGGCCACCGGGAAGACAAGGGGCAGGGGACCACACAACCGGACGTACTGTGTACTGTGTACTGTGTACTGTACACTGTTGTGCCGCACTGCATGATGATGATGGAGAGAATCAAAGAAACAAAGTTCCACGGGCTCGCTCGCTTCCCCCGCTCCAAGTGAAACGACTGCCGCGGCCAACAGCTGTACAAAGTGCGTAAGTAAGTCCGAAGGAGAACCCGTTATTGGGGAAGCAAAAGTGGGAGAAAGACGAACGGTTCTTTTGAGCCGAACTTTTAGGTTGAACTCGTATTCTATACCGTGTTGGGTAATCGACCGGGTGGGTGGGCTTAAAGGCCTTCTTATTAACGTGCTCGTACTTTGCTTTATACATAAGTATAGACCGACAGCCGGTGTCTAACTCGTACTCGTATATATCCTGGATTGGGAATTATGCAGGCTGTGCTGTTCTACCGTCTACGTATTTTATTCCGTTCCAGCGAGAGTCCATCGTTGAAAGGGTTGTCTTCCAACAGGGTCACTCGCACGGTGGCTGGCTTTAGTCTCCTTTCCGGACGGGTTGCCGACCTCGAAGAGCAGGGTGGATCTTTGATGGCTGGAAGCGTGGTGGAAGGTTTGAAGAACACAAGATCCTCCCGCGGAGGCTTATATTGTTATTGTTTCATCGGTAGAAGTATGGCTATCCGTCAACCTTGGGTTGTGCATGGTCTTGTCATTGAGACGTCTCTCTTGGCAGCTCACTGTATGCAATACCAATGGCCATTCGATCGATCAGCAGAACGCGAAACCTCTTCACGTCAATTTCATGAGCATCACCCATACAGAGTGACACCCACAGTCCACCACCAATGGGCCCTGCCCTGACTCTGCAGTGTCATCAACAGAATCAGACCAATCACAAAGTCAAGAAACCGTGTCCGCAAGACTCTCAAGCCACGCCGCCAAAAGAATTGACCAGCCGACGATATGCACACATGTCCTTTTTGGCAGGCGAAACTTTTCCGACCTTCTCAACCCATCCACATAGAGGTTCATGTTTTAATCATACAACACGCTTGACCTGCCGCAGACAAATTCGTCAGCCCAAATCCTGCGTGGAAAACCGCTGCTCCAATGTAGAGGCCACAAAATGCACAGTACAATCCACCAACACCAAAAGTCTTGCTGGGTTTATGGAAGGGGCCGGCTATTCACCTCGAAGAAACGCTTCAGCCACCAGACTTGGAATATCCCTTCTCCTATTAACACGCCCAACTGGAAGAGCGACCACCATTTGACGCGTGAGTTTGTGCTTTCGGCCGTGTTTCGGTGCGTTCGTTCGCGGACCACGATGTAGGCTTGTTCGTCTTTGACTTGGGCAATAAGCTCGGACAGTTTGCGGACTAGCAGCAAGACCCGTGAGATTAGTTTATTTCTCGACTCCAGTCCAAATGACATTTCGAAACGTACCTTCTTGCTCAAGGGGATCTTGTGGTGCCTCAGACTCTGGCACATACACGACTCCATGGACGTTGAAAGACACTTCCTTGCTGTTGGCAGACCAGTGCTCATTGCTGAAGCAGTACGTGTATTTGCCGTCCATGCGGGCGTCAAACGAATAGTCGCCCGACGATACCGAGTTCATTTGCGTCTCGTAGGATCCTGAAGGATCAAGGATCTGTCCGGCGACCGTACGTATTAGTTAAGGTCTCCGGTATTTGTTTGTTTATTTCGATCCCTGGAACAAAGGGAGAGAGAGAACGTACGTAGAAATCAATATCCAAGTTTCCTGAACCGCCAAACTCCCGGTCGCCCACTTGGAATGTCACCGTCATCTTGTCGTCCTTGTGTAGTTCCTCGTGGAAGCATTCTCGGGTGTGCGCTCGTAGTTGGATGTTGTGTGCCAGACCGGCCCCTATCCATCCTGCGAACGCGGCGTATGCCGCTACTGCTCCCCAACGCATCTCTCAATTTGGTCGCAGGTTTTCGGGGCGCGGTATCAGGTTCTTCGGTGCTCGAGAGTGTGGAATGTGATGTTCGCGAGTGATGCTGGTCGGGGACAATTCAAGGTACCAAAAAAGTGTCCTGTGTCTCGAATCGATGCCCTGCGGTTCAAGTTCCTGACGCACAGACCTTCCCCCTTTCCGATTCGATCCTTGCCGCTTTAACGCCCACAGTTACCCCTTTTTTTATTCAGCCTTTAGATCCGAATCTCTTTTCCACCTCAAAACACAGTGGTCGATACCTATCAAGATGCCCATTCGAGCGGATGACATCCATTTCCCAGGTTGGTACACATTCATGATCTGGGTTTGCGCCAAAGCATGATTTTGCAAGATGACGCAGAATAAATTGAAATCACAACTCCAAGGACGTCGCCTGCCTTATTGAATATCAAATGGCTGGGCTTCATGCTGCTGCTGCTGTTGTTGTCCTGTCCGCCTTCCACGAGACTGCCAGATCCGTCCAGCGGTTGTGCAAGCCATCTCGGTCGCCAGATGACGGATACTGATCCCAGTTGCTGGGACCATTGCATGCCCTTCTATGAAATTCAGCTGCCCAAGCGAGTATTGTGAAAGATGTCGCGTGATTTGGAGGTACTCAAAGTTCACCACGGATGTTGCAGGACATCTTGAAGACCAGCTCGGGACTTGGCAATCCCTGAAGTGGAACCGGGTCAAATAAGTCTGGTGTGAAGAGAAACGTTGACTACCATTTCATATGGATACAGATCCTTCATAGACATAACCCCGTGAGGAATGATCGAACCTTGGTGAGTGAAGCAACCGTTCCCGCAAGCAAGCGCTTGGACGAGGTAGGAGTGGCAGAAGTTGGATTCTCACCGTTTGCTGGTTTTAAGAATGTGAATTCACAATCGTTGCATGACTATCCACTCTGGTAAGGGTGAGAGTCATTGCATGGAGCATACGACAAAACATTGAAAGACTGAAAGACAATCTTATCATCGGACGGCCACCTCAATTGTATCTCTTTCTTCGACAGAAGACAAAAGGAGATCAAAATCCGCTGGAACCCTTCCCACTCTTCCTCTGCTCAGCGTCATCCTCCATTCTTCACCTCCTCGACCGCTACATAATTTGTACAAAGACCATTCACCATGTCGTCGCAACCGGTAAGTCTGCGCCTGCGCCCAGCATCATCTCGCGCACCCATGCAGAGTAAAGGCGGACTCATTCTACAGCGCGGCACTATCTCTAATCTCTCGGCAGCCACACAACCCGCCTATTTACTCCCTTCATTGTCTGACCTCATACACACCTCTCTTCCCATAACCACTAAACTCAGCTGTGCAGACCCCAGTATCGTCTTTGGCAGACTTCCCATCCAGCCTGCCCCTGCTGCCCATCATGTCATTCACATTGTTCCACACTCGCAAAGATGGCACAGTCAAGCCGATCAAAGTCTCGATCTTCGACGCTTTCCGAGGTGTTCCTGACCCGAAGCCCAGGAAGCCTCCACCGGTAAGCCCCAGTTCCACACTCTTCTGATCTGCTTTTTGTGCTTCTGTTACAGCAATCAAGTGAACAAACAACTAACAGAGTCCAGTGTCCCTGCTGTGGAACTGCGCATCGGCCAAAGCCCAAACCAGCGATCACCCTTGAGACCAAAGTCGACGACAAAGATGCCAGCAAGGCAGACAAAGCCAAAGAAGCGGATGATCAGACCATGCTACGTATGAAAGCAGAAGACAGCACCACGCAATGGAAGGACATCCTCGAGGCCACCAGCTACACTGACGTCGAGGAGCTCAAGGCACGCTGGCGTCAAATCAAGGACAAGCTACCCGACTTCAAAAAGGAAATGGAGGCCAAGAAGAAGGAGAACGGCAAGAAAGACAGGACCAAGAGCAACAAGAAGAAAAGCAACGACCCGGACAGAGAGGCCAGAGTTGCAAAAGCTCGTGAGGAAGGTCTGAAGAAACAGCAAGAAGCCAGGGAGAGGAGGGGAAGCGGCTGCAAAGGCTGAAAAGAACAAGGTATGTGTGTATCGTATCGGCCTTGGCCCTTGTCACTCTCACTCTCACATTCGAACATGTGCACGCGGTGATGGGTACTTTACTGATTGCTTTGCTTTGATTCTAGACCGATCAATCCAAGGCCCTGACCCGACGCGCGCCTGGCGACATGGTGATGTGGTCCAAGTCGTTCGACAGGAAGAAATGGCGGCTCCTGGCGTCAAAGCACTTCGATGAGACGGGCCGGCGTATCACGCCGGAGGAGGCTCGCAAGATGATGCAGGGAAAGTAAGCGTGAGAAAGATGGAGGTGGATGATAGGTTCCGGGAGGCCTTTGGGGGGTTGCTTGGCCGTTGGATGGTGGACGGGGAAGGCGACACTATTGCTGACGAGTATGTAGATCGATCTGTCATTGTCATTGAGAAGACCTCTACATTCAAAACTGCCTGGCCCGCCATAGATTGCTTTGCTTTGGGAGGTTTGGACTTGCTGTGCACTAATGAACAGATTGCGCGGAGAGAGAGCACCCGTGCCATTTCAGCCTGAAGTCGGGTAGGGTAGGTGCTTGATTCAAGCACGGCTGTACCGCAGGGCTCGACAACCAGCTGAGTCCGCCGTCATGGGTATCTTTGTGGTTGATGTGTTCTACTAGTTTGGGATTGATTGACTGACTTTTCTCTTCATTCTCGCTGGGCTTTAGTGAATAGACGGACCGGGTCATTGCTCGAAACTTCGTCGATGTCTTGAATGGCGACTCGACATATGCGACGTACTGTTGATGTTCCAGCTGCTGTGATTCCATGACAAATGCAATAACGCCGTTGGTGATGATCGGTGCGATATGTCTAGCCACCTCAGCTGGGGGAAGCACCTCCGGGAAGCAGGTGACGAGACTTGACGCCACCACAGACTATGCAGACGTCAATATGGCTTGTTCAGGCCCAGTCCGAAATGAGAAGAGATCCAGTACGGTTTAGCTGAGAGAAAAAGTGACTGATTAGGGGACAGCGTAGCCCCGTCTCATCTATGCCTTCTGCCGTGCTACAAAAGTCTGCATCACATATCGTATCATCATGACAATATCTGGCCCTTGAAGCTGTTGCCATCTCGTTTAAGGTAGTCAAGCACAAGCCACCATGTCCCCAGTGATGTACAGCATAGTACTGTACAGAAACCATATGACCATATGACTTGAGCAGCTGTATAAACAAACTCCGCTGACACTTCTATAGCGCTTCGACGGCAAAGCCCGTCACATAGTAGAACGCCTCCATACTCTTATGTGCTCAAGCCTTTTCGTCGTCGATTTGGGGGTCGACTCCTCCAACCCACCATACGGCAGCGCCGATGATCCTCTCGACAACCTCCAAGTCAGCCTGGCTCCTAGGGGCGTACAGAATCACCCTTGACTCCGGCGACGGACCCGCACGAGATCTGCCCATCGAAAGCCAAGATGAAAGGCGCGTAGAGAATGGATGGCGCTGACCCCAACCCTTCTCGATAACGGCTACCACATCATTCGGGTGTAATGTGCATCCAATCAAACCGGTCGCTCGATCCGCACGAATGATCTCGCCATAGTACCGTGTCTCGTTGAAAATTCGCTGGCGGGCGTAGAGAGTGATAGGACCGTCGGCCTCGAAGGTGGAGCTTCCTAGGTAGGTTGTCTTCAAGTGCCGGAGGGAAATGTCTGTAATGATATCCCGAAGTCGAGAGGGGATCTCGGATCCCTTAGCCAAGCACGGCAGTTGAGTTGTCTGTTGGAGATGGCTGTAGCCAGATACAATTGGACGAGGTCCAGACCGTACAGGCAGCGTCTCAAGATAAGCCCGTGATGAGATACCCAGGGGCACAGGTGGAGGGACGGTAGGGTTGGAGACCGAAAGAGCTTGCAGACATCGCTTGTGGATGCGTTCCGAAACAGACAGGACAAACTTCCCTGGTTTGCTCTGCAAAAATGGTGTGAGATCCAGGTCGAGAAATCCGAGGATATATGTGATGAAAGCGGAGCCTACCAGAACGCAGGCAACCGCAAAGGGGAAGGGAGGAATAGAACCAATAGTGACACCCATGGTCATAATGTTCTTGTGAATAGTCTATCTGATTTCCAGTGGGCTACCAGAAGGCTGGCAGTGACACGAAGACGAACTGCCCTTACCGGATTGCAAGCCGTAATGGTTCAATGCGACACAGAGGAGATGCGGTGGAATGAGCCCTTCGAAGTCAGAAGTGTGACAAAGCTTGGATAGTTATACCTGCTTTCCACAAGGCATCGGCCTTTCTGGCTCTCACGCTCCGATGGTGGAATGCAATCGTGTGGTGACCAGCCGCGGAAACCGCTCCAGCAGTATGGCCGCGAACCGCTAGATGATCATGCTAGGTTCCCACTGCCAGTGATAGTCTCGACCGCTTCAGCGAATAGCAAAAGTCCTATCAAAGTATATTCCGACCTTGGCAAGCCTGGTATATGTCTCTTAACTACCTCAACTCACCCTGGAATGCACGCTTCGTCGGAGAGCGGTGGTTGCTGAAACGATGGGAGTGGGCCGTTACATGTTATGCAGGGCGCATAGACGCACTTCACTGAGCAGGATCCGATCTGTGTGGGATCGAGTGACGACGATGATAGGGAGGAGTACACCGTGCTACTGTCGGAAGTAAAGCGACGTGCCAAAGCAGCGAATAGTGCCGCGGAACGATGGGATGACAGGACGATAGAATGGATGGAGATGTTGAGGGATGAACGAGAAGTTGGCGTTGAACGTTGAACTGAGGACGTGCTTCGAATGACGCTATGTCCTTAGGGGTAAGGCTCCGGAATGTCGGCGTTTGACCACCGATGTCGATGCGCGCAGTTCTTCAGGATTCAGAACTACGGACGACTATGTACAATAATAGTCGACTCTGCGCAGAGATAACGACCGTCTCCCACCAGGGGAAAATCTAATGGCCGCCAGCTCCCTGACAATACGTAGGAGCCTTTTTCACGAGCACAGACTGCACTCCACCGCTCTATCGTATTCCAATTGTCACCCGCGGCCGCCTTCGAGATCTCCTACGCCAGACGTGTTCTTGTTCTAAATGGTGTTTAACCTCGCTCACTCTGCGATGCGTGTTTGACCTCCGACAAGATCCGGGTTGGTTGTTGTGGTGTGCTGTTATTAGCTCGAGGATGTGTCCCAAGACATCTGTGAACCTGCCATACACTCACGCACGCCCATATGCGGAGCAAGGGGGAGAAAAGAGCTTAAATCCATCCAACAGCCCGAATTGAAGGGCCGGACCACGTCGATTGCAATAGTGAAGAGCCCAGGCGAGGCTGTATAATGATCGACATCCATCGCCCATTTTTCAGCACGATATAATGGCAATGCTTCAGTAGCTTGTCCGAAGCCCAAAGCAAGTCGCCGGTACCCAATGAAACCGTGGATTTTAATTTAGAATCATCACAAGCAACATCATCTCGCGAGAAATATATGGTATTCTTTCCTGATTGCCAGCTAGCTGCAGCAAGGAACGTCTGACCTGCGCTGTTGACTTGAGCCATCATCTGTGTGTAACCTGTCGAGTATTGCTCCTGCGGCTGTCGTCAGCACGATGCTGTGCTGAATGTAAATGCCATTGACGTGTAGATAAACCAGCCCAGAGAGCATGGACATAGGCTGCCGTCCGCTATTTTGGGTTGGTCGTGCTGACTCGAGTTGCATAGCTGTAGGACAGACGAACCCCAGAATAGAGTCTCCCCCCGTAAAGCTGAGCTGACCGCAGAATGTCCGCAAACTCTTTCTTCGGTCCTTGTAAATGATTCCTCGTGGAAACGGGGAGTTGAATCAGCACAAGAGACTCAGCGCGTTCCATCGAACGTAACGGCAGCAGGAGCGACGCTTCTTCCAGCCGCATCCATCATGTGTAGTTGGCAGTCTGGCGTGTCGGAAATTTTCCAAGCGCCGAACAGACGCCCTGGATATCTGAAAGGTTCTTAGAAAGACTGCGTGGCCATGGTCCGAGGGTGTACTTGAATTCCTGGAGGAGCCTAGATTCAAGCGGACCATAATTGCGGGCGGTGCGCCAGACATGAGATCGCCGGAATGTCTAGACTTCGGCGGGCAATGGAAATCCAGCAAGAACAGTACACCTTGCCGTACAACAGCGGATGTATTGTGGTGCTCCGCAAATACACTGGTGGACTGGTGTATAGAATTCAGCCTCGAGAATTCGATCATCATACATGCGCCCACCCGTTCGATACAAGAACTTGCATTTCGTTGATCAAGCAATGGGCGCCCGGCTCTTGGTGTTTTGGTGTTTCTCGTTCCCAGGCGTGAAGTCTGTCAAGAACAATCCTCTTCTTGAACCAGGTCGTAGTAGTATATCGCAATAAGCGATTTTTCCATATTCCACAGATAAATTCACTCATTGTCAGCCAAGAAAAGTCTCTGTGTACGGCTTCATATGCAGGCACGCTATAACCAACTCGCACATCAGGGTTAAGCCATACACCTTTGGAGGGGGTAAGCGGATTATCTGCGTGAATAAGGCAACACTCGGAGGCCTCAACGTGTCTCTCTGCAAGGCCGTCCGAGATGCCTCGGAATTCGAGGGGGGAGTCGAAATCATAGAAAGGAGTCGCATCCATCAGGACCATGCCATTCCAGCAACTACTCAAAGGTACAGGGCGGTTCTCGATGACCGCCTGTCGCGACGCGCGAGATCTGAAGTAGGGCCATGTTTGCATCACAGGCTCCTCGCCATCAGAATCACGAAGCGCAAATGTATCATAAAAGTCAGGAGGTTTCGCAAAGTCTAGGGCGCAAGCAGCTGCATAGCTACCACCATTCGTGTTCAGGAGTTTTCGATAGTCATCAATCTGAACCGTATCAATGTCCGCAAGATAGTAAGGAAAATCTGCTTAACCGACCTTAAAGACGACATCATTGAGGAAGAGAACATAAGCAAACCTTGTGCCAGACTTCTCCAAGTCGTGAAGCGGTTTCAGCGACAAATTCCTCAATTTCGACAGGTATGGAATTCTCCTCAACTCTTTCTTGCCACGGGGTGTGTCAATCCAACCAGACGCTGTAGGGGGTTTCCCTATCTCATCGATGTGCGTTGTCTCATCCAAGATGATTGTTCTAGATACCCCGAGTCGTTCCAACTCAAAGTCGAGTGCTCTCAACGCACCCTTGGTGTCGTCCCAGCTGCCGCTCTCATATATGGATATGTAGATGTTTTCAACGCCAATTTCTTGCACAAGTTCGAGAACAGCCGCGTTCCAATGACCCCTTATGATAGCCTCATTGTTCCAGTGCGTACTGGCAAGGAAGATCCGTGGTCGTCTGGATTGAGACGAGGGGCTCGAATCAAGAGAGGAAAGGAAGGTCTGGTGGAGGTAGAATATTTCCAAGAGGCTCGTCAACGCGTAGAAGGCGAGGAACAACTTCAGGGGCAGCCTAGACCTGCGGCGGATCCGTAGCAGCATATTGTTTGTGCTCTTTGAGTATAGCCTGTGAAACCTTATCATTATCACCCACCTCGGTGTCACCTAACAGAACACGGTGGGTTACAACAATCATGTGACTGCCAAGATATAACTTTTGCGGATAGTAAAGGGTCCGCCGCCAAGGCCGACATAAAGTGCACCAGACCCACCGAGCCATTAACTTGACCTGGTCCGCTCTTTCGTCAACATCAGACATACCTCCAAGGTGATCATCTGGCTCATGGCTCTCATACACAGACCCGATTCACAGCGGCATACGTGGTAAATATGATGGCATGCAGGTCTACGTTACAAGCCTGGGTATGCTAGGGCGATACGCCTTCGACACTTTCATCCACGACAATCGAGATAAAATGAAGGCATGTCCGAACGGGCAATAGCATTGCATTGTTGTTCGGTATGGCGGTGCGAGTCATTCTGGAAATGTGGAATCTCAGGAGGACTAGCTGTGATCCGGAACCCATACATGTCGATCTCGATGAGCACTTTGGCCGTTATGGGCGTGTTAAAACAGGCTCCCTAGTAGGTCCTTCCGGCACCCGAAACCGGGATCTGGTTGAAGAATCTCCGCCTGCCGGTTATGCGACCACTGCGGAGCTGGTCGTGGGAGAGCAGAGTGTCAAAAGTGTTCAGAGTGACTCGACACCGGCACAATATCCTTCCAGCGATTTTGCGCCGGACGAACCGGATCAAAGTTCAACGCCGTTTCTCGGACAGCTAGATACCACTACCTTGACCCTTTTTGATGCTGTTGCTAAAGGAAAACAGCGAGCCAAGTTGTCGGAGAGTGGCCAAGGTGGTACGTCAGACTTCCTCGGGTAGACTTCCTATGGATAGAATAAGAATATCCTGTCGTCTGGGCGGGGAGGCTGATCTGCATCCGATCATGTCTGGGGAAGTGTGCGATGGAACGATGGAGTTCCTGATGGCAAATTATGGGAGAAGGCTGTTTAGCATTTTTGGAGGATCGGTAGTGCGCTTCCACGAACTCGCGCCATCCGCTGCAAATTCGGTCCGATGTTGTCGCTATTCCTCCTCGTTTCTCAACTCAGTCCACAGAATAGCGCCACCACCGATACCCCGAGCTTTTGCCGGATTCATCACATCAATCCGCTTGGGCCTCTGCTTGACACCATCGCCGTCGTTGTTCTCGTCATCTTCAATCTCTTCCGTAGTAGCATATCCAACAAGATACTTGAATCCACAATTCTGATAGAAGGACTCGGTATCCTTAGCTGCAACGACGACTGCTGGCAACCCATCCGCCCTAGCCCTCTGTAATCCCCAAGCGACGAGATCTCGGCCAATGCCACGACGTTGCCAGGCAGTATGGACTGCCAAAGTACATAGTTCCCAATGATTGCGGCGATACGGCGGATAAGTGAAATGTCGGGCCATAAACGGCCACAAACGGGGCCCGAAATTCCATTTATTCAAAGGATTGATATCCGTGGGCGTGGATGTGGTGGATGCACGGTTCGGGATGAAGAAGCGCCGAACAGTATAGAAGAAGGAGAGGAACCGCGATATCAGTCTTCCTGTATAGTGTAGTTCGGATTAGATTATGGATAAGTCATCAGTCACGTCGCCAGTGGATGCGGGTAGGATTGCTCTCTTCCTCTCCCCCTTTGTATTCCCCCATGTCTCTCCAGTCGACATCATCATGTGGTTTCACATCAGATTGACCCTGATTATGACTGAATGTCCGCATTTTCTTCTCTTTCTTCCTAGGAAGGCAAGAAGACATACCCAGTGTACACAACCATAGAGAAACACAAGGTACTAATAAGAAAAACCAAACAATGTTGATGATACCAAGACAACTCGAACATGAACGTACTTGGATCCCACCACCTCACTCCCTCCCACAGCATATGTGATCCCTGGCCCCTTCTCGCCCATTGCGCCACGCCAGTGATAGTCTCTGCCGGGTTGCCTTCTTTTCCCTTTTCATAATGCACGACCCATACTTTCCCATAATCCCACCAATCCGTAACGACTTTCTGTCTCCACGCCGACAGGTAATCGTCCGGATATTGCTTTCGATATGGAAAGATATGATTGTTCAACTCTTCGTCATAGAAGCTGACGGCCAGGATCTCGGAGATTGCACTAAGATCCGAGCGGGTGGAGATGCGTAGTGGCATTATGTCGAAACTTGGGCCCCTAACTGTGAAAGAGAGAAAGCAAAAATGAGCTCGATGATTAGATTAGGGGGTGTGCGAGGCCGGCACGGAAGCGCGAATGATACGTACAATAGAGCCCTCTGTACCTAACAAAGTAAGGCAGGGATGTTTGGGTATCAAGTTGTAGTATCAAAGACAAATGCTGTTCGAATTGGATGGCCAGTGGAGCGAAGACGAAACCCAGTCACCTCTAACGCCCAGCCCAGCCTGTCGGGGTTTCTGGATACCGGCCTGAAATCTGTCAAAGTTCGGAAGCTGATCCCAGTATAACCGACTCTCCTATGCAACAACACTAGTTACCGTAGACTGGGCACCTAGGTGTGCGTTAGGATTCTCACTTGGAACAAATATGTATGTAACCCCTCCCGCCAAACTGGGTTGGAGCAATGAACGGCCGCTTGCAGGCCAGTTGGTAGATAAGAAGTCGACATACCATAAAGTCGATCAATCATGGATCTATTTTCGCATGGAACGGCAGACGAGACCGGGGCGAACAACATCCGGGATGTCGGGACCGACGCGGCATATGAGTGAACACAGTGCCTATCATTCATTGCACGACCCAGTGGGTGGAACAGGTGTGCATTAGCTGATGTGTTGGCCTACAGCCCCAAGCAAGAAAGACCAGAATAAGCCAGTGCTACCGTCGTATGCGATGCGCAGGCTGCTAGACAGGCAAAGGCAAAGCAACAGTGCTGTAAGGACCTACCTTGATAAGAAACAAGCGCCAACTCGACCCTTGCAGCAGTAGGGCTGTCAGTTTGCGGTATGAGGTGACTTGCCTCTGGACCAATGAATCTTGGCGAGTCGGCGGATCCACACTGGTCCCACTAATAAGGCCCGCGCCGTCAGGGATTCCTTTCGGCAACGGCCCGGGATGGGGGATTTTGACCCCTCCGCCTAAAGCTTGTAGGTTGGGACAAATGTTGACCTTGTACGTATATCCGCACGTCCTTGATTTCCAAAACTCAAACTCCTTGCATGCGTACCTTGGGTTTCTGCTCAACCCATCGATGCAATGACCAACTCAATAAATTATGGGGAATATTGCTATTTCCGGCGAAGCTACATAAACTCGACCGGGGTGGATCCGGTCCACGGAAAACGAAAAAGAAAAAGCAAAACCAGGCAGCGCCGTCATAGACCTGCAAACCCCCCTTTCTACCCGTCTAGACGTCCGAGTTTGTTCGACGTCAGCTGGCCCTGTAACCTCCCTATGAATCTCCCATCTATGGTTTCCGAGGAGCATCTAGGGGTCCTCATAGTGGACGTGCCATTGCATGTCCTTCCGGATGATGTTGGCTGCACTGTGCTGACTTTCTTGGGACGGGCACGATCGTGTATCGGGCTCAATTGAGTCCGCCCAATATGCTGCTGCAGCTGTTGCTGGTGTATCCTGCCGCATCTTTTCAGGTTGGAAGCCAGAGGTTTGTTGTGGGTTTGGGGGGGATTTCACTGTCTCCCATATTCAACAATGACCTCCTCTTGCTCTCACTTTGGCTTGATTGAGAGTGGGATCGAGCCAAGGGCTTCAATGGGATATTCCCCGACCCAAGTGTTGTGTTTGTGACTGCGGGATCTCCACTACCTTGCGACAGAGTCGAGTCCATCCATGTACTGCCCATGCTTGTGTTGAACTTGCGCAGACCACGGGTCAAGACAGGCAGAGCTGCAGAAACAATTGCAAACAGAAGTTGCACTTGTTGATATACGATTGGAGTGCCGATTTCGACACCGGGATTACGAGAATGCGTCGTAACGTCGATATAACGCGCATGAATGGCGATGAGAACAATTGTCCTATATGACGGTAAGCGAGCCCGAGCATGGTTTCTGGGTCGATCGACTTACAGCAATCGGGGCGCGAAAGCAAGTATAACAGAGATCTTCCGCTCGAGCCGCATCTGCAATGGCATCACCACGATAACCGACAGCATGAATATCAGGCATTCCGTAACGGCATCAATGACACCGACTGCAATCCATCGAGTGGTCTGGCTTGGTCAGTGTGAAGCAGGATAGCGGCCGAGGCCAAGGACATACCAATCCTTCACAAAAGCCGGTGCGGTATCCGATCTGTCCAAGAGGATCACAGCTGATGGTAAGACCTAGAATGGCTGCTAGACACCATACAGCAAAGATGATCATCAGAATATCGCAGAGGAACCGGCTTCTCTTCATATTGACGCTGAATAGCTTTCGACAGAGAAGAACCACACAGCATTTCGTAAGGAACAAAGCCACCAGAAACAGGACAACGGATGCCATGACGAGCTTGGGCGTTGTCAGCGAGCCTGTGTCTGAGCTTGAACATGGGCAATAAGTACCTTTCCAACCACACTTGCTTCGTGTGGTCTTATATAGCCATGTGCTCTCCCCAACCCGTGGGACACGGCCACAAACACCACGGCATATTGTGCAAGTGCGATCCCCTTTATCTCGGTCAGTCGACGAACGGTTCAGCCACAAAGAGGTTGACGTACAGACACAGCAATGGCCAAACTGTCATCCAACCCAATATTCTTGCTGGTAAATTTGCCGCGAATGGCCAGGACCATGGGTATGTAGGAAGCGCATATGATAGAGACCACCAGAATGCTTCCACGGTGGTCTTGGTCAGTAATGCGAAAGAATCTGTTGTCTGTCATGGTTGAGGCAACGGAAGGAATCTCATATGTGACAATACCAAAAACATCGAGGCAGCAGGGCCCCTTTTTGTGCAAGGTCTGGTCTGAGGTGAGATCATATTCTCTCCGAGAATAGCATACCAGATCAACTTGGGCCACCAGTTCAAGCAGAGCGTAGATCTCAACACTCGACGTCTGGCATTTGCAGCTTCTGTTCGGTATGACCGGATGACCATCGTTCCACGAGCATTATTGGTGACTGATAGACGGGATCCTTGTGAGGGACATGGTTGACACCGGTAACTTCATGCCTACCTACATACTTGACAGGTTCAGGTGGTAGATCATGCTCAATGCTGATCACTACAACCTGGCTGAGGCTAAAACTGACAGGCGACCGAAGGGCAGACGGTCTGAATCCGCCATTGGAGGTCGGGGACTAGGATTCAAAGCATCCCTTGCAGGTTGTCAAAACAAGCCACTTGCAGAATCATACAGTAAGTAGTAAGTAGTAGTACGTAGCTCGGTTCAGTCTCCACCTGATTGATAGTCAGTCAGAACCCCGGATGCCACTTGTCCCTTCCCCACCACCAGTCACCATACAAGCTGTAAGGGTCCGACAACACCAACTGATAGTCACGACTTAACCTCGCTTGTAAGTTGCCGTATGGTGGGCGACGGCGTGCTTCGGACCATGTCTGCTTTAACACAAAGCCCCGGAATGTATAGCAGACTCTCCCGTGCATGTTTTCTTCTGACATCCATCCTTTACATCGTCTTGCCCTATCCCCAGCTTTCAATCTCGTTGACCGTACCGCCAAAGTCAAGACTCTCCCAGCATCCACCATGAGTAAATCACACGAGGGGGCGATTGTCGCCCACGATACTGCCGCAGAGTCGGTGAGCGAAGATGTCGTCCTCAACGAGAAGCTGGGCAGCTTCAAGGATATCGAGGACATGAAGCGGATGGGTAAAGAGCAACTCTTCAAGGTAAGATACCTCCAGCTGGTCACGTTGCTCAAAGGCGTGCCAATAACCATACTTTCCAGCGGAATTTCGGGTTCTTGTCCATCTTTGGGTTTGCCATGATCTTGATGAACACATGGCAGGCTCTTCTCGGGTCAGTAGGGACTTTTTCAAGTCTTGAAACGTCAAACTGATTGTATCTTGCAGTACCGTTGCCTTCGGCCTTGGGAACGGCGGAACAGCCGGGTTGATCTATATGTACATTATTGTTGTGTTTTTCTTCTTCTTCGTCAATATCTCCATGGCTGAAATGGCGTCCATGGCCCCAACGGCTGGTGAGTCTGCAGGGGTCCATCGATGCCCTCATAGAGACTGACACCGACACTTTCTCAGGCGGCCAGTATCACTGGATCTCTGAATTTGCTCCACCAAGTCAGCAGAAGCTTCTCTCCTTCGTCGTCGGGTGGCTCTGTACTCTCGGTTGGCAGAGCGGTGTGTCCATCGGATGCTTTTTGGCAGCAACGGAGATCCAAGGTCTTATTGTCCTGAACAACGATGACTACGTCTTTGAGCGATGGCACGGCACTCTGCTGACTATCGCTATTGTTCTGTTCGTTGCCTTTTTCAACACATTTCTAGCCAAGCATCTTCCGCTGGTCGAAGGGCTGGTGCTCTGCCTGCATATCGGGGGGGTTCATCTGTATCCTTGTGCCATTATGGGTTCTTGGACCTCGCGGCAACTCCCATGAAATTTGGACGGTTTTTGAAGACGGAGGTGGTTGGGGTTCATGTAAGTTGGTGTCTTGTCTGAGGACCTCCTCCAACCGTATCAAAACTGACCCCCTTTTCCAGCCGGCCTCGCCACCTTAGTCGGCCTGATCACGCCTACGACTGCATTTCTCGGCGCCGACGCTGCAGTCCACATGGCAGAAGAGCTGAGGAACGCCTCCAAGACTCTCCCTAGAGTGATGATGTGGACGTCTGTTGTCAACGGTGCTCTGGGGTTCATAATGCTCATGTAAGTGAATCTGATACTGGGTATTGCAATGACAGACACAAGCCATGCTAACAAACCATAGAACCTTTTGCTGTAAGAAATGCCTCTCTGTCACACACACACTCATAAAAACAGAAGCAGAACTCTATCCCTCCCAACTTCAAGAATCAGACTAACACAACATAGATACACTAGGCGACCTAGAAAGCGTGTTATCAACGCCCACCGGCTACCCCTTCATCCAAGTCTTCTACAACGCCACCGGCTCCAAAGGCGGCGCCACAGCCATGTCCTGCATCCTCGTCATATCAGCCATAGCCAACGGCATGACCAACATGGCGACAGCATCTCGGCAGCTCTTCGCATTCGCGCGGGACAAAGGCCTACCTTTCCACGAATGGTTCGCCACCGTCGGCAAACGATGGGAGATTCCACATAATGGTGAGTTGCAATTACATTACACCATACCTATTGCATCGTACACCATACCTATTGACATCGTCGCACCTGCTTGAGAGTGTTCATACACCTGCTTGAGAGTATTAATAGACTAACCGTCCTACCACTGCAGCTGTCTTCTTTACAATCGCCTTTTCCGTGCTCTTCTCACTAGTCAACATCGGCTCCACCGTGGCCTTCAACCAGATCTTGTCCCTGGGTCTAGCGGCTCTGCTGTCATCGTATCTCATCTCCATCTGTTGCGTTGCTTTACGACGCATTCGCAATCAACCTCTCCTCGACCGTGCTTTTGACCTGGGCCGGTTCGGCCTTCTGGTCAATGCGGCGGCCATTGCGTTTCTGCTGCTGGCGTTTGTTATGAGTTTCTTTCCCGGTGCTGCTCACCCGACGCCGGAAACGATGAATTGGTCGTGTCTGGCTTACGGCGGTGTGCTGATTATCGGCGCCGTCTATTATATTTTCTGGGCGCGCTATCATTATGTCGGGCCTGTGGAATATGTGAGGAAGAGCGTTTGATTTTGTTGCTCCGATGCCCCGGGAGGGAGGGGGGTTGGTCCAGTTGTGTATACTGACTGGGGTGTCGATGGTAGACTGATAAGTCTAGACTAGGTCAAGACAGGCAGTCTCGCAGGGTTGCTGGTCAGTCAACGACTCAACGCCTACGAAATACAATCCTAGCATCAGTCTGAAGCGTTCAATGAGGAAGTACCGTTGTCTCTCAGTCTGGACCCACGTGCGGTGAGCTGACGTCCGCATAGATCACCCTTGTTCCGGTAGGCGAGAACAACCAACCCCATTATCAGAGGTTCGGTTATGTGCTCTCTACCCACCGCCTCATGAGGAAACTGGTGGGAAGCTAGGCTTCATGAAGTGGAAGGACTCGCTATTTCTCGAGCCCATTGTATCGAAGCACAAGGTGGTCTAAATTCTGTTCCTTTTTGGTATTACCTGAGTATCTATGCTAAAGCGAGTCTTGAGACTAGAGCGCTCTCCAATTCCAAAAGTCCCCACAATCTCCCAGATCGAGTGCTCAAGCAATCGGACGCGTCTCTGCATCATTTGGACCAAGCAAGAACATCAAGGTGCCGATATTCTCCAGTGTACAAGGACAATTTGCCCAGTAAAGCAGCACCAAGTGCTGTGATTGCCTCCCTGTGTGTTTCGTGGGCCACAAATCGAGTGGACAAGCCTCCTTTGGCGGAAGTGAGTAGGGTGGACTGACCGAAAAGTGCAATGAGGCCCTGCTCTCGGAGATCCACCACATGTTGCCTATGTGCATCGAGGTTCCCATATAATGTTGCGTCTGGGAACTCATCGATCTCGACACCTGCCATGACCTGGGGAAAGATGCGATGTGCGATATTGAAAAATGTCGACTTCAGGTTAGTGTATCCGCTCCGAAGACCATGTTGGTGGCGTTCCCAAGCCGACCATTTGGTGGTTGTGCCGCAAGGTTGTGCCGCAGTATCGGACGAAGATAGTTTGCTCTGCATCTTCGGCCGGGTCTAGATCTTGGACCAGCTCCAATAGTACGTAAGGTACATCAGACGATCCAAAGCCGTCGTCGAACAAAGCTTGGATCAGATCGATGAACTCTTCCAGTGTAAAGGCAAATGTTCGCACGTAAAAAAGCGTCTCTCCCGGCTCTGCCTCTCTTGTGGTTGTGGACAGATCCATCTTTAGCATCTTCCTCAGGCGAACGCTGGAAAGAAGAATAGGATTGTTGATAAGCAGGTTCCAGTCCTCTGCATTTGCATCGTTCTTTGGAAGCATCCAACTGAAGAAGCGCTCGGGCAGATTCTTGATGCTAACCCCAGCTTGTTGGAGGCGTGAGGTGACCACATCGAGAACATCTCTGCGCAATGTAGTTATTTCTGATGCATCGAGTTGTATGCCAAATTCTCGATGCAGGAGGGACTTTGGTCTTCGCTCGTTGGTAAATCGCCGCAAGGTTTGTCTGGCTCGATTTCTGAAAAGAGGAAGCCTATCAAGGCCGAAACCGAGGAGCAGTGTTCAATATATATATAAAAGGGTCTGGGAGAGAGAGAGAGGGTGTGTGTATGTCCCTGTCGTGAGAGCTGATAGGAGATGCTGCTCTTCAGAAATGTAAACGAGAAGCTTGGAAGGAGAGTGAGGAAGGTCGAGAGAAAGGGACGAACCTGTCTGCTTTTATAAGTGCAGTTTACCCACTGCCTGAAAAGATTAACGGTCGAAATCACTGCCTCTAGGGACAGTCACTTGGCCGATTCACCCTATAGGCGTTCACTGCCTCGCTGTGCGACTTGACTGCATGGTCTTCACTGGCATGAGACACTGTGGCCAAGCTGTTCACTCAAGTCGGGGTTTGTATCGTTGGGATCCTCTCACCCAGAGAGCATCAGTGAAACTCCTCATTCCCAACCAGCGGAGAGGAAGTGACAGCTCGTCATCAGTGATGCATTCCAGCGACCCGTGACTTGGACAAGCACCTGCGAGAAGGAATGTTAGTTAAATATGTTCTGGTTCCGAGGTTGGTCTTACTGACAACATTGAACTGATTCACTGCTGTCTGCTCTCTTTACCCAATTTGCCGATCGAATATGGGGCCCACTAAGCTTATTCAGTTTGATGCTTCAGACGTGAGGTATTTGTGTGATGTGATAGGCCCCAAGAAATATGGGTTTGTCACGGAGCAGAAACATGCAGGAACTGTGACCACCTTCGTAGAAGCTGTTGAAAAAGTCCATTGTTCTCCATGGAGGGGTCTGACAAGAGCAGTCAATAAGTACATAACTGAGGTAGGGCCTGTTTGAGCAAAGGAGAAGGCTTGGGAATGCCTAAGTTTGACAAACAGCAGGAGTGTATTCTTTGTCTCACAGTGGTAAATATGCTCCTGTGGCCACTGTACCTCTATTGACCATTGCTGTTGCTGCGTCGTTGAGGATGTGTGCGTTCGCCCTCAATATAGTTAGAGTTTCTTGTCGTTTACCACAAGAAGCAGAACAGGTCTCAATGGAGCAGGTCAACAGCCTGGTGATGGAGTCTTTTCCAACAGTAGATAAGAATATCAAGCATGGAGATTCCCTGTGCGATAACGATTAATCTCTCGAGCTGCGGGCTTCCGGACTTGTTCCATTTTCTCTTCGGCATCCGCCAACCCAAGTCTATGCAATCTCTCGCCCTGTACTTGCCGAGGTAGGCACACTGCCTTGATCTTAGGAAAGGTCCATCTTTTCAATTCGCGTATCAGTTTGCCTTCGTCGCATGATATGAGCGAGTCACTGGATCTGTCCGTGGTGGTGTAGCCCGGTCGGCTGCTAGTCCGTTTAGATATGTCGTCTCTTTTCCTCCACGGACAGAAGACACCTAGGTACCTCTGACACCACAAAACATGGATCCATGTGATGACGTAATCAGTCCTAATTGGACTGAAGTTCTAGTCACACGCCTTAACCACTCGGCCATAGTGTCAAAGTGAGAATTGTGTAGTGTTAATCTCCGTCAAAGGGTTCATTCCACTCTATGTCAAATACCTACCAAGTATCGAGCAAGGATGGCAGATTTACGATTCCTTCATACCTAAGAGTAATAGCTAGGCAGGTGCATAGAGATACCCTTCGTACTAGTCTCCACCTGCAGATGATTCCATAGGTAGTTTGCCAAGAATTATGCCAAGCCGTCGGTTCCACTTTTCATTAAGCTTCTTATATTCAATCTTCTCAACTCGCTTCAACAATCACTAGCAGATCTCTTATGAGCTCCAGTGATCCGTTAGACACTATGGCCGAGTGGTTAAGGCGTGTGACTAGAACGACAGTCCAATTAAGACTGATTACGTCATCACATGGATTCGTCCGCACAGGTTCAAGTCCTGTTGGTGTCGTCAAATTCTTTTTTGGTCGATTTTTTTATCGATTTTTAGACCTTTAGATGAATTTCTGAGTCTTTGGTGCACTTTTCTCGGGTTTCCTTTTGCTTTTTTGCCTTCATAAGTCTATCACATTAGTAAATTATCAATAGATGTATCAAAGTATTGCGTGAAAACATAAACTACTCATGAAACTGCATTATCGGAGTCCGAAGCTCCAATTTCCACTCGCTTCAATTTCGACTCGAGCCTTACAACACGCTCTACCCTCCGAAAACTAGAAGAGGGACTCATCCGAACATATTTGCCACGTATCGCGCCGACCTCTATCGGCGAGCTTCAGCTGAAAAGGTACTCCTAAAGGCTTGAAATAACAATAGTGAACCTTCGAGGTCGCTCCTTCCCTATTGACCGGTCGAGTCGCGCCTGCCTCGCCAGCAGATTGCCAGGCGGGGGCGACGCAACGGCAAGCAACGAAGGCAGGCACGACCAGTGTTCGCAGTCATGTCGTTCCCGCCCTTCTCGGAAGTTGCGTCACTGGATTTGAGCTGCTGAAGGGTATATATATGGGAGGTACTCCCCGTCAAGTTCACTTCCCTCGACCTCAATCCTCGACCTATACGGTCGGAGTATGTCGGTGCCTCCTGTTGAAAGACCGGAAAGTAAGTATGCGAGATCACACAGAACTGTTTCGAGCGCCACAATGAAACTGGCCTTGAACCCAAGGGCGTTGTGCAACGTGGCCCAGCATAGCCTGTTTGCCTGCTACGGTGAGCAAACAATGGCAGGGCCAAGAATTGCTTCCAATGTCCAGCTCGCCTTCGACAAGTGCCTGTAGCGGTGGGTTCGATCCGGGGTGACAAACAGTCGCCCTGTTCTTGGGCGTCGAGGATTGTGTCGATTAGGTATGTTAGAACGAGGCGGGAGTATACACATGTTTGGTCAACTTACATTCGTCATGTTACACTTGTGCTATGGGATTCCGCTGATGAGGTCGGGGACAAACGTCAAGCACCTGAAGTATTAAAGGAGGTAAATTGACCACGACAGCCACATATCTATTGCACTGCAAAGGTGACTGACTGCCCACACGACCATTTGCGGCTGAATTTATGGATATCTTCAATCCTCACAACGAGCGGGTCGTCCTAGTTCGCAGAGGTGGACGATATGCCGATGAAGGCATCATGCTTCCCAGCCAAAGGGTGCGGATTGCTACGATAGTCCTGCCCTATCACCGGCGACGCCGACACCGACGGTACAACGACCGCTATCGCGACCACTATGATGATTACCATGAGATGTGAGAGCCGGAGATACCATGCGCAAAGATATACTGACACGGATAGATACGGATATGAAGACCACCGACACCGACGATATGGCCGAGTGGTGCTGAATAACTACTTTTCACTTTGAGATGCCACGAAGAAGATGCAGCGAGAACTACTTGGAGATTGACCCGAGGCAGGAGAGCAATATCAACGGATTTATGGGAAATATGGGATTCAAAGCGAGGTCTACATGCTACCTTTAGCAAACAGCGTCTCGTCGATGCAGTGGCTCAGAATATGCAGGGCATCAACCTGACTGGCCTTCTCAGATGTATGCAACACAGGGTTATATGTCAAGAGTTCAGAGTCTACCAAGCTCGAAGTTACGAAGATCGATACTACAAAGCTCAAAGACTATATCCCACACGAGACTACCTTGTCTTCGCCTTGTAATCTTGGTAGGGCCACCCGGTCACTGAGACCATCTCCTACAATGCCCGATTGTTTATTACATACTTCGGTCGACCACGAGGCTTCTATCGGCTTGATACAATAAAAACTTCACGCATCCAAGACGTGCCTTATTGCTTTACTTTGCTGTTTGACTGAGAGACGGCTCCACGATTCAATAGATGGGAATTCCTAGCGTCAGCTATAGTATTACGAGACACGGTATCCAATACTAGGACTATCCAACTCATCATCGGCAAGGCGGCCAGTAAGATCATATCAGACTATTGGCTTTTCGACAACATGTCCAGCTCACGCAGTCCTCAAAGTCAGGGATACTAACGACATGTTATTTACTTCAAAATTGAAGTCGTCTCTTATTGTTCTTGGTAAAAACGGCTTGCTTGTTGCCTGTGGCCTGTATAGGTCGCTACGGGCGAGCCTAGGACAAGACAAGTTTATTCTGGGTAGGAACGCTCTGCTCATCTCCCTTGACTTGCCTTCGGCGACTGAGCATCCACCGATAAACCTCCGGGTTGTTATAAGCAGCAGTCCAGCTGTCGTGCATGAGATCAGGGTATCTGGTGAATTGCACATCTGAGGCACCTGCCTTCTCCAGAGCAGTGACCATCTTCTGCGACGCCCCAAGAGGAATGATATCGTCGCGATCACCATGATGAACCCTAAATCACAGTGTGTTAGGTTGACAAGCTGAAGTATCGTCTTGGGGCAAGATAGGATACATGTACTAACCAATGCGGAATATGCTTGATATGGCTGACGCGAAGATGGTCTCCTCCGCCACAGATGGGCATAAGAGTTGCAAACCGATGAGGCGTGTGCAGACCCAACTCCCACGTCCCGTAACCACCCATACTGAATCCAGTGACGTGGATTCTGTCCAGATCGACACGATACCGCTCTACAATCTCATCGAGCAATGCCGACAAGATCGACGCGTTCCATCCATATCCCCAGTCCATATTCAACGAAGGCGACACCGTGATAAAGTTCTCGGCTAGCAAGGTGCACACTTCGGCAGGGACAGCGTCGTAAGACTTGTCGCCCTGCTTGGGTTGCTTGGATTTCCGGAACCGCTCTGCTACAGGGATGGAGATCGAAGGCGTGGCATTCGACGGGTCGGACTTGAACTTGTCATAGCATAGAATCACTTTCGGGATCCCGTGGCGGAGCGAGACAAATGATTCGTGGCGACTCCGCTGCGACTCGCCCGCGCCATGCAGGAACAGAATCAGCGGCCACTTCTTCTTCTTGCCGGGGTCTTCGTCGTACTGTGGCGGAAGGGACACGAAATGTTCATAACCAAAGGGGGCGTTGGAGGTTCGTTGGTCGAAGAATTGGAATTGGATGGTTTTGGTCTGCGCGTATGGATGCCCGGGGTTCTTGGGGACAGCCTCTTCGACGACAGACATGGGGATGATTGACGCTGGAATGTTCTTGGGGCCGCGTTTGGCTGTGTGGAAGTCGTGTAGGGAGTTTGGATTGATTTGGGTATCATCGCGGACGAGTGGCGACGGCGACGGCGACGGGCGCGTCATATTGACGTTTGGTCTTTGCAGAAACGGGATTGCAGTTCCTCCGCAATTGAGCCTTGTTATTGCTCCTGTACTTGTAGATAGTAGCAGGCTCGGACTTTTGGCATGACCGGGACGTTTTGGATGAAATAACGACCCCTTGAGCGAAATACCTACTGCCTTTTTGGATGCTGTGATGGCATATTTGCCACATCAAGCTCATATATCCATTTCAAATCTGCGATGCTCCAGCCACAAACGGTCCTGGATGGGAATTTTAGACTGACCGATCGCCACGATTCTGTAGATCTTGTTCAAGGTTGCAACAAGAAGGTCATCCAAGTCCCGGCTGACTGGTGTCTCTAAGGGTACCGGTGACGCAGCTGGTGAATCAATGTGTGAAAAGCATTTGAAGGGTCATTTCGCCTGCTAGGGGGGATTGACGTTTATAAAATTTCTACCGGGGACAGTTCCTTCAGGATCATTAGTGAGACAGGATTTCATCATCACACCGCAAAACCTAGAACCATGGCCATGCATCAGGACTCATATGGGAATGTGAATTGTTGGTGGTGGAGGTACTTGATCTTGAGAGTGGGAGATTCTGGCTAACCACGATAGGCAGTATAGCACCTATTACGTAGTTCCGATACCCGAGCACCGCCTATCATCCATACTTACCAGACATTCGACATACACTTCTCTGTACTGGCACGACCATCATATTGAGCGCCCAGCTGAGATTCCAGAGTTCGAACAGCAGTGGTTCGTCAATCAGTGGTTCGTCAATCAACCATGCAGCAGAAATGGGAAACTCCCAGAGCGCGCACAAGATATCTGCGCAGGACAAGTTAGTTGCCCTTAATACCTGTCATCACGTGGCGCGTCTAATGGCCTGACTACAGAGCAATCCTGGACATGAAGAACCAGCGCGACAAACTACGACAATACCAAAAACGAATCACAGTGATAACGACACGCGAAACCGAAATCGCCCGCGAATGCCTCGCCCGAGGAGACAAAGCCAAAGCCCTCCTCGCTCTACGACGGAAGAAATACCAGGAATCCCTTCTCTCCAAAACCGATGCACAACTGGAACAGCTCGAAAAGTTGACCAATAGTGTGGAATTCGCGCTGGTGCAAAAGGATGTGGTGTTCGGGTTACAACAAGGCACACAGGTGCTGAAGCAGATACACAAAGAGATGGGAGGGTTGGAAGGAGTAGAGAAGATGATGGCAGATACAGAAGAGGCTCGGCGGTATCAGCAAGAAATCAGCGAAGCTTTGGCCGGACAGATGTCGAACGAAGACGAGGACGAGGTGGAAGATGAATTGGAGGCTATGGAGAGAGAGGTCTCGGGAGTGGGCGCATTGCCTGCAGCGCCAAACAAGACTATTGTTGGTGAAGGGGCACTACCTGACGTCCCTCAGACAGATGTGGAAACGGAACAGCAAAGGTTACAGAAACAAAAGGAAAGAGCTCGGCAGAGAAGAATGGCGTTGGAAGCTGCATGAATCTAGACTTGCTTGCTTTTCTGATGGTAGTACATTGGTGCATCTCAGCGACGCGACCCGGTCCCATAGCGTCGTCATCGTCGTAGGAGTCAGGTTGGACAGGTTTCGTTTACTGTCCTGGTGTGGAGTGGCCGATGTTGGTCAATCCTTGAATCAACTTATGATCTTGCGGATTTGCAGCTGCCTCATACAAGACGCTGACTGGTTCTCGGTTGAGTGCCATAAAGTCCCCCTTGACGCCTAGATATCCTACTCGGGTGACATCCTCCTCTCCGTGGGAATGATTGTCTTCGAAGAACAAGTTGATGGAAGTCGTGCCGTTCCAGAGCGCCCGATTCAGTGGAATCTCCATGACATCGTTGCTTTTGGGAAGGTTCAGTATTTGAGTGGGTTGTAAATCCGTGGCCAGACCGAAATCCATATCGTCTCGATTACGGAAGAGCTTGAGGGTTGATGGCGCCGAGTCGGAATCCGAAGTGCGGATGAGGATAGAGTACAGTTTACACGACCCTGCAAAAGGGACATGCATCAAGAGTTGTTCGTCGGCATCGCTTTCGAGAACTGGCTGTTCATTCAGGCGTTCTTCCCATGTCTTCTGGACAATTGCCGCGCCTGAACGGGGCTCAGCCTCGTTGAGGGTATTGATGCCTTCAAAGTTGATTTGTTGGTAGAGATTGGATTGGAGAGCTGGTTCAAGGTCGTGGGAGTGGTCGTGTCCGTCTCCGTGGCCATGCCCGTGAGAGTGATGGTGGTCGTGTCCATGACTGTGATGATGATGAGAGGCCATTCTGCTTTTGATCTCACTAGTACCTCGAAATGGATGCGAGATGTCGTCCAGCCTTTGTGCTCATGTCTTGTCCTGTGCGGGTGCGACGCGATGGGGGGTCGAAAGGAGGACCAGGCGGAATGAAACTACTTCCGTGACTTCATAGTCTTTCCAGCGTTGTACAGGCCGAGTCTTTCGTCTTTCTTTCCATCTGGAAGGAAGCAGGAGAGAGAAGAGGTCGGCTGGTCTGGCGGTTAAAGCGGCATGAACCATTCAATGCTACAGAATGGTTCATGCCGCTTTAACAATATCTTCCTCTTTCTCCTGCTTCATCATTTCTCTCCTTCTCTCCTTCTCTCCTTCTCTCCTTTTCTTCTCCCTTATTCTAGTTTTGTTTCAATCAGGCCATGCCATGGCTTTATGCCGAGATGGAACAGAATCCTTGATTGCTGGGGATTGGTAGGTGTGCCAGACAGTCAGCATCCCCAACCAAATGGCCTGAAGCCAGTACAGAACCGATCTGTTGTTGTCCTGAAATCTAGAACCCAGATTGCTCTCACAAGGACCATACGTACACAGTATTACGTGGCTGCGATGATGGACCAAGCTGCTCACATTGCAAAGACCCAAACCTCAGCGCCTCTCTGATCCCTTGTTTCCATACATTCCATATTTCCATATATTCCATACATCCCAACCCAAATCGTCATTATTGCGACACCTGAAACCGTGGCTGTGCCGTCGACCTCCTGGGATCATTGCCCTCCCCCTGCTCGACGCTCGACGCTCTGTGCCTGCAGCAGTTGCTCATTAAGACGGCGGATCTCGTCAGACATGTGACGAATCTCGACCTCGGAACGGTTAATGTAACCCACGGCGTCTGCAAGAACATCAACCTTCCGCGTCCTTCGGTTTGTATCCTCCAGAATAGGCAAAGCCGATGTCCCCGTGGCTTTCAAAGTCTTGGAGAGCTGCTCGAACTTTTGGTTGAGGTTGTCGCGGTATCGCCGCTCGACGGCAGTGTGCATTTGTCGTGCCCTCATTTCTTGGCCGGTTTCATCCTCGCTCGAAATGGAGGAGCCTCTGCGCCGAGTCGATCGCCTCTTCCTTCGTCCAGGAGATCCTGCTGTCTTGGCTTCTTCAGTTTCGGGAACGACGGCCAGTCTCTGCTGGCTGGGGCTAGGGTGAGTAGTTGGGTCGAAAGATCTGGTCAGATTGGTCTGTATGGTCTGGGTGGTTTGAGAGCTTGATCCACGTCGAGACTCGGCTATCCGATATGCATCAACAAAACTCGAAGACGCGCTCTGTGCATCGCCTCCCAGTGAGTTTGGCGGGCTGTTCAGCCCTTTGCTGTTGTCGAACGGCTGCGAATTTGGAGGGAAACACGGAGTCATGGGTGATTGAGTGGTCCCAGTGAGAGGAGGGGTGAGAGACATGTCGGAGTCGAGATTGACAAACGCTGAAAAAGGATCCCCGAACCATGGTACCGGTTCAGCCACGCCGTTTTCCATGGTGGTGTTGATAAACGCCGCCTCATTATTGTAGGGCAACACGTCTACCATGTTCCACCCGACGCTGTCCGACTGGGAGGTTTCGCGTCAATATATCATCCTGAGTCTGGGATGCACTGTGGTTCTGAACGTACCTCTGGTCTGTCCCGCAGATTGGGTATGCAATAGTTTGGTTGCATTGGAATCGAATGTCATTGGTCTTGACAAGCGATCAAGTCAATGGAAGCTGTGTTTTGGGACTGATGTATATAAGTGGCCAGTCGCGATGATTGATTTCCAAGGATTCAACCTTCTTTTCAACGCACTTCGACTTACCAAGACCACCTTCTATGGTCAGGGCTATGCATGATAGCACTCGGTTGCAGCATGTCAAGGTCTATGGCACATGCAAGGGATCCACTAGTTTGGCATTGGATTCCAGTGGCTTCAACAGGAACCAACATTGCCCCTGGAGTGGATGGTGGACTGACTCCCAACTCAAACTGGTTCCATCGAAGACGAAAGAACGAGGACAATAAGAAGCATCGGTCTGGACTGGACCAGGGCTTTCGGTCTACCAGACATTGAAGCTCATGAGCATCAGTATCGTCGAACCCTCATTGCATTCTCAGGCACGCTTGCAACTAGATTTGCAGTGCAAGATGGAGCCTCGTCCATCACTCCACCTGATCAATCAAATGCAGTGCCGCATCGACGAGGCATCCTCGAAAGTTGAATGGCTCGCGATCCGGGGAATCCGTGCATAGTTGAGGGCAATGATTGCCCATCAGCGCCGTCGAGACACCTGTCAAGACTTCCTAGCGGACCCTGGAGTGGCCACCTCCGAACTTGGTTGCCGCTGGCTCAACCCCTCACAGTACTGCAAGTTGACTACTATGGTAAGTAACAGGACGACGACACGGTAGAAAGTACGCATATTCCAGAGCATGATGAAGTCCACCTGCGGCTCGGACGTCCGGGCACATATGGGCGGCTCAGTCAGTATTATCGCCTATCTTTTTCCGCACCCCGTGAGCACACAGTCAGTCGTTGAGCCCTTTACCTGCTATTGGCTGTCCAATCATGCCTTGGCCAGCTGATACTGATTTGGGCCCAAGGGCTTGAGCAGATATTGTGGGCGAGGCTCGGATATCATTGCCTCGGACATGTTCGCAAGCGTCCCTGCTTCTTGCTGTACGTACTCGAGGACACGCTTCTGACACTCTACGACGACCTCATGCTAAGAACAGCGGAACCATGGCGCAATAATGGGCAGTCTGTCACAAGCCGACGCCGCCGGATCGCCACAGCCGACAGGCGCCGGACTCCGGTGTATGCAGCGCAGGGACCTTGCGGGGAAAGCCAACTATCGACGCCTCAAGTGTGCAGGATGTTCCTCATCTCTCCCTGATAGATTCACGCACATACACCATGTGTCACTGGAACGCTCTCAATGCTGCCATGATCATCCGGGATGCCATGTCCCACCCCTTTTACTCCGACTTTACCCCTGGTCAAGCGAGCCTTATTTGCATAACCGAACAGTTGTGCTGTGTACCAGTCTCCCCGCTCCCTGGCTTACCTAACAAGTCCACTTGAGTACGTGAGGTGGTGTGAGGTTGACATAAGATCTGGATAGGGAAATCGGAAAGAAGCCCTCAGAAGCGCACGAGACCATGTTTGCTCAACTTGCCGTGAAGGACCGCCTGGATCGAGCTTCCAAGTCACACCATAGTCCACACCGTCCCAGGTATTTCCATCTCGAACCGCTTGACCCTGATTTGAAGCATCCATTGCCATCTCTAACCTTCGTCCCGTGACTATGAACGTGTGACGGCATCCGCAAGCCTCCGTCGACCATATCTACATCATGTCGATGACATCTGGGATGAGACCCGGATACTGTACTCCTCGTTTGTTTCAAATCAAAAGAAAAGAACTAAACATCAATCATTGCTCATGTTGAACATAAGCCACAAACCAACAGCAGCTTGTTTTACACCAGCTATTGCTGAGACCACGAAACCTGTCATGGCTTCGGACGACGATACATCGTCAATGGATCAATATCCACCCAGAGCACAGCTTCCCGAGATTGCTCTGCAACTCGGGAAGAACCTGTATCCGGAGCCTTTACACTTCAAAACGATGGAACGTCTGGTCGAGTTTCGAAGGGCGGCCGACTATATCTCTGCCGGTGTGTAGGTCATTCTGAACAGTCCTGCTCCTGGACTGATGTCGTTATAGCTATGATTTTCTTGAAGGACAATGTCCTCCTCGAACGAAACCTCGTCCACGACGACATCAAAAACATCATTGGTGAGTACCCGTGCCCACTCCCCACACTACCCAGTGGCGCTGACAAGACCAGGATACTGGGGAATATCTCCCGGCATCACTTTGCTCTATGCACACCTTAATCTCGTCATTCAGAAATACGATCAGCAAATGATATGCCTGATGGGTCCCAATGAAGGCGTGCCTGCTATACTGTCCTGCTTATGGCTGGAAGGCTCCTTGGAGCGGTTCTACCCGCAGTACAGCCGGGACAGAAAAGGCCTTCATCACTTGATTACGGGGTTTAGTGTCCCTGGAGGCTTTGCCAGGTTGGTAGACATGTAGCCAGACCAAAGATCGTGACTGACTCTCTCCGTAGTCATCTCAACGCCCGGATCCCGGGGTCAATCCACGAAAACAAAGATCTGGGCCATGTCCTGTCCATGGCCTATGGCACGGTGATGGACAAACCGGATTTGGTCACCGTTGCCGTCATTGGAGATGGCGAGGCAGAAACCGGGCCAACCGCAACGTAAATGGGGTTTCGCAATGACCATGAACGGAATCAAAGTGCTAACATTCTGCAGTGCCTGGCATATGTGCAGATACATCGACCCAACGACGTCGGGGGCGGTGCTACCCATTCTCTATCTGAATTGTTATAACAGCAACGGCCAGACCATATTCGGGTCCATGGAGAACTCGGAGCTCTGTTGCCTGTTTTCCGGCTACGGCTATCAACCATGCATAGTGGACGACATGCAGGACGTTGACCGAGAACTGAGCATGGCTTTATCCTGGGCCTTGGAGACGATCCGAGAGATCCAGCTAGCCGCCAAATCTGGCGATCGAAGTCTAAAGCCCAGATGGCCCATGATCGTCCTCAGGATCCCCAAAGGCTGGGGATATCCTGAACTCACCGAAACCCAACAACCCCTTGCCGGTTCCTTGCATGGTCATAATGTCCTCTTACCACATGCCAAAATCAACGCCGCCCAGCTGCGCCAGCTTCAAGAGTGGCTGGCCTCGTATAAACCCGGGGAAGTCTTACCTGATGGAACGGTGTCTGAGTCGATCCAGCAGATCTTCCCAGCCAATGACAAGCTCAAACTGGGCCAGAACGCCGTGACTTGGGATTCGCGGCACCATTTGGATGTGCCTGAGTGGAGGCACTTTGCCGTCGGGAAGGGCGACACAAACAGTTGTCTAGCAGTTGCGGCAGCATATCTGGACGAGGCGCTGGCTCGCAACAAAGACTCGCTACGCATCTTCTCGCCGGACGGAGTGGTCAGCTGTAAGTTGCCGGACAAGCTTGCCGATCGACAGTTCCAAGCGTTTCGATGGGACCGCGACAAGGTGAACAAGAGCGGACAGGTGGTCGAATTCATGTCTGAACATACTTGTCAAGGTAAGTTCAAGTCCAAGTCCAAGTCGGCGTCATTGTCATTGTCATTGTCATCGTATTGTCATGTGTTGTGCACTTCTCGAGCTCATGACTAACGGACATCCCTACAGGTTTATTACAAGGCTACACCATGACGGGGCGAACGGGCATTTTCGCCGCCGACGAATGCCTGTTTCCAGCCATCGCACCCATGATGACGCAGTACAGCAAATTCCTGCGCCTCCTGAAAGACACACCCTGGCGCAAAGACGTCAGCAGTCTCAATTACATTACGACGGGAACCTGGACGCGGCCCGAATCGACCGCGCTGTCTCAAAACCCGAGCTTCATCGGCGCCGTGCTGAACCTGAAACCGGGCATAGGCAGAGTCTATCTCCCGCCTGACGCGAACACCTTTTTATCGACAGTGGCCCATTGTCTCCGGTCGAAGAACTACATCAATCTCGTCATTTCGTCGGGCCACCCAGAACCGACATGGCTCAGCCCGGACCAGGCAGAAATGCACACGCGCGCGGGAGGCAGCGTGTGGAAATTCGCCAGCTCCAACGACGGCATCGACCCTGACGTCGTGCTCGTCGGCGTCGGCGCCGACATGACGTTTGAAGTCATCGCCGCGGCGTCGTACTTAAGGACCCTGGCGCCATCGCTGGCTGTGCGGGTCGTCAACATTACTGACTTGATGATTTTGGGGCCTGGTGCTGGTACTGGTGCTGGCAGTGGTATTGGCAGTGGTATCTCGCATGGTCATCCTCATCCTCATTCATTAAGCGCCGCGGATTTCGACACGCTCTTCACGCCCAACCGGAACGTCCACTTCAATTACCACGGCTACGCTCACGAGCTGCAAGGCCTGCTGTTCGGGCGGCCGGGCCTGGAGCGCATCACGATCTCGAGTTTCCAGAACGAATCCCCTGCGACCGCTACCACGGCGTTTGGCACGCTTCTCGAGAACGGATGTAGTAGGTATCATGTTGCGGAGGCGGCTGTGAGAGGAGCGGCCAAGTGGAACCAACGCGTCGCTGTCGATTTGCAGAAACTGGTGACGCATATTCAGCATCAACGGGTCAAGGTCGAACAGTTTATTCATCGGAACGGCGTCGATCCGGAGGGCACTTTTGATGTGCCTAGGTTCCGTGGCCGGCATGGGCACCATGTTTTGGGGGAGGGGGAGGATTGGGAGGCTCATGACCGTGCTCTGTATTTGCCGAAAGGGAATTTGTTTTAGGAAGAAGAAGAAGGATAGGGAGGGGATATTGGGTCAAGGGTTTTCACCAAACGTGGAATCCAGGCAAGCAGCGTATATCATATGGAAGCTGGACCTGCAATTGAGTCTGCTGCAGTGGGTATGTCTAGCCTGACTACGTACCTGTAAGTCGAAATACGTATTTGGCTGTATACTGTATACTGTATACTGTATACGATGCAGTGGGGGGAATTTCCATTTTCTGCAGGAGGACAACTAATAGGATACAATGGAATGCAATGGGATCTAATGGGATGGGATACAATGGGATCTGATGAGATGCAATGGGATTGGATAGGTCAGCGTTCAAACCCAAACGGAAAGACTGAAATGTACATGACGACAATACAATATCAGATGCCATGGACGGCCGCTTTTGGATCGGATCGCTACAGTCACAGACAAGACAAGACAGTAGTACCCTCTACTGACTCTTGTGCCTGGAAGTGTAGGAAGTGTAGGTATGTAGGTAGGTTTCCTGCTCTGCTCTGCTCCGCTCTGATCTGCCGTTGATTCAAGTTGATTCATAGTGACGCACGGTGCAGGCCATGTGAAGTGGTATGATCCCGGCTGTGGTGAACTGCGCTTGTAACCCGCTGCTCCGTGACTTCCTTTGTCTTGTCTTGTCTTGCCTTGCCTTACCATTCCGTCAACACCGGCGGGTCATGCAGAGATGTTTTGACGGTTCATGGCGGCCGCAGGAATGGCGTGGATGCGTACTTCGCTTGTGTCATATGGGTTGTATAGGTACCATATACCTTTTCAGTTTCAGTTCAGTTCAGCTCAGTTCAGTTTTTTCTATCAACCACCGGTCTCGAGACGGAGTGAGCACTGAGTAGCCAGGAGCACGTATAAATGAGTGACTGACCACGATTTTCTGGGCTGTAACTGTACTGTATGTACTGACTGTACTGTACTGTACTGTGCACAGCCTCATGCAATACAGTACCGTATATCATTAATGCTGCCGGATCAGCTGGAATGATGAACCCCACACCGGCACCAGCACCAGCACTACGCTGAATATAGCAAGTTCCTACTGTGACGGCCAGTCTAGGTGATGTTGAAAAAGAGTAGGTAGGACTAGGGTTTCGATTGATATGTCATGCAGGCAACTCGGTGAATCCATACTCTGGCTTAGACAAGAGTCAGTCAGCTGTGACATGCAAACTAAGGTAAGGTACCTTGCAAGGCCTACCTGTAATAGTCGGGAGTGGTATACCAACCAAGCCCCGGAGAAACCAACAATAATACATACAGTGACACTAGTCCGCTTCGCTCCGTAGGATGAGTGACATTGCGTCGGAGTAGTCAAGTGTCAAGTCGTTGAAATTGAAACATTATCTCACCTTGTATTATTCCGCTTCTTTCAGAACCGAGGTGCAGCACCCTCCATCGATTGACCTTGATGCATAGGACTGGAAATATGTCGAGACGGCTCTGAAATCGCTGGAAGCCTTGTGCTCAGTGTCATCGTACAAGGTACAACGTACTCACTCGGCAGGGCGGATTGTGTTCGTGGACCGGAAAAAGAAAAAGGGGGTTCAGCCCCGTTGGTCAAAGCACATCAAACCATGGTTAGTCATCCATCAACTCCTTCTCCCTTGGCATCTGAGTTTGTGTCTAATAAGCTTCTTCCTCTCTTTCTATCATGCAACCTAAATGCCACGACATGAAGGGCGAGTTGGAGCTGGAATCTATGCCACCGGCCCGGATGTCTGGTATGTTGTTGCTGACGTCGGGTATGTATGGCTCCTCATCCTCAAGCCGATCACCAATCTCTTGCATCGGGATTGTAGGCTTCAGGAACGCCGAACAGCCGGCAGACAAGGTGGAATAATGGACAAGGTAAATCAGTCTTGACACCGTCGGAAGACATGTTTCTGGCTCAGCAGTCACCTTGCATGCCGGGGTTTATTGTTGGACACATCTCGACAGGGCTTATGCAAGAGCTGGTAAGGCATTTGTCTATCCAACAGCTCAATAAGCAGAGACGGACAGCGGCGAGGCTGATCACCCTTCCCAGCTGGGACATACATGTCGATGCCAGTGGTAAGTCCGGTTCAATTCGTCATGGCTTCCCAATGGCAGCTTGCTGGGATTGATGTTGGAAGTGTGTCGCTGTACAAGAATCTGCACTCTTGATCTTGGTGGATTATGGCAAGACAACCGTGCTGCGGGGAGATGGCATATCAATGGCATTCTGTCTCTGGACAGGTATTCGGAAGAAGGAGGAGGAGGATACCTCGGACTACATGTCTCCTGAGAGAGGATCTTACCTGGCTGTATTGTGCCCCCAGCGTGGAAGTGATGGCATGGGAATGATATACTAGCTAGCAGGGAGAATCCGTTGTGATACAGATCAATGATGGAGCAGAGGTGGCTTTATCACACTCAGACCTAACAGTGAACGGCTGATTACCAGCCTTGTCCCGTGCATCGACATCTTGGTTGGGTCTCCCACGTTGGCTCAAAGTGAGGTTCTGCTCCGTTCTGCTCCCTCCAACCCAACGACGACGATGTCCCCTGGCGGCCACCCTTTCCAACGAACTCTTCTCTATCAGACCGGCAGAATTGTCTAGGCGCACACGGAATATCCTGTTCGCCAAGATCCGGGACAGGGCTTGTGCCGCGTTGATGCAATAAGTTTGCGCGCACTTCTTACGCGTCTCCCCTCTCACTCTTCTCTACCACCACCAACTCTTCCATCTTCTCTCTACCAACCCGTCCCTTCACATCCTTCACATTCGTTCGATACAGAGCATTCGTTAACAACCTTCTCCTTACCTTCCGCGCTCGTTGGCGTGTCTCATCACGATGATTCACGTCGCCTTCTTCCTCCACCTTGTGGTGGCCCTCTTTACCCTCACTTCTGGCGCAACCGATCTGGCAACCATCACTTTTACCGAGACGGCCAGCCAGATTGTGTCCATTGCCCATCCTCTCACTGTCACCGCTACCGCGCTGGCCTCCAATGGCAGCTTCAATGGTTCTTTCGCCGGTCCAAGTGTGGTCGCGACCATCACTGACACTGTCTCTACTGGTTTGACTTCTAACGCGACTGTGACTGTTGGCCATACGGCTTCTATTACGGAACACGCTTCAGGTAAGAGGATCGCGTTCACTGAGAGATGACCAAGACTGACCTCGCCGCAGTTGAGGTCTCTACCGGAACAACCACTGTGACGAGCACTGAGTCTCTCACCTCTACCATTGGTAAGCCAGACCCTTGTCCTCCATCAGACTGCCTTTTGAGCATACAACTGACATCCATCACAGTTCTGGGCTTCAATTCCTCCATTGCGACCGTTGCCAATACCTCCAGTGTGATTGTGACCAATACCTCACTTTCACCTCACTTGACCAGTAAGTTCGCCACCTGCGCCTCGCCTCACAAAGAGTGGAAATACAATGAACATTGGCTAACCAATATTTCTTCCAGCTGCCGCTCCAGTCTCTTCATTGCCGCGCTTTACCAATGCCACTGTCACAGTGACTGCCAACTGCTCCGAGACGAATGTCAACGTCACTGCCGGTGCAGACCACACCATCACCTTGACATCTTTTGTCAGTGGTGGTCCAGTGGCTCATACCACCTCCAGCTTCATTGACCCTGTTCCGGGCCACAATGTGTCTACCATGTTTGACCAGACCACTGTCTCGGTCACTGGCACCGTTACTCCTGTCTCTATCTCGATCACTCCAGTCAAGGCATCTACTACGGTGGTGCGAACTTTGACTGTGATTCCTCAGCCGGCCGTTAGCAGCATTGCATCAGAGTCCTTTGTCTCCTCTGTCTCGGCCTCTGTGTCTGTTGTATCCAGTACAGCTGCAGTGAGCACCATCTTGACTAGCAGTACGACCACTTCGACTGTCACCGTCACAGCCAGTCCTGCACCTGCATCTGTGTCGGCCACTGAATCCTTGGTCTCTGTGTCTGTATCTCCTGCAGTCCCAGTCACCACCGTCTCGACGAGCAGTACGACCATTGAGACTGTGACCTTGACAGCCAGTGTTACTGCTACAGCCACAGCTATTGACACAGCTACAGCTACAGCTACGGCTACTGGCACTGCTATTTCAGAGACTACATCAACCGAGTCGCAGACCTTCTCAGCCAATACTATGACCTTCCCCGTCATCGCCACTGCGCCCGCTCCACCACGGTCGAGCAGCTCATCGTCAGAAGCCACCATCACCGTGACTCTGACTTCCCTTGTCACCGTGGTGCCTCCATCAGTTGTGACCTCTACCGTCACCGTCTCTGCTACTGTCTTGTCAGCGTCAGCGTCGGCATTGTCCAGCACTCTTTCGTCTACCGAGGAGAATACCTCCACCACCGTCACCCATACCGTGACCATTGTGGCGAGCACTCCTATTACCACCAAGACTGTGACAGTCGTCGCGAACAATACCACTGGTGCTGGAACTATTGCTTCCACTGTGACGAGCCATGGCAATACCACCTCTTCCAAGACTACGACTGTCTCTCTGACTACTATTACTCGGGACAACTTGACCATCACTGTCACCGCGGCTGCTACCACTGTGGTGTTTACCACTTTGACGTCTTCGCTGTCTGGCAATACTACTACCGTCGTATCTGCGAATGCATCCAGCACTCACTCATCCGGCTTGTCTACCACTCGAGTCTCTATCTCCAATGGTACAGCCATTGGCACGGGTTCCGGTATCGTCATCGGCACAGGCACCGGCATTGCCATCCATACAGCCACAGCTACAGCTACAGTCATTGGCACCGGAACCGGCATTGGTCTCGACTCAGGCTCTCTCTCAGCCTCAGGTTCAAATGGCATCGCATTCGGAAGCAGCAGCACATTCCATCCCATCCCAGTTCCGGCTCCAATCTCAGTTCCGGCTCCAATCTCAGCCACACCATCCGTCTGGCCACCCATCACTCCGTCAACCGGCGGCACCGGACGCGCTGCACCTCCCCGTCTATTCAAGGAGATGCTCCGTCTCTACACTTTTGTGCAAGGCGTCAAGCGCTCCGAGAATGTCATCCACGCCATCACCAACTTGACCACTTGTACTGATCGTACTGTTGCTGTTTCGGCTACAGTTCCAGCTTCAGTTCCAGTCTCAGTGTCTGCTCCAGCTTTGACTTCTGCCACCGCCGTATCAGGACATGAGTCTGAGTCTAGCATGTCGACATCGACATCTTCCGCCTCAGCTCCGGTTGTGGTAGTGGTCGGTTCCGAATCAGCAGTCATGCCAACTCTGTCTTCAACCACTACGGTCATTTCCTTGGATCATTCCACTATCACCGTGACTGCCATTGTGACTTCACACACTACTGTTCCTGTGGTCGTTGAGACTCCTCTTCCGTCGGCCTTGACTTTGTCGTCTTTGGCTTTGCAGAACCATACTACTACTGTTGGTATCAACAACCATACTGCTACTACTGGTATCAACAACCATACTACTGCCGTCAACAACCATACTGTCACTCTGAATGGCACTGTCACTCAGAACGGCACAGCCATCTCAGCACCCAGTCCAGGTC
This sequence comes from Exophiala sp. LBMH1013, assembly GCA_024611085.1. Classification (NCBI taxonomy): domain Eukaryota; kingdom Fungi; phylum Ascomycota; class Eurotiomycetes; order Chaetothyriales; family Herpotrichiellaceae; genus Exophiala; species Exophiala sp. LBMH1013. The sequence goes on along the minus strand of JAMFLB010000009.1, from coordinate 624,361 downwards.
CATTCAAGAATAGCACCGCTTCAAGCAACGCTACAGTGTCTACCAATGCTACAGTCCCTACCAATCCCACTACTGGCAACGGAACATCCAACGGAACATCCACCGCTACCAACCAAGCAACCCAATTCGGAAACCTAGCAAACCTTCCTGCAGGATCGACTGACACGGCATTCCCTACACTTGACTCTACACTAGACTCTACAGTCCACGCCACCACCTCTACTACCGTCCATCCCGACACTGACACTCACGGTACTGGTACTACTACCGCGTCATCATCAACCACCACTACGACATTGACTACTGGTTCTGGTTCTGGTTCCTCCTCTGGCTTCTCAGGTTCAGGAACAGCACTAGCACATGCCAATCACCTAGCCAAGTCGACTGTAATGGGCATTGTGCTGGTCGGTGTTGGTGCGTGGATTGTTCTGTGATGTGATGGACATTCACATACTCATACGCACCTTCACTTGAGTCTACTCTACTTCACTTCTACTCACGGTCACTCTACTCACTCGCTTACTCGCTTACTTCAACCCATCAATCAACAAATCAGTGTGGTCGGTCTACCACACAACACAACACACATCACACAATCAGATTCCGATTCCAGCATGTACCTCTGTCCTCCTTTTTGTCTAACTCTTGTTGATCCTATCCTGCGCCGGTGATCGGTATGGGTGGGTTATTCAGGAAAGACAGCAACCAAAGAGGAACAATTGCACTGCTCTCACGAATCACAATCATGAGCTATTGTCGTTTTTTCGCAGAAAAAGGTCTCGTTCGCGAGTTTTATCAAAAGGAATGTCGACTATCGCCCTTTGAACCATTGCACTCTACCTGCAGTTGGTCAAAGTGGCTTGACGGTCAAAACACAGGACATGGTCCTTGACTTCCTATCATGTCTTTAAGACAGAAAACAATCACAAAGCTTTTCATACCAATGTTCGCTCTTCTTCTGTTCTGTCCTGTTGTGTTCTTTCTTGCTTCTAATGCTTTATCCTCTTATTGTTTATTGTTGATGCTTCGCAATCCAATGCTCCCTCGACTACCATCCTACTCTAACACATACCTACTACTCCCTCCGACAAAGTCCTCTGCACTCAGGCTAATCCTGTTTCACCTGTTTCTGCTTCACCTCGGCCCCCAACTCGTCCTTCCCCATATTCTCAATCTTCTTGATCAATCCTTCTTTGACCGCTTCATGCTCTCTCCACAGCTGCATCTCAAAGTCCGCCGTACTGCTGCGTACATCGCTGCTGACCATGTCACCGGCATCTTTGCTGTGCCGTTGCTGAGAATCGTCCCCTTGACTCACTGGTCGTAGGTTCAAATCACTCTTCAGCGCAGAGAGACTGCCGACGCAATTCCGGTACATGGCCGTCCATGGTAACGCAGCCTCTGCTGGGCCAACCTCATGAGACTGACCCGTGGCGTCGTCGTGGACTGGAACCGGGCTCCCACCTCTGCCCACACTTTGCTCCTTTGGTCGCGGATCATCACTCCCATCATGTCCTGGAATGATCTCCAGCTCCGGATATTCGACACTGGCACTCATACTGATACTGCTTCTATGCCCATAGGTCTGAACATATGCTCTCAAATCAGAACTGCTGCTTCGGTAAATCTTCTTCCACCTCCACGCAAGCCCTCGGCCGCTCTTCCGGACACGCACCACAGAAGTCCTCGATTCGTTAACACTGTTCCTCAGAATGTCTAGGCTCCTACTTTTCCCCTTCTCAAACCTAGCCTTTCTCCCGAACGGCAGTCGTCTCCAAGATGTTGGCGTATGCAAACCTAGAGTCAATGTCGATCGGCCCCAAGATGGTTGCAGCGCCGGATGGCATGTTGCATTCTCATCAGTACATTCCAGGGCAAAGTCTCGAACGGCAACCCCATCCTTCGCACCAGCTGGTCCGCACCTAACCTCTCGTGAATGACTAGGGAAACGCCCCCACAGCCCCAAAAGATCCCTGAATGTAATGCTGGATCCTTGATGCCTATCCTCTTCTCCAGAACCTCCATTGATTGTGAATCTCCTGCCAAGATCCAAAATGCTCTTCTTCTTGGGAGCCTTTCTGCCGGTGATGGTCGTTGCTGGTTGTGCCGCCAACTTCAACATTGGAACGCTGCGTCTCGAATCGAGTTTCGACGGCGCCTCCGATCTGAGCGACGAGGACCGCCGCCCTCCCTCAACCATAGTCATATCAACCAAAACATTGTCCACACTCCTGCTACCTGAAACACTGCAAGCTTCGCCGGCAACAACTTCCTTGTCAGACTTGCTTACACTGTGACCTGAAGTTGAACTCCTTCGTCTGCCATTACGGTCAAACTTTGGGGCGGTAAGAAAGCCACCTAGGGATTCATCTTGGGATTCCTCGATGGCTCTTCTCAAAGTTCGGCGCCACATATCGGTCGTTGTCTCATGTAAGCTGTTTTCGAAGCCACGAGATTGATCCGTTCTGTGACCTGATGTCGTCTCTCGACGTTCACTGCTGGTATCAGACAATCTTTGACTTGACCAGGAAGTATGGCCTAGCTCTGTCGTGTCAATCATGCCTCTTCTGGCAGGTATCATCCCAGCATCAACATCACTCATTCTCTCATTGTACGCATCATGGACCGCTTCGACACTGATCTCAGTCAACCGTTCTCTTCTGGCGTCGTGAATTTGTTCCGAACTAATCTCGCTCAAAGTCTCACACTCTTCCGTTGTGCCTCGCTTGCGCATCTTACGGGCGGTGCCTACCGCTAAGAGACCAGATCTATTACCTGTCGGCATGCTGGCGCTCCTCTGTCTTTGTGAAGGCGAGCCTACCTGGCCGTCTTCCTCGCCTTTCCGTCGCATTTGTGAGGATCTGCGGCCAAACCATGCACTCTCCTCTGCCACCGAGACATGGCTCATGCTGCCCCTCGAGGAACCGATGGGAAGACTGACGGATTCTGATCTCCCCGCTATTGCGATACTGTTGGGATTCCGCCTTCGTTTCCGGGCGATACCGTGTTCAGCAGAGCCTCTATCACCATCACTGCCGTAGGATGATGAGACGTCATCATGCTTGCTGACAGGTCCTTGTGCTTGACTGGAGTTGAGTGCGGTCCGAACTGGGACCGTCTTTTGCAGTTGCGATCTTGACTTACCCGACGGCACTATGTTCTCGAATAGACGCCGGGTCTGCGGGTCGGAAGGTCGTCTATTGTGCTCAGTTGCAATCCAGCTGGGATGCCTCTCGGCCAGTGACAGTTGACTGAGAGTTGGCCAGGCATCTATAGCCTCATTCTTGGATTGATCGATACTGGTGCGACTGGTCTCTGGCCGGGATCCAGGGCCAGTGATTGAAGGACTTGCAAGTTGTTGAGAAATTCTCATATTGTACAGATGTATGGAGCTGCGTTCAGAGTCCGTAATCGATTTCATATCCCTGCTCAATCCACCCGAATCTCCTGGCGATCTTTGCAATGAGCTGCGTTCACACCTTTCCACTGATTTCAAGGTCTCCATCTCATGGAAGACATCTTCATGGGATGATCTGCCCGAGCAGCCCGTGGAGCTGTGATCGTCAAAGTTCGAGATGAAGGCAATGAGCCTCGGATCCAAGTTTGACAGCAGACTTTCTTGCCCATTTTCAGCGTCGGACGCGAGACTCTCCGATTTTGCAGTGGCCACGGTAGCACTGAGTCTTCTCAAGGCTCTTTCAAATTCTGGATCGTAGTTTCGCCCTGTGGAATCCGGCGAGGCGGCTTCGTCCTTGCCTGTCGATATTCTATAGTCCGCGGTAAGGTCCGCTAACACTGGTAGCTCAATGGTCCCCTTCAAGAGGCCATCGCTTAGATCTTGCAGCATTTGGGTCGGCGAGCGATGGCTTTCCTGCAACACGACCTTGAGGAACGATGTTTTTGCAGGTGTCGAGGTTGACGATATACCGGTTTCGACCTGCTGAAATACGGACGTATCAAGCCCCTGAGCTGTCAAAGGGTCGTCGTCGGTAGGCGGAGTTGCAATGCAGTTTCCACTTATATCTGCCTTGGCCTGGGGTTCAATCTTGCCGGTACCGTTGCTCTCCTTCAACATGGCTGTCTGGATGCTTTTGGCATCACTATCGTAACCTCCCTCACTCCCTGCGCGAGACATCAGAAGCTCAAGCAGACCGGTAGAGCGTTGGCTCAGGGCGGCTTCGGGATTCTCCACTCCCAACCGCTGCAGGGATGTGCCAGTCGAGTCGCAAGCGACTTCCCCCGAGTTCTGTTGCCTGGAACTGCTTTTGCTCAACCTGGACTCGGAAAGCTTTTGTTTGATATGACTGCCCAACTGCTCCAACCGGCCTGGCTGTTTTTGTTCTTTTGCTGCATGTCCAAATTTGAAGTCAACATCGAGAGACGGCTGTCTCCGGGAAGGCAAGGCCGAGGACTGTGAAGCTGTCCGATAGCCCCGAACGGATGAAGAGGATCGAAATATCTGACGCAACGCATCGGTGTCTGCAACTTGGGATGGAGATTGGCTAACGGCGTGAGGAACGGTTGACGCTGGCAGTTGTATCGACAGAGCAGAAGCAGGGTGCTGTAGATTAGAGAGATCGGAAGGGGGGCTTCTCTCAGAAGACCGAATGCCAAAACAGCATAGTATGGGAGAGAGGGCTTGCTTGAGGGCATGCATACTGCAAGGCTGAAGGAGTAGAATGGGGAGGATGAGAATGGAACAAGTAAAACAAATAGACACTGGTAAGTTCTGCGTTGGGACAAAACATTTGCCGGCACGAAAGGAGGCCAAAGAGCGACACGTACAGACTGGCAGCCGGAAGAATGATACCCTAGGTAATAGGTAGATGAAGACTTCTTGTAAAGGCTCCTATCGTGTGAAAGAGAGGATGGAAGGAGCAGAAAACTGCTGTTACCTGGGGAAGGAGCATGATCTATACCACCACATAAAACTTCCATAGAACAGGCCCATTAGATGACAAGTTCGCATATACAATAGGAGCCTGAGCACTCAGCCTTTTCGTCATAAAGCCAAAGTACTGGGAACAAGTTCTCGGCTTAACTCGATCGATAGAAAACTGTAGGGGCGTGTAAGTTAGAACTCCCCGTCCACCATATTTTGCCATCTGCGAGAGCGCGTCTTGCGCATTCCTTTCATTGTGGCTGATATCATTCACTTGAGACGCCTCAGAGGAACTGAAGAACTTGAAGGGACAGGCCTTCCAGAGTCCTTCCTCTTCCGAGAGATGGGCGAAAGGCGCACTGATGAGGTTTGACAATTCTGGAGATTTTGCTGTAACTTTAATCTTCGGTGTGAATGCCTCACCGTACCAATAGGGCGGAGTTCTTGTCTCATATCTGGAAAATCAAGTGCAATTCCTCCCACTTCATCTCTTTATGTAGGTAGAGACCCTCCTGTCACCATCCTTGAATATGGAAATCGAAGAGCTGGGTCCTGATGGTCGACCCAAAGCCTTATTCAGATGGGATGGCCAGACGGGGACGCTTCAAAGATCCCAACTTCCCTCCTCAAAGGCCGCCAACTCAGGAACATCGTTAGTGAACAAGTGTCTGAGCCCATTTCTGCCAGCAGGATATCCTTTTACCGTCACGCCAGATTACACACCCTACCAGATATATGATTCGTTACAGGCTTTTGCTTCTACTATCGCAGGTTTGCTGGCCTCAAGAGCAGTCTTTGTGGGTATGGGCGTAGGATCGGAGGATGCCTCCTTGGTCACCACCATGTTGTTATACATCGCCCAGGAGACCATTGGTCGTATCGCTACCATCTTGTTCGCCCATCAGTTTTCGCAGAGAATCGAGGCCGAAGTCAAATTCTATCGATTCTTTGCCGACATCGTCAATGATACCGCTTTCATTCTCGACTGCTTGAGCCCTGCTATGTCTACCCTCGGTCGCGTAGTCACCTTATGTATCAGCAATGCATGTCGAGCCTTATGTGGCGTTGCCGGAGGAAGCAGCAAGGCCATCTTAAGCTCCCACTTTGCACAGGCGGGCAACATAGGAGAGCTCAATGCCAAAGACGGCAGTCAGGAGACGGTGGTGAGCTTGCTAGGCATGTGGGCGGGAGGCCTGGTCGTCAGTAAAGTCCACGGCACTGTTGCAACCTGGTCATGCTTGATTCCTTTGCTGGCACTGCATCTGTGGGCGAACTGGCGAGCTGTGAGAAGCGTGCGCCTGCACTCTCTCAACACCGAACGGGCTTTGCTATTCTTCCGCGGTATACTCGCTGGCCAGGTCAAAAGCTTGGATCAAGTGGGAGAGGAAGAGACTATCTTGAGCTGGGGGAATGTTATGCAAGAATTTGGTCGGCGTGGTGATTGCCCGTTCCAGATTGGTGTTGGCGTGAAGGACCTGGTGGCCAGCATGTATGGTCGTCCCGGTCAGTCCAAAATTCCCAGTGACTTGACAGAGTTGATTCGCGTTTTCCGTGACGAAGAATACATACTCTGGTTCGACACTGAAACGCGAAAAGCCGTGATTTTGCTCAAAGACATGGCCACAGGGACAACACAGGCCCGGAGTATTTGTCAAATGCTTCGATGTTACATGAAGATCCAAACGCCCAGCAAGCCCACCTCTGAGGACAAAAACTTGAACGAGAACCAAACAGAAGGAAAAGGCAGCCGAATGAGGACAACCAGCGGGACCTACGAAAAGTCTCTTCATGCACAGGGAGTGATGGACGCCACAGAGCAGCCGTCAAAGTTCTTCAACAAGCACCATGGCAACATGCAACTGCTCATAGATACCCTCCACGAAAATCGCGAGCAGTGGAGCAGGATCCGCGAGCAAGCCGAACAAGTTGGCTGGGATCTTGATCTTACCAACCTGGTAAGGGGACAAGGGGCGCGTATTCGCTTCAATGACCTGATGGAAGACAAGAAGTCGATATAACGTAAGCGAATCTGGGCCTTCGCCAATCCGTTGAAAGGCAGGAGCTGAACGCCGCAACTGTCGTGTCCTCAGTCTTCATGCATGATCAGTCGCCCAAAAAGGGTGGAGAAATTACACGATAAATACGACCTGGGTGAGAACATTTCACTGTCCACGTGTCATGCAACTGCTCGATGCAGCCGACGATTTCGTCGTTCGACTTGTGGGCGGACAGCAAGCAAACAATTTTCAGATGTGACAAACGGGCCGACATGGGCCGCAGCCTCTACCGCGTACCGTGCCTCCATACGTGGGCCAGAAGCGACTGCTCTTTGGTTAGATTGCCAATCTGGGCAACATTCCAGAAGCCTCAAAGAATGTGTCTCAGACCTGCCACTGGCCAGTGGGGTTTCAATCACAATTTCCGAGGTGGCGATGGGTACGAGTGACATCAAGGGCGTGATTGACAACCCGGGTTGCAACAGGTGTCAAAGCCTTGAGATATCACAGACCATTGGTCATAACGGGTGAGAATTCTCAGAGAGGCGCCCATCAACGGAGCTGAGCGCGAACTTGGCAGATGGCGCTTTGAATTCGAATCGCAAGAACTTAGCGTGCCAGGCCGCCGTCGTCCAGGCAGCCGAGAAGGAACATCGACCGACTTCTTAAAGTTTTGTAGATGCGGTTATACGACGTGAGGTACGGGTGCAGGAGCATGGAGACTGCCTCTGTAGATTGTGATTGCCGCCTAGCACAAAAGACCACCTTGCACCTGACACTGAATTATGTGCAGTAGCATGACCTCCTGGTACTTCTTTTTCCAATATTGTGTACATGCTCCGGCTGACAAGGTTGATAGGGGGCATTCGTAGCGATAGGAGATGGAGGACTGCGAGCCCTGGGGCGTGGAAGCGTTACAGCTATGATTCCGGTTGAGTCAGACGCATTATTCTTCGTGACCAGTAGGATTTCTTGGAGTACACCGAGAGTTGTAAGTTTCAGATGGCTGCCGCGGAACAATTTTGTGGACATTGGTGGCGACCATCTCGAGTTCCTATTGAGCGAAGAGACGAGCAAGGGCGTGCTCCTGGTCGGTCAGGCCGGTCAGCGCACAAATACGATGTACGTATTACCTCGTCAGTAGTGGGCTGCGTGGAGATGTACCGTTGTTCATACGAATACTTGTTAAGGACTGCACCAGTTTCATGTCCTCCCGGAGTAATGAAGATGGATGATGGGCATATTGAGGCCCGAAGATGTACACAGCAGTTTCTGAGGGTGCAGCCGCTGCACACAGACAAGCTCCCACAAATAGCTGGACAAATGACGCCGCTGTAGGCGAGTTTCTGGAAGACGCGTGGAAGCCAGAGGAGCGCCCGCTAGAGTAAGATCATGGAAGGCTCTCTTAGGCTGGTGGAAGCCCTATGGAACTGCTAGAAGCCCCAGCTAGAAGACTGTTAGGCGGGGATCGCTGCCTGGCGAAAGAGACTTCGTCAGTGACTGGGGTGACGGGCCGGGTGCCTGACGATGATGAATTGGTTGGAACATGCAGTGCTACCTATTCTCCCAGGCCTATCACGCAGTTATACATGTTCCGGTACGATTGGAGTCCTGATAGAGGCCACGCTCTGTTCTTTCTACGATGATGATGCTGTGTCTCCTCCCTGACTCTGGTTGAACTGTTCACGATACCCGTGTTATAGGCTGCGATCTGACTTCGCATTAACGCCACTAGCACATTACGATCCTCCCCTTTTGGCACAGAACCAGATCATCATCATCACTGGGGCCACCATCTCTGCACAGCCAATCGTGACTTCCAGAATCGCCATTAGCCCAGTCTCTAGGCATGTTTTAGGCATCGTTTCTAGGTGCTAACGACCAGCGTTGCACTGTGAAGTTTGTTCATCCTGATGCTTGGTCGAACCATTTGCTGCCCTGTGCGGGTTGTGCTAGTTAAACAAGTCTCCCTTTGTGCCTGCGCCCGAATCTGTGCCCTGATCACTACTGCGCCCTTCCCTTTTCCACCCTCCACTATTGCACCATTGCTTCTTGATTCCTTCAGTATCCCAGAGCACATAAGCACGCACCGACAAGAGAGGACACGGACATCTCTGGATCGATATTCATGATCCTCGTCTCGGGACCCTTGTCGCGCCAACGTTCCCAGCATAACTTTGCTTTCCGAGTGACCTAGTGTCAGCTACCTGATTTACCACAGGTGCCGCTATCATCGTCCTCCCATACGGATCTCTCTCCACATACCTCCTACTACTGTATCTGCGACTGCTACTCTCGCCTCCGCCTGGCTGCGCTGAACACGACCAGCCTGGGTCTACCAAGCATGACTCTTACCTAACTCCTCTCCTTACCTTGCTTCCGACGACTCGAACGTTACCACGGCCTCTCCACTCCTCAGGCTCTTCCTGGTCACCTACCCTCCACCAGCTTACATCGCCGACATGACTGTGCTGAGGCCTTGATCTCACTCATCCTGATCCTGAAGAGGTGGTTCCTACAGCTACTCTTACACCCGATCGTGATCACCTGAAGTCAATGTCTGTGCTCAAATCGCGTTGTCCACCACCGTCTACTCATCTACATTTTGAATATTTCGTCAGTCGATCGACCAACCTATCTTACCTCGACAGCCGATAGCTGTGACTGCGCTTAGATCGGATCATATGTCAAGTGGCTACCAACATCTGAACCGACTTCTGCCTTCCGTCATTTGACATCAGCCACGCTTTTGACGGCTTCTAGAGCGAGCATCGAAAGGGCGCACGACAGTTCAACCTGTAACTCAAATGCACCGACGTCAAACCTACCACGAATCCAGTTCGACTTGAACACCTTTACTTGTGCTTCAGAGTGACTACCGATCTAATTTCTTGTTACACAACATTCTTCTGTGACACAAAACGAAGCTCTTCCGGCTTAACAGTCTCGGATACGCACATCGGCACACCATCCCCCTCACACAGCGCTCTGGATCTGGACACGCAGTTGCGACATTTGAAAACAAAAGGAGCCAAGAGGAGGAGCAAGAGGCGGCCACAACGGTGGTGAGCAACGTTCTTCCTCCAATCAGCCGAGTGTCGCTTCTGCATACAAGCCCAACCGCTCAGCGGGCTCAAAACACAATCCATCTGGAGGTTCAGTCACCATACTCAAGTCAGTTGAGGGCGAAAGTTCAGCGCGATGATTAAAAGGAGACCGACGAAACTAGTCTGGCCATATACACCTGAACCTTCGCCCCGTCTAGAACCCTCTGTCTACTCGTTGGAAGAGGTCCCGGAAGACTGTGAGATGCCTGGCGACGAGGGTCCCCGGGCCCGACCCATAAGTATGGTGGCCCGGAGACCAGGTGTGATGTCGCCAGCCAGACCGACGCTGGACGACGTACTCGCAAACAGAGCACCGTCACCCTACACTCTCGCTGCCTACACAGCTTTTCTTTCCCAGCAGCATTGTTTAGAGACCCTTGAATTCACCACGGAGGCCAAAAAGTATGCCGAAAAATTCGACGATGCATCGGCCAGTCTGGCAGGAATGCCCATTACAGTGGAGACCCAGGAGGGCTGGGAGTTAATACAAGACTGGAGTCGTATTCTTGATATCTATGTCAAGCCTGGGGCCCCTCGAGAGATTAACCTACCGGCCGAAGAACGAGATGATCTGCTTGATCAAGCCTACGAGCTGCGGCCACCTCGACCCGAAGCGTTGGATGCCGCCGTGAAACGCATGTACGACCTAATGTCCGATTCCATATTCATCCCATTTTGCAACAGCCTTCAACAATTACCGTATGCGCAAACATACGACGTTTCCTCGGAATACGACAGTCTCAATGATCTCGATTCCTCCAGGTTGACCTACGATGAGCGATCCGTACACCGCCAAACGATGCCCCCTCGAAGGCGACGGTCACCTCCCAACACCTCGGCCGGCTCATTTGAGTCTTCCCGAGCACCGACGTCGCAACATCGATCAACCCCTTCCTCATCACTCTCGGCGGCTTTGGGTCGCCAAAGCGGGACACGGCTGACCCACCACATTTCCCCCTCATCGGTGGTGTCTGAAAGTGCGTTAACCGACAGTAGTGGAGGACCGGAAAGTCCTAGCGCTGGAGAGCCCGACTTCTTCATGACGCCGCCGACGACGCCACCGACCAGCGATGCTGGAATGATCGGTACGAGCCAACTCAGCGGAGCGGCTTCTGTACACGCGGCCAAAACCCATCGAAGCGAGAGTGGTGGGTGGAAGAAGGCGATGAAACTGTTTGGATCAGGGAAGAAGAAGAATGGAAGCTTTGATGGGTAGGATGTGGTCCGTTTGGCACAAAAAGTTCCAAACCATCAACAATTATTCCAGTGCATCAGATTAAGGGAGTTGAGTCATGGTTATCTACGGGCATCAATCATCATACTGGCATTTCTTGGGGCTGGAAAAGACGGCAGCATTTTGGACACTGACCGTCCGGGATGGATTCGGGCGTTCACGATGCGGCTATGAGATACGAACGGGCATGCGGCGTTTTCGGTGGCTTTGCAGATGAATTGCAAATAGCATTGTCTTCTACCATTTCATTTTTGGAGCCTGGGCATCGGTATGGGACCTTGTGCCCAGGCATCAGGTTCCTTTTCAGACTGCACCGACTCGGGCTGGGGTTAACTATGTGAGGTTTGACATTTCCCTGAGGTCAAGCAGAGGTAAACCTACATGACAGCACACTATTTGCCATACTGTTCCCAAATCGCGGCTGCGACAAAGATCGATATAATATGAGTAGGTGTCAAGAACCACTGTCCAGAGAATTAGTGCGCTCCGTGATTAGGCGTCACCGAGATCACCACAGGGGTCATCAACGCTACTGTAAGTGTATCTAGACATCGATAGAGAACGTCATACAGGTACTAGTTTCGCATCGGCAGCGCTTGAGGCGTTGATGATCGTAGCCCCGTTGTTGAGCTAGGCAGGCACACGGGCCGTAGCAGGGCCAGTGTTTGCATCGGTATCGAGGTGATCTTCAAGCGCGGAAGCTGTGGAAGGACCCTGATGATGACGCACATGTCGAGACTCCTTTCATGAGTGAAGCAGTGTCCATCATACAAAGATGGATTGATATAGAGAGGTTGTAGTCGCCAAATCCTCTAGATCCATACATGATGTCGAGATAGTCAGTACGAGGCTGCGATGAACATGACTCGACAAAATAGTCACGTGGAGCTTTAGTTGATTCAGTTTTTCGTCGCTATTTTCAGCCTGATGCCTTTTCGTTCTGGTCCATCTTCAATTGCCTACATGCATCCATACATTTGGCTACCTTATTTTTTTGTATCGGGTCTGCTTTGGCCTGGCCTGTTCATCCCTATATCTTAAGCCGATTCAAAGTACTGCAGTATCGGCTTAAGTGCAAAGAGCTGTTCTTGCCTACCTCAGAGCTGACACCTGTCCATGATAGCCCAGCCCATTGCTGTACTCCCCCTCGCATCGTCCTTGTTGACAGGATGATGGTGACCGGGGTGAGTTATAGCCAGACTCGATCCCTACCTTATACGCGTCCAGGAGACGGGAGAACCGCGGCTCACGGTATCAGCCACCTGTCAATTACCTTGCGTCCGGCGAATCCTAGAAGTCGGCGCAACATCCATGAATCATCACTGTGTTCAGCCACAACCGGATCAATCTCTCCAAAAATAGAGCCTTGCACATCTTGTTCCGATTGCCGCCATCACCGGTGGTATATGAAGAGGAGTAATCTCCCTACGATGGCAACACCGCTAAAGGCACCTGATTGTACCGGGATCGCTTCCATTGGCGAGCCTGGTCTAGATTTTGCATGGTTCAGCCTGGGTCAATTCGACTGATGTGCAGTGTAAGTCTTGTCCGTCGCTTGACAGGTGGATCTCATATCTGAATTCCCGAGATCCTGGTCATCATCCTTTGGGCCTTCTCAGGCGATAGGCCTTTGAGCAGATGGCAAGGACGGCTATATCCCTTATTTACCCATGCTCCTCACCGACAAGTTGGTCAGATATGCGACTTGGATGTTCCCTGTCGTCCTTGATGTTGCTTTGACGTACTTCAGAATGCAAACTCAACATAGCAGACACCCTTGCTTTTGGACACACCCCCCAGATCACCCTACACCCTGTTGTGGCTGCGCCAAAGCGCCATACGGATTACGCCCATCCAGATTCTTGCATAAAGTCCAAACCAAAGTGCTGACGTCCACATGCGCATCATTACGCCAGTGCCCGTGTCAGTTCAGCCCATGCAATATACATTCCCTTGGTTTCCTCTTTATCTCTGTCCATTACTGCTTCCACTATTAGTCTTCTACCAGACTTTTCCCACCCAATGCCAGGGAAGTACTCTCACGGCGTTGTGTTAGCCGACAATCCCGGCCAGGCAAAGACTTACCTTCCCGATGATCAATATTCAGATTATCTCCAGTCCCTGGGGATTCCTCCACCGACGGGGACCCCACAGACTATCACCCCGGTCGCCTCTGTGAGTCGTGAACGACGCATGAGTCCAGCAATATCATCTGCAAGGGAGACACGTCTTTTTGACGAACAGCCTTCGTTCAGATGCACCAAATCGCGGTCAAAAAGCTCTGATCTGCCTCGACGGTGGCAGGATCCCGCCCGCAAACGGCGGCCACGAAGACTAGTCTTGGACTGGGAAGAACACAACAATGGCGGACCGGATGCTGGTCCTCATCAGCCCAATGAAGGGCAGCCCGGCCTCGAGTCTGGCCTTCCCTCGCCCTCTTTATCTAACGACTATACTGAAAAAGAAGTCTATCTTCCCGTGCAAGGCCCGCACGTATCAGATCAGAGGCCTTTGGCACCTGCCCACGTCTCCAGGCCGCTTGCGAACCCTTTGAAACCTAGAGTTCGGAGATTGAAACCACGAAATGATGTAGAAAGCTTCCAACAATTCAAGAGCCGAGGCGCACCCCTCTCGCCGGCACTCAGCAATGATGGTGAACCTCTTTTGTCCGTCCAAGAGTTCCTCGACTGTTCACCCAACCTGACACAAGCGAGCGTGTCCCAAAGACGATACCCCTCGGGACTGTCTTCCCCCATGTCTCCTAGACATGACGGACTACCTCAAGCTCCCTTTTTACAGCCTGACTGGACCAACGCAGGCCGTAGATCGTCGAAGAGACCCTCTGTTCAACCCCTTCGCCGTACAAGTGCAATCAGCCTGGCCCAACCTTCCGATGACGATGACGACTTTGTCCGCAGCACACCAGCGAATTTGGTGCGAAATCTGACATCAAATTCTGCAAGTTGGTCTGATGATGGGTTTCGGAGGCGAAAGATTATGGATCTTACGACTGAACTATACATCTTGTCCAGACATGGCGGTCGGCGATCTCGAGGGGAACACGATTCGTCAAAAGCACAGCCAGAACAGGTGTCAGGTGGGCAGCCGCGCCGCCAACAGAGCTACGCTATATCAGATGTAGACGACAGCGAACTCAGCGAACTGGATGGGCTCGAGATACGTCCACTACGGAAGCTTCCAAGTCTTTCCAGGCCCCAACCAAACACTCGTGGTCAAAATGCCCCAGAACAGGATTCTCTATTCCAGGTCCCAGACGACCAACTCAGCCCATTGACTCCATACTCGACACGGTCGCTCGAGTCAACGGCACGAGACATGATGACCTCCAACAGTGGACCGGACCTCTCCGGACTTTCACACCCAGGTCGACGACCCAGAGACTACTTCTCCGGGGTGCCGGGAGCGAAGATGCCGGTGCATAACCCATCCTACGACAACATTAAGCAAGACATTCTGAAAAGTACATCAAAACCAAGTCCAGCGGTGGTTTCTCCCCCTCTCTAACGACACAGCGAATGTGGGCAGCGCCGACTACGACAGGCGAAGCAACAGTGTATCGACCGTGAGCATGGCTGAGCGGACGTCCACAAGTCCGTATGGAGCGCGGACCAGCAACCGCCGACAAACCCTGGATTCTCTCCCTTCATTATTGACACCAGTCGACCCTGCAGCAGCGACTGTACCTCGTTACGGATCGCATGCATCAGCATCGGCGGCAATGTCCATGCGTGGCACAGCGACGCCCCCCCTTCGGCATACCCAGTATCGTTCGCGACCCTGAAAAGATAGCTGCCATAAACGCCGAGACTCGAAGGCGGTCGAGCGCTCAATCCCGAACCAACACCATGTCCAGCTCCACCACGGTCGGTCCATCGCACCAGGAACGGCAGAAATACCGCTATAGGTTACCATTGGTGCGAGGCAGACATGCCAGTCTCTCCGATTTGGCAGGAAGCTGGAGGCGCGCACGAAAGGGGTCATTCAGCAGTATGCATGGGCATGTGCAATCGCAGACGAAGGTGAATACGAGCCCAATGAAGACGAAAACAAAGCCGACGTCTGCAATGGGTTTGGAGGACGAGCAGACTCCGAGTGTCCAACAGGTACAGACGTCCAAATCGGCCCGTCCGAGATCCGCCAGTCTGGGCACTGAATCTTTCAGACCGCTATCGATGAATCCACCGGCGCGTAGCGTCCATTCAGGCCTTGACTCTAAGCCCGCTTTCGATCTTACCGGCGAGTCCGGTGGGATATGGACTCGGACAGAGCCCATGTCTCGCGCAGGGGGGGAACGAGAAGCTTCAGAAGGTGACGCAAGTCCGTATGGACACACGAAAGGCGTCCAAGGGTATAACGACGGTGACATGATGACCAGGTTTTATCGATACAATGAAGAACAAGAACAAGAACAACATGGCCATGATGATGTTGTCAATGATGATGATGAGATGGCCGACGGAGCCGCAGCCCTGCCTCCACCCGATATCTCGCGCCACCGCGCCGTTACGAACAGAAGAGACGACATGTTCGACCAGGATAGAGTGGAATCCATCTTTCGTGTCCTTCAGGACGGTCCACAACCGCACGGTTCCAACCGCGTCGGTCCCGGGAGAGGGGAGGAGGAAGAGGAAGAGCAGCGTATACATTCTCCAATGCACGACACTCCAATAATGAGAGGGAGGAGCACGCCTAGACGGAAAAGCTTTCTCGGGAGAATACTGGGACGACCTTATTCGAGAACACAGCTGAATAATACCCTGTGACAGAAGCGATAGCGATTTCGATCTCGGGTTAGCCGACTCACCATGTACGGTATATGCATTGGAGTGCTGGGGATTGGGTTATTAAGCTCTTTCCAAACCGGGGTGAGAGGGTTTTGTGAAAGCAAGGTCTTTGATGACCATGGATGAGGTCTCTAATGGTATATTGGTGTGCAATTGTTGCTACGTTACGGCTTATGGTGCATTTGCTGTTACAGTATGATATGATATGCCATTCACTAAGATGATATGATCACCGTTTACGGACTTTTCTGGCGGCCTCTTCCAAACTCTCTGATCTTCGTGGCTCGGCTGAAGTAGAAAGCAGGAATATCGCTTGATTCAAGAGACAGGAATTGGAAACGGACTGGAGGGAAGCTGAAGAAGCGCACTTCTGCAAACGAGGCGGAAAGAGACAAACAACCAACCAAAAACATATCGTCGAGGAGACTTTTTTCGTAACGTGATATTTTGGGGTACGTTATGTACATGGACTAGGATGGGCAAACAAGGCTGGCGCAACCACCCCTCCCTTAGGAAACTCCTCGCTCGTGCGAACATCTGAACATACCGTGCAATGCATTTATAACATCGTCTCCCGTTCCAGCCAGTCGTGCTCATGGCCGGCGACGCCGGTCATTTGCTCGATTCTCATGCAGAGCCATGACAGCTCCTGACATCTCCTTGCCTCTGGTCGTGGGATCTTCCGCAAAACCCTCGAAAGTGTTGAAGTTTTATAACGACAATGCCATCCCGCTCGTCCTGACGACTTTCGCTTGTGCTCCAAAGCCGCTCCCGAGAAAACGCCAGGTCTTTTCTTGGGCTCTCTTAAAAATGTTGAACTTTTGAATCTTTGATTTCACGCAAACAGGCCGGCTCCGCCGCTATTCACTGCTTCGATTTCCTCTTCTGTCCACTGTGGTCTCCAGAATCTCTTGGGCAGTTCATTTCGATCAAAGTATTCGCCCTCGCCGGGTTCAACGGGTCCTAGCAACTTCCCGGGAGTGCCGCCGATGCGGCCGTAAGTCATAACGCCCGAGGTGGGTGCTTGATATGGAGATGCGTGGCCCTGGCCGTCGCCGTGGCTTTGCTGTCCTCCTAGAGGGCCATGTTGTTGCGCCTTGGAACGGTACGCCTTGAAGCTGTCGGGGAGAGAATGGGTAGGTGAGGCGGGGTGGGGTCTAGGTGTGTGATCTATCGACTCTACACTTCGTTGTTAGCATTCGTCTGGATGACGGAGGGCTGTCCATAAGGAAGAGAACTTACTCGGCGGTGTGTGCTTTCCAATGAACTTGATCAGCGGGGTCCGGTGCGCAGCCCGGAGGATGAGAGAGGGACGCATTGCTTTTTGAGGAGAAAGGGAGAGGAGAGGACGAGATAGATGGGTGACTTGAAGACTGCGCCCGCGGGGTTGGGTTGTTGATATAGATAGATCTTCAGGAGAGCAGCGATTCGAATGGCATCAGACGCCAAATAAAATAGGCAGGCTATTTCTCCTTCGCTGCGAATCTTGCGGTTCGTCTGTGTATCTCTTCTGCGCGTGGGATTAGGGCGGTTCGGAGAGGGCGTAGTGTAGCTAGCTCCGCGTCCAATGGTGGTGGGAGGAGGATGAGATATGGGGAGGATTCAGAAAGCGGAAGAAGGTGAAGTCGGCGGGAGGGTGATCTGATTAGTTGTATCTTTGGTCGTCGAGGGTGCTCAAGAGGCTGTTCGCTGTCACTTGTAGATTCAAGCTCCAGACGACGATACAGAGTCTTTTGGTGGGAAAAGGGTTGGTCGAAAGGTCCAGGCGAGCTCTTTTCGGCGTTTCCAGCTATCGGAGCTCGGCGCAGCGGGAGCTTTCACTGCACTTTATTATTACAGGACTCGACTAATAAAATGGCACCATTTGAAGTGGAACATTCTTCTTCGACGCGTAGAGACAACTTTTACAGTAAATTTATCCTCCTCAGGCTGTACGTTATACCGGCGATAACGCCCTTCGACACGATGCCCTCCCGAACGGTGGTCTGACAACCTGCTTGCTCGACTGATCTCTACCCAGTTGTTCCGCGGGACTCTGCCTGACTGTCGCCATTTTCCCCGTTCTATTCACCATCGAAGACTGCGCAGTCACCTTCTCGACGACACGTCCAACCATACCGGCCGCGTTTCCCCGTCTCGTCAATCGTCTTCTGCCCCACGAAATACCAGGGCCAGAAGTACATCAGTTCTTTCATCTCGCGGATGATGTGTCTCATGACCACTGACACCATACTAGTCTACCCACTCGAGGTTCGGCAATCACTGCTTGATTAACTGCTGGCCGTTTGACCGCAACGGGCAACCGGGAGCCTTTCCTAATTCACGCAAAATGCACGAATTCGCTCTGTACGGTCTGGTGTCGAGAGATGACCACCATCGAATGCTCCAGCAATTAGCTGGCTATACACGCATGCAGCCACAGGAGGCTACAGAGATCCACCTTGTCTTCAAGCCTCGCACACCCTCTGGTTTGGATCATCTCCCTTCTGCCGGTGGGTCTCAAGGGGTTATGCAACAGGATGTTCAGAAGTTGAAGACAATGCTCAATGCCGGGCTTTACTACCTGCAATTGGTTGGTGAGGTTGTGCCAGGGAATTCCAATCGGAGGGAAAATGGTGACGTTGCTATGTTGAATGGCAATGGTGATTCGAAGACCGACACTTCGGCGGGTGAAAAGTCGTCGACGGTGAAGTGGTATCTAGATTTCAAAGACACTCCAGAACCAGGCAAACAAGCTGTTAGCACCAGACTCGTTTCACGGATACCGATGACTGACGGAGATTATGTGAAATTTCTCGACAACTTTGGCTACGAGTATGTGTGCTGGTTTCTCCCCATAACTACTGTGCTGATGGACTGGAATAGGTATGTCTCTCGCTACATCGTCGTGGGCTCTAGATTCTATGACCACGATACCACCTTGTTCGTACACAAGGTCTTGCGACTTCCGCAAATATCTGCAGAGGAAGCCATTCATGACCTGTCATTTCTTCCGAACCTCTCTGAGCTACCGGAACTGGATGGCTCGGGCGGATACATGTTTCACGCATCGATAGATGTGATAGATGGGAACAATCCTGAGCTTAAAGACCGGGCTACTCGGCAGTTGTTGGCTCTAAAAGAAGCACTGAGACAAGCAGTCGATTTGACGCCAGGAGATCGTCTAGCTCTGGACACACGTGTACCAGTAACTGCTACTAGAACCTAAGTCGGAGCATACATTTACAGCCAGACTCATCTACACAGTACAGCCTTGTCGAATAGCGTCCGTCACAAGGCTGGCACAGAGGCAGATGACTAAGACTAGGCACGTGATATCGAATTATGACGTTCCATTTTCTGGCGCGTCGTCGCGTCTCTTCACAAATCTGATAAACTGCCATCTCTGCGTTTTTCATGCTACCACTTGACATAAAATCATCTGGATTCGCTCTGAAAATCATCCTAAAGCCGGTGGTGATCTTGGAACTGGCCTCCCGTCTATGGCTTTCCACGTCGAGCCGCAAAGTTCGGCTCTTGGACCCCAGTCGCTTTCGTTCCCCTGATGTGAATATCCTTGTCAGGCCGTTCGCGATGAAAAGATCCGCTCCCTATGCCGACCGGGCTATCTCACCCCCGCCTGTAAAAAGGAAAGTCGAATCCACCACTACTAGTAAGGGAATTGATGACTGTTTCTTCATAACCTTACTCTAACCCGAGGCAGGCAAAGCCGTTGCGAGTTTCTTCAAACCTGCCTCGCAGAAAGAGCCTGAGAAATTGACATGGCGGACCGTCGAAAAGTCCCTCATTGTGGGCCGCTACGATGCATCCAACGTCACACCCCAGACTCGGACTCTACCTGTCAAAATTGCTGCTTTCGACCTGGATGACACTCTTATTGTTCCAAACACCGGGAACAAATGGGCCCGAACAGCAACCAGTTGGAGGTGGTGGGATCCATCAATTCCAGGCCGACTGAGGTCACTGTACAATAAAGGCTACCTCGTTGTCATCATAAGTAACCAGGGGAACATCAGCTTGAAAGATAATCCGAAGACTCTTCAGAAGGACACAGCAAGCCTAAGCAACCTCAAGGCCCAGGTCGGTGCCATTCTCCGGCAACTCGACTTGCCAGTAAGCTTTTATGCAGCCACAGGCCAGGACCGGTATCGAAAGCCTCGGACTGGCATGTGGGAAGAAATCCTTGATGACTATGGTTTGCAAGCAGAGGGTGCAGTCGATTTGGCCAATTCATTTTATGTGGGTGATGCCGCAGGAAGAGCAAAGACAGATCAGAGACGAAAAGATCACTCAACGTCTGACCGGTGTGTGTGATTCCTCGGAGGTACACTGATCAAGTCTGATATGATATAGGGACCTTGCAGCGAACATCGGCATCAAATTCTATACCCCTGAAGAGTTCTTTCTTGGCGCCACTGCGGAACAATATGAACATGTCTTCGAGCCGAGAAGATATCTCGAAGGCCAACGCTCAGGATCTCAGTCGAATGGTGAACAAGACGTTACGGTATCAGCCCCGTTCACCAAAAACAGCCCTCAAGAGCTGGTGATCTTCTGTGGCTCACCCGGTGCTGGGAAAAGCACCTTTTACTGGGACGTTCTACAGCCATTAGGATATGAGAGGGTGAACCAAGACATTCTCAAGACGGTACGTGCATCTGATCCAGACTGCCATATCATTTGTGCAAGTCCCATCATTGTCCTACTCGCTACTCCCACTCCTCATATTGTCCCACAACCTAAAACGGCCCCTGCATAATATGACCACGAGAAGACCGTTTTGGGCTGAGACATTGATTTGGCATTCAGCGTGAGAAATGCATCCGAAGGGCAAAGGAGCTGTTGGATTCTGGCTTGTCCGTGGCGATAGGTACGTATACATTTCCTCCATCGTTTCTCACATGTCCTATGCCAGTGCCCTTCCACGACGAGAGGTTTCCAGTTGTCCCCTCCTTCCCGCCTCAGTCGTCTGTGTGACACCTCTGGCTTGACATGCAAAGCAGTGTAGCACCTACATGACATCTGTGCATGCTTGACTGTCAATTGCATTTGAGGCGTAACCCCTGCCGTTCTCCATTTCCCCGGCATGTCATATGTTGTACGACGCCTTACTGCAGTGACCATATTCCTTCTGGTTTCCTTGGGAGCATGCATATTGAGAGCCAGCTCAGAAGATGGCAATTGTAATTTCATCCGCCCATTACCTTCTCCGCCACTTACTGTCTATCTTATCTTTTCCTTGCTTGTTGAACAATTTCTCCCAGGGTCAAGCCTGTCCAATATTAACAACATGTGCTCACAATTGTGGTGACAGACAATACCAACGCAGACATAGAGACTCGGGCGTATTGGGTGCGACTTGCTCGCGAGTACAATGTGCCTATCCGATGTGTCCATTTCACAACCCCGACGCGCCTAGCCGAACATAACGATCATGTCAGAGCCATGAATCCCAACACGGTACGTTATTCTACTTGCCTGGGAAGTACCTGTTCCTCTTCTGGGCGTTTGCCCTGTGCGCCTACTAGGCATAATAGCCCAAGATACCCTCAAACTAGAAGTGGTCTCTCAGCTACAAGACATGGCATCTGATATTATCTCTAGATGAACCCGGAGAAACGAACTCTTCTTCCTGGAATCGCATTCTCTTCGTTCGTCAAGAGATACCAACTGCCCACACTGACGGAAGGCTTCCAGGATATCTACAAGGTGGATTTCGAGGTACGTCGTTGTCCTAATCTTTCTCTCCACGGTCGACACAATATATCAACTTGAATATCAACTTTGGAGCACACCCGTATCAAGCCACAAACAGGCTACTGACACTATCTATCTACAGTTCAAGGGCACCGAAGAGCAAAAGAAGCTCTGGTCGCGCTATTGGGTTTCCAAATTCTCAACGTGAGAATAACTCACAATATCCGAGACCTAGTGGGCAACATGCGAAACCCGTCAAACTCAAGTATCGGCGTCGGCAAGGAACTATGGCACGATTCGATCGATCCCGAAAAAGCAGTCCGTACAAAGAAGGGGCTACTATGCGCCATCAACGGTATGTATAGAATAATAAAACGCAACATGACATGAACAGATGACTACTGCTGTTTCTTCACTGTGCCCTTCCCCTTCCCCTTCCGCCCACGTGTGATGGTACCGAGCGAAGACATATCATGACAGGCAGGAGAGGCCGGAATCGCTGTCCAGACCCAAAGTGCAGAACAAACGGAGACGAACGACCATAACGAAAAGACCTAGACAGACCAGACCTGGTGCTGGCATGATTGTGATTACCACAGTGTATGTATGCACCGAAAGCCGACCCGACCGGGTGGAGAGAAGAGAACTACCATCCCTACCGTACCTTACTTTTCCCGAACGGAAGCGCAGACGAGATATCAATGTCTCCTTACTATGTAGGTACCTGACTGGAAAGAAGAAATATCCCAAGGTTGTGCTGTGTTGGGTTGGTTGGGTTGGGTTATGCGATCGGATGGCAGACTATCGCGACTCGACTCGACTCGACTCGACTGCCTTCTCTTTTACCGGGAACGTCTGCCACATGAGTTAAGGCGAGATCTACCATGTTGTACGATCGCAATCATATGCGCCCCAACTCAGGTAAGTGGTGGCGTTGACCTGGTGGAAGGTGCCCGCCCTCAAAGAAGATGCAATAGTGACTACTTACTACTTACTCATCAAGACCAGTATGGGCAATGGGGGGGCGTTCATGGACTAACTTGAAATTCAGACCAGTACGGACAAAGTATTCATCTACTGAATTGAATGAATGACTTTTGGCAAAGCTAGGTAGGTACAAACGACCCCAGTGCTGGTTGGTACACCATATACCATCCATACATATACCATCTGGGCGGAACAGAATGGGCCCTACGTGTTACCTTACTCTGTACCTTCAATTCAAGACCAAGAATGATTCACTCATTATTGATTCTCACCCACCAGCTACATGCACCAAGTGGGCTTCAGAGGCGGGCGGACTCAACGTTCTAGTGAATGGTTCTGGCGGGTTCCGCAATATTGTTAAGCGACTGATATCTCGGCTATCGCATCTTCGGTCAGGTACGGCATTCCTTTACATGGCTCAAGTTCAAAAAGCCAACGCTGAACCAAAATAGTCGGAGAGGAAGCGTCTCCCAAGAATCAGGTCTCACTATTCCATTGTTAGCCCCTCCGTCCAAGTGGGTTTGGGGCAGACAAGCCAGCCAGCGATTTCGGCGATTTTACGAGGCTAATAAGTCGTTTCTCGGACTACACACTACTCACTCCTCCATCCTGTCGACTATCGCGTGCTTTTGTGAGGCTAATTTGGTCTTCACTGAAGGTCGACGAGAGCCGAGATATGGAAGGTTGGTGGCCGATTGCGCAAGAGTTGGTTCTGCGCATTGATGCATGGGTTTCTGTTGCAAAACGCCTTGCCGAGTTTGCTGCGTTCGAATCGGCGAGGACTTGCTTCAACCATCAATTCAATGCCATCACGTGCTGGATGGTTTGTTGAAACCAATTACCTGCCTATATGCGACTTCGGTGCGCTATGGTACAAGGCACATGTTCGTCAAAAACACCGATCGGGACCCAAGCGGTCGGACAATCGCGCAATGGAACGGCAAGAAATAGGGTTGTCGAAGCCGACTTTTCGAGGGTTCATGCAAGGGTCAAAGGGTCCTTAGGATCCGACCGGGAGTCGCACTCACGTGGGCCCTCCACGCGAGTTGAGCTGAGCACGGTATACAGCGGTGTCTGTGCGCGGGTCTGGTACCGAGGCGCATTGACCAGGCAGAATACTCCGAAGGGACCAATCCAGGGAGACAGAGACCGCAAAATACAATCAATGGCTGAGGCGAAAGGGAAGGGTCCAAGTGGCACGCGAGGGAGGAAGAACTTTGTGAAAACTCTGGCCATATCCCATCTTCCATATGCTTGGGTTTCTGCATACAGATTCGCACAAAAGCTTACAGCGAAGAAGCTCCTGTGAAGCAATGCGACGAAGCATGGAGATTCGACACCAGCGGGTCATGCTAATGCAACCACTTTACCTTGCCCTTTTACCTATCCTTGGCGGCGACAGGTCGACTCGACGACGTTATTGATGTACTTTGCGAAAAGCTTCGAGTCGTCCATATGCTCGCATCTCGACTTGTGGACACAGCGGTCTTGGTTTCATGTGCGAAGCATAGGACTGGTGCGGCATAATGGAGACAGGTCCAGTCAGTGTCTTGGGCCCTGCCGTCGGTCGTGTGAATGGTAGCTGTGGTGGTCGGAGTGGCTGTTGAAAGTCTGAGCAATCCTCAGAACTCCTACCAAGGGTACCATACGCCATGCAGGATGTTCTGCGCATGGCTTCCCGTTGTTGCAGCTCGGCAGTTTTCGTTGATATGGGCCATGGACAACGTTTAGTGCGGCCCTTGCAGGACTATCGTTTGAGGCGTCGCCCAACATCCTGCGTGCCTGCATTAAACCCCAGGGCAGCAAGCGAGCTGACCACAGAAGCCAGCTGAGGAGTCCGTAGAGTACAATGAATATACGTAGCTTGCTTCCGAGGCAAGCAACACGACTCTGTGTCGACATTTTGTTGTCTTTGCTGCCACTCAAGAGTCTGACGGAGAGTTGCTGCATCTGTCTGAGGATGTTTTCGCAGAAGCGACAATGTTCTCACCCGACGATCGTCTGCAACTACGGACTTTGAACTCACCTAGCAAGGATAATAGTACCCTCCGGTGTCCCGGTCAAGCTTAACAGCTTCATAGATTGCGCTATCGCAATAATTCGACAACTTATCCTTAGACCATTCATTAATGGTCGGGGTGGGTCGGGGAACAAAGGGCACGAAAGAGGCGCCGTAGACGGCTTGGAACTAGAATCAGGAACCAGGCGCCAATTGGATGGGAACCATTGTCGTGGATGCAAGGAGGGTGAAAAAGTGCCGGGTCAGTCGTTACTTTGAGTTTGTCAAGGATGGCGACAAGAGCCGGACGCCAGATTTCCCAGCCACCGACATTTTCCCATTCTCCGAAGCTTCGACGAGACATGTTTGAGAATGCGCCCTCTCCGTCATTGACAAGAGACAACTCTCGGTCGGCTCCAGGGAATATCTTTGTCGCAGACCAGGCATCTATTCTGGAACCTGCAGCCATTGGCGTTCGGACCTTGTTCCAGGAATGAACCTTATAAACGAGCGTTGGGTTTGAAAATCTCTGGTAGCTTTGACCGTTGGGCTAAGCACGTTGAATATCAACCCGTCCGTCTGCCGTTGCTTACCAGGATGCCATGTGGGAACAAATGCTATTACAGTTGCTAGCTAGGCCTGAACGACGTAATGTTGGGAGCATTCCCCCGGGTCGCTTGCTGGGGATGGTCCGAAGAGTCGATATAAGGAAGGTCGATATAGGACTGTGCCGAAGAAAATGGCGGTCCAGCTTCTGCAGTCTAGGTAGTTCTGATACCGTTCCTGCATTGTCCGGCTGGTAGACTGGCACAATTGCCCTGGAGTGCCTTGCATGCTGTAGGTTGTCAGAGACAGACTAGCTCGCAAGGGCGGGCGGAAGCATGAAAGCGGCACGGATGGCTGCGATGGTGCCGTGGCACGGCGTCGCTAGATGGTTGGGATACAGCAGCTGCGGACTGCTAATATGATGTCTTCTTGCAATCGAATGCGCCACACAGGTCAACTCTGCTGCTGAGACTCTGGCGACATTCTGCCACAACCCGGGTGTTGTGCTGAGTACTGGCTAGAGAGGCAGAAGTTTAGCTTCGGATATGCACAGAGAAAAAAAGCTCTCCAGACCCCTGCCATGGCATTATTCTGCGTGTTTCTTGACGCCATTGACAGCGAGCCTGGAGCAGAAAGCAGGGGCGCCTGCAGCAGGGCGGGAGGGGAGGACAACAATCAAGCCACGACAGTTCATAAGATAATCATGTCTTGACCTTTGCTCTGAGATTCAGATCTGATTGATAGAAGGGCTCGGAAGCTCTCACAAAACCTCCAACATTGTCGCCAACCGAGCCAGCTGTCTTTCACACCTAGGCCCGTCGGTTTAGAATTCTGCGTGATCTTGTTGTCCCCCAGGCCAGCTGCTTTTTGCTTCTATTCTAGGTCCCCTCATCCAGTATTGAGTCGGCACCCGCCAAAACTGTTGGCTTTGGGACTCAGCCAAACCCAGAAGTGTCGACCGATTCGACGGCGAGAGAGTGGATGGTAGAGGGAGAGACACTTGGTGGCTCCAAGGGCAATACATCCCCCAGAAGGGGTCCGATCGGGGTTCCAGTGACAACGGTGGAGAGAAATAAGGTAAGGAAGTGCGAGTCTGTTTTTTAAGTGGCGCTGTCTGAGGTGAGGTGATTGATCGAGGGAGAGGTTGGCGGGTTCAGTGGGTGGTTCACAGGCGGAGACCGCCATGATCCTAAACCATCCAGAGCAAAAGGTCTTGAAGCCCAGGGCTAAAAGCTAGAGGACCCGGCAGGGTTACACCCTGTCGAGATGCTGGTTGGTGAGAGAGACGGACAGAAGAGAGTTGCTGGAGTCAGACAGTTCAGTTGTTCGGCGGTGGATGTGGATGCGCCTGGGAAAGGTTCACCACCAGCAGTCACCACTAGGCCTCACCACTACCACTACCACCAAACGGCGCCGCCAGCTCCACGGCACACAGGTTTTCTGTCTTGTCCACCACTGCAACTAAACTACTGTCTCCCCACGTTCGAAAGCTGCTTTCTGACTTGTCAACACCTCGTTTCTTCCTCTACTTTGACGCACATCCATTGCATTTGCTGTCTCTTCCTGCGTACACATGGCACTCGACTGATGGCA
Organism: Exophiala sp. LBMH1013; assembly: GCA_024611085.1. Classification (NCBI taxonomy): domain Eukaryota; kingdom Fungi; phylum Ascomycota; class Eurotiomycetes; order Chaetothyriales; family Herpotrichiellaceae; genus Exophiala; species Exophiala sp. LBMH1013. Next base: position 597,514 of record JAMFLB010000009.1, on the reverse strand, counting down.
CACTGGCTAACAGGCACAACTGCGACAAACCCTCGGGCCAACGTGACTGGTGCTGTCTGGGCGTGAAGCCGACACCAACACCACTCACGACACACGCAACCTGGAAACCTGGACCACCTTCTGCCCTGCGTCGTGTTTTCGTGTTTGTCGCCAGCAAGCTCAGGCCTACTTTGTACTCGACCTCGACCCCGAGCTGCGACGACTGTACAAACAAAACAACACCACACACGTCTACTCGTCGACCTCGCGTAATATTTTCTGAACAACTGTCACCAGCCATCATGCGCGCCGCTGTCCGACTGTGACCCAGACCAGTCCACGATTCCCTACACGGTATTCCTTTGGATTCTTACATCCTACTTCTACTTGGGCCTTCCCCCAGACACTCGTTTACCACTCCGAATACTACTGCTGTCCAAAAGACTTTGGACCTGATCACCATGGATAATTATAACCCCTACCCGTCGACAGCGAATGCACAAGCTGCCCAGTCCTCGACGTCTTCAGTCAACCTATCTTCCCCCATCTCATCAACCTTCTCCAAAGGTCATTCGTCGCGAGGCTCCAACTCGTCCGCCGCCTCGTCACCAATCCCGCGAGAGTCACTCGACATGTATGGGGCTCCCAAAAGGTTGGAAGATGTGACGGAGGAACCTCATGAAAGAGATGAGTTTGAAGGATACACCTTGGTCACAGACAGAGTGTACGACTGGGGTGACTATGACAAAGGTTTCTCCAGTCACCATGCGAATGCTTCGCCTCCAAGCTCTCCTGGACGAGAACATGAATGGAGCTTGAGAGACGCCGATGACTGGTATTTACCTCCTACTGGGCTTGGCCTCTTCAAACGACGCAAATCCATGGAGCACCCAGCCCAGGTCCATCGTCACCGCTTCAGCACCAGATTTGGTTCCATCTCCCGACGTTGGAAAAATCGATCTGCTCCAGGACCAGCGATTGCTGTGGCCACCCATATTGACTCCCCGATATCCCGTTCTGGATCTCTCAAATCATCGCAAGTGTGCAGTCCGGCTTTGAGTGTCGTGTCCAAGCGCGAGAGTTTGGTTCCATCATCACCCGTTATTCCGGAGACTAGCGAATTGACATTCGAGACGGAAACCAAACCAATTGCGATTGAGCAGAAGCCCGTGGAGGAAGAGGAAGAGCCATGTCAAGCGACCACTCCACTGCTACCACCCATTTTGACCGAGCTCGACAAGAAAGAAGAACCTGTTCAGTCTCCTCTCCAGTCCCCTGCTATCGCACCGCCGTCTTCATTGATGAGCTCCAGGACGTCGATCGAAGGGCCATTGTCCTGCCTGCCGTCCCCACCTCTGTCGACCAAGCCGTCGATGGTCTCCATGCATAACAGGTCTCGCACAAACACCATGACCAGTTCGCCTTATGGTGATATCCCTGCAATGCAACTCCTGGACGACCCTGCCGACCCCTGGGCTGTGCGACTTGGCCATGCCAACTTCACCATTTACCCAGAACCGTATGTTCCGGAGACCATTGACTTGGAGTCATACACCGACTTCCGCAATAACTGGGATCAGGCTCGAACCAGTTACGCTAGGCACATCACCAGGACTGCGGAGCATTACGGGTCGACCTCGAAAGTGTACAAGCTCACCGAGGAGAAGTGGGCGACGGTGGACGAAGCCTGGAAAAAGCAACACACCCTGATGAGGACTGTACTAGCTCCCGTACTGACTCGCCTGAGCGATGGCGAGTTGGACATGCAAGACTCGACCACATCCAGTGTGGTGCTGGAGAACCCAAAGACCAAGGTCGTCCTGCCGGTCATTGACGACAAAAGCGGCAAGTTTCCCGAGCTAGGCGATCAAGAAATTGTTGGACCCATGACCGTTGCTCGACCGCGGGCACTCACCCAACCCAGCAAAGGGGCCGAGCCCAGAAGTCCTCCGCCATCACCGCATAAACGCAACCTCGTCAAGATCCTGTCCGACATTTTCCGCAGTTGAAATGTATCGCGGCTGACACAACGGACCTTGTGCAAACCTTTCCTACGACTGTACAAATTCCCAAGAATTCTTCTGGTTTTATGGCGCCACGGAACAACTACAGGGTTTTCTGTGACTGGCGTTATCGAGAAGACATGTAACCATTAGATTGTGGCTGCAAAAAGACCCCCAAGACGATCAGATTGGCGAGCCATCCCCCCTTACCGGCAGATCCAATACGACTCTCGGTGACTTGGCGTTGACTCTTGTCTTTTGGATTGTTATGACCATGAACGACACGACTTTACTTTCCCTTTGATGAAAGCACGACTTGCAACTTCAGCACAACGAAGTATGAAACACTCCTTTTGCGATGAATTGAGTTTCGGAGCTATCAAGCGCAACAAAAAAAGGCCGTACCTACCTATTGGCCAAGTTAGGCTTTGTTTTGCTCAATGGCGGCTGGATACATGGAAAATCCTCGGCTTTGTAAGATCAAGACGAAAAGATGTATCTAGCGCAGTCGATTTGTCCTGCCATGTTTGATATAGAGCTGGACATGTAGTGAAGAATGGAGAGAGGGGGGGAGAAGAAAGAAAGGGGTTCAAGCAGGCACAGGAATGAATGAAACAAAATTCAAAATGATCCAATTGTTCTCTCGGCCTTGTGAGGCCATTGACTATCACGTATGTGTGAACAAGGGACAAGGGACAAGGGACACACCTCGTCATTGACTTTGAATCGTGATGGACCGACTCTTGGTCAATATGTACTTCGCAACGCAACCCCTGTACTAGCAACCCACACAAGCTCAGCTCAGTTCAGCTCACCTCAAACTACATAGGTACGTAGCACCAAACATCATCTCAAAACAGGTGGAAAGGGGGGCGGGGCGGCTACCAGTCCCTCGCGTCAAAGTCCCTGGACCAACTCAGAGCACGCATAGTCAAGGCTGGAAACTGCAAAGGGATGTATATGATGGCATGGTATACAGTATGCCAGGACCAGGCATTAATCGTCTTGATATAGGTCCTGCCTGATCTTTAATCTTGCGAAACAACCAATCTTGCAACACAACGAATCTTGTAAAACAATCTATCTCGTAATCTTCATGGGCGTCCGTCCAGCACACAGTCCGACCGACGCGGTATATGGTTGCAACTGGAATAAATTACGACTCCTCTGTGAATATAGATAGATTTCTGTCTTGCTTCTAAGGGATTTTTTTGGGGATTTCCCAGGGATTCTTGGGTATGATATAGTATTATGCTCTGTTTATATAGATTTACATCTACATCTACATCCACAGTATATCTCGACCTCGACCTCGACCTTGACCTTGACCTCGACCTCTAATACTCCTCGACCTCGACCCCTAATACTCCTCGATCATGATATTCGTAAAGACCCTATTTATATTATTTATCAAAACATTCATATATCCCTATCTAGAATTCATCCCTCATATATAATATATACTCCCAGACACTCAGCACTAAGATATACGTGCCTCATCAACACCAGTATTCCCAATCCAAACAGATCTCGCTGCGACGCGACCTATTATACACCCTTCAGTCAAGATCCATGTATGTTGTATATATATAAGCACACACTTCCGCAGGACACACTTCCGCAGGACACACTTCCGCAGGACACACTTCCGCAGCACACACTTCCCCCGAGAGGGCCGAGACCGACACCTTGAATCGACCATATGAGTCAAATTAAACTACTCATGCCCACCGCTCTCTCCCATCACTCCCTCTCCCTCCTCTTCGTCTCCCCTCTGCTCGCTCTCCCACCGCTCCCTCTACAGCCCTCCTCTCCGTGTCACAAGATCCCCCATAACCTCTCTCCCCAAAAGTGCAAAAAAAGCCCTCGTCTCCCAAACAGGCAAACAAACCGAAACAAAGGCCGACCCAAACGTCCAAACGAAACTAATCACCACCCACCCCGTAAAGAAATGTTCCGAGAAGATATAATGGCTCAGGAACATGGTGATGGGGATCAAGAAGTCCATAATGAACGGCAGGACTAGCGACGCTGCGACCGCGAGGCGGAATGCCGCGCGGAGACGCGTGGGGGATTCCTCTATGGCTGCGTCGATGGACATTTGGCGGGTTTCGTCGGCAAGGATGGCGGAGCTGCGGCGGCGGTGGGGGGGCTGGAGTTGTTGCTGTGGCTGTTGAGGAGCGACGTTGGTGGTTGGGATTGAAGTTTGCTTTTTTCTCATCTGTGGAAGAAGGAGGTGGAGCTAGATCAGCTGATGTTGGACCAGGGATGGTAATACCGCCTGCAATACCGCCAGCAATACCGCCAGTGCCAGCACCAGCACCAGACTTAACCTCCTCTTTGATGCTAGATTGGCTGGATTCGACGTCTCCAACAGCTTCAGCGTCAAAAGTGTGTGCATGTGCATGTTCAATGTTGATAGCGCGCGCGTGATTTCCCAATCAAAGTCATCGGGTCTGACCAACGACACGGCAACCGAGACAATCAAGCCCGTCATGACGGCGCCCAAGCAGCCCGCCAAAGTAGCGTAATTCGATCCCGTCGAAGCCAGCGTGATCTCGCCGTAGTAGACTTTCGCTTCGACCAGCCAGGCCGTCAAGCCCACAGCGAGACCAGCCAGAGCGCCAGCGATGGCTCCCCAACGAGTCTGGCCCTTCCAAGTAATCGCAAACGCGACGGGGAACACAGCGCCGCCGATGACCAGGCCCATGACAAGAAACAGCCAGCCCAAGTTAATGCCGATGACATGCCAGATGATGGCGAAGATGGCCATGACCAGCCCAAACACCGCGACGTTGACGTGAGCCATGAAAATCAGGTTCTCGGGTGACGCGTCCGGCTTGATATACGCTTTGTAGATGTCGAATGTGAGGATCGACGACACGGCAATCAGCTCGGCGGACGCGCAGGACGTGACGGCCATGAAGAGCGTGATTAGGAGTGCTACGGCGCCGGGTTTGCCGAGCAGGGCGGACGCCGAGAAGGCCGGGGCGAGACCCGCGGAGATTTGACTTGGTGTAGGGATGGCCGGGTAGGTTGGGAAGGACGGGTTGTCGACCAGTGCGACGGCGGCGAGGCCAAGGGTTGTGGCGAAGCCGAATGGGATGGCGAACCATGCGAGGCCGCCTAGGATGTAGGCGCGCACGGCGGTCGTGGGGCGCGATGCTATGGCTCGTTGCCAGTATGCTTGGTCGAGGAAGACGGTGCCGCTGCCGGAACAGAGCTGGATGATGCCGAAGATTAGTGCGTTGTTGGATTTGAGCGTGAGGTAGGAGCCGTCTTGGTTGCCGGTGACGGGGCGGAGGTGGCTGGCTTTTTTTGAGCAGCGAGTACATTTGGGAGGGGGGATCCGATGAGCGAGTCGGTCGCGTAGACTTGGAACATGAAGTATAGGATTATGACCATCAGGATTAACGTGTGGGAGTAGTCGCCTGTGTGGTGTTAGTGTTTTGGACAAGACTGAAACAGATAGGTTCAGGTATGGTAGGTTTAGGTATGGTAGGTCAAGGTAAAGATATGGGGTGGTATGGGATGCGATGATATGGCAGACCCATAGATCCATGCCAGCCACTTACACAGAAACGTCGCCCGAAGACCCCCCATGAGCACATACGCCACGACGCCTAGCGGGATCAGGAATATCGCCGCATACACGTTCATGCCGGTCAGGGTCGTGACGACAGCGGAACCGCCCAGCAACAGTTGCGAGCCGACGAGGACGTTGGTGACGAGCGCGAAGAAGATGAAGACCCAATGCGCCAGTCGTCCATATCGCACCTGAATGATTTCTAGGAACGTGTGACATCGAGGCGCGTTCATCTTGGTTTTGCAGGCAAGTACGGAGAACACTAGGATCTGCACCGTCGCTCCGGCGGCATACTTGAAATGAAGGTTAATATCTGTCAAGTAGGGAGAAATAAATGATGAAATCAGTCAACAAGGAGAAACAGATGGTGATATCAGTCAAGCAAGGAGAAACAGATGGTGATATGATATGTTGGTGCTCACCCAGAATGGCCCTGCAACGCCATACGTGTATGCCACAGTACAACTCTGTAAAAGTGTTGCTGCCCAGGTCCACGCAGACACAATGCCGGCGGCAATCAGGCCAGGCTTGACACTTCGACTGGCGGTGTTGAATTCTTCGGTCGATCGGGTGGAGAAGTTGGTGTATTTGTTCTGTCATGGTACATGGTCAGTCATCAATCATCAATCAGGTAAATGTGTCCCACGGCGGCGGTGGTGGTCTATTGTACCTGCAGCGCTGAGATGCCCATCATCACCACAGTGAAGAAGAAGCCGATGCCGACTACGACGCCGTAGCCGACGCCTTGCGATAGGACGGTTGATCCAGAGTCAGACATGGTGGGTTAGAAGCGGAGAGCAGCGAGGAAGGTTTGGTAGTAGGAGGGGGACAGCAAAACAGCAGACAGACCAACAGACAAACAGACAAACAGACAGGCACTTTATATAGACGGGAACTGACGACACAAGTGGTAAGTGGTAGCTTCAGTAACAAGATAGGGTTCATGTTCATGATGATAGATTGCAAGACTGGTGGTTGGAACCGACGAAGGGTCTGCGGCGTCAGAGATAGAGACCTTCGTTTGAACCAGCGCCATGGGTAAGAAAGATTGTTCATATCAACAGAGCAAGTACCGTCAATCATATGCCGCCATCCACAGTGCATTGCATCAATCAACTCCAAAGAGGCATGTTTGACTGGCTTCAGCTTGACGACAATCTGAGAATATGCCGTCATGTCGTCCATGTCCGCGGATAGACTGGACAAGGATCGCCAATGGGGAAATCTTTGTACCATGGGGAGAGTGGGAAAGGGACTAATCGCAGTCCTTGGCGAGGCTGTCGTCGTTCAGGCCGTTATCAAGCAAGGGTCGATGGACCAGGGGTATTGATAACAAAAGGCTGAGGATTGGATGTGCGAATGAGGAAGGTCGTTTGGTAGTCACGTGGAGACCTCGATAGGGGTGAAAGATATCCCCAACCTATACTGATGGCTTGCTGCATCATAAGCGCGGACTGAATGGCGTCAGTGGGTGTTGAATGTCGTCTCACCAGCCTTCCGCCCTTCTCACGCGAAGCGACAATCCTCCTTGAGGTTTCGTGACAATGCCAAAATGGGGCTTCATGTCGGCCCTCGTGTCTGGGGTCAGTGTCCACTCGAATCTCCCGACCAGCCCGGCCAACAAGGTGGCCAACTCTCCGCGGGCAAATCTTTCGCCTACACAACTTCTAATCCCAGCCCCAAAAGGCATGAAACTGTAAGTCGCCTCTTCACCCTGCAGTCCGCCTTGAGGATCAAACCTCATTCTGCCGTCCTGCCCATGCCCCAAGAACCGGTCGGGTCTGAATTGCTTCACATCATCACCCCACACGCTCTTCGATCGGTGTGTTCCCCATATACTTGCCACCACCACCGTGCCAACTGGGATATGATGACCAAGAATGACAGTTCCAGGCTTCCCGACCTCTCTTCGAAGGAGCGGCGCAGGGGGGTAGAGCCGTAGTGCTTCATTGCAGACGGCAGCTAGATAGGGAAGAGACTCCACGAGCGCCGCATTGACACCCTCATCCGAATCAGGGGAAGGGAGATGGGTTTGGACTTCATGCCGGAGGCGACTTTGGATCTGCGGATGTTGCGCCAGGAGGTACAATGCCCAAGTCGCAGCAACGGATGTCGTGTCTTGACCAGCTGCTAAGAGTGTCGCAGATTGAGCCAGTAACTCTGCGTCAGTAAAAGGCTGAGGGAAACGAAGAAGCGTGGAAATAACATCGTTTTCGGCGGATTTGTGCAAATGAGATGGAGCGTTTTCCTGCTCGGCATCTGGGCCAAGTTCCTTTCTCTCCGCCAACGCAGCTCTTCGAGATTTGATAAGCGGCAGCGTCGCATCCTTCACGGCTCGGACGACGCGGTCAAGTTCGTAGCGTCGTGCCATAGGCAGACGCCAGTACATCCACCTGGGAAGTAGGAACCCTAGCAGTCTGAAAAAAGATGCTCGCGCATCCGTCGAGTTGGCTAGAGGCAGCAATGTGGCAAGTTCGCTGTGGGGATTCTGGATGGCATTGATTTCGAGACCAAAGCCAGCTGCTGCTATGATGTCGAGAGTGGCCCGCATCATCCAATGATCCACTTCAACCACAGTGAAAGCAGACCGGTTCTTATCATCCTGACTCAAGTCTTTCTCCAATGCATGCAGCAGTTGTCTTGTGTGGTACCAGAACGTTGGGAAGAGGTTCTTGATATACTTGAATTTGAAGGCCGGGGTCAGGGCTTTGCGTTGACGCTGTGGTGTGGTTGAGTAAGCAATTGTGCTAACATGAAACAAGGCTTGAGGATGGCATACCTTATGTTCATCCTGATCCACCACGACCAACCCTCGTCCTGTGACCTGTCCAATTATCTTTTTAGCTATAGCGTGTTTGTTGAAATGGTATGCTTGCAGCAGCACCATCTCCTTGACCCCCTGGGGTTTCGTAATCAGCAATCGTTCGCCATGGAAGACACCGAAATAACGAATCAGACCATCATTGGGAGTCTCGCTCATGAAGCGCTCCAGGTCATCAGGCTGAGGCTCCAGGAGGAATGTTTTCCACCAAGGACCTTGACGGGCTCGGGGGAGTTTCTGAAGAGGACCGAGCCGCGGTGCCAGCCACATCAAGTATAGCAGGAATATAACTGTCTGGAAACACACTGCTAGGCATATAAATGTGACGGGAGTTCGTTGGAGGTTGATGTTCAGACCAAATTTCACAATGAATACAGCTCCAAGGAGCGTGGTTGGGAAGGCGAATGCCATACTGAATGCGTATAAGAGTATACAACGGGTTATTCGGTTGATTAGTCTGTGGACGGCGCTTCAGATACGCAGTATATACACTGCACCTGCACGAAGTAATCGGTGTAGTGCCACCTACCAACAGTCATAGTGAGGGCTCGACAAACAGAGATGAACAAACCAGAGGTCCAATTGGGGTCTTCCTCAGCTGATGAGGAAGTGATGAGAAGAGAATCCAAGTTCTCTGGCGAACGCATGTCCCGAAGAGGCGCCAAACAAGCAACCTCGACAACAATGTGAAGCTCTATCACTGAAACATTGACTCATCAGTGGGCGGACAAGCTGATCGACATAACAACCGATCATGCTTGCTCTGGTAGATGATACTGTAGAGCGGAGCAAGAGTGATGAAGGCAATATCATGATAACAACAGGAAGCGAAACGAGGCGACGCGAGGCTGACGAGTTGACATTGAGATCGAGAGACGAAAATACGAGAGAAATGATTGGGCAGAAATCTTATCAAAATATCACGTGCGATAAGAAGGAGGAAGGGCCGGAAGAACAATTTACCGACCACAAGTCTGCTTCCTCTTCTGGATCCTCGACTTGCCGCTTTTCACATATCAAGATCGACTGACTTTCAGGTGCGAGGTGCGTCTCAGCCTCAAGTAGGTAACTCCTGGTCTACAGCCAGCCTAGGTAAGTGCCTAAGGTACGTATGTAGAGGATGCCGTATATGTCTCTCTCGCTCGGCAAAGGCAAACGGGGCCGACCAGGAGAATGACCGGAATCACCGCGTACTGTACTTCCCCTTTGTCTCCCGTTTCCCCATCCCCACGCTGGTATCAGCCATATTGCGATGGCATCAGATGTAGTTTTTGAAGGGGAATGGGCAGTAAACGATAATACAGCCGAGTCTGCATCTAGGTCATCATATCAAGCCAAGTCAAGTCGCTATGCTGTCTAGATCTCTCTAAGTAGATAAGTGAGTGTTCGCTTTTGGCTCGCTTTTCGGCAACGACACCGTCTATCTATGTTCCTCGCGCATATCACATCCATCGACACCGGCACTACCCTCCCTTGCTGTCTTTTCTGACTGGATCAGCTACAGCTACAAAGCGAGTTCCCTTCTCTTCATCACATGTCAACTGTACAACCGGCACAGGGACCGGCTGTATCCGTTTCTCTTGGTCGATACCAGACCCCTTCTCCAGCTCCGGCTCCTCTCCAGCAACATCAACATCAACATCAACAGCAACCGGCACCGGCACCGGCACCGGCTCAGGCGACGTCTTGATCTTCACCTCCCAACCACCAGCCCAACCGAACCAACGTTGCTCAAACGGCCCACGGAGGAAACAAACGACAAAAGCCAGCGCCACCAACCCCACACTAAGACTGCCGCTGGCAACCCATCCACCGCGACCATACAATTTAGCACCGGCACTAGTGCCCGTCAACTGGCCGGTGAAAGTGAGGAGCATGAAAGCGGTATTGACGCGGTTCCTACCATTCGGCTCAATCGCAGCAATGGCACTGCGGTTGGCGACCTGGACGATCTGCAGGCCCATGTCGAGCGTGAAGGCCTGGATGATCGGTCCCGCAACCGTATGTCGTCCGCTGTAAGTGCCTATGACGACACCCAAGAGATTGGCAGTCAGACCGATAAGACAGCTGAACAGCGGCACGAATGGCTGGATGAGATATTTGGCATACAGCGGACCCATGACGATACCGGCGACACCGATGAGTGCAAACAGGCCGATCGCCACGGGCGTATAGTCGTATGGTGGGTCGGCCAGGAGGAAGGTCAGCGTCGTCCAGAAGCTGGTGAAGGCGGCGGATATGCAGAAGCTGGTGATCCCGGCTTGGACGAGGACTGCGTGTTTCTGGTAGAGAAGCACGATTCGGGCGATCATCTTGATGTAGTTTAGTCCTGCTGGGTTTGTCGATGGGTAGTCTGGCATGAAGATCCAGAGGCCTGTGAGAACGGCGTATTGCAGACCGAGCGCGATCCAGTACACGTTGCGCCATGATGTGTATTGCGTGACTATCCCGGATAGGATCCGTGCTATCACGATGCCGAGAAGATTGCCAGAGGTCGTGATGCTGAGTGCCATTGCGCGTTTGTGTGGTGGTGCTAGCTCCGCTACGAGGGGGAGCATCACTTGGGGGATCACCGTGGTGATTGCACACATGAATGAGATGATGCAGAATGCCGTAAAGGACTTTGTGACGCAGAGTCCGATCCTGGAATGAGTCAGATAAGCCTATGGTGGAAGTATTGTGATATGGAAGTTGGTAGATAGATGGTAGGTAGACGGCAGTAAGGGACAAGACCATGGTGTTTGGTTAGATTGGGTAGGGGGTGCATTGTTGGATTTGGATCGTCAGTTGCGTGACTGGACTGGGAAACAGATCCATGATGGAATTGTGATTGATGAGAACCCGAGAGTCAATAAGCAGACAGAGGTCAACAGACTAGACTCGACAGACATAACCAGACCTACCACATAGTCGCAGTGAAGAAGATCAACACCAGGGTCAACGGACGCCGCTTCAGCAGGTCGCCCAATGGACAGACAAACAGCAATCCCGTCGCATATCCCGCTTGCATCAGCGTCGGAATCCGAGACACCGTCACGTACGGCACATCGAAGTCCTGCGCCAGGATGTTCAGGATGGGATGGTTGTAGTATAGATTGCCGACGGTGAAGGCGCCGGCCAGGGCGAAGAGGACATTATGCCAGACCGAAAAGACCGGAGGGTTCTTCGGGTCGTAGCGACACCATGGCGGCATCCAAGTGAGAGTGTCGATGATTTTGCTCGGCCAGTTCGATTGCCATTGCCATGTCGACTTCCACTTGAGTTTGTTCGCTACCGTGTGCGCGTGCGAGACAGGAGCTGGGAGTGATGTTGAGAGTGAGACGTCGCCCTCCTGCTCCTCGAGCGCCCCATCATTATCATTGCCGGTCGACCATGCTGGTTGTTGCTCGGCAGATGTAGGCTTCTTTTCCACCATGCCAAACCATACACACCACACCACACAGCACCAAACAAGTCTTTCTTGAACCAGGCGCGAGTAACGAGGCCGGGTGGAAGCACAGACGGTAATGACAGGATAGTGAATAAGCAAGTGTTGACGCGATTGAGATATTCGTTGTAAGGTAAGCTGTGTTTATCAAGCTCCGTCTTTCGGCTGATCGGACTTCGGACCGGGACCACTGCGATCCTCTCTCACATATGGTAGAGTCAACGAGTCAGCATCATGCATCCACGGTACAGTCCGCAGCGAGAAAGGTACCTCAATAGTGGTGCCCGGAGAAGATCGATCGGCTCCACCGGCACGGAGCTTGGGCGAGGAAAAAGACGATGGGATCATTCTGATGCTCTCGGCCGAAGACTTCTTCTTTATTGTTAATGACATGTTCGTTCTTCGCATGCTTCTTCTTCGCCTTCTCCTCTCTCTTCTCATGGTGGGACACGAAGCAAACAATCGAGTTTTCAGCCGTTGTAGCCGAGCGCAAAGGCAGCGAGCCGGATGAGATTCTCACGTCCCACATGTTGCGGGATGCTTCATTAATGTTGTTTGGTCCCTTTTCGTGCTGCCATGACGTCTCACGACTGGACATATACAAGCTCTACAGCTTCAATAGGGGTTGAGCATGATCCTTTCCTCAGGCCAGGTAAGTAGGTGAGTAGGTCGGCGGCCCTAGAAAGGACTTTGTTTATTGTTGAGCCTGCTTCGTGGAACTGGAACGCGAACGACACGTGACTCTCCCAGGAGTTCGTCCCTTTTTGTTTCTGGGCTCAAATCAACCAAAGCCGCGCTCTATGACTAGATATTCACCTCAGGTAGGTGCCGGATGGTCTAGACGATGGATGCCGTGACTACACTTTCGCGTCGCTCCTTAAGGCCAACTAGCTAACTGACGACGCATTCCTCCGTAACAAATACGACACGGCCTACCACCAAACGAACTCAGTCCAGCCTATCTCACAGGTGTGTGACATCAGGTAGAGAAGATGACGACAAAAGGAAGAACCTCTGCCTATACCCCTAACAAGGCCGATCCAGTCCGGACTCGTCTGTCCAGTTGCCCGGCAATTGCTGTGGGAATGAATTTCGAAAGGAGGCGTGCCTTGCGTTCTTCCGGTGCTGCTGTTATCATCCCGGTTTCAGGACTTGTTGTGGCCCCAGTCCATGCCCTATATCAATAGTCAGTGCTCGAATGCGATCCGATCTTTCAGTCCAGCCGAAAAGAGGCTTCCCGTTTTCGACCACACGCCAACCAGTATCTCGAGCAGAAAACGACGGGGTACGACAAGATAGAAAGCAATCCCCAGAACAAACATGAACGAAATTGAAGAATAGGGTTATCTCAGAACTTACCATACCAAGAATGGCATTTCCCTCATTCAGCTCGCGACTGTTCTTCTCCCCCAGCCATTGTGGTTCCGTTTGGTTCAGTCCTTCCTCGATGTCTACTGCCTTCCCACCGGTTACGAAAAGTGCTTTTCCGTGTGTCCGCGGCTCGGCGGCAGCTTGGATGATATATCGCGCCACATCGGACGGGGTGTTTAGAGGCATCTTATTTTCAACCCAGGCCTGGCGGACGCCGGTGAAGAGTTGGGTATCGGTTGCCCAAGGACCTGCAGTCATCAAAGATAAGGAGTCGGGTTAGCCTTTCGATCGATATATGGAACTCAAATCCGTCGGTGTAGTCTTCAGGAGAGGCAAGTTCAGTTGGATCAATGTGAAAGCGATGCTCAACTGCTGTCACTTGGAACATATTGGATGGAAGGGGGACTGATAAGACGTACATATAGCATTCACCCTTATCCCGTACACGGGTGCGGCGAACGGTCGTAAGGCTCTCATGAGACCCAGGACGCCATGTTTTGCTGCAGAGTAGGCGAATAGACCGGACGACTCTTTGAACCCCGCCACCGATGAAAGCAAGGTGATGGACTTGGAGGAGACAATGGACTCGGCGCCGCTTGTTTGCCGGTTAAACGTGTGGTTCTCTTTCAGGTAGGCTACGGCTAGACGAGTAAAGTAGAGCGTGCCGTTGAGGTTGATGTCGATCAAGTCGAATATTCCCGTTGGGGTCTGGTGTTGAGAAGTAGTGTCAGGAGAGATAGCCAAGCGTGATGCTCAAGGTAAAGGATGGCGATCTCTCGATGCCTCCTATGTCCATCGTTGCGCAGGCAGACGGTCTGTGTAATGGAATGGGGTACGACGGCAGGGTCCAGTGCAGCCGGCTGCAAAGATATCAAAGATATCGAAACAACGACAGTAGTGCTCCCCGTGAGCTCGAACAAGGAAACGCATAGGGACCGGCTCATGTGTTGATGGCTCACCTGTCTAACAGTCTGCAAATTCAACTTATCGGGCTCCCAATATCCCGGCCGTTCTGTTACTGCTGCACAACAGATCGCCATATCGATCTGCTTATGCTTGTCGTATGCCGCGTCAAAGAGCGACAGGAGAGACTGGTACTCTCGGACGTTGACTTTGACATACGTCACGCTGCCTTTCCCGGATGTTGAGGAAGAGCCTTGTAGTTGCTCTGCGAGTTTGGAGCCTTGCTCTTCGCTCCAGTCGCCGAAGAACACATGTGCGCCGGACTGATAGAGCTGGGCGACTGTTGCTGCACCGATGCCTTGGGCGCCGCCTGAGTCATGCAGGTGTGAGTATGACATGGGTTTGAGATCGCAAGCCCAAGGCACGCCGGTACAAACTCACCTGCAATAACCACCACTTTGCCTTTGACTGAGTCGAGGGTCGCTTGGTCGATGGCGATTTCGGCCATGTTGCACCCAGGTGGTAACCCTAGGACACTTGACACTCGAAAAGGGAGGTTGCCAGTCAGTGGTGAGTGATATCTGCTCTCTGAGTTCACCTTCGCGCGTGTCGGGAAATCCCGAATCCTCTCTTCCAGCAAGCTACGCCAACGTGACGCGAGAGGCTCAACGTATGCTGCGTGGTATCATCAAGTCAGTCGTCACTTTGTTCTCTCTCCACATAGACGGTCATCCAGACGGGGCAAATAGCGTACTCAAAGCAGCGTCATCTTCATCTCGGCAATTCATAGCACGCTGAATTGAGGGGCCGGCGGATGAAAAGGAGTCTTTCGAGTCCCCACATGAAAATGGAAAAATGCCCGATTCCCCGGATTGACAGAGGGGCATTTCCGAACATGCTTGACGGCGCAAGACAGTTAAGCACCATCAGCTGGAGGGGTTCGATATACTCTCACCGATCATATTATACTGACAGAGTGTCCTTCGTCGAGTTGCGCCATAAACAAAACTTCAAGAGACGACCCGGGTCAAGCACAAGCCGGCATCATGGCAATTGAGAAGAAAAGCGTCGTCGTGACCGGTCAGTGCTCAGCCACCTGATATAATGATGCCCAAGGCCATTGAGTATCCGGACGACAGCATATACTAACGTGGCCAACACGTCAACAGGAGGTGCGTCGGGAATCGGACTGGCCATTTCGCGGCATTTTGCAGGTCAAGGAGCCCACGTCTCAGTGCTGGATGTGAACGCGGACGGCGCCAGCATCGTTGAACAACTATCTTCGGAATTCTCAGATGCGAGTCTTTCGTTCCACAAAGCCGACATTTCGAAATGGGACGAGCTCGCTGCTGTCTTTGAGCAAATTTACCAAGAACAGGGACGGATCGATGTGGTTATGGCCAACGCCGGAATCTCCAGAGAAGCAAAGCTCATCGTCGACGAGGAGAAACCATCTAAACCCAGTCTGACCACTCTTGATGTCAACCTGACGGGGACGATATACAGTGAGCCCAACCAGCCAGATGTGGGATATGAAGACGCTGACTATGCGTGACAGCTGTGAAATTAGCCATCCATTACATCAAGAAGAACGGGGTGACTGGCAGCGGTGCGACAGCATCCAAGGGTTCGATTGTCTGCACGGCTTCGAATGCTGGGCTGTATCCGTTTCCTGTTGCGCCGCTGTATTCCGCCTCCAAGTTCGGCGTTGTTGGGCTTGTCAGATCTCTTGCTCGGCCATTGTCAAAGGAGTCTATTCAGATCAATGCTTTGGCGCCTGCTGTTCTTGGTGCGTATACTTTGTTGAAGTCGAAGCGAAGGGAATATGCTCATTTCTTGCAGAAACCAATATTGCTCCCAGCAAGGATCTGTTCAAGTCTATGATCCTCACGCCCATGTCGACCCTGACTAGAGGAGTTCAACAGCTCGTGTCTGATCCTTCGCTGACAGGACAGATTGCCGAGATCCACGGGCAAAACGCGACGTTAAGAGAGCCATTGCCATATATTGATGAGGATTCTGGCAAGAATATCGAGACTTTCTGGTCTTTAGGGTATGCATAAGTGAGCGCAGGAGGATTGCTGGAGTCTTTTGAAAAGTTGAGGACTGTCTCCTGATCTCCATGGTTAATTGATGTTGGAGTGTTCAGAGCTTAACATGTCATGTTGGGACTGATATCTCCTGTTTCTAAATACCAGTAAGCTCGAGGCTTTCAATCAGGCTTCGTGTCGAGTGGTTCCTTTGATCTGTCGGTTGCGAGTCGGGCGGCGTGAGATAGGAAGCCCTGAATCGCAGAGCGGAAAGAGTGTGCATCTATCGGAGCCACTGGCCATGACTGCACGAGTTCGAACCCCTGATCCAGCACACCGCCATCGGAGGCGCAAGCACTCACAGAGTGTTGGATATTAGTCTGCCACATGACAGAGGACAGGCCGAGCTCGAACGAAGAATGCCTCGTCTGTCAAGGAAGCAGTGTGTAAATTTTAACCCGTTGTACCAAAGCATATCTGCGCCTCATCACATCGTTTTTGCTGGCAGTCCGCGCGTTGGCAGTAAATAGGATGTCCTAGCCTGCGTTTTGTCCCTGCCATCACGGTGTCGCAGGTCGAGCTTAGGAGTAGCGAAAGAGGATGGAGGACACGTGCATCTGTGCGTAACTGGGTGCGTAGCCATTAGGATTTCCCTGGCAAGAAGCCTAGAACTTACAATCAGATGTGACGACTGGGTTGATCTTGAGGCGCCCGAAACATGGCCGATGATTGACAAAGTCTCGGAAATCTCTCCAGGGAATAAAGTCCTTCTGTCCGGCGAATAAGCTGTGCATCTGCTCTCTTCAGCCTTGAAGAGCCCATTATTATTGCGCTGCCAGGTACCCCATGCCCCCATAAGCTGCCTATCGTCTTGCCCGCCTTACCCCCGCGCTGGGCGAGTCTCGGGCGGAGACACACAGCTGGATTAAATTGAGCCGCGGCCAAACACGACGCCATAATATGGAGATGATCAAACAGTCAGGCCATCAGCAGTGAAATACTGTAGTGAACCAGCACCAAATAAGACGAGGCAGCTTCCCTGTCTCGAGTACCGTCATTCAGAGTCCTCAACACATCGAGTTTGCGGTTCTTCTTATACATCAATCGACAACATACACTCCCTCTTCTCTGAGGCTCTTCCAGGTGGCTTTGGAACCCGGCGAACCTCCGCAAAGCATCCCTCCTCCCCACATCCGCACAGCTTTCCCCCCTGCTGCATCCTACGTGCCTTGTACAGTACCATGTCGTCTCCTAAAGCTCGATTGACCAATTTGGCCAACCACTTCCTACATCCCGGTGCGACGTCGCAACAGAACAACACCATCGATGATCTGACGATTGACGGCCACAAAGTCGGCACCCCATCATGGTTCAACAACCACACCCTCTCCCCGGCCTTCTTCCTTCCCCCGCGCCGCAACAATCGAACCCAATGCTCCGGCCATCTACCACCGCACCGCGAACAACCAGATCCTGCGCAGGACATACATTGAATTCGCCGATCGGGCGCGCGGGTTCGCCTATTATCTCCGGAAGAAAGGGTACAAAAGAGTAGGTATTCTGTGCACCAACACTCCAGCCTTTCTCGAGGCCGTCTTTGGTATCGGCGCCGCGGGGGCCGTCAACATCGCCATCAACTATCGATTAAAGGCGGATGACATTGCATATATCTTCGACCATGCAGACGCGGATGCCATCGTCGTTGATGCCGAGTTCCTTCATCTGCTGGACGGCTACAAGGCAACCCACCCTAATGTTCCGTTGATTGTGGACACAGATACCGATGCTATCGAAGGTCAATTGTGCGGTCCGTTCGATGCAGCCGTGCTTGAAGGTCTGCAATATGACATATCCCAAGGGGCCCGGGGTTGGGACGGTCTGCAAGCCCAGGCCGCAGATGAACTCGCTGTCACCGCATTGGCTTACACATCAGGCACCACTGCTCGACCGAAAGGCGTGGAATATACTCACCGAGGTGGATATCTGGCAGCGTTAGGCAATGTCATTGAGTCTGGACTCTCATACCACGATGGCCAGCGTTGCAAATACCTTTGGACGCTGCCAATGTTCCATGCCATGGGATGGACATATCCTTGGGCAGTAACCGCAGTGAGGGGGACGCATTACTGTTTGCGCAAGATTGACTACCCTGAGATCTGGCGCTTGTTGAAAGACGAGGGTATTACCCATTATTGCGCCGCTCCCACCGTCAATACCCTTCTCTGCGCCGATTCAAATGCTGCTAAGCTTCCTCATCCGGTCCGGGTGACCGTGGCCGCTAGTCCTCCCACAGCATACCTGTTCGAGCAGATGACCAATCTCAACCTGCGTCCTGTGCATGTGTATGGGTTGACCGAGACATATGGTCCCATCACGAAAGGATATATTTTGCCGGAATGGAACGACTTGCCCAATGTCAAAGACAGATATGCCAAGATGGCCCGGCAAGGACATGGCATCGTCACTTCTTTGCCAGTGAGAGTAGTCAAGACAGACCTACCCGAAGGGACAATTGTGGATGTGGAGAAGGATGGCAAGGAGATTGGTGAGATTGTCTTCGTGGGCAACATTTGCGCCCGAGGATATTATAAGGATGAAGCTGCCACGAAGAAGCTGTTCGCCGGGGGAGTCTTACATTCAGGCGATCTGGCCGTGTGGCATCCAGACGGAGCAATTCAAATTCTCGACCGCGCGAAGGACATCATTATATCCGGTGAGTTGACAGACGTGCGCATGTGATGACAACGACTGACTATGCAATCAGGAGGCGAGAACATTTCCTCGGTGGCTTTGGAATCCATCTTTGTGACGCATCCGGATATTCTCGAATGCGGCGTTGCAGCCGTCACTGACAGCCACTGGGGTGAACGACCCAAAGCGTTCATCACAGTCAAACCAGGCTCCAAGGTGACTGGTGACGACGTGATTAAATGGGCAAAGAGTCATCCAGGAATCAGCCGATTCATGGTACCGCGAGAAGTCGAGATTGTGCCGGAACTGCCCAAGACAAGTACGGGAAAGATTCGAAAGAACGTGTTACGAGATTGGGCCAAAGGGAAAAGAGGAGAAGAGTAGATACTGACAAACCAACAAACCATTGTTGCGTGAGTGGGTGTTGAGATGCATGATATCCTTTCGTCTCATATTCAACAGCCTTCATGGCATGTGTCTTCGGTGGTTCGTGTACTTTGGATTTGCGAGGTTCAAGTTGCATGTTGCATCGGCGATTGTACACTGCTGCAACGGCATACCTCAAGGGCCGACCTACGCCGATTCATACACTATAGGAGACTCCATCAACGCAGCTAGCATATTGGCGTCATGCAACGACTCGGTTAGCAGACCCAAGTGCCATCGAGAGTCTCCCAGTAACGGTATATCGGGGTGTTTGCGCAGACGCCGATACCCCGGAAGAGCATTTTTCTGTCCAACCCGTGACACGGCTTAACCTTTTTTCTTGCCACGTTCCTCAGGTGGCAGTCATGGGACTTTCTTCAGTTCGGGGGCGAGGTATAGAAGAACATCTCGTGCATGGTGGCTGATAGACGGCTACCAAACCTTCTATTACATGGCATGGCATGTTTGCAGTTTAGATCCCAGAGCTGCAGAATGTCGGCAACGCGGAGGTTGGAACCGCCGTCCTTCTTCGGTGCCACACGTCATCGTGATCATTAGTGTCTGTACTTCAGTGTTGGTGTCTGCCAAACGAGCCGTATCCAGTAGACCGCCGCGCCAAATTGTAGTCTTTCCCTTCCTTAGACTTCTGATATCGTCTCCGACGGCTTGAGATACAGTGTATTCGAAGGGAGATCAGTGACCACGATCTGTCCAGGAATCCTGATGACCAGGCGCAACCGCCAAAGACGGCGTCTCTTCGTGGGGCGCAGTTGGTGGCAACCTGGCTCTCCGTGACGAGTGACATGCGGAAGATGGCATGGACAGATGGACAAGGCGTCAGAACTCCTGCTTGGACATTATTGATAGCTCGTATCAGCAAACGGGGTATGGTCCAGCATAATCGAAGAAACCATACTCCGCCGTTGAACGAGATCTGTGGACTCTATTGTTGATCTTGTGTAGTCGTCGGGCCCTTCCTCTATCCGAAGGAGCGGTATCCAGGGCATGTAGAGCCTCATTTCTCCTTCGCTCTGGACAGGTCATCGGTCCTAGCTGTGGAAGGTCTCAGGAACCGGGCATCGGTCTGGGAGGTGTCGTAGATATTGAGGCCATGGTGTAGCATTGCCAATGTGTCTGCTAACGAGTTCCATGGGTGCGAATTATACATCGGCTGTATAAGAAACTGGAGAGGGCGAAGAGCGACACAATAATGCCTGGTGGACTCGTAGGTGGTCAGTGTCACAGGTAGTGTTGGCGATGGTGTTGAGTAGTGGGACGCCGCGCCTCCTGAAAGCTGACGCAGTTGCAAGTTGTTGAATGCAGGAAGAACCCCTAGGATGCGCCTAGGGACGCTCCTTAGGTCTCCCCGCCTGTATTCAAGTGCCCTATAATCCACTTGGCAGCTGCGCTCCCATCTTCAAAGTCGCCCATATCTGAAAGCCCATCAGCACAGTTTCGCGACATTCCTACCATCCCTACTGTCCTACCGTCCTACCGTCCTACCATTCCTATCATCCTAGAGGTTCTCTGCACTCTGTCTCTCAGGTCTGCACGGCTACCTGCGCCTTCTCAGACACTCGGTCTATCCTGTTGTGCACTTGAAAAAGCCTTGGGAATATGTTCGGTGTCTTCCTGCGGCTTTAGTAATTGACTACAAGCAACGGATCAAGTTTGGCCGCCTGCCGGTGCCGCCGCAACCTCCTTCTATCACCGCCATCACCTCATCTCTCCTTCACTCAAGACTGTTCTGCGCCTTTCATCTTCGTCAGTCCTGTACACACCGTCCGTCTTCTGCATCCTAAGTGTTGTCGCCTAAATAAATGCACGTCGCGAAACTGTTTACACCCTTTTGAGTCACCAGACAGACATCCTTGTTTCCTTCTGCCGCAACCGGATTTGTCGTACACACCGAACATAAACACAAAAGATCGACAACCCGCTGTCCACCCCGAGGCGATGAACATCCTTGTCTACACCAACGCGATTGCAGGTATTCATTAAAGAGTTGGCTCTATGCAACGACAGCTGATACTTACACCCTCGACGCAACGTACACAAACTTGAACACACATCTCCAAAGCGTGGTCCTGCCACCATGGCTGCAGATCCGCGACCTCGACTGCCGCCCATTCACACACGAAACATGAGCACTGCGACGGTAGACTCAGATAGCTCAGATACCACCCCAGGCCCTGGCGACGATGAAGACACTGACTACTTCATGGCGCATGCCAATGATTCACAATCCTCTTTGGGAGCCGTTACCGCCATTCACGACTGCGATGATGATATGGACCTCGACCAAGTGCACCGCGTCTCTCCCATATCCAAACTGCCTCCCGAAATCTTGATTGGCATTCTCTCGAAATTGACAACAACTGCAGATCTGCGGAGTTGTATGCTGGTGTCATATCATTGGGCGCTGTATGCGGTTGGAATACTGTGGCATAGACCGCTTTGCAATAAATGGTCAAACCTACTGAGCGTGGTTTCTGCCCTGGCGAAGGGTGGAAAGAGTTATTTTCCATACCATGAGATGGTGAAGAGACTTAACTTGTCGGCGATCGCAGACAAAATCAATGATGGAACGGTACAACCTTTCACAAGCTGCAAAGCAATCGAACGCCTCACTCTGACCAACTGCTCCAAGCTGACCGACTTCGGGGTGTCGGGACTGATTGAAGGTAGCAAAAAGCTTCAGGCACTAGATGTGACGGATTTGGAGGCTCTGACGGATCGGACACTGCATGTGGTGGCCGAAAACTGCGCGAAGCTTCAGGGGCTCAACATCACCAACTGTTCGAATATCACAGATGAGTCGCTGGTAGACATTGCCGAACGCTGCCCCCAACTCAAACGACTCAAGCTCAACGGTGTGGTACGCGCAACAGACGTATCAATCACTGCTGTCGCACGAAACTGCCGTTCCATACTGGAAATTGATTTGGCAGGCTGCCATTTGATCACTTCGGAATCTGTTACTGCTCTCCTGACGAATTTGACGCACCTCCGCGAGCTCCGCCTGGCACATTGCATCGAAATCAGTGACTCGGCTTTCACCAACCTTCCCGCCCGTCTTACTTTCGATGCCCTCCGGATCCTGGATCTTACAGCCTGCGAACAGGTTCGGGACGAGGCAATTGCGAGGATTGTTCCGGCTGCTCCACGGTTGAGAAATCTCGTACTGGCTAAGTGCAGACAAATCACAGATCGGGCGGTTGCGTCCATCTGCAAGCTGGGCAAGAACTTGCACTACATTCACCTAGGGCACTGTGTCAATCTGACCGATAGCGCCGTCATTCAGCTCGTCAGATCGTGCAACCGCATCAGATACATCGACCTGGCATGCTGCTCTAGGCTGACTGATGCCAGCGTTCGTCATTTGGCTCAACTTCCTAAGCTGCGCAGAATCGGACTCGTCAAATGCCAGAATTTGACCGACTCCAGCATAATGGCTCTGGCACATGGGAAGGTGCACTTCACTCCCACCGGTAGTATTACTGCTGCTCCTCAATTTGTGTCTCTCGAGAGAGTCCACCTCAGCTACTGCGTCAATCTGACCCTCAAGGTATGATTTACATTACTTGCTCGGCTCCGGATGACTACTCACATATAGACAGGGCATTACGGCACTCCTCCACAACTGTCCTAGACTAACCCATCTTTCTTTGACTGGTGTTCAAGCCTTCCTCCGCGAGGATCTGACCCGGTTCTGTCGCGATGCCCCGGCAGAATTCACTCACCCGCAACGAGATGTATTTTGTGTCTTTTCCGGAGAGGGAGTCTCGCGCCTACGGGAGTACCTAATACGGCTTGCCATAGAGGAGGCGCAACGCGATGGACGTGAAGCAATTGACGATAGTCTACTTGACGGGGTCGATAGTCCCGGCGCTGATACGATGTCCGAAGATGGTACTATGGACGGGACCAATGACCAGTTGGTCGATCCGATGCTGAACCCACATCTACACGGTCTATCTTTGGGCGCCACTCCTCGTGCCCTACCGCGGCCTCGAAGCCTGCATGAACTCCCAAGCTATCACGTGGAAATGCCATTGTTACCTCTGGAGCAAGTTCAATATATGGGCCCATGGACCCCTGGTGTGCCATTCGCCCCGGAAGCACGCGCGGCTCTTGCATCACCACATCTCAATCTGATGAGCAACACTGGCCCTCAATATCAGCATGGCGTCTACGAACATCGATCCCGAAGCCCTGCCTTTGACATGGCGGGAGAATATGGCGAACATCCTGGGAGCTCATCCCGTACCCCTCCTTCACGGAGACATACTTTGGAATCCTCGTCCAACATTTTTGCTCCTCCGGCAGCTCCGACGCATGGTTATGGAGAAAACATTCCGAGACCTGCTGGCGGCCTTTATTCATATGGTGCGAGAATGAACCATGTTGGGCCTGATGAGATGAGGCGCGTATCAGCATGGCCTAATGCCGATCCATTTATGTTACCGCCTTCACGAGGAGCTTTGGCTGCCATGGCTTTGCGACCTACTGGCGACTTTCGGGGGTTGCATCTCAGACCCGAACCCGGATTCAGCACCTTTGATGCCAACCATGAAGCGATCATGGCGACCATTCCTGGAAGCCGTTCTGGGAGTCGACATCCTTCTAGGTCCAACAGCCCTCATATCTCCCGGGTGGACAGCCGGACTCGAATCAGTAGTCTTCTGGCACCGCCGTCGCGCAGTTATTCTTCCACTCCTCTGAGTCAAGGGGAAGGCGCTCGCCGGGGTAGTCGAAGCGGGGGAAGTCGAGAGAGATCACGGATGGAAGAAGACGCTCACCGCGAAGCCATGATGCAGATTCTTGCGGAAGCCGATGCGTCACGACAGTTGAGGGCTGACCTGGTCCATCGTGAACTCAACCACCAGATCGAGCTGCCCTTACTACCACCGGAGTTGATGGAGCGAGTGATGAGAAGTCCAGTCGGCCAGTCTCAAGATATGCCGGACGCGGGCGCCGAGCCATTGCTCCCGACTCAGGCGCAGGAAACCGACGGCGATGTTACCATGACTCAATAGAAACGAGGATACCCATGAATCAATGTCACTGGATGACATATGATGCAAGCCAAGGAAGATACGAGATGCAACTTGGGAAGGGCCATGATTGTTTTATCCTTCTTTGAGCAGCGTCAGCACCATTGCGGGATATCAAGCATTTGCAGCAACAAGCAACACCGGGCAGAGGATGATTGAGTCAAGCAAGCGAGGAGTTCGGTCTTATGGTCGCCTACGGGGGTTGGCCGGTTGTTGAAGTACCCAGGCGAGGCGGGACTTGGGAGATGTTTTCTTATCATGGACATGACTGTTGAGTGTGAGCGAGCGAACCAAGCGCGCAATGTATGAGTTGAGCATTTTTCGTCCAGACAGGGAGCGGCCGGACTGGAATTACAGTCTGCGATGATGCCTGAAAAGGGGACAAGGAAGGAAGGACTGTCTGTGTTCGTACGTATCCATTCCGGAATGCCTACCTTAGGTAGTTAGTTGTCTGGTACCTTAGCATGCATACATACCTTGTACCGACCTCACAGGTAGTTTCACAAGTATTTTAGGAGTTTAATTCATCACCCAGGCTACTTGAGTTCTAGTGTTTATTTCTGTCGAGGACACTGTATATGATCAAGACTTCTACAAGACTTGACTACTAGTCGAAACAAGAGGTCAAAGATCAAAGTAATGAATGATACTTGATGCTTGATGCTTGATGCTTGATGCTTGATGCTTGATACTTGATACTTGATACAAGAACATAGAAATGGACATGGACTACTTTAGCTATCCACCTATGTGTGGCTGGCATCCCGGTACCTACCTAGCTAGCTAGACGTCTTCCTCCATCCGTGACCTATCTCCCGCATTGATCCGGACAGGACATGTTGGAAGCGAAGGTCTGTCCTGTATCGTATATCGTACTCTTCAAGAGGTGGGAACCCTCTGATTAAACTAGATGAGAAGAGCAGAGTGACTTGTGGACGGAGGGTTCTCTGATGTATATACGTATATATACTGTACACCATAGATAGGTAGGTATAGATGGAGGTTCTGACTTTTCTGATCTATATACTCACTATACACTATAGATAGGTAGGTATGGACGGAGGTTCTGACTTTTCTGATCTATATACAGTACACCATAGGTACCTAGGTAGGTAGGTAGGTCATTACTTCCTTACCTTGTAAGAAAGAGTATGATGCTTATCAGGGGACTCAATTGGGATTTATTTCTCTAATGATTTTCATTCTGTGTCTGGTCAATTCTACTAGTATTCATTTGTACAAGGCATATTATACTAACATATATACACACATAGGTATATATATATATATATATATATATATATATATTATCCTGACAAACCTTATGTCGATGTTGGTATATACTGTCAGGTTTCAACTTGAACATCGATCGCTATTATCGAGGATGTGATATTATGAGGTATGAGATATTATGAGGTATGAGATATTATGAAGTATGAGATATTATGAAGTATGAGATATTACGAGGTATGAGATATTATAAGGTATGAGATATTATAAGGTATGAGATATTATAAGGTATGATATTAATATTAATTCAAGGCTATCCAGAGTATTCATAGAAGCTCAACCGTTCGTGAGGAACACTGTTGAGTATTCATATAGCATATAGTTCCTACTCCCTTTTGAGACTCTCTGTCTCCTGTCTCCTCTCCTCTGCTCCTCTTTATCTTTCTTCTTCCGGTTCTCTCCTGTGGTCATGGTTCACATGCAAATCGGCATTAAGAGCGAGGACAATGTCACTGTATCTCAGCTCCTGGGTTTGCGATCAGAAATTAATAGATCAATAAATCAAGAATCAAGAATGCCATCCTATCACAATCTTTGTCTCTCAATATTGCATGAGAACAAGAAAGGAGGAGACATCCCGCTTGAAAATAACAGATTCAAATTCAAGAAACGACATGAAATCGAAACGTATCGTTGTGGTTGAGGTTGACGTTGTGGGAGGGCAGTGTGGTGCATCGTGTCTCCCAATTAGAGGATTTTGAACCAGATCCGAACAACCAGATATAGGCTGGTGTAATCGACCATTGTTTGGAGTGGATGGGTTAAGTCGGAGGTAGATATTGAGCCAACACTTGGATTTGGGAACCATACTTGAGGGCGGATCGGGTTCTTGAGAAATGAGGCAAGGAGGTGTTTGGTTGCAGGTCTGGTTGCTGGCTCGTCTCTGTCGTTGGGTGGGCTCTTGAAGCTAAAGCTGAAGCTGAGGCTTGAAGATATTTGTATACCTCCGTAGGTATGTCTACCAGTCAGATAGGTAGGTAGGTACCTTGCTTGTCTGTCTGCCTGCTTCTTGTCTGGGATCCACGGTCTGGCGACAATATCGTTCATCAAAGAGAAATTCTTGTTCTCGTGCTTCTTTCGGGCGTGCTTGTCCAGTTGTTGTGCTTCTGCTTGTCCTTGTGTTGTTCAATCCTTGCTGAGCTTGGCTCTCACACGAGCACCGAAAAAGTAGAAGCTGAACGGGATAAAGACCATGCCTACACCCAGAAAAGCGAGTAGCCATGAAGCCCATTGCAGACCCAATGTGTTGTACATCTGAGTGGTAAACAAAGGAAAAGCCGCACCACCGCCGGAACGCAAAAAGACCTTGGCAGCCAGTGCAGAGGCGGCGTACTTCTGGTACGAGTCGATGATGTAGTTGTTGACCGAGTAGTAACAAAGCACCATGCCGAAGCCGAAAGCGATACCGGACGAGGCCGGGCCGACCCAGATGATGTGTTTGTAAGAGGTGGCGCCCAAGATGAACAGCGCAATAGGGATAAACGGAGCACCCCACATAGCACCGATCAGACGATCTTCAGGAGTGGGATCGCGCGAGAGACAGATCCTCCGGAATTGTTTCTCGAGCGTGGGCGTGGCGACCAGCGCAAAGGCCGCGCCAATCAGAATAGGAATGAACATCAATCCGATCTGGCCGTCGTTGTAGTGGTACAGTTTGGTGAAGATGACCGGGTAGGCGAAGAAAAACGCGTACAGCATGGCGTAGATGAGCACAATGTACATGCACATCAGATCCAAAACGGGCTCGGTCATGATCATGGTGATGGGCCGGATCAGACTGGTCCGCACAATATCCATCAGGGTGAGCTTGACCTTTTCTTGTTCTGTGATGATGTTGGGGTCGCCGGTCTCCTTTCGCAGTTTGGCTGCACGGCGCTTCAGGATCACTGGGGCGTATGTTTCCGGGACGAGGCCTACGAGGATCGCAACAACGCCGCAGAAGGCCATGTTGGTCCAGAAGAACAGATCCAGCCGCCCGCTGCCGACGTTGATCCAACCGCATACGATGGGACCGATGACGGGCCCGCAGTAGGGCGCCGCAGCAAAGTAGGCAATAGCCATGCCGCGCTCCTCGATGTTCCAAATATCAGCGATTGTGCCGCCGGCTAGTGAAAGGCCAGAACTGGCGAAGACGCCGCACAGGAACCGCGAGGCTAGAAGTCCGCCAATATTCGGCGATAGCGCGCAAGGGATGTTGAAGATGGTGTAGAGCCCCAGAGAAATGATGTAGACGGGTCTCCGGCCGATGATTTCCGACAGGGGAGACCACAGCAGAGGGCCGACGGCGAACCCGCACACCATGATCGAGCAGGTCAGCGTCGCGACCTCGAGCGACACGTTGTACTTGTCCTGGATCAGTCCCAGGCCGCCCGTGACTATCGACGAGCCGTAAGCGATGCAAACCACTAACACGGACGCAACCATGGTGATGTACCATCGAAATGCGCGCGACCAGTTGTGCGGGTTTTCAGGGTCGCCGATTTTGAAAGTGACGAATTCCTCTTCCTTTTCCGCTTCCTTCTCCACGTCCTCGGGTTCGGACGCGTAGCTGAGTCGTCGTCCTAGCCGTGATGGCGTTGTCGACGCTCTCGACCGGATTTGTTCGAGAGTCTTGACTGGCACAAGACCGGTCGCGGTTTCGAGCGTGTACTCTTCGGGAAACACCGGATTTTCTGGCCGTCCCAGCTCAGGGTAATTGACATCGGGGGCTGGCGGTTGTGGTGACAATCCCAATTGCTGTAGTGTTTCCCGGGTTTCTGTTCGGTGAAGACGTAGTTGATTGAAGTTTTCATGCTGGACCTCCGCGCCTGCATTGGCTGTACGGGAGGAATCTGACGATGAAGACCGTGACATGTTTGTTGTTATTGTCAGTGATGGTGGTTAGAGTAAGAATATGGCACGCTCAGCTGGTATGTAAAGTGAGTGACTGAGTGGGATATGAGGTAAGTAAGGTCTGTCAGTAAGTATCATACGATTTGTCTGTGTCTGTGTCAGACTTTGACTTTCAGATAGACGATCGCCAGAGAACAGTGCATGGTCCGTATATTAATATATTGGTTCGGTTGTCTGGTCTCTCGCTTCTGCAAGGCTGCGGCCCCTGCGCCGAGAGGCATTATTGGTCTAGACCTGGCATACCGATCTATCTCCGGCTTCGACCTCTGACCGCGCGTGAATTTTATTGCTCAGACCCACTATGTTGGATGTCGCTTCCCAACGTCACTGTTAAGTCAGCTTTTCAAGGCATGTGCACCAATCAAAAGGGGTCCTGAGCTGTCGGAGGTTTCCCCGGACTCGAAGGTTTTCTTTGCAACGTTTACCCGGAGCGCTGGCGATTGGTCTGGATGTTGGTATACTCGAGTTAGTGAGCTGCATCACGACGCCAACGGCGTGGTTTTCCATCGATTTCGGTGGCATCTTTAGTGAAAAAAAGCAAAAAAAGCAGAGAAGGCCGTACTCAAAGAGGAGCCAGTAGTGGTAGCGATCATCCCCTGAGGCCAGGAAGTATAAACTGTAAATCTGACGGAACACTGACGGAACACTGCATCAACATTAGGTCATGTTGACAGACGAGCAACAAGCGTGTCGAGATGATGCACTGCACTTCAAGCCCCTGTAATGCAATGGCTTCACGCCGGTGTATGTCGATCGTCTTGGCCATGGCATGAGTGACGGAAGATACTGTGTAAGTGGCTTGATACACCGCAGGCCATGGTCTGGAAGCATGTTGATGGTGAGAAGACAAGCATGAGATAAGAAGCTGCGAGAAACAGAGCAGAGAGAGCAGATGACACTTATGTAAGCAGAAGGCTACGATCATGTGACTTGTGACTTTACGGCGGAGCATACAACTAAGACTGGTAATTGCGTGTGACATCTTATACCCTGCCGTAAACCTGCACTATCTCGCATAATACTTCACCCTTTCCCGGCCTCCTTTTGTATACCGCTCGGCCAGTGCCTTGCATCAATCTGCCTTGTACATTGTTAAGCGCCCGGCTTTCATAACCTTTTGCCATCCTCTCCACCATCCACTCTCATCCAGCAAATAACATGCCAGACCAGGCCTGCAATATAAATATACATCCCTGCGTCAAGGCAGCGCTTACTGGCCCAACACCTGCATTGCTAATTATATCGAGCCGTGTCTGGACTCTACCGTCAACCTTCATCTATGCAAGATAGGCAGGCAAATGCTAGGTAGGTGGTCTGGAGCAGACTGGTCATAAACCCTCGTCTATCTTGACTTGGCCGCGGGTTGAAAAGATGCTGTCTCTTCTCGCTACGGTGTCAAAGCGTGCTCGGCACAATGTTGTCGCTGTTCGGTCACGGTGGTGATGGCCATCAATTACTCCTCAGGGTCTGTCTGGTATGCATTCTAGCAGAGAGAGTATCTTCACAGCTTGTGGGCTGCGATGTTCTCGGATGTGAGGCTGATGGTTGCACTATGGGCAACATCACCAACTCCTTCATCGGCACAACCTCCTTCAACACCACCGTCTCGCCCGATGGACCCCTTACATGGACTGTAGGGACGTCGACCCTGCAGGGTTCTAACAATTCGACGCAAATGAACTATGTCAAGACTTTCTACCTTGGATATCCGCCTTCCTTGGACCTTGCAGCCACTTCCGATTTCTCGAGCTGTGCACTATTCTTCGAGGGTATCGCAAAGAGCATCGCACTCAACGGCACGAGCGAGTACGGCTCAGTCACCTGCGGCCAGACGCTTGGAGATGGTTGTGTCAAAGATCTGTTGTCGCAAGCACAGCAACAGATTCAAACCCTCCGTGATGCAAGCGGCAGTAGCACGGAGTCCGTCTGCTCTGCTTTACAATCCAATCTTCAAAAACAGCCACCGCCCTCGTGTCAGTCAATAGCTACAGTTACTTGGGGCAGTGTTGTCGCCAAAGGCAAGTCCCAAAAGGCTTCTCAATGATGTCTTCTAATTCCTCCGCCTAGATCTCACAGGTTCTCTTGCCCCCTTGGATCCGATCAAGCAGACAAGTTGCCATCCCTCGACTGGTGGCGCCGGCTATGACATTGCGTTGGTGGAGAAGCAAGAGGTGACATCGGAAGAAGTATCGAGCGACAACGCTCCGTTCTTCTTCAGCATGACTCCCGTTTTGACAGTCTTCTTCAATCCGTCAGGCACAAAACAGTCTCGAAACTTGCCAGAGGCGCATCTTTCTTGCCTAAAGGTTGTCCAAGATTCGGCGCTCGTTCAGTCCACCCAAAGCGGTGCCGTCGTGGAGACGCCACAGTTGGGTCGCCTTGCTGGGGTATTGGTGGTCGTATTGAGCGCTCTTGCACTCGTCTGAGTACATTCTCCTCGATCTCGAAGCCCAGCCTACACAATGCGCCGGCCAGACAGGAGTAGGGTTCAATGTCTTTGGTGTATTGGGACACAAGGGCCACTTCCGCCATGCCGCCGTCTTCTGTTGGGGTGCAACTCTTCCTGCATGAAGGGCCTCTCTAGCAAGCCGGCCACAGTCTCATCGGTGGGAAACAGGACAGCGATGCAATACCGGAGCAGCACCGCACGTGATACGGACCTACCTCAGCCGGGGAAGTTCAAAATGCGGCCTGCACATCATTGAAGATTCACTCAATGACATTGCTGCTCATTTCATAGTCCCGTTGACGCAATGGCAACAGGGAAGTTATGCCCGGTCCTAAACGAGTCAATAGACGAGCATATTACTATATTTGCCTGCCTTGTATATTGCCTTACTGCTTTATCTTGTAGACATACACTGCGGTTCTCACCAAACCAGACTATCTCAGCGATGCATGCCAGACCGTAAGCTGCCTGTGGAAGAAGTCATGATCCTACGCGGCACCTCCAGCAGTAATGATCGGCCATACTCAGTCCCGTCCATTCTTCGCCTAAAAGTCATCTACTCCGCCGCAAACTCCATCAATGCGGCTATATCAAACCCCAGCTTTTCATCCGTCGCCTATAACATAACAGTCAAGCCATTGTCTCTTCTCCGCTCGGACCTCAGGCCGAGGGAGCAGGTAACAATGTCAAGGTCAGCGCGCCCAGCGCCCTTCACCCGTCGGACCCTACGAAGTCTGTGTCGAAACCCTACCATCGACTTCTTCTATGCCAAATCCCCGCCCTCGAGATCCTTCACTCACCGACCTTCCCTTTTCCTCGTCGCTCGACCCTTGACACGACCTCAACTACCATTCCTACATCCCATCTCCCGAAGTAACATAGCACAGACTCAACTCGGACGATTCATTTCGACCGAACGAAAGCAGCGATGGAAAGCTCAGTTCTGGCGTCAGTTACGGTTCCATGGCTACCTATGGCCATCTCTACTGCTCGCCACCATCCTCATGCTCGGGGTTCAGCACACGAAACTGGAGAGAGACTACCCGACACCTCGAGAATGGACGTTTTGGAGTCGCTGGATCCTACGAGATGCGAAATACACCGAGTTTGGCGAAGGAGCCAAAGTCCAGCATATCCTAACGGACTGGGAAAAGGCCGGATACTTGTATAGCGAGGTCATCAAGCGATTGGAGAGCGAGAAGTATGACGGCCAGAACTTGGTGGCAGGTGAAGCGAGCGGATCGTATGCCGACGGCTCAGGCATTGCGGGATTCGACATCAGCGCGAAAAGCGAGCAGTGGCGGCGCGGCTACCATGAAGCTTTGATGGGAGCCGGTCGTGCCGCGGAGCACCTCGATGGAATGTGTAAGAGAAAAGGCCAAGTAAGAGGGCGAGTGTATCCCCGTGAAAGTATCCCCGGTCCAGACAATCCACGACCGAAACCGCTTCCATGGGACAAGAACAAAGGACATGAAAATGTGCCGACTGTGGACGAAGTCGAGGATGCTTTTCCACCGCCCGAGACGTTTTATCTCAAGGTCCTGACCACCCAGGGGTTTGATACCAGGCAGAGACTGGAAGCTGCAATGGCGTATGCCGATTGGTGCGACTTCAAGGGCTTGACCGAGACAGCCGAAGAGACATATCGCTGGGCCGTCGACATTGCGCAAGCAGGAGTTCCCGGGGGCGTGAGGGATGTTGTCGACGCAAAGACAGGAGTCATCAACAAGGACAAAGAAGATGCCGTGACGGAGAATATCCTAAAAGTATGTACCGCATTGGGCGTCCACCATGCCAAAGCGGGAGACGTCAAGCACGCCTTACCGATATTCCTGAGCGTTTTGCGAGCGAGAAAAAGCCTGCCTCCTCCACCTTCAGGACCGGCAGAATGGACACCAACCAAAAAGTCCCAAGACCAACAAGACCAAGGCATCTGGCCATATGTATATGCGTTGAAGGATCTGATTATTGAGAGACCGTATCCGCCACCTCCGCCCAGCGGCAACGAGAAACCATGCCACACCTTGAAAGAAGCATGCGAGGAGGTCGGGTTGATGACATATATTGGCGAAATCCTATTCGCGACCAGCGAAAGCGAACGAGAAAAAGGGCTCAGCTGGACCCGCGACAGCGTCGAAGCAGCCGAGGCCGTCATGTGGGTGATGGATGAACGCAGGGAAGACGAAGGCAAAGAACGGTGTCGCGAGTGTCTCGAGACGGGACTGCAGAACTGGAAGGCCATGGCTCGTCAGATGAGCCTGCTGGCTGCCCGAAAGGAGCAAGAGCTCGCCAACGGTGCCGGGTCGGGTCTTATTGGGGTTTTGGGCCTAGGGAAAGCAAAACAACTGGAACGAGCACGCCAGGAGCGACAGAGGTGGGAGGAAGAGAATGTGCAGATTGAATTGCGCAAGGAGAAGACCATGCCGTTGACGCAGCCTTTGAAGCCTGTTTCTAGGGGCTTGATGTCGACTTATATCTGAAGGACTCGAGCCTCGAAGTGTCATTCTGGTCAGATCTCCGTGTATTAATACTAAGTACCTATGATGGTGGCCTGGCCGGGTAGCGCATCATATCATGACAATGAAATGTGAATGAACGAACGATGAACGACGAACCTACTTTTTCATATAATCGTTTAGCGATCAATCAATCCGATCTGATTTCTTTTTCTTTATATTTACGTACGGCGTACTATTACCACGGTCAAACAAGTACGGTCTCAACGCTACACTACCTACCTTAAGTAGGGTACTAAGTACCTGGTAGGGAATAGTAGAGAAATGTCTTGCGATAAAGAGCAACCAACGTCTCCTGCTGAATTGAATTGACAAACACGAGTGAATTGTAGGCGATGGTGGCAGCATTAGCGGTAATATCATGTCGGTCGAAGATGCAGTGGTGTTGCAGTTGCCTTCTTCAGCTGCTTCTGCGAACCTACATAGGTCAAACCTAGATTGAGCAATAGGAGGGCATGAGGGCATATAAGTATGTAGGTAGGTACTAAGTAGGTACTATTTCACGTCTCAGAATATGTACCTAGGTATTGAGACCACTATAACCTCGTACTAGGTAGGGTACGTACCTAAGTTACAGTACTACCTAGGTAGGTACCAGGTACCTTACTACATACCTAGTAAGTAGGTATATCATGAAAACACGGTACCTAGGTATAGTATCCATGATCTGTGTTTCTGTTTCTGTTTCTGTTTCTGTTTCGTTTGACAGGGGCAACATAAAACCCCATGCTGCAATGTATTCGTTCGTTCATCCGGATATCCATACTAAGTAGTCCCAGACTTATATTTTGATCTGATCCAGCGGTAGTAGAAACACATCTGTTTTGGTTTTGTTTGGTTTTGTTTGGTTTTGTTTAGGTTGGGTTGGGTTGGGTTGGGTTGGTCTGGTTTATAAAAACGTCCCGTGCTGCGCTGCTAGATGTCCCATGCTGATGCTGATACTGAGGTAGGACTTATCGTGTCGAGTTGAACCAAAGGTATATTATGTTGTGTTATGATGGATATTGATTGTTGATGTTGAGCTGATGTCGATGTCGACGGCCAAAGCGACACTTCCTCGACGAAGAGAGTATGATTGCTTCCCTTTAGATCTTTTGACCAGAAGAGAAGAGACCAAGGAAACCAGGACTCAGGAAAAGCCGACAATGCGCATATATCATCTTCATCTTCGTCACTCTCATCCTAAGTATACATTCCAACCATTATCCTTGTTCCCTTGCCCATGCAAGATTCGAGGTGGGCGAGATCTAGGCTCGAAAGATATGGGCAAGAAATACTTATTCAGCGTGAAAGTCGACTGTTCGCTCGTAGAATAAACATGAAGTGCTGGTATCAGTGCCGATGTCGCTGTTGGTGTCGATGCTGGTCGACTTGAGGCTGTCTTCAGCTCGTGGCGAGAAATGTCGGTAGGTATGTAAGTAGGTTGGTCAGGCTGCCCTTATCACCGTAGTGACTTGGCTGATGTATCGGTGATGACGGATTCAATGTTCGTTTTCAGGACTGGGAAGACGTTCCCTTCCTCACTTGACACCGATTGACTTTTCTTCCTCACTCAACATCAATCGAACAGTGACACTTTACACCAGTCGCACACTTTAGACCAGTCGAACACTTTGATTGGTATAAAGTGTTTGATTGGTGCAACACTTCATACACCATCTCAACCGCCTTTCTTCAGCCCAAGATCTCAGGCCCTCTTCCTCAAAGCCCATCCTATAGCATCGACTCTGGCCCAGAGCAGCAAACAGCCCGTAATGAAAATCGCCAGCCCACTAAACAGCTGCACGCCCAACCACTTCCCCGTATTATTCAGTATAGCACCCGACACGGGCGTCCCGAGCAGCAGCCCAAAAGCGCTGATGAAGAAACACTGGCCCATGCGAGTGCCCAGCTTCCGCATATCTTTAGTCAAGGTGACAATAGCGACAGGCGGCATCGAGACAAACCCGCCAGAGAAGAAACCATAGAAAATAGCAAAGACGATTGTGCCGGCGAGATTCGAGACGCCGATCCACACCAGCGCCAAAATACCCGTCATATAAGAGCAGGGGATCAAGACGTTGAGCGGGCCCGTGAAATCGGCGAAGTGATTCGGCACGATGCGGCCGGGGATACTAGCGGCGTTGAGGATCGGGAGGAGATAGAACGCCATGTTGGGACCCGTGATGTGCTTCTCGATCGCGTACGACTGGATGTAATAGACTGGTCCGTAGAAGCCGATGAACCCGAAGAACATGGCCACGCAGAACAGCGTGTACGGCAGTTCGCGGAAGGCTGCTAAATCGGTTAGATGGCGTTTATGTTTGGGCGTGAGCCGCGGTTTCATGACCAGCACGGAGAACCAGACGGTGGCGAGCGAGATGAAGCCCAGGATGCGCGTGGCCCAGGCGAAGCCCAGCTGTTGCTCCACGCGGCGGAAGACAATGGGGTAGATGACGCCGCCGAGGCTGGAGCCGGAGGCGGCCACGCCGTTGGCCAGCGCTTTGCGCGTCGAGAAGTATTGGGGCAGGATGGCGACCGAGGGGATGAACAGGCAGCCGTTGCCGATGCCGATGCAGAAGGCCTGCGCCAGCATCGTTTGCCAGTATTCTTGGGCCAGCGAGGTCATCATGAACCCTAGGGGGATCAGGATTGCCCCGGTCGTGATCAAGGCGCGGAAGTACCCTGCGTCGTAGGCCGGGCCGGTGATGACGCCGATCAAGAGCAGGAGGAAGGCTTGGATCGACCCGATCCAGGAGATGTTGCTGGGCGATTCGTGCCAGAGCGGGTTCGTCTCGTAGTAGGTTTGGAAGACGCCGAATGCGTTGACCGTGCCCCAGCAGTTGAAGAATAGGAAGAATGAGCCCGCTACTTGGAGCCAGGCTTGGAAGCCGCCGTTGGGAGGTGGTCCTGGGTCTTCGTGGGCGGTGGCAGTGGCTGGTCTTGGTCTGGTGTCGGCGGCATCGGTGTCGATGTCGAAGTCGGAGTCGTCGATGTTGGCTTCGGCGTCCAAGGCTTGTTCGAGAGACGACTCGGTTCGTATCGGTACCAGTCTGGACGGTGCGATATGGTCTCGGTGCACTTGGACTTCCTTTTCGCCGTCGTCGTCGACAATGGTCGATGAACTCATGGCGGGAGTTGGCTGGAGGTGGGTGTCTGGCCGAGTGGCAATTGTCTATATGTCGTATACGGTAGATATATGCTCATAGACGTAGTATTGTGACCACAGTAAGAGCAGACAGCAGACAGCAGATGGCATACGGCAGACGGCAGAGGGTATTGGGATGTTGAATATTGGATATTGTCTCCTGCTGCTAGCACCTGGTGAACCGCGGCGAGAAACCAATATCAGATCGCCCCAACATGACGATCACCCTCGGCTCGGAAACAAAGACGACGAAAAACGACGAGATGGACGAAACAAAGACTGTTCAATAAATCAGCATTAATAAGTTAATACGTATTAGCCGACGCAGCTACCGACCGACAACAAGACTTGGGGATGTGGAGAGAAGAACTAATACCTAATAGACAGATTGATACCCGATCCACCAGAGTCCCATCTCGACATGACGCGGGGAAACACCGACCCTAGGATCTCGCACGTACTTCATCTCATGAGATGGCGGTCAGGATGGAGACTGTGTGGTGGGAAGGGATGGAGGTGAAGTGGACGGACCCTTGGATCCTGTGCCGAACATCCGGCAGTTGGAAAAAGATACACAGTACATACGTACCGGCTCTTATACGTGAGAAACAGATTGAGAAACAGATTGTGTTCGTACAAAGGGTGGATTGATGACTACTTACTACCGAGTAAGGAGAGTAGTTGTACGGCAGTGAGACGTCCAGCATCCTACATGCCTCGTACTGTATCCATCCATCCCCCTTTTCTTTCCCGCCGGTTGCCTTCCCCTTCAAGTTCCCCGTCATTGACGTCTCGCACCAATCAATGTCCACTATGAGTGGGTCATCTGATTCTACTTTTCATTCGCCATCTTCATCTTCATCTTCATCTTCATCGTCTTGCTGCTGGTGCTGCAAAATCACCTGGTCGAGCACCTGCGAGAGGTCCCACAAGTTGCCGCCCCAAGGGATCTGCATGTCGGTAACGGCGTCCGCAATGGACTCCCAGCCGACGGGCGTGTATCCGTTCTTCACCAACCAAGCCTTGCTGGCTGCTTTATGCTCAGAGTAACTGGCACATCCCGGACATGGGAAGAAAGAGTACGCAGGAACCAACGGGTCGGATAGTCGGGCAGAGTCGGTTTCATACTTGGTCTGAGCCTCCTCCAGCATCGTGTCTAGTTCAGGTGACCCGGCAGGTGGAATGCCATCGGGAAGGTAATCTTCATATACTGGCCGCTCAGCCTCAGTGTCGTGTTGATGTGGAATCCTGGGATGGAGCATCAACAACTGACGGGCGCTGAGCTCGGCTGTCTCGTCCATGGCTTCGGTCTGGTCATCGGTAAACGGCTCGGCGGCTCCAAACACATCTTCGACGTCGATATCGGGATGCAGAATGCCAATCGCGGTTGACTCTCGGTGCTCCTTCATGCCCTCGCAGTAATAGAAGACTTCGGCTCGTCGAAGCTGGGCTGCCGTGGGACCTTGCAGCCCGACCTGGCAATGCTGCAGCCATAGCTTCCACTTGCTTTCTTCACTCGTGTGGGCTGAGTCTTGGTTCCAGTCCAGACCGAAGTCGGTGCATGAGCACGCCAGTGTGGTCAATGCCGAGATCTTGCCCTTCAAGTCCTCGTCGCCAAGCGCTTTGACGGTCGAGGGTAGTTCAACGGTGAAGGATCGAGCATTTCGCATACGATGGAAAGGCACCAGCAGGATTTCCAGATCACTCTCCTTGAAAGAGGTCTCGTAGGTGTTGGGTTTTTCATTGAACACCAGTTCATCGGCCAAGGGACCACGGATACTGTGCTGGAAGCCTGGTTGACTGACACTGACACTGCTCGCCCATGCCGTGCCCAGGAAACGAACTCGCACATCCGGTAGGTTCAAGGTGGTGTTGCAGCGTGCAGGGAAGATGTCATGTTGACCTCGAGGCACTCTCAAATCAGCGGCCCATTGTGGCAGAAGCCATTGTAGGAACCGAGTGACTTGGTTGAACCCTTTGATCAGCTGGCCTGGGTCGTTGGCGTCTGGACAGTGGATGTCAATGTTGATGGCCTTCAATTTCTCAAAGGGGATGGTACCTTTATATTTCTGTACTTCTTTGGTATGGTCGCCGAGTGTGAAGATGGAGGTTGGCTTGCTGGGATCTGAAGCCCATGGCGAGCCATCTTCATTCAGGATGGTAACCGAATTGACCTGGGGGCCAACGTCAAGGTCAAAAGTCAGCACAAACTTCTCATATTGGTAAGGGTTCAGTTCATGGTGGATGGTACGACTGGCAAGAGTCAGGGCGGCGGCACAGCGTAGTTTGACACATTGCTGATAGACAAATGTGCGTATCTCACCTGGCAGTTTGGCAAGCATCCCCAAAGATGAAGGATACATGGTGGATGAAGAAACTCACAGAGTTTGAACGGCCGTCGACGATGCTGAAGATGATGACAAGAGAAGATCGGACACTGATTTGCAACGATATATAGTAGTTGGGAGACAAGTTTGTCACTGTTGAACTGAGTCACTCTGCCTTGTTCGAAATGACTGCCTTTCGGGGTGGAATGTCTCCCCTTTGTTTAGACAGGGCTATCGTCAGGGAAGGCACATTGCTTTGTTCCAAATGGCTGCCATAGATGTTTCTTTTCCTTTGTCAAGCAGAGGCAGTGTTCCATAGCCTCGAGACAACTCCCACAGGCAGTCAGACTGTCATCATGTCACCATGCCTGAATCTGTTCGAGGAAATACCCATAGGTGCCTGGTGAGGGTTACCGGGTACTGCGTGCTGTGTAGAGACATCGTCATCGAAGACTCGATGCTGACGACAGCCAAAAGACCATCCGCGCAAGTTTCAATGCTCTGAGATCTGCCATCTGCATCGTTCTCATATCTAGACTGAGGAAAACATGATAAACATCAGTACTGAAGAAGAGGCATGAGCAGAAGTGGAAAGTGAAACAAGACCCACTATTGCACAGCCTTGCCGCCAATTTCTCGGGCGGCGGCAAACATGAAACGTGGACTGTTCCTGTCGTTCATCGACTCTGTTCTTTGTTTACCTCGTTCTTCTGAAACATCAAACGTATCTCGTATCTCGTGGCACCCTTAGACGCCGTACGACGCCTCCGGCCATGACACACAGCGAGTGTCGAGCCTTGCGCGATGCTTTCGCGGTTCATTGGCTCTCGATGCTCCACGACATATTGCATGCCTCTTGCCGCGACGACAGAAATAGAAGTCATGCCGGCACTCTCATACCTCAGATCTGCCTCGACCAGACCTCAGCAATGCAGTGGATGAGGATGACTCTACGGGCTGATGAAAGACCTGCTCTTCGTGCAATGACCGCACGGTATCCAGGTGGTCAAGCCGACTTTGACTGTGGCATCTGCCGCTGACCGATTGAGCGGGTGGTGGGTGCAAGCTCAGTGCGGTAGCAAAACAAGGCCGAGATGCCAGCAATGGCCGACCATGAGAGAAGTGCCTTTATACGTGAGGTACATAGGTAAGGCGAGGTAGGTATGTCTGTCCTTCTACAGAAAGAAGGAAGAGAAGTGTGCTCTGGTCTGGTCAGGTAATATCCTACCTTGACATCTTCTCTTCCATTCCCTCTCCCTTCTCTTCTCTTCTCTTCATATTCCTCTCTGTCTTCACGGTGTTGGTGTTTGTTGACAATACACCTGGCTACCTACCTACCTACCTCCCTAATCACCCTCTGGTTACAATCTGCGCTGGTCGCCTCTCTATCTGCTCTTTTTCAGTTCATCTCATCTCCCACTGTCCAGGTCGACAGAAGATCGAAGCAAACACCCTCCACACACCCTTCGTCACCATCACCACTTGGACATCTTGTTACCCACGACAACGATGAAATTCACCACCCGCAGCGTCACCACCAACGGCAACATGTTCCCCATCTCTCAGCCACAACCGGAATCGACAAAAGAAGCCTCCCAACCTCCTCCCTACCGTCCGCACCATCAGCATCAACACGCAGCAATCCGACGCCTCTCGCACTTCCGCACGGTGGTAATCCCAATCCTCCTCATCTTCATCTTCACCAGCCTGATCCTCGGCTCGATCTACGCTTACTGCGTGGCGAAACCACACACCGACATCGCAGACCGTCTGGCACAAAACAGCACAGCCGAAGCTGACGGGTCGTTATTTGGGAAACGAACGTCTTTTGTCTCCTACTTTACATCTACTTACCCTTCCGCTTCCACCTACACTTCTACATCTGGTCTCTCTCATACCCTCTCTCTCAAATCCCGCTCACCCACCTCCAATGGAACAGACACTACACCAGGAACAGATTCGTCATCAGAATCAACACTCCCACTCCTATTCTACACCCTAACCACCCCCGGCACAAGTCTCCTCCAATTAACATCCGAACTCCTAGTCCACCACCATACGCCTCACCACCTCCTCTCACGAACACCATATCTCGTCGTGACGACCGTCTCATCACTCGTTCTCGCAGGCTGGATCACAACCCTCGGATTCTGGATCCACTGCGAATTAACATCTACTAGTAGCCTTACCTCACAAACACAATCCCAGACACAGATATACACCCATACACACACACAATCAATCTGTCCAGTCCAAATCCGCGGACATTTCATGTACGGCATCCACGAAGTCAGTATCGCCAAGGCCGTGATCGGATGCGTCGTCGTCATCGGATATTTATGCCATATTATACTTCTCACCTTGGGCGCCAAGGTTCAGAAGAGGAGGGTGTGGAAGTTCGCCCGGGGAGAGGGAGAGGGAGAGCTGGAGCATGGTGAAGCCTGTGAGATTGAGGTTGTTGTTGTTCGTCTTGAAGATGAGGGTGAGGGTAATGCTGAGATTGAGACTGATGCTGAGGCTGATGCTGAGGCTGAGGCTAAGACTAAGACTGAGACTGAGGCTGATGTCAAACACGCAATGTCAAGGTCAATGTCAAGGTCAATGTCAAGGTCAATGTCAAGGTCAATGTCAAGGTCAATGTCAAGGTCAATGTCAAGGTCAATGTCAAGGTCAATGTCAAGGTCAATGTCAAGGTCAATGTCAAGGTCAATGTCAAGGTCAATGTCAAGGTCAATGTCAAGGTCAATGTCAAGGTCAAGGTCATGATCCGTCCTGGAGATGGACATGGATATGACTTTTTGTTTTGTCTTGTTTTGTTTAGTTTACTGAGATGGACGTATCTACATGTCCTCGGAGCATGCGCCCACCTCTCCCTCCGTCTCGATGATGGAGGTAGAGATACCGATAACCCAACCCAGCATACCCAAGTACCTACCTAATGACGAGGTCCTTGTCTCAAAGGGCGGACCCGTGGATACACGCGGATTTATATGGAGGAATATTCATTATGGAGAAGTATTACGGCACTGTTCGTCTGTACTTGAGTACTTAAGTTGGATGAGCACGAGGCTGAGGCTGGAGCTGGATCCATCCATAGCCATCCCATCCATCCATATTGATATAATATCATTCATACTGTATGATCCTATATGATGTATGTGGGAATGACAAATAACTGACAAGATCAATGGGCGGGATACCAACCAACCAACTAACTCTCCGGTTCATCTCTTATTTCACGAGTCACTGGTTCGTTCATCTCTCGTTTCACAACTCACCGGTTCATCTCTCGTTGATCCTGATCCTACCTACAATTATTACATCGAGGATTTGCCGAATAGAGGTACAAGAGTCTAATGTCTGTCTCTCTCTCTCTCTCTTTCTATCCGCATATACCTACCTACCTACCTGCCAGTAGCTGTTGACTTGTGCCTGGTAAGCTTATCATCACCACCACCACCATCACCAACGCCCACGAGATGCTCGGTAGTGAAATGCTAGGTAGTGGACTTGCCGGAAACTAAATAAAGTGAACTTTGGTCATTCCTTGATGCTGACTTATGATATATTCCCAAGTCTGCACTTGATCTCTTGTCTTGTCTTACACGGCACCCAGGCACACTCTCTACCGGCACACTCTCTCTCAGTCAATCATCTCGACGAACTACGCCTTGACCTTCTTGCCCTCTTCCTTGGCCGCCGGCTGGATCCTCGCCATCATCTCCTCCCGTTGCATGAGGTGACCGACGCGTTCCAACAACCCAAGCAGTCCTCTCATGCTATTCCCCCATTCATCCAAGATCTCATCAGGCCCACGCTTGACCTCGAAGCTGACCACTCGGGCAGGCCGGTCGATGCGCGCGTAGACAGTCTTCTTGGTCACGAGATCCGAAATGTATTTCTCGGTTTCTTCCTCCGACAAATCCAATAGTTCCGTGAGACGCGGGAAGGTGATGCGGGTGTAGTATTTGGCGATGACGCGGACGTTGTGCTCAATCACGCGATGGCGGAGTGCTTCGTACCGGGTGTGGGCTTTGGGGTCACTCGAGTCGGCGGTCTTGGAGAAGATATCCGTCGAGCAGAGATGGTCGCCGTACTGTTGCTCAATCATGGGCCATCGCATCAATTCCGGGATGGTGAATTGTTTTAGCAGCGCGGCATCTTTAGGCACTTGGGCGTTGCGGCTGTCTTGAGCGATGCGGTGGATGAGGTCGGATTGTTCGTTGTCGTAAGGCGCAAGAAGCACAAAATATATCACCCGCTGCAACACGGCGCGCAGTTGGTCCGGGTTGTTCTCGACCGACTCGGTGTCCAAAACCTGTCGGTAGTGCTTGCAAACTTCGAGGTATTTGTCTTCCTGTTTGGCGAGGGTGATTTGTTGTTCATAGTATCGCAGTTTGAGGTCCGTTACGTCGTCTTCTTTCTCCGCCGGCGGTTCGTCGGCCGACCTCTTCTTCTCCTTTTCTTCGCGGGCC
Source organism: Exophiala sp. LBMH1013 (assembly GCA_024611085.1). Classification (NCBI taxonomy): domain Eukaryota; kingdom Fungi; phylum Ascomycota; class Eurotiomycetes; order Chaetothyriales; family Herpotrichiellaceae; genus Exophiala; species Exophiala sp. LBMH1013. The sequence goes on along the minus strand of JAMFLB010000009.1, from coordinate 554,144 downwards.
TTTTTCTCCTTTTCTAATTGTTCCGCAGTCTTCTGGGGTTTCCGCGCGAAATATCTCGTGCTGATCTTTCGGCTGAGAATGCTTGCTTGCGTCCAGTCGCCGTTCTGGATGCACAGGTCCACCTGCTCTAAAATGAACTCCGTCTTCTCTCTTCGCGTCATGGATCCGAAAGTCTCGACTTGAAGTTCGCAGAGAATTTCGCACGCTGATTTGATGTCGCCTTGTTCTTTCTTGATGTTGGACAGTATTCTGGTGATTCTAGCACGCTCGACTTCAACAAAGATCTAGTCCGCTGTCAGTAAGGCATTCCCCGCCACATGGAGAGTCCACCAACCTTGCCCTCAGTCACCGTCCGTAGTGCCTCAATCACACTGAGTTTGGTCTCCAGGTTGGGTGTATCGTCAAGGAATCCCATCACGACCTGCACCATCTCGGTGATCGCTTGTTTGAGTTGTCCATGCTTCTTCGATAGTAGTTGAAGTTGCTCATTGAGCAGACTCCAATCTCCAGCCTCTTTACATAATGTGACAATTGTCTTTAAGCATCTCGATGTCGTGGCGAGGTCTGATGACTACGTTGCATGTCAGTCGATCATCCAAGCGCAGGCCTGCGAACCGTGGTATACCTGTCTTGCTTGTTTCTCCAGCGGGAGGATCTTGTCGATGGCTTTCTGCAGATCTTTCTACAGACAGGTCAGCTGCGGCTCCTCAATTTTCAAAAACGTCTGTACCTTTGCTAGAGCCTCTGCTTCAGGCAGGACTTTGTCCGCCTCTTTTGAGAAATCCTTCTCGGGCTTGAAGAGGGCGCCGTCCGACATTGTGGCGGACAGGAAGGAGAACTGACTGCCAGATACAAAGATATGTGTGGTATCACAAGAAGCAGCGTGGTCGGTTTAGCGAAGACAAGGCAAACGGTAGGAAGATGATGGGAATGTTTGGATGTTGTACTTGTACGGGCTACTTGTCCGCAGTCCCATGAGCTCAGACTCGTTGGAGATGCAGCGAATCGCTTGACGCGTTCCTTGGCGCCTTGTACAGCCTGATTCGCCGCCATTTGCCAGCCTTGCCAGGACGAACGCCTCTACTCTGTAAAGATGATTTACCGTGTGCTCAAGTCCTTCAACAGGGCATTGGATTTTGTTCAGTAGGAGTCTATACTTGGATAATTATAAAAACATCTTTTCGTCCCTTCCCAAACCCATGTCCCGCCCGTCTAGGTCGATCTACCTGGCCTGCCATCATCCTGGCTGCTCTACCCGTGTCAAGCCTTTTTACACGCTGCCCAAGAATCCCTGGGATTCCAGCATCAAGACAATTTCATGAACAATACTTCGGACTGATTGTTTCTCACAGTTGACAGTCAGATCGGCATCAGTAGGAGCCTCGTACGGGTCGTTGACACCGGTGAAGTTCTTGATGGAGTTCCTCCTGGCTCGAGCATAGACGCCTCGCTTGTCGGTCTTCTCGCAGTATTCCAGGCTAGTGGCGACGTGCACCAGGAAGAAGTTGCCATATTTCTGCACGGTTTCTCGGGCGTCTTTGCGGGCGGCGTCAAATGGTGCAATGGGTGCAGCAATGACAGCGGCACCGGCCTTGGTCAACTCAGCAGCAACAAAGGCGATGCGAGCAATGTTGGTATCTCGGTCCTCCTTGGTAAATCCAAGCTCAGACGAGAGCTCGTGTCGAACAGTTTCACCCAGCAACAAAGAAACCGGTCGACCACCTTGTTCGTTGAATGTGACTTGCAGCGCACGTGCGATGGCATCCTTGCCGGAGTTCTGGTAACCAGTAAGGAAAATGGTGAAGCCTTGTTTGGCACGGGGAGGATGGGCCTCTCTCAGCACCTTGACAACTTCCGGATACGAGAACCATTCCGGAATAGGCGCGCCCACCCGGAGACGTCTCCGAAGTTCGGTACCAGAGATATCCAGGGTTTTGACGCCGGGAGCGACTTCATCCTTAGGTTTGTATTCGTCGGTGTCAGGGAGATAGGTCATCATTTGGAACTCGACGACCTCAATACCCAATTCGGCACGGTATTTCTCAACCGCATGCTGGGCATCATATGGACCATAAAAGTCCTTACCGGCGCTGTTCTTGCCAGGGCCAGCATGGTCTCGCCCAATGATGAAATGGGTGGCACCGTGGTTCTTTCGAATAATGGCGTGCCAGATGGCTTCGCGGGGGCCACCCATACGCATAGCCAGACCAAGCAAACCTAGCACGGCCATGCCGTTGGGATACCGCGGCATCAAGGCCTCGTAGACACGGACACGAGTGAAGTGATCAATATCACCCGGCTTGGTCAAACCCACCACAGGGTGGATAAGAACGTTGGCCTGACGAGCGCGAGCAGCACGTACTGTCAGCTCACGATGAGCTCTGTGCATGGGATTTCTGGTCTGGAAAGCCACCACACGGGCCCATCCCAACTTCTCAAAGTGTAACCGCAACTCAGCGGGGGTGTATCGTAGAGCAACGTAGTCGTAATGGTTCAAACGATTGACCGCCTCAACCTTTCCACCAATGTAGAACTCTTGTGTGCTCTCCATCAAATATTTGATGGCTGGATGCTCCGGGTCTCCCCCAAAGACTTCTTGCGCCTCTTTCTGCTTGTCCGGTCGGTACACATCGTCAACTGTGAGAATGGCCAGGTTACGATCGTCTCTAAAGTCTCTGAGTGTAACTCGAGCCCCGGGCTTGATCTTCAGACTTTCAATCAGATCTCCAGAGGCATCCAAGCAGATGGGCATACTGAAGAGGATCCCATTGGCAAGTCTGACGTTCTCGACAACTCCATTGTAATCCTTCTCATTCATGAATCCCTCCAATGGGGAGAAGCCACCGTTGAGAATGAGTTCTAGATCGCATAACTGCCGTTCGTTGAGGACGATCGCGGGGAGCTTGTCCGCTTCCTCGACAAGCTGATCATGTCGAGGGGCATCTCGAGCAATGAGGTCCTTCAGGACACCGCCATGAGGTGGATTGGCCATGGTAATCTAAAAACACAAACGGGTATCGGAAGGACTCCGGTTATCGGTTTATGTAACGCTCTCCGTCTCTTACGGGGAGGTCGAGGATGGACGAGGTGTGGCAGGGTGAACGAGTAGGGAACAGAGAGAGACAGGACAGTAAGGACCCGACTTGACAGGACTTTTGACTCGAAGTATATATCCTTGAAGGGAGAACAACGGGAACACACGAACGACAAGGCCACGTCAGGCCCGACAATCAGAATGACGGTCGCAATGTCGCAATCCCCGCTGTGAGGCGTGGCAGCAAAACAAATTTTCGCCAGCAGCGCGCATTGTTGAAAAATTACCAAGATAGAAGTGCCTTGTCCGCTCTGACCCCTGGCCCTCTACCGTCGCCCACTCGACCTCCCCTGTCATCTCTCTCCGGTTGGCCCGTCAGGCAAAAGGGGTTCTTTCTCGGCATCTTTACAGAACTCCGGGCATGGGCAAAAGTGCCCGCTATCCACCAAAAAAGGGTCAGAGGTGGACACTAGGTACACACTACTACTGTGATCAGTGAGGGCAAACGCACGCCCCAAGCCTCACGGATTCCATCGACCCCCGCCTTATCTCGTCGCCCCAATGTGCCGATATGAGGCCTCCCTCAAACACTTCTGGACGAGACAAAACAGGTTGTTTGAGAATGGCGAGCAGGAGATGTCACACACACGCAGTCTGCATCACCAAGTTACTTCTGGACTAGAAGGGCGGTCAAGCGAGAAGAATTCAGGAGGATTCCTGCTTATCTGGTATGTTTATATCATCGACAACAGGAGTGGCATGAGCCATCCCATCCGTTTTAATCGTACGCGTCGTCTAGCTAGTTATGCCGCGAATGTCTAATCCTCCCTGGAAGAGCAGCAGCGCAATCATCCCATCGAGAAAGTCATTTTGGTTTTCCCCAGATGCAGATGCAAGGTACAATCACAAGCCCCATCATGCCCGTCGATAATCATGCAGGTTTCCCCCAAGTTGTGTGCAATGCCGATCCCCGAACGCCGACGCTATGCTAAAAAGAACGCGAAGCCTCACAACCTCATTCACGAGTGGAGGTTGACCTTTTGAAACGCTTGATCCAAAGCCTCTTGCTCCCTTTTCTTTTCCTGCTCCATCAGGAATTGTGCGTACTTTGATCGAGGGTTGTGAATGCCACATTCGGTCTTTGGTTTGCCCTTCCATCGGCCGGCTCTTTCATCTTCACCCTCCCTGACAGGTTGGGTAGAGTGCCAGTCACCGACGCTCTTGTATCCCTGGTCGAGGAGAGCGTTGTATGGAACATCATTCTCCTTCATGTATTGTTGAACTTGCTGAAAGCTCCAGTTGGCTAGCGGATTGATCTTGATCAAGCCAGCCTCATCAACCTCAATAATGTCCAGGGATCCTCTTGCACCGCCTTGGCTCCTTCTTCTGCCGGTGAGGACAGCATATGCTTGGAGTTCGCGGTACGCCCGCTCGGCCGGTTCAACCTTGGCCAGGTAGTCATACCGTTCTTCATCAACCTCCCAAAGCTTGTCCCCATACTTCGCAGCAAACTCTTCTGCGGTCTCGGCGCCTTGTGGCTTGTATGTGTGGATGTTGACAAGAGGGTACTTGGCCCGGACCTTTTCAACCAGTTCCAATGTCTCGGAGAAATGATGTAAGGTATCAATGAAGATGAGGTCCACCATTTGAGGGCGAGGGATCTTCAGCTTGGAGAGCATGTCGAGTTGGACAAGGCCTGTCAGCCCAAACGCCGTGGTCTGGTAGAGGTGTGGCAGGGTGGTAATGCACCATCGAAGAATCTCCGGCGGTTCGAGAAATTGAAGCTGTCGGTTGAGGAACTTCAGGTGAGGCTTGGTGAAGTACACCTCAGGAAGCCCCAGCTCACTGTTGTTGCCGCTGGCATACCCTGAGTCGGCACCCCTCAGGGAAGGGCTGCTGTCACTGCTCCCGCTGGGAGACTGGGCTCGTGAAGACATGATCAGGAATCAGGGACTTGGAGAGATATTTCGTGTAGGGCAAACTGGTAATGGTACGAAACTTGAAAGAACGAGGAAGGATAAGTCAAACTAAGCAAGAGATAATGATGAAAGAGCTGGAACACCCGCTTACTACCTACCTTCCTGCCTACCTCATTTTTACAAATCAACCCTCGCCATAATAATATCATCGTCGAGCACGCAATTCTGTATGTGGACCTTTTTTCGGATGTCGAGAGGCTCAGCGCGCACCGACTGCCGGTCGGCAGGATGGAAAATGGGAAAAATGTCGACATTTCGCGGTCACGTGCAATCACGCCATCGATGGCAAAGGTGAGTGATGAGACCTCGCGCAACTTCATTGGCCGGCCGCCAACCTCATCAAGGGGGTCACCAATGTCATTTCTGTTGTCTGGTTCCGATGGAGATGAGCTATGGTGCGTCTAATCGTTGATCTCCATCGAGAACCTGCCGGGCTGATGTTGCGGTCCAAGCAAGGTCGGCTCGGGAGTCGGTGATGAGAGCCAATTCAAGGCCCTCCCTGGACGCTTGTCTCTGAGCACCTCATCGAGCCAAGGTTGACGAATCTCTCGAAGCTGTGGATGGTGGAAATGTGAGCGCTCTTGTGGTCCAGACCGCCCTGACCGCGGCAACACCGTAAGATGCTGTTGCATGATGCTGCCGTGATGAAGAGGTGTAAAACGACACACTGGAGACTGGGACAACCAGCGGGGAGAACTCTGTCATCACGTGGTCCACGTGACTATGCGCTGCGCACCTGAATATCACGTGAAGTTGTGCTTAGATAATCTTTGGGCGTAAGACTGGCACCAACCTGGAGAGGTGACTGGAGACCCGGTGAGTTGCTTCGATTCATTACCTTATGTATTGTTCCTCGTCCTCAAGGTGTCCAAGTAACTGACAGTTCACGAGAAACACTGTGTGGCAATCTTACCTAAGGTTCGTTACCAAGGGAGACAATGCGGCTGCAAGTGAGATCTACAGCAAACATGTCATGGCTGAGATCCAGGGTCTTGTAATGTACGCCAAATGCCTCCATTATTATTGTCCTTGTCCGCACCCATAGCCACAAGTGTTTGAGACCTCTGTATGGGACGATAGTGTCCATACTCTCTGCTAAAATGCTAGGCCAGTTGTATGTGTATAGCAAGCAATGCTCACAGCACGAGTCATTGCCGTGCTGGTTGATAGTTTCGTTCCTGCAGTAGTTGGTCTGGCCGATGACGTCGTCTTGCAGCTTCTGTCAGCGCCTGCTTTTCTGCCTTTTTGTTTTTCTCAATTGCAGCGATTGTCAACTGCGCGCTTCCTGTTCTCTGCAAACCAGGATACCCACCTCATCACCCAGGTAAAACCACACCACTGCAGGGTCAGTGAAGTGGGTGAATATGGCCTCTCTTTCTCCTCGGTCTAAAACCCTCAGCCTGGCCAAAGATCGAATGACAGGCAGCTCCTATCTCGATGACCACCTCGAGTACAAGTCGCATCAGTCAGGTCCTTCGACCAGCATCGATGGTGTTATGGACCAGCCTACTCGGAGCCCTCGCAATACCATGTCCAACGCCTCATTGACCTCCAGAAGATCCATCAGCGCAATCACCCCATCGCCTATTGTGGCTCAAGATAGTGCGACAATCCATACACTCTCCCATACCAATTGCGTCCGCGAAGCTGGCGATCCTGCCAGATTGGTCGCGACAATATACTACAATTCAGCTTCTCCACGCCACCCACATATTCACCCTGACCAGTCTCCTCCTGTGCGGGCAACAGATCCAATTCCCATTCCTGAAATAGCAGAGGGTTCTGCACCCACCACAAGCATTCTCGAATACCCACTGGAGCCGCCTGCCCCGGAGCCTGAACCACTTGACCATCTCTACGGAGCTTACATTTCTCAATTATGCTTGACGCATTTTCTAGCAACTCTCGACAGCCTTCTTATTCACAACAAGTCCGAGGAGAGACGGCTCACATCATCCCATCGATGTCTGGCTCCTGACCCCCTCAAGCCCAGGGTCGTCGAAGTGACCTTTTCACCCGCTCCAAATCCCGAGTACCTACCTTTTCCGCTGATCTCCAAACACGAATCCATCTACAGGTTTGAGCGAGAATGGAACTGCGAGATTGTGTTGCAACCCTCAACCGTTTACCGCCGTCATAAACGGCTATGTGTATTTGACATGGACTCGACCCTGATCCAGCAGGAGGTGATTGATGAGATCGCGGCCTTTATTGGCGTCAAAGAGGCAGTGGCTGCCATTACCGAACGGGCAATGAATGGGGAGCTCGATTTCTCGTCTTCGCTTAAGGCAAGAGTTGCTCTACTGAAAGGAGTTCCCAGTCATGTTTTCGAGCATCTCAAACCGAAACTTGTTATCACACCAGGTGCAAGGGAGCTATGCAAATGCTTGAAACGCCTTGGCTTCACCCTAGCAGTCTTGAGTGGCGGATTCCAACCCCTTGCCGATTGGCTCGCGGGTCAGCTTGGGCTCGACCATGCGTTCGCCAACCACCTTATCGTAGACCCGGAGACAGACACCTTGACCGGTGAACTGGATCCATCGCAGCCCATCGTCGATGCGCAGCACAAGCGCAACCTGCTGATTAGCCTGGCGGCTGGAAAGGATATCCCTCTGGCTCAGACCATGGCAGTGGGTGATGGAGCCAATGACATCCCTATGCTTCAAACTGCTGGTCTGGGCATTGCATGGAACGCCAAATCCAAGGTCCAGATGGAAGCTCCTGCGAGGTTGAACATTGGTGAAAGCATGCTCGACCTGATTTACTTGCTGGGCTTGACGAAGGAGGAGGTCGATGAGCTTCTGAAGGACTAAGTGCACGAATGGCATCTCCTCAGACATTGCTACCACTAGGACCTCAGACTGACCAGACTTCTGTACGGCATAGTTAAAGAAAGTCGTGCGAAGGACGATACTGCACGGAGAGATGGCTGGCTCAGCAGCATCTCTACCATCGATGAGAACTATGATTTATGATGGCAGGGGATATCTGCATCAGCATCGACATCAATGTTCCTCGCCTTTCGCTATCTTTCTTGATCCAAGAAGCCAGCTCCATGAATTATATGCAGCCTGGCATATCGAACAATAGACTAGCCTTCTCACAAATGGTACTGCTGCGGGTTCTTCACCTGGACCCCTGATCTCTCCCAAAAGCCTTCAACACCCATATCTTCTTGGCCACTACATTCATGTCAGTCTCGGTCTATGTTGAGAAGGTGGACGACCGGAACTCACTCCTGTTTCTCTATGACTGTCGGTTCGGTTTGGCCCTCTGCCTCGTTCGGATTGCGAAAAATTACATTGTATTGCTGCATCTTATCAGCATCATCTCAGGCGTAAAGACCAGCGCCTGCACCTACCATTCCCAGTGTCATGTGGATTGCTGCGGGATTCCGTGCATAAATCTCTTGGGGCTCCTGGCCATCAATCATTGCCTTGACATTCTTCGCAACGACTGCAGCCTGCCCAATACCCGGCCTTGCGGCCTTCTGTACCCCTGTATCAGCAATATCGCCGATCGCGAAGATGTGGGGATATTTCGGATCCTGGAGTTGAAGGGAGGGGCGTACACGGACGTATCCGTTTTCCGGGTTGATCAAAGAGCCTGGACTTGATGGCTCTAGACTCGCTACTAGGCCATTGTTAGGCCTCTGGCCGGTGGCGAGGATCACAAGTTCCGCAGGCACGGTCGTGCCGTTCGTCAATTGCACATCAAATGGTTTCCCGTCAGTCGGAAACCCGGTGGGCGGGACGACGACCCGCGTGCCTGTAATCATGTTGATTCGGAGTTCGTCGAAGCGCTTACTGACCAGCTCGTGGAGCTTTTCGTGGAATTGCGGCATGACGCGTGACCGAGACTGGACGAGGGTTACGTTCTTCTCGGGATAGTACTCCTTAATGTCTGTGGCCATTTGAACACCGACGGCTCCACCACCGGCAATCACAATCGATTTGGCGCGCTTGACGGCATCCTGATGCTCCTGTAGGTACTTCACCGCCGGAGGCTTATCATCATGCTTCATGCCGGCAGGCTCGGCAAGAGTGGTACCTGTCGCTAGGGTCAAGTACTCGAAAGGGATTTGCTTTGAGCCGTGCCATTCACGGTCGAGGTCAATGTGGCGAGGCTGTACTGCGAGAACACGTGCTTGTACCACAGCATGGTTGGAGGGATTGGGAGCCGAGGAGAAGAGCCCACTGTAGGGTATGAATGCCTTGTGTTCTTGGCCTGGGACGATAGCAAAACGAGGCTGAGACGGCCTGTGTTAACCTGAAGCCTCAATCAGAAGCTACCCGACTGGATTTGGACTTACAAACGTGAATAGATGATGGAAGTGGCTGTGCGGCTCGATCAGAAGGACCTGCAGAACACAGTTGGTTTGGTCGCCCATGAAGCAGTAGGGTCATACAGCCATGCGACAAGCTGGGTTGGAAACACTCACCCTGTGCGTTGGCGGTATTGCCTGTGCAAGCTCCTTTGCTGCGGCCTGGTCTTGAATCAGTCGACCCGTACAAACAAGCGCAATCGGACGTCCTTACCCGTCCAACATAGGATCCCCCCACGACAACGACATTTTTGAGTGCAGCTGTCATGATTTGATCGGGTCCCGAAAGAAGTATACGCCCTTGTTCACCAACAGACACAGCCCCCAACTCGGTTCATCCAGGAAGCACCTGATCCAGTGGACGTGGAAAGAGAGCGAACAATAGCACAAGGAGAGAAAGCCAACCTGGAATCATTCTTGCTACAAATACATTAGCAATGTCTCTCGGTATTGTATCCCCTGCCGCCGATATACGGCTTTAATAGTCGGCTGTTACGAAGTGTGTTACGTGGTGGTTGTTGCAAAGAAACCATGGCAGCGGAACAGATTCCGCACCGATGATTGGCCACCAGTGATCTGATTAGATGATCTGATTGCGCAATCAGGTATTTTCTCGGCCGAAGATCGACGTCATTGATCTGGACAAGGCCGAGCCACAACCGTCAAGGACCAATCAAACAAGCATGCTACGACGAGGCTGAGACCCAGGCCCAAGAATATCGGGCTTAAGGCATCAGTCTCCGGAATCGGTCACACCGCACATATAGGAGATTCTTACACGTACTGTGTTTTGAAGACACTCGGTATAGGCATCGACTCTCAAACCACTTCTACATGACTACACAGGCCGCCACAAGACCCAAAGCAGCAATTCCTGCAGAGACCATATTGATGTACATGCCATATGAAGCCAACCGGGTCTGCTTCTGTCTGTCCAGGTCCTTCATCTGCCGATGGAAATCCCTTTCATCTGCGTCTTCCGCCCTAAGTGTCTGCCAAGTCTGATCCAACTGCTGCTGCAGACACGCAAGCTGTTGTTGTTCTTGTTCTTGCCGCTCTGCGCGCTGCTGACGAGCCAGACTGAGCTGTTCCGCTTGCTCTCGACATCGACGACTTGCTTCTCTGATACCGGCAATATCGTGATCAATCACCTTATTCCACCGCTCGAACAATTGTTCTCTGGTCTGGTCGAGCTGTGCGATATCACGCAGCCTCTTATCGACCTGGTTGCGGACCTCGCTCAACTCTTCACGATGTCTCTCTTTGGAGGCCTGGTCACCTGCCGCAAAGGTCTTTTGAAGGTTTTGGATCTGCCGATGGAAATCCTCAATATTCTTCTGCCAGAGCAGTCTCGCTTTCCGACCAGCCGCCGTGGTCCCCAGGTCGGCATCGGGTAACCGCAGCTCATTCTGGATCTGAAGGACATGCTTTGTCTTTTTGGTCACAAAATGCTCAATTACGCGAGGCGCCCATTGGTATCCTGACGAAGGAGGATATATCACGCTCCCAGCCAGTTTCATCGGGCCCCAGTGCTTGCCAACCAGATCCTGGAACCTCTGCTGACCGTCTGCTCCATCCACGACGTCCCAAAACGTGGTTGCGAGGACAACGCATTTGAAATTTTCGATACCCACTAGAGCCTTGAAGATCTCGAAACTCTTGTCCGAAGATGCTGTCCACCGAGGCTCTGTGATAGGATGCAGGTAAATGATGCCATCCAGGAGCATGTTCTTGTCATAGGACTGACTGAGCCAAAAAGCGACTTCCTCAAGAACGTTCGAGTCAGCCCGCACCGAATCGTTGAATCCGGGCGTGTCGATCAAGTGTACCCTCTTTCCCATGCAATCGAATGAATACATGGACACCGCCGAAGTACCTTCACTGAGGTCAGCTACACGAGGCTCAAGCATCTTCCTCCCGGCAATTCTTACACGAAGACAGACCATGACCGATGGTCACATCTTGCTGGGAACAGTCTGCAATCAGGGCACTCTTTCCAGAGCCTGTCAGGCCCATAACAGCGATGAATATGTCATCAGGCCTGATTGATCGTTAGAAGATGCGAATGGCATTCCAGGCGAGGGAACTTCATTACTGTACGACCTCAACAAAGTCTTCGGCCATTGCTGCAGTAACCTGCCGGGGAAATCTCTACTCTGTTGCCATCGATACTAAGGGGTTTGTTGCTTCGACTGTCCCATTGAGACTCTTCTGTGAAACGTGCGAAAGACCATCCGCGAGTTGTTCGACTTCCTCATGTCAACCCCTGGTCCTGGCGCACCGGCCCCAAAGTGGCATACCCTGCTAGGCTAGGGTTTGCTGGGGCGCTCGTACAGCTGCGGCAGCTCGATAGTTCGTTGCCTCGGGCGCTAAGCCTGGACTGCAGCAGCCTGTCTATCGACAGCTCTTCGGGTGTTGGCATTTCCGAACACTTTCCTTCAGGCCATCGGGCCGCAGGGTTAGTCCCTGGTCAGCTCGGTGTGCGTCTGCAATAGCCTTGGAGGGATACTTCAACTGCCAGAGTAGATTTGAGTACAGCCATCATGAGGTGTGCCTTGCCAGCACATGAAGCTGCAACCTAAGCGATGGTGGTCGGGCGTAGCAAGGCAGGGGTCGAATGCGGCTGAAATGTCTTAAAGCGGCGTCATATTGATTGGGTTGGCTCCCTCTGAGCTGCAACAGCACCCTGTGCTTGATGGAAGACACGGTTACTGCCATTGACCCTCTCCTCATTGTCAGGCATATAGCAGGAATTGGTCGCCATGGACGAATCATTCGAAAGACAGAAGCCATCGAGGAGGTGGAGCCACAATGGCGCTGTGGTTACAGAAGAAATCGATGGCGACGAGAATGGAATACAACAGTTTCCGGCGAGAATTCTGGCTGATTCAGATGTGGTCAACTTGCTACCACAGCCAGAGGATGTATGGATTGCAGTCATGGGTGTCACCGGTGCTGGGAAAAGTACCTTCATATCGCTTGTCACCGATGACGCTGTGAGTATCGGTCACGGGCTACAGTCAAGTACGTTGGGTATGCGAAGTCCAATGGATTCTCTGACGCTCTAGCAACAGCTACACGCGAGCTGGGCATCTATCGGTGCAAAAGCATCTTCTCCAAGACCGTCTGGTTGATTGATACCCCTGGCTTCGACGATACTGCCAGACCAGAGGTGGCGATACTCCAGGAGAATGCTTCTTATCTGGCCAACTTGTACAGTAAAGGAATTCTGCTTTCTGGACTGATTTATCTACATCGGATCACGGACCCACGCATGTCTGGCTCTGCCATGAAGAACCTGCAAATGTTGAAAAGATTGTGTGGAGAAAGGGCGTTTCCCATTGTTTGGATGATCAGTACCCGTTGGGATGAAATGGAACCTCAAGTGGCCCGGGCGCGTGAAAGTCAACTGTTGTCAAGCGAAAGGTACTGGAAGCCTCTGCTCGATGGTGGAGGGCAATCAATGCAACATCATTCGACGGTCGACTCAACCAAGGCCATTGTCGCTTCGATCCTCCAGAAAGAAAGGAAGCTGCCGATGGCGATCCAAGTCGAAATGGTCGACCAGCACAAGACCCTGTCCAACACTTCGGCAGGGTCATTCCTCGAAGAAGAAAGTGCTCAGATGAAACGCAAGTACGAGATGGAGATCCAGGCCATCCGGGAAAGCAAGGAAGATGCCTTGCGTGAGAGGAATAAGGACGCCACGGCGGCTCTCGAGATGGCCGAAAGTGAGTATCAAAAGAAGTTGGAAGGCTTGAAGAAGGCTCAGCGTGACCTGGGGGTGTCTTTGCAAGAACTTAGACAGCAGAAAAGGGCGGAACTGGATCAGGCATTGTTGGATGGGTCAAAGGGTCAAAGCCAGAACCCTCTGACCGGCGCATCTTCGGCAGCAGTGGCATTGGGCAATCAATCATCTTCCGCTGTGGTCGGTCGAGCAGATACACGCACCTCGCCTACTCTGAGCAACCAGCAGCCCAAAAGGGCCAGCGAAGGGCAAGTGGTGATCACCAAAGGCGGCCACAAGGTACGAACGCAGACGCGAGAAACGCCGGTCTTTGTTGAAGAAAGACGCCCACGACCAAACACTTCGAGAGATGCAGAGATTGCCGCCAGAATCGCAGTGGAAGAGTACCAGCTCCATCTGAAGACTCGGGCCGGGACGGTGCAGGCCTCGGGCCCGCCGTTGGGAGTCAATCATGGCTTGAAACTCAAGAAATGGGTCATTAACGTGGCGTTCAATTTCTAGGGAGAGATGCTTCAATTGTCATGAAGGATACCTAAGCCAGTCGACGTTTCTCTTCCTATTCCGTTCTATCTACCTGGTTGAGTGCCCATATCCAGGTCAGGCTATGTTCTACATGACAATACAATGCCTCTCACGAAATTCCATACCGGTCCCTTCTCGACAGTACGAACAATTACAGTCTGGTGTGTACGTGTATGACGGATGCCTTTGCCTTTGCCTTTGCGCATTACCATATCCAGGCATATACCCAGAAGGAGGCGGAAGGCTGTAGCTTTCAGGGTGATATCGACGCGGCGAAGCCGAAGCCGAAGCCCTCAGTTCATCAATGCGTCGACTCAAGTCGCGATTCCTCGACCCCAGTTCCTGGCGCCTCAGGAATCTTTCTCTCTCCCTATCTCTCTCACTCTCAGCGAAGGCGGTATCCAGGCTCTCCCTCTCCCTCTTCCGCTGCAGTTGCAGTTCCTCCTCAGCCAGACATCTAGCGGCATCTTCGCGTCTCTCGCGGTCGATGCGCTCATGCTCACGCGCCAACGCCCGCCGCGCGGCATCCTTCTCCGCCAACAAGTCTTGGAAGCGGGCTTTTTCGCTTGCCAGTCTGGCCTCCTGCTCGACGCGGAATTGCTGGACTTCGGAAGCCAAAGCAGAAGCAGAAACAGCGGCAGAATTCAACAGGCGCGCAGCTTTCGTTTCCGTCCTCTGAACGCCCGCGGACATTTCGCGTTGTGCCTCTACCACCATCTTCCCGTTGCGCCGGGACATGTCCATCAACACTTGTAGATTGGGGGCTCGGTGTTCCTTGCTGATGCGCACCATCCTCGAGCCCTTGGACAGCATGGTCTTCCAGTATTCCTCTTTGGTGGACAATTCGCGTTCGTGGCTCAACGCCACGTCGCCGTCGATCCTGGACCAGAACGTCGTGCCGAGAACCACGTTCTTCAGGTTGTCGTTGCCGCATAACTGCCGGAATAAGCGGAGGTTCGACATGGCTGTGCCGGACATCCGTGGGTCGCTGATACGGTGTAGGTAGATCAGACCGTTGAGTCTGGTTCCTTGCTGGTATGACGATTCTAACCAGCGTAGGATGTCGTCTACGATTTGGTGGTCTAGGCCCCGACTGTCGTCGAGTCCCGGCGTGTCTACAAGAATGAAGTTGACGCCTTCAAGGCGCAGGGTGTAGGGCTGGACTTCTGAGGTTTCTGATGTAGGTTTGGTTGTTAGATCGACAGACGTCAGACATCAGACATCATGATGGACAGTTTATTCATATCATACCTGATTCCAGCCCTTCGCCTATCACGATATCATGGCAACCCGTCACACTCTTGATAAAGGAGCTTTTGCCAGACCCCGTCGGCCCCATCACGGCCACGACGATGGCATCTGTATCTGGATTCTTCATGGTGGTGGTGAGGCATCCACCAGCCCGACATATTCTCCAGACACAACTTTCTTTCACCCGCCGCTTTTGAAGTAGGTACAGTATCTATATATCTACTATCCCAGGCCACAGGTCAGTGGGACTGGTCACATAGAGGCCACAGGTCATATCATAGACCGCAAACTAGACCCGAGACAAGGCCACGACTCGACTGTACGAGACGGTCCGGGTCGAGGCAAGCGATTCGACATTAGGCTGTGCATTAGTCGGTGATTGCAGCCGTGGACATGGCCATCTACAGCCAATCTCGAACCCATCTGGACAGTCTGCAGATTTGTTCTGTTCGCCTTGTCAGGCGTTCAACGCAGTACGGGCTGGACTGGGCTGGACTACTTCATATGCTTGCTACCTGTGGCTGCATCTGCATGGTTAGGAAGGGATGCGGTAGGTATCCTGGTCTCGGCTCTCCCTCCATAGTTGCCATGTCAGTCAGTCAGTCAGTCAGTCAAACGTGGCTGTGTGCCAGCCAGCACAAGTCCGTGCTAGAGGTTGCCTAGTATGCCTACTTTCACTTTCCACTACCTCCCTGCATGTCTACCTTGTGCAAGGAGGTGATCCTATCCCTGTTCTTTTGCCCTTTTGGGCTTTAGCGTTTGCAGAATGTAGGTGTGGGTATGGGTGTGGGTGTGGGTGTATGGGCACAGGTGAGGCTGAAAGATTCAAAGGTCTCAACCTTGGAGCATGGAAGTCTGACACTGACAGTCACGGTTGCTAGTTTGCTCCTACCCCTACTCGTTCAACTACAACTACAACTGCAGTACGATTCTAAGTCTATTGCGCGCCTGTGCGTCAACCGATATAGGTAGGGAATTCTGGTTCCCTGACCTCGAAGGCCAACGGGTGGAGGAGAAGTCAAATCTAATCCTCATCCTCATCCCTGATTCTTGATCCAGATCCCTCCCTCAGTTTCGGGCACCAAGATATACCCTGCCAGCCAGGTTCAAGCCTTGTGGCCGTGAGTGTTTGGATTATCTTTCTTGGTTTCGACTTTCCAGCTTCACTCACTCACTCTCACTCACTCCCACTCTTCGTCGTACAGACAGGAAGGCATCTGGGTCTACGCTACTCTCACCACACGTACAGTTACCCTCATATCATCCTCCCACTCACGAGATTGAGATCGATATTGGTATTCTACGCCGGCGTCAGGACAGACGTCTCTCTATTTCAGATTCACATTCACATTCACATCCACACCCGTTGTCTTGTCTTTCGGCGACTGTGCCTACCTAGATACATCCTATCAACAAGTCAAGCCACGGAGGGGGAAGAGGCTCAGTATTACTGCGGACAAGTTACAACCTGGACGAGACGATCGATACTTCGTTGATGACCCTTCCCTGGCAAACTGAGACTGAGTCTGAGAATACGAGTGAGAATACAAGTGAGAGTTGAAGGCAGTCCCTCGCATTGTCCAAGATGACGTTCGATATCACGTAAGTGTTTTCATTTTTCTAGGAAGTATTCATGGAAATCAAGACATCTTGTCGTGCCCTGTCGAAAGAAGCACGAAAGGATTGTGCCTGGAAGAGAAGAGAAGAAGCAGAAGCAGAAGCAGAAGAAGAAGAGCAGAAGCAAGCCATGTCTTATATCCAACCCCAACAAGTCAATCTATGCATACTGTACTGACAACTTGCCCTTCAATACAGACCAAAAGACATCATCATCGCCGTCATGGGCGTGACGGGCGTGGGGAAGAGCACTTTCATCAACCTGTTTACACAGGAGGAAGTGATCGTAGGAAAAACACTCGAGTCATGTAAGTACATAATGGTACCCTGGCTATCTTTTCAGTTTGTCTCTCTACAGAAGCAGCTCGATCATCCTATGCTTTTGATCTGTGTTGTCATCCCCGGTATATGTCCAGCGGAAAGGTCATGTCTTGTTGCTATGCCGTACCAGCTTGACGGGCTTCCCTACCGGACTGTCCAAACTGTTGAGCAGACACCGCTGAATACGCCAGAGCACTCGTGAAAGCAAAAAGGCGGGAAAGGGAAAGGGGAAAGCAACACACTCACCCAATTCGTCAGCCGTCTCAATCCCTGACTCCTATTGACTCTTAACCCTAACTATATTCTAACCTGGTCAAATCTCTCTACAAGGCACCCAAGATGTCCGACTATACCAATGCCGGCTCCCGCAACTCCCACCCTTCTATCTAGTGGACACACCCGGCTTCGACGACAGTTCACGCAGCGACGGCGACATTCTACGCGAGCTAGCCAGCTGGCTCGCGCAAGCCTACGCCTCGGAGATCAAACTCGCGGGCATCATCTACTTCCACCGCATCCTGGACGTCAAGTTCGGGGGCGCCGCGATGCGCAACCTCCGCATGTTCAAACAGCTGTGCGGGCGCGACAACCTAGGCAGCGTCGTGCTAGCCACGACATTCTGGCGCAACGTGCCGGCGGATTCGGCCCGCCTGCGCGAATGGGAGTTAAGCACGAAACCGGAGCTCTGGGGCGGCCTGATATCCCAGGGAAGCAAGATGTTCCGCCAAGACAACGACGCGGCCTCGGGCGCCGTGATCCTCAAGTACCTGATCGAACGGCGGCGGCGGGTCGTGCTGGAGATCCAGCGCGAGATGGTCGACCAGCAGAAACCGCTGGCCGAGACCGCCGCGGGCGCCGAAGTCCAGGCCGAACTGGCCGGCATGAAACGCATGTATGAGCAGCAGATTGCCGACTTGAGGAAAGACATGCAGGAGGCCCTGGCGCAGCGCGATCGCGAGTGGCAGGCTGAAGTGGCGGGCCAGCGGCACCAGCTGGAAGAGCGGATCCGCGTGGACGAAGAGGCGCGCCGCAAGATGAGGGCTAAGTACGATGATCTGTGGAAGGAGAGGGAGGCGGAGCGTGAGGAGGAACGTAAGAAGCTGCTTGATGATGCGATGCGCGCGCAGCATGAGACGCATCGGTTGGAGATTGAGCTGCTTCAGGCCCAGAGCGAGGCTGAGAAACGCGATTTGCGCTCCAGACTGGAAATCGAGAAGTGGAAGCGTCGTGCCCATAATAATCGTCTTGTCTATAGAGATGCGCCTAGGTCTAGTAGTAGCTGTCTTGTCATGTAAGGTAGCTGGTCTCTAGGAACCTTGGACCTTGTACCTTGTGTTTATAATGTCTAGTATGGAGCATGACCATGATGGCTGTCATCAGACTGATCATGTCTTAACTGGTACTCTCGAGGCTGAACGGGCAAAGAGACTGTCTGTCTGTCTTGCCGTACATACGAAACCCACAAATGACGGTGAGAAGATTACGGTACAGTCAGCCAGAAAGTGGTAATGACTTTTGTAATTGCAGAAGCTGGTCATTCGATTGGTTGAGCTCGCTTGCTCGCTAAAGTCGCATCTCATACAGCACTGAAAAAGAAAGAAACGAAAGTGAAAGAATCCAGCCGCACACATGGATGATGTCCCATGATGCCAGAGCCACGAAACAGGCAAAGCCGCCCGTTGACATGGAATCCCAGCTCATTCGAAGCAAGGCAATGTAACTCCCAGCTCCTGGCTCCTGGCTCCCATATTCCAGCCGCGATACAAAATGACATGGTAGCCAAGGGTATCCATCCATTCGGCCGTTCAAACCAGGCTCATTACCATCGAAGCTGACCAAGATGAAGAGGCCGTCTCCTGTACAAAACGCCTTTTGCTGAGGTCCGTTGCCTTTTCCTTATCCATAACAACTCGTCTGTGACTCAGTCTTATTTGCCACCCACGACTTGCCCATCGCCTTTTGTGATGCTGAATGCTTCAAAGTCCGCCACGAGGTGCAGATTGCCGGAGCCGACTTCAACTGTCGAGTTGGAGCTGCCGTTGCGCAGGGATTCAAAAAAGGCCTCGATTCGTTGTTGCGCATCAAGGGCCACGGTTATAGTGCGGGACTCTTGCAATGCAAAGAGAACGACAACCCTGGCAAACTCGACATCTTCGTCGGTCACGGTGCTCACTCCGGTTGTGCCTGTCGAGGCCGAACTAGGGCTTGCTTCCGTTGGCGATGGGCCCGAAACCGCCGTTCCAGTAAGGCTGGTCACAACGGGGACATTCGATCCAATCGACGCAGTACCGCTTAGGTGGGTGCTTGCAGTGGGAGATGTGGCTTGGAAGACGATCCCGTTGGACGTTCCGACTGTTGCCGCATCCTGTCTCTTCCCCACAGGCACAGGCATCCCTCCTTCATGCCCGGCTCGTCTGGTAACCTGCGGGGCTTGTGGCTGTCCAGGAATCACAGGAAGCCTTCCATTCTGGAGAGGCTCCAAACCAGGCAGAATGATGAATCGCTTCGTCTTGGTACCCGAGCTGCCAGTGCTGGAGTTGAAATCGACAAGAGAATTCTCGCTCGTGCAGGAGAGGTTGTTTGTAGAAAAGACCGAAAGAATTGTCGACACATTGAGCGGTATGTCGAATCGAGTCTGTGCATCAGACAGGGGACCTGAGATTGATCGACCGAGAGTTGCATTCTTGTACTCTGTCAAGCCATCTTCTATGGTCTTGACCATACAGTCTTCTGTATCGCCAGAGGCTTCGCATTGGCTGCCCGTAAAACCATCGGAGCAGACGCACACACAGATATTGTCATTGAGAATGCTGGTGCCATTATTGCGACAAGGGTGACTCGCGGCACAGCCAGTAACGTCATTGTTATGGTGCTGTTTAGGGACAACGACCAGGAAGATAGGTATTAGGACAGCTGCCGCGATGAGAATGATGACAATCACAATGAGGGAAAAGAAGGCAGGCATCGATAAGCCACAACACTTCCGTCTTTGTTTCTGAGTCTGAGATTTGGACAGATCTGTAGTCGAGGCATAATAGCCGTCCTTCTCTCCAAGAGGCCATTCGGTGTCTCGTCGGTTTGTAGGAGTTCCTCCGATTGCTGGAGCCGGGAAGGCTGAGATCATATCCGACATTGTGGAATGACGGTTGGTACCATCCAATCTCTCATTGCTGCCGAACATATCCAGCATGCCTAGCCGGCTTGCTGTCTTTCCCCTGTCCAGGTTCGCCGCCAGTCGAGTTGCTCGCTTGATCAGATCCGCCAGACTTGTGGTGCTTCCTCGATTTTCGGCCTCTCTTACGGCATCGATGTCTAGCTTGGGGGGCCGTTTACTAGGAGGTACCTTGGTGCTCATTGATGGCTGCCCAATGCCCAGTCCAAGCAGTGGATTGGTCGATGTGTGAGAATGCCCTGAGGCTGGTGTGTGTTCAAGCATGTTAGTGGAGGCTATCGTCTGAGGAGACTTTGGAGTCTGGAGAAATTCCCTGTCCGCAGAGGGCGAGCCTGGAGGAGAGCTGTCGAATGGCATTCTGACCGGAGTGTAACTGCGCGATCCTGGTGTGTCCGATCTGTCGTAATTAGGTCGGCTGGTGATTCCCGCAGCCACAGCTGCACTAAGTGCATTCATTGTTGCATTTCTGCTTGTCTGAGCTGGATAAGGAGGGTTTTCTGGAGCACCTTGCTCTAGATTACTGGCTCGGGTTTTGATGGTGGTCATGGCTGGCTTTGCTCGTTTTCCGAGACTGGCCTGGCGCACTATCTGCGAATTGGGCTCCGGAGAGCTTGGTCGACTGGTGTCAGGAGTGGGTGCAGAGCGTTCTTCCGGTCCGAGGGCCTCACTCTCTGGATAGACAGATCCGGAATAGACTCTTGGTGTCGGAAAACCTCGTGATCTTGAGCCGGGTGTCGTTGATGCGCTAGAAAGTTCGTCACCTCCCAAGGACATGTGGGACTCCTGCATGTTATATTTGCGACCAGGGGATTGTGACGACTCTTGCTTGACTTGTCCCGACCGAGATCCTGGAATAGGAGGCGCTGTAGGGAACTTGAAGTTCTGGATCAGCATGCCGTTTCCAGATGGTCTTTGCGGCTGACGTTGCTGGCCACCCAACTTGACTGGTGGTGGAGCAACACCAACGCCAGCAGGAACCTGTCGCGCATTAAGTTTGGCATTTGGTGGTGGTCTGACGGAAGGGTGAGGAGGGAACTGTTGATATTGAGACGGTTGAGGGTATTCGGAGATCGGTTGTGGTTGCTTGTAACTTGGGTAAGCGAAGTTTGTCTGAGTTGTCGGTCGAGGAGGACGGTCCATTATGGCAGAAAGCAGATGTTGGTGGATAGAGGTAGAGTCGTCGCGACACCTTGAGCCTCGTTGTTGTTACGACGGCGACAAGGAGTCTCACAGGAGGACAAGCATATTCCTGAGATCGATGACAGGATGGTGCTTTTGGACTGTGTACTAAGGTCAGCGGGCGGACCAAAACATTCTCATAACACAGTTCACTTGAGTGTCACCGTCACTGACAACACTTGGTGGTTATAAGTATCTTTCTGGGAATCTTCGGTGGAAGACCATACCTTTCTCTCCGCGGTGGCTATCCCTCTGCTGAACACTGATAGGTGAATAGGTTGCAGTCGGTGAAGTAACCGTTGGGTATTAGTGAAGAGGCTCGTACGGTCGCCTGCGAAAACGGTGGAGAAAGAAAGGAAAGGTAAGGTAGAAGTGAATCGCGTCGATGAAGAGAAGAGGAACGAATGACTTCTGCACTGCAATCGTCGACTATACCACCAGGGTAGAAGGTTGTAACGTATCCAACGTGAGGTCTCTCACGAGTGAGGCTGAAAGAGAAAATGGACAAGAAACGGGAGAAGGGTGAGAAAACCAGCGAGCGATAGTGAGAAGGGAGTAGGATGGAACAGAATGGCTAAGGTTGGTGTAACAGCGACAGTAGCAAAAAGCCTCATCAAGCAAGCAGCGCAGAAGATGAATTGACCGACTGCAACGACTGACGGGAAGTAAAAGTGAAGCGAAGCGAAGCGTGTCAGGAGTCCAACTCTGTCTCCATGTTTCCCTCCAGCCTGCTGCCCTGGTCCTTGGTCTTTGATCCTTGATTCTTCCATCTTCAAGTTCACCATCACCATCACCAATCCCTCCAATTGACAGCACCGTTGTCGGAATCTCTCAGCCGTGTGATCCATGCAGCCATTATCCAGGGTCAAGAATCCCTGGCCGTGGAGTCAGTTGGCTTTCAGGCACATCATGATCATTGGTTTGTCCGCTGACCCAAACTGCAGCTAAACGAGGCCTCGACACCATCGCGTGCACAAGAAGCGACCGCTTGTTAGCTTCACCTCCACTATGGGCCAGTCAACACGGCTAGACAGGGACCAGCTTCCATTCTGAAACACAAGAGCCTTTCTCCCTCGCCTCCTGCGCCGCGCCCATTGCGAATCCTGAGAGACACTTGCACTCTGCGCTGAGCTGCACCTATTCTTTTAGCCGCCATCAAGTCACCACCTGGTGGCAGAGAGACAATGAATGCCAGCATGGTTGTTACAAAGTAAAATAATCAAGACCTGGTGGTATATGACAATGCGGCAACGTCAAGAGACGAAGAAATAAACATCTCGCACGGACAGAGGGTCTACCGTCTGCCATCTACCTGATCTACCCCAGAGTGATCAGACCAGCTGCCGGGCCGTGGGCAGTTGACCTGACAGGCGACCGCCAGAGGGATCAAGCACGCACAATCCTTTGTGCTTATATGGAAGCCATATCATCACGGCTCGTTCACCTTCACTCTCACGTTGGCTCTGAGGCTGTCTGCGACACAAATCACGCTCTTCCTGCGACAAGTCCACAAAGCGAAAGACGGGTCTTTTCTCTCCAAATAGACAGACACGGCAATGTGCCAAGCACGCTTGCTTGCGGCTGGTGTTTCTCTTCAAGGAGGCCCTCATCATCCGTCCGTTTGACCAACGTCCACCTCCACACCCAAGTCTCAACCGGTTGAGGCCGCAGACTTCAGGCGTGCTTGGTGTTATGCTGACCTGCTTCATGGCCTCTGGGCCTGTGTCCCGCATATGCTCCACTTACATCACTTTATCAAGATCATCTCTTCCGTCTCATCTTGGAGAACGCGGCTAATGTTTTCCGCTTCTGACGCGTTCTCAATATTGCTTCCACAGCATCTATGGTTTGATTTGACCTCATTTATAACCCGGCTACGTTTATCCTTGAAGCTTGACGCGAAAGCTGTGGTCTGATATTATTGCAAGTAGGATACGAAGCTATTGCATGGTTTGGGGCAATGCTATCAGCGCATACTCTCTTCATTCCAGTCCAATGGGTCCTGAACCAAGGGAAGATGCCAATATACGCCTCATCGCAACCCACCTCACCCCAGAACATGTGCTGCCATTATGACGGATCTCAGCATAGTTTGTCTTGCGCACCTCATCATCCACCATCAGTTACTGATTATCGTGGAGTGCAAATGATGCCTCAATATTGCGAGATCTGCTATCTAGAGAGTCGCCGGTGTGCTGACCTGGAATCGGAATCCAAGAGAGGTAGACGATCTATGGTAAGATCATTGAGCATCGACAGTCACGGCCGTCTCTGTCATGCAATACCTTGAGACCGGATTCATCGTCTGCTCCAATCTTCTTTGAAGCCTTATGAGTCGGTCCTGCCAAAGTTGGGAGCATCTATCCCTTCAGTCTACACAGTCTCGGCCATTGGACTTGCCTTGTTGGCCATGTCTCGCGCCACCTTTCGTTGACCTCTCATTCTGGATTCTTTGCATACAATTCTACATTCAAGTGTCTGCGCTTTGGCCGCGGACGTCCGTTCTTTGCCCCCGAAACATCGCCCGTTTTTCAATTCAATCTCCGTTGACCGTATCTGTTTACATCCCGCCCAACCAGCAGGATGGAAAATTCCCCTAGCTCGATTCCTTCAACCGATTCTTCCAGCAAGTCAGAACAATCTGGCCATCTGCCTGGAACCCCGAAGCGTGAGTTGGGCAAGTTTTGTGTCACCTTGCTTGCAAAATCACAGGCAGCCGGCATACTAATCACTCGCTTGTGCAGCACCGTTCGAACCTCCTCGACGGCGCTCCTCATTGTTTTTCACAAAGGTTTTACAACATACCCATTCTCCCAAAACCCCTGGAGGAAGTTCTTCAAAGTCCTCCGGGATCCCACAGCCCGAAGGCAGACACCCCAAGTCCAACATTGGCCGTAAGAGATTGGCTTCACCGTTGACAAGATCCATCGTCATGCCAGGTCACGTTGCACAAATGCAAAGACTGTTCCAATCAGCAAAGGCGTCACTGCGGCTTGATGTTCGGTACGCTGCCTCGCCAAACGGCACCATCGACTCCAGACTCCCGGCGACTCCCGAAGATGGTAGCGCAACTGGGACCGATGACCTTGTTCCCGCCGAGAAGCAAGATTCCGAAACCGCTTCCAAGGAATGGAGGTATTCGCGAGCACCGAGGCTGCTTGCTGAATTCGATGTGGACGTTAGAGAGCCATTCCCAGATACATCTCCCCAGCTACCACAATTGCACTCAGCCGATGCGGACCGTAGCAAAGTGCTGGATGCAGAACCACCAAGCAGCGGATTTGCTTCGCCCTTAAACAGCTCAGTATGTCACCGGGAGCCAGATGAGGTGGTATTGCATTCTTCTCCACAACATCTGGCCTTCGGTGATGATGATGCAAGCGAGCGAGATGATTCTTCAGATTCGTCTGCGGCTGCTCTTGAGGGACCATTCACCGATCTGCGAGTGAGTGGTGATGAGATCATGGACAATGATCTTGCTGATGAGTCGCCCATTGTGACCCACCTCAAGCGGCGTTCTAAAGACATGGTCGTTGACGGACAGCCTGGTCCAGCGGTGCAGGGGATGATAACGCTGTCTGCGCCGGCAAAGGCTGCGGCGGACTCAGCCAAAGTCAAGCGAGGGATGTTAAGCAGCCTCTTTCCGAGGCCTCCAACCCGCAGAGGGAGTGACCGACAAACCTCCTCTTCTGGGTCACAACGGTCCAGTAACGAAGCTGCACTTACACCATGCCCAGATCCTTTGCTTCATGAACGCGGACCCGTGGTATTATGTCCGGATCCAGGGCTGCACTATGGAAACTGTACTCCAAACTCGTTTGGATACAACACCATTACACCGAGCCCTCACCTGCCGTCTCATTACAGTCACCAGCATGGACTCCGCCCTGGAAATTCGCAATCGACGCTGCCCTTTAATAGGGCTACAGCAACAGGTAGCCCAATGCCGGCGTTGAAACTCAAGTCGCCCCCCAGATCACCCGCACAGATGAGGCACCATCCTCATGATGCATGGTATGGTGCTCCTCAGAATAGCCAACGTCAATACCAACGTCATCAGCGGGACCCCCTCAATCGGGAATATCCATCAACCACCGAGCACTTTCGGCCTGGTTGGTACTATGCGAAAGAGAATGCAGGACGGCTAAGACCTCCGGGCCCAGCCATGTATTCATTTTCCACAGCGGCCGCAAAAGTCGTCGGACACGACCCTGCCCCTGACTCAAGGATACGCGATTCATACAGAACTGATACCTTGACGCCACTGGCAAGGCCTCTCACTAGGTTTCGAAAGAATGGCATTGTTGCGGTTGCCAGTGCTCGTAGCGTGGGCAAGTTCTATGGCCCGCCCACTCACGGACCTAGACCACCCGGCCGGTCTTTCTACCCAAGGCCAACGCATTTACCCGATTCCCAGAGATTTAGAAGCAGTCCTCCAAGGTCATTGGCAGATTCATTTCAACGTCCGCACCTAAGAAAGCGGTCGCGTGAGGTCGAAACGCCTACCACTGACGTGCTAGAAGATGAGGCCGAGAAAGAACGGGCGATGGACTCGAAGCTGAGACTAGAGGAAGGTGACGAGGTCATTGAGGTCGATGATGAGACCCGTGCAGCCGTGCGCATGAGTCTTTATGGTGCGATTCCGCGAGAGTCTTCCAGTGAGGTGGAAAGAGGCATCAGAGAACTGAGCCCCAATGTGGTGGCTTGGAGAAAGGATACCCGACCGCCGGGAAGTCGAAAGAAAAGACGACCGAGCTATTGGGATGGTGACCTTGAAGAGGTCGTACGCAGTCCTGCAGCAAGACATGTCGTGAGTTCGCCAGTCAAAAAGGATGACGTGAGGTCTCAGCAAGCAGAGGTGGAATTTCACGACGATTCCCTCACTGCGGGAGTGGTAATGGAGGATGAACCGAATGACCTTTCGACAGTCCCCGAAGGGACGGCGCTACAGGATGACACTCTAATGGAGAGCTAGCCATTAAGACTTTCGAGTATCCATTATGACAGACCGGAGCCGTCACGCTGACGAGTAGAAGACAGGAGATGGGTACATATGTATGCCATGATGCAGCGACATAGCCTAAGGCTTGATAGGCCTTATGATAGTGGAAGCATGTACTAAATCTGCCCTCAACACTCTGCAAGGTATCAGGATTGCTTTCTAGCAGCAAGCACATGTCACCGAGTTCGTCCAACAGGCTTATGCCAGTGTGGAACTGCACATGATCTTGCCAACGCCTCATTCATAGCGTTTCAGACCTTGACCCAGGTCTCGCTAGGATCACTTGTAAGTAGGTTCCTATCAATCGAGCTTCAACACCCGAGACCGTGGCTCGGAGGCTGTGGCGGAAGAAGAAAGCAGGGAATGTTTCTTTCCGAGTGCCTGGGTCGCGTTTCTCGAGTCGGAATATCCACGGTATACTTCAGGATGCGGTTGTGCTGATTGCAGTACGGGATCCTTTTCTGAACCCACTTTGGTTTGAAGGTGGTTGTCCTGCTGTTCGTCGCAGGTTCTCGTTATCGGAGTCATGTCGTTTCCATCATACTTGTACTTATCAAGCAGACCTAAGTCGCGCCTCACTTGCCAGATCTCCCATTCCAGACTGTCGAGAGCAGATATTGTGGATAGGAGGTCTGGGATCGTTGAGGATACCGAGGTGGAGAAATGTGTTTGGCATTGGCGGAGGGCGGGAGGGACGAGAATGCCGTACCATTTCAACGGGTCTTTCACGGCGAGTTTGCTCGGGGATTTGGGAGATGTCGTGGATGTAGGCTCGCGTGGGGAGTTCTTGTCAGATGGTTCTTGGGTTGCGGACGTTGAGTGGGATGAGGCGGTGGATGTAGTGGAATAAGTGTAGTGAGAGGTCGCATCACTGTCGTTGAACTCTCTCGCAGCGTCGCCTTGACAACTGTGGTCTTCAAAGGTTTGTCTCGAGGCAGGGTCATGACTTTGACCATCACTGTCGCCGAGTACATCGCTCTGTCTAGCAGTGTCATGGTCCTGATGCCCTCCATTTGAAATCGGTCGGTCGGGTTGCGGGGGGCTCTCCGTCAGCAACGGCTTCAGCGTCTGCGTCTGTATCGGCGTGTTCCCGATCTTGGCTTGCAGCTGTACCAGTTGAGTCGAGGTATTGTCTTTCCAAGCGTTTAGCTTCAGCTTCGGCACCATGAGAACCTCTTCGTTCTTTGAAATCCTCAGCAATTGATGGCTTGTCGGCAGAGGGGAGACATCTGACTGCTGGTCTTGGCCTCTTTCACCAAGTCCGCTCCGCCTATGCCTATGCCTTCGCTGCGGTGAATTTGTACTCTCTTCAACGCTTTCATGCGCTTATCATATCCTTCTTCCCCATACCGTCTGCCCGGGCCGAGTGTAGAGTTCCTATTAGCTTGAGCAAGCGCGTAGAAGCCTGAAGCCAAATCTTTGGACAACTGTTCGCGGAGCTTGGTGTATGTGTCTAATAAGTCGAGGTAGGATTCTAGAAGCCTATCCAGTCGGTCTGAGAGTTTTTTCTCGTCATATTTCTCTTCTCCTGTCACACTGAACAGTGCTGAATCCCCTTGTCCTTTTGTCCCTGGCCTGGATTCGACCTCTGGCTCAAGGCTTGCTGAGCGACTTGCCGGAGGAGATGGGAGGGAGGTCGCCATGGTCGTGCCCGCCTTGTGTTGACCCAATCATCTGCCGCTACCAACTTTTCATAGACTATACTCATAAGACATCAATCGAGGAAACGTGAACCCTTTGGCTTCGATATCGAAAATCGGCCTGGTATATATGTTGGTCTGCTGTGGTTCGAGTGGATTGTAGTAGAAATGTCGAGGTGCGGACTCTCGGTCGTATCGGGGATGCCAGACCGTTGCACCGATCGCAGGCATTGACGCAATTATAATAACGGCGAATAATCGCCGCTGCGAAGATTGTTTGCAAAGCTGCCGGACTGCGATAGTCATCTTCTGGTTCTTCCCTTCTAACGTTCGATCTTTGCAACACAAATCTAGGTTTCCAAATTCAAAAGCGCAGGGGGACATTCTCACACACCCTGAACTCGGCAGAGGTAAATAAATAGGATAACCTGGTGGTTTCCTTTCTCACCCGCACCCTACACCAGACGATCCCGAGTCTTCATATATATCACACCACTCGACGACACATTACCACGGCAATACAATCCAGATCTCTCGAGCAGGCACTCCACGCAGGCCTCTCACTCTCGCGCTCTCTCCACAGATCGTGTGACTCCGCTTTGAGCCTTTCCGACACCCCGGCTCTCACCCGCATTTCCTAGGCATGGCCTCCGCGGCCCTGGCCACTGCGGCCGACACGTCTGCGTCTACAGTGCGTTCGTTGTACCGGTCCCTATTGCGCACGTCCAACCAGTTTGCGAACTACAATTTCAGAAGATATGCCAGGAGGAGGACGAGAGATGCTTTCCACGAAAATCAGCATGAACAGGATGCCAGACGAATACAAGAGCTGGTACAGAACGGCTTGAAGGAGCTGCAGGTGATGAAGGTGAGTAGGTTCGCATGGACAACTGGGGCCCCGGACTCGGTCTGCCGGGGTCTTTTCGCCCATTAAATGGGCGTACCAAGATATGATATCGTGCAGTTGAGAGCTGACTTGTTGGGTTTCCAGCGACAAACGGTGGTATCCCAGATGTACCAGCTGGACAAGTTGGTTGTTGAAGGCGGAGCATCGGTAAGTTCTCTCGAGTCCATTGTTACTCCCAATGGAAAATTCCTGCTTCGTAGGCAATGTCTGATATCTTTCTAGGGTAAGGAAACTGGAGGACATGGCGGTGTTGTACGACAGAAGGACACTGGGTATGATTCCTTGACCCTCACTATGTGGCCCTGTTTGCTAATTCTTCACAGGTGGGACTGATGTCTGGTCTATGCTGCTGGCCTGTTCACAGCTTGTGTATAGTATCTCTTGTTGGCAGTTAGATGGACACTCCTGTCGACATGGCGGCGTCCTTGTGACAACAATAAACCCTGATCTCTGTCTCCAGTCAGAACTGCTCATCTGGTCTTGTAGCCATGTGCTTTTCTTTATGCAGCTTATGCCTCCTCTTATCACTTCTGCTTGGTCCACTCATCCCCTTCTCGTGACAGTTTCCTCTGGCTCGGTCACCCTCTTCCCGGTGTCTCTGTTCTGCGGTGTCTTCTCCGCCCTGTCACTGGCTCGGGCGATTCCATATCGGTGAAATATTGATCCCTTCCGCCCGGCTACTCCCGTCTTTAGCTCACGCTTGGCGATCGCTACACCTTCCCTTATAGACCTGTATTAGTATCGTCCTCCAACGCGTAGTTCGTCTTTGTAACTTCATCAACAACATCTCTCCCTGCCTCACCTTGATTGACAGATCGGCTACACAATCTCTGTATCTTTCCTTCCCATTCATAAGACATCCTGTTCCGGAGAACTCAGACGGCTGCCACACGATTCGGGTTCATCGCAGAGGAGACAAGACGAGGGTTCACAGCCATGGCTCCGGTATGTTCGATTTCTAAAGATCGGCCTCGCGTTGTCGCAAAAGTCACCAAATCATTGTTTCATTGTCGCGTTTGCACCTGCGATCTCCTCGTGATCATATGTCGTCGTCGTCGCCGCGGTTGCGAAAACTCTCCAATCACATGGCGCTGCCTGCCACCAGACCCGCCTGGCCGGCTCATTTCAATCTCACCTTCACGATCTTCGCTACCATACTTTGTATCTCGTCTTTTATACCAACACCAACCTCACCACCAGCAAAGGCATCTTCGCCATGTCCGGGCGAGGTGTTGGGCCTCGTGCCGGCGGTCCACGACCCGGCGCTGTCGAGTGCACCGCATGCGGGAGGGACTTCCTGGCGAGGAAGACCGGAAATCGACACTACCGAGACCAGCATCCCACCCTTGCGGGAACTCTCAAGAGTCACCCCAGCTGGATGCGCGCGCTCCAGGGTGGGGATGATGGCGCGGGAAACGCGCAGGCTGCTTCGGCGCCTGTCGCTTCTACCCAACCTGTCATCCCCGAAGGGGCTGGTCAAAGTGGTGTTGTTCCCGGCTATCCTCAGCCAGGTGTCCCTCCAGTAGGCGGTGACAACGTGGCTGCGGCCGACATCCCCATCTTGCCCGAGGCAGCCTCTTCTCTGCCTCCTCACACCGCCGCTCCTTCCTCTCCTCCTTACGACGATCATTTTGCCATTGCACAAGATGACCCCCCTCCTCCCCCGTCTTCTTGGGGGCCTCTTTCGCCTCTCACTGGCGATCCTTTTGCCACCCGATATTATGACGCTACCGGCCCGACCCCCGGGGATCCTCCTTCTCCTCCATTTCCCGATCCTTTTGTCTATCAATATCCTGAACCCCCCCTCTGCGTCTCACGATCCTTATGTCTATCAATATCCTGAACCCCCGTCTGCGTCTTACTACGATCCTTCTCCTTCTGTCGCTCCGCCCTTCGTTTTGGACGCTCCTGCTCCGCAGGTTCAAGTGGACACCGCCTCTGACGAGAGCCAGCTTCGGTCCTCGCGTTCTACGAGGAACCAGGACCACAACCTTTCTCGGAATCGAGGCGGCGGCTTCGACTTCGACCCGACCGAGGGCCTGCCCGTGCGCAAGTGGGAACGAACCAAGGTCCGAGTCAACCAGGATGCCTCTGCCGATCGCACCGAGGGCAACAGCCAAGGTACGCAGAATAGCGCCAACGACTTCAGCACATTTCAATTTCCAGAACTTCCAACGCCTGTTTTCTACGAGCAACTTGCACCACATTCGCAGGTGAGTACCAGAATCCCAACTTCGGCGTGATCCGGGATGTTTTGCTGCCTGTTCCTGGACGTTCTGTCCTGCAGATCGGTCGTGGTCGGCCTTTCCTGTTTTCACCTACAAGGTTCACTCTGAACAACGCCAAAGTTACACATACTGACGCGAAGCCCATCCTTAGCAACTCATCCGTTATTCCAGAATGCCCACTCGCATTGACAACCCAATGAAATGGGACTCGAAGACCCAAGAATGGATTCGTGGAGGTGATGTCGAAGCCCCAAGTACCCGCCTCAGATCAAAGCATCTCATGGCTCTTCCGGACTCACCGAACTTACACGAAGACGATGACAATGATGGCGACGACGACTTGTTGGATGCAGACGGCCTTCCTACAAAGCGGAGAAAGACAAACGTCGATGTACCAGAGAGGACTTTTGAGGTCGGGAAATGGACGCCTATTGATCCAGTCCTTGCCGAAAAACTACCCGAACCAAAGTACCTCGCTGACCGTCGACAAGGCATGGAAAGCCTTTACGGAGGAAGATTCAAAGCTACCAATGGATATGGGACCTTGGGTATCAATCCCAGTGCCGGCTCGGGTGCTATTGGCCTCGACTTGGGAGATGCATCAGGATTGGGGAATGCGACTGGTCTAGGCTCTGCGAACACTGCACCGGAGCCAGCGCCAGCACCAGTTAGACGAAACATGCCTCCAAAACGCAAGAAGAAGAAGCTTGGTGGTCCTGGGCGGAGAAGAGCAAACCCAGCACCTACTGGAGATGACCCCCCGCCTTCGGTGACAGGAGATTACAACACCGATGACATTACTATGGGAGGTAATCGTCAATGGGCCACACAAGATGGTCAGACAGAGGCACATTCGCAAGGGGAAGGCGAAGGCTCAGAAAGTGAAAGCGACGGCGAAGGAAGCGAGGAAGGAGAAATCGAGGAAGCTGCAAAAGGCGATACAAATACCCTTGCTCCCACTGCAATTGGTGAAGCAGAAGTCCCGTCAGCACATGAGGTTGAGCCACAGCCCGCAACTGCCATCACTACAGAAGAGCCAAATATTGTGCAACCTACCACAGCCGACACGGAGACACGCGGACGCGTTTCTGCTGAAACATCGCCAAGTTCTGAACCTCTTCAAGCACCGACCGTTAGGCAACAAGCGGCGGAGGAGGAGCTCAAGGTAGCATCCGAAGAAACTGAAGTTCAAACTCGGCCACAACCCGAAGCACTCTCAGCCACTGAAGCGACAGGCACAGATGCTTTACCGACGGCGCCAAACGACGCAGCTGAAGCAGATGCAGATGCAAACGCGAATGCAAGCGTGCCACACGATACAGCAATGACTGTCGTACCCGAAGCTACGTCTGAGCCCCAACTCGTCCTTGAACAAGCACCGGCTGTTGGCGAACCTCCGCAAGACATAGCGGTTCCAAACCCAACTGTAGAAGACGTCCGAACTGAAGACGCGGTTGCACCAACATTTGAACAAGTCGACGAGTCACAGGAAGCTCAACACAAGGGTCAATCCCAATCTCGAGCATCTTCAGCCAAAGCGGATACTGATGTTGACGCCCCTCGATCTACCGATGCAGCGCAGGCAGAGCAAGAGCAAGAGCAAGACTCACCTCTAACCCCGACACCTACGCAATCGCCGTCAACTGAAGCACCACATCAAGACGCTGCACAAGAGCAAGCTCAAGATGGTGGGGAATTGGATTTACTCGGTGGGCTTGAAGCTGCTGTCGAGAAGGAGGAGAGAGGATTGTGAAGGATGGATTGGATGACTGGAGCACCACCGGTGCCGACCAAGTCAAGGCCAGGAACTGGAGCATGCTTTATCTCATGCCGACCATGTCACTGGACCGGTGAATGAGGCGCGGCGACGAACGCCCTTTGTATGATTGACAATCATTGTTTGATAACCCGCTAGAGGATGGGAGATTTCCACGCTGCCGTCGAGCTCAAATGGGCTGGACAGGGCGACGCATGGAACAAGTGTACGGTACAACCCGAGTACTGGGGCTTCGCGCTCCGGGCCGACAGGATTGTTCTGAATCTCGTAGCAGCACCACAGGCTTGACTACAGTACTTGATCATGGATAAGCTGCCAAAACGAGCTAGAGGAACTCTGAGAACCAGATGAAAAAGCAGACAACAGTGAGCAGATATCCAATGACAGTGGGAATAGCAAGAATACAATTCACACTCAAGTCGTGCGAGCATAAAACACGTATCACATCAGGTCCATTCTCAGGGGTACAATTGTAGCTTAATGGCTATGGTAGATAAACTCCTGGTGAAGTAGGTCGGTAACTCGTTGCTGATGCAAGAGTACCTTCCTATGAGCATGTTGAGGGGTTTTTATGGATACAAAGATGGGTTTGGAATTCCCCCATTTCCAACTCCCTTGCTTGATGTACTTCCTTCCATCAGCAATATTCCGCTCCGCTGACTGTCGACTGCACAACCACCTCCCGTCTTCACAACTGTATTACTTCGAGGTATGTTGCTGGAAAAGCGACTGATTTAGTCGAATGGGTTGGTGCGAGTACCCCAGTAGGTGAGGAACACACTGAGGCCGACGGTTTCAAGGAGACGAGAGAGAACGCCGACGGCAACAGTATCGATGGGGCGGTTCTCAACAACGAGAGCGGAGATGAGCTGCATCAATGTTAGTTTCGCCTCTCATCCAGTCAAGTGAGGAAAACATACCGAAGGGCTGTACGACGCGGCGAAGATCAGACCTCCCAGATAGGCTGCGCCCTTGTAGCTCAATGTACCGGTAGCATTAATCAGAGCCGCAACACCATAGGTCTGGACGGCGGAGCCTAGGATAGAGCTTCCCCAGCTGGCAGCAGCGGTGGCAGTCTCCTTTGACTTGAAGAACTCTTCCTTGCTGTCGGCAGCCTTGGCACGTTGGTAGACATCGCCAAACAGAGGAGCCAGCACGCCAGCGCCGGAAATTTGGTTGAAGACGACGCCTAGGGCGATCGCAGATGGCTTAACAGGGGGAAGGTCTGTAGTCAGACGACATTAGCTGGATGACTCTTGAGGGGGATTCTTGTACAGGCAAGTTGAGATGAGGTGCAGTTTGGAGCTTCGAAGTGACGTAGAAAGATGAACAGGGACCCGGGAACAGGGGGATGGTACGTACAGTGTAGTGTGGCCATTGTGAAGGAGTTGTGTGAGATGTGTGAGATGAAAGGTTCGACGACAGGTGTTGCTGGTGATGGTTTGATGGATTGATTAATTGGAAGCTTTGAGTGTGTGATGGGAAAGAAGGAGAGTTGAGGACACTGATTCCAAGCTGCAGGTTATATGCGGCAGGGAAGACAGCTTGAGTGGTTCCCAAAGTGGCTTTGCGCCTCGATGCTGGCAGCAATTGACTTGGTGAAAGCTGGCCAACGACGGGAAACAATGACGACACGGGGGGGGATATCGTAATGACGCGGTAATACGGTGTTTTATTTGAGACACCCTGCCCATAAAGCGGCCAAGATGTTGTAATGACACAAGTCACTACGATTCACTATTATGATGTCAGTGCCGCGGGACAACAATGAACATCTGACGTTGTTGAGCAGGAACCTTCTCGCTCCCGAAGCCGACGGAGTTCATTCGATCTCGCAATTTCGTTGCCGAGGTGCAAATAATGATGTTGATCACGTTGCTTAGATCCACCGTCTCCCGCCTGAAATTACGATGAGTTCGATATTAGGTTCTCATGCCTCAGAACACTGAAGGTACATTGTACTGCACAGTCCTTTCTTCTGTGTAGAACTTGGAAGCCGTCTATCTTAGGCCAGGGAAAATCTACGCTTACCCCGGACTGCGTATCCGCTAGGTTTTTCAACCAATCAGCTCGCTTGCATCAGCAGCCTTCTGCAACTGCAACTCCCAAATCTCATGTATTGAAGAACAGAATAGGTCGTCTTATGTTTATTAATCTAGGACAAAATCTATAACAGAACTTGTTTGCGCGTGCCGGTGGATTGTGCTACATCCTCTAGCCCCCAGTGTGATGGGACAGATAATCTACTGCTGATGACTTTGACTCAACGCACAAATTAGTGTCAAGGTGAAAATCAATCTCAACCCCCCGAAACAGCATCATCGCATCGCCAGAAATGCCCGCCTCACGCTCTCCCTCGCCCGATAATGATGTGTTTGCCATTTCCACAACCCTGGTTCCCGAACGGGAGAACAAACCAGCTGCAACCACGAGTCTGACGTTCGACGGCCTTCTCCCCAGTGCGACTCCTCTCCTCCTCCACGAAGACCTCCAAGGAGGATGCGGCGGCCAACTCTGGCCAGCCGGAATGGTACTGGCGAAATACATGCTCGCATACCATAAGGCAGGATCTCTTCGAGGGAAGTCGATAGTCGAAATCGGAGCAGGCGGAGGTCTGGTTGGACTGGCTGTCGCCCTAGGCTGTCAGGTCGACACCAAGATCTGGATTACAGACCAACTGCCAATGCTCGCGCTTATGCAGAAGAACATTACCCTAAATAATCTGGAAGGAAGAGTCGGTGCGGAAATATACGATTGGGGTACGGCTCCCCCCTCGAACATCACAAACAATGGAACAGGGCACCCAGACATTGTTCTCGCCGCCGACTGCGTATATTTTGAGCCCGCGTTTCCTCTCCTGCTACACACCTTGGAAGACCTTATTGGACCTTCGACAACTTGCTACTTTTGCTTCAAGAAGCGAAGAAAGGCGGATATGCGTTTCATCCGGGACATGATGAAGAAGTTCGAAGTGGAACCTGTCAGCTATGCCGGACGAGAGGCCGATCAACGGGAAACAATATACTTGTACCAGGTTCGAAAAAAGAAACACACAAAACAATGATGTTTCGATGACAGATCTCCAAACTCTCATTAATTCTTCGAGGAGTATCACACTGGTATCTCGACTCATAATAATCATACAAACGTATCCCAGACTCAAGTTCAACCGAGCCCTCTCCATGTCTGGCGTACCACGATCTGGCCACACCCTTGGAGCATCAGCTGGTCAAAACAAATTGGCCATTGATGCGTAACGTTCCCTGTCTCTCCACTGGGCGCGCAAATATTCAACCCAATCCCTGTCTCGAAACCGAGACTTTGGTCTGGTTTGACGACTAGTAATATCGTCTGCTCCCCCTCCCATCGGTCCCATGCATTCGCCTGGTCCCTGCCGCCTTTTGCCCTGGGCGACGAGTCAGCGAACCACGGAGCTTGAGCATGGCACCCGAGACTTTATCCCCTATGCTGGTCTTGCGGCGCGGTGTGGTGGTTGCTGGAACGCGCTTCGTTCGAGTACTCCCAAATCGACTTGTCCGGGCGGGTCGAGCTGTCGTTGCTGTTGAGCGAGGTGCTGCTCTACCGCGAAGCCGTTGCATCAAAGTCGGTTTGGTACCAATGGGTCTGCCTCTGGTAGGAGTCCCTGCTGAAGCTGGCTGATGAGTTGTCGTGGTTGTGGTAGTGATTGTTGTACCACCAAGGTTGTGACGAGTTTTCCTTCCAAGAACCATTCTGGCAGACGTCGTCGCTCAATATAGAAGCTCTATGATGGTTAAGTATTATGGGGGCTCAGCGCTGTGGAAGTGCCTTCTGGTAAGGTAAGAGGTAATGTTGGAGCACTAGATTAAACGGGGTGAGAGGCTCCTTTATCAACATCTGAATTAAATGCTACCTGCCAGGATGCTTTCTTGATCGTCTGTAGGATGACGGCAGGCGTCTTATTTCCCATGTCGAGTATGGCTAGTCTAGCAGATATATACGGCGTGCTAACAGGAATCCTGATCCTGGGGAGCTTTAAGTGGACGAAAGACTTCTACCTCATGGAGAAAAGCAGGTTTTTGGTCCCAGCCTTGTCATACTATGTACAAAGTACAGTTCGCGATCATCCATAGGGACCAATCGAGCTGCCTTTGCCCTCAAGTTAGGATCAGGACAGCCACGGTGCAAATCTTGGCTGACGCAGGACAGGATCTCTATCCAGACTTTCTGGAATGCTGTTCTCACCATAACCAGGCGATGATTGGGTGCCACAAGCACCAAAGTCGATCCATGCTGCAGGACAATCGCGCGAGATGATGATCATTGTGGCGGTGCATTCTGCTATCATGAACGATACCTGGTTACTATCGAAGGAAAATCCCGTCGCCCGTCCTCCCTTATTGAATAGCCGCTCGCCGCCTTGCTCACTCTCGGCTTACCTACTGCTGCTTCCTGAGCTATTACTGAGCACTCCCTAAGCGCTCCTAGATTGCGTGTACGTCTGGGTCGCAGGGCCGATGTTCGGGATTCCCGATCCTCTTCTCAGTTTCCCATCCATCAAAATTGAGTCCCAATAGGCCTCTTGCTCCACGACTCTTCACCTCTGACGACCCAAGTGACATTCATCTGGTTCTCCTTGGCTTGGTAGTAGACCTTCAACCATCTATCATCGACGCAAGCCGTAAGCAACGACTTCGGCCAAACTTTGATTTCGAGACTTGTCAAACTGCCCCTGAACCAGTCGGATTGTCCTTCATTGAAGCACATCTCGCAAAGTTCGTTGTCGGCGTTCTGGTAGTATACACGAATCTAAGTGGTGTTGGGGGTCAGTCATGTTGATAGACGTCGTAAAGACAGATTTCGGAGCTTACTTGTTCGGAGCCATCTTTTGTGGTGTAACTCACAGCGGCGATTGTTGGTTCGGTGGTGCTGGCCTTGACGGGCTGTCCGTCCATATTAATAGATCCCAGCTGATATGGCGGGTTCTTCTTCGCGTCTTCGACTTGGCCCGCTTCTGGACCGATCATGCCTGAGATTGTGCCATCCTCATTGACATAGACAATGTAGAAGCGGCCTTTCCAAAGGATGGCTGCTGCATCTGAAGGAATCGACATGCCTGGAGAAGATGCTATGTGTCTGACTGGAAGTTGTGGAATGAGAGATGGAAGGTGTGGGAATGAGAGGTAGAATGTGTGCAGAGCTTTAGGCCGCGGTAGCCCCTTTATAGCTGCGTGCTTCACCAAGAACCTACCTACTGAAGAAGTGCACGGTCGATGCGGGGAGCAAAGCTGAGAATCAGCTCGTTATTCAGCTGCTGCCAGCTACAGCTCGTTGGTGCGCCTCAAACATGAGCTGAGATCTCTTATTAGACCGACGAGAGTACTTCGTGTCGTGGTTCGTGGCCATGCATCTGGAAGTCCAGTCTCCGCCACCGTTGCTTTCAAGAACAGTGTGCAGAGGGCTGAAGCGCCTGAGCTCAGCCAGCCTGACTGTGGTGATAGTGATAGGAATCAGGCCGAGCGGCATACAGAACGGTTGTCTCGTTCAGCTTCGCTGAGTAAAAGCATTGCCAATGAATTGAGCAGGGCTGCAGCTTTGGCCCATTCCTCAGGCCATTGGAGCTCATCAAGATTACTGGATGCTGGTTTAGGGCATTCAAGCATCCTCAAGTGGTAGGCATCATGCAGGCCTCTCTGTTCCTGCCCTGCCTTGAGGTGTGGTCCACAGGGTTTTCAAGCAAGACTCTTTTGTACCAAACCGGCCATGGCAGGAGAATCGGAGAACTTCCCATTATCGTATAGCAGTACAGCTGTATCTTCTCGTATGAGGTGATCAATCTCCTGGGGCTGAAGCCTAAGGTTCGAGACTGATGGGAGGTGATCGATGAGTGCGGTGCCAGAGGCTCGCAAGGCAATGGTGGGTGTTCCTCAGAGACTCGAGCAATAGATCTAGAATCGCGAGAGAGCATACCCCGCTTCATCGTAAAGGTGTGGCTGCAGACTTGGCAGACTGCGGCTGCCTGTCATCTGCGCAGGCAGCATCTCGTGGTTTCATGGGTCGCACAAGAGCTGCAACACTCAGCTCTTCTCACAAGACGCCATTTAGGCCGAGAAGCACCATCCTGATGTGCAGACAGCCTTCGCTTTCGTTTTATCTATATTGGTTCGGCGGCAAGATAACTACGACGAGTGCCGTATGGAGTGCACGGTTACTATGTTTGCTTAGGGAGCGCTCAGAGAGCACTCAGTGATGCTCAGCCAACGGCTTAGTTGAGGCTCAGGTTAAAGCGGCCTTCGCTCACCCTCTACGATGAACCCGTAAATGGCAATTAGGTTTTTCGTTCTCGAGTAAACTACCTAGGTAGGTACTTTCGACGGTGAGAAGTGGCAGGACGAGTCTACAACAGTCCGCAGTAGGGTTGGAGGGCTGGCTGTAGGACACAAAGGTGCCTACGGTACACTTTTATTTAGCGGCTGATATCAGAACCTTGAAGACGGGAACTGCGTTCTTATTAAATTGACGATGGACTGTTAGGAAAAGCCAAAAAGCATTGAATATAGAATTACTGAGTATGGCCAGACCTTTCCCGGTGATGAAAGGCTCTTGAACCAGATTATATGCTCCATTGGATGGATGGGCGTGTAGTTGAAGAACCAGCATCTGCGCTGCCTGCGAGGTGCATCTTTCTGATCTATACACTTCAACGACCTCGCATCAACCTATCCACCACCTTAAGGTACTTAGGCAAACACGCACCAGCTGCACCTCGTGTGTACATGATCAGTACTACTACTGTGAAATGATGGCTTCTGCTGCCAGCAAGCCTCGCGCTGTGGCACACAAGACAACATTCATTCGCTCCCGCGATGCTGGACACACCGTGAACATCGAGCCCACCTCAGTTGCAACCCACCATCGACCACGACAAGGCCGTGACTCTGGGAGTCGGGCCACAAACCGAGTTTCAAAGCCCCGAGATACCATTAATAAGCATGAATCTCCTTGCTCAAAACTTGCCGACAAATTCTCAGGCAAGAGGCCAAAGATATGAGGCATGGTGCACAACTGACCACTTCCTAGCGAGCCTTGAAAAGTATCGGGAGACCGTTCAAGAGCAAGTAGACAAGGAACTCCAAGATGTACAGCTCGACTTAGCAGCCAGCATTGATGATCTGACCACCAAGGTCGAGCACCATTTCATAAACCTCCACAGTATTGAAGAGCCCCTTCAAAGATCCTTCGTCGCAGAAACCCTGAGTATACCAGCCAAGTCCACTGAGGGGAATGAGGGACATCAAGAGGCATTGGAAGTCGCCCTCAAAGACCGAATCACGGAGTTTCGTCAACTGCGGCAAGACAAGGAACATACATTATGCAAGCTCTGGGAGGAATGGGAAGAGGTACAACTCGAACTTATCAGTCTGGCAGCAGAGATACTTGGGCCAGATTCATTGAGCTTCACCCACGCCCGGAATGAGGACCTGAAACCAGGTCAACAGGAAAAGTGGCAGAAGGCTCTCGAGGCCGTGAAGGGGACCCAACAAGAGGCACATGATTATCGTAAATCGCTGGAGGAAGACCTCCTGCAATTTGAAGGGAGCTTGGCCCAGATTACCTCCAGCACCAAGAAGACGATGACAGAGATGCAGCAGGTAAGTACCTTGATGATCTCCACTGGTGGCCGGCTTCTCACCTTGCTTATAGCAATACAACATCCAAAAGAACAAGCTTGTCCAGGGCCTTCACCGACACATCGAACTGCTGGCATCACTATGAAGGATGTTCACGGACTGAGCCGCCCGGGTCACCTGAGCGGAAGGTCGAACGGCGTTGCCATGGTACGTCTCAATGCTTGGAGATGAAATGAAGGCCTGAGAGACGGAGCATCAGTGCCGCGCGGAGCATGTTTGGTGTTTTATCAACTTCTGTCCGATAACCGCGAATAGCCGGAACATTTGATCCAATGCCATGCACGAAGCGGATACCTAGCAGAAGCGTCAAACTTTTTTCTTCCTCAGACGGAGCCTTGCCTCTCAACGGTCTTTTCCACCAATGTCGGCATCCGACATACTCAATCGATACATTTGTTATCTGTGGCGATACAAAAAATATTGCTCTGCAGACATACTTTTGCACCGGCGAATACCCCTTAACTCACGTCATATTGCGTGAAATTTTGCTAGCTCATACACGGTCCACAGTCGGTTTGCGATGGACCCTGATAAGATCATGTCGCAGCAAAGGCGCACCGATCTGGAGCCGACTTCCAAGTGACGACCGTGAATAAATGGGCCTCACTGGTTATGCAGCATTGGATCGTCTGTCATGTCAGATAAGGGCGCAAGCCTTGTTCCGCCCTGATGATCCAGATTTTGTTCGAGGCTTCTCTCAAGGGTTGGTGACCCGTACCCACATCAGGCCGATATCCGCTGCCCCAGGTCTTCTAGATATATATGAGTCAAGGTACGTGTATAGGTTTGTTGTTTTCGCTTGAATTTCCCATATACCTATTTTTCTTCTATCCTATCTTGTGTCACAGTCTCGAGAACCTGTTTTGTTATTCCTGCCACGATCGTCCACATCCATCATGGCTCCAGTCGCAATCACTCCTGTCTCTCCCCCTTCGCCAACCCTAGACGACACATCGAAGTTGACGAAAGCCGGCGTGGAGACCATCCTGTCCAAAACCATCTCCAACAGCTCGCCGGCTGTTGCTGATTTGGATGCCTCAAAACTTACCTACACTCGCAACTTGAACCCCAAACCTGTCCCAGCACCAAATTCACCAGAAGTATGGTCTCAAAACTACACGACCGACCATATGCTCACTGCCCGCTGGACGGAACAATCGGGCTGGGAAGCTCCTGAGATCCGACCATATGGGCCTCTTTCAATCATGCCAACAGCGTCTGTGCTGCACTACGCCACCGAATGCTTCGAAGGCATGAAAGCATACCGAGGCGTGGATGGCAAAGTCCGACTCTTCCGACCAGACCGAAACTCCAGACGCCTGCTCCAATCAGCAACTCGTATCTCTCTGCCAGGATTCCCGCCCGAAGAGTTCTTGAAACTCTTGAAGAAGTTCGTTGCCGTCGAGGCGCCCAAATGGATCTCAGAGCCTGGCCAATTCATCTACATCCGCCCAACGATGATTGCGACCGCTCCAGCTCTAGGTGTGCAGAAACCTCGCGAAGCACTCCTATATATCATGATGGTCATGTTCCCGCCCTTGGATGAACCTCCTGCCACAGTTCCACGAAGTCTGCCCGCTCCCACTCAGACAGCCTCCAAACCAGAAGAAACGAAACGCCCAGCAGCAGGAATGCGCCTCCTTGCATCCAACCATGACATGATCCGCGCGTGGCCCGGCGGGTTCGGCTACGCAAAAGTCGGCGCCAACTACGGCCCGTCACTCCTGGCTCAAGGCGAAGCTCGCGCCCGCGGCTACGACCAGATCCTATGGCTCTTTGGCGACGAATGCTTCGTCACTGAAGCCGGCGGAAGCAATTTCTTTGTATTGTGGAAGACCCCCGAGGGCCGTTTGGAACTGGTGACTGCGCCGCTCGGCGACGGCGTCATTCTCGAGGGTGTCACGCGCGCCAGTGTCCTCGATCTTGTGCGCAGGACTAGACCTGATATCGAAGTCGTCGAGAGGAAATATACCATGCAAGAGCTTCTCCAAGCAGCTGACGAAGGACGCTTACTTGAGGCGTTTGGCGCCGGCACGGCTTTCTTTATCGCCCCGTGCGCCGATATTCATTTCAGAGGCGTCGATCTTGTGTTGCCTTTGGGCAAGGGTGTCGCTGCGGAGTTTGCCAATGGCATCAAGCAGCAGTTGAA
The DNA here is from genome assembly GCA_024611085.1 of Exophiala sp. LBMH1013. NCBI lineage: Eukaryota > Fungi > Ascomycota > Eurotiomycetes > Chaetothyriales > Herpotrichiellaceae > Exophiala > Exophiala sp. LBMH1013. The sequence continues at coordinate 511,624 of JAMFLB010000009.1, read as the reverse complement.
GGATATCATGTACGGACGTGTGCAGCATGAGTGGGGAGTCGTCGTTGAGGAGGAAACGTCTTGAAGAAGAAAACGTCCTGTGATTTTCCGACTGCTGGGAAACGGCGGGTGGTCTCTCCACGTGGATTTGGTTATGAAGTCTTGGTCACGATCTTGTTCGGATATGGCATGGCACGGTGTCTTGTTTATTTTGTCTTCTCTGAGGAAAAGCTTACTGTTTATTATCTAGACACATAGAGTGACGAAAGGACATGGCTTTACCCTCTATTGGCTTTAGATGTGGCGGTAACGTAACAAAACCACCTGATCCCTGGAGCACTCAAGGACAAGTACTGGGCCCAGTTTTGCCTGTGTTATACAGAATACAATTTGCCCGAAGCGTTGACTCAAAGCCGGACAATCATGGTCTCTTGAGGCCGCAGGGGGTGATACCAGAGAACGGGTCCATAGCTTGGAGATATGTAACTTTTGTACATAGAGCAGTCATCCCAAACCTCGAGCCCTGAGCCTAATGTGATATATTTACCGCAGCCGATGATCCAATCGGCATAACGAAAAGACAGCCTCTGTCTCGCTTGACCGAGAGTTGTCACCTTCTCCAGTGCGCTGCTCCCAACATCACAGCTCCGGCATAAGACTTCATGAACCATGCACGTTATGAGCTCTCGCCCTTCGCGTCTTTCGACCTGCCACCTGTACTTTGTTCGGTAGTCTCACGGACCTCCTCGGCCTTGTGACCCTCGACATCGTCCGGTTCGGGCTCGGCGTCTTCTTCCACTATGACTTTCTTCTCGGCCAGCAGTTTCGCCAGACTGCCATCCTTGTGCATGTTGATCAGAATGTCGCAGCCACCGATGAATTCCCCATCAAGGTATAGTTGCGGGATGGTCGGCCAGTCGGAGTATTCTTTGATACCTGTACAAGAAGTTGTCAGTGATATGCCAGTGAGTCGACCATGTAGAGCGTCAAAGCAGAAGTCAGGCCATACCGCTTCTCAGCTCCTCATCCTCCAGGACATTAAAAGCCGTAAATTTACTCGGATCCACGCCCTGCAGACCCAAGATCTGAATGGACGTCCGACTGAATCCGCACTGTGGCGTTTCGGGTGTCCCCTTCATGAACAATACCACGGGAGCGGAGGCCACCGCTCTGTCTATCGCCTTGCGCACTTCATCCGATAACAGTCTGGTCTGTGATAGAGAGGCGCCGATTCGCGGGAGAAGTGTGTAAGAGGTCGAGGTTGGTCGGAGGGCGGCAAGGGCTCCGCGCAGGGCCTGTGTGAAGCGCAATTAGCATCCCAGTGAGCTTTGGGGGCGGGGAACTTGTGGACGTACAGGAGCCCGGATAGATCGTTGGAACATTCTGAATGACTGGTCTGGACAGGAGGAACAGGACTGGATTGAAAGAAGCAGGGTGAAGTCGACTTTACATGAGGCGATACTCGAATAAGAGCAAAATAGTCGGAGAAATACATGATGTCAAATGTTGACAAATTGACGCTCGCCGGTTCGCTTATTAAGTCTTTTTGGGTGTACATATTGCTGACCAGCCATCGCGCTCAACTGCGAACTATTTTATTCTCGACGAAGCGCCCATGAGTGTCTTCATCTTCTACGAGCCTAAGGTGTGAGTCTTCCTAGCAGCGCGAGAGCGTGCGCCGTCAGTTGCAAGTTGTAGTTTGTGACCCAAGCGCAGCCGGACGCTGTCTGTCTCGTATCATGACCTCGACGGAGAGATTGTCCGCAGCGGCCCATGCAGACGACGGCAAACACCATATCCTCCTTGCCGCCAGCGGGTCAGTTGCGGCGATTAAAATCCCCCAGATCGCAGCAGCCTTCTCCCGGCACGACAACGTCTCCATCCGGATCGTCCTCACCCACTCCGCCGAACAGTTTCTTCAAGGCCAGTCGCACGAACAGCCCTGGCTGAGGTCCCTCCTGCATCTGCCACATGTGGACGATATACACCACGACGATGAGGAGTGGTCCAAGCCCTGGGTGCGTGGTGACAAGATACTACATATTGAGTTGAGGCGGTGGGCCCATGTGCTGCTTGTCGCCCCTCTGTCCGCCAACTCTCTTGCGAAGATGGTCAATGGCATAAGCGATGGGCTGTTGCTCAGCGTCATCCGCGCCTGGGATACTACTGGGCTGGTGGATATGCGGAAGAAGAGGATCTTCGTCGCTCCCGCAATGAACACGGCTATGTGGAGACACCCGATCACCAGGAAACAGATCAAAGTCCTTGAACAGGAATGGGGAACTGGTGAGGAAGGGTGGGTCACAGTTCTAAGACCTATGGAGAAAGAGCTGGCTTGTGGCGATGTAGGCGATGGTGCCATGATGGATTGGAAACAGATTGTCGACCATGTCGAGGCTCATCTAGGGCTTGGTATACAAAAGACTCCGGACGCAGAACAGCAAAGCCCCGCCACGTGAAGAAATCGAGACTACTTGTACAGATGACACGATCAGGCCATGACGGGCTGTTGAATGTCCTTGGGCTCCTCTTTCGCGCGGCGATAAAGGTAGTCACCGGCCAGCCCTAAGGAAATCGCACCTCCCGTGAGCCAGGCTCCGTTCTTGAACCACCACCAACAATCCTTGACATCTTGGAGGTTCACCCGGCGGATCATGGTGCCCAGCGTCAGGGCCGCGCCACCGCAGCTTCCTAAGAAGAAAATGGGTCCAGCGCCGGCGAAATATCCCGCCGTTGCGAGCAGGCCGACCTGCACGGCCGAGAAGACGGAGAGGGCAGTCTTCGCATTATGTGCATGCGCCTGGGCGATGGATTTGATGCCCACCTTGGCGTCATCCTTGATGTCCATGTAGGCGTATATCATGTCGTAGGTCAGCGTCCATGCCACACAGCTAGAATACAGTGCCGCGGCGGCCGCCATTGCAGAAGGATTGGACATGAGGTCGATTCCCAAAGCGGGAAACCCCAGGATGGCTCCCCAGGAGAAAGTCAGGCCCAGAACGAACTGAGGATAATGCGTCACCCGCTTGGCTAATGGGTATGTGGTGACCAGGAGAAGACTGGGCACAGCATAGTACAAACAAGGCAAGGGGAATTGTAAGAGAAGAGCCAGCCCAGCAAGAAGCTGTGCGCCCAAGTACACAACTGCATTCTCGACGGAAATCGCTTTGCGGGCAATCGGCCGGAGTCTTGTGCGTTCGACGTGAGGGTCTAGGTTGCGGTCCCAGAGGTCATTGATGGTACAGCCGGCGCCTCGCATTATTATGGCGCCAGTGAAGAACAATGCCGTTGTAGACACGACTTCCAGCGGCGTGGCCATCGGCATCGCCATCGGTGCGGCAAGGAGTGTTGAGAACATGCAGGGGAAGAACAGGTAGTATGTTCCGGCTGGTTTGTCCAGGCGGATCAACTCAGCGTAGGGGATCCATGAAGCAGGGAGTTTCGAGACGATGCCGGTAGTGGGTGGTTTATAGGTGGTCGGGAGGTCTTTCTGTGAAGAAGCTGGCGAAGTTGTAGCAGGTGTCGAGGCTGAAGAGGGCCGTGATTGAGAGTAGGGATATGATCTCAGCCATGGGCCACATGGATTCTGACCCGACCAGGCACATCTAGAGGTCTGAAGAGATGTTTGATTCCGTGGTAATGTCCCACATGTGCGGTGATATGTAGCTATGCGGCGATGAATTGAAAGGTTCTTGCTCCATAACGCCCTGGAAGGTCGCATCATCTCTGCGAGCGAGAGACAGAAACGCTGGTAGATGAATTCACTGTAGTTCGAGCGGGCGAGGCTGAAGCTCCTAGGAGGGTCTCTAGGTCATGATTGACTTGACTGACACCGGCTCATTGCGCAATTAGTTGCAGGGGATCAAACAAGAGTCAATAAGAATCGCCGCCCGTCTGCTTTGACATGTACATGTACTGTGTCCATGGAATGATGAATATGGGTCCTTGGGTTAAGAAATCCTTCCGCACTCGATATTTTCCCTTCTCGGACTAGTGCGTCCTTTCGCCGAGTGATAGTCGCGTCGCGCAACTTCAAGTCGAAGTGTGGACGTTCACTTGCAATTCATTGCGCCTTCACCAGACTGTCCGCCACCTCTCTCACACTCACCGTGGCATACCACTCACTTCGACAATCAGCCTCTGTATCCGAAACTCAACCACAGAACTCGTCGGTGTCGTCGAGCGGTTCCTCTTTCGAGTCACCCCGCCTCGATTCTTACCATCACTTAATCCAAGCTTTGACGAGCATGGGCCGTATCTCGAGAAGGAACGTCCGGAAGAGAACGCTGTCAGGGGAGTGAGGCATATACAGGCGCTTCATCCAAACCCCACACCATGCCTTCAACGCGACCGCAGGCGGCTTTTGAGCCCATCTCCCCGGATTTCGACCTGAAAGCCCTCGTCGAATCTACGCCAAACTTTGAATGGGTGGTGCGCATACACTGTGATATGATAGATCACCAGGGTTTGGAGAACTTTGAGAAGTTGGTCTTGATCCATGTTATCCTCGGCGGCAAACCACTTGTGATCGAAGGTTATGAATCACGCCTGGACAGATGGACATTTGCGCCCCAGTGGTTACGTGACAACTGTGGCAGTAAAGTGGAAAACGCCAGGGATCTCACTAAGAAGACCAATGTTCCGCTGTCGATTGGTCACTATCTAAACAACATGGCGCTTCTCACTAACCAGTGGACTCCTCAAAATTACAAAGACCCCCAGCGGCAGCGCATGTACCTGAAAGACATTGATTGCCCGCAGTTATGGCAGGACAAACTGTCCGAAGTCATCCCTCCAGCCCTGTTCTATCTCAACGAGTCGACAGGAGACATTGGTGGGTTTGGGGCCGTGGACGAGAATGACCCAATTAGACCTGGAATGAGGAAGGGTAGAGGCATTGCCAAAGCCGGCGATTTGATGAGCAGCCTTCCGAAGGAGATGCGAGCCGAAAACTTAATGTGTTACATTGGTCACGAAGGCACATATACTCCCGCGCATCGCGAAATGTGTGCCAGTCTTGGTCAAAACATAATGGTCGAAGCATCTGGTGGCATGATTGAAGACGGAAAAGTCACCAAGCCCGGCTCTTCTATCTGGTTCATGACCGAAAGCAAAGAGAGAGAGGTCGTCTCCGAATACTGGCTTTCGAGACTCGGCCATGACATTGAACTCGAGAACCACTTCGCACAGGTCAATGCCTGGAAAAATGCGCCTTTCAAAACATACGTTGTCGAACAAAAGCCTGGGGATTTCATCCTGATCCCACCACTAGCCCCCCCATCAGGTGTGGAACCGAGGGACCCGAACAATGAAGGTGGCTTGGAACAGAACTACCGTCGAAACTCTTGAACTGGCGTTGCACGAAGCATTACCCCGTGCCAGGCTGGTCTGTCGTGATGAACAGTACAAGAACAAAGCCATTGTCTACTATACGATGCAAAAATACTCCAAGCTCCTGCGCACTGCAGAGAAGATCAAACAGAAATCCGTGGGGTCCAAACACAAGCCATCGAGTGATGCGAAAGTTCGACAACTGGAGAAGGACTTTCGAAGACTGCACCACTTGTTCACGGAGATCTTGGTTTCGGAGAGTTTTCTGCCCGACCGGCCGGAAAAGAATGTCGAAAAACTTACCTACGATAGCAACATCACCTGTTCATATTGTCGATGCAATATTTTCAACCGGTTCCTTACATGTCCCACTTGCGTGGAAACCTTGCCGAATGGCGAAGAGGATACGTACGATGTTTGCTTGGAATGCTATGCCATGGGTAGAAGTTGCGCTTGCATCTCGCATCTCAGGTGGGTCGAACAATGGTCATGGGGAGATCTGGTGCAGAAACACGAGCAGTGGCGCCATCAGATCCTTCAATATGAGGGCAAAGTGACCGAGAAATCGCCTGTGTCCCTCAGAACCGAACTGGATCGAATGGGCAAGAGACGAACACTGGCACAGATCTGTCAGCTGGAGCTCGCTCGTCGGCCTTTCAATGATATCAAGCATCCCAAACCTCCTATTGAAGAGGGAAAACGGTTCGAAACTTTTGTCGACGCGAAGGGACAGACGCGGAAAAGAATAAGACGATCGGAGAAATTCGTACGCGAACATGCCCGGTGTCACATCGATTTTCATTTCGAGCCCAAATGGAAACAGGCGTCGTGCTCTAATTGCGGCAAAAACTACTGCTACGGGACACTATTTCGGGCATATGACATGATGCCGCAAGATATTCTGGCTGATCCGGATTGGCAATGTCCCAGCTGTCGGAACTTTTGTGGTTGTCGCCCGTGCCGGACGAGACCGGGTTCCAAATACAAACCTTATACTCCTTCGTCGACTTTTGTCGGTCATAACACAAAAGCTGTGGCCGATCCGCGGTCGGTGGAAAGTTTGGTCGATTTCAGTTATTCCAATCTCGGCTGGATCCAGAAGGCGGGCGATGATAACGGCGCGGACACACGTCGCCTTGACAGACGAAGAAGAGAAGCAGATGCTGCCAAAGGCAACGATCCCGAACTAGGTGACGATTATGTTGACGGTGACATTGATATGGATGATGGCATTGAAGATAGCATTCTGCGTCTGGCTCAACATGAGGGCATCCCTATTGACCCGGCTTTGGGGGATGGCACTGTGTTGACCAACGGCTCTGCTGGTGATGAGGATGGAGACGAAGAGTACGATGAAAACCCGGAAGGAGCAAAGAACATAAACGATTCAGTTCCAGTCGATGTACTCGCCCCCCAGTTTGCAGTCCCGGCAGGTGGTGTCCTACGAGACGTCGAACATGCTTATGAACCCACGGAAGCCATTACATATGACTATCCGGATCCCCAAGGTGACCATCCTGTTGTTGTTCCGATGGAGGAAGATGTCCCGGCACTGTCCGGCTATGCACCTGCTATCGCCGAGGACTCGGGTGATATAGAAATGGTGGAAAGGAAGCGAAAACGGACCAAGATTGACGAAGGAGATCGTCCGTACGCCTACAAGAAAGCCAATCCAGCCAAGCCGAAGAAGCAGCTCAAGTCTCTTATTGTGAGATTGCCCGTCAACGGAGAAAAGCTTCAAGAATTCGAACAACTAGCATCCATTGCACGGCAGGCTCTGAGTGGGGTGGAAGCACCCGCGCCTGTTATTGGATCAGATCTACAAGCCCTGAACATGGCAGAAGGACATCCGCAGACACTACCAAAGAGAAACCGAGCTGTTGAGCATGTTGAGGATGAGGACCAGGATGATGACTTCACACCTGGTCGTTATCGCGATCGCCGGAAGCCTGCAGCAGACGGGGCTCCCCTGCCCGCGCCTGATGCTGATGTCACCCGTCGTCAGACTCGCTTGCAAAATGTTCATTATGAGGAACCTTCTGAGGATGACTTTAACGAGGTGGTTCCGGAAGCCTCAGGATCACGAAGCAAAAGCAATCACGTTGTCCGCTTGGATGATGCCGACTTTGATACAGACCCGGGGTTGGAGTCAGTCGATGGTGATGGAGAAGAAAGTGAAGGCAACAACGCTGGGTCGAGTCCATTGGTACAGATTGGGACTGATCCAGCCTTGACTAGACCTCGGCCTCCTACTGCCAGGTTGACTATTGCACAGAAACCCGTGCCGGCTCGACGAGAGTCTACGAACGGAAGGGCTCCGAGGTCGGTTTCAACATCGTCTTCGGTTCCTCCACCGCAGAAAAGCCAGGCTGCGAAGCCTACCAAGAAGCCTTCCGTTGAGCAGTCCAAATCTCTGATTGAAGCGCAAGCGAATAGAAAAGCCAAGATGGCCGCGATTGAATGGATGCAAAATGACAGTGATGATCTGGACGATGCATGGTCGCAGGGTTCCTTCCTGGACGACGCACCTGCTGATGCACCGCGCAAACCTTCTCCACCTCCTAAAGCGACATCTCGACCTGTCGTGTCGATCATGAAAAAGAAAGATAATCCTCCTTCGACCGGGCCACAGTCCAAACCTCTCACGGTCAAAGTTCCAGCCAATGCTTGGGTGGATAGTGACGATTCGGACGATGAACCACCACCCAAGAAAGGACCGGGCCATGGACCGAGCTGGTCTTCTATTAATGGAGCAAGTGCCAATCGTGTAGCATCGGCTAAGGCAGCACCAGCGAAGAGACGTGGTAGACCACCCAAGTATTCTATTTGATGGATGCTTGTTGTGTTTCGAGTCGGAGCTGACGTGTAGTCTGGGTGGTGTGCACTGAGAGGCAAGCGGCCTGCTGGAATGTTTGATCAAGGTCACGAGAATGTAAGAGCTTCTGATACCCTTTGAGCTCGGGCTTATGATGGTGTTGCTGTACTGGGGTTGCCTCACAGCCAGATATCTGCAACACTGTTACATCAATGAATAACCTGAACGTATTTCCAGATGTGTCCCTCAAACGTGTACTCCACTGGTAATGGTCCAAAGGCTGGAATGATTTTGAAGTCTTGAAAGCCAGCGAGGTAAAGTTAAGACCGCGATCGTGACTGTGGTGGATGTAGCCATCGATATAACATGACCCATTTTCCGCACATGAGTGACAAGGCTGAGCTGAGTAAGGGGCCTATGCGCATCTCGGAGATTTCGGAGGACAAACTCCGGATGTAAAATGACATACAAACTGCGCACTGCTCTGCCGGCGCTGCCTGCGGAATCGAAACGCTGTCGAATTGCTTCGCTTTTATGTTCGTTTCCTCTGACTGCTGTTTAACACTTTCTTATTGACAAAGTCAGGACTACGTTCACAGCCAGGAGCTCTGTAAGCTCGGCAATACCCTTTGCTCACTTTTTCCCTGGCGGCCTTACCCATAAACCTGCCTGTTAGCAGCGACCTTGGTTGTCCATCATTTCCCGCTTCTATTCCTCCGCGACAATGAAGAGCATGCGCTCTGTGACGGCGCGTAATGCTTATGCTCTAGAGTATCTCTTCCAGACGCGTCCGGCACTGCGACGAGCATTTCACCAATTCCCACATACAACGAACCCAGCTTCGTCACCCGCAAATGCCTCCTCTGTCCGGGCACGAATATCCCCGTCAGCTCTAGCGACACGTCCAAGCACACTGCGGCCTCGGAAGACATCTTCCTCTACCAGTGGGCTCCGGTCCCAGACGAGATGTCATTCGTCTTCGTCTTCTTCAAGATACACGAATCCATTCAACCAAGCATTCCGACGACGTCACGGTGGTCAACGACGGCACTACTCTTCTTCTAGCAGCTCTGGAGCCGCGTCGGAAGAGAAACTGACCCTCTCCCAACGCCTGAAGAAACTATCCCGCGAATACGGCTGGTCCGCGCTAGGCGTGTACCTTCTGCTGACGGCGCTCGATTTCCCATTTTGTTTCCTCGCCGTGCGCCAGCTAGGGACTGACCGGATCGGGCGGTGGGAGCATGCCATAGTGTCGTATTTCAAGGGTCTTGTCAAGTGGCCTCTCTCAAGTAAAGAGGCGGAAGAGGAACTCAAGAGCGCCAATGAAGCGTTGGAAAAGGCGGAGAAGGTTAGCATCGAGGAGGGCGCCTCCAAGAGGATCTTGGAGGAAGAAAGTCAAAGCCAAAGTAGCAGTGCGGAAGAAGATGGTGTCAACGATCATGGATACAAGGAGGCGGAGAAGGCTAATTCGGGTGCGAATGCTAGTAAGTGTCCTCCAGTTTCTGCTATCTGGTCTCATATGGTGTACTTCTGACTGGGTTTCCCGTTTCCTATGCTCGAGATTGTTTTACTCCCACTAATGTTCTGTCTTTCGTGATCAACCACTAACAAAACATTTCTCTCTGTACAGGTCTCTGGACACAATTAGCGCTCGCCTACGCCATTCACAAATCCTTCATCTTCGTTCGAGTGCCTCTCACAGCGGCAATCACACCCAAAGTGGTCAAAACTTTGAGATCTTGGGGCTGGAACATTGGCAAAGTCCCGAAGAAGAGCAGCTCCGCCAGCAGCAGTTCTGTGGCTTCGAATCAATCTAGCAAGACCGGAGTCAACACACAAGGATCGAAAGTCAAGCCGGACAATTGAGCTGGTAGCAACGGCAATGTTAAGGGCAACAGCATCAGATGACATTGGCAGGAATACTGAGAAGGTTAGGAGCAGAGTAAGTTTCCATCACCTCAATTGTGACAGAGAGCTAGAAAGTGGTATTGGTTCTTGTGATGACAACGACCAAGAGAAGATGTCTTGTGTATCTGCACGGCATTGGCCTCCCTGTTCTTTCCCGGTCTTGACTGCGGGACTGTGTGTGCAGCAATGCAGTAAATAAATGTACAATGTCTTATGGTTGGTTCCACTATCCACTTCATCCTGGACTTGGGGCTGTGGTGGGCTTCCCCTTCATGTTAATAGTATTGCCTGCTTCTCTTTGGAATATGTTGTCCTGTCTGAGTCACCTTTATGCCCTTGACTCTCACCCCCTGGTGCACGTGCTCTTACTTTAGGCTTCTAAGCGGTCTGCTCAGACCCGTACTTCTTCTCCCACTTCTCACCTCCCCCGAACTCTCTCTGAATTGAGTTCCATCAAGAAAAGGAGATTCATATTTTCGCACCAGCCATGGGATCATTCCCGCCCGCCTCATCCAATAAGTGCACCACTCTCCCATCCTTGGTCTTCAAACTCCACTCCAACGTCTCAAAGAAGCCATCGGCCTTACTCCTAATCGAGAGAAACTTTACCAATGCCTCACTCTTAGTACCTTTGACCCAGAACTTGATATCAATGTTTCCCTGCAGAGGGGCCAACTCCCCACGGATCCAAGGGATCTTGCTTGCGAAATATATCTCATCGCCCAACAATGCGCGGGCCTCGTCATTGGTCCGCAGGGCATACAGGATGGCGTTGACCGTGGAACTGCTTGATTTCTGGTAATTGAAGATAGCGAAGCTGGACACGCCGACCAGGAGAGCGAAAAGAGGCAGGGTCGTCGTCCAGATACTCCGGCGTGGAAGGGGTGGGAGTTCGCGGTCCGGGCGGCGCGAGAGGAGGGGTCCGCTACCTTCTTTCGGAGGCGGTACTAGAGGGCGTACAACCCTCGAAGGTGAAGGGGCCGCCGTGGCGGTAGTAGATGTGTTTCGTTTCGTCATGCATATGGATCTTGTGGATGGTGGTGATCTCGGAGTGCGCGATGGAGGTGAAGAACGAGGTATTCGGGAAAGATTCATGCATGTGCGTGTGCTGCTGTTGACCGTGCTCAGGCTGGCGCTGAATTCGGCGGGAGTGTGCCATTGTGTCGTGCGTAGAATGCTGTGTCGTAGCGAAAGGGGGAGGCTGCATAGAGCCAGCGGGTTGCGCGCCTTCATGGCGTGATCGGGGAAGCTGATCTGAGTTGAGGGTTGATGGTTCAAGTGTTGGCTTTGTATGAGCTGAAAGCGGGCTTGTTAACGGCCGGAAGATACAGTGTGGTCTTGAAATGACTTTTGAAATGCACCAGCAGTGTCTGGGATATAGGTGTGGCTATTGTAATATTGTGCAAGTTCAATGCAGTCGAGTAGGTTTCTATACAGAGGAGATGGAGATTGAACTCCGCAGGAAGGCTGCCAAGACTATCTGACGATTATGTAAGCGAGGCTGCGAGTTCATGAAATTGAAATTGTGCTTTCGATCTAGGCACCTTTTAATCACTGTTTCCTTTGGCCGCAATGATTTGCGAGGACAGCGCCCCTGGCATGAATGCCTAGAAGGCGGACGTCAGACTACATATTGTCGAAATGTGGTGGAACCAATTCAGCTTCGCCACAGTGTATCTATCTGAAAGGGATGTTGATATGCTCAAGGGCCTCCACGAGAATTCCATGAACCAGATTCATGCCCTGGAGTGGCAAGTGTCAGATCGCATCCATACAAACATTTAGCTTCCAGCTGTTGGCTGTTGCTACTCTATCGGGCTGCGCTGGGCACAATAAGCGAATATGTCCCCGACCGGAGTGACGAAGACGTCGCCCAATGGCTACAGGCGATGTCAGAGGCGCCTGCGCTCGCATTGGACTACGTTGAAGCGCAAATGCGACGATGGGACCGAGAATCTCTTCGAAGGGGGTACTTGTCGGTTTCGTGACCATGGAAAACGAGCGCTGCCCAAAAATCATAAACATTCTCAGTTGTTACCAGCAGACGATGAAATAGAATCGGGAGGTCTCAATGACTGGAGCTTTAGCGAGTAGTTTGAGGGCTTTGAGGGTCTAGGCTCCCCTTAGGTGCCCCTGTAATAGGCTCTTAGACCCTGTGGACTTAGATTGTGACGACACGGCTTGGTACACGAAGACTTCTCTCCCGTCGACGGTCGAGATTCTCGGAGTCTCAACCCAGCACACTGTGCCGCCCTCTGCGACCACCTTCATTTGTGGTGACACTGAACTCTATTGCTCTCGATTTATCCTCGCTCTCCTATTGGAGGCCGACCCTTCCTCTCCGCAGAGCCTGTCCACTTCCCACCCATGCCGGTCAGTGGCATGGCAACTTTCATACACTCTCTGTTTCCACTGCAGCATGGTGTCCGGGAGGCATCGTAGGCACACCAAATATCCCCAGCCGGCCTGAGACCGGATCTTCCCATCCGAGCACGATGGCGGCCGTCGCGGGAAGCGAACCAGCTTCTACACAGTCGATGAAATATGCGGCTGAGGATGTGCTACGAGTTCGCGAGTTCTACCACTACTTCCAACCAGACGACCTCCTCCCTCGTCCGCGCTGGCGGCCCTCCAACTTCGAAGCCTCGGAAGAATCGGTCCAGAGCCTCAGCGAAGTCCTGACACCATTCTGTCAGTTGACCGCGTTACGATGCAACGTCAGAAAGGCTATGATCAATGTCATGGACCGCCGGATGCATTTTCTCAGCCAGGCCACAAAAGTGTCTACAAGAGAGGGAGAAGAGACATCCGAGTTCGTGGAGGATCCGATATTAGCGACGTGTAGCTCGGTTCCTCTCGAGGGCCGCATCTGTGACATGACACTCAGACTAGACACCTCCGATAAGATGGCTCCCGTCCCCATGTTTGTGGTGCCAGATCTGTCCGTGTCGCGGTTTGCCGACATGGGCATCATTGCCGGGCCGCCGTATTACAGATTCTATGCGGGCGTGCCCATCACAACTAGCCTCGGGATCAATATAGGCAGCTTGGCCATAATGGACACTGCCCCACGGCCCGACGGGCTTACGCACAGTGAGACAGCCTTCCTCGCTTCGACCGCGCAACAGATTATGATGTTTCTCAACACAAACAGACAAGCCATCGAAGGACGCAAGTTACGTCGCATGACCGAAGGGTTGGATGCTTTCATCGACGGCAGAAGGAGTATTCTTAAGGAGAAACTAGCTCCGCAAGAAGATGATTTCTGGAAGAAACGGTCAAAAACAGCATATGGTCTCGCGTCGCCCTTGGAGAACGAGACCTCTCTGCAGCTAGGTAGCGTACCATCCTTCGGGGACCACGGCGTGCAAGGCCAAAGGACAAATTCTCAGGAAACCTTGACCTCTGAACTGAGTGCGTCTGACCAGACCTCTGACACCGACTCGGTAAGGGGCAAGCTTGACAGCGAGAGTGATTCGAGGTCACATTCGAAAACCTTTGGCAGAGCGGCGAACCTGTTACGCGAATGCCTTGGGGACCTCGGTGAGGAAGGCGCGGTGGCATTTCTCAGCCTTAACACTCGTCTGGGTGACCCTGGCAAGCAACGTCGCTCGAATGCCTTCTGTCCTCTGCCAAAGGAGGGGGCCGAGCCAAACGGCGGAAACGTGGGCGGGGACCAAGAAGCACGTATTATAGAATCGTCTTTCATTGCATTCTCGACACAGACGGATCCTTTCATTCAAGACAAAGGAGTTGAGGAAAAACAAGGAACGTTCGATGCTGAAATGCTCCATGACTGGGTGAGGCGATATCCTGGCGGACGACTGTGGTATTTGGATGCCAACGAGTCGTCTTCCTCGGAGGATGATCTGGACTCTCTCAACGGGCCATTCACTCGCCCGAGCAAAAGATACCGACCGAGACGATCGGAGATCAAAGCGCTCCGTGATGCTTTCCCTTCGGCCGGTCAGGTCCTGTTTGCCCCCCTGTGGGATGCAACTACTGGGTCGTTTGCTTACGGATGTTTTGTTGCAACCGCGCTGGATACGAGATCTTTCAGCACATCCGTCGAGCTGCCCTTTCTCAACTCCTTTTGTAGTACGTTGATGGCCGAGTGCAGCCGCTTGGATACGATGATGGCGGATAAGCAGAAAAGTGATTTTGTTGGCACAATATCGCACGAGATGCGATCTCCGCTGCATGGACTACTCGCCAGTGCCGAATTTCTGGCAGAGACAGACCTGACTGGCTTTCAAAAGTCTCTGATCTCGACCATTGACTCCTGTGGCCGGACACTGCTCGATACAATCAACCATGTCCTCGATTATTCAAAGATCAACTCGTTTCAAAAACACTGGCAGGCCTCGAACAAGAAACACTCTCACGGATCCAGACACCATAACTTCCTTGGCCCGGAGATTCCTGCCAAGTCGGTTCCTCAGGGGGCGCCAGCATTGTTACAGCTTTTCAGCGTGATAGATGTTTCGGCCGTGCTGGAAGAGGTGATTGACGGCTTGGTTCTTGGTCGCACTTACAACCCTAGATTGGACTTTACGGAATCGTCACGGGAATCCCGAGGCCACGAGAATGGCTTCTCGATCGACGAGAGTCGAGATGGCGACTCGGATCCTGTCAAACTCATCCTGGATGTTCAGCCAGCGGACTGGAGTTTTGTCACACAACCAGGCGCAGTGCGTCGAATCATCATGAACATCACGGGTAATGCACTGAAATATACAAGCCGAGGAACAATCAGCGTTCGACTGCGACTCGAGGATTCTCCGGAAGACCAAGCCAACCAGGTGATGGTCCTGACTGTGACAGATACCGGAAAGGGAATTTCGCAAGCTTTTTTGTCCTCCAAACTCTTTGTGCCCTTCGCACAGGAAGACACTCTAGCACCCGGCACAGGACTCGGGTTGAGCATCGTTCGCAGCATTGTTCTCATGCTCGGTGGGACAATCAAAGTGAAGAGCAAGATTAACGAGGGCACGACGGTGGAGGTTGCTCTACCAATCAAACGACCGCTACCAGGTCAATTATCTACGCAGAAGACGCCATATTCTGGGGCCACAGATTCATCGGGAAGTTCTCTCTACGACAACTCGATCTTCTTGTTGAAAACTCAGATACCCGACGCCACCGTCACATTCTATCAATCCCTGCCAAAAGAGGGCGTCGACCTCTCCAAAGTGGTCAAGTCGTACGTGCAGGATTGGTACGGTCTTCAGTTTGTGGATCAGCGGCTGTGCCAGAGTGCCTCGGTCATTATCCTGGAAGAAGAAGACTTGGAGAGCTTGATCAGCAAGGTGGCGGCAACCCCCGGGCGCCGTCCCGCCCTCGTGGTGATGTGTTCTGTCTTGTCCAGACACACTGTGGCATTAGTGCAGTCCTTGGAAGCCCGCATACGCAGTCCGGCCGAATTCGTGTCAGAGCCTTGTGGCCCTCATAAGCTTGCTCGTAGTATACGACTGGCTCTTGAGAAAAAGCAAAGCCTGGAAACACGGTTCACGCCGCCGCCCCAGTTAGGAACACCCCAAGTGGTGGCGCCTACCAATCCCGCTGTTTCTCTGTCAGCCACCGAATCAGTCGTTGACGGGTTGCGCGAAATGGATCTCAATCCGCCTGGCGAAACCGACGCAGCAAAGGTGGTCCAGGCCACAGAAACATTTGCCGCATCGCAAGGGAGTCACAACGCCCAAATCGCAATACATGACCCGACAATGGCCCAGCGGACTCCTAGAACTCACGTCAGGGAGGAAGATTCGTTTCCCTTCCCTATGGATAGCGAGGAAAGGTCGAGGATGCGTCGCGAGAGTGATCAAGACAATCTGACCCTGCATAAGAATCCAAGTCATCCAGTCACCCCCACGGAGGCCCCCAGAGCAGGAGGAACAACCCCCTTAGTGACTCCGGACAAGGTGGATCCGCACGTTCTTCTTGTGGACGACAACAAGATCAACCTGAAATTGTTGGAAACATATCTCCAGGTCAAATGCGGTTACTCCCGAATCGAAAAGGCGGAGGATGGTCAGCAGGCAGTTGACACGGTCGTGGCGGCCACCGAGCCATTCGACATCATTTTCATGGACATCTCGATGCCAGTACTCAATGGATTCGAGGCCACCCGTGCCATTCGTCAAGTGGAGGACGACACTGGCATCAAGCCTGGCGCGTTGATCATCGCCTTGACCGGGCTGGCGAGTGCCAAAGACCAGATCGAGGTCTTCAACTGCGGATGCGATATTTACATGACGAAGCCAGTCAGCTTCAAGGAGATTACCAAACTCCTAAGGAATTGGGAGGCGCATCGAAAAATAAATTCGCCTTGAGAATGCTCATACGCGGACGTCCAATCCCAGCAATCCAAAGGGCTGGCTGTATTTCGACCCCGCCTCTCATGATTGATGCAGGTACGCCTCACGATGTCGAGAGTTTGCAACGCAGATAGACCCAGGAGCAAAAGAGTTGATGAGGGAATAGCCATTGCCAGACACTGGACATTGATAGAGGTACAATGGGCGCAACTTGCCATCTACTGATTCTCGGTATACCCAGGTTCCATCACAGCGCTGGCAGCTGCGGCCAGCCCTCGAGGCCGATTTTATATCTCGCACGTGGTAAGTCGAGAATGTCGAGCGTGGCTTGGGGTCCGGTGCTGGGGCCTTCCTCAGGCTAGGGTCTACGGCCAAGTTCGTTGCCGGAGAGAGAGCAATGACGGACTGGAAGAGGCCGCGGGGGAAAAGCGTCGGGGCGATGAGCGCGAGAGTGCCGCCCGACCAGAACCGGGACACGGAGACCTGCGAGGACTTGTACTCCTTCGGGCGGTCGATCACGTATCGTACCGTACCGCATCCTGGTGCTCAGGTCCCAAGCGATACTCGACATCGAGCACAGCATAGCCCGCCGAGGCGACCATGGCGACGAGGCGACAGAAGCCGTCGTCTGGGCCATGCATAGGGAGTGCGAAGCCAGAGGCAGAGCCCTAGAAGGTGAGTAAGACGGGATGCTGGTCTTTGCTCCCGGCGCCCGCGCCATCCGCAGAAGGCTCATACAGATGGGTCTTGATGGTGTAGTGCTTGTCGCGAGATGGGGTCCTCACGACAGAGTCGGGGTTGGCCTTGAGTCAGCTCGACAGAAGACCCAAAGACAATCTTTCGGATGATCCATTTGATCTTCCTAAGCCAGGATTCAGTGCGAAATGCAGAGGCGAACGAGAACATCAGATGTCACCATTTTCGGTGCCTCTGTCAGGTTCCAAGTGCATTGACCACCCACCAGGACATTAAACAGGTATAGAGCAAGACGACCATAAGCAAGACGACCGCGATACTACTAGCGAGGTAGCAAGCAGTGAGTCCAGGCTTGGTGCTTGGGATCGGGTATTGTCAGACTTTGTAACAGTCACTATAGGTAGATACCTAGTCATCGGCCTTGAGAAATGCAGCAGGCTACTCGCGACAGTTTGTGTGTGCAAAACCGCGAGTACTACGGTGTATGGCTCATTGGATCAACACGAACTATACCACTATATATTCCTATTGCCCGTCCGGCACCAGCACCGCCCTCTTCGATCATAGCCCAACCTCGCAAGTTAGTCTGCGAAATGAAGTGGTGACGGCAAGAGTCAAAGAGCAGGGAATAAGTACCTAATCGGAGGTCTCTGCCGTCCTAGTCAGTGCTGCCAAGGATGATTTATACGGCAAGAAACGTGCGCTTGGAAAAGAGTAAACGTCTACGATGGTCTCCCACACCTCGACGAACGACATATGGGATTCCACCCTTTCATCTACACCTTATGGCACCTAGCCGAGCACAGCTGGTCGCCACCAGCAACAACTTCATTCAAGCATACAATGAATGGACCATCGAGTCGATCCTGTCGGTTCGGAGCTCTCAATGTATACACCGAACGTTACCTGCTTCAAGGGCCAGGCGGCCAAAGAGCAATGCCGAATTCGCACAGTTCTTGGAACCACTCCTATCCGTCTACCGGGGGTTCAAGCTGAGCACCATTGACGACGAGGAGACGCTGGTCGATGTCGAGAAGCGCAAGGTGGTACTGCATCTTCGAAGCCATGCCGACACCAACGCCGGTCCATACGAGAACGAGTACTTTTTCATATTGACCGTGAGCGAGGAGGGGGAGATGGTCGATGAAGTCGTCGAGTATCTGGATAGTGGATATACCGACGACTTTATGAGGCGTCTGTCGCAAGCCTCCGGAGAGAATTGAATGGCTTCTACTGACAAACTGGCCAACCTGGCATGGCGTGGGTCTATTGCTTGGTACTACAGCTGTTCAAGTTGCTGTTCGGAGCACTCGGCCAGTTTAGCATGAACCTTTTATTCTCCTAGAGTCTTGACTAGGAGATATAGAGCATCATAGTGCGAACACCCGAACTGCTGGGACCGGTAGATGTCAAGGCCCACTTGATAACGGGGTATCGGTTACTGGATTGGGAACAAAGTCTCTCCATATTGATGGTTCTGGCTTATCGTCTTCTCTTGGCTCCGATGATAAGGATGTTCATCCGTTGGGCGGTTCGATCTTCTCATCTTGCAGTGGATAAAGTACCTCACTCTTACTTCGGCGGTCAGAAAGCGTCCCTCTTGCGCTGTCGCTAGCTTTGTTCTATCCCGATCAAGCCATCGCTGGCTCAAGCAGTTGGACCAGTTGGACCGAGCTAGATCTTGTCCCAGGGCGGACTTTCAATAGCTCGAGATTCCGATCTCCATAGGTGAGGTTTCCTACAGTGGAGATAAACGATGCTGTCCAAAACAGATCCTCCCAGCTGCGTGGTACCGATGCCGCCAGGCGATAAGTTCCCATGGCTATAAAGGTAAGAAAGACCTCGCAAGGCCGGGCCGGATCTCAAGGTGGCTGAGGAGGTCAAGATTCGACATCAGACAGCAAAGATGGGCAGATTCACAGCTTCCCTCGTCGGGCTACTCGCCTATCTGCATGCAGTCAACGCCTTTTCGTTGAGAGGGTTGCCGTCAGCAGAGGAGTTTGATACGCCTTACCTCACCAACGACAGCAGCTACTTTCCCCATGCTGGTGCCGGCGCCTGGGTCAATCCCAACAGCACCGCCAAACCGAGGATCTCTGGCGATGCCAACCCTTTCCCCATGGCCGAGTGTTACGGCGTTGCTCTGGAAGAAGCTACCATCGATCAGATGTAGGCTTGGATGGCCAACGGCAACCTCACTTCCAGACAACTCACACTGTGCTACCTGGGGCGGATCCTCCAATTGAATGAATACGTGAAGTAAGCTTCCATGGTTTCTATGACTTACACAAGAAGTACAGACTTGCTGACATCCGTGACCCCTAGTGCCATCCTGGAAGTCAACCCAGATGTCCTCCTCATTGCAGACGAGAGAGACATGGAGCGGGCCAACGGCACCATTCGCGGTCCTTTACACGGCATTCCCGTGGTAGTCAAGGTACGAGGCCGAGGCCCGTCTGATTTGGTATTTCCCGACCATGCTGACCATTCTGCTACAGGACAACATCGCGTCAAAAGACAAAATGGAGACGACAGCCGGTTCCTATGCTCTTCTCGGCTCAATCGTACCTCGCGACGCACACGTAGTCAAGCTCCTGCGCGAGAAAGGCGCGATCCTCCTCGGCAAAAGCACACTAGACGAATGGGCCTCGATGCGCACCAACTCCAAGTCATCAGGCTACTCTGCGCGCGGAGGCCAAGCACGGAACGCGTACAACCTGTCGACCGCGCCGGGAGGCTCCTCATCGGGCTCCTGCCAAGCCGTGACATCGAACATGATCCCCATTGCATATGGCACAGAAACAGACGGCAGCGTGATCGGCCCAGCACGACGAGCGGGCATCATCGGCTTCAAGCCCACGGTCGGCCTGACGTCGCGGGCCGGGGTGATTCCCGAATCCATCCACCAGGACACAGTAGGCTCGTTCGGCCGCACGTTCAAAGACGCCATCTACGCCCTCGAGGCGATAGTCGGCCCGGACCCGCGCGACAACTACACCTCCGCCCAACAGACGCCTTCGGACGGCAACTACACGCAATTCCTGGCGCGCAAGGACGCCCTCCAGGGCGCCGTATTTGGCCTGCCATGGCTCTCGCTCTGGAACCAGACCGGCAACAGCGCAGACATGCCACAACTGCTACAAGTCGTGGACCGCCTCCAAGCCGCCGGGGCAACCATCATCAACGGCACCGAGTTCCCTCACTACGCGGAGATCCTGTCCCCCTCGGGCTGGGACTGGTCGTTCGGCCCTTCGCCCCTGAAGAACGCTCTATACCGAGTCAACGTCGATTTCTACAATAACATCCGCGACTACCTGGCTGAACTGAACAATACCAACCTACGCACCCTCGAGGACTTGATCGCCTATAACATCGAATACACCGGTGTCGAAGGCGGCATTGCGGGCACCGTGGCGGCCTTCAAGTCCGGCCAGGACGCCTTCCTCGACAGCGCAGCCACAAAGGGCGAAATGAACTCGTCGTACTACGACTGTTTGGCGTACCTTGACAGAGTGTCTCGCAGTGAAGGAATCGATGCCGCCCTATCCTACACGTACCCCAACGGCACGTCTGTCAGGCTGGATGCGCTGCTGGTCCCGTCGGGGGCCGGCTCGACTAATCTCCCTGCTACGGCTGGGTATCCTATGGTCACGATGCCGATCGGGCTGAATGCCCATAGTGTTCCGGTGGGGATTGCCTTGATTGGCACGGCGTGGAGCGAGCCGTCGTTGATCAGGTATGGTAGTGCCATTGACGATTTGATCCGGGGTCGTACCATGCCTGAGTTTCTCCAGTGGTGGTCGAAGCTGGTTCCGGTGGATTATTCGCTATAAGAATGAATGACAAAAGGAAGCAAGTTTGATTGAGTGTTATGACTGAAAAGGATCAGAAATATATCTAAGGGAGGGTTATGGCCATAAAAGAGAAGAAACGTGACTGAGTTCCGAGAGCATGTTGAAACGCTCTCTTCCCGTATATAGAGATAGAGGCATGAGATAGTAGTATTGTGCCGCCTTATTGATGAGTCAGAGGTACGGGTGACCCTAGCAGGCTGTGCCCTTTTCCATCGTCTTCGGGTAGGTTTGTTCTGTAGAGATAGAAGACGGGGGTATCCCCCATCCTCAGCCGACAACATATTGACTGCAAGCCTAGCACAGGTACAGATTTCTTCCGCCATATGTTTCGGCGTCAATCAACAAGGACTATTTCGTCCCTGTGCTCGTCTGATATAGTTGTCGTATAGCAAGCGTCCCAACTCTGCTCTTCTCTCCTCTTCTCTTCACAGCACTAGAAGTATGGAATTGGAGGCCATCGGTTCCCCAAGATCAAGAGATCAAGTTTCGTGCGTCACACTCATGACATACCTCACACCGTCTTTCCCCAAGGCACTCACCACAAACTGACTGGCCATATCGTCATCTTGCGGCGCCAGGGGAGCCTCGGTATATTCGCGATACCAATCTCTCCTGTGCTCGCCACTGACCAGTTCATGCCTGGCAGCCGCCACAGCAGCCTGTTTGGAAAGATAGATGCCACTGATTTCCGTGTTGACCGAGCCGGACTGGCTCTGTTCCGTGCGCAGAAGATAGAACAGATTGTCCCAGACTCGGCCGTCGAACCCTTTCGACCTCACTTCCAGTGTGTTCGGGGTGGTCTCGATCTCTACATCGTGGATCTCGTCGCCGTTGCGCGCATGCACTAGGACATTCCCGCCGTATTGCCAAGAAGACGACGACGACGATGCCGAGGCCGAGGCCGTCAGATCGTTCTCCGCGTACTCGTTGAGCGAGGACCTGGTGTATCCTTCATCTTCGAGTCGGTGGAGACCAGCTGCTTGGGCCGAGTCGAGATCAGTGTAGGTTCCGCAGATTTCCGTGTGGATTGATGGCGGAGAGTTGGTCACGATCGTCCGCTTGATATGGTACAGATCGGCCACTTGGGACTGCCGGCGCTTCATTATGGAACAAATAGTAGTATAGTATGGTATGTCAATCGTGTTTGCTTGAGGAAGATGAGCGTTCTTGAGGAAGATGAGCGTTTCTTGACCCTTAGTTATGGGATATCTCACCACTGCAAGGGAAAATAGAGGAGCTGGAATGGAATGGTTGGAATCCCATTTTCTGCTCATAAGCCCCCTCTTTGGCACTCGTCCTTGTTCTACATGTTTTTGAAATTCTTCCCTCACCTTACGACGAAGAGAGGGGCATCAATGATCCATGGCGACACATTCGTTTCGTCAGCACCAACAGTGTGCGACTGGACTCGTGGTCGGGCAGCTCTTGGGAAGCCATCGACCAGACGTTGGCCAGTGGCAGAAACCCCGCAGCTCTGCTGAAACTGTATTTGGCTCTTTGGGCAACAGAGTTACACAAACCTTAAGGGTACGAGATGCAACTGGCGGCGCTCGGGCAGTCAGCAACCATCTCGCCGTTTCTTGGGAGACACGTCACAATCCGAGTAGGAGGCCGGCAACTGAGCTTGAGATCGATTCCAGCTGGTGTGTGTATACTGACTGGACCCATGCTCTGAGGATCACATGTGTGCCGCTTTGCGTTTGGATTCGAGGCTCGAAGGTGCCATGACTCCCGGCTTGAATGGAATGCAGAAGAAGACAAAACCATGTCGTTGAAATAGTAAATAGTATGAGGCTGTCTAAGGTATAGAGAAGTGCAGTGGGTGACTAATGTATTACTCATCCAAATCCATTGGCTGCCAAGTCGCGATATTTCCATCCGCAGTTCAAGTTGCATGAACCTCAAGTCAAAGCAGCTCGACAACGACCTCACCAGGCAGCGACGAGCTAATTGCGAATTTTGTCTGAAAGACGCTGTGCGCATCTATTCTCCAAGATGCCACCGACAGCCAGTCACCTCCTGGCCGTACCGCTCCCTCCTCCGTTCCTCCTCCCTCGATCTCTTCTCCGAAAACCTCTAAATGGCTCACAAAAACGACTCTTCGGCATCAAATCAATAGAAGGACAACCGAAACATAGTCCGTACAATGTTGTGCCGGGCATCAAACCTTTATTATCGTCGCAAGCTGCAGCTTTCGAGCGGCGAATCAAATCCGACACATTGCCTCTGAGGACCGGGGCTCTAGCGGTCAAAAAAGGCATGACGGCCATCTACGACGTCGAGTCCGGCAAACGGATACCATGCACCGTGCTGCAACTCGATCGGAACGAGGTCGTGAGTCACAAGACGCGCAAACAGCATGGATACTATGCCGTCTGCGTCGGCAGCGGCTCAGTCAACCCCAAAAACGTGACCAAGCCCATGCTGGGCCATTTCTCCGTTCAAGGCGTCAGCCCCAAGAGGCATTTACAAGAGTTTCGAGTGAGGAATCGCGATGGGCTGTTACCTGTGGGCGAGGAGATTCGCGCCAGCTGGTTCATCGAGGGCCAGTTCGTGGATACGCGGTCGAATTGCAAAGGAAAGGGATTTGCCGGTCCCATGAAACGATGGGGTTTCCATGGTCAAGATCGGAGTCACGGTCAATCCCTCAGTCACAGATCCCATGGTTCCTTGGGTCAAGGTCAAGGTGGTGGTAGTCGTGTCTATCCTGGCAAGAAGATGGCTGGAAATATGGGCGGACAGCGGAATACAGTGCAGAACTTGAAAGTCTTGCAGACGGATCCGGAGAATGGCATCGTCGTTGTCAATGGTAAGTCTTGTCACAGAATACGCCCTTCCGTGCGGAACTGATCCAGCTGACCTTTTTTGCTGTGTAGGCGCCGTGAGCGGTCCCAAGGGATGTGTGGTCATGATCCAAGATGCCCTGAAGAAACCCTGGCCTCAAGTGCCAGACCCGCCGAAACCCTCGGAAGTCAATGTGGAATAGAGAAAGGCCGTGCCGTGCCAAAGCTGAAGCGTGAAAACGAGGCAGTTTCGGTTTGGACAAGAGCATTGTATCACCTAGGTATCCGGGTTGGATGGGATCGGACGCGGATCATATTGTTCCCTATTATCGATACACATCTGCATGGGCATGTGGCATTTCAGACGTCGGGCTCTGGTGGAGTATACCTTTGGCGCTGCCATATGCATGCTGGGGCCTGAGAGAGTCTTCTTCCTACCCGGTTCAGCCTCTCCGTCATCATATACGAGTACCCTGGATGTTGGGCAAAACACACTTTCAGTTCATCTGAATTCGATCCCTCCCCGATTGAGTCTGAGGACAGGATGTACAGCAGCGAGGTGGATAGTGGACGTTACCCTATGCAAATCCGACCCAGGAGCTGCAATTGAGATGTGCTGTTGGCATATTGACATTTTCATGGAATGGTAGAAGACGGACGCCGCGAAGATGTATTCAGAGTGGCCCCCAGCTGCAGGACATAAGCCAGGGACTCAGGGACTCGAGTTCTGTCTTGTCAATTCAATGAATACCTTAACAACTGACTGTACTTTGGCTAGCTGCTCCGAGACTGCCTTGGTTCCTTCAAGTTGGTTAAGTCCTGTCACCAAGAAATGTACTGCCCAAGATGCTGTTACAAAGCACCTTGAGCAAGATTCCATGTCGTTTCGGAACGCAGCAGTGCATTGAACGCTTGTAGGCTCGTGGCCCTTCGTTTGACAATGGGCTTGAATTCAAGTGTAATGCTGAACTCAACTCGAAGTCACAAGAACCTCGATTGGTGGAGACCCTTTGGTCAATGTATGGCGTGAGACAGAACAGATGATTCGTGAAAAGAGAAGGCAGATATCGGATCGGGTGGAGATGAACCCTTTCACAGGCCCCTTTCGAGGCAGAGGCAGCGTTCCGTCTTCAAGCCTCATCGTTTCACCTGTTGTCTGTTGTAAGGTAGTAACATCAATTGAGAAGCATCATTCATTACCTACCTTAGGTACGTACGTGTATTGCACCAATATCCGAAACCAACCCATCGGCATGCCATGGCACACAATTCAAGCGGTGGGTGGGGAAGGCAGTGAGTGCCATCCGCCACGACGTTCAATTTACCCTCCACCATGGATGGCTATGGCTGTAGGTAGGTAGGTACAGTATCAGAACAATGGCCATGGTGACAATTGCAATTGCAATGCAATGATTCATCTGCCACTCACTCACTCACTCACTTCACAACCCCTCGAAGTCCGCCCATCCCTTCATGCTCTATATATTCCTCCCCTTTCCCTCCAGCATTGAGCAACTTCTCACAACCTTCCAACCTTCCACCACTCATCTCATCAACATGGGAGATCATCAGCTTCATGCCATGCATTCCAGATTGTGATGTTATGTGATCAAGTTCAAGCCCAAGTTCAAGCCTTTGCTCAGTGCAGCTCTTCAGCGGATTTTGATAGGGGATATCGGCTCTCCATACCTATCCACCCCCTGCCTCGCACTTCCACTTCAGTCCAAGATATATACGATACGATACTATATTCGGCACTATCCCATTCGTCCTTGTCGACTGGGCTTCATGCATTCCAGTTCAGGATGTGATGTCCACAGAACTCCCCTCGCTGGGTTGCTATTGCTATTCCAATAGCGAAAGAAGGTCTGTGGCTGGTTGATCCCAACCAACTGGCCCTGGCCGTCAATATATATATATTTTGTATCTATCTATGTCTCTCCTGGCCATTTTTCGAGGCAAACGCCAGTGGGAATTCCACTGCAGACACGATTCCCCGGGCAATGGCACACCATCAGCCTTCCCGAACGAGCACATTCGCATGGCGCCGTCAAACTTGTGCTTGTTGATGAAGCCTCCCGTATTCTGGGATGTGATGTACGCTCGATTCGCCGTCTTTCCGACAGACAACTGAAGAGGCCATGCCTCTCCAGACTCGCTTTTTGGGCAATGGAACCCCGTCAGCATTCCTCCACGAGCAATACCGGATGGCACCGAATATTGCAGGGCCACTTAACCAAGCTACTTACCAAGGACGTCTTACCAACCACTCGTCTGTTACCAAAGAGCATCGCCCCATCCTTGTGAATATCGAGAACCACAATAAAGTTATATTCAAAGAAGCAAAGTACAGCCTGCTCTTTAATATGAGAGGTTCCACAACCGAGATTATACCAGGAATAGGGTCTCGATACAACACACAAATAGCGTGTTTCTGCTCTAACTTAGCTATTGGTTACTTGGATGCTTTCCCAATATTGAGCATAGCAATTATTTGCTTCTACAATGCTCAATACCTCTTGTATCTTGCTATGCGTCGAGATATTCTTGAGCGCATCGAAACGTGCAACGAGCACAATTTGGGCGAAGATAAATACAGTCTCCTCTTCGACGTGTGAGGTTCGACAACCGAGATTATACCAGGAACCGGGTCAAGTTCCAACACAATAATGGCATGTTACTGCTCCAACTTAGCGATTAGCTACTTGGATGCTTTCCCAACCTTGAGCATAGCAATTATCTGCTTCTACAATGCTCAGTTCAATGTTCTTGTTACACCTTACTATGAGGGACAAGATGGTTATGAAGAACCCGCAATATGAGCGCCTATATATTGTCAAAGCAGACTCTGTTCAAGGATTGGAGTTTGATTGCACAATTGTGGATGTGACTATTGGAAAGTCGGCTGGTTTCCTCAACCTGATCAACCGTATGGTTGTCGGCATTAGCCGGGCAAAGCATTCCTGCAATCTAGTCATTGATAAAGATTGTGTGTCGGTTGGGGAAGCAGCAGGGTCTCTGGATCTGATCAATCGCATAGCTGTGGCCATCAGTAGGGCAAGGCCTCGTCCAAGCTGGTTTTCGACAAGGAAACTGTATAGCGGTCAAAGTCAAAGGCAGCGTTCAGGGTCTGGAGTTTGGATGCACCATCGTGTTCTGTGAGATGGCGTCAGGGTACTCCAGCAGCAAGTCGTGCAAGCTTCAAGACAAAAATGTAGCTGTTCCTCAGTTCAAGTTGTTCATGTATCCACGTGAAGAACAAGGCTCGCCCACCCAGACAGGCGACGTGCCTTGATTTATCTGCGAGAGCTCCCCTAGTTAAAAGTGCCATTGCCATTGCTAGCCCAAAATGATGATCTTGCTGCAAAATGTGCCACACGATGTTGACTAGGAACCCGGAGTTTCTGATCAAGTGCACAATCGAAGAATTGTTTGGTTCAGCAAATGTTCTCGATACTGACACTGACATCAAAAGTCCTCGCTTTGTGACCTGCCGGCTGCAAGCAGCATTGACCGTGGTTTGTGGTCTCTCATTTCCCCCCTAGGGAACTATCGAGGCGTCGTCATGAATAGATTCCATTCAAAGATCGTGTCTATAGATGGTAACAGTAGAAACGGCTCTCGGGAGGCCGGTTGAGCACAGCAAATGGCCCCGTCTGCGGCCGGCTCCAAGTGCATCACTTTCTGATCATGGGCGGCGGGTTGGCGTGCGGTGTCCTCCATTATTGTTTCTTTCGACATGGAAGTCCAGGTCCAGGCTCCCGGGACCTTCCTTTCATATTGACGGGCCTCCTGCTGCGCCCACGATCTTCAAACTCGATTTCCCCTGTCGCGTCTCTTCAATCTGAGTATAGGCCAACCAATAGCGGTTGGGGTGCCATTCGACAGCCGGAATCCCACTTGTGCCTGTGGCAATGGTGTGGACGACGTCGCCGGTTTCAGCATGGTATATCTCGAATCCTGCACTCAGGCCTTCGCCGCCACCCGAGCCCATTTCCTCACTGGCGCCAACCAAGTAGCGCCCGTCCCAGGACCAGCTTAACCCTCTGATGGCCCCCGAACTGGGGTTGGAGACTGTCCTCCGACATACCCAATCCGTTGTATCCCAGAGGGAAATCATGGCGTCGGAGCCGCCAACGGCGACATATTTTCCATTTGGGCAGTAGCTAATGGCGGTACAAGAGGAAGTATGGGCGGAGATAGTGTGTAGGGGTTGGAAGGATGGGAAATCAAGGATCTTGACAGATCCGTCGCCTTGTGTGATCAACAGGTCGGTAGGAGGGTACGCATTCGAGAAGGTCGTCTGATTGGTCTGCAGTGTCTGCTTGTGTCGCGAAAGGATGACCGGGGAGGAGGGTATCGCAGTGGAGATGGGGATGAGGACGTCGCCCTAAGACAACAAACGGTCAGTTGCGATGTCGCATGCATGCGTGGGTGGCTTCCCAGAATCCAACATACCTTTGTGCCCGCTAGTAGAGTGCTGCCATCCGTGCTCCAGCTCAAGGTGAACGGCTCTCCCCCAACCTCAAGCTTCGTCACGCAGCTCTTACTCCGGGTATCCCAAAACCGCACTGTTCCGTCCGAAGAGCAGCTCGCCAATTCGAACTCGCGTGCGGGATTGAACAATACCTTTTCCACTGCATGGCCATGCCCTCTCAGCTCCGTTTGGCTACGTGGACTGGTCCGTTCTGGGTTCCATACCCGCACGGTTTTGTCGGTTGCGCCGGTTGCAATCAGCCCGCCGGACGAGTTCCATGATATTGTGCGGTGACTGTGGATTAAGACAGGAGATCAGCCGGGACGTCGGAGCAGTGTGGTTTATAATACTCGGCAAAAGCTGCACGGTTGCCAAACGCTGAGTACGTACATTGTCGGTGTCACGGTTCGCGTCGAGGGGTCGGTGTACTGCTGGGTCTTGAGGAGGCCGAACTGCGCTCCAAATTTGTCGCGCCCGAGATGCTTGCGCTGGCCGATGGGCGCCATTGCGAGTGAGAGTCTTAGGGTGCTAGATCTGCCGGTTTCTGGACTTGGTGCAGGCCATCACTCGTGTTGAATGTCAAAATCCTGGCCGCGCATGATTCGTTGTCACAATGGCTCGAGAGTACACAAAAATCTGGGGAACATATTGGACTCGAATGGCGGGTGAATCCCGATATGGCGGACCAGTGACGCCGCCCTGTTGCAGCCTCGTACATACTATTTATTAATCTAGCCTTGTGCTGACTTTGATAAATTGTTCCTTGCTTCCTACCCCCGGGTTACAGTTGAGCTGTTCCCGAGACCTTTGCCCCTACATCCATGATTAGATAGTGATAATCCTTTGCCCAAGGTAAAGGTCCCAGGTGCCAAAAGCACTAGTATACTAGTACCGCAACCTGACAAGGCTGTATGCCAAACAAAAGAGCGTGATATGGGGATGAATCCACCGTATATTAGGAGAAGCCATAGATGTCTGTTTGCGTAGCCGTACATCGCATCCCACTCACCTTCACGTGATCAGGCCCGAACCTCTATCAAAACGCGGCGTAAAGTCCCTCTATTCAACCTTCCACTCCTTCATCGTGAAATCTGTACAAACAACTTGAACGTTACAAGACGTACCAGAAATTATCCTATCTTTTCTGTTAACATCTCCACTCGGATTGTGTCCAACGTCTTGTCCCAGATAGTCCGCGCTTGCGGGTGGTGAAGGAAACAGTCGATGCACTTACAACAATGATGGATGACTTTCAATCGGAAACCGACAGTGACTACACCAGCTACTGGCGCGACTGGGTGCGTATGCTTTGTTTTCTGCGTTTGCCTTCCCATCTCCCTCCCCCATCTTCATTCAGTTCAATCTCACTTTCTTCTTCTGCCCTCAACCACAACAAGTCTGCTCTGCGAAAGACAAGATAGCCACGCTTGGCTCTACACCTACTCTTTCCAACAGATCCGAGACCTTGCAGAACCGTCATTCAAGATTGCTTCGCATTCGACACCGGGGCTAGTTGAATCTTGGATCCCTGATCATTCTGTGGATTCAGCCCATCTCAAACCGGCTTCGGCTTCCTCGCTCAAGGGCTTCTACTAACCGATGTACGACCTCCAGTTCATTTCGTCGCGAGGCAATGAATACTTCTGCGAAATCGACGAAGAGTACATCACGGACCGGTTCAATCTGACGGGCCTCAATACGGAGGTGCACTACTATCAGCATGCACTGGACCTGATCACGGACGTATTCGACCTCGATTGCGACGACGACATGCGCGAGACCATTGAGAAGTCGGCACGGCACCTCTACGGGCTGGTCCACGCACGGTACATCGTGACGACGCGTGGGCTGGCCAAGATGGTGGAAAAGTTCAAGCGGTCCGACTTTGGCCGGTGCCCGCGCGTGCTGTGCGACAGTCACCCCTTGCTGCCGTTCGGGCCGAGCGACAATCCGGGCCAGAAGAGCGTCAAGCTGTTCTGCGCAAAGTGCGAGGACATCTACAACCCCAAATCCAGTCGGCATGCCGCCATCGACGGCGCTTATTTCGGCAGTTCCTTCCACAATATTCTGTTCCAGGTCTATCCGGCCCTCGTGCCCGTCAAGTCGCGTCGCCGCTATGAGCCCAAGATCTTTGGTTTCCGCGTTCATGCCGCCGCCGCTTTGGCGCGTTGGCAGGATGGAGAGAGGAGGGAGATGCGTGCGAGGCTGAAGGAGGCTGGTGTCATTGGCGAGGGCGCCCAGCTGTTCATCGAGGATGCCGAAAGCAGCGATGGGGAAGGTGTGGATGACGACCAGGACGATCTGGAAGATAACGGCGATCAGCGCATGAATTTTGAGGCTGAGGATGGAGGCGTCGAGTTGCAGCACCCGACAGTTCCGGCTCAGCCTTGAACGGCGCATTGCCGAACAAGAAGGAACTTCAAAACGCATGCTACGAATGATTCACGAAGGACGAAGGCTAGGGGAACGGGAATGAGTCGTCTGGAAATCGCAACTGAGCCGGGACTGCCGAGCCCGCGCTGACTGACTCCCGGACCACGATATCTCTTGCTTCACTCTTCCGAGCAGGGCGCGAGCTACGGAATTCCGGATCCTGGGCTGGAAGAACATCGAGGGCGGTCGGTTCGGTCTGCTTTGTAGCGCGGCTATCACAATACGAAGCAAGCTCTGCAAAGGACTAGCTACAGACACATGTTTCGATCAAATGCTATTCTGGTATCATATCATGCGCTGAAGTCTTTCGTTATCTGTGAACCAGCCTTGCCTCGGTCCTGTGGGTTCGGACTTCTAATCTCTCCTTCTCCTCTTGCCCTTCCTGCCAGTGTCTTCCTGGCCTTCCACGTCCTCTTCGTCTTTGCCCTTCTTAAGGTCATCGGGTGCCAGGCCCCATGCTTCGGCGTCGATCCAATCCTCCCCATCCGACAACTCACCAACATGGCCTTCGCTTCTGCACCATTCCCAAAGCTTCTCGCGCATCCTCTTGGCCTTGGTCAGTTTGGCCAGGACGGCTTCGTAGGCGCGTACACTCTCTTCTTGCTTTTGTATAAACAGCATCAACAGCCGGCGGGTTTCCATAAACTCCTCCACGGGCATTCCAAGGCGCGATAACATAGGAGGAGCCCGTTGATTGGTAGCTAATGCGGGAGGAAGCAGGAATAATGGGTCAGCATGGAGGAGGGAGGACTCGATGGAAGAGGGCGTTGAGTTGGGTGACAGCGGAGGGGTTGCAGCGCCAGAAGTGTTGTGCTCAGCGGCCAGTGCTCGCGTGATTCTTCGAGTCGGTTGTGGCTGTCCTTCATCGTCGGCATCGCCTTCTTCGTCTTGGTGCGTGCCTTTGTTCCCGGAACTTTCCTCCTTGCTTTCTCCGTCATGCTCCAGTCCTGGCTCTTCGCCATTGTCTTCTTGTGAAGACCCGTGCTTCCCATTGGCATTTGTACCATTTGTGCCAGGCGCAATCTCGGCTGTCGCGTCCATCCGCTCTTGTTCAGACGTACTGTCTTCTTGCCGCATTTCAGGCGCATCTTCGACTCGGGTGTCTTCTGATCCTGACTTCTTCGAATTGTGTATGTCTGCATCTTTAGCACCCAAATCCTCGCTTCCGGGAGTGTAGTGCCCATTAACCCCGTTTTGGAAGGTGTCGTGATCATCTTGTCCGTCTCGTTTTCGCTTCTTGTTCGGCTGCTGCTCCAACTTGGGCTTCGGCCTCGGTTCGAACATGTCCCAGTCTTCGGGCACCTCAACACTACCTAGAGGCATCCAGGACACATCACCCATGAAGTGTCTATTCAGATTCTTGGCCCGCCAGAGATTGGCCCGCTCCTGTCGTAGTGTCTCTTCGGTCGATCTGACCAGATCGGGGAGGGCGCTATCGAGAAAGGGTAGCGACAAGGTAGGGTGATTTGATAGTTCGGACGGATGTTTCAAGGGGCACAACAACTCTGCAAAAGAGATTCAGTCAGCAATCCATAGACCAATGCAAAGCACTACCATACCCTCAATCTTGACACCGCTGTAGGGGTTCTCGTCCTCGGCATCTGCGTCTGCCTCCGTATCGCTTTCGCTGTCATTTAGCTCGTCCCCATACTCGTTGTACCGTCGCGGATTTCGCTCCAGGATATAGCGGGTGTAGCCTGCATGTTCGACCTTCTACGGAAGTTGTGAGCTTCATATCCCCAACCCCGCTTCCTCGTGCCTGCGCCCACCTGTTTGTAACCCTCTGGGCCATGTGGATATGGTAGAGCACCAGCGTGAACGTAGTTTGCGCCGCGCTTTAATTTGTTGCCTCTGTTGGTCGCAGAGGAGATAGTTTGGTCGGTAGGAGCTGATGTAGACGGTCGTGTTAGCCGACAAGGATGGACGCACAAAGGGCAAGCAATGGGCGGGTCATACCTTCTTTCTCTCGGCGCAAGGTCCGTTTCAATGCGGCGATCGTCTCAGCGATCTCAACATGTTGGGGTGGCATACTGGCAGAGAACTGGTAAGAGGAAAGGCGAGAAGTTTGTCCAGCTGGCCGGGAGCAAGGTGCAGAAGGCGGGAAAGGGTCAAGCAGTCGAGTCAAGTCCAGATGTGAAGAGACAAATGCAGCTGCAAACGGTGCATGCGTAAGATAGCATAATACCACGGATTACAGACTGAAGAATAAGTTGTGACGAGAGCGTTGCTGCAGGTGGTCATGTCGTTGTTGGGAGAACTGCAACGCGGTGCAAATGGTGATTGAGTCATGTATCCAGTAGAAGCACATGGAGGCTGGAGCAGAATGACTCGCTGCCCAGGAGTGGAATCCGACCTACGCAATGCCAAGCAATGTTCTTCTCCGACAAGGCTGCGTGTGAGCCTCGTCAATCTACCCAGACACGTAGGCAGAATGAGAAGCGGTAGAAGGCCGATGATGACTTACATTTAGGCAAAAAATCTATTCATTGCAAGTCTCGCCAGTCTGTGTTGAAACAGCCCAAGATTTATGTACACACCTCGTCTCCTGTAAACACCTTGGCCATGCACGTTAAAATGCCCGTCTACCATCTTTGCCGGTGCTGAATTCGGCCCTTCAAGACGATCTATTGGCCCAAGATTGCAGCCAGAAGGAAGACCGTACTCCTTCCAGCCACAGAGCCCTCCCTGCTCCTAGGTCTTCCTACATCATAGTCACATCACGCCTTCTTGCGATCCTTTTGACGCGTCATGGATCGAGTGGTGGGCCTGGATTCCTTCTTTGCATAGATCGCGGCAGTGAATGGGCTGGAAGGTGGTTAGTGAGCGTGTCAACATGATACCAGGTGGCTGCGTAGGGCATACTCTTCGAACTTTAGCGCAATGAGATACATCACAAACACCTCCAACGTGAGCAGGACGCCTGCCGTTCGACCCGTGTACAAGGCCGTGCCCAAGAAGGACAGCGTGCTGCCCCAGTACATCGGCGCCCCAGTGACATTGAAGGGGAAACCTTCCACCTTGTGGTCCATGAGGATTCCAAAGTAGTCGCCGAGATAGGTCCCCGTCACTCCTAGCGCCCACATACTCGAGAGGACCAAGACGTTACCGATAACGAACAAAATCACGCCGATTGCTGGCTGGTGTAGGGGCGGGTAGAGCGGCTGCTCGTCCAGCGCAGCTTTGTACAAAGAGTCGCGTAGGATACCAAGTGAGAAGATAGTCACTGCCAGTGCATAACAGCCATAGTAAGGAGAGCGGAAGATCTTGGTCAAGAAGTGGGTATTGTACTCTATTGCGGTGTCAATTGAGCCCTGATCACAGCTGGGGGTCACGCACCCAGTCGAGCAACGACGCTGCCACGGTTAGTGTTACCAGCCTCACACATGCGGGCATCAACTCACTTCCAGAAGATAGGGTTAAAGGCTATGGCTGCCGCAGCGACTAGGTCCCGTCAGTCTCGTTTGAGCGCGCCACCTTTCCGGAAGTCAGAAGTTTACCATAGAGTGACTGCGGCGAGGTGTCGAGGAACCCGACTTTCTCCTTCCCGGTCAGGCTGGCAACAATGTTTTGCAGCTTTTCCATGGTAACAGTGGCTTGTTAAAGACAACGATAAACAATCAACAGGGATCCGGTCTGGAGCTTCAAGTTGGGGAAGCTTGAAGTCGAAAGTCGATTTGGGATAATATAATAAAGAGAGCTCTTGGCACTAAGCAATGACGTGCAGTGCGAAATCGAGGCTGCCAGTCAGCAGTACTACACTCCTTCAAACGTATCACTGCAGTGTGCAACACAAACCAAGAATAGTACAAATCTAGAAGGTTGCTCTCTTTCTGGAATATACAGCTGCTACCTACTAGGACGTTACACCGTATCTAGACCTTGACAAGCACATTGCCTTTCTTGTCGACCTTGACCCCTTCGCCCCCAGGCAGGACACTCAATGTCTGTCCAAAGTACACGTCGACCACTTTAAAATTCACATTTATCCACTGATCCTTCTTGTTCGGTAGGATCCGATATGTCAAGGTATGCCGGCTGATAGGAACCAAGCTAAGGGCGCTTGCCTTGGGTCCACTGAAAGCAAAGTTCTCACTGGCCTCCATAGACACATTGAATGTGAGAAAATGCATGCTCGGATTCTCCAGAGTGAAATTCAGCTGCCTCGCAGACAAGTCCGGGGCAGGGGAAGCCGCATCAGTCGTCGTAAGCAGAACACGAGGCTCTGCCATAGGTGCCACGAGTCTCGGAACTTCAAGTAACGTGGTATTGACCTTGTCTGAGCCTTCGCGACGCCAGCCGATTTCGAGGGCGAGGTCTATGCCGACTGTGTGCCGATCGCCCAGTCTCAACTTCTGCGCCGTTAGGTTAAAGTCAAAGACTTCCGTATGATCTGGTAGAATCACCACAGAGATGGCGGAATCGTCTTTGCTGGCTGCCCCCTCGGTTTGCTTCCTCACGATGCCCGTGCCGGTGGAACATACGGCACCCCCAACAATTTTTGCCGCCGTCAGCAGAATCGCTTCGATCACAACCGGCTCTCTCGCAAATGAACAGATCTTGGCAGCTACCGAATACTGGTGCCGCAGACCTAGAGCACTTGCACTTTCGGCATGTGGTGGAGGAGCCTCGAAGAAACTCGGCCATGGATCCGTGTCCAGGCGAGGGACGAAGTCGTAGTTGGCTTCGAAGGGTCGAATCACACCGACCGCGAATGTCAAGGTCTTGGTTAGGATGGTCTCTGGCTCTGACAAGAGACTATACCTTGCGACGATCTCGATCTCGTGATCCGCAGCCATGATGGTGTCAACAATATTGATCGTGGCGGGCTTTTTGCTTGATACAGCCAGCGTCCCAAGCTCCTGAGAAGGCAACGTCAAAATGCCCGGGCCCACAGGGGCAGCTGGAATCGTGTCGGAGTCAGGTCCGACCCACACAATCTGCGCGGCTCCTTCAACTGGACTGATCATTCGTGCCTCAAGCGATACGACTGCGTCTTCCTCTTCTTCATTGAGGATGAGAAATTCAATATGGATGGCCTCATTGGTATAATATGTCTGTTTTAATGCAGGTGCTTCGATCCGCAACCTTGGCGGTTTCGGCTTAACATCAATGCTGTTGAACGCATTCAATTCTTGCCCAAGCAAGCGAGGGGTGGGAACGCCTCGCCTCGCCTCCCACCACTTAGGTGTCGACTGTTCAAAGTTCGACGAGGTCACTGCAAGGGTGAAGCTTTCGTCATCAAGCAGTAAGGTGATAGATGCGACCGATATCTCGCCTGCCTCTCGCGGGACGACATGAAACCGGAATATTCTGGTGTGACACGAAGGAATTGTCAAGTCAGTGTACCCGGTCATGGATGCGATTGTCCCGGCTGAGGACCTTTTGGTCTCTAGCTCAGTAATGGAAGACGACTCTCGGAGGCCAACGTCAACAAACAGAGCAGGGGATGACTTGTCTTC
The DNA here is from genome assembly GCA_024611085.1 of Exophiala sp. LBMH1013. Lineage (NCBI taxonomy): Eukaryota > Fungi > Ascomycota > Eurotiomycetes > Chaetothyriales > Herpotrichiellaceae > Exophiala > Exophiala sp. LBMH1013. The sequence goes on along the minus strand of JAMFLB010000009.1, from coordinate 475,572 downwards.
CGGAGACTGGCCTTCTGACGCAACCAGGTAGATAGGCTTAAGGCTGCCCTCAAAGACGACTTTAACCTCGGTAAGTTGAACAGGTGGCACTCCGGCGTGAGCCAGCGACTCTAAGGTTAATTGACATTCCAGCTGTTCCCCGACGAACACAGTAGGAGACCCAAAGGCGAATGCTGGTGATATTGGCGACACTGCTTCGCCAGCGTCTATCGCGACTGACGGGTGGGATTCCTCGGGTGACAGGGCCTTCAATGCAACACGGATGTCGTAGTTAGTGCCTGGCCTTGAGTCGAACACTCTGTTAGACAACTCCCAAAGCAACTCGATCAGAAGAGTGTGATTTTTGGTACTCCACACACAGTCCAGGAGAGCCCAGCCAAGATGCTGAACCAACTTCCACCAGCCGGCACGCCTCCAGCTTTGCCTGCCCCACAAAGGCTGGAGGGTCGCAATGGCTTCTGCCCACGATCCTGTACTTATTTGCTCCATACCCTTTTGAAGTTCCAGGATATCGATCTTACGTAGTTGACCGCGCCTTGCGAAATGACCAATTGCCGCACCTAGGGTGTTGACAATCTCTTCCGCATAATTGTACCCTGTGCTGCCGTCACTGGGCATCTCACGGTATGGCTCGAGAGCCAGATATGTGTCGTAAAGGTGCGACTTGCTTGCAACCACGGAGGCGGGTGAGCTGCCAGGGGATAGCCTGTCCTCCTGGGGGATCTGCAACGCCCACTTTCGACGGGCGCTCACGCATTTCCTGGACATATCAAGCCAATATCCTTCATGGTGTATCTGTTCCCACGGGGAGGCGACGTCTCCAGCCAAAAGTGGTTTGTTCGCCTGCGCGAATAGGGGGGAGCAGGCCAGTCTCACGGTTTTCGACGTTCAGTGGGGGGGTACCTGGATCTAGACAGCAGATTTGCCATGACCATTGCCCAAGATGACTGCCACGCTTCCCAGCCGTAGTTGTCCGTGCCCTTACCTTTGCGATTGACCAGATCTTTGACCCGGTCTCTATGACTGATCCAAGAGCGCACCGCGGTGGCCCCCTGATCTGTCCACAGAAGACACCTGATGATGCGAAGGGCGACGATATCAGCCAGCGTCCGTGCTTCATGGAAACGAGGGCTCCAGACCGCAATGGCTTCTATTACCTCCGGACCAAATAAATTTTCATAAGCAGTTTCGTAATTCCGACAGGCTGCATCCATTTCCTGTCGAAACTCCGCAAAGACTCCAAGCTTGAACTCATAGCGAACATTCCACCCTTGTAATGACAATATGCTCGAAGTGCCTGGCTGTACTGTCGGCTGAGGTACCACATTTCTATTACGTTTTCGACGAGCATGTTTCGAAAGATCGCGGTAGTACTCTATACAGAGAGGGTGGAGGTATGAGAGAATCGAAGCAACAAAGTCTTCCACCTCGGCCGATGATGCGTCATAAGGAAGAAAATAAATGCTTTTCGCATCAAGTCCGGTAGCACGTCGGATGTTGTTACAGCGCTCTTCGACCTCGGACGTGTCAATTTCGTCGTCCTCGCCCAGCAAGACAAGGACAAGCTTTGTCTTATAGTTCGTTGACGAGAGCACATTTCGGATGCTGTTAATCTCGGATTTCAGCTTATTGTCCTCGAGGGAGCTCGTCTTCGGATCGAAGGAGAGAGAGAAGAAGGTCAGAAGTGCGCAAGGCAGTCGAGACTGATGCTTGGTGATCCAAAGAGGAGAGGTGATGCCATCAGGGTACAGAGGTGAACTAGGCGTCAAGGGCGACAAAGGAGAATGGAGAACGAGTGGTGGAGGAGGACTTCCATTGCCAACCGTTGCCGACAGACGGGGAGAATACGGCGGAGGCGGTGCCTTGCGTGGAGGAAGTGTGTATACCTATATACACGATCAGGGTCTGCCTGCATTGAAATCGAACCGGCAACTTACCCTGCCCACACTTTCGATCTTGAACACCTTACCATTCCGATCGGCGAGTGACTGGCAATGCCAGGCTATGTCCGAGGCATCCTGTGCGCGGAAGGACTGGAGCAGTTGCTCTGCGAGAGGGGTCTGGACAGGTGGAATATCTATTTTGAGTCGAAAACCACCTTCACGCAAAAAAGTATAGGTCCTTCGGGAACTATCAGGCTCACTCTGGCTTCCTCCTGCGCCTAGCCCAGAGAGCAGGAGTAGAGGCAGGTTATGGAGAACGTAGTCCCCAGGGTATCGGTCCATGACGGCTCGGCATCTTGCACACAAGCGACGAGCGGCAAAGGAGGAGGATTGGACTTATACGCCACAAAGGACTGGTGCTGGCATGGTTCATGCGATGCGCAGAGATGTCGTATCATGCGAGCACCGCAGTAGATATTGTATCTCACCTACAGGTACGGCGTATCCAACAGCGTCGCGATGAGGCCAGGTCGGCGCACTTGCCCTATTCAGACTGGTACATCGAGGCCCCTTAAACTTCAGCCTTCCGGCCTTTTAAGATCGGAGTCCACACCTTACCTGCGTACCTCCCAGTGGACACCATGTCTGGCGCAAACGTACCTTATCTGAAGCATAGTAACTTCAAACCGGTTGCCTGCAAGGCCACTTTCAGGAATTGTCATTGCGAACGCAGTAAGCGGGACGAAATCTCATTCTCCTATATTTCTTGAATCCATTTCAAAATGAACCTTTGGCGTTCTGTGACTGGCATCTATCTCTGTCTATGATTCCTTCCGTTGACGTCGCCGCCGATCATTCTCCCTTTTCTCGTTGTGTTGAATATAGGCCTCAGCGGCGATCCCTCCGAAGACGAGGCCGACGCCCATCCACTGGCCATGGCTAAGGCTCTTCCCAAACCACACCACGCTTAGAACCATCGTAAGCATTTTGCGGGTTACTGTTACCGTGACTAGAAGCAAGCTGGAAAACCGTTCAAGAGTCGCGTAGATGAAGAGCTGCCCAATAGCTCCACACGCCGCAAAACCCAGGACATCATAGAAGACTGTGGGATGCCGAGTAAAGAAGGCCAGGGCGTTGGCCAATTCATGGGTTTCACTAGGTTTCGCGAAGGCAGGAAGCACCGTCTCGGGGAGATATGGTGTCACCACAAGGTATACAGTCATGAGTAGCGTCCCCAGCAAATTCAAGATGACCATCATCTGTGGCCCAGAGGTCTTTCCATAGCGCTGTGGAGACTGGAAAATGTGATCTTGCACGGTGTTCGTCAGGCCATCTAGGAGCAGGTTAATTCCCAGCAAGGTCAGGCCGTACATGCTTGTGGATTGTATCTTCTGCTCCCTGCCAGCTTTAGGGGGGTGGTAGAGTGTGAATAAGGCAACACCACTGGTGACAACGAGCACGATGATGTATTTCCAAAGAGGGTAACGTCTGCGGAACAACGTAACGTGAAGGGCCATGACTGGGAGGAGCTTGCAGGATTTGGCGAGAACGAACGTAAGGTAGTCGACATGTGCGAGCGAGGCGTAGCCGAACGGTGAAGCGAGAGTGGTGGTCAACGTTACGAGGAGCAACGGTCCGAGGGCGGCGGTGGATGGAAGGATCCTGAAGGACTTCGTCTTGTAAAGCAAATACAGCCCTCCGCTTATGAATGCAAAGAGAGCTTGAATCGTGTTCAGCACGATCGGGAAGCGGAAGTATTCCAGCTGCGCCTGCGCCGAATGGTCGACTGGGTAAGGCGTGGTCGTGATGCGCTCTTGAAGCAATCCCCATGTGAGGAAAGAGGCATAAATGCCTGTAACGCATCCAACCAGGGTTACGAGCCCGGGCTGCGAGCGTTGGGTGTGGGAGTGCCTCCTCTTGCTCGTGGCAGCGGGCTTCGAGATATGCCCGTTCGTATAAGCAGCGGGTTGTTCGGGCTCGTCCGAAAGGGTCCGCATGATCTCGCCGGAGTTGATGCGTTGCATGGGTGCGGTCTGTTTTCGACGTGCCATGTTGCTTCAAAGGAGATGGCTTGCGCCGGGGATGCAGAGCGAGAGAGCGAGGGACAAAAACGGAGTGACAAAAGGGAGGTAAATAAAAAAATGGTACTACGTACTCGTCTACGCGAGAACCGCAGTTGGGGAATCTGTCCTCGCAACATGTGGAGATAAAATTTGGGGCCGTTGTCTCGGCGTCGTATCTCACTCCTTTGCGTTCAGCCTCGTCGCCAACAGCCGCTTCACCTCGAGCTTACGGGTTACTTAAGCTATACGTCCTATTAGGCCTCATCGACGGAGACTATCTCATGGGAAGCAGAAGTGGCCAGTGGATGCATTGATCGCGTTTTCCTAATCATCCTCATCGTCGCTCCCGAAGATGGCTCTAAATACAGCTTGTCCAGGTCTTTCCTGCTCCAGTGCTTCATTTCGATCTGGGTGGATGGCAGCCGTTCCCAGAGGCACATCTTGGCCCACCTCACGTGTCCCTGCTATAGGAGCTTGGGACCGACCCCCTTCCATATCAGCGTTCCCGGACGCATCTGGGTCGTTCTCAAAACCTCCTGCTGTAAAGGAGCGGAACGGCTGTGCTCCCGCAGGAGCCTCGTCCCCACGGGAAGCTTTCTCGCTCGCTTTGGTACCAGGAGGAGCAGGAGAGGAAGGGTCGGGCAGGGGCACACCAAACCGCTTGCAAAGCAGCCTGGTCGGATAGAAACTTGATACTGACCGAGTCATCGGACCGAACATACCCAATTTTGCAGCCGACTCCGCCGGATCCTCGGGCTTAGCATGTGGCCTGGTCAACAACGAGTCACTAGCTACGTCGCCGGAGCCATTGTGTCGAGCTTCTGGCACAGTTGAAGCAGAGGTGAAGCGGCTAGCCATCAGCCCATTAACGGGTTTGAAGACCTCGGCTGCCCTGGCAAACTCGTGCATTTCTATCACCCAGTCGTCCTGAGTCATTCCCTCTGGACGAGGTGGCAGGTCGTCTGCGCCTGCCATCTGTCTGAGACCAGCTTGGATCTCAAGATAGGTACGATATCTGTTTCGCTTCTTGTCGTCGTCAGCATAGGGCATCCAACCGCTGGCCCCGCGGCTGAGCGCTTGGAGTGCTGTATCAACAGGAATTTGGGGAACAAAGCTGTGCGAAGGTCTTGTTGTAGACTTCGAGTTATCAAAGCCCATAGGACCTGCTTCGCTTCTCGCCGCGGGAAGGTTTTGTTGGCCTGAGGCATTGACAAGCCGGTCGCGCGCAGCAGGCGTCAGAAAATCAAACACGGATTTTCCTGGAAGCTGTTGCTCTCCCAAGATGGTAGCGCGAGATTTGGCTGTCAGGGTAGAATCTCTGGCAGCTTGGGCCGTTGACAAAAGACTTGGTTTAGAGTCTACATCGATCTCCTTCGACACAGACGACTTCCATCCGACAGGGACTTCTGGTGGTCGAAATTTGTCGTCCTGAATGGTCGTCGTTCCCAACTGGTCGGCCAGCACGAAACCCACGGGGGGCAATCTGCCATCATGACATTTCCTGAATGTTCCCTTCAAATCCGCCAGCTTCTTCGAGATGAACGTTGGCTTGGTCTTCAGCAAAGGATTCGCAGAGCCTACGGTGCTCTTGGGCTTGGTTTTCGACTTTTTGTCGCCGCCAACGACTTTGTTGTAGGAGATTCGTGGACCCATAGAATATGGATCCTCGTCATCAGACCCGTTGTCATTAAGGATGCCGACGCCGATACCGCTCTTTGGACTTCTGTGAGAAGCTTTTCTCGAGGTCATACGTGGTCCAAAGGCCTCATCTTCGGAAGTTTGACCACCGGCGGATCTGTCCCGCCCTCCTGGAACGGATTCAGCATTTGCGTCTCGTGCATCTGATAATACACTTCCGTATCCCAGTCCCTTGTAGTCCGTCTTCCTTTCGTAGGACACTATGCGAATATCTTCAGGGGCAAATAGGTGCTCCCCAACAGGCTCATCTCCAGCATCGCCCAGGTTTGCTGCTCTTCTAACCCGAGGTCCTATTCCTTGGCCTTCTCTCCATCCCATTCTCTGGAGCAACCTTGAGCCAATAGTCTCGTTCAAGGGTCGGAAAAGGTCTATAGTGGCCGTTTTGCGGTTCGGATCGTGCTCGGTGCCAAAACCCGCGAACTCTTTCGAGATATCCAGGCTGCGGGCCTCCTCCGCTTCTCGCAAGTCCTCCTCGTCCATGAAGTCCTCAGGCCTCTGCGTATGCTTCTGGCCATCTTTGAATCGTTGCTGTCTCGAAGACACAAACGAGGAAGGGGTCCAACCTTCTTTGGAGCCTACTGTATTAAAGTATCTGCAACCTCCATTTTTAGCCATCGCGTCCACGAATTTCATGTTCCGTAAGCTCACCCGGCGCTGAAGCCTCCAGTGAAGGCGCCGTGCAAGCGTTTCCTCCCTCTTTCATCTGTAACCTCTTGTTTCCATATCGGCACGAAAGAGCCATCATCTCTCGTATGTTCGTCTAGAGGCGGCAATGGTGTTCCATATGCAACGAAGGGTGAAGCCTTTTTCTGAAGGTCAGCTTCAAACACCTGACGAGAGCGTTTGGACGCCATTCTGGATTTGCATGCATCCGCTTCGAATCCTGGGAAAAGCCGCAAGACCCAGAGTCATGTTGCGTTGAGACGAGCCCCTATGGCTTCAGAAAGCGTACAGAGCCCAGACTCTCAGTGGGAAGTAAGAGTAGCAGCCAGACGAAGCGACTGTCCAATATATGCGTAGTCAGACCAAAGGCGGTTGTCAAAGAAGGGCCATGTGACGTGCTGTCTCCTAGCTCCCAACAATAATAATGGAAGTTCAGAGAGTATGGGCACCTTCAGGGACTAATAAGGTAGCTCGAGGTCTGTGGGAGGGGCGGGAGTGGGAGTAACAACGCGTAATCGTAGATGGGCGTCAAGCTGGCCCCGTAAATGCCTCGCTATCTGAACGCTTGTCAGCTCCAGGGACTGCCCGTGCCTGCGCTGGTCAAACAACAAGAGTTCAATCACAAGAAATGCCCAACATGGTGTCTGTGAATCAGATCTCTTGATTGAAACATTGCATTTGTCCAACCTGTCCATCTGGCTTCACGAGTCATCGAATTCATTGGCTCTGACACAGTAGTTCAGTGACCCGCCCTCCATCCGACTGTCACCTCACCTCCTCGTTGTCAAACCGCTGACCATGACCGATGCCTTTGTCCTCAAGACTACGTTCAGTAGCATCGTCTCCGACCACGCATACGGTTCCTAATACCCTTCACACACAGGATAAGGGCCGGTATCGCATTGAGCATTGCGCTGACACGAAGCCTTGCGGGCGGCGTAAAGCTCAAGGGTGAAGGGGTTCTGTTGTCTGTGCGGATTGCAAGACACCACATTCCAACTGCTGCAAACGTAAACGCCGTATAGCGAAACCAACAACGGCGAAAGAAACAAGGACGCTGGCATATTCCGACACTTCTAACGAGATGGCTACAGCCGCTTCGCAACAGTCGCCCTCTATGGTGCGGCGTCACTCCTCCAACCGCAACCCAACCGCATCGTATGCTCCTGTTTCCCCTGCACAACCATCAAGGGCACGCTCTACAAATCAGAGGCCGAGTCACATTCGATCGGGATCGCGCTCCTACGAAGCCCCTCCTCCAGCGAACCCCGCGGTGCTTGCGAATGTTGCCCGCCGAGACTTGGAACAGAGCAACATGGCACGAACGCCCACCTCGCGCCGAAGTTCCCGTGAGGGACGAGGAGAATATGAGACAGAGCCAGCATCACATGGACGAACGTCTTCTCGTCCTGGATCGCGACGTGGGAGTCAAGATTTGACTGCGCCCAGCCCAGTCACAGCAAATGGAATGTCAGCTCACCCTCCACCCACCACTCCGTCGCACCCAGAGAGAGTTGCCCCATCCATTTATCCCAGTGTTGGTCGTAGACGGACATCAATCACTGCTCAAACGGGCACCTGGACGCTGGGCAAGACAATTGGCCAAGGTAGCATGGGAAAGGTCAAGCTTGCTAAGAATGCAGAGACTGGGGAGACAGCAGCAATCAAGATTGTTCCACGGCAAACAGCTGATGATCAAGGAAACGCGAAAGATGAACGGGCAGATCGATCCAAAGAGATCCGAACGGCACGGGAGGCGGCCATGGGATCTTTGCTCTCTCACCCTTACATTTGTGGAATGATCGACGTTCAGAGAACAAATTACCACTGGTATATGCTTTTCGAGTATGTGGACGGTGGGCAAATGCTGGATTATATTATCGCCCATGGACGACTGAAAGAAAAGCAAGCAAGGAAATTTGCTCGTCAAATCGCGAGTGCTCTAGACTACTGTCACCGAAACAGTATTGTGCACCGGGACTTGAAGATCGAAAACATTCTGATAAGCAAGACCGGCGATATCAAAATCATCGATTTTGGCTTGAGCAATCTCTACTCGCCGCGCTCCTTACTCAAGACCTTCTGCGGAAGTCTATATTTTGCCGCCCCAGAGTTGCTGCAGGCTCGTCAATATACTGGCCCTGAAGTCGATGTATGGAGCTTTGGAATCGTCCTTTATGTTCTTGTCTGCGGCAAGGTCCCTTTCGACGACCAGAGCATGCCACAGTTGCATGCTAAGATCAAGCGCGGTGTGGTTGACTACCCTCAATGGCTCACCGCTGGTACGTTTCCTGTGCATCTTCGTGTCTCAAATGGCTAACGCTCTTCAGAGTGCAAAAGCATCATATCCCGAATGCTTGTTGTCGATCCGAGAGATCGAGCCAGTCTACAAGAAATTATGAACCATCCTTGGATGACGAAAGGGTTCAATGGCCCTCCCGATAACTACCTTCCGCACAGAGAGCCGCTCCAATTGCCTCTGGATCCTGAAATCATCGACAAAATGCAAGGATTCGACTTCGGCTCGTCAGCATACATCACAGAACAGTTGACCCGGATCATTGAATCAGAGGACTACCAGAATGCCGTCCGCCGATCGACCAAGGAAGAGTACAGCCACACTTCGATCAATAGTGAGAAGAAACGCGGGGTGTTCGACTTCTATCGACGACGAAACTCGATCAGCAGGGAAGGGCTATCCACTCCATCAACAGAGGCAATTCGTGGTTATGACGCTCTCAATGCATACAGCCCATTGATCTCGATCTACTATTTGGCACGAGAAAAGCGCGACCGGGAAAGAAGAGAGCAGAATCCTGGTGCTTTGGCCATGCCCATCACTCCAACAGACGCGCCGCTCAAGCTACCTGGACTGCCACCACCGGAAGCAGCACATACCAACACTTTTGCACCAGAAATGCCCGGTGAAAAGGCCACAGGAGGCCGGGCGCGCCCACGTGCGCGGACGAACGGCGAAGATGATGTGGTGCATGCTATGAGAAACCTTGAACTTCCTGACCGAAAGCCTGGCTCAAGTGCACCCTCGCCGACTGCGATACCGCCTCCTGACCAGCCCGCCAAAAGAGAAGGAACTGCGATTGGTATCCTCAGAAGGTTCAGCACAAGACGCTATCGTGAGCGAGACACAGAGCGACCGCAACCCCCTCCTGCTCTCAACATCCAACCTCCCCAAGACTCCGCCGCGCCCCCGAGAAAGTCTTTCTCTGTTCGACGTTCCCGAAGGAGAGAGCCTAGTCCGACAACTCATCATGCAGGAGGAAGCCAACCGCAGCATGAAGGCCTTCTCAGTGCCAGTGGTGGGCTTTCTAAAGCTGGCAAATTCCTGGGACGGTCGACCAGCGTCAACTCAGCGGACTACCGGCCGCGCAGACTTCTGCATCGTGGCGCTTCAGGTAACGATTCGCCCTCACTCGCGCCGGAACCACCGCCGACCAGTGGATCCGATCAATCGAGCGTCAACGCGGCTAAGTCTAGTAAGGGTGTTGAGCTCACGGATAGGCCTGCTCCAAACGCGAGCCCTCTCAACCCGCGCTCTCCGACCGCTAGCCGGACCAAGTCTCTTGGTCACTCCCGACAGGAAAGCATCCAGGCTCGGCGGAGACGTCACGAAGAGCGACGCGACCGGCAAGCAAATGTTCCTGAAGAGACAGATGCGGACATGCGGGACGACGCAGATACCCTCGACCCAGCTGCTCTTCAAGACGCTGCAGGCACTGAGATTTCCAAGCCTGCCTCGCTGAAAGGGCTGTTCTCGACAGCCACTACGAGCAGCAAACCCCCAGAATTCATCAGGCACGACATTATCCGAGTCTTGAATCAGTTAGGGGTAGAATACACCGTGATCAAAGGCGGATTCTCTTGCAGGCATGCACCCAGCATCAACTTGGAAGGAATCAAAGAACCTACTACTGGCCTCGAAGACGAGAAGAGTGGGCGGGTCACATCAGGGCACCCGAGAAGAATATCGTTCGGGGCGGCTTTTCGAGGAAAGGAGAAAGAAGACGTGAGGGACGACCGGGTCAGCCGATCTCACACGAGGAGAAGGCATCCTGACCAGAGCTTCGTGACGAATTCAGAGGGATCAGATGAATACCTGCAGCAACCACGCCATACCAATGAGCAAGCTCACGACGGAGCAGCTACGCGAACACGAGTCCAGGATGATACTGGCGAGCGACTAGTGCTCCGGTTTGAGATCAGCATCGTGAAGATTCCACTTCTGGCCATCCACGGCATCCAGTTCAAAAAGGTGCAAGGTGGAATGAACCAGTACCGGTCCATGACTTCCGCCATACTCAACTCCCTGAGATTGTGATGCGATTTTTATGGACAACACGAGTGTTTCTCGGATGTCTAATGACAAGCAAAGCGCCAGCTATATCGAGGCAACGGAGAGGGGACTGTCCATGGTTCGCCTTTATCTGGCGGCAATGATGGATGAAGACACTGCTGAGCAGTGCCATTACTACTTGAGCAGCCAATGCAGGTAGCATGAGCCCTGCGTTGTAAGTCGGCGATTCCCACTGACATGTTCTAAGTCCGTCTTTTGATGTGTAATACGGGACATGAAGCAGGCCTGTCGCAGCTTGAACTCTTTGGTGTCACGTTTCGTCGAGCAGAGATTGCGTCAAGGATATGAGTGATAACGATTTGCGGCTGGCGTCACGGGGAGTACGGGGCCGTCGGGAAAGGCCACTGCCACCGTTAGTTAGGAGCAAATAACAAGGCCAAACAGAATTGCAGGGCTTGTAGGGTTTCTATCTGTGGTCATGTTAGCGAGGTGAAAGCCGACCGGATCAAGCAGTGGGGTTGAATGGGGACTGCGAGGGTCTTTTCAACTCGTAAAAGAAGCGGACAACAATAATCGCAGGGGCCTTGACATGTCCGCCGGTAGTGGTAGGGTCTGTTGAATAATGTACCTATTTAATTCTTTGACTGGCGTACTAGTATCCGAGGGAGCATTTGGAACTGCTGAGACACACCAAAAGGTACCTATTCGATGCGGTGTGTATGATACGTATGTAGCACAGATGATGACTGCGGATCTCGGAAGGGATCAATTGGTACCTGCCAGTAGCCCGCAGCTGATGATAACCTAATATTTTAATTATTTGGCACCTGTTTGGCACCTAGGTAAATGATAGGTATACGCAGTAAGTTATTTGTTAGGTGTTGTTTAGCTAAAGGCCAGCTGCCCTGTGCCCGGCGCCTCAGCCTGAGGAGCCCGCCACTTCCCCGAGGGGCCCCCCTGGTGAATACAGGTCTCATTAACTCACTGCGGTTCATTTCAAGTTCACCTTGACTAGGTATGTAGGTACTTATACTAATAAGGTTAGCTAGAGACTGCTCTTTAGGTTTCAAGGTAATAGTATTGCGGGACAATGTTTTGTTCAGTTGCTGATCTGGCTGCACAGTGCGGACACCGATTGTCCTTGTTAATATTGTAGTTGTAGTCGCAAGAGCAGGGCAGTAGCAGTAGCATCGGGAAAAGAGTCCTGGTACGTCGTGATCACAGCGAATCAATTGTCCCATCACCCTCCAGCTTTCACTGCTTTCACCGCAGGGCCACCAAAACTCCCGCGTAGGCTACTTTATTATTATTACTTCTACTTTAACTGCTTCAAGTCCTAATAGGACTAACCGTAACTAACAACACCCGCAGCCGATCCTCCTACTCCTCCTACTCCTCTCCTTCTCGTTCACTTCCATCTCACATTCCTCTCACATTTTCTTCCATTCGCAGTTTCTTTTACTGCTACTTCCCTCTTGACGCATCAAGGTCAGGCTTATCAGTCCACCTTGCCTGTCACTCCCTTTTCATTTCTTGTGCTTGTGTTGAAAATCCCCGGCCCGCAATAACGCTGACTTGTTCCGTCACCTCGCTTGGGCGCCTTCGACCGTCTTGTTCTTGACGCTCGTGCCCTCCCTCCTACACACAGACGTCTACCGGTCACCGCTGTCTGTCCTCCGTGCCCCAGACAATCCAGCGGTCGCATTAGAGCGCAGTTTGACTGGCTGGACCCGTCGATTGAGCTCTTGTGAGCCCTTTTGTGCGACCTTGCCAGCAGTCGACTGCAGCTAATGGCCTCTGCCTCCAACGTCGCTGCTAATTCTGCTAATTCTGCCGGCACCTTGCTCAGCAACCAAGCTCACCACAACAGTAATGGTTTAGCAAGGGCAACTATGAGAACGACCAGCAACGCAAAGTCTGTGGATGCAGGACACAAGCAAAGCCTTGTTGACGGGGTCTCGCGGTACGTTTTGCTTCCTATTCCACCTACTACTATAAAGTATGCCAGCGACAAGTGGATCACACTCCAAGATCCAGGATACAGTTTACCCATTTGCGTTCACATGTCGCGTGAGACTTGAGATGATACCTGCTGACACATGTATCTTAGGCGCTCAGGCGCTCAGAAAGCCTGGGGCCCTTCTTCGAATTCGATGTCGCAACGAGGGCCCATGGCTGCTCAGCAAAATGGAAGCTCCTTGCAAGGCAGGGGTTCGAACACAATGAGGTCGGCTACACCAAAAGAGGCGGGTATATCTGACAAACAAGCACATGAGAGGCTGATCTATCTGTTTGGAGCGGCCATTGTACGGTTCACCGGTGCCCTCGCAAATACGGAATATGTTGGCTAACAAACGGTGATAGGGATTGAATACTGTCATCACCGTCAAGACTGGAGACAGGTTCGAGGGTCTATTGTCCGGATCGACCCTGAATGCCACCAACTCCAAAGTCACACTGAAGATGGTTAGAAAGTCACACCCTGGGGCTACGGGACAGGTGAATGGGGCTTCGACTCGGGAAGCGGCCTTGGTTGGCTCGAGTCCCGAGCATGCAATGAACTTTGACATGAAAGACATAGCGGACATCGCCATTGTCGACTTCTCTCCCATTGAGAACTCAAAGCTAGCGAATGGTGTGCTACACTCCCCAGACTTCAGGACACCCTCTGACGCCTTATGTACAGGTACCGCCTGTGGATTCATGACCGATGCCGACATATCGGGCAACCAGAACCGTGGCGAGCGCACGCTGCAGAAATGGATCCCGGAAGGGCCGGACACAGCCGGCCTGTCTCTCGAGTCCGCGAATACAGGTGGTTGGGACCAGTTTACCGTGAACTCGCAACTTTTCGGTGCACAGAGCACATACGACGAGACTCTCTATACCACCGTCATCGATCGGAATGCGCCCTCGTACAAACGCAGAGAAGCGGAAGCCGAGAGGATCGCAAGAGAGATTGAAGGCGCATCTTCCACGAATCCCCATATGCGCGAAGAACGTGGTCAGGCGCTGGAGAACGACGCGGATGACGAGGAGGAGAAATACAGTGGTGTCCGACGAACCGAAGGTGCTTTTCCTTCCTTGCCAGTGGGAGGCCCGGATAAGTATACGCCTCCAGCGAGACGGGCCCCGACTGGACAAGCGACTGTTGCTGGCGCCCCTGTCGACCCTGCAATTATCTCTGCGCAACTATCCGCCCCAGACCGTAAGCCTAGTGTTCAGAAGGCAAAAACTGGGAAAGAAGGAGCGTCTGCGAGACAAGACAATACACCTTCTCCAGCTGACAGAGCTGCTACTGCTGACCCAGAAGCTGCATCCTCCGCGGAAACCCCACAGGGACCTTCCGACGAGGCGACTCTATCGCAGTCCACCGATAAAGTCACTGCTGCAGAGGCTGAGTCTAAATCTGCCAACACGACAGCTTCCCAGGGTCCCACCGAAAATGTCGAGGTTAAGGTCCTCAATCAATTCCGGCAGTTCGCGGACAACGAGAAACAGCGAGTTATGGAAAGAAGAAAGGCCCAGCAAAACCAAGATCGAACAGCAAAGCTAAATGAGTTGCTCCGCTTCTCCAAGACATTCAAGTTGAAGACTCCAATCCCAAACGACCTCATTGGAATTCTTGCCAAAGATCCGGCGAAGCAGGAGGCCATTGTTGAAAAGGCACAAAAGGAGCATGCAGATTCCGCTACCACAGCCGTGACCGCTACACCTGCACCAGTGGCGAGCAGCGCTGCTCGCAAAGCCGATATTCCACAGCCTCCAACTTCTGCTCCCGACAGACAAAGCTTCAACCGTGGCCGGGGCGGATTCCCACAGAATGGCCGGGTAGATCGTCCCGGGAACCACCAGCAACCGCCGGTGTTTCCAGCCCGCAACAATGCCCCATATCAACCCAGATTTGGCTCTCACCAGCAAGATCGTAAAGGCGCTCAGCAACATAGCACCCCTGCTCCCATACCGATCATTGATGGTCGCGTGCCTCCCACAGGGCCAATGGCCGACCAGACCGGACTGACGAGCCCACAACGATCAATCATGCACACTCCCACCTCGGCGGTTTCGGGCAAATTCAATTTGAACGTCAAAGCTTCAGAATTCCGACCTACTGCCGCAGCTTTCAACCCGGGTGCCCCGTCACAGACGCCCTCCAGTCCTGGACCAATACATCGAGGAGGTTCCGTCTCCAGAACGACGAGCCCTTCTCTGCTCTTTGGCAATCGTAAGCCCAAACCTGCTTCCGAACGACCAGCTATCGGCGACTTTTTCAACCCGATCAAGCGCATGAAAGAAGAGTTTGCCCGAAAGTCTGCTCATGGCGCAGCAAAGACCGAAGAGACACATAAGGACTACAGCGTCAACGGGGGGATCCCGTACGCTTTCCAAACAGGACCAAGATGGACTGTCAAGACGGAAAATGACCAGAAGACGTATGAAGAAGCGTTCGAGCAGCATACAATGCCTTCTGTTTCACCTACTCAGAGTCGTTCCGGCTCAACTCATCACGTTCCGTTTCCCGGCCAGGGTGTGGTGATTCCCAATGCTTCTGCAAACCTGCCACAAATTGCAGCGCCCCAGCACACTCTACATGCTGGTCCTCACCAATACCCTCATCAATACGACGATAGCACCCACCGACTGCAGTTTGGTGCCGCCAACCCGAACGTTTATCCTTCTCCCAACATCCCATCTCGCCAGGCCTCTGCCTATGCTTCTCCAATGGCGCATCCTGCTCAGCTGGCATATCAGCAACAACCATATTTTGGCACGCCGACCGGACAAATGCCAATGCAGATGCGACCTTTCACGGGCACACCAGGCATGATGCATGCGCAGCTGGGCCAGGCAGGCGCGCCAATGATGGTCCAGCAGCCTTCAAATGGACCCTACATGGCCGTTCCTCAACAATTCAATCACCAAATGCCGATATATTCGCCCAATCCCGGCCATGTTTATCCTCAACAGAATGGAGGTTACTCCAGTCCAGGTCGTGTGGCTCCCATGATGGTGCAACAAGGTTCTCAGCAGGGTCATCCGTCAGCTCCCAACATGATGTTCAGCATGTCGAACCAAGGAGGGCCGGTTGTGTATCCTCAACAGCAGATGACCATGCCGCGTGGTGGTTACGGCGGCGGCCATCAATACGGACCAGCGCCGCATCAGGGTTATAACATGCAACATAGGACCATGAGCAGTGGTTATGGCCAGATACCCCAGAAAATGCACGCTCCTATGCAACCAAGTCATGCACCTGTGATGAATGGACCGCCGCAAGGGCCAGCACATGGGCAGACAGAGGGAGGCCCAGAAGATCCAAAATGATCCATCCGGGCTGGCTTGGCTAAAGGAACTCGCTCCCCGAAACTCCCCAGCTACGACACCCTGAAAGAACACGCCCGTCATCGACATGATAGAGTGAATACGGTGTACAGCCTTGCCTGTAGCTTTCAGGAATGAGGGCATTTATCCCAAGTGGATCACGACACACTGGGGCAAGGTATTTCTACCGCGACGCTTTCCTGTCACACATACTAAAACAGCGCAGTGAACCCCCCTGGCAGTCTAAGCAGCCATGATGCTGCCCATCACTACTGATCACTTTAAAAGAGACCGGCTTTCACAGAATCTGACCTGCGAACCCAGATAGCCCGGCCGCGTTCATCTTGTCTAGTCTCTGACATGGTGTACACTGAGAATTCGCGAAACGATGCCTGATTGAGCTGGACGAATGCTGTATGGACGGATATGCCAAGTGGACATGCTGGACCAGCAACGGAGGAGACACTTGACTTGCGTTCTGCGTGTCTGGTACTGGAGGTGCAGATTTCATATGCAGGACAGGTTGTACTCGCTGTCCGGTGCTTGGCTATGGTGTTTGTCCAGTGCCCCTGCTGGACGCCGAAAGGAGAAGTTGAAAGCAGGGTTGAATGTCACCATCAACAACAATGGAAGAGGAACGGAAGTCTGCATCAGTGAAGGTTGAGACTGTGCATCAAGGCCTCCTAGCAGAGATGCAGCTGATGATGGCAGCAATGCCTGCATTGTCCATCAATCTGCGTATGTGCGCAAGCATCTATTAGTGGTCGTCGATGGTACAGCGGCAGTCCTGGTAACTGGCAGCGAGCCAGAAGCTGAATAGCGAGAATTGCCCGCTTACCTTCAGATACCTTACCACAGACAATAGCAAGCTGTACTGCATGCGTACCTACGCTATCTGTAGTATCTCGTAGATGGCTGTAGCCGGTTAGCATGTACCTACTGCTAGTCTTCCTGCACCTTTGCCTGCGCCGCAAGTCACGCGAACTTCTGTTCACAATCTTTCTTTCTCTGCCCCTTCATTCCCATTCCTTTTCCTCCTTGTCCAACGTTGTCGTTCTATTCAAACATCTTATATGGGCTTTGCATCTAGAGAGCCTTGGTGATCTTTTTCTCTCCTCTGCCACCATGAATTTTCCTGTTACCGTCGTTCAAGTTGGAAAGCGGGCAGCAGCATCCTTGGCCATCTCCCCACATTGTCCCCCTTCGCCCTCGCCTGTCAACCACCGTCCGACCTCTGTTGCCAGCCTCCGATCCTGTCCGCTTGGTTTCCAATGAGACCTGGATACGCGCAGCTTGTCCTCTCCGGCCGGTCCTTGTACGTTGGTATGGCGAGATCTCCGAGTCAAGATGGCGGACATGGGAGAAAAGTCACCACTACAACAACTAGCCAGGCTAGTAGTAACAATACCCTGGTCCATGAACTCCACGCTGGCTCAACACGCTATCGCCATCCTGGTAAAGGATGTTGACCAGGGGCACGCGGTTGATGCGTTGGCACGTTTTACAGCTTGTCTTCCCAGATCCATCTTTCTAGCATCGCTTGCTCTCAGCCTCTCGTCTCACCGGTCTTTCTCATCAGCTTCCATTCTTTTCAAAGCTGGTCGGTCTAATAAGGACACCAGTTTACCACTCTCTAGCATTGTCGTCATGCATACTACCTATTGTCTATCCTTCTGCAGACCTCACCGCAAGCCACGTTCTTTTCCACTTTGTTCGCTCAGTGAAGCTCTTGACTGCATTCCGACTAAGCAATATCAGACCGCCATTATTTTCCGCTTCTGAGAATATGAGAATATGTGTGGGACAGGGATGCAGTTTACACCGACCCCTTCGAGTCACCGTCTCGTCTACAAAAAGGATTGAAACAAACATTCATTGAACTGACGTATCCGTCTCGGCGGTGGCAGTCGTCGAACGACCCTCCTTTGTATTTCTTTTAGATGGCTTCCTCGGAAGTCGATCAAAAGTTTCTCGGTTATTTTGCAAAACTTACTACCACGGAGAACAATTATCTTTCAAGGTAAGAGGGAGCTGCTGGACAGGAAGACCTCATTCCCTCGCTTAGCTGCTTACGCCTGGGTAGCTGTCTATTTCGCGTCCTTGGTCTCTCGGTGATACTGGCGGATAAGCTTCTTCTTGCGCGCAGAGCAAAGCGACTAGATCCTGTTCGTGATCCAAAAGCCCGACATCTCATCCATCATATATTATGGCTGGCCCGCGAAGGGTTGGTCATTGTGGAGCAATATGTGCTCCCGATGGTAGGCAACTACGCTGAGCTCCGTGTGTTGTCTTACAAACTGAAGGCCTCTTTCTATCATATCTTCGTTCTCTTTCACAACGATCCGCCCATAAACGACCGCATCAACCGTTCGGGATCCGGCCCTTTCTCTCTCTTTCCGGACCCTCTATCGCCAAGACTCTCTTTCAAGTCTCCTCCGAAAGCACCGACCCTTCGCTCTCCCAACAGCGGGCGTCAGCGGTCACCAGCAGTCAGTCTAGGTGGGCCAGTAGGCGGAGCGACACGTACACCTCCTGGTCTTTCCTTTCCGGTCACACATACATACGCCAATGGCTCAACCAACGGCAACGGCAACGGCACGGCGACTTTCCTCCTCCCCCTTCAGGATTATAGGCCATACGCGACGGAAGCGTTCCGCGAAGCTAATGAGCTTGCTGAGCGCCTATTGCCAGGATCCCATCCTATCCGTCTTTCAGTCAAAGTCGAGTACGTGGCGTACATCTATGACTGTTTACATGAGCCAGAACAGTCACGGCGCCTAGCCAGGATGAGCATTCGCGATGTCTATGAGGCGCAGGAAGGCATGGATGACGACTCGTTCGAAGACGCCGCAGAGATGGTGGGTATTTTGGGCAGGATGATGAAGAGAGGCTTGGGTGCTCGAGCAAGTCCGGGAAGTCATCAGCGGGCGCAGTCAAGAGAAGAGAGGTCTGGTACTGCGACAGGGGATGTGGGAGATATCAGTCAGCCACGGGGCTCACACCAGCCGAGCACGTGGGTCTAATGTGGACGGCTTGAGGCCCTCTTCGGGGTCCCTAGTCGCACGATGACCGACTTCGACCTCAGCAGCAGCAGCAATTTCCCCTGGTGGACGTCAGAGGGTCTGTATCTGTGGCAATCATTAATACTGTATAGAATATACATCAGACCGTGTTGGAGAAAGCGGTCTCAGAAGGCACTGGGTATAGTGTGCAGTGAGTGGTACAGCAAGGATATGCAGTAGCCTCCTCACAGAGTCAGCTGCTTGGTGGTGAAGAAGGATTTGGATCCTGAGCTAATCAAGAAACGCGGAATCAGGGCAAAATGGAGGGAGAGTATGGAGTTTGGATGATGGATGGTGAATGCCAATAATATATTTGTATAGTACCAGCTGTACATAACACAAGCCTACCCACCTACGTACTGTGGTGTAGCAAGTTTGACTTCTCTACAATATGACATCAATCTTGCAAACATGCGAGTTTGTCCAGCGTTATGCCAACTGTAGACTTGGATTGATTGACTGTGTCGGAGTCTACAAGCGATAAATTCTAGACTTATAAGCGGAGAATACGATCAAACAGAGATGGAACTGGACAGAGAAACAAGTTTGAATTGAGAATATCTCGTATTAAGGTGCAAGCACCTACTAAGGCTAACCTAGGAAAATGCTCTCATGGCTATTCATGATGCTATGATGCTACTTTGATTTCAGAATGCAGTTTTTGTGGCATGATTGCTGCAAAAGCCCGACTTGGAATGATTTCCACTGTTTCCATTGCAATGCCTCCTTGATTGCAGAAGGAATGCAACGCAACAAGTCATCCATCGATCAAACACCGGTCGCAGGTGAATGGTGCACCATTCTGGTCGTGAGTGACATGATTGTCGTCGTGATCAAAAGAGGTTAGGTGATGGTAAGGAGATAGGAGATTTCTTCGTTGTTGAAGAAAGGAGTGAAGGTGGAGTTGGGCCGATGATAATGCTTTGATGTGAGAGTAAGGATGTTGAAAGGATGGAAGGATGGGTTTTGCAGGTCGATGTCGTTAAAGCGTCTACTCGGCGCTGATCTGGATCTGCTTGTTGGCCTTGGACTTCTGCAGCTTAGGCACGACGACGCTCAAGATGCCGTTCTTAAGGCTCGCCTTCACATTGTCCTGGTCGACCGGGTTGGGGAAGGCGAAGCTTCTGGCGAACTCGCCGACCTGGCGCTCCGAGACCCAGTAGGTGTGCTGGGGCTCGGATTTGGCGACTTCTTTCGATCCCGTGGTGGCCACCTCTTTGCTGGAGGACTGGCCTTGTTGTTGCTGGGCCTGGCCGTTCTGCGCCTGGTCTGGTCTCTGGCCTTCTTCGCGGCGGTGCTCGGTCCGGCCCTTGATCGTCAGGGTCTGGTCGTCTTCGAATTGGATCGTCACGTTCTTCTGGTCGATGCCCGGCAGTTCGCCTTCGAGGATATACTTGTCTTGAGCTTCCTTGACGTCGAACTTGGGTGCGAACGTGCGCGACGCCGACTCAGATAGCTTCTGCAGCTCCGAGAAGGTGTCGTTGAACAGGTTGAAGAAGGGACCGAGTTCTTGTCGGGACGGTCCGAAGGAGGTGCTTAGTCTTGGGAAGAGCGCCATTTCGATTGTTGTGTGTTGTGTGGTTGAGATGGTGTTTTTGAGGGGAGTGTTTGAGGCGTGTGCTTTGGTTTGTAGAGTAGAGTATATGATTCGATGTGTTCTGCTGTTCTGATCTGGAGAGCTCAATCCAGAGCGAGACGGACAGGTTGATTTATAGCTTCGAGGCAGCGGCCGTTGAAGCTTCTAGACGGTCTGGATTGCGTCAAAAGAACAGGGCATGGCGTATCACTAGTCAGACGGAAGTGGTGTGAACTTTCTAGACTTTTGTTGACGTTTCCTCTTTTGGCTTCTTGATCGTGCGGAGGAGGCGTGGCGGTATGCTCGAATTTTCGAGGCCCCTCCTCTACCTACCAACCACGTTGGTTTCCCACCACACCTGGCATCTCCTGATGGTGCACATCGCGCGGAGCTACGGTTTAGTTATGGGCTCTTCTCTCTTCCATGCACCTCTTCCACTGTCTACCGGCTCATGACTGAGGTTACCATCCGCTGGTTTCCACGAAGAATGGCGTGCGAGAATCGTGTCTGACAAGACCGGAGACAAGGCTGCGTGCGTGGCAGGGGCCGGTCCTTCTGTGGCGTGCGTCATTACAATCGAATTAGCGCAACTGTGGTCACGTGGTACCCCGCAGTTTTTTGGATCTGCCTGGAAGGTTCCGGCACTTACGACGTTAGGGGGCCTTTAGGGCACCTTTAGACACTCACGCCAGGCCCATCCTGCGCCTGAGAAACTCCACCTCAGTGCCCCGGACAGTTGAGCCGTGGGTCAGTACCAGGCGGTAGGCTGATGATCGCGTCATTACAAAGGAAGTTGGCGCCTCGACTACCTAGAAGACGGACGTTCGAGGTGCCTCAGTCTCAGCTCTACTACACAGTACATCGTACACAGTACTGCGAACTCTGCTGTGTGCTTTTCATGAATTTCGTGTACAATTGCGAGTTTGTTGCAATGGATGGCCACACCTTTGCCATAAAAAAGGATCCATAAATTGCTCCATAAGGTATCTTGCGGTCGCCTTAGAATGTCATGGTATCATGTTATGTGGGAAACATCAGACACCCAGTTCAGACTCATTCGGCTGCTCCGCTGTTTTCCGCCGCAAAATCATGTTCAGTCGCCCGCTCGTACAGGTAACCAATAAGAAATCATGGTCCCAACATCTGACTGTTGCCATTGTCCTGAAAAATATCGTGATAGAAAGTCCTGAAGCTTGTTCGTCCCGCATCGTCACTTTTTTGCAGCAGGAAAGTCACCTAGGCCAGGCCAGCCGTAAGATTCCGATTCGGCAGCATTGTCGATGGCCTCATAAGTTGCAGCCTCCATCTTGGGTTCTAGATGATTCAATTCCTCCTTCAACTTCTCCCGGGTCTTCTTCAATGAACTTCTTCGTTTGGTGGTCGAGACCTCCTCCGCTGGGGATGCATAACTGGTTCCCAGCCCAGGCCAACCCCAGCTATCACGGCGTACTGCCTCATGTGAAGTGGGCCCCATGTTGTTCTCATTGAGATCTGCGCGCTCACGGGCTTGAATGGCGGGACTGACTGATTCTTCGACCTCGCACTCAGGGTCGGTGAGTATTTCTTCTTCGACGCGCTCTCGTTGGGTCTGGTCTTGTTCTCGCAACTTCTCTAACCGCTCGTTCATTGTGGACTGGTATTTGCGGTGATGATGCTCGGCCTTGGTGTCGGCAAAGAGCCTTTGTTGTTCCTGGCTCAAGGCCGTGCGAATGCTGTCCACCAAGTGCCCAAGTTTCGAGTCGCGTCGCTCTCTGTGGGGCTGGGCTTCCGGAGCATGTCCTGTGCTGCTCCTGCTTAATGACGGCGAGCTTGGCGGCGGGCTTTCCGCCACCTCGGGTTGCTCAGTGCTCGACAGTGTATTGTGTCTAGTCATGCTGACTGCTATTGTTGGATAACTGTAAAGCACCTCCGAATGATTGGTTTGATGTCAATTCAGGTATGATAGTTTGTTTGATTTGTTTGTGATGCGTGTGTCTCGTGGTGGATATACATAGGATTGTATGGGGAAAGCTAAGTTTGTCCTGCGAGTTATATATGCACCATGGAAAGAGGAGCACACATCAATACAGGCTGTCTGGGGTTAGAAGCACAGCGGCAATAATGTCCAAAGGATGACTCGTGCCTAAAGGGTTGGGACAGGATGGACGACGGGCAGAAGCCAAGGAAAAGGCAAAACGCAACTGCAAAGCGCACTGTCACCTTTTGTCGTCACACCACTCTCTGAGTCTTTTAACGAATGATGTGTCGATGGCTCCGGCCGAGATCACGCATCGGGAGAGCCTCGATTGTGGTTACCTTTTTCTTTATCAAAAGTATTGATGACCATCGTATGTCTGCAGGTGATGCCAGAGAGTCCTGAGCTTCCACTGGGCTCGGAACTGCCTTGTCGACTCAAGCAAAGAATCAAGTTTGTCTTCTTGAAAGAGGTTGAAGTTAGGTTGGGTGAGGGAATTCATGGGCGGAAGGTTTACCGAGTATTTGTCACATGACGCGAATGACGCCAAGGCCAGAGAGACGCGTCTAGAACTTGGACGCGAACTTAAACTTCAACGTCAGAGTCTCGATGCATCCATCCATCGCTCAGCTTCTCCTCTTTCATGACAATTGTGCGTGTGATCGGGCATTCCACTGGCTCATGCTCACCTCCCTCGTCGATACTCTGAGGAAGGTGCCTAAGAGTCAAGTTCTTGTCCTCATGAAGTGCGGTAGATGATGAGAGAATCGTCTGGGGATCTCAGAGAGGTACGGAACTCCTTTCGGCCCGTGGCTGCACTCTACAGCCTTGGACAACACATGCGACCTGGATCCTGTCATCCACTGGGATGGCAGTTACGGAATGCTACTCGTCTACCTATCCATCACGCAAAGAGACTTTCCCTGATGAACCGCGGTTCGAGCACCTTGGCTTCAACACCCAGCATCAAGACTGCTTCTCGAGGATATCTACATGATCTCAGTCTCAGTACTACTGCACCACCTCGGTCATCAGATCTTCCGGCCATCGGGGCGCGTCTTTCCCATTCCCTCTCGTGCCTACGTTGTACTTCAGCTCAACCTGGTCATTCTGAAACCTGATGACTGGCTTGACTGTTCTAACAACCACACCGAGGGCTTTGCTCTCTCTGTTCTCGAAGAATGATGGATCGAAGAGGTTGGAGTTCTTCCTTATCATCTCCATGTATTTGGGGATGGTATAGACCATATTGTGGTAAGATCTTGAACATTTATCGGTTAGTAAATCCTTTCTTTTGCCATGGTTCGCTTTTCCGGCACCTTCAAAATGGACGGAACTCACCTGAACACTGGTTTGCCATTCCTCCTCCACACGTCCTGCCATACTTCCCCTGGGTACTCGCCTACCGAATCCGCTAGCCATTGGTTGTAGTAGTTCAGGGCCAGATCCACCTTGTAACTACCACCCTCCTGCGCTCGACGCATCAGTGCGCATATGATGCCAGTAACGCCCGCCACGCCGGTCATATAATCGCTATTGGGAAACACTGGCGTAACAGCTTCGTTATCTTTGAGGCCCAGGGCTCTACCAAATCCCGCCGAGATACCAACGCAAGCGTCGCTGATCTGCTGCCACCCTGAGCGATACCACCATGGCCCGTTCCAGCCGTAGCAGTTCTCTCGTGCAGAGATAATGCCACGATTGCGGTCTTTCACCAGTTCGATGATGTCGTCCTGACTAAAGCCATACTTGTCCAGAACGCCAGGCCGATAGCCTTGCACGACGACATCCGCTTCCTTGATCAGAGACTTCAGTTTAGCTCTCCCTTCTTCACTCTTGAGGTCGATGCTGCACTGCCATTTACCCCAACTCAGGTCGACATGAAGCGCGCTGAAGTCGACGAGATTTGAAGACGTTACGCGCATCACACTAGCACCGAGCTCGGCGAGGCCTCTTGTCACGGCTGGTGCGGCAATGACTCGAGTCAGATCAACCACCTTGAGCCCGGCCAATGGCCTCGTCGGCGAGGTCTGAGAGGTCGAAGGCCACCAGGACGGCTTATGTTTGGAGTTTGGGACCGCGTGGATTTCGAAGAGCCCGACGTGGGCGTTCGCTTTGCCATGCTCCGAGGCGCGGAACGAGTCAACTGTCTCAGCAATTACACCAGCCTGCTTGTACACGTCGGAAGCCAGGCGTTGCATCTCTCCTGAATCCATGGTGGCCATCTTCTCGATGAACGGTTGCACTGCATCTTCAAAGGTGGTCAATTCCGGTCTGTCCATGGGAAACCCGATACTCTCCAAAGTAGGGTTCGGGTTTATGCTGCCGTGGAGGTGGAAGTACCGCCCATCCTTGGTGCAATAGATGTTGGTTGCACATTGCCGGTACCAGCTCGACCCCATGTTATGGAAGTCATAGTTGGGGATCAGTTTGTCCAGTTTGTCCATGTTCCGGACTCCGGACACGATGGCATTCTCTGTGCCCGGGTTGATTTGCCAGACCAGTGTTGACATGAAGAAGAGCTGGGCGTGTTCGGTGTTGATCTCCGCTGCAGTCAACTCAACATTGTATTTTCGCTTCACCAGCGCGTAGATTATGCATGCTTCGAACGCTTTCAAGCTTGCCGCTGATTCCGCAAATCGCCAATTGATGGGTATCTCAGGGAGGTTGGAGCCCTTGAAGGTGATTCGAGAGGCGAACTCATGAGCTCCCGCCGGGATATCTTTGGCCATCTTTGGGTTGTTGAGCAGACCTTGGATTAGCAGCTTTCTTGACTCCTCTGGAATCGAGTAGGCGGAGAGGGTATCAGCAGCCTGTGCGTCAATGCTGCCCATTTTGATATTGTGTGAGTTGTCTTGAACAGGGTATTGTACACCAAATGTCTTGACGGTTCAAAAGGCCGACACAGCCGCACGATATGTAGAGCCAGATGGGTTCTATGAATACGGTTGAGATGGGCTCTTGGGACCTCTAGCGACCTCTTGCAGCCTCTTGCCATCACCGGCGGCACTGCATCGCCCATCCTTTCACGACGTGAATATCGTCCCCACTGTTACCGACCTCGGCTCGACACTGACTCTGCTCTCCCGTCGGTCGGGTTTGCAGTCAGGCGTCAGAGCAGACACCCCATAATTATGGTGATTATGGCGATTATGGCGCACTTCGTACGCACCGTTTTTCACCCATCAATACCCCGGCCGCCGACTGACCCCTTGATATGCGGGGTCTCGGTAGAGGTGGAGAGGGCCATTATCCCTGCAACCGACTGCCGGACTTTGATGGTGAGATTATTGGCTGCAATGCTAGTCAAGGATATTGAGTCGTGCCCAAGTCAACATCTCTGCCTCGGATGATGGCTGCGAGCAGGCAACGAGTCAATGTCATTTCTACAGACGTCGGGAGGGACGAGAGCAGGCCTTAACGCTGGCAGGGAGTCTTCTGTTTGCCTCTCCATGCTGACGAGTGAGTATTTTGAGTTTTGAGTTTTATAGTCTTTGAGATACGCCACATTCTCGTATAAACATCGCAGTCTAGGTGCATATCGCTTCAGCAGACTGCTAGGCGAGACCACAAGTTCCAGCTGTGCCTATAAAGCAGATCTTCAAACCTGCTGGGCAATACGCAGCAAGTTGATAGCACAGACCGCGACCAACTACAGGATAAATCTCCATTTACAGAAGGGAAGATGGGTGACCCCAGACCAGCCTCTGTGCCTGCAACACGACCATGTCGGATCGCAAACTGTTCCGGGGCGCGTGGCGATCCAGGTTACCAGATGCGGCGACAGGCGACTTTGGGGCACATCGACTTCATCACCGGCGACTATCTGGCTGAGATGAACTTGGCGGAAAATGCAGAGAAGATGGCGGCCGGGCAACACGACGGTTGGGAACCCTGTGCATGGGACGGACTTGAGCAGACACTCGACGTGATCAAAGACAAGGGCATCCGGATCATCATCAATGGAGGTGCCCTCAACCCGAAAGGATTGGCAAGGAAGACCCAAAACTTCGTCAATGAAAGGAAGCTGGGGTTAAGGGTCGCGTACGTGTACGGCGACGACCTGATACAGGAAGTCAAGACTGAGCTGGAAAAGACAGGGAACCTTCCGCCCCATCTGGACAGCGAGAACGATAAGGTCGCCCTGGCTGAGCATGCCACTGATTTGTTAGACACCAAGGGAAAGCCGGTCGTCAGTGCGAACGCCTACCTTGGAGCGAGAGCCATTGTCAAAGGCCTCGAACTCGGCGCTGATGTGGTCATCTGTGGACGAGTGGCTGACGCTAGCCCTGTGATAGGAGCGGCTTGGTACTGGCACAAGTGGTCCGACAGCGACTATGACAGGCTGGCGGGCGCTTTGGTGGCGGGCCATTTGATCGAATGTTCAGCATATGCGACGGGATCAAATTTCTCCGGGTTCGATGAGTGTCCATTGAAGACTTTCGTTGACTTGTCATTTGGGATTGCCGAAATAGCGGATGACGGGGTTCCAACCATCACCAAACACGACAACACCAACGGCCTGATCAACGAAGACAATATCAAATGCCAGTTCTTGTACGAGTTGCAAGGAGGCATCTACCTCAACTCGGACGTCACAGCAGACACCAAAGACATCAAGATCGAGCAGGTTGGAAAAGACAGGGTCAAGTTGTCCAATATCAAAGGATCCCCACCGCCTCCGACGACGAAGCTGGCCATCTTCTACCATGGAGGTTACGAGGCCCAGCTTCTCACCAACGCCACCGGGTACGCCACCGATGAAAAATGGCAGCTGTTTGAAATGCAGATGCGATATGCTCTCGGGGAGAAGGGCCTGGCGGATAAGTATCAGGTCCTGGATTTTCAGGTCATTGGCATCCCGGAACCCAATCCAAGGTCGCAGTTCCGGAGCACCACGTACTGCCGGGTTTTCGTGCAAGCCGACACAGAAGCCTTGATATATGGCCTATTGAAGACTTTCAGTGAGATTGCCATGCAGCATTTCTCCGGATTTCATCTTTCTTTGGACCTGAGAACTGCTCTTCCACGATCTTACCTCGCCTTCTATCCTGCCCTGTACGCCCAGGATAAGTTGAAGGAAGGAGTTGCCATACTGTCCGCTGACGGCGAGGACTCCCGAATTGCAGCCGCTGGACACCCTCCGCGTTATCAAAAGCTGGCGTTACGGGAGAACTACGAGACCGCTCATCCCGTCGAGCTGGGATCGTTTGGACCGACACGTAAAGCGCGGCTGGGCGATACTTGTCTTGCACGTTCTGGCGATAAAGGGGCCAATATCAACTTTGGTGTTTTCGTCCGCCGGCCGGACCATTACCCCTGGCTGCAGACATTCATGACGCGGGCCAAGCTGCAGGCTCTCATGGGAGACGACTGGCGGGACGACTTTTTCATTGAGAGGATGGAATTCCCCTACATTTGGGCCGTCCACTTTGTCATCTATGGACCTTTGGGCAGAGGAGTCAGTAGTTGCCGTCTTCTCGACGCCCTGGGAAAGGGCTTTGCAGATTACATCCGAGATAAGGTGGTTGATGTGCCGGAGAGATTCTTGGAGGAGGCCGAGGTCGTCAAACAGCAAAGAAGAGCCATGCTCTGAAGGTAAAGTACATTATTATTAATAGGACATGCATAAGGGAGAATTCGTCCTGGATTCATTCGTCCTACCGTTCATGTACTACGTACGTACCTAGACTCCTATCGCTAAGGTATGAACAGGGCCACCTTGGCCGGGTATAGCGGATGCGCCAGGCTGCACGGTGTAACTACTTGCCAAACTGCCGAGGATAGAGGGGGCCTTCAGCTTCCTATCATAGGTTATGGCCTCGTGGAAAGTGGAGCATTAAAAGGTCTGGAAAACAAAGATCCTCCTTTTCCCTAGATATGCAAGGATAAACATGCCAGCCAGCAAGGGTGGCATGAGAAGGGAAGTCCGCGCCGTCCCTCGCGAAGGCGTAGCGACTGCCGCTTAGTAAACAATTAAATACCGCAAATGTTGAAACGTGAAGCAACGCATTCAAGCAAGGAAGTACAAACTTCGCAGTATTCCAGCGCCGACCTCTCACGCAGCATCTGGTTCGCAGCTCAATATATACCACAAGACAATTTCCAGCATGGCGTCAATCCTCTACGCTCCAGGGGTGGGAAACACGGCCACGAGGCTTCATGGAACAGGCGGCGCAGAACTCCTGAAGTGGACATCTACAAATTTTTAAACCGCGGCTCACAAGGCTGTGACTTGACAATCTAACCATATACGGCTTGGTTCCCGTTGACGCCCCACTAGCTAAAGTCAACCGGCCCATCAAGTCGAAAAAGTCCAAGCAGTTCAAGCGACAGGAATCAATCTGGTCCTTTATGATTCATGTGTTCAATTTCATCAGGCTGTTCGTTGTGCTCGTGTGACTCACTGATTGGTGGTTGCGGTGCGCACAAGGTACAGGTATCTCAACAACACTCGTATCAGATCCGAGACATTCGGACCAATATAGTACGTACTGTCGTGTGGGTTGCAGATACATACCGGACAATCCCACAGCAAGTTGCTGAGACAAACGATATGATAGGTCATGGTGTCTCAAAGCCGCTCTTCCGGGATATCAAAATGCCCGAGAAGCGATCTGTTATTCGAGACCTGAACGGAAAGACGGCCACTGGCGGTTTGGAACGTGGGCCGAAGCCTGATGCAGCCATTGATCTGCCCTGTGCGGCAATAGGGTTGTGGTGGCGTATCCACCAACCGTCTTGCAAAGATCCGGATCGAAATTTGTCTACATGTCAAGCTTGCGGCCGAAAGACTCAACCACCAATCACTGTCACGAGAAGGCCAAACATGGGACTATCGTGTCCTCGGTGACGCCGACTTACGAGTTCGTACAAAAACATTCATGTCCTCGTTAAGGATCGGTGTCCACACCCGTCGTGCTCTTCCATCAATCTTCTGTCGCAGCACATCTCCCTTGGATTGGCTTCCTCTGACAAAGCAAAGCTTAGGGACCCGACCACTGTGGCCCCCTCGCTAATAATAACAAGTCTTACTTATCGAGGTTGATGCGTGTTTCGTCCCTTTTTGGATCCAGTTTCCATCACTCTTCACTTTTCCCTCTAAATCTGTAACTTTTGATCTCTACTAACGTCAATTCATTTGTCTTCCTGCCACTCGACGTCCGGACCATACCGCCGCAATGGCAGAGAAGGACGAATTCGACGACACGGTTCCTCAGCAGTTGCCATTATACCGACTAGTCATCGACCAGGCTCGCGTCACCGAAGATGTGCTGAATTATCCCTACCGCGGCTCAGGCACGGCGGATGACCCTTACATCGTCACCTTCATCCCCAACGACCCGGGCAACCCGTTCAACTGGACAGGGTTACGGCGATGGTGCATCAGTTGGATCGTGGCCACCGAAATCTTGGCCACAGCGTTTGCTTCCAGTGCTTTCAGCGGCACGATTCGTGAAATCTACATCGATCTCGGTGCCAGTACCGAATTGATCACCGCAGGCATCTCGCTCTTCGTCCTTGGATTTGCCCTGGGGCCTTTGTTATGGGCTCCTCTATCCGAAATCTACGGCCGGCAAATCATCTTCTTCATCACCTTCCTGGCATTCACAGCTTTTAATGGCGGGTGCACCGGGGCCAAAAATATCGGCACACTGCTCGTGCTTCGGTTCTTTGCCGGTGCCTTCGGGTCGTCGCCTTTCACCAATGCTGGCGGTGTCATTGCAGATGTCTTCACCGCATCCGAAAGAGGACTTGCCATGGGTATCTTCGCCCTCGCTCCCAGTATGGGACCGACATTAGGCCCATTCTGTTCCGGTTTCCTCGGAGAGACACAGGGCTGGAGATGGGTCATGGGGCTTTTGACCATCTTCTCCGGCGTGCTCTGGATCCTGGGCGCTTTGTTCGTGCCTGAGACATATGCACCGGTCCTGCTACGCAAGCGTGTCGACAAGCTTTCCAAAATGACCGGCAAGGTCTACATGTTGGAAGCGGATAAGGAGAAAGGTCGACCTTCACTCAAGTCCCTGCTACCAACCGCTCTGATTCGCCCGTGGATTTTGTTGTTCCTCGAACCAATCGTACTGTTACTCTCTCTTTATATCGCCATTGTCTACGGTAAGTGTCATGCACCACCCGCGAAGAACCAGAACCAGAACCTCTTACTGATTGATTCTCCTAAGGCACGCTGTATCTTCTCTTCGGCGCCTACCCGATCGTTTTCCAGCAACATCGTGGCTGGTCCGAGGGTATTGGTGGTCTTCCATTCCTCGGCGTGGCAGGCGGTATGGTTTTGGGCATCATCTTTTCCGGATACACCAACAGATGGTACCTGAAAGAAGCCGAAAAGCACGGAGGAGTCGCGCCCGCCGAAGCCCGTCTACCCGCGGCATTCTACGGAGCGGTGGCCATCCCCGTGGGATTATTCTGGTTTGCCTGGACCGACTACACGTCGATTCACTGGATCTCGCCCGTCCTAGCCGGCATCCCCTTCGGATTCGGCTTCACCATTGTTTTCCTGGTTGTAACCAACTACCTGATCGACTCGTACACGATTTTCGCGGCATCCGTGCTGGCAGCCAACACGGTGCTCCGATCGCTGTTCGGCGCGGCCTTCCCGCTCTTCACCGACGACATGTTCAAAACCCTAGGCATCCACTGGGGCGCCTCGATCCCGGCGTTCCTGGCCCTGGCATGTGTCCCGTTCCCATTCGTCTTCTACAGATACGGCGCGCAGATCCGCAGCCGCTGTGTCTACGCCGCGCGCGCCGAAGCCGCCATGGCCGAACTGCGCGCCCGAGCCGCTCGAGCCGCCGAAGCAGATGCCGAGCGCGTCGGACCCACATCCGAATCCCGCGCCGGCTCGACTGAAGACGAAAGCGACGTGGAGAAGCAGGAGCAGGAACCCGGTTCAGCACCGCGCTTCGAGCCCATCAGACAGACTAGGACAAATGCTTCGGCTGACAGGGCGTCGTTGACACGCCACAAGTCTCGCGCTGGCAGTATCAGTGAGGCTGCCGACTACAACTTCAGCCCGTACGATATTGATAGAGTCAATACCGCCGCGTCTATCACTGGGTTGGATCTGACCAGGACGAGGACGAACCGGACCAACCGGACGAGCCGGACGAATCGGTCTAATTGAGCGGACGAGACCGAATCGGTTTGGTTTCTACCAGGACAGCTCAGAACGTTCCGCTGAGCGGTCATTTGGCCGTTTCTTTTGAGGGAAATGGGAACGAATGGCCCGTTCCACATTGTGAGCATTATTGTAATTCTAATTAGACATTCCATTCTTCACCATTTGAGGTGGGGAAGAGCATGGCGCATAGAGCATGAAGCATAGAGGATAGAGGATAGAGGATCATGCATATCACGGCCAAAATAGATTTCATTTGTTCATTTGTCGAGTTCACTAAACATCGTCGGGGAGAAGAAGATTGACTATCGTATCTGGAGCGAACAACAGGGGTTGTACACAGTACAGGAACCGAACGTTCAGCAGTCAGACAGCGTGCCCCAACATTGATGATCAGTAATCATAAAGAGACCCGATAAGGCAGGCAGTCCTGCACCTGTCTGGCGGGTAATGACTCCATATCGCTGACAGACCTGGAGCAACGATGTTTCATGACAAGGTATATTGTACCCAGATTCATACGTAGTGGTAGTTGCGGGACATATATATATATACAAACCACTCAACCTCGTTCCCATTCCCCCTCCCCTTCCCCTTCCCGTACTTTGGATTGCTGTTCCATTCTATTGCGGTTCGTTTCACATCATAACTTCCAGGCCTGAAGAGTTTCAAGTGTTACAGCGGCACACACTCTCACTGGTATCAGTCCGTGTTGACGAAGATGAGTGCATCGGCGACGTAGAAGTTCCAACAGCAGCACCAGCACCATGCGAAGCAGGAATCGGAATCCGGAAAGGTGAGATGGGCAGGGCGCCAAATTCGGCATGAATCCCGTCCATGACTTTCTTCCACCACTCGCCCAGTGCCTCTTGCAGGACGACGGCCGGGTTTTCAATCTGCCAGTCTTGGAACTGTGTCTCGAAACTGATGTTGCCGTTGGTATAGTCTGGGCCGAGCCATGGTAGAGTCGGGTACGTGTACCGGCTGCTCCAGGCTGGCGGGGTGGTTGTGGTGTCGGTTTCCGGTGTCGTCGATGACGATGATGGAGAGAACGAGGGTGGTGATGGTGTGGGTTTGGGCTCGGGCTCGTAGTCGGCCATTGTTGGTGTTATGCAATGCAACTTCAGTATTGTCGGTCTCTTCGGTCTGCTTTTCCTGCTTATTCTCCTTCTTCGCGGCTTTTTCACTGTGGGAGATCTCTTGGATTTGGATTTGGATTTGGCTTTTGCTCTACAGGGACGATTGTCTGGAGTTTGAATGGGTTTGGTTCTTCTGGCTTCGCTTAGGTCGTCGAGCTTTTGTGTGTGTAGGTGTATGTGTAGTGTTGGATCCCGGTGTATGCAATGCAGTGTGGTCTTGCTGGGCTGGGCTGTGTTGGTGTTCGTTCGCCTCCTTGAGTTTAAGTAGTCAAGAGGATAGGGTGTTCAGATAGTGTCACAGGGTAGATAATGATGATGTTGGAGGACCGGCGGTGAGTGATTAGCTCTTGTCAAGGATAGTGGAATATATGTCGTTGATGATTGCAAGGGTGATCGAATATGGTCGCGCTTTGGTGTGTGGTGTGCGGTGTGCGGTGTATAGTAAATAACTTGGGTTCCAAAGAGAATAACCCCAACAAAGCGATACTCACTCACTGTTATGTACCTGAGATATACATCTTGCTGGCTGGTTCGCAACGGTCGAGCCCACCCAACAGTACAAGTACATACAGTGTACTTACTTCTTCTGACGTGACTTACCGTTTCCAATGCTTGTGTCCGAGAATGAATCACATGTCAGAGTACCATGTACTTATCTAGAAGTTAGAAATTCGAGCCCACTCTTCGGGCCACTGTCCCAAGATAGAAACCGCGCAGAGCCTTGGGCAACATGACTATTGATTTATGGGTCTTTTGTCACTGTGCTTCAGGTCCCGTCACTAGTCTGGTGGTCTGATTTCCGATGGGTGGAAAAGTATGAATGGCCGTTCCTGATGGATCTGGTTCCATTGGATCTCCGGTAGTGGATCGTCTCTTCCTGAGCATGTGCAACAGACTGAGACTGTTCTTTGATGTGATGACACTGATTCTTGCGCTTGTTGCTTTTGTCCTTTGTATTTGCACATGTCAATTGCGGTTGAAGTATGTACTGTGCTTGAGAGGTCATGATTGACTTGTGTCTCGAGTCTTGACGAGGTGAGTAGGCCGTAATCTCCTACTCAATCGCAGCAACCACTAGTATATTTGATGTTGAATAGAGCAGGGGGACTCCTCAAGTGGAAAAAGGGAGAAAATGTTTTTTTTATCAGGACCCAGCTGCAGAGATACCGAGGTAAAACTGCAATATTGAGCAGTCTCTCCATCGCACACCGTTGGCTTGTGCACAGTCTGGAAGCGTCACTGTTGTTATCATGCTCATGCAAATGGCGCCGAAGCCATGCTGCCAGGACGAGCAATAGTAATCTCTCTGCTGTGAGATTTCGATATTGCATGTGTTCATACACGATACCTATGGTTGCTGCCTCAGGCTGAATGCAAGTAGTAGGAATACTTTGCCAAGGCTGAGCCTCGTCACGTGCGGCCGGGCGTCCTGCAGCCTCGTCACATGCAGACTGCGTTCACTGCGGCATGATTTTATTGTTTTGCTTTTGTTCTGCTGAAGCCAAATCTCGATATATAAGTCGGCATCCTGCAAGTTGACCGCTGATACCTAGCTCTGCGCCATTTCGTTTGCAGACGGCAGACTTGCTAGTCAACTTGAGCCAACAGAGACTGACCATGAGGCCTGCTTCGCCCTTCACCTCATTCCTTCTACAACACGTATCGGAACTCCAGGTTCTCCCGATCCGTCAAATCCAGCTGGTTATTAGATACCACCGTCTGTCTCTTGGTGCCGTCCGCGTCGACGGCCTCGACGATCCCCCTATGGGCCACCTTCGAAGCCTCGAGCGCGTCTCGTCGTTTATTCTCTCTCGCAAGATACCATCGGAGGAACAGGATGTCGAGCGCGGGCAGGATACAAGCGACCTATACAGCATAACGTTAGTCTCTTTTCAGTGGCACAAATCTAGCAGGCTCTGTTGCCAGATACGACTGGGGCAGAAAAGGAAGACGGTTGGGAACTCACCCCCAGAATGATTCCCCAGGTTGCATAATACCTCGGAGCCCAGCTAGCCACGAACAACTGAGGGGATATCACATTGGCGATGCCATATGCGACGTGGTATAAAGCAATAACCGTCGTCTTCTTGGTGTGGCCGGCAGAGTTGTTGGCAGCCCAGACCATGACCACCGCGTAGGGGATCCCGGCCGTGGACCGCAACCATATCCCCGTAACCAGACCCCAACGGTTAGACCACGGTAAGGCCAGAAGAAGAATGTTGGCGATGGCTGCGGGTCCATATGCGGCAACGGAAATCCAGGCACGGCAATTCGTCGTCCGGTTCAGGAAGAATGCGGCGAAAGCTAATGAAACCAGGGACACCAGACCGGACACACAACCGAGCAGAGTTGTCTGCAGCGTCGTAAAGCCGAACGACTTGATGATGAGGGAATACTGGTTGGTGACACCGTTGGCCATTTCCTGGCTCCAGGCGTGCAAGAAGAACAGCCATGTCTTGGGGTCTTTGATGGCTTCGATAAACCTGGCTTGGTAAGCACTTGTGTGGAGAGAGAGGACAGCCATGATTACTTACTGATACTTCTTGAACCGCTTGTGCTCGATTCCCGAGTGGTTCTCCTTGATGCGGAGAATGGCTTTGGCACGATCTTCCGGCTCCAAAAAGTGGGCATGAAGAGGACTGTCGGGAAACCAAAACCAGACGGAGGCGCCAAAGAGGATTGTTATAGTCCCGGTGATCACTTTCTATGGTTAGCTGTGGTGTTGATCGACTCAAGAAGGGAAACCCACCCATGAACCATTTCCATGATGCAAACCCGTCAGTCTTGATCCACAACACACCATAAGACAGCAAGCCGGAGGTGATAGGGCTGGAGTTTCCAGACGCCCACATGACTGGCATGAGCCACGACTGCTCCTGGTAGGTGAAGAACATGGAGAGAGTCAGCAGAAATGCCGGCACAATACATGCTTCAGCCGTCCCGAGGAAGAATCTGACCACGAATAAGCCGGCGAAATTCCTGCAAGGTATGTGAAGCAAGACTATTCCACCCCTAGAGGATCTTAGCAGATGATACTTCGAAAATCGCACCACATCACTTCTCACCATAGCATCAGGTTTGCGGCCAACCACTTTCCCACAGGGAAGCGTTGCAGAGCCCAGTTCTGAGGCCATTCCGCGAGGAGATAGCCGAAATAGAAAATGGATGACAGCCAGTTGTATTGATTGGCATTGAGATGGTTGTCTTTCAAGATGCCTAGGATGGCCGAGCTCCCCAGCTACATCAATGCGTCAGATCAAGTCAATCGTGAAGGAATTCGGGATACTCACTGTCTGCTTGTCCACGTACATCAAATGATACCCTACACAGAGAAAAGGTATGATTCTCCAGATGAGTTTCTTCTTGATCCTCGCTGCTTCTTCCGGTGTCGGATCCTCCACCTGGACCTTGGAGAACAGCTTGAAGCTCTCGTCTGCATACCGAGGCGGGACCTTGGGTACGATGGCCAAATCGGCATCGCTCTCCGTTGCAGACGAAACATCTTCCAGAACGCCGGCTTTCTTGTCTTCACTCGCCATCTTGTTCACAGCCAGAAGGATCAAAACCTCTGCGTTGACGAATCCCGGATCTGCGAAGCCAGGTTACGAAGCTATGCAAAGGCCAAAGCAACCAATATATAGATGCTGACGGACTTGTACCATCGGTCTAAAGAAGTCTACAGCTCTCTGACAGCCATTGGTCAATCAAGTCTGGCATTCTCACCATTGCAATCTTTCCATCCATTGCGCGTTGACGTTGCCCTCGCGTGCTTTGACACAAGGATGTGCTCATATGCTGCGGAGTTAGCGTCCCAGTCTTGTCTACGCATCCTACTGCGTCTGAACCCAACGAATGGTGGATTCCTAGTCTGGTTATGAATCCCGGGCGACTGAACAAGGAGAAGACGGATGGGGTTTATTCTTTGTACGCTTCAGACTCGAATACCCGCATGCCATCAACCTCATACTCATACGCTGCGAGTTAAACGTGGAGGACAAGTACTATTCTTCTTATCGGTGACTTGTATCGTACAGACAGAACAGACTAGCACAGTATCATCATTGGTGCATAGGTGCATAGGCTGGCTGATATGCAAACGGGACAAGCTTCGACAACGCGTCCATCCTCCATGACAAGGATTCGTAAGAAACGCTTTTCTCTCCTCTCCTTATCTTGCTCCAGGAAGAGCACCGTCACTATTCACTATCTTCTAGTCTAAATGGCAGTTGCAGTAGTCGGGTTCAAGAGACCCGTCGCAAAGGTATAGCATGAAGCATATCATTTTGCGTGCTTGGGTCCTTGATATTGCGTGATAAGCCGAACTACCTACCTACCTACCTATCTACCTACCTTTGTAGCCCGTGGAAGCCCCAATTGTTCAAGTCGCGCTGGAATCGCGCAATGCAGGTACGGTACTTCTAGGAGGATGAAACCTCGATCATTTCCCTGCACCAATTTGTACTCTGTCACGACGATATCCCTGTCTGCCATCCCTACCGAGACGAGAGGGTGATGCTGGTTTGGTCGTCTTGAACTCGTGCCTGAAAGCGAGATTTGTCGACTATAACTACCTTCCTTACCTGGCGTATACACGCTACTACTGTGTTAGCTGTTAGCTATACAAGGGTGTTGTGTGTTGTGCTGCTGCCGGTCCAAGCAAGAAACTACAGGACTTGACTACTGAATTACATAGCTTCAAGCAGCAGATTGAACAGGAGAGAAGTGGAAACCCAGAAAGTCAGATATCATTATCATTATCACTATCACTATCACTATCAGATACCCACCCAAATGGCAGACCTCAAAGTCATCATAGCAGGCGGCGGAATCGCAGGCCTAGCCACAGCCATTGCACTCAGTCGCCTCGAACACGACCTGAAGCTCAACCTCGACATCCAAATCTACGAGAAAGCCAGCGAACTGCGAGAAATCGGCGCCAGCATCGCCCTGAGTCCCAACGGTCTGCGCACTCTCGAAAGACTAGGCGTGCACGATGCCCTCGGCGACGACGTCGGGTTCCGCGGCCCAAGCGGCCTACCGATGATTTATCGACATTGGAAAACCGGCGAGGTGGTCAGCGTGGATGAATTCGAGAATGTGCCTGATCGCCGGCATTGGACTGCGAGGTTTCATCGCGCGCATTTACATCAGGCGTTGCTTGCGCTTGTGCAGTTGCGGCATGAGATCAAGATCCATTTGGGGAAAGCTGTCGTTTCGGCTGAAGTCGATCCAGCAGATGCAGAAACAGAAACAGATGCAGAGACAGAAACAGATGCCACTGGCGGACGAAGTCATCAAGTACGGGGAGGAAAGGGAGGAAAGGGAGGAAGGGGAGGAGGAGTGACGCTCTTCTTCGACGACGGAACAAGTGTCCACGGCGACCTGCTCATCGGAGCAGATGGACTACGGTCGAAAGTGCGCGGTGCTTTCAAGCCAGAACACACCCTGCATTGGACGGGGAGGACGCTGTTTCGAGCCACGTTTGATGCCTCGCTGGTGCAGCACATCCCGGATTTACCTGCCGACTCGACGCATTGGTGGGGACCCAAACATACCTTCTTTGCCTCGAGATTGGGTAAGGGCCAGTATACGACGGTAGGGAATTTCGATCCGGCATCCATCCAGTCTGAGAAATTCCAAGAGTCACATGCACCTGACGAATCCAAGGTGACTGAGAAAGACAAGGAATCTCAAGCTGCTACCCTGGCTGATCCCTCCCAAGTCCGCTGGGACCAGGAAGGCGATGTAGCGCTGTTTCGCGACCTATATAAATCCTGGAACCCGGTCGTCCGGGCGCTGACCCAAGCCACGCCTCATGTGCGCTTATATCCCAATTTCGCCGGCGAGCCGCTGGACACATGGGTCTTCGGGTCGCGAGTGACGCTGGTAGGAGACGCGGCACATACTCATGGAGGAGCCCATGCTGCGGGCGGCTCGCTTGCGCTGGACGACGCTTGGGCTCTGTATTTGGCGTTGAGATATGTTTTGGCTGCTGATGATGGTGCTGCTGATGATGGTGCTGCTGATGATGGTGCTGCTGATTATGGTGCTGCTGATGGTGCTGCTGATGGTGCTGCTGATGGTGCTGGTGCTGGTACTGGTGCGCCCGCAAAGGGAAACGGAAACGGAAACGGCGTTCCTCAAGAGGTCATCTCTCGTGCGCTTACTCTCTACGACAGGACGAGACGGCCGCATACCGAACGCCTGGTCAGGTCGGTGCTTGCTGCCCAGGGCGCCGCGGCGCCAGAGACAGACGAGGCGTTGAGATTGAAGATGCTGAATCGCCCTGCGACGACCTGGTTGGCGGAACATGATGTCGAAGCGGCGTTTGCGAGCGTCGTTGCCGAAGAGAGTCGGTTGTTGGTGTCTGCTAACGCGGATGACCACAGCCATAACGCCGATACGTTGGCCGTGGGCCAGGCAAGCGCTGTTCGTGAACAAAGTAGACTGTGAGCTGGAGGAGGGATCGGCATTTGGTTTGGTCTTGTCTTGTTTGGCCGACACGAAGCCTTGATCCCGTTTGGCGTCCATGGCGGCTTGATAAGGAGGGTGGACACAGGACTGACGTTGGTCAAACATGAGTGTCGTTGCCGGTCGGTGATCTTGCTCGAAGAGTACTTGAGTGAGTTGAGTGAGGTGGACATTCAAGGGTCTGGGCATTGATTTCGGGCTCAGGGGGTTCAGCCTCGTACCTGGTCAAAGGTGTGAAGTTAGGGCAAATAGAACTGCCGCAAAATGCAATGCATCATTCGGACTTCTAGGCCCTGCTCGTCGACAATGTATTGCAACGGCTGAAGATAGACACATGGAAAGGGCATGCTAGCCAGGATAGCTGGACGCGTACCTCATAGACATTCATAAACATTGAATTGCTGCCATAAGAAGAGATCTCTCAAGTTGTTCAGGGTATCACTTTTTCCACGACCATGACCTGCCATAGAGCCAACCATTTCCTGCGCCGTCGTCGTAAATTATATCGGCTGTTCGTCGTAACCTACGCCCCTGTGTACTCTGTTCCGTAGTAATACCTCATTCCCAGCCCATTATCATTAAAGTTCTGGTGTCAACCCGGGCCATCCAGTCATCCAGTCATTCGCCTCGCCCATCCCCGCTGACGGCCACATGCCATCAGAACCTGGTGTCAGGCCTGTCCTACCAAAGTCCATAGGTTGTGCTTGATTTGAACTCCCTTCTCCCATTTGGTTTGGTGGCTTCATGGCGGCGAAGCCCCCGTTACCGGCTAGGCCATGCGCAGGCGATTGTTGTCGTTGTGCGCTGTTGGCGTTGCCACCAAATGATTGGGTCCCAGGTGACGTATACGAGGTACGTGAGGAATCTTGGTGAGAGAGCGTGGAAGGGGTTGGATGATTCGATTGTAGTCTTGACCCTGAGCCGTCTTGGTTCGAGTTGCCTGGAGACGTATCTGTGCCGACTGATTGCAAGGGGAGTTCGAAAATGTTATCGAACTCATCATTCATCGACACCGCCCCTGTTTGACTCGTGCGGCCACTGCTGGAGCCACCAGTAGCGTATAAACTAGGGTAGGAACTGTTGGAATCCGAGGCTTTGGTATTCCCATCGCGCTGCCAGGTGGGCATCATGAGGCCTTTCGGCCCCATTTCAGCAGACTGAGTCTGGCGTATCATAACAAGTGGGGAGCATTTCACCGCGTCGGTATTGATAGGCACCTCACCCTAAACTCAAGTCAGCCAATTGAAATAAATCATGCAGATGAGTACTAACCGGTGGCCGATGCCCAAACTTCCACCGAGCAGAGCTGTCGGGAAGGTCGAGGCCGCTTCCTTCCAGGTCCACATCGAGTTGGACCAAGAACGATTCTGTGAGGGGATTGGTGGCCTTCAAGACATTCATGGTAGAAAGTAAGAAGTGTAACGATGACTTGACGGCCGAGTCGTCTCTTCGAGACTTGAGATACTGTACGAACACTCGCGCCGCCACATAGAGACAGAATGCAACAAAGGGGTTCAGCTAATAGTTCTTAGCACGACAGCTTGGGGGGATAGAGCGGAGACCGTACCAGACTTGTGTCCATGTGACTGATCATTCTCATAATGTTGGTGATCTGATCGGCTGCGACGATACACCGACGTTTGGATTCAGCGCTGATCTGAACAGGCAACCGATTCTTATCGGCCTTGAATATGGCAGCTTGGTGTAAACATATAGTGGCAGTATGGATGTTCATGTTAAGGAATATAGTGTTCGGGTCGTTGATCCCTGCTGGTAAGCGAAGATGTGGAGGCAATGACAACGATGTATTGAGAAGGATATTGTCCAAAGAGCGATGTCGTTTCCAGAAAGCTCCGTTAAGATCATGGTCGTTGTCGTTCTGTTCCGGCCGATGAAGGTGGGTAAGATTGCGACCATAGAGTGTACATAAAAGGATAATGCCTCCAAAGGACGAAAGTGAAGCAGCCCCGTCTCCATTAAGAAGGTCTGCTAACTGGAGCGTATGTTCGGGTTGACCTGTGTTGAAGGCCTGCTCGCTGGCTGGCAGGTTGGTCAGGATCTGCGAGAGCGTATTAGCCGGGCCTTCATAACGCATTATCTTGCTTACATCTTGCTCATCGATGGCCATAGGCCATCCAGTGCCTACCGAGGCATATCGGTCCTGGCAGTAAGCTGCCCAAAAGGTCCGGCGCCGTTCTTCCCGATCTGTCCAATCTCGGGGCGGATGGATCGTCTGTTTAACATCCAGTCCGACACGATCTTGTCGATGTAGACCCAACATCTGCGCCAACCTTGCGGCTTTCCCCACACTCATCCAAGCCCGCGGGAAATACATGACTTTGAATTCATAGCAGGCCAGCAGCGTCCAAGCCTGACAGTGGGCGATGGTGATTATGCTTTCGCCGAGACCTTTCATTTCATCCAAATCGGCATACTTGCGCGCCCGCGTGTAGAAATGTTCCGTATAAGCAGAATATTTGGGCGTCATGGAGCATGCGTTTGCCCACATTGCATACCTCAGACTGGCTGCTGGGCGCGCATGAGGTGCAAGATCCATTGATGCGAGAAATCTCGCCTTGTGGATCATCGGTACCGATGGATGGACTTTCTCAAAGTAGATTTCATTCCTGAACTCGTCAGCAACCGGGAACTTGCAGCAGTTGTGCACACGAACAGTTCATCTATGACGTCCTGAGAGGGCAATGCCTCCTCCAACCCAAGACCTATCATTTCCCAGGAAAAGTCATCTGTAGCACCCATTGCAAAGTCATTCATTCCGGGAAGGGTAGGATCCGTGAAGTTGCCATCTTGCATTAGGTCCGACATAGCGTTATCTCCAAACGGTGGCACATCCATTGGCGGCATCGATGGGGCAGGGACAGAAGACTCTGGTGCAGCAGATGTCTGCGCAACAGAGGGGCCGCTCTCTTTGGATGTGTTTTGTGATTCCAGCAGATTCTCAACCTGTTTGAGACGCGCCTCCAGCAGTTTCACATAGCCTCTTTTGGGACCACTCTTCTTTCGTTCTTCCGAGTACTCGCAATGGTGATTAAGCCTTGTGCAAGTCGCACAGCTTGGTTTGGTTCCATCGCATTTCAGCTTCCTCTTTCTACAAAGAATGCATGCCATTCTTTTGGGCCGTGCCGCGGCGGCACTGCTTGCTCCCAAGCCATTGTCTGCATGTTCGACCTCCCCTTGGGGCGGGAAATAGCCATTGTTGGCGCCCGAAGCCATCGCACGACGATCAACGGGATAACACCTGTCCCGTGGACGGCAACGACACCAGGCTCGACCGGAGATGTAGTGGTTGGTGGATGGGAATATGGCCGGGCACGAGAGCCTTCGTGTGTGAAGAGGCCTCGCAGGTCAGATCGCTGATGACAGTGACAGTGCTTATGATCTGGCAGAA
The DNA here is from genome assembly GCA_024611085.1 of Exophiala sp. LBMH1013. NCBI lineage: Eukaryota > Fungi > Ascomycota > Eurotiomycetes > Chaetothyriales > Herpotrichiellaceae > Exophiala > Exophiala sp. LBMH1013. The sequence continues at coordinate 432,881 of JAMFLB010000009.1, read as the reverse complement.
GCTCTCAGCGACAACTCCTTGACTGTGCGCATCATTGGATTTGCACGTTCAGGCAACAGGGTAACGGGATGCGGAGGAGACGACACTGGATTATCTAAGCATTCCGATGATGACTGAATGACCTAATCGAGTTTAGCGACTGTCGAACCTCTGCGGGCTCCTACAATTGTGTCTTTTGAGGCGAAGAGGTCTGCTAGATGCATGTCAAATATGTGAAGGACAAGACCTAAAGGTCGACACTGGTACTTCTCGCTAGCCAAGAATGTATTGTTTGGTATATATCTCGAATGATTGAATCTCTACCTGCTTTGGACAACAAGTCTCTTGCCAACGCCGGGCGGCACGCTTGAGAAGCTCGCATCGCATGGCCTTCCCTCAATCACTTCCATGACTTCCATGGCGGGATCTGTGGCTCATGCAATCCGTTGGAGTGACTACAGGATGGAGCAGTCTAGTGAGAAGGAACATCACCGCCATCGCCTTCTTCGTTGAAGAATACTCGGACGGGGAGCCAGGAGTCGCCGCAGACCTTGTACCGATCCTTGATGTTGCTCAACTTGTCCATCTCCTCAGGAGTCAACTCCCAGCCATCGAGCTGGAAGTTTGACTCTATCCGCTGTTTGTTGACACTCTTGGGGATGACCGAGCAGCCTCTTTGGAGATTCCACATTAGCAGGACCTGCTGAGGAGTCTTGCCATGGGCTTCAGCAATTGAGGCAAGAGTCTTGTCATGCGCCAACGGGGAGTCCGTTGATCCCAGGCACGAGTATGCAGTGCAATGGATCCCCTTCTCTTTGCAGTAAGCTATCGTCTTCGGCGAAGGCATGTTGGGGTGAAGTTCGATCTGGTTGACTGCGGGGACGACTTTGCACGACGGGTCTTTGAGGAGCTTCTCTAGGTTTGAGATGACGAAGTTGGACACACCGATGTTTCGGACCTTGCCAGTGTCAAGGAGCTTCTGCATCTCGCGCCTAAGAGGCAGTTAGTGGGAGTATATACAGGCGGGTGAGGCATGGCGCACCAGGTGTCGATGAAGTTCCAGTCGTCATAGTGTTTTTTGAGATCTTCTGGGACCGTGGAACTAGGCCAGTGCATCAAATATAAATCGATGTAATCGGTGTCCAGGTTCTTCAGCGATGTCTCGAGGCCCTCCTTCACGCGCTTGTGCCATGGGTTGTCGAGCTTCGTGGTGATCCAAATCTCACTGCGCGGAACGCCAGAGTCTTTGATCCCCTGGCCCACTTCGGCCTCATTGCCATATGCCAGTGCACTATGCGTTATCAGTGCCGGAACAATGGCAGTCGACTTGTTCAGTAGTTCTTACGTGTCAATGTGGCGGTATCCGGCCAGAAGGGCGTGCTTGACTGCTTCGCGGACTTCGTTGGGCTTTGACTGCCATGTACCCAGGCCGACACCGGGCATTTTGGCCCCCGTGTTCAGAGTGAACACTGTCCTTGAAACCGGGGTAGTCAGTAGGCATCATGCAAACAGTGCATTCAGCACGACTGAACCACTTACTTAGTGCCTTTGCCAGACTGTGAGGTCGTCATTGTGCCGAGGAAGCGTGGACTGGAGAACGAGGATAGTGGGAGAGGAGCTGATTTGGGCGTAAGAGAGGTAGCAGAGCAGGAGGTCAATCTTGATCTGTGAAATGCAGTAGAGAAATGCCGGAGAGAAGACATGCGAATCTGAAGAAAAATCAATTTGGTTTGGGCAGCGCCGATAGATATCATTCAAGCTATATCCCGGTGGCCTCTTTCCTCAATGGAACAACCCATAACTACGTACCACCTGTGGTGGGGGAGGGCGCTTTAGGCATTGGAGTTCAGGGTCTCAACGGGGGCAACAAACAAACTACGCAATGGATTTGACCGAACGAGGGGCACCGGGGACAATCAGCGGCCCAGTCATAAGGACTGATTGTTTTGTCACCGCGGGGCTTATTTAGCCTGAATCACGATCGCGGCGGGCAGTGCAAGATAAAGAACAGATACTGTGCCACAGTAACGGCAGCCAGGTTCCCTTGCTTGTGCCCGTGTCTGGTACAGAAACACGCAGCAATTTACCTAGGTAGGCGTCCTGTCACCTCGACGTGACTGCAAGTCGCATCGACATTCCCATGGAATCCGGTGGTTGATGCCGCCGCTTTTGGGGCTAATTGCTTTCCCGCACCACCTAAGGTAAGGTACGTCCTTCAAGTTCGCATCTAGGCAGCCCTTCGATGCGACTCTTTATGATGACAAGGCTGCCTTGCCGCATTGCAGGAGAACTCCAAGCTCGTCAATGCTGAAGGCATGTTGGAACCGGGGGATCTGAGTGGTCTGCAAAGCGGCAACGTGCGATCTAGATTGTGCAAGAGAAGCCAGCATCAGCAATTTCATGCAGTAGTGCGATGATGCCCGACATGAGGTTGCACCAAGCTTTGCAGGGGACACTGCCGCCCTAGAGCTTCCAGATGGTGATGCATTGCAGGTGCTGTCTTGCTGCATCTCTTTTCGAGAGATTCGCTTTCTGGCCATCTACCTACCGATAGCCATATTCAGTCAGTTCGAGCAGATAGCAACGCTGTAGATAATGATTGACTGATTGCCCCGGACTTAAGCCTCAGGATCATCGCTCAGTTACTCATTCTGAGAAAAGAGCAATTCTGACTGATTGTGCAACATCTCATGAAAACACTAAGTATACGTGCGAGCCCCATGTACCAGTGAGCTGCACAACCATCTCACGATACACACTTCCCGCCACATGAAGAGAGAAGAGAAGCAGAAGTGAGTGGTGTCTGGAGCAATTGATACGTTGGTTGAGAGGTCATGCCCAAATAATCACGTCTTGGCCGAAAAGATCAAAATCACAGGTGTACCAGACAAGCCTTGCAACTCGAACTCCGACAAGCTCTTTTTTTGATCGGTAAGCTATATTTTCTCATACTCCTGTACATCGTCCAGCACGCCGCTTGAACCTACCAACAGCCTGTTAGTCTCTATAGGTGCAAGCCGCCGCATGTGGCAGACTGTGCCGTGGCCGAGGCCAGAACCGTGACGGCGTCGTTGAAACTGCAGCTTTCTCCGACACAACACAGCTTCCAGCCATACAGACCTCTACAATGTCACGATTCGTGCCGGCCGGTACAGTCGCCGAGTCCGACTCACAGCAACCAGATGATGCTTGGGTGAAGGCTCAGCAACAAGTGGAAGCCCAAAAGAGACCAAAAGCATCGGAGGAAGGCAAACAGGACGGAGGCAAGAGTCTATACGAAGTCCTGCAGCAGAACAAGGGTAGGCTATAGCGCACGATTCATGACTCTTATACACATTTCTGACACGACAGGGCTTTTTTGATCACTAGCTGCCAAGCAGGAAGCATTCGAAGAATCCATCCGTCTGAAGAACCAGTTTCGTCCTTTAGATGATGACGAAGTTGACTTTCTTGATTCTGTGCTCGAGTCAGATCGGGCAAAGGAGAATGCCGTGAAGCAGGAGACTGCCGAACAACTTGAGGCTTTCCGCAAACAACGTGCCTTGGCCGAACAAGCTCTTCTGGATCAGCAAACGAGCGACCAGGTGGGAAATAAGGCTGACCTGCCCGTTAGCAAGACCGCATGGATCACGCAAAAGAAGAAGCGACGCCGTGACAAGGAGACTGAATCCGAAGGAAATTCAAAGTCCAGGAAACTGTCAGCTACAAGCGAGGACAAAGTGTATGCAAAAGAACCACTCAAGTCCGGGGGTCCCGACCAGCTAGATACAACTCCAGAAGCCGAGAAGTCTCCTTCCGTATCCCATATGAACCCTCTGAAAGCAGGGCCGGTCGGACTTGGTTTGGGCGACTACAGCTCTGACGAGGATGAATAACGACAGTCCCCAGATGGTCCCTACAGCAAAAGGCTCGCCTTGGAGTACGATAAGGGGACCGAAATTGTCCTCTACAAACTGACAGTGGATTGACGAAGAAGTGCTGTACCCTCCAGTACTAAGGTGACTACCTAGGTAGTCTCCTTGCCGAGCCACTGATACCGTTGGGTAGGCTGCGCGCATGGAAGGAGGGTTCGCGTAAGTCTGCAGACCAGGCTGCTTCGGAATGCTCGTTGCTTGCCACCGTCACTTCTCGGTCAAACGTTCGCAGTCAGGAGGTGTAGACGAGTTCCTCCCCCAAGGCACGGGACCCCAGCCAGCACGACCGTCTCCCTCATGACAGATGCAGCCGTCAGCCATCATCCTGACCACGGCGGTTTTTGCCCCTAGATCTTTATGGCAGGAGTCTCAGCTCGACGTTATGCGGGCCGCCTGGCCGGCTAAGGAGGTTACCTAGGTATGATCTCTGAAGCACTCCAAGTATAATACCTGTAAATTTGTCACGTTGGAATTTTCTGTCCGAGAGACACGCTTATAGGCGTGTATAGGCGTGGGGGCCCGAGCGGGTTTGTCCTCGGGCCTCATTCCACGGCACGCTGGCAGCCGTCTGGGAAGGGATGGTTCCTCCCGCTGGCCTCCACATGAGCACGAGCCAACCGATCCCCAGGCTGCATCATCGCAACCTCTTGTGCGTCTTGGGGGGCTCCTCAACGTCCCCTTAGGCCCTTAACAGCCGTTCGAACTACACCAGGATTCGCTCGGTTTGGCCCCTTCCATGTCCATCAGCCGCCAGCTGGTGATGTGCTTGACCCCTATTTGTGCACGGGCGACCTCTGACCCATCCCAGTGTAGCGGTGAGAAGAATGCTGCCAGATCAACCTTAAGCCCTGCTTGTTGATTGTCTAAACGACGCGTTAATTCGCCAACTTCAGCTGCATGTCAATACCGCCAGATCCATGAGGATGCAATGATGGGCTGGAAACTCTTGGAGGTAAAGAAATTTCCAGTATCACTAGCATTGCGGCGCTCCTCCTATCAATGACCTCCTGTAGGGGGATATAATGCACCATGGGCGGCATCTGAAGACCCCTCCTTTTTCTCAATTCTTACATTCCATTTTGTGTATCGATAGAGCACGAGCGTGAGCGATAGGAGATAGGCTTGAAGGTCCAGGTTCGAGGGTCGCATTGACTGGCTGTTTGGGATCTGCGGCTGCGGCGCTCTGCAAGGGGGAAGTTGGAAAGGAGGGATGCGAAAAGCGCCACCCACACAATTGGTGGTGGTTGCAACACCAAAACATCCAATCGCCTGTTGCTCGCTTGCCTGCTTCTTGCTTGTGACCTCCTGACGCTGCACTGATCAACCCAGCTCTCCCATCACATTCACACTCATATCCTGCTTCCTGTCGCTCGAGAAGGGGCTCTGTAACATAGACGCAAGCCTTGCCTTCCTCGATCCTTTTATCACGCCCTCTTCGCGTCGCGACAAATGCTTTCCGGGGCCTATTCGCACGATTCCTCTCCTCAACTACAGCATGGCAGCCTGCGCAGCCATGTCGCCGGTCGACCAAGCCAGAAAGAGCGCGTCGCGTCCACCAAAGACCCCGAAATGGTGGAAGACTGGTACGGATGAAAATGAATTTAAGATATCGCGTCGTTACAAGGGATGGGAGGCCGGCGTGCCTCCAACTGCCGATTGGCTCTATTCCTGCGTGCACACCGCCATGCTCGAGGACAACACGCCAGGACAACGGGTATGCAGGGTGTTTCCTTTCATTCTAGTGCGAATATACTCGAATCCCAGCCTCTACTTACCCTCCCATTTGGTTTACTACCATGTTGTCTTCTACTTACTCGTTCGTACATCCCCTGACACGAGCCACAGCCCGTACCCGCGGACTACAATGTCTATCTAAGAGCAATTGCGCTGGTCGCATCTCTATCCCAGCAGCTGAGCGTCATTCCTCCGCCTTATGGATGCGAACCCCCGCCCTACAGTACTGACGACCAGCTCCCTCCGTATGCGCTGGCCGACCCTCTTGCGTACGCCCACGTTCCCGTTCTCGCAGATCCACCGAAAGTGGTCTGGTCCTCGGAGAAACTCAAATCTCCAAATACTGCAATGGATTCTAGTATAGACTTTGGCGATACAACAGGGGTCCAAACAAGAGGAAAGAAGGCCAAGAAGGCAGCACAGAAAGCCCAGCAAGCCAAATGGTTTGAATCGGACAACGAAGGGGACGGTAATGCCGCCGGTGGTGGCGCAGACGGCGCTGGCGGGGGCGATGACAATGGTGGCAGTGCGGGAGGTGCTGGAGGTGCGGGCGATGGCGGTGATAACAACGGCGATGGAGGAGATGATGACGACTGGGATTATGGCGGTAGTAAGAAAAAGAATAAGAAGAATAAGAAAAAGCAAGAGGAGGAAGAGAAAAAGAAAAAGCAGGAAGAGGAAGAGGAGAAGAAGAAGAAAGAGGAAGAAGAGAAGAAGAAAGAGGAAGAAGAGAAGGAGAAAGAGGCGGAAGATGCTAATGCTGCTAATCCTCTTAGTTGGGCGGACGAAACAAATGACGCTGTGGTAGATGATGAATGGACGACCAGTTTCTCGACAAAGAAGGATAAGAAGAAGAAGAACAAGAAGGTAGGATCTGCAACTTATGCATTTTGCTTGAAATGCTGACTATATAGGCTGCCAACGATGCTGCCGAGGAGCCGCCGTCGACTTCGGCATTCCAAGATATCAGTCTGGACGATACTGCTCCAAAACTTGAATTCAGCTTTGGAAGCTCTGAGGGCAAGAAAGATTCCGGTGGCTTCGGCGCATGGGGGAAGACGTGGGATTTTGGATCTCTAGACGATGGCACAACGAAGGCCGATGACACATCTACGAAGAAGGGAACCGAGAAGAAAGAGGATTCTAATGGGACCGGGGAGAACAACCCCTGGTCCTTCGGCAACAAGTCCAAGAAGAAAACAACCACGATGAGCACCGGCTTCGATTTCGGCGATCTGAATTCTGGTGACAATGCGTTCAGTCTTGATGCAGATGGTGGTAATGCACACGGCGCAGATGATGCCTGGGGATTTTCGACTGTGAACAAGAAGGACAAAAAGAAGAAAGGCACGGACGAGAAAATCGCAGAGGATCCTCCCCCCGGCCGATCCCGAGCCAAAAGAGGAAGAGACTTGGGGTGGTTGGGCCACCACGACTTCCAAGAAAAGTAAGAAAAAGAAAGGAGCCATCGAGGAAGATCCAATCCCCCCTCCCCCGCCTGCTGCCCCGACCGAGGCAGAAGACAGTTGGTCGTTTAGTACAAGCAAGAAGGATAAAAAGAAGGGTAAGAAGGGGGCTGTGGAAGATCCTGCCCCAGAGACAAAGGATCCCGTGCCCGATACAGCGGAAGTCGACAACCCTTACGATTGGGGTGGATTCGGGACGGGCAAGAAAGATAAAAAGGCCAAAAACGGCTTCAGCAGTTTGGACGATGACCTTCTGGCTGATATTGATCCTCCCGCGGAACCAGACCCAGCGGCTAACGACGGAGATGATTGGATGTCTGCAGCTTGGGGCACAAAGAAGAAAGACAAGAAGGGGAAGAAGGGTGCGGACGAAGACATCTCAACCACTATCGATGGGACCTCTACTGCGGACGTGAACACTGCTACGAGCGATCCTCCAGCCGAAGACATGTGGGCCACCTTTGGCACAGCCAAGAGCAAGAAGGACAAGAAAGGCAAAAAAGGGTAGTCTGATCGAGGAAGTGACTCCGCCCCCTCCACCGCCTGCCGATGCTCCAGCCGAAGCTGATGATATCTGGCCTTCTTTCGGCAAGAAGGACAAGAAGGGCAAGAAAGGCAAGGTTACAAGTCCTGAGCCCTCGATATCGGATCCCATTCCCGAAGTCGAAGCTGAGCCCCAGCCAGTTCCTGAGCCGGAGCCGGAGCCGGAGCCGGCCAAAGAAGAGCCAAAATACGCTGACATCACTGGCTGGGCCAATCTATCCTCGAAGGAGCGCAAAAAGAAAGAGAAAGAAGCTAGGAAGAAGGGGCTGCTGATTCCTTCCGAAGAACCCCCTCCACCACCTCCTGAACCAGAGCCCGAGGTCGTCGAAGAAGAAGATACTTGGGGGAGCTTGGGGCACGGCCACCAAGGGCAAGAAAAACAAGAAGAAGGGGCTCGACGAGCCTGCCGAAGAGCCTACGCCGCCAGCCGATCCAGAGCCCGAAGCAAAGGAGGACGACACGTGGGCCTTTGGTCTGTCCGCGAAGGAAAAGAAGAAGAGGGAGAAGGAGGCGAAAAAGAAAGGTCTCGTTGATCCTGTCGAAGAACCCCCGCCTCCGCCGCCAGAACCCGAGCCCGAGAGCAACAACACCGATACCTGGGGCGGTTGGGGAGCTGTCTCTTCGAAAGATAAGAAAAAGAAGGAGAAGGAAGCCAAAAAAGGGTTTCTTGACCTTGATGAAGAACCTCCTCCACCTCCGGAGCCTGAGCCGACCTCCGCCGCTCAAGAAGACAGCTGGGGCGATTTCGGGTTGACCTCGAAAGAGAAGAAGAAGAGAGAAAAGGAGGCGAAGAAGAAAGCCAACGCAGCTGCTTCCCCCGAACCTGAACCCTTGCCCGAAGTTATCGAACCGACAGAAGACAAAGCCGACGATGTTTGGGGTTCATGGGGTGTGTCAACCAAAGACAAGAAGAAGGCCGCCAAAGAGAGCAAGAAGTCAGCCATTTCCGAAGTTGAGGAACCCAAGTCTACGAAAAAGACCGAACCGGCTGCCGAAGATGACCTCTGGGGCGCCTGGGGAGCGAAGGAGAAGAAAGGTGGGAAAAAGTCCAAAACGAAGGAAGAGCCTCCACCACCTGCACCCAGCCCTCCAGCTCAAGGTTTGACGCCCGAGCCCGAAGCAACGGATATGCTAGACGATGACATTGTGGGTGACACCTGGGCAGCGTTGACGAAAACCAAGAGTAAGGCGTCATCAAAACAGAGCGCAGGTTCCAAGGCTGCCGAGAAGGCTGCAGACGACGCAGCGGCGAAAAGCACGAAGACCAGCATGTGGGGATTTGGGACGACCACTACGACGACCAAACTGACGAAGAAAGAGAAAGAGGCAAAGGCCAAGAAAGAAGCTGAAGAAGAAGCCAAGAAAGAGGAGGAGGAAAGACTGGCTCGCGAGGCTGCAGAAGCCGAGGCCGAAGCTGAAGCAGCGCGAATAGCTGAGGAAGAGGCCGCAAAGAAGTCAAGGAGCAAGAGCGGTAAGGTGTCGAAGACCGAGTCGAAACTGCGTAAAGCCAAGGATGCCAACGAAGTCATTGATGTAGTAGACGACACGAGCTCTACACCTAAAGACCAAGATTCCAAACTCGCAAATACCGCTTCAAACAAGGACGACAAGGTTGAAGTCAAGAAAGGTACCGACGACTACTTTGGCTTCTGGGGTAGCGCGTCCACGTCCAAGAAGACAGCTGGCAAAAAGGAGATGGACTCAAAAAAGGAAATTACCAAACAGGGGGCGGCCAATGAGGTTGAGCCGCTAGCCAGCAGTGCGAAGGACCTCGACTTTGGACTTGATCTCGATGAGCCATCGACCTCTACAAAGACTCCAAAGGCAATGACCACCACAGGCACGAAGAGCAAACTCGGTTCTTCGATTGCAGATCGCATCAAAGCGTTGGAGGCCGGCACCAAGGAGAATAGCGGGAAGAAGTCGAAGAGTAGCACTCCGCTAACTAAGAACCCACCGCCAGCGGTAGACCTGCCATCGCCCAAAGAGGATAAGACGACTAAGGATAAGGCGTCAACCGGCAAAACGAAGACGACTGATTCCAAATCCAGCAAGAAGAACGACGGGTCGGCCGTGACAGAGGAAAAGAAATCAAAAGACTCTGTTCCGGGAAGCTTCCCGGGCGCCTTTGGCGATGATGATACTGATGAGGTCCCGGAACTGAACGACACGCCGGCGGCACCGTCTCCTGAGAAGCGGAAGTCCGAGACAAAGACAAAAACTGCAGAGAAAAAGGGTACGAAGTCCAAGACTGTCACCCCCAAGGAGTCCACTGCGAAAAATTCGGACTTGCTCGACGACGTCCCTGAATCGCCCAAGCCACCGACTGCTCCTCTGGAAGACAAGAAACCGGCCAAGAAAGAGCGGCCCCGAGTTGAACGATCCAACACTGCCTCTTGGGGCTTTTGGGGAGCAGCACCTCCGCCAAAGAAATCAACTAAGGACAAGGCCAAGGAGTCCGGCATGTCGCCACCGGTGAAGAAAGAAAAGTCACCACCTGGACTGGCTCGGTCCAAATCAATACGCACGCCCAAAGAGAAGGAGCGAGAGGAGAAGAAAGAGGTCGAGAAGTCGTCCAAGTCATCTGGTTCGGATCCCGACACCAAGCCAACGAAAGCCTCTGAGAGGCCAAAACCCACTCGGGGCACATCGTTTTCGAATTTCATGTTCGGTGGACCACCACCGTCGGCGATGCGGCCCAAAACTACTCGAAGACCAAGCAGTGCCACCAGTTCACGGCCATCGTCCAGACGCCAGTCAGTCGATGGTATCATGTCTCCTGCTGAAGACCAACCACAAATCAATGAAAAGGTTGCTAAGCTTATTGGGTTGAAGTCCAGCAAGGTCGAACGTCGTCAATCAGTGAAGGGAAAGTCAACAGGCGTTCCCGACCCATATCCAATCGACGACGATGACATGGTGATGATCCACACCCATGATAATCCGCCCGCTGTCAACGGTGCTTCTGCGGGCAAGAATGCAAAGTCCAAGTCATCGAGGCCGAAAAAGGAGACCAAGCCAAGCAGAAAGGACTCCTACGACGATGATGTGGTCATGGTTGACGGCGCAGCGAACGGTGACCCATTGGTCACTAGTGGGCCTGACGACCTTGCGTTTGTCGACCATCCTCCTGCCATTAAGAGAAGCAATACCGCCGCCTCAAGGAGATCTACGGGATTGTTCGGAAGTCTTTTTGGTGGTGGACCGAAGCGTGTTGAAGTGGAGAATGAGAGACCAAGGAGCATGACGTTGACCGACGCCGAGGATCATGGTTTGCCTATCCGGACCAAAGACCGCACAAAGAGACGGTCGCGGGTCGTCGATGGTGAAGGTTTTTTCACCGACGGACCTGGTGAGACTGACCCTGATGCCGAAGCTCGCCGTGCGGAGCGAAGAGCAAAGCGAGAAGCGCGCGATCGAATGGAAGAAGCCGAACGGGCAGAGCGTGAGCAGAGACGCAAAGAACGGCGTGAGCGAGAAAAGGCCGATCTTGAAGCTCGCCAACTCAAAGCTCGTGAACGCGCCAAGCAAGAACAGGAAGAGGAGGAAAGAATCCGCGAAGAGAAGCGAGCCCGACGAGCCGCCAAAGAGGCTCGCCTTCGACAGGAGGAAGACGAGGCGAATGCAGAAGCAGAACGACGACGTGAAGAACGGCGGAGTCTACGGGCTCAGCTGGAAGCCGAGCAAGATGTTGCCAAAGAAGCCCTCAAAGAGGAACGCCGGAAGGCATACTATGCAGAAGAGGAGGAACGAAAACGACGAAAGGAGGAGCGCAGGGGCAAAGACAATGATAGGGGAAGGTCTAGTCGGAAAAAGGCCAGCGCTTTTGCCGAAGAATACCACGAGAGTCGCAGTGGTAGTGGTAAAGGGACAGCACCGCCCGCCAACAAGACCAGCTCGTGGGTCAATTCTCTTGCGGATGAGCCACCAGAGGTACCACCTGTTGAAGGGACCATCTTGGATCCGAGCGGGGAGAAACCGCGCCTGGCAGATGAGGACAGCAGCCACAAACGTAGTGGCCGACACCACGACAAGTATGCCGGCATGACCGATGCAGAGATCGCGGAATATCGTGCACGACGTAAGACCGCACGTCGTGGAGAAGGCAAAAGTGCCAGCGGTGGGAGCGACGAACGAGAGAGAGAAAGAGACAGAAAGGAACGAAGAAGAAAAGACCGTGATCCGGCCAATGATCGTGGCTACTATGGCGGTTACGGCTACGATGAGGTGCCGGTCAAAACTTGGGATGGTCGGCCTGCCCTGGGTCGTAATGACAGCAAACGAAAGAGCTTCCTGGGGGGTCTCTTCTGAGGGGATCATGGTGTCCGGACTATAATTCAACTTGCGGCGGTACCATCACCAGACATTACTGCCAACGCAGAAGATAGGACACCCATGCCTGCCGGACAGGCATACTCGGTCACTCAACACTGCATGGCACTGCGGCACCAATATCGAAGCAGCATTGGAAGCGTCTACTGCCGGTATTGACTCACTTTGCAACTATCCACGTTCTATATTATATCTCTACACCTTCGCATTACTACACGAGTCAACAGCATTTGATTTATATTGACGGGCGATTTAGCGCATTGGCAGGGAGTTGGTTGCATTCGCCATCCTGGTGGAAAGGAATCCTGGCACAGCTGGGCTGGAGGACGCCATCGAACATGTTGCATTTCATGCCTTTGATGCTGGGGAAGGCCGAGATGTGAAGTGAGCTCTGGTTGGCCGCGAGTTATCGTTGTTGCTTGAAGCGTGGAGCGAGTTGCGAGGTAGAAGCCCTTTTCTTCTCTGTATTTGCGTTTCAAGCTATTTGAGGCTTGAGCATATTTTTATTGATACCCCCTTCAGTCTTGAAACCATATCATTGTCGTCTCAATATTTCATTGGCTTAAATGACTACCTTACCCAAGGTCGTACATTCATATAGCGTAGGGTTCCCGGCTTTGGGCTGCCTCGTCGATCAACTGTTCCAAGTCTCTGAAATGCACAGCTTCAAAGAATTTAGTCCTTTGAGCCTGCATCTTTTCTTGAGGGACTCTAGTGGATCCCGATGTAGACCACAGACCAAACTGGGCGGTCAAGACATCATCTTCGGACGACGACATTGCCAGTGTCTGCTCAAGGAGGGCGACAGGACGATAGCTCACCTGGAGCCTGCACCCCTTGGACTCAAGCAGCTCCTTGACCCGATTCCAAGTCGTTGCTTCGCCACAGACATAAGTCACCGGCTCCCAGTCATAGCGCCGAAACAGCACCGCGATGGCCCTAGCCACGTCTCGCGCGGCAGTACACGAAATCGGCTCATCGCCCGTCCCGGGGATAACCATGGTCACAGTCCCAGCATCAAAGGCAATCGGGTGCAAGGCGCCTATATCCCGAATATAGCGATCCTTGGGCGGCACGATATAGTCAGCCAGCCAGCCCGGGTTGAGCAGTGTCCAGACCACATCTTCCTGGCTGGCGAGTGCATCGCGAACAGGCTGATGATTAGGCCCGTAGAAGAGAGGCTGGTCCGGGAACTCGTCGACATTGCCGATATATTCGGAGGGGATGAAGCGTTTGCACGTCCTCGTCTGCTTGCATGCCTCGAGAAGAGCCAGGTGGACGGTGATATTGGTTAGGGTCCCGTCTTGGATTGCGGAGACGAGACCGTCGCAGTCGCGTAAATGCTCGACTAAGGATGGGATAGAGTAGTCCGTCACGCGGAGGGAGATGGAGGTGGCCGTGGCTGTGGCTGTGGTTGTGTACCATTCTCGAGATCGAGAGCTGCGGGAGAGAACGACGACGTCGTAGGAAGCCGCGAGGAACTCTTCGACGAAATACTTGGCTAGATCGCCGGTTCCGGCTATGGCGATGCGCATCTTGCGAAAGCAGAAAGCCGTAAGCCGTAAGCCGTAGAGCTTGAGCAGAGGTCAGAGTTGGAGTTTGAGAGAGCTCTGACAGTGGCAGAGAAGGTACAGGTTGGAAGTGGTTAGGTATGTAGTGAGTATGAGTATGGGGGAGGTTCATGGGCCGTCAAGTTGACGTTTGTTGATGGATTGGATGAATAGAGGAGATCAGGGAGAAGAGAGCTCGGAACAAGGGGGGCGGATGGATGATGATAGCACGTCTCTGTTGACCATGATCTGCCTGTGCATAACTCCAGGACTGGGACTGTTTTGATGCGAGAAGAGAACAAGACGGAACTTTACTGTACCTACCTACCTCGCACTCTGCTATACTTGGTCCAGGTGGTTACTATCTACTGTGGATCCCAGTATACTATTAGCTTAGCCTAAAGAGAACTAGCTCAGGGGCTCCGCAAGGCTGCGGACTTTTACGGTGAACCATATGACAACTGACGCACCTTTAATAGGTGCCCGTATTAGCTACATTATGGGTCTCGGCCCTGTTGGTGTTGGCGCATGTTCTGTAGCCGCTCTTATCAGTCGCCGTGGCTCCATCTACAGAATCATAAACTGTCATATCCACTCCACTTCCGCTTCCCCAGTGCATGGCTATCTGTCGACTTCAACTACAGCCCGATATCACTGCTTTTTGATGAACGAAGCCGACCATCCCACATATGGTTTCCGTGTCAAGATGCTTCGCGGGCATCTTATAAAGAGGCGCCATGAACGCAAGACCTCTTCCCCCGTCTGGCTCACTTTGCTTCTCGCCATTTCGAATCTATTCCACAGACACGACTCAACATGTCTTTTCCAGCTGACTCCAAACTGGCGGCCGACGTCGCTCCCGCATTGGCCGTTGCCGAGGGCAGCGAGAAGGGAGAGTGTCGGTCTCTGAATGAGCTGGGCCTTTCGCATTCTGGGTCGATCCCACAAAAGCCATTCAGCCTCTTGAGTCTGCTAGCCGTGGCATTCACATGCAGCAATGCGCCCATCACGCTGCTGGCGTCGTTGACCGCGGGCATCACCAACGGCGGACCATTCACCTTTATCTACGGCTCGATCATCGTGGCAGTCGCCTCGTTCTGCGTGGCCGTTTCTCTCGGAGAACTGTCTTCCGCCTACCCTCATGCCGGCGGCCAATACTATTGGGCGACTCAGCTGGCCCCTGAACGGTTTCGCCGCGGCTTGTCCTATTTAACAGCCTTCCTCAGCTGGGCTGGAGCACTAGTGACGTGCGCATCAGCCATGCTCTCTGTGCCGCTCATGATCATAGGCATCATGGTGCTCAACAACCCCGACATGACCGTCGACCCGTGGATGGTCTTCGTCGGGTACCAAGCGACCAACATCTTCTGCTTCTTCTTCAACTGTGTCGAGCGCCTGCTACCTCCTATCGCCACGACCAACCTGGTCGTCGCTCTCGGCGCCACCGTAGCCATTTTCATCAGCATGCTGGCGGCCTCGCCGACCAAACAATCCGGCGACTTCGTATTCGGCACATTCGTCAACAGCTCAGGCTGGTCCAGCGACGGCATCACCTTCCTGACCGGCATGCTAGCCGCGAACTGGGGATTCTCATGTCTCGACGCCATCACCCACCTCGCCAACGAAGTGCCCGACCCGGCGAAAACCATTCCCAAAGCCCTCATCGCCACCGTCGTACTCAGCATCGCCACCTGCCTCCCGACAGCCATTGCGACTTTCTTCTCCGTCCAATCTCTAGACGCGGTGGTGTCGACACCCACAGGGATCCCCAGTCTCGAAATCTTCCACCAATGCCTCGGGTCGAAACGGGGCGCCATCGCCCTCGAATGCCTCATGATAATCAACTACATATGCGCCGGCATATCGATCCAGACCTGGCAATCGCGACTCGCATGGGCACTAGCCTGTGACGGCGGCTGGCCTTTCAGCGCACACATGTCGCGCATTGCCGCCGCGCCCTTCAACACGCCCATCTGGGCACACTTGTGGTCGACCTTCTGGGTCGCCCTGCTGGGCTGCCTGTATCTCGCTTCGAGCGAGGCCTTCAACGCCTTCATCGGCGGCGGCGTGCTGCTGCAGTATCTGTCCTATTCGGCGTGCGTGGTCATGCTGCTAGTCAAGGGTCGGCGGAACATCACGCATGGGCCGTTCTGGATGGCCCGCTTCGGCCCCCTCGCTAACTATGTCACTGTGGGATGGACATTGCTCACGCTCGTCTTTTACTCCTTCCCTGCTGCGTACCCGACTACGCCGAGTACCATGAATTATGTCTCTTGTGTTGTTGTCTTCATGTTTCTCTATTCTGCTGTCTTTTGGCTCGTGCAGGGCCGTAAGAAGTTCGTTTTGCCTGTCAAGCTGGACTAGAGTCTAGACCTGTCACCTGTGATCTTGGTGACGGATGAACGAAATAAGTGGCTGATCTGCTTGACGAGAGTTGGAGTTCCTCGATTAGATTGTGCAGCGAAATTACAATCAAGAAGACATTTCAACCTTGGAGTTCAACCTTGGATTTCAATTCAGCACTGTTTGTTTCTCCTTGTTGTTGGGGCTGTTGCGGGACGGCAGACTGGACTGACTCTGTCATCAAGTCCAACAAAACTACACCATAATCCAGCAAATGAACACAGTTGATACCGCTTCTGCTTCTGCGCCCAGGCCGTTTACCCAAAGCATACAGTAGTTCCGAGCCCCTGCCCCAGCGTTGGACAGCGTTACAACAAGGGTTTCTTTGTGGTCTTGTGGTCTTTGGCCTCGCTATCTTCGGGCACCCCGAATGCGGGATGGCTGCACTCTGGCTTTCAGACCCAAAGTGCTCCTCGCCTACGGCGGATAGAGAAACAGAAGGACCGTACCTGTGCGTTTACATAAAAAAGAGAGAGAGAGAGAGATCGCCATTGATCTGATAGATCACTAGATCCACTCTACTGCTTTATAGAACACCGTTTCAACTTTCGTAGCGAGAATAGGGTGAAAGTGGATACATCTCTGATGGGATCTGTATTCTGTCCTCTAGATTCGGCACCTAGTTTCTTGCCTTATCTTCACTTTCCCCGTTGGCTGTGGATCCGGCCGTGTTGATAAGAGCGGTAATATGTACGTACTGGCATCCCCCAGGGCAGGGACGACGCCGGATAAGGTATCAAGTTCGTCTCCGCCATCATTCGTAGCGGGAAAGGGGGGCGTCTGCAGATACGTACCCTCCCCCTTATACCGCGGATATCTATTACCTATCCATGTCTCAGCACATCTTCACACTTATCATCGCCCCGTACTCATACCCTGACGCAAGTGGACATGCGTAGACAGTTCAGCCAGGCCCCGGTGTCCCGCCCCGTGACAGATAAGCGCGGCTGGGGTCGGTGGACCTGGGCACCTCTCGAGACATTGACGTGTCCATCCACCCGTTCTCACAGGGTGCTGACCTTGCGTCAAAGGCGTGCCTTGATGGTGAATCTGTATAATACTAGTATGATCCTCGGTCATGTCGTGGTTGACTTATCCTGGGTTTCTCAGGCATACTTGGACCAACAAGCGCCGGTCCTCTTCCGTTACCAAACCGTTCAAGACCAGATCACTACTGCCTCTCGCTATTTCTGGAAGAAATGGCCCCCTCAGCCATCATGGAAGAGACGGTAACGGTCCCCGTGCCGGTCACCAAGACCGTGCAGTCGCTGCCAAACGATGATGTGCTGGTCGAATCTTTCGACATGTCCACGGTCACGGTTGACCAGGTTGTACAGTCGATGATACGAACCGGCGGTGTGATTGTACGCCATCTGATCGCGCCAGAAGACGCCCAGAAGATCGAACAAGACGTGCGTCCGTATCTGGGCTTCGACCAAGGCTGGCAGCCTGATTTCTGGCCTCGCGAAACCCGCCGAGTCTGCGGTCTGGCCGGCAAGTCACCCACTTTCATAGAGAAGATTGCTTCCCATCCTCTCTACGAGCAGGTTGCTGCGCGCTTCTTGACCACCTCCTCCAAGGCCTGGGTGGGCAAGACGCACACCGAGAACACGTCTCCACCACAGCTCAACAACACCCTCGTGTTTTCCATCGGTCCGGGGGCAAAGCATCAGGACCTTCACCGGGACGACATGATCCACCACAAGCAGCTCCCGGCTATTACCCCGGAAGAGTACACGTTCGACCGTGACACCGCGATTGGGTTGTTCGTCGCGGGGAAAAAGACGACCAAGGCGAACGGCGCCACCAGATTCGTGCCTCGCTCCCACTTGCAGGCGACAGAGCATCCGCCTCCAGATGACTCGGAATGCTTCTACGCCGAGCTCAACCCTGGTGATGGCTTCTTCATGCTGGCATCCTGTTACCATGGCGGCTCGGCAAATACGACGGAGAACGAGGAGAGATTGCTTTATGGATGCTTCATGACCAGAGGATGGCTTCGCCAGGTACGTACCATGTGTGGCTAAACCATTTCCATGCCAGTATTTCCGGCTCTTGTGCTGACGTGTTTTGATTCTGCGCAGGAGGAGAACCAATACCTTGCCACCCCGCTGGAAAAGATCAAGCAGACCAACTACTCTGCCAAACAGCTTCGAATGATGGGGTATGGTGTGAGTGAGCCGTTCTTGGGCTGGGTGGACTTGCAGGATCCAATGCAGGTGGTGATGAACGTGAAGGAGACAAAGGGGGACCTCAGTTTCGGAGGGTATTCCAAATAAATTGAGACAAGGACTTGAGTTGGATCTGGATTGAGATGCTCGCCGACTCCATAGTGTCTGTCTTTCATGCAATCACTCCAAGATGTACCATCTATAGCTTTCATCGCAAAACCAGTTTCGAGCGAATAATCGTATTTCATCATTCTTCGTGTTCGTAGAAAGCATGCCCGGTAGCGTTACAAAACGAACCCCAAGGCTCCCCGAAGAGGACCTCCGATGCCGAAATGCCTCTTTTGTGGTTCTGTTTGCATACTCTCGAAACAGCAAGTGACCCACGGGCCTACAGCGGCCGTGACCTAGGAGATCAAAACGTGCATATTCAACTGCTTCATCACAGCTTCAAAAGACGACATTCCCCTCAAGGGGAGAGAACTCTTCCACAAAGCTTCCAAGATATGCAGGATTTGGCCAAAGGACGTGATCTGCAACCGGTCTAACAGATCCTGAAGGCGCTGCCGTATCAGATCTTGATGTTCCGGAAGTATCGCACAAGAACCCAGAACCGCGAGTGGCCAGCCAAGAGTGGTCGAAATTGGTGCACCGAGAGGTAGATGGTCCAGCTCTTCTCGCAGGGCCTCGAAAGCTCGCCTTATAAGCTCGTTAATGTTGAACGGCTGATTGTCAAACTCTGGCAATGAAGTGAAGAGAAAGACAAGAAGCCCTTGGTGATAGATTCGGCCGCACCGGACATAGTCGTTCGCCGCGTCAGCCGGAGGGGTCCAAGCAAGTATCTGCTTCAGGACCTCCTCGAAAGCGACTATCGTCTGAGGTGACAGAGGCATGCCAACCTTCACTTCCTCGGCTCTTTCTTTGGCCAGTTTGAACACCTGGGGGATTAATTCGAAGAGCTCAGAAGCGCAACCGAGCAGCGGTCCTGGGCAAGTCCGGTCTCTCAGATAGGGAAAGAAAGTAATGGCATCTTGGAGTATCAAGAGGTGGGAGTCCAGGCCCAGAGGTGTACTGACGAGGATGACAAAGTAGAGATAGAGCTCAATTATAAAAGAACGGATCTCTGGTTCAGACCTGGCCGGTTGGGTCGAGACCCATTGTCCAAGTAAAGCCCTGGCTCCCCTGAGGTGTAGAAAAGCGTTGGAGTTGGAAGAGCCCTTCATTGTCTGAAGTGTACCGGAAGTATAAGCGCATTAGTTCTTACGAGGGAGGTGGGAGGCGTACCTCGAGCATACAGAGCATCAGAGTTGTGGCCAACAACGCTAATGCATCGTCTTGACCGGCTGCTTGTCTGGTCAGGCGAAATTTGAGACCCCGAATGGCCAAGGTCTCATGGGTTGAAGCCCATAACTTCGCATCAGCGCAGACATCGGGTTGCTGGCTGAGGTGAGCGCCACTGAGAGCCATGATGCTTTGGAGAATCAAATCGTCAGATGCCGCCATCGGCATCATGAACTTGATGAAAGGGTTTGTTTGATCTTGCCATGCCGACACAGCATTTGCAGTTCGCTTCAGGTAATGCTGATAGAGCACTCCATATGACGGCGAAGCCAGAACCATATTCATCGGTTGTGAAGGAGGTGGAACGATTAGCTGTGAGGCGAGGGCTACGGTCAATTGCCCCTTATTCCGTGTTAGAGGGAACGCACTCTTGGATAGGTCGTCATTTGGGTGACTGTTGTCCCCAACGTCCCGAGTCGACGAGCCTTCTGATGGTCGATTCCAACATATGGGTGCGGCAGATTTCCCGCGGTGGTCACCGCCACCGTCGCTGAAGCTGCGCGCGCCTCGATTTCTGCTGGGCTTCGGTGGTGGCCAGTTGCAGATGAGGTGGTTCCGCTCACAGGCCTGGCAGGTCGGCATACGCTCATCACATTTCTTCTTCCGCAATCGACAACACAAACACCCGGCCCTTGTTCTTCTATGCTTTACGGCCAGCTTGTCAGCCTTTGGCAGTCCCTCTGGAGCTCGCGAGATGCCTTCCATCACATCTTCGTCCATGCATTTCAGATACAGTTCTCGCAGGCAGGGAGGTCGCCCGGCTATCGGAGGCTGAAACAGGACAGAAAAGGAGGGTGACTTCTCGCTGAGGGAGGATGTCTCGCCTGGTGGATTAGGTGGCCATCCAAAGCCTTATCACAGTTATGAACGATGTCGTCGCAACGCACACCAGTGGGGATTGCTTGCTACGGCAGGTCACTGGTATTCAGGCGCAATTCCGCCTTGGCAGAATGAGCCAATTCGACTGTAGAGAGATAAGCGGTCATTCCACCAGTCACAACATTAAGATAAGAGGCACTCTCCTACCGACCAATCATAGTACAACCCTTGGCCGGGGATCGGTGGCCCACTGATGGTGGACTGGTGGATGGCCACGTTTGGTGTCTGCCCAGGCGAGACGAAGATAACCGCGGCTGGAGAAGAAGCTAAACCGGCCCAGCCAGATGGCAGACACCAAGACGACGATCCCTCGTTCGCGAAAATGGACTCTATCGATATCCAACCTCAAATGGGGCAGGGGCAAAAGATTGTATGTCTTTCTGGAGACAAGCATGCCTTTACCGACGTCCATCCGAAACAGTGGGATGGGCGCCCTTCGGAGCGAACGCTTCGGTATTCCGTTGATAAATAGACATGAAAGTCCCATCCCAGCATTGAGCCTTGCCTAAAGTGTACAGATCGTTCAGCAGTGCCTGCCTTGAGTGAATCAAGACGAAGAAAGACTTGCAACAAGTCCTAGTCTGATTACTCTAGATGGCGGCCACAGCAACCCTCCCGGCGGATGTCTCACCCATCAAGAACCTTTTGGGAAAGACGGCAATTGTGACGGGATCTTCTCGGTGGGTTCTCCTCTTCAGAATGAGGCCCAGTTCATTGCTCATGAAGAACAGAGGAATTGGTGCTGGGATCGCAATCGAGCTAGGTCGTCGAGGCGCCAATGTCGTTGTGAACTACACGAGCCAGAGAGGCGCGGATGCTGCTGTGAAGGTCCTTGAGACCATTCGCGACTGTGGCAGTAAGGCGATCCTTGTACAAGGGGATGTAACGAAGTTCTCAGATCTGAAAAAGCTGGTTGACGCCGCACTATCCATCTCGCAAAGCGGCAAGATCGACATCCTCATCCACAATGCTGGTAGTGGTGACGATTGCTATCTCGCCGACATGACCGAAGAGTTCTATGAGAAACAGTCGGATATCAATCTCAAAGGTACCGTCTCTGCCCTCGAAGATGTGTCGTCATGAAGTTGATTCCATTTCAGCACCTATTTTCCTCACGCATTTGACGCTGCCTTACCTTGCTCAGGGTGGCCGCATAGTTCTCATGTCTTCCGTTTCTGCTCGCCTCGGAGTGCCACAGCAGACAGTCTACGCTTCGACCAAAGCCGGGTTGGAGAGCTTGTGCAAAGTCTGGGCAACCGAGTTAGGCCGCAAGTATAGTGTCACGGTGAATTGTGTGAGCCCGGGTCCCATTTCGACGGATATGTGGTGGGACAGCGACCCGGCCCTGCTCGCAGATTTCCAGCCGATCATTGATGCAACCCCGGCAGCCGCCCGAGTTGGTGATGTGGGAGATGTGGTGCCTGTTGTCATGTAAGGTCTCCTGAACTTGATTCTTGTCACCGCGACTAACATTAGTCACCCCAGGTTCCTGTGTTCGGAGGAAAGTCGATGGGTAACTGGGAGTGTACTGAGCGCCAGTGGAGGAATGACATTCATCTGACACGTTTATACGCCAGGAGTGCTCCCCAACCTGTTATTGTCGGAGCGGGAATAGAAATGATGCCCACAATGCCATCTCGGTTCTGGTCGAGGCTTCGCCAGCTTGCCGATGGTAGAAGAGTGCATCAGTTAGACGGGGCAGGTTAGATTTAAGATGGTAAGTGAGCACTTCATTCGCTGGATCAAGCCGAAGTGACCTAGACCACAAGATTGATGAGTTAGCGCTGCTTTATTAGAGCTTGTTACGAATGCATTGGGTAGATGAGAAGCGCTAGACAGGTGGCAGGGAGGAGAGCCTGGACTGCACCAGGGCGGCGTCACCTTCTTTCCACAACGGGGCATATGCAGCTTGGCACCCAAGTGACTCTACTGTCTCTACTTTCAGCCTTGTGCTCCATCTACACATGGCCATCTTTGAGCGATCAGTAGTCACGACTCGAGACTGCTGAACCCTTTGTCTTTCTCCAGCATAAACGTCTTATGCCCTTATGATTTAATTTGCCATGGTGTTGGACTTGAGATGCAGACTCTGTTCCCATTCGCCGCCGGCGCTGCTAATGGGTCTTCATCGAATCCATCTCCAAAAATAAACATCACAACAGGTCCCCTCCCGCCATTCATTTCTGCGTCTCAAGCACCAACCAAAAAAGGCGCCATGGCGAACAATTCGCAGTGAGGGGGCGGGATTCATCAAATCTGTCACGATTGCTGTGCCAGAGGAGCTGGGTCGTCGGATATGGCAGTCCGGAGACGCGAAGGATGCTGGAAAGATGGAGATCGAGGGGAGTCAGGAACGTGAGGTATGCTACGGTTTATCTGAGCTTGGAACAGGTGTTGAGCGGAGACTTCTTCACGGAATACATCAAGCGAGGTGAGTTCTTTTAATGTTGGTGGGCTTGTTTGCGGCTTCTTTTTTCACATCAGTGCTTTGGTGGGTTGGATGTCTCTCGTTAAGGCCGGGACCTTGCCGGTGCCAAGTCGGGCATGATTTTCCTATATTGGAAGTTCATCAGCTGAGACTTTCTACCGGACTGCATCTATGCCTTGATCGTGGCTCCTGTCTGACTATCTTCGAACTAGGGAATGTTCTCATGCTTTCCGAAGGAGAACCAGGTGTCGATAATTTCATTTCGCTAAAGGATGGTGAGCACTACCCTCCCACTATCAGCGCATCAATGCCGCCTTTCTCCAATCCCTATCGGATCCACTTATCCTGCCTCAGTTCCTACCACGGCCCTGCATTGACGATGATTACCCAGAAACTGACTGGGATGTTTCAAGGCGTGCTACGAATAGAACTAGCAAAAGAAGTCTACGAGCGCACGGGGCTTCAGGGGACTCCTATCCGCTCGGGTGGGCGCAAACATATCAAGTCCAGATACTGTAAGTGCCGCACCAGCTCAGACACACACCATTCGGCAACGAGATGGTTGTTTAAGTCTCCTTATTCAGCTCCGACCTTGTCAACCTCAGGCCTGGAACGATGACATTATTCTACTACCCAGCCACCTCATCCCCTTCCACAACCAATCGTAACATACGAAAAAGGGTTGGGCTAATTGACAAACAGTGGTCGAGTACAACTTGCGCCTCCCTTCAATGCTGCATGGGAAGAAGGGGTTCGAAAGACTTGTCTGGGCAGCCAAAAACGTACTTAATGACAGCCTAGAATGGCTTTTTTTGGATCTCAACGACGAGTATACGGCAGATCTCAAAGGTACTGTTGCCCTAGACCCTCAATCCAGAGATGTCGTCTTTGGTCAAGTCACTGGGATACGACGGCTCTCCCAGGGTCGCGCTTCTGCCTCCAAATCATGTTTATCTGACTGTTTATAACTTCGATAGGACCCGTCACAGCACATCACCCAATAATAATCGACAATCTAACTCCCTCAGTCAAGACGATATCGAATGTCCTCGTACCATCATCGCTAGTCACCAATCTCGTCGCCGAACCTAATCTCACCGGAGCGACAGCTTCCAATATCAAGTCATCCACGCCCCGGATATCCGAGGAGCTCCAAGAGTCGATAAGCGACCTTTTCGAGTACATCGACATGCTCACACTAGCGTCCCCACGGGTCCAAGGTACAGATCACGTCGATCCATTTATAAGTCGGTATCAGGTTCCGGATCCATGTAACACTAGTCAGGATGGATCGGCGACATCAGAAAAACCGCGTGGCGAAACAGTCACGGTGATGACATGGACAGGATTGATTCCGGTACAGTGGGTTTTAGGGCTTCTTTGTGCGGTCATGTAAGTGCTGCCACTTTTTCCAAACCATCATCTGTGTTCCAGCCTTGTTTTGGCATCTGTGTTGGGACAAAGTCAAGACTCTGTCTGACACGCTTGAACCCACCCCAAGCACGAGTCGCACCTCTCATCCGAAAAATGTTTCCAGGTGGATATGCCTGATACTTGTCCTACCGTTCATTTCCACCCTTCACTCCGATGCCCAGCTTCGAAACTCACACAATCGAACAACAAACACAAACTAAGTCGAACGCAGAAAACAATCTCGCAGGAACCAGTCATCTAAGCAAACCGACTGGCTTGCCCTTACAGTGTCAGCACACAAAACCCGAGCAGTGGGCCAGCTTGACGGATACACGATCATTCTCCAACCAGAGTGCCCCGGTTCGGAGACTCTAGAAGGGCATGATGAGCATACTCCTGTCGAAGAGGCCCGCGACAAGAGACCATCAGGCCCAGAACAGGACGGCAACAGCGCCAAACGGGCACGGCTGGACCGAGACCCCTCTACGATGGACGACGGCGTGGGCGGTACGAATCAAGCTACCGCCCTTGACAGCCTGGGCGATGACGACGCAACCCCCTCGAAGGCGCAAGGGGACAAAATGGATACTGAAATGCCAGATCCACCAGATTCTCCTAAGACAATAGCAAAGTCTGAGGGGAGCGAGGCCGCACCTCGCCCAGCCGCGGAGCTGACAACAACAAAGGCCATTACGACGTCCTCGATGAACCCTACTAGTCCCGCTATCAATGGACCTTCTTTGGTTTCTCGTGCTGGATTCCAGAAATACATTTGTGCCGAATACATCGACAGCGTTGGCGGATGGTAGCTGCCACCTATAAGATGTGAGAATGATCGGTTGTAAAGCAAGGCACAGCTTGCCGAAATGAGCAACACACT
Source organism: Exophiala sp. LBMH1013 (assembly GCA_024611085.1). Lineage (NCBI taxonomy): Eukaryota > Fungi > Ascomycota > Eurotiomycetes > Chaetothyriales > Herpotrichiellaceae > Exophiala > Exophiala sp. LBMH1013. Next base: position 407,851 of record JAMFLB010000009.1, on the reverse strand, counting down.
TGCCCAAGGAGCCATATGCGCCGAGGGAGAAACATTTGCTCAGGGAGCGAGCCACAGTCGCGGAGGCAAACAGTTACCCCGGGACATCCAACTGCTCCACCATCTCACATAGAAGAACCCCCCAAAAACAAAGCGAGTTACCGATGACCGATACAAATCATGTCAAAGGTCTGACAGCGCCTATGTTGTCAACACCACGAATCATGGCAAGTCGCTCCATGTATGTACATTACGTAGCTTGAAATGAGGACGGTTTCAAAGCATCGATGCAATGCATTCGACCAGCGTCGCAAACTGAAATGGACATACAACTAGCTAATTGAAAGGGCAGCCAGCACTTCTGGCCGGAACAATAACTTTCAGTCCTAGGACCTACCTTTGCATCGACATGGACAGCGACACGACGAAAGCATAGGACGTTAGTATCACAAATCCAGAATCCAGAATCCAGAATCCGGATCCTAGATCTAGATCTAGATCTAAATCCAGATAAAAGAAGAACTTCGAGCTCCACAAAGATATACTGTGACTCCAAGGGTATCATATCGTATAAGTGATAGCACTAACAGTCACAGCCAACCAACTCCAAGCCCTCGATGACCGTCTTCACTTTCATAGCTTCATGGCTGTATTTTGCCTCCAAACTTCAGCCAAGTCTTCAAGCACGTATCTTCATGTACTCGTTACGGCAGCTCGTGCAATACTCATCATACCAAGACTTCAAATCTTGAGTCATTTCCACATCTGTCGAATTGGCAGCATCACCACCATCATTCGTCCCCGAACCTGAATCCGCATTTGGGTTGGCGAGTACAAGTCCCTCAACGACACGACACCTCCGATCCTCATCAACAACCCACTGCTCCCACGCCGCTTGCATCAGTTCCTTCTCGACCGCACTGACCACACGCACCGCGACAAGCAAGTCGTGTCGGTACATGCCCAGCCGCTGACGGGCGTATTGGACCTGCAGGGCGCCTTTCCTAGGAGATCGATCGTGTTCATCATAAAACACGCTGTAGCATGGACTCGAGTCGCGAAGAGGTAGATTTGCATCCTGGTGCAGGACCTGGTCTAAATCACTGACATAGACGGCTCGGCCCATGACCGCATCCGGAGAGACGCCTAGACGAGCCATGAATTTCGCGGCCTGTCGCTCATGCCACCATCCCAGTGAGTCACGGTATGTGTGCCAGCTGTTGTATAGCATGCTGAGGAAGAGAACCGCTAGAATGACTTTGTTCGCGGAAAAGCATCCAACAATCCATCGCACAACATCCAGAATAGTCTCCAGGACGGTACCTGCTGCGCTTTCAGCTGCCGAAATGGCAGTCTGTGCAAGTAGTCCCCCCATCGTCCTCGACACCGGTGGTCGTTTCAATTCGATATTCAGACCCGATGCATCTAGAACCAGTTGAGTGGCTTCTGTCGAGTGCCCGACTTGCCCAAAGATCTGGACTGCCTTCTTCGTGCGGCTGTGCGCCCCGAGTTTCCTGACTTGGTCAGCCACAAGGTCAGCTAGGTCTTGGGAATCGAGTTCGAGATCCTGCAGTGCTTGTTGCTCGATCATGCCACCTAACAGCCAGGGCGCACGTGACCATTCCACCTTCACAAACACCGCGAGCTTGCATCTAGCTTTGGCTACGTGGGTCATGACGATTTTGCTGACAAGTTGATATCGATTCCGGAATGGTAGATGCCATGGAGTCCGCTTGTCCGTCACGACATAACACAGATGATCGTTGTTGACATCCACGATTTGGTAGTCTCGTACTTGGATCCACGTTTCTTGACCAAACATGTTCGTGATGGGAATGTCAAAGGCGAATTCTCTCCGAAACCGGCCTTCCCCCAGGGCCAACCAGGGTCCTTGATTCAGATTTTTGGCTCGACGTTCATGCTGCAGAGACTGCCAGAGCGCACTTTTATCCCCAAACATGACATGGAACAATGCCTTGGTGCTGATGTCAAATTCCCTTTCCACCGCAAGGCGCAGATTGCCCGGGGGAACATATTTCACCGGCTGTGCAGGCAACTTGAGCCTGGATTCTCTTCGATCCGATTGTGTCGGATGAAGTGCTCGATCAACTCTCAATGCCCCCCTAAATTCAGGCCCAGTAGTCGAAGCTCGGCCACGATATCTAGGACCACCTCCATCGACCGGAGTATTCGGAGAAACATCTTCCCAGCTCTCAAGGCTTGGGCTTCGTTCCACAGATTCATTCTCCATTCTCAGCAATGCCTTGATGATCTCTTCCAGGCCCGCAGGTTCCTCAGAAACGCTATTGCGTATCAGGAAGTTCAGCCGCCTCTGCAGAAGCCTGAGTGGTTCCAGGAAGGTCTTGATGGTGATCCGCCGGGCGCTTCCATCGCTCGCCAGCTCTTTGAGATGCAGAAAGATGAAGTCACAGTCCCGACCAGGGGCTGCAGTGGCTTCGTCGATTGAGGCCAAAGGAACACTGCATGTAAGAACGAGTCCGAAATGATTGCTGTAGAAATAGATGTCTCTTGGAGTCACATACACCCGCCCAGGGAATTCTTGCTGGTCGTTCGGATTCCATGTTGCCCTAAATACCATGACGAGGCGCTCATCGCGTTGAACATCGGGAAACAGAAGCCTGAATTGGGCATCCTGGGATTTGAGCTGGAGAGGGTAATAGTTGGGAAACTCTGGCACCAGCAGCTCGGCTTTGAATTGCTTGAACGTGTCTCGGTCGACACTGATCGTGTTCCTGTGCCCTTTCTTGGTGGGAGACGGAGTTCGGCTTCTGCTGCCTGGGTGATGGGTGCTCAGGTCCAGTTGCGAAATCGCAGGAGCAGACGCGAGGTCGGTGCGCGATGGCGATACAGCTGGTTTAGGTGGCGGAGAAGAAGGCTTCAGCGCGGGGCTGGGTAACGCGCCTAGCCTGACATCAGGTGTGATTTTGGGTTCAGTGCGATCCAACTGGTTGACCACAGCAGTGTTCGAAGTGCCCCAGGTGTTGGCCAGCAGACTCGTCGGTATCCCGGTTTTGTCAGGGGCCGGGCTGAGACCTCGTTCCCCGGTGATTACAACCGCGGGCTTGCTGAGATTCGTGGGAGACGGAACTGACGCCAGAGTCGACGGTGAAAGAGTGCTCGGAGGCATGTCACGAAGCGCTAATGTAAACGTGCTTCTTGATCTGGCTCTGTCCGCCTCAGGATTCGGAACGATTGGTATGCTCGGGCCCACAGGCATGGATCCGTGACTAGCTGCAATCAGACTTGCGATACCACCGGCGGGAAGATTAGGGGTAGATGGGGTGGGTGACACCTGTGGCGAGGCAGCACTCTTCCGGTGCAAGTCCAATCTTGATATGATGCGAGCAGCAGTCTCCCGGTGGCCACCTTCGTCGAATGCAGTCGACCTTCTAGGCATATCGATGCTGCTTTCCCGAAGATGTTCGGTGCCAGGTACCGGTAGAGTGTTTGACTTTTCGAGACCAGCAAGTTCATCACCAGCGGCCCCTGGTTCTGTCAGGCCCAGGACCAAGGTTCCAAATTCATGTACAGGAGGCGCAGATATCGTGAATGCAGCACCGCTCTGGATGTTTCCCGTGCCTGAGAGACTCTTCAAGGCATCGGCATCTTGCAAAGCTGCTGACTTGGCCGCCTCAAAGGCACCAATCCAGTCGACAAGTTCCGCCTGTGTTTCTGCCTGTAAGAGGATTGTATTCTTGTTGGTCTTGAGTTCAAAGCAGAAACGACGTTCTTCGGCCGGGGCAGGGCGAACATTGCAGAGTAGCACTCCGATGCGCTCGCTCTCTTCGACTCCTCCTCTGACGCCTTGTACCAACCAGCCAAACACCCCATTGCGGATGAATGCCCACCTCTTGACCCAAACAGTTCTGGTGGGTTTACCACTGTATGTCCGCAAATATAACCAGCCTTGTTTTTCTCCTTTTTGGGAGGTGGCCTTCTTGGGCGACTGCTGCAAAGTCGACCCACTGGCAGTGTGGGCATGACTTGGGAAGTGAGGAATTGTCGACATGCTGTAGTCTTCGAGTTCACGAGATGGCCGAGTAGTCAGCTCCGCCTCATCTTCCAGTTGCCTCTTGGCCGCTAGGAGTTCTTTTCGAAACACTCTCTCGCTCGCATCCATCTCATTCATCCACCCCTTTATCCTCTGCATTTCGTCCGAGTTTCGTTGAAACGTTGCCGAGGTGTTGTCCCGAGAAACTTTCATTTCACGCCACTGGTCGAGGAACACTTTGACCAGCAACCGGTCCAAAGCAAAGCGGAACTGTGGTGTCAGGCTGAAGAAATCCATCATGGCCTTGATGTATATCTTTCGGGCCTCATGCAGTTGGAAGGCGTCCTCCCTCAAAGACGATGCTTCCTTGGACTTACCAACTCCAGCATACTTCGATTGGAGATGATCGAAGGTCTTTTGAGAGGCTTCCACCGCCCGGCGAGCGTCTTTAAAAGCTCGCAGATCGTTTTGTAAGAAGTGTGTTATTGGCTCAACAACCATTGCCGGTAGCCTCTTCACAGCCGCCACCATGCTCATCCAGTAATCTTTGGCACCATCTCCATATCTTTTCATGGCCAATATGACATAGTCATGATCCAACATGGACTCGGAGACGCTGGTCGGTAGGACAGAGTGGGAAACAAAGCTATCGAGGACGTTTTCCAGTGTCATAGATTCAGCGACGAGGCGATTCGTAGCCTTCACATAGTCTTCCAGCCACTTTTCGAGTATCTCAATTTGTTCTCCATAGTGCACGACTGTCGCTCGAGCAGACGGGGAATCGAGTGCTGCTTCCTTCAGACCGACCGGCACGAGGCTGATCGCCCGATCGACTTCATCAGCTGGCTGTAGAAGTTGCGACATTGTGGTTGTGCGCGCGGCACTGGTTAGGTGTAGGGAATGTGCGCGGGTTTGGAGGGGATCGTAATGCTATGTTATTGTGAAGGGCGTCACATTGTTTTCGACCATCCGATTATGTCGTGCTTGTTCTAAAGCTGTTGATGAAGGAGCATTGCTTTCAAGAGTTGTGATGATCATGCATGTAAGTAGTTGGGGACATGTGTGTTTCATGCAGCGTTGCAACCAAACAAGCGTGTCAGTTTACTACGTACGTCAATAATCGCAGTCTCGGAGTTTACACTGTAGATGTGGAGAGTTCAACTGGGACTGGCACCGTGACAGGGACCGTGATTCTGACTGCGCTCCACCGCCAAAATTTCTTGTCACTTTTTCCCTTGACATGCGGAGACGACCAGAACAAACCTCAGGTCAACCCTTCATACTGGACAAAGACTGTCCGTTCCACACATCACCTACCGCGCATCATGTCTCGAGACCTTCTGAGTAGCGATGGTTCCGACAGTGAAGATGCCGGGGTGGAAGTTCAGGCCGGCGATCTCAAAGTCAATGAGGAGTTTGCCCGACGATTTGAATACAACAAAAAACGAGAGGAATTACAAAGACGTAGGTGTTCAACCTACCTGCCCCTGAGGAAGCGTGCTGACTTTGAATTAGTCCAGGAAAAACATGGCAACATCGCTCGCAAACGCAAACGAGACGAAGGAGCCGATAGCGACGACGAGACCGGCTCCGACGATTCCACAAGTGAATCTGAGGATGAAGGAGAACTAGTCACGGAAACTTTGGATGCGCAAATCATGGCCACGATTAATGCCATTCGTTCCAAAGACCCTCGTGTCTATGATCCGTCGGTGACGTTCTACACGGAGAAAGAGGACGAAACCTCCACTCAGCCGAAGTCAAAGAAGGAAAAGCCCATGCATCTTCAAGACTACCATCGACAGAATTTGCTCAACGGGACTGCCACCGAAGAGCAGGAGGACACAGTGCCAATGACCTACAATCAAGAGCAGGAACATCTCAAAAAAGTCCATCGTCAGCGAAATCAATGCCGCCGCTGCCGCGGAGTCGGAGAGTGAGGAGGAAGCAGATAATGAGGACTTCCTGGTTGCCAAGCCGAAAGAGAAGCCAGCCAAACAACAAGTCATACTCGATGTGGAAAATGCGGAAAAAGATCCGGAAACATTCTTGTCTAATTTCATGGTTTCAAGAGCCTGGGCAGCACCGACCGATTCCAATCTACATCCCTTTGAGTCGGATGATGACGAAGAAGACAGGCGAGCAGACGAGTTTGAAGAGGCATACAACCTCAGGTTTGAAGATCCTGAGAAGTCCAATGAGAAACTGCGCTCGCACGCCAGAGATCTTGCCGCCAAATATTCGGTGAGACGGGAAGAGGCAAACCCAAGACAAAAGAAGCGAGAAGCCGAAAAGGCGAGGAAGGAGGCCGAGAAACAGCAACGAAAGGAAGAACGGGCTCGCTTGCGCAAGTTAAAAATCGAGGAGTTGGAAGAGAAGGTGCGCAAGATCAAGAAGGCGGCTGGAATCCGGACCGAAGACATCAAGCCCGAAGACTGGGCTCACCTCGTCGACGAAGATTGGGATGACGCCAAATGGGAAGAGGAAATGCAGAAGCGGTTCGGTGACGACTACTACGCTCAGAAGGAGCTGGGGGAGTGAAAGTGAAGCCGAGGCGAGCGGCGGAAAGAGAAAAATCCGCAAGCCCAAGTTCGACGACGACATTGACATCAAGGACATTGTGCCCGACTTCGAGGAGGAAGAAAAGCCGGCTTTCGACCTGTCGGACCAGGAAGAGCCTGCTCCCAAAAAGAGCAAGAAGCATAAGGATGAGAAGAACGAGAAGAAGCGGGATGCCAAGAAGGAGCGAAGAATCATCGAACAACTCGTCGACAATCAACTCCAGCTTGAGCTGGAAAACTCGGTACCACAGAAAGTGGGCTTCAGATACCGCGAAACGTCTCCCAAGAGTTTCGGATTGACAGCTACAGACATTCTCTTGGCCGATGACAAGCGATTGAACGAATTTGTGGGCCTGAAAAAGCTGGCTTCCTTCCGGGATCCGGAGAAGAAGCGTAAGGACCTCAAGCACCTGGGCAAGAAAGCGAGATTGAGGAAATGGCGTCAAGAGACTTTCGGCAGCGAGGAAGGCTTGCAGGCCAGCGACTTGATTCCCACCCAGCCGGAGACCGAGTCCAAGCCAGACGCTGAGGAAGTTGCGGTGGATATTCGAACAAAAGGGAAGAAGAAGCGGAGAAGAAAGAACAAGAAGAATGTAGATGGTGAAGCCGCGGCATAAGAGGAGTCAGAGTGTCATCTGCGCCAGCATCACTCCCTAGTCCCTAGTATTAACAACGCAAGAAAGTCTCTACAGAGGCTCATTTACCTGCCATTGCTTCCTCCTTCACTTCTACACCTGGCGCCTTCTAGCATGGCAGCTTACCTCCTTCACTGATTTTCCACCCTTGCTATGGGAACCCCACTATCACTCATCAGACATGCAGTTGGGACCTGGGAGGAGCGCCAAAAAGCAAGGATGGATGTGACGGCGGTCGCCCGAGAGGACACCCACTACGAAGTCCAGGATTTTGCTACTTTGTCCAGGGCGTACTCGAGGATTACACGAGAGGCGAGAGGTGCTACTTCAGCCACCACGGTCATGTACATAGAGCGAGGGTTGAGTTAGCAGACTCCGATGTCGATACCAAGAAGAACAGTTATGACAGTACTACAAACAAGCGCTCGTATCTCCACTTCACCTTCAGTGATGCTCACTTGTTCTCAAACATAGGTTTAGGCTCCAGAGCCGAGTGAGTGGGAGACTACCTAGGTACCTTGGTCATCTATGCGCCCTTGTAATCATACCTCAAAGCCTGCAACTCGCTCAACCCGGCCTGAACGTCCCGCATACTCCTCTTGGCAAAGTAAACCATGAGGAAGATGGTAGGCGGCAACACCAAAGCCAACCAAAACCCTTCCGGCGCATCCGACCTCATCTTTCGTGTATTGTTGTTGGACTTGGAGCGGTACACCATTGAAGCGAGGAACAATAATACCCCGATGGCGGCATTGAGCGTTGGCAGGAACCGCACTATAGGACTCCCTGAAGTCATGTCCGAGAACAGAAGCGGAAGTGGAAGCGTCGGGAGACCCAGTCGATACGGCCTACTAGGAGCCGGTGCAGATGTCTGTCCGAATATCGAAGATGGTGTCCTCCGGGAAGAGGTCGCTGTTGTGGTCGCGGGGGAAGTCGAGGTCAAGTTGGAAGTGGAAGTAGAGTCGGTCCCGGATCCAATGGGAATGTAATACATGATATAAGCACTTGCCAGGAGCGAAGTGATGCTCAAAAGACATAGAATTGCCATGGACGCCGTCGTGGATGTGATTGTGTATCGTAGGAATGGAAGCACCGCGACCAGAGGTAGAGCCGTCAACACGAGCGTGTATTGTCTGTTCGATGCTACTTCGGATGCTTGCAGATCGGCGAGTAGGTGTTCTTGTTCTGTAATAGATATGGAAAGGGCCATTTATCAGAAACTGAAGTGCTTTGCGACATAGAGATGAAGGGTGGTTAGAGCCAGGATCATGCTCAGGCTCAATTCAAGTGTTCGTGGAGATGATCATTTTGGAGTATGGCAGACAGGACAGTCCAGGACAAGAAACACTGAAAAGTCTCAAGCCGTTTCCGAGCGTCGAGGACGAGGACCAGGACCAGTATGCATCTGGCACACGCAGCCGGTCTTTGCAATGCTCCACGTTGCTTTGATTTGTTGGCCTCCTTACAACCTCAGAGACGGGACGGGACGGGACAGGGCAGGCAGAGAAGACAGCCCATCACGTTTATGGCCGTCGCTTGCATACACATCTGCAAACTCAAGTGCAGTGTTGGGGGAAAAGGAAACAAAACGAATACAGCACAACGTTTGCATGTGCGTATGTGTATAGGTACATACATACCTTCTTCATCCATTTCCTCGGGCAAGAGATCCGTCCCATCGTCCTCATCGGCAGGATATCGAAATGTCCTCCGAAGCCTGGCTGTGTCCATGGTATTTTGACCTTCGACCTTCGACCTTCACGCTTTCAGCAAAGTAGTCTCATCACCCTGTTCATGGGTCTCGTTGCTCTATGGCCTGTACTAATCGGTATTTGAGGTTGCCAGAGAAGCACCGCACACGCACGGCTTGAAGCAATACCAATCGCCTGTGATTGTGGTAAAGGCGAAGTGATATTGGCTGTACTTGTACAACAGTTTGAAGTGATAACCTTGGAACTTAGAAGATGGAATGGACAAGTCACACACAGCCTTGCGCCTCCTTCGGGAACGACTAGAACGCCGCCCTAAGCTGTACATACATTCAGGACGATTTGCATTAAAGCAGCAATAGGCTTTTATGGTTGCTTCTGCTATCAGAATCTTTGATCGCGGTAGGTTCGACATTCGAGAATGATGTTGCAGATGCTGCCCAACGACTGTCTTAACACCGCAAGGGGCCTCGAGAGCCCTGAATAAAGGCGGCAGACGGATTACAGACCACAACATTAATAAGCCAAAGATCATTTCAGGTGACAGGAGCGGGTTGTGAGTCGTGAGTGGGTGCGGCTGACAGGACAGTCCACGCAAAAGCCACTGCAGAATTCCCAGCAGTCTCTATAAGTGTATTTGCTGTAAAGGTCTATGGCAAGAGGTCTGAAAGTGACTGGACCTTCCTCCCCTGTCATGGTCGAGCCGCGGCGTAAGACCAGCCAGCGCCATCCCAGTCAATATAAAGTCGTACACCATATTTTGACGCTTTTGGCGCCTTCAATAATATGTGTATCCACTCCAACTGACGAGCTTCGGTAAGAACACTTGCTAGGACAGCGGCAGAGTCGCATCGGATCACATGTCCACCGTCTCGTTGAAGCGCAAGATCCCATTCGGCTTCATGATGCCATTAACACCCTCGGGCATCAATGCCCATCCAGTCGCAGGCTGCGGTGGTTCACCGGCTGCTGCTGTCGATGCGTCCGAAACTAATACAAGGCCGGCTTCTCTGAGCGTCTCAATCAAAGAAGGCACCATCTGGAGAATGCGCGCCGAGCACATCATGCCCATGAAGTTGTTCATCTGGGCTAGGCGAGCAGACTCCTTGATTGATGTGCCACGACTAGAGTTTGTCCCATTCACGTTGCCTAGGTCGTTGCAAAGCAGAACAGGGAAGTTGGGTTGTTTCCAATTCAGTGCCGTGCAGACATTCGGATTGCCTGAACTGAAGACAATCGAGCGGGACAAATCCGGCGATTGAGCGCGTAAAGCACGAGCGTGGTCAAATACCTCGGTCAAAATGGCGTCGGCAAAGGTGTTGATGTCGATGCTTGAATACACGCCCAACTTCAAGTCTTCGTGGTTTGTGGGATACAGAATGTGTAGGTTGAAGTTGATTTCGGCCGGCACAAAGGCTAGGATTTCGCCTAACGCAAACATGGAGCCTGATAATCGATCGCGCCACTCCATTATGTCAGTGCTGTCCAGTTTTGACGTCCCGTCATGTTGCAGGAGGTGGCTCAATAATCCCAGTCTGCTGAATACATCGAACTTCATCTGTGAAATGGAGACCTCGAGGTTGTTGTAAGGAACGAAGTAAGATGGATAAATGACCGGTATGCCATCACGGGTGAGCTGGACAGTCAAACGTAGGTAGTCTCCTGAAAGACTGGACCCTGTAACAAGCCCACCGCGGTCATCCAGTGCACTAGTAGCCTTCCAATATGTTGCGAAGTGTGTGATTTCCAGTGGCGTGCCTTCGTAGGGCTTGATGACCTGGAAGCCGAACTGTATTTGCCCGACGCAACGCAGTCTGGGGTCGAACAATGGAAGACAGCATGTTCCAGCGCTACTCTCGATAGCACGGAATAAGTCGGGAAGAGCAACGGTTTTGGCAATGACCTTGGAACCGAACGTGGGAAAGATCTCAAAATCCAGTGCAAAACTGCTCAAAGTGTCGATCTGGAAGTAGACCGATCTGGAATCCTCCTGTATAGGCAACATCAGGTTGCGTGGGATCAGTTCGGATGTTTTGGAGGAGATGGTCAGGCGCGCAGCGGGATATCGCGCTTCATTGAAAAACTGTATGGCCTGTGCTCCGCGGTCGAAATTGATGGCGATAAACGTCTTGGTGTCGAGGAAATTGTGCCCATAGCGCCGCAACGGGATGATCGGCGGTGGCAAGGAGAGGTCTGGTATTCCGTCGGCTTCTGCAGCAGGTGGCTCTTCCGGGGTAATATCCATCGCAGTCGTCTGACCATGTGGAAGAATCCCTGACAGGAGTCCAGAAGCTGATCGCCTCTCGGCCTGGCGGTGACTGCTCCTTTCCCACAACAAATCCATGCACTCCAAGTGGCCTTCCCACGTAGCATAATACATGGCTGTCAGACCCTTTTCGTCTAGGGCCTCGGGATCGGCGCCGTTCTCGAGCAGTACTCGCAGGCATTCCACCCGGCCTTCGCTGGCGGCGTGGAACAATGGCGTCCACTGGTATAGTTTGTCCCGTTGGTTGAGGTCTGCTCCGTGTTGCCTTAGGAGAAGAAGCAGTTCTGCCTCCTGACTCGATCGAGCGACCAAATGTTGCGGGAAAAGGCCTTCTGCGTCAGGAAGCAGTTTCGCGTTTCTTTCCAGCAGCATCCTCGCGATTTCCACACACCCATGTTGACAGGCCAGATTCAGCGGAATATGGTCAGCTTCTGAGTCTGGATCGATCCTGGCGTTATGCTCAAGTAGAAGCCTCACGCAATCGACTCGGCGGCGGACGATACTGTGGATCAAAGGCGTGAAATTATCGTGGTCTTTCATGTCAATGGTATTGGGGCCGTGGTCGAGTAGTGTCTGAACCATTCCTAACCTTCCTCTGATGCAAGCATAATGCAAAGGCACTCTCCCATACACGTCTAGCCTTGTAGGGTCAACGCCATGGGTCAAGCCATATTCAAGAACGAGCTCTCTGCCATAGATGGTAGCCTCGTGGAGACAGTTTCGTTCATTGATGTCGTCCTCGGCATGAATATCGACTAGACCGGCATCCAGGAAAAGACGTAAGGACTCGTCAGGTGCTTCACTGATTGTGGCGAGGAAAATCCGGGTAAATCGCTCTCCTGCGTTAGGGGAAGCACTCAGTCTTGCCACCCATTCGCGCAGAGCACCGATATTCCCGGCGGCAGATGCTTGAAGGATTTGTAGATCAATGTCGCTTTCCTCTGTGCCTACACGCTGGCCAATCATCCGGTCAGAAGATCTTGGAACTTCGTATTGGATGTTCTCGCCTTCAGCCCAAGCCTCAAGGTCAAGTCTAGCCGTGGTGGCCTGGTCTGAAAGATCTCGAAGCACATCGCGGTTGAAACATGGTTGAATCTCGACTGCACGCTGCAGATAGATTTCTTTAGTTCTCGACTAAGCAAGTTAGCATTTGTCGATATTGACTCTCATCGTATGCACCTTTGATGTTTTGTCCCACTGTACATGTCAGCCCTGCGAGCAACTAAGTGGAACGCCAGACAGACCTTTTTCAGAATCTTGGAGATGGCCGTTTCATTCACTTCAACAAATTGCTAAGGAAGTGTTAGTATAGCATTTGTTTGCTTCCGAAATGTTCCGCACTTGAAGCTTGTTGAGGTCATTATCAAATTGCTGAAACCCCTCGACCAACGTCGCAAAACTGGCAGAGAGTCTGGGATTGGCAGCGATTCTCGCTTGAATGACACGTTTCTTGTCAAGCAACGTTTTGAGCCGAAGTGAAAACTGCTAGAGTCAGCTTCGTACCCACGACAGGTCCTTCTATGACATACCTCCGCTTCTTTCTGAAGGTAGAAGACATTGACCTTTTCTATCTCACGCTCCTGGACGGCACATGAGCATTTGTAGATAGAATCAGCTTCTTCAACCTACTAGACGAAAGAAAAAGACTTCTTTGTTCGCCCGAAGGGCCGATTGCGTATCAGTCTGGGTTGCACCTTGAGTGGTAATTGTCGGGCTAGCGCTGAGCTGCTTGATGAGCTGGAGAGCGTTGTGAGCAGATGTCTCGAAGGTTTGTGTTTAATCTTCGCCCACCTTCTTCAGGGCCTTGTAGTTGAGAAAACTGGCTGCATATTCGGGAAGATCCAATTGCTGGCGTTGAATCTGCTTTCCGAACTTCCTGCTTCCCATTAGATACTACCACCGTTTCCAATGATGAGGACTATACATGGTGCTGCTTTCGGCCGGTCAGGGACCGGGCGCGTTCCCTGATAGGACAGGATTTGACCGACCCCGACAAGCTCTCGACAAGGATAGTCTTCTGTGCGGCGGCAGGGCTGAGTCAGCGACCGCGATGACCGGATTGCGATTGTCTGGAGGAAGATATCTGGTGCATCGGGTGGTCAAAAGCGGTCGAAGAAGGGCTGTTCAGCGCAACGCAGCAGGCTCGAAACTGCAGAGCAATCTGATGTTCTCATCGGCAGCACATTCCTGTGCTTGAATTTTTCAATGTTGAAATGTAGCGAGCGTATCGTGGAAGGAGCGAGACAAGAGCACGAAGCAACCACTTGGGCGAGTTGATAGTCCAGTTGGGAGGGAAATGGTGCGTTACACCAATCAAAGCACTGGGATCCGGCACGCGGTCTGGTTCGAAGACAGTATGACGCTGTTTGATGATTGGAGTTCGATCAGTACCGCGCTCGGCTGTGAGCGTGGGGGATACCAAGGGCGGGTTTCTCAAGTACCTATTAACACCAAGAGCCTGGTGGAGGAAGGGCGTGTGTCCTAAGATTTGGACACTTTGGTCGTTTCGTTCTTGAGCGTCGGTGGTTGCTGCACCTTTTTCCGCGCAGAACAAAGTCGTGGAGCTGGAGCCAATCAGAGCCGTAGTCGCAGACTGGAGAACCAAGTCATCAATGAGGCTTGGCAGCCAACAGCATGACTCGTATGCACATCATGTCATGTGACATCACTTGTCCAAGGTTAGCGCCTCATTATTATTGTCATTGTCATTGGGCATGCGGCCGCCGCATGCAGGCAACGCAGTCCTAATGTAAGGCACAACATATGCGGGATTGAAGCCTCGAAAGTACCAACCTTCCTTGGGCTTGCATATGGAATCTGTAGTTTTGACAAAGCGTCATTGTTAGTTCTCCTATACCCTTCAGATGCATCGCAATCTGCAGAACAGCGGGAAGTGGAATCTGACAGGGACACTCTGTCGCACAGTCTCCTCGATGACGCGCAATTGCTCTACGTAACTAAGTTCATCCCTTGAAGCAAACGCACGGCCAGCGCGACGTCTTCCTCAACATCAGTACACAAGTATACGCCGCCCCTATCCCTTCTCTCAATTCCTCTTCTTTCTCATCGGTGACCTCGTGCAAGACGCTTGCTCGACTCGTTGAAGTGTCAAGAGACCAAGACCAAGACCAAGTTCGCTGGACATAACAAGGCAACAATGGCTCCTATTCCGGTGCACACAGCCTCGCCTATCAACACCAACATACCTTCGCACCCATCCGGCGCTTCACCAAGTACCGCTGCAGCACGATATACACCTGTAGACCACCAAGTGACGCCAGCCACGACCACGGCAACACCTGCTTCTGCTCCATACCCACCAGCTCGGCCTGGCGCTCCTGCTGTCCCGCAGCCAACGAACACGGCTTCGAGCATCTACAACAACCGATTCGAACCAACGCCGACACCAACACCAAGTCACACCACGCCACTTCCTACAAACACCACAGGCGATCCCCATAATCCTCCGCCACCACAGCCCGGGGCAGTCCCCTCTCCCCCCAGGGACCACTCTCCCAAGCTTTCGATCCCGCCCCCACCGCGTCCGGGCGGAATCCCGCATTGGACTCCGTCGAGTGCTTCTCCTGTTCGGCACGCCGTGCCGTCACCGACACCGACCCACGCACGTCCTATTCCTCTTCCCACCCATCAACAGTCACCGTCCTTGTATACACCTGCTCGCTCCATCCCGCCGGCGGGCGTGACAGCAAACTATCCGCAGGACCTCTCTCATCCGCCGGGTTACATGCAGGACTCGCGAGCCTCGTTCGACGATAAACCGATTGAGTTCTGCCAACCGGTCGAGAACCGCGCAAGTCCTACATCTTCCATCCGAGGTGGAATCCTAGACGCCGAGCCCACGCTGGAGAGAGGGTATGACAACGATTCAAGTGTGTTGGATAGTGCCATAGCATGGGCCAAGGCTGCGACCAAGAGACTGTCCAAGACGGAAGAGCAGATATGGAGGCAAATCAACGGGAACAGTAATTCCTAGTCAATGTCAACAAAGGTCGGATACTTGTCACATTGGTGTTTGGCTTAATCATGTTGGTGGTTGACATAGCTGCTTCTCTAGTATCATGGGCGGTGTTTCTGCCGCTGTTTCGGTGAGTTTGAATTTGTCCACAATGGCTGGGATCGCGAATGCTGATAGTGTATAGATATGCTTAACAGGCTTTGGGAGGTCAGACAAATCTAGATAAATAGAACCAGCCAAAGAGGCACATTGAACGGAAGCCGGAAAAATGAAATAGCCGTTGCAAGAAATTGAGCTGCAAAAACTAAGGCAATAAAGTACAATCGGGATTTGAGAGTCACAAGGCAGATGCCAGGGAAAGGAGAGAAAAGCAATGAACCCCGTGTATCAACCGATTCGAGTCTCAACGAAAGCAAACCAGGCGGACACTGGCTGCGGCCATTCCTCGTACCAGTGTCCGACAGGTTCCTCCTTGTCGCGCGCGTCGCCTTGGTCGTCGTGACCAAATCTATTTGCAGGACTTGTGTTGCTCTCCCTCACTCCCCCGTCCGCCCTGGCATTAAAGCCCGAGCATAGGCTTCACAACTTGACCAGCAGCCTCCAGACACCTTCCCGCTAAAGGTCCACCACCATCCCCTGTCCCTTTCCGTACGTGGCAGGCTGCTATGCAGCAATCCTTGCTGCATAGCAGCCGGCCCCGAAATCATTGGAGAATGGAAGCGAGGCGCTTAGCCGGAACCACCCTTGTAGGCCTTTCCGAACAAGAGAAGTTGGGCCTCTGTATTAAGGTTAGCGTATTGCTCGGATAGCTCATATTCAGGGGGGAAACATACGGTCGTAGATGGAGAGCACACCGGCACCGGCAACACCACGGAGGATGTTGGCACCGGCACCCTTGAAGAAGGATCGGATACCCTCAGCAGCCATGATTTGACGGGCAGCATCGAAGGAGCTCTTGTACTTGACAGCCTGCGAATTTGGTCAGACATCGTTATACCTTTCAATGTGGGATTTTTCCGAGATACATACCTCACCAGACGTCATCATCATGCGACGACGGATGGTATCCAGAGGGTAGGAAGCGATACCGGCACCAGTGGTGACACCCCAGCCGAGCAAGAAAGAAGCCAAGAAGTTACCCTCAAGAGGACCAACCAGGAGAACAGGCTTGATGGAGTCGTACATGCCGAAGTAGAGACCGCGGTAGACGATTATACCAAGAACGGAGGGACCGAAACCACGGTAGAGACCAGCAATACCATCGGAGGCCAGAGTCTTGCGGTAGACATCGATCAGACCGTTGAATTGACGCTCACCACCCTTCTTGGCGGACTTGGCATCGTTGGCAAGACGGGTACTGTTGCGATTGAGTTAGTGAACCAACGCACGTGGAAATAGCTGGACTCTTGTACATACCGAGCATAATCCAGAGAGTAGACGAAGAGAAGAGAAGTGGCACCAGCAGCACCACCGGAGGCCAAGTTACCAGCCATCCACTTCCAGTAACCATCGCGCTCCTTCTTGAAGGCGAACATCGACTTGTAGGTGTCGCGGAAAGCGAAGTTGAGGGCTTGGGTAGGGAAGTATCGGATAACGTTGGCAGTGTTACCTCTCCACAGAGACATGACACCCTCGTTCTTGACGGTACGGCTGAAGCATTCGACGATACCGTTGTATCTGCGGTCAAGACGACCAGCCTTGATCATTTCATCCTATAGATCAATCAGTATGTGTACAGGTTTTTTGCAGCGTATTTTTCCTTTGGTTTTCAAGTTTCTGTTTCCATAACATGGATTGCCGTGATGGCAATCCATGTTATTGGCGGACGTTCGCTGATAAGCGAATTCAATGCCCAGCAAATTTCTCCCAGGCGGAACGGGATGCTCGGTTTGTGCAGGAGGTGGGAAGGAAATGTAGCAAATTTGCGTACCTGGTTCTGGATCAAGAGCTTGACACGCTCGATGGGGGCAGCGGCAGTTTTCTATACACTATCAGCATTCGCGATCCCAGCCATTGTGGACAAATTCAAACTCACCGAAACAGCGGCAGAAACACCGCCCATGAGGAAATCCACAGCAAATGGCGGGATGCCGAAGACGGCCTGCCTTGGAGGAGGGTTGGAGCTGTCAGTCATTGTGACGGTGTTGAATTGCAAGGCTGAGTGCAAAACTGAGTGGAGAGAAAAAGACTGCGATGAAGCCAAAGTGATGAAGAGGAAAGAAGGCAGGAGCTGTTGAAGACGGGAGAAGTTTTTGGATCAAGAGCTGGATTGGCGCTAAGCCGCCTTGGGCATAAGATTACACAGTACTTGCCGTGATGCCAGATGCCAGTGGGGGCGTGGAATTTGTGCAGCCGATAATGGCCGAAATCCGACTCTTTTTTTCTCTATCGCAGCCAAGGGGTTGTTATCGCGTTCAGGTCACGTGGGTCACGTGGGTCAACACCAGCCACAACACCAGCCACGGGTGGCTCGGTCATGGAAGTCTCAGACGTCGTCCCAATGGCTTCAATATCACCTCCATTCCTCAATATCACGCTCAAATTCTTACCTGCTGAAGCCGGCCCTTGTCACTGGTGGGATCCTCGTTAATACTATTCTCGTTACTATCTGTGGGGGTTGCGACTGATGATGGTGTTAAGATGCTGCCGCACTCAAAGCAACTGCTGTGTCAGCTGGGTTTTGGCTTCAGACCTAGATGCGACATCCAGGTTCGATGACTGCCATCTTCCGTGAAGCAACTACCATACATTACTCGAGACACCATACATGCGCCTCTACGATTTAATCCTTACCTACTGACGAGTGAACATAGCCATTTGTGTGATGCTCATACACTTTCCATTCCACCCTATTCACACAGGCACACTCTGCGTTCTGAAGAGTGTAGGCATTTCTGACACGGTTTGTGACACCTATTGATTATCACCTCTGAGTCAGTCCGGGAATCAGGAACCTATATATACCACCTGCTCTCATGCTACAAGTCCATTTCGTTATAGCAAACCGGTGTCCGCTTCCTCCAGGTTATTCTCATTCGTATCCAGCAAGGCGCATATACTCACACCCACATCCACATCCACATCCACATTTACTATCACACACGTTATATATATATATATATCTCTCATCGTCCATATCGCACCGGTATCCGGTCCAACGAACTACCTCCGTACTTCAGTCTTTAGGATTTTACACCATCACCCAAGCGGTGCTACCTCTACCGAGGTCGACGATTGCGGCGCATATTGCGGGCTAGACGAAGACACCCATATCCACCTTTCTTGATATGCTTACGAAGCTATCAGCATCAATCGGTTCGGTTCAAACACATCCTGGATTGAACGTCCATGACTGGTTCAAGGACAATCTGGATTGAATGCTTGCTACAACCGCTGGAAACCCCGTCGATCGTGTGCCCGCTGGCATAAGCAACATCTTTTTTTGGACAGAGCCGCTCTGGTTGCCGAGCGCCGAGGGCTAGGTACCTATATCGTGTGCATGGGATAGGATAAGAAATCATTAGAAGAGGAACACAATGTCGACACGATACGACTCGACATTTGCTTGCGGCCAGGATGGAGATTCGAATGTTCGCCGTCTAGCTGAAGTACTGTGTATAGTGCAGCATCTGAAGCAGAGCAGCCCGACTGCCCCAATATCACAACATCACCGACCCCGGCAGTCTACGAGGCGTCGAGGTCCATGTGCTAGTCGGCCGATAACGTTCAACTGGTGGGCATTCCTGGTCCGACTAAATCCGGACTATACTCTCCAAATCCTTCTCGCTTATACGCCTATAATCGTCTATATTATCCTAGGAAATAGCGAAATAGAGGCAAAACACCTTCGCTACTTTGCGCACTTTCGCTACTTTGCGTTTTGGCTGGCGGCGTCTCCTTCTTTATGGAGACTACGTCGATATTCTGGAATATAACAATTATATATTTATCTATACGGACTCTGCCAGAGGTTCAAAAGGGGATCTATAGTAGATATACTGAATACGATAGAATTATCCGGCTAGGTCTAACCTATAACTTATCGAGCACTACTGGTAAGTCGGTATGAACGTATACTAGTATAGCCTACCACTTTAGTATCTATGCGGTTTATTAGTGTCTATTATCCGAGCGAGGACTTATCCCGATTTATGTTACTGTAAGAACTGTGTACGTCCATCTATCTACCTTTATGGCTTCAACGTTACCAAACCGCACACTTTCGCCACCGAGGCGCCGCCCATGATAGAAAGCGATGCACTTGGAGCCCGCCGCAGACAGGGCCATTGGCTTGGCATATAGCCTTTCTAGGAGTCTCAGAGGGCATAATATATTGGTCCTAGCACTCGATAGTCCACGGCCAGGGTTTCTGCTCAGATATTCGAAATAGTACATAAATCAAGCATGACTTCCGTTGCGTTCTTGTGCAGTTTCGTACTTCTCTGCAGGCAGTTCCACTAGGAGGGGCCTAACAACGGTCGTCTCCTCCATTTCAATGCCATGAATTTCACGAAAGACAATCGGATTGGATCCCCGAAAGTGCTGCCGTTGTGAACGCCAATGCGTATGAAGCCGTGTTTAATACTGACGATGGTGGCCGCCAGGAGACTTCAAAAATCCGTTCAACCTAGATGAACCGTAGACCATGAATAGAGTAAGCCCACTGACTGGCGCTCTCTCCATCACAAACAAAGCAGCGCCAGTGCTTCGTCCAGGTCGCCGTCAACACAATCTTGGGGAGAAGCTGGGCCCCAAATACATTGCTTGACAGCGGCCTCGAAGATCGCATCCTGACGGAGCCCAAGGCGACGTCAACGATACTTTGGGCGCCAGACGATGTCTTGACTGTCCAGGAATCTGTGCCACTTCAGGCTTTGGCTGCTGGTGACAACGGCTGGGTTTCAGTGCGAAGGCCCAAAGACTGACAAGCTCCCTCTGGCTGCCAGAGAGTTTGCCTGACGTATGAGCCGCCGGCCGGTGTGGGGAATACAAGGAGAGATATTATGAGGATGTGCTTCAAGGTCAAGGTGCCATGGGCAGCATTTTCCCTGGACGCCTTTGGCACAATCGTGACCAGCTCTGAGACTGACTCCTGGTATTCCGAGAATCATCCGCAATGTGGCATGAATCTGCAGCTTCTAGAGCCCCCAACCAATCAGCTGGAGCTCTGGACAAACGGCGAGGTTTACGCCTGCTTGGACTGCTTGGTGAATGCCTTTAGAGACGGCTTGAAAGTCGGGTTCACGCTCAATTTGCCTGGCTGGAGTGTTAGGTACTCAAATATGCGGACTTTTCCTTCCCGTGCACCAGAAATTGGAGGGGAACGTCGAACTCACACTGTGCTCTGAATATATGAGAGTCCTCTTGGATGTCGGGAATTGTGCTGCCACTTGATATCTGTTGCCCTTGGATTGGGAGCAGGTTCCGAGAGCCTCGTCGGTGGACTGCTATTGGTATAATGCTCCTGGCTGGAAGCTTCGCACTGATCCTCCCTGAGAATTCCCTTTCCAGATAGAACTTCTTCCTATGAACATAGGAGACAGAGTTCGGACGTCTCTTAGACGATGATCTGAAGCCTTTTCGATCTCGGTTGAAGGCGCTAAGAATTGAGTCGGTCGACCCGCACCGTTTAGAAAGGCAAGATATCTAACCCAAGTTCGCCTACGGAAGCATTGCGTCAGTTCTGGTGGACCTGTACCACTCGAATATGTCAGACTCACCGAGCACTTCGCTTGGGTGTAAATAGCCTTCGAGATCCTGACGCTCTGCTCGAACCTCCCAAAACCCCATTAGAGCTTCTCTGGCCAGAAGCATCTGTGACGAGCCGATACATCTTTCTAGTTTGCGGAACTGATCGAGGACAAAATCCCTGTCTCTCCAACTGCAGGCCTCACAGCCAGCTATGAAAAGTGGCATGGCTGTCACGATCCACGGGCTAAAGGGTTGATCCTGCCTCATGCCGGAGACGGCTGAGATTGTGGTTTGGACGGCAGATTGAACTTGCAGCGACCTGGAGGGGAGCTGGTGCAATTTCCGATAGATGAGTATCAATGTGGCTTGTTGGAATGCTTGGTTGCACAGGACAAAATCTCGGCGAGACTGGGGCGATATTGATGATTGAATCACAATTTCAGGGTCATTGTTCTCATTGTGGGAGATCATGTCCTGGACCTTCGCAAGGACCGCTTGAGTCTCGAAAGAACTCGAGCTACCGTGACCTTCCGAGATTGAGATCTGTTGGACTTTTCGAAGGATGTGTAGTATGTTGGAGCTGAAACCAAGAAAGCCGTCAATTCGGCCGGCTGAACCGGCACATGCTTCGTCACTGTGGTGATTGAAGACACCCTCGTCGAACCCGGATAGGACAATGTGTCCGTCACGGCCTGCAGCGCCTGCGATCGCTCGTAAACACAGATAAAGATGGTCTATAAAGGCCGACGATGACGGTGAGGGCCCGGATCCTTTGGACTCCTTGAACGCAGAGTTTCGAAGGTTCAATAACGCGCCAGCTCCGTGGAGATGATGTCGCCATGTAGGCGTCGACCTTCGGCCGGCATAGACGTCTTCCAGGCAAAGCACCAAACATGTGGTCAGAGCAGTATGGTTCCATTCTCCTCGCGCCAGGATTCCTCTGAGAAGGGATACGCTAGATGATAGTAAATGTGTTCGGAGGACAGAGATATTGATCCCGTCCAGCTCGCTGGCGCCTTTGGAAGCCCATACAGTAGCCGCCCATGCAAGCGAAGCTGAAAGTAAGTGGGGAGACGACAGCGTTTCGGGAAGAATGCTCCTGCAAAGCTCCTGGTGTATCGACTCATGACAGGATAGAGAAGTAAGAATTTGCCCAACGTAGTAATCAAAAAGCCTCTGATAGCCTCGCGGCATCTGAATTCCATTGGGAAGAGTGACGGCACTCAGAGCCGGTGACGAGGTGGAGGATTGCACCCTTGTGGGGAGCGTGTATACAAAGTCCCCGTTGCCCGAATCTATTTGGTGCACCAGGTTGTCAGCAGTGGTCAATAACGCGACGGACGTGCCAGACTGCAAGACGTACAGATACGTGTCGCAGTATTTGTGGTATCACTGATGCATTCACCAAAACAAGACTTCTGGAAATCTCGCCCACCCCAATTCAACCTCACTGTATATTGGCACTTGCGGCCAAACCTTGTACATAGCGAACAGGCCGGCCTCTTTTCGTCGCACCGTCTTCGACGCTGGCGACATTGGTCACATCCATTTCGAGATCTCTTCACCGGCATCCCCGGACTGATGCCAAGTGAGCGCCACACAGGGGATAGTCATGTACAGATTGCGAATCTGAAAAGCAGGGAATGCATGGTCATGACAAGTTGGGACTGGCAGAAGTATAATTATAGTTGACACGATGATGGGCACCATAATACATCGATATTATTATAATAAGGTGTCACTATAATTTTACGGAGGACTTATCCTATTCTAACGGGTCTAGGACCTTATCTAACTATATAGTTTAGAGCGTCGTACGGGAGAGTACGACGCCCTTCGATATAGTCTTAACGCCTATTAAGGCCTACTCGATATCTTTATAAGTCTTAGCTATTAGAGGCCTACTTAGAGTTATATTCTTCTCTATCTAGACTCGAATAGCCTTATTTAGACGTCTAGCCTTATATTATTATCTATCTAGACTAGAAACTATAAGCTTCTTCTTTCTTATAAAACGAGTAAGAAGAGTTATTAGGCGTAAATAATATATATTAAACGACTTTAATATTCGAGAGATATATCTTTAGAGATAAACGAAACTCGTTAATAGACTTTAAGAGGATATATAACTACTAGATAGACTTAATCGAAGTACTCTATATAATTATAATAGTATATATTAGAGCGTTAATATAGTAAATTAAGAGCGTTATTATCTCTTAATATAGTAAAGTAATAGTATAATCGTCTCCTAATTAGTCTAAGAGAGTAATATTAGTTAAAGTCTTTATTATATAATATTATTTAGTATCGTTAAGATATTATATTAATATTATTATAATATTATACTTCGTTATCGTTATTAGAGTTAATTCGATAACGAGATTAATCTATTAATACTCTCTAGAATATAAGTATTCGTCTTTTAATTCTCTCTCTTTCTCTCTTCTATGTCACGAATCGCTCCGCAAGGTCACGAGTTCGATCAGGTTTCCTGATAAGTGGAAGATGGGACGAAGTATTCCAGTAGGCTCAAGGGTAAGTCAGAACGAAAACTATCAACCAAAGGTATAGTCTAGCTTGTGAACGAAGTTAACTACGAGAGAACTATAAAATGCTATAGAAAGTCCAGCGACTATATAGTCATAGGAAACTCGTAGTGCTCAGTCATGCTCAGTTGCTCACTTACTGAGCACCCC
Organism: Exophiala sp. LBMH1013; assembly: GCA_024611085.1. Taxonomy (NCBI): domain Eukaryota; kingdom Fungi; phylum Ascomycota; class Eurotiomycetes; order Chaetothyriales; family Herpotrichiellaceae; genus Exophiala; species Exophiala sp. LBMH1013. Next base: position 384,323 of record JAMFLB010000009.1, on the reverse strand, counting down.
TGAGCGCCTGAGCCTGGTCACGTGACTGGTCCTGCACGGGCTCCGATTTCCATGCTGTCCCGTGACGTTCGGCATTCCTTCCTGGTATGCATGGTTGGATGTCATGCGTCCTTGGTCCTGCATGAATCCTAACACTTTCCCCCCTCCAGACCCGACGTCGACCTCGACGCACATAAGGTGAGTGTATCCCGCTCTTGTTTTTGCTTTCTTCTTTCTTCATGGCTAACCATGCCTCAGCGTATTTTAAAGCGTTCGCGCACTTCCTCTGACCGTCGCCGCGATCTTGTCTCTCGAATCGAGTCTTTAGGTTCTGTTCGTTCCATTATGGGCCGTTACACTCCTTGTCAAAATTCAAACTCGGTGTGCATAATGTTGGATGGATACCACAAGTGTTCTTCTTGTACGAAAAAAGGCGTGAAAGAATATGATGGGAACTTCTCCGTGGAGGAGTTCGATTGTTTGACGGCGAAGCGGAATCGTTCGGTTGAGGCTGCCCGTCGCAAGGGTGAAGAGCTTCAGCAACTATTGGCTTCCGCAGCCAAAATTCATGCCGAAAGAGAGCGACTTCAAAAGGAGTCTGATAATTTGTTGGAAAAACAAAAGAAAATGTTGCTTCGCGAGGCGAATGCCCTTGACGAGTTGGATTACCTCGATCCTCCCCCCCAAGCTTCCTCGACTGTTCTTGTCGGGATGGACGACCGGCAATTGGAGGAATTGTTCGAGCTAGAGCCGGGAGCTCTTCTGGACTTTTCCGGACCTATCCCTTTAGATCACCCGTCCTCTTGACTGGTAGTACTACTTTAGCATTTCTCGGGTAAGGTGTCCCTCCGGTTCCTAAGTGTTCTCCGAGTCGTCATATCCTAACCATTTGACCAGATAATGTAGTTGTCTATCGATAGGTTAGCAGTCTATGATCCTTTCGATTTTATAGCGTGGTTCTTGGGTTTCTTCGTCGATTTCCACGGGTCCTAGTCTGGCGTTTATATGTGATGGTTCCAGCAATGAAATGTGAAAGACTGGATAGATTCGTATTGCCTTTAGTAGTTCCAGTTCGAATATCACTGGTCCCAACTTCTTTTTGATTTTGTAGGGCCCAAGTCTGGTGTAATCAAGTTTGTCACTTGGCCTCTTCGTTTTGATATTTTTTCTATGAAGGTAGACCATCTCCCCCTCCTGAAGATCTAGTCCCTTAGATCTTTTTCTGTTTGCAAATTTTGTTATTCTTTCTAAGATAAATTCGAGTTCTTTACTGAGTATTTTGTACAGTTCTTGTAGTTTTGCAACTGTAAGTTATGCTTTTTCTGCAATTGGTTTTATTCCCTTTAGGTCTCTGTCAATTCTTGGGTATTTTCCGTAGTTTGCGTAAAATAGTGATATTCCCGTTACTAAAGCGTTATTGTTGAAAGCGAATTGTGCCATTGGTAAAAGAGTGACCTAATTGTCCTGTTCGTAGTTTAGGTAGTATCGTAGATATTGTTCGATTATTTGGTTTGTTCTTTCTATTTGTCCGTCTGTCTGTGGATAGTATGCTGTCGATAGCTTATGTTTGATCCCGAGTTGGTCAATGAGTGATTACCAAAATTGTGACTTGAATAGCTTGTCTCTGTCTAAGATAATTTGTTCCGGTGTTCCGTGCTGTGAAAATATAGTTTTGTTGATCGTGTATGTCAGGTCTTCTGCGTTTGATACCTCTAAGTATAGTATCAAATAAATGTATTTCGTTAGTTTGTCCTGGATTACCAGTATACTGTCATAGGATATACCCGTGAGAGGCTCCTTCGATTTTGGTAGCTTGGTAATCCAATCTATGGTGATTGTCGACCATGATTCTTACGGTACCGGCAATGCCTGAAGCATTCCGTACGGCTTGTGCCTAGCGTGTTTCGTTTTCATACAGGTATCACACTTCTGTATATAGCTCGTGACGTCTTTGCGTAATCCTGGCCATATGAAGTCTCTTATAACAAGTTCAATCGTCTTGTTTATCCCTAGGTGTCCCGCGGTTTTCAGATCATGTCTTTCTTTGATAACTTGTTATCGTTATTCTATGGACAGTTCGATATCCATTATCGTAATCGATTCTTATTCTGGGATATAGTAGGTTAAATAACCCTTTTCCTGCTTGAGCAAGGCTGCTAGTTATGGTTTCGTGCCTTCTTTATAATCGCTCCGTCTGCTTAGGGCGTCTGCTCTTCCATTCTCGTTTCCCCTAACGTGGGTAATCCGAAAGTTATATAACGTAAGGGTTTCTGCCCATCTAACCTATCTACGATTAAGGGTTTTTATCGTTGTCCAGTATAATAGGTTTTTGTGATCTATATATATCTAAACCGGGTATTTCGATCCTTCTAGGTATACTCTCCACTCTTTTAAGGCTTCCACTATTACGAGTAGTTCTTTGTCGTGAATGTCATAGTTGAGCTCTAGTCTAGTCATCTTTCTCGAGTAGAAAGTAATAACTCGTGTCTTCCCATCGTCCCCTTTCTGATTCAATGTTGCTCCGATGGCGAAGTCTAAGGCGTCGGTTTCTAGAATCCCTTCCTTTTCTGGATCCCAGATGGCTCGTATAGGCGCTAAGACCATCTTTTCCTTCAATTTCCTGAAGGCTTCCTTATATTCCCTGGTAAATGCGAAAGGTATATCTTTCTTTGTCAGATTTGTCAATGGCGTCGCGAGGCCCGAAAAGCCTCCGATGCATTTCCGATAATAATTGATGAGTCCTAAAAAGGCTTATACTTCCTTGACGTTCTTGGGTTCCGGCCATTCCACGATTAATTTGACCTTATCTGAGTCTGGCTGAATCCCTTCGGTGGACACGATATATCCTAGGAATTTGATGGAATGTTTGTGGAACTCATATTTACTCAATTTGATCGGTAGGTCTGCTTCTCGTAGTTTCTGAAGCACCTTTCTGACATACTGTACGTATTCGTCGTACGTTTTCGAGAAGATAAGCACATCATCCAAATAGGCGACAACGAAGTCGTCTAGATATTCGCGCAACGTGTTGTTAATAAGTTCTTAGAACGTTGCTGGTGTATTTATTAGTCCGAAGGGCATAACCAAATACTTATAAAGCCCCCATCTGGTTCGAAAGGCAGTTTTCTATTCTTCTCCTTCCTTCATGCGTACTCGGTAGTAGGCGTCCCTAATATCGATCGCTATAAACTATACGGCTCCTAATAGTCGGTCTTGAAGTTCGTCGATCCTTAGTAACGGATATCGATTTTTGATAGTGATATCGTTGAGTTTTCGATAGTCGATACATAGTCGTAGTCCCCCGTCTTTCTTTGGTGCAAAGAGGACCCCATATGCTATTAGTGATTTCGACGGTCGTATAAACTTCTTTTCCATATGCTTTTCAATGTATTCCTTAAGGAAATCCTCTTCTCGCTTAGATAAAGGTATTAGTCCACCATAGTGCGTAGGTGTCTTACCTTCCTCGAATACGATCTCGTAATCCCATGGTTGGTATTTCGGTAAGGCTGCTTCGCCTTCTCTTTCTTTAAATAGTTGCTCGAAATCTTGATATTCCGAAGGAAGGGGTTGGTCTGTACTTGCTAGCACCCTTCCTTACGGTCGTACCCATATGGCTCGTACCATATGGTGTCCCTTTGGAGTTGATCTTGCTCCCGTCCTTTTTCCACTATATTTTGGAAATTCGAGTGTTCTTTCCCTCTAGTCGATCGCTGGGTTGTTCCTTTAAAGCCAGTCCATCCTAAGTATGATATCATACTTGATAGGCGCTATGTCGAGCGTGATATTTTCCTCGTAGTCCGTAATCTTTAGTCGTGCCTATACTTCTTTGCGTATCCACCCCCTATCGTGCTCCATAGGGGACCTATCTGCCATGTTTAGTAGGTAAGGTTCTTGCTTTTCTCGTTTTCTATATTTCAGTCGTTCTCCTATTTAAAGTGATACATAACTTCTGTTTGCGCCGCAATCTATCATAACCGTTACCTACTCGTGGTCTAACTCTGCCGTGAGGGCTATATGGGTTCCTCGATAGGTAGTTACCATATATAGATCCTGAGGCTCTAAGGTGAGATAGCTGCGCCTCTTTAGGCTGTCTCCTCGTCGTTTTTTATATCCTGAAAGTGAACATACTGTATCTCTCGGTATTTATATATTTCTAAGCCATAAGTCTATCCTTATCGAATCATCTATTCGAAGACCTTTATGCTGATTTTCTAATGCGGCTATTCAGGGTTAATATTAAACTGATATATATATTGGTGACCTCCTAGGCTGTATTCACCGTCACTGTAAGGAAAGTATTCCTAATTATAACTTAGATCTAACCTTTCATCGACAGTTAATAATGCTTGCCTTTTTTGTATAGCTGGCTCCTCTATTAGTGGTTGTTCAAACACGTATCTCAGGACGTCCGGTGGTATTTCCAAGTCCATCTTTGTCCTGTTTTCGTCTTCCTTGTGCACGTGGATTTCTGCCGAATATTGGCATTCTAAGTCTTGATACACCGGTAGGTCCACCATAATAACTAAATCTCTTAGTGTTACCGTGTCGTTAAAGACCTCGTGCTAGTGTTGCGTGCTAAGTGGGCATTCTGGTCGTTAGCACCAAATCTTTCTCCAGTAGTTCGTTGCTAAAACGAATTTCTCTTTTGATGATCGGATAACAATAAACTTGCTGATTTCCTTATTGTCCGAGGTTTCACTTTCTCCTGCCTGCATCATATCGAGACTTTCCACTTGTTCCCAGTCTTCTTCATCCATATTCTGGAATGGGTGTAGTATCATTGGTTCTCCTAACACCTCGTGAGAGTGTGGATTTTCCTTTTCTGCGTATTCCTGGTTTTTGCAAGCGAAGGCTGTTACCACAGTCCTTGCCTTCTTCCTTGTATAAGGAGCGTAGACCTCGTGCGTTTTGTCACAACGTGTGTTAGTCCAATGATATTTTGGGTCGCATTCCACCCTCCTCCAATATTCCGTTTCGAACATAATGAAGTCTGGTCCTTCTATAAGGATCTTATCTCGTAGGATCCGAACTCCCTTGGGTTCCACTGTTATTTTGCTCCAGTCTTTAAATGGATATAGGCATACTTCAGCTTCCTTGACAGTGTATGTGTGTGCAACGTCGCGTAGTTCACACCCTTCCGCCGTACACTGGCTAAGCATAACGCATTCTTCGTGGTCCTTTGGTGGGTCGTCCGGTACATACACTATATATCGGGTATTGCATCTTTCTCCGTAGAATCGTGGATCACAGTCCACCGTCTCGTGGTATCGTGTTTTAATCACCGCAAATTAATGACTATTCATCGCGACTTGGAACTGTTTCCTAATTCTCTCAATGGGTATCTTGGTATAGGCATCACTCTTCTGCACCTAGTCCTAGTCGTCGTCTAAGACTAAAAGTTACTCCTCATCCCATGTCATGTTTTTCAACTTCCTTGCCTTGCGCTTTCTCCGTTAAGGGAACCATCCACTTCCTTCCTTATCGGAATAGTGGACAGGGCAGGCGTCGTCGTAACATGCCGTCCATGAGAGTCTTGCGTGCTCGATGGCTTCCTAACGAATACCGTCTACGGCCTTGTCCGTAGCGTCGTCGCTTTCCCTGTCATGTAGGACTTAATCTTCCTTCTTGACCGTCTTAGTCTTAGGTTAATCCTTCTGTGCTGCTAGCTCCGCTGTGCTGTTCATTCGTTCCGGGAGTGATATCCCCAGCATCGCGAGTCTTTCCCTCGTCGTTCGAGGTTCTTTTTTCGTATGTCCCATGCGTTTCATAGGAGTATCGGCCTTTTGTTCTCCTATACCGGCTGAATTATCCATCATATATAGTTGTTGGGCCTTAGCATGATATTCCTTTGCCCTGTGGCCGGATTTACTACAATTATAGCACAGGTTTTCTTTCTTGCGCCTCTCTCTCTCTTTGTTTCCTCCGAATCCGGTTCTCCTGAAACGTGGACCTCCTGACCGTGAGGGTCGTCCTTGTTTTATGGCGTCCAGATCCATTGGATCCCCATAGTTGGTTTAATAGTTAGGTCGGCCTCGGCCTCCTCCTATGGTGGGTTTCCCAAACCATCCTTTCTTTTCTATTCGCCTCTCGTAGAGTCTGTTGTCAATCTCAATTGATTTCTCCACGAGTTCTTGATATTCGTCGGGCACCTCTTCCATCCTGTCTTTCACCGTGTCACTGAGTCCTCGGTAGTATGCTGCTGCAAGGGCTTTCTCGTTCCATTCTACGCGTTTCTCCAATTGCTTGAATAGCGCGTAGTACTGAGCGGTAGACCCTTTTTGTTTGATGTCGTGTAGTATACGTTCTGCTGTTGCTTCTTCGTCGGCAACTCCGAAGACTTGCTTAATCTTGATTTCGAAATTGGCAAAAGTGTGGAAGATAGCTCGGGTGTCTTTGTCCATGCCTGACTTACTGCTGGCTTCCAAGTAATCGTTGAGGGTTGGCTCGAACTACGCAAAGGCTGAGCCTTTGAGGTTCAAGGCTGCGAACAATACTTTGTTAGCAGCACCTGGGTACTTCTTTGGGTAAAGCTTGAACACGGCCTTAAGTTGAGTCAAGAACATTTTCAACTTGGCTTTGTCCCCATAGAAGTGTTCGACCCTGATATTATCCTTGGATGCTCCGTTATCTTTGTCTATAGTAGACAGGCTGGCCGGACTAAGGTTGCTGGATCTCACCGATCCGGTTGGCGATTTAGGGCGAGAGCTGGCCATACTTCTAATGTCCTATCTTCAATCAGTAGGGTAGTCAAAGTGTCACGAATCGCTCCGCAAGGTTACGAGTTCGATCAGGTTTCCTGATAAGTAGAAGATAGGACGAAGTATTCCAGTAGGCTCAAGGGTAAGTCAGAACGAAAGCTATCAACCAAAGGTATAGTCTAGCTTATGAACGAAGTTAACTACGAGAGAACTATAAAATGCTATGGAAAGTCCAGCGACTATATAGTCATAGGAAACTCGTAGTGCTCCGCTTGCTCTATCCCAAGAAGGGGAGCACTAAGATCACTGATGCTCTCCTTGATCTCTTGCTCTGTCCAGAGCACCAGGAGCAACGGAGCAGTGTCGTCCCAAATCACGTGTCGTCACGTGAGTTAGCAATGACATCAGCCCTTTGATTCGTTGTCTTCTTCCCGCATGTGCCTCTCTTGCACCTTGTTTTCTAACACCCTTCTAAGTTCTAACCCTCTTCTTATTCTTCTAGCGCTACTACTACTATATATATTCGCTTTCTTTCTATCTTCTCTACCTTATATTAAGAATCTCTTCTATATCTTATATATCTCGTATAGTCTCGGAATATAATAAACGCTAATATTAAGTCCTCTAGTATAAGATAGCTAGTAATTAGTATAGCTATCGAGTACTACGCTAGGTTCTCGATAATACGCTAGTTAGTACCTAGTAAGTAGCTACGGATTCGAGTAATAGCTAACGTCTTTATATTATTAACTTATTTTATATAACTATATAGACTAAATATAATCTTTAGCTAAAGAGAGAAGAAGCGTAATAGGCCGATATCTACGCGATTATAAAGACGTTTAGAGACTATCGCTCTCGTAAGCTTAATAACTTCTCTCTCTAGTATAATCTAGCGATAATATTACGTTTTAATACGGTAGCTATACTAGCTATAGAAGACGAGAAGGTAGCTACTTAGGTAATCCTAAATATCGATATAGTAAATATTAATAACTTATTCGTTTATTATTAATTCTAGACCGTCGATAGTATTATTAAAAGTAATCTAAGCTCTTTTATTATATTTAACTAGAACTAAAGCGGACCCTTAAATACTATCCGCCTAACTAACTTCGTAGATCTATATATAGCTTAATACTCCGAATTAATACTATAAATAATTTAGTATATAGTCGAGAGACTAAATAGAAAAGCTATCGATAGATTAATATCTTACTACTCTTAAAAGCGAATAGAGTTAGAGGAAGTAGTAGCGTTATATACTATAGCTCGAATTAAAGGTATCTTACTTATCGACCTCTTAAGATCTATTCTACTACTATATACGAATAATAGACTTATTAATCTATATTAGTTAGGCCTATTACTAGCTATATTCGAGGCGTAGTATAATAAGCCGGACGCGGAAAGGGAGGGTCTCGATAGTAGGTAGCCGTATACTTCGTCTATTTAATTCGATATAATAGAGCCTCTATATAATTAATATATTATCTCTTACGGCTTATTTATTAATAGTAGTAGCTAGAATAAAGTCTAGCTCCGTAATTATAATAGTATCTACTAGTAAAACTAGGAATCGAGATAAAGTATAGTAGATCGGCGATTTTAGAATAGATAAAAGAGAGTAGTATACGTATAATAGGCGCTCTAAGACTCGCGGTATATAGTACTAAAGTAATAAATAAGAATATAATCTAGATAACTTAATATAGATCTTAATAATAGCGGTAATTATATTAATAACCTCGTCGACTTAACTATATATTAATTAACTTACTCTACTCGCGTATAGCTTTAAGTAATACTATTAGAAAGTACGCTTACTTTTATCTAAGTATATTTATATATATCTCTCGATTACTTATTAAGAATAATAAGCGATCTAAATATCTCTTCCCTAGTTATATAAATATTAAGTTACCTAACCTCTATAAAACTCTATTATAGTATTATTATAGATAGTAAGCTTATATCTAGAAATATATCTTCTATATTCGCCGAGAAGGCTTAGGTACTCTAGTTCTCTAAAATTTATAGTCGTAAAGATAATTAGTATAGTAATTCTAATCCGAGTATAGATTAATAAGAAAATAGCTATCTTCGTTCTCTTATATTAAAATTAAATATATAGTTCGAATAATCTAGTTAGTAAGAAAGAAGCGATAGTTCCGTAAGATACGAGAATTTTATAATCGATTATCGAGAATAGACCGTATCGTAGAGAGACCGTATACTAGATACTATATCTAGTTCTTATAGAAGTCGAATACTAAAATCTCTATAAATATAGTATTATAGCGTAGTAGTTCTCTATTAACTAGTAGACTAGATACGTCGACGATTATATAAATAGATAATAGCCGGCTAATTAATTATAAGTTAATTAGTTTTAATAGATACTAAATATCTAGGTCTAGGAATTACTAAAGCTATACGAAATCGTTACGATTATTATCTATATTCTACTAGTTTAGTATATAGCGAGTATAATATAGTTTTTCGTAATTATTACTTATAGAGTCGATTATAAGTAGAAAAGAGACGTTTATATATTAAGAGAGAATAGTAGCCTTAATAGCCTTAATAGTACTACTATCCTCCTCTAGACGTATAAACGGTTCTAACGTAGAATTATTTATTCGTAGTTAATAGATTACTATATATCGTTACTCTTAGATAAATATAGCGAGAGCTAGAAGAAAGTCCGACTTATTTAGGATATTAGCGAACTATTATATAGATCGCTAGTACTTTAAGTCTAGATCTATACTTTCGACGGCTAGACGGTCTCTATATAAGGATATACTATATATCTCGCTTCTATAATCTAGATATCTAGACGCTATTAGATCTACCTTAGAGATAGTCTAGCTTATAAGATTAGGTTTAATTTCTTGAATATATTAGTAGACTACGTATACGGCTAGATAGGCCTCGCGCTTAGTATTATATTTAAGTATCTATAGAATAAAGCCCTAGCGCTTATTAGTCCTCTTATATAAATCTTTTATTTTCGAGATATAGAAATATTTAAGGTTTTAATCTATATTCTCGATATCTAGAGGTCTAAAGCGAGAGATTCGATCTATATAATAACTTAGATTATAGAATTTAGAGAAGTTAAAGTATTAACGGTTCGATTTAGTAGATTTACCGTATATATTATATATAGACTCTTTATATAAGTCGATACGCTAAAGAGTATATTATAGAAATATAATAGTAGCCTTATTAATAGACTTATAGAAGTAGATAGCTATAAAGTTATAAACTACCTAAATAAAGCGAAGTTAGTCGTCTATCCTCCGCTCTAGAAGTAACGGAGCTACGGCCGTAAGTAAGACGTATATAATTATCTTTTACTTCTCCTTAGTAGCTAGATTTACTAAACTAATCTTCTTAAACGTTTTTATAAATAAAGAATATAAGGATACTTAAGCGAATTATCTATCGAGGCGGTCTTTTACTACTCTAGAATTATATTCGGATTATACTAGTACTATAAGATATCTAATCTATTTCTATATATAGCTAAGTATACCTTTTAGTAACTAGTATAGTAGGTTAAGTATTATATAGTCGTAGATATTAGTATCCTTATACTACTACGCGAAATTCGCTTAAATCGATACGTATTTATATTTTCCGGTTTCGTTATTATAGATAGAAGGATCTAATATTTACTTACGCTATTATACTATTATACTTTTATATATCTAAGGGCGGATAGAATATAATAGATTCTCTATATTATAATACCGAATATAATAAATTATATACTATATCTAGAACTTAATACCGATTACTAATACTTACTCTTTATAGTTATCTATTATATCGATAAGACGAGGAAAAAAGCGCCTAGTATTACTATCCGTATAGAGTATTTTAATATTATTCTTCTCTAATAGTAATAATATTATAGTTATTAGCTAGATATATATTATAGATAAGATTAGATATACTAACGTTCTAGTATAGTCTATAGCGCCGCGTAGAAGATATACGATTTTAACTCCTTTATACGTTTATCGTTAATAGATAAAGGGGTATAATATATATTAGGGATAATACCTAATAATAAGGTCGCTAGTAGATTAATACGATATTAGATTATACGATTAAGTAATAGATAGATTATATATATTAGCTACCCTTAAAAACCCTCGCTAATTAAGAAAGTTATAAAGAGTATCTTATCGCTCTCGATAATAACGAGAAGGATACTTATATCTAGTTTATAAAGGCCCTTATATCTTTTCTATAGCTATTATGTAGTATTAAACTCTATATATATATACTCGCTAGCGATATTTCGAACTATAATCGGAGTATATTAAATATTATCTTTAAATAAGATATATCTAATAAGAAATTAAAGAAGTATTATAATATCGTAAAAGTATATTATAAGTTCTTTATTTAGCGTATCTAGTATATTAAATATTATAATAAACGTTTTTAACCGCTATTTATAGAATCTATCCTCTAAGTTATAGATCTTAGTCTAGTTATCTAGTATAGAATTAGCTCTATAAAACTCTACCGAGTTAATATTTATTAAAGATAATACTTTCTTAAAAAATAGATCGATTCGCTTCTTAGAAATCTATATATTTATAAACTAATCTACTAGTTAATACTCTAATTCGGACTTAAAAGATAAGAGATTAGATTATAGAATATACTATATCTTAGAATCGAAAGTATAGCTAAAAGGAGAGCGATATTATTAGTAAGGAAGTAGAATATTCGCTAGAATATTAATAATACTCTCGAATATAGAGGTTATAAGTATACTCGCTAACGATAATACCCGTAATAAGTAGTTTTTATTAGATAGTATAGCGACTTAAGTTTAGGTTATACTCTAGAGGAATATACTATTATTATTATAGTTCTAGAATCTATAATTAGTTATATTTATTTAAACGTTTTCGTAGTCGATATAGTCCGGAGGTTATTAAGCTAAATTCGGCTCTATAGAAACTAATATAGTTTAAGAGAGACTACTACTTACCGACTTAACGCGAGAACGCTTTAGTCGACGAGGTTACGACGATTACCTTATAGTATAGGATATAATATATAAGAGAAGATCGCCTACTAATCTATAGACTATATTATAGAAGTCGTACTTAGATATAATATATAGTTAGAACCTCTACTATCCTAATCTATATAGTAGAGGGATACTAGTATACCTAGGTAGATACCTTATATATTCTCGTATTCGAGTTCGATACTAAGGTATTTTACTAATACTACGTACTTAGGTATATATTATCTATCGTAGTATATAAATCACCTTTATACTATATTCTATATATCGTAACTTATATTATTAGCGGCCGCTAGTTTTAAAGTTATTTATTACTATAACCTTTTAGAATAGCTCTCGATACTCTTTAGTTTCGACTAACTATTATTTAAAAGTATATCTATTATCTTTAGTTAATACTTTAACGAGTTCTATAATAAGAGCTATATATATATAATAACTAAGAAAATAAATTATTACTACGAGTTTCTAAATAAGTTCTTAATATAAATCCTCTAAGTTACGTCGAGTCCTTAAATTAAATCTTTAAGATAACTCGTTAAACGAGCCTATATATAACTCTTTTATATAGGCTCGTTACCGAATAAAGTATCTATATTATAGAAGAAGTATATAAGCCCTAATATACTAGGTATAGAAGAAATACTAGGATATATAAGACTTATACTTCGGCGTTTAAGACGGATAGTATACTATATATAAGGTCTAGTAGAATATATCTAGTAGAAGAAGAGGGATTCTATACTATTAAGTCGGTATTATTTATATCTAAAATTACTAGTTAAGTTATATATTAAGTAGACTTAAGTTATAAATCTCTATCGATTAAGTCGCCGTATACTATTAATAGTTTAGGCGAAGTAAAGCTAAGTTATATATTAAGTAGACTTAAGTTATAAATCTCTATCGGTCGAGTCGCCGTATACTATTAATAGTTTAGACGAAGTAAAGCTAAGTTATATATTAAGTAGACTTAAGTCATAAATCTCTATCGATTAAGTCGCCGCGTACTATTAATAGTTTAGGCGAAGTAAAGCTAAGTTACGTATTAAGCCGGCTTAAGTTATAAACCTCTATTAGTCGAGTCGCCGCGTACTATTAATAGTTTAGGTAAAGTAAAGCTAAGTTACGTATTAAGCCGGCTTAAGTTATAAACCTCTATTAATCGAGTCGCCGCGTACTATTAATAATTTAGGCGAAGTAAAGCCGAGTTATATATTAAGCTAGCTTAAGTTATAAATCTCTATTAATCGAGTTAGGTACTATTAAGAGTATAGACAAAGTAAATCCTTATTCGATATTAAGCTAATTTAAGTTATAAATCTCTATTAATCGAGTTAAATACTATTAAGAGTTTAGGCGAATACTATAAATCGAGTATAATAAGTATTCGAAGTAACTCTATTAATATAAAGCTAAACTCCGCGAAGATATAGAAGTTATAAAATATACTCTCGTCTAGAACTTTATTATATAAACTACTATTTCTCGACTTCTATATTATATTATATCGAACTAGCTATTATATAGAATAAAAAGATAATACGAGATAGAAAGTCTAATAGTCTCGCTCTAATATTAATACTCTAATTCTATTATAATTCTTTATAATAATACTAGGAGAATCTATTAGGCGTTATAGTCTAAGAGGGCTAGTATTAAAGGATTACCGGTCGGAGACGTTAGCGCCTCTCGAACCTAGTAACCGATTAACTAAACTTAATTAATATAACTCTAGTATTAGCTATAACTCTAGTATTAGCTATAACTCTAGTATTAACTATAACTACTATAACTACTATTCTATACGATAATACGAAAATAGGAACTCTAATAGTCTCGCTCTAATATTAATACTCTAATCCTATTATAATCCTTTATACTAATACTAGAAGAATCTATTAGACGTTATAGTCTAAGAGGGCTAGTATTAGAGGATTACCGGTCGAAGACGTTAGCGCCTCTCGAAACCTAGTAACTAATTAATCGATCTTAATTAATATAACTCTAAATTAATTATAATTACCGTAATTACTACTCTAAGAAGAGGCTAGGAAAACGAAGATTCGAATATAAGTATAGATTACGAAAAAAGAGTAAGCTAAGTATCGTAATATTACTACTATATAACTAAGAGTAAGAAATATTAGATATATCTCGTTATTCCTAGCGTCGTTAGATACCTATCTCTATTATCTCCTTACCTTACCTTATCTCTTCGCTCTTTACGCTCTTTACTCTTCGCGCTCTTTACTCTTTACTCTTTACTCTTTACTCTTTACTCTTTACTCTTTATTCTTTACTCTTTATCTTTTCTATCTCTTTAGCTTTACTACTATAATTAATCCTCCTCTTCGCCCTATTATCTTATCTACGGATATAATTTATTTATACTTCTCTTATACTATTCTTTCTCGGAAATAAGACTTACTTTTCTTACGCCTTTAGCTCTATTATTATCTAGTAGCGCTATAGCTACGCGTAGTATAGTAGCTAATAAGGCGAAGTACTAAGCTATTACTTCTACCGCGAAGATAACTCCTTTATCTAAGATAAGAAGTATTTCTAGAACCTTAACTTCCGCTAATCTTAATAATACGTTTTATATAAAGCTTATAACTTATATAGCTAATAAGATTAAAGTAGTCTAGTACTCTAATATAAATAATATCCTAATAAATACGCGTAGTCTCTTACTAAAGATAGCGACTAAGTTAACTATAGAATTATAATTATAGAACTTTAGCGGAATTACTAAAAATAAGATCGATAATAGTTATAATAACTTACGAAACTTAATTATTTCTTTAAATAATTAGTCTATAAAGTTATCGATCGCTACTAATAAATAGTCTATAAAGCTAGTAGAAGCTACTAATAAATAGATTATAAAGCTATTATAGATAGCTATAGACTAATCTATATTATTCGTATATTCTATAAAGAAGACTAAAAATAAAGGCGATAAATAATTAATAGATAAGTCTAGAAAGATACTAAGAGATATACTATCTAATAAATTAAAACTAAACTCGAGCGATCTTTAAACTATATCGAAAGTAAACTTAGTAATAATATAGAATAGATTTAGTACGAAAATCTAAGCGCGAATCGAGTTAATAATAAAGACGATATTCGATAATACCTTAGCTTCTTAAATAATCTCCGCGATTAACGAGATTATAAATATAGAAGATTTTAAGATAAAGATTAATAAAGAATCTAAAAGATAGATAGAAGAATAGAAAGTAATAGAGAATAAATCTAGACGTTATAACTCTATTAAGTATAAAATAATATTAAATAGTAAAGACGAGACCGAAAATATAGATTATAAAGAAGTAGTTATAAAGTCCTTAGCTCTAATAATCCGTAACTAAGTTATTTAATTATAAATAGATAAAGAATTCTCGGAAAAGTATTATCGTTAACTCTAGAACTCTAACCCTATAGCTATATATTAGTATAATAAAAGTATAATATAAGGTAATCTCGGATCTATACTTAACGTCTTCTACTACGATCTCGATATAGGAAGAGTACTATATTACTTAGGTATTAGAGGCTTTTTCGGAATAAGAGTCGATATATATATACTATATTATAAGCTTTATATTTCTAATAAAAAGAAAATAGAGAGACTACGACGTATAGCTAAAGTTCTATATTTACTAGAGATATACGTAGAACCGACTAAAACGTATTTAAACGAGTAATAGATATTAGAAGATAACGCTTTCGCTCGCGTAATAAAGATTAAGGCTTAGCTAAATTATAATATAGTAAAGATATAGTAAATAATAGTACTTAATAACCCGAAAAATATCCCTCGTTGTCTCGCTAAGGTATTAAAAGATATACTAAAGATAGAAATAAAACGGATTATTATAATAAAGGAAATATCGATCTAGCTCTAGCTATCGATAATTTACGAAAATATTATATAAGATAAGCTTTTTCTTAGATATTCTATTTAGAGCGAAGAGTTTATCGTAGCTTTTATAAATAGAAAGATTAGCTATTTAATCTATAGTAGTCGTTAAACTATAGGCTATTTAAAGCTAACGAGCGATATTATAGACTCGAATAAGGCGGGCTAAGATTCTCTAGATATCTAGATCGAATATTCTAGTTAACGTACGATATTAAGGCCGAATAATATCCGCGTCGAACTAAGATTAATTATAGTTATAAAGGCTAACTACGACTACTAGAGGTAACTACCTAACTATAGCTAGGATAAAGTAGCTATAAAGCTAGCGGTAGATATTTAATAAGAGAAAGTATATCTAGCTAGTAATAAATCGATATTTAAGAGTTAGAGTTAGTTAATTCGTTTTATAAAGATTTCTAGTATATATAACGAATATCTACTAGAATTTATTAAGTATCTAATAGATAACTATATACTACTAACCCTAGATACGACTATTAATATAATATTTACCGAAGATAATACCGATAAGTAGGATAATACTAGTAGTAGCGATAACTTAGATAATAAGGACGAGTTAAAGTCCGAATTAAATAAAGTAGATAGTATTTAGAAGAATAAAGAAGTAGTACTAGCTATACTAGACTAGATATTAACTAATACTTACTTAATAGAAGGTTAGAAATCGACTAAACTACTAGCTATACTAGACTAGATATCGACTAATACTCACCCGATAGAAGGTTAGGAATCGACTAAACTACTAGCTATACTAGACTAGATATCGACTAATACTCACCCGACAGAAGGTCTAGCTACACTAGGCTAGAAATCGACTAATACTTACCCGATAGAAGGTTAGGAATCGACTTAACTACTAGCGATACTAGGCTAGAAATCGACTATATAAATACTCTTCGAGTCGATATTCCTAGCTAGCGTAACGTAGATAGATACTCTAGATACTAAGCTCCTATATAGCCTATATATAGTTATTCTAAGCTAGGGTACTAATATTCCGGACCTTAAAGCCCTAACGCTAGGAGACTTATAAGTAGTATAGTAAAGTACGGAGTATTAGAAGATACTAGCCGAGTACGGTCTCTCTAACGTTAAGGATAATCTATATATAGACTAAGTCGCTACTATTATCGATAGATAGGCCTTTTTAATCTATAGGATTTATATATAACTTAGGTATATAATAGGGATTCCTATAGTCGAGTAATACTAGTTTCTATTAAAGAGTATTCGAAGATACTTCGACTTTAGATCTATAATAATTAGTAACTAGATAAGTATAGTCTATTCTATTATTTAGGACTATAACCCTCTAATCCCGAGAATAGCGATAAAGATAGTCTAGCTACTAGTTTAGATAAGAATAACCCTAGTAAATAGAAGACTTATCCTTAGCGATATAGAATTACGCCGCTAATTATATATAGGTCTATAGACTTTATTCTAATACTAGTAACCTAACTATAAGATAAGGTTAATACCGCGTTCGACGACCGTAAGATTAAAGTACTAGATATCGAAGAACTCGCCGACTATAAGTTACGTCGATACTTACGCGGACTTAAAACGTATAAGATTAAGATAAAGATTATAGATAGTTTATATAGTACTAAAAAGAATCTAGTAAGTCTAGAGTATCTTAATTATATATCTAAAGATAAACTATAGAAGAACTATAATAAGATTATATAATAATTATTAACTTATAATAACTTATATATTCTAGAGAAAATAGATATCTTCGCCGACTATTGTAAGAAATTCTCGAATATTAAAAGAGTTATAGATCTTAATAATAAATAACGAAATAGACTTAAGACCGATTAATAAGTACTAGGCGATATCTTTCTAATTAATAGTATATCTAGATCCGAAAAGAGCTATATAATCCTTAATATATTAAAACTACGCCTAATAAGCGAGAAAGTTTAACTAGTAATAATCTACTCTATATTAAATAAAGCGATAGATAGCCTTATTTATAGAGTCTAGCGTACTTACTTCTAACTAAAGTAAAATAGTAAGGCGAAGCCGGAACGTATTATAATTCGGCTTTATTCTCTCGATTCCGAGAAGAAGATTCGAATATAAGAAGTAAGATAAGAGTTAGAGAAAGACCTAAATATCCGTCTCGATATCGAAAATATAAATATATATAAGCTATTTAGCCTTAACGCTAGTATTCGTTATATTTTCGATAAACTTAGATAATATAAGTATAGTAGTATATAATAAGCGAGTATAAGATATTAAGTTTTTACTAGGCGAATATCTCCTAAAATATATAAGACTAAAACTAAATAATAAGCTTATATATTCTAATATAGACGAGTACTTTACCGACTTTCGATAGTAGTTCTATACTATATACGCTATATATAATCTTACTATTAATTAGAAGAAGAAATATACGAAAATAGAGCGAGAGATCTTATTAGAAATTCTTAGTTAGGCGTCTATTATAGTAATAACTATATATATAATAGACTTATCTTTCGTATTAGATACTCTATTACTAAAGATAATAGAAGTTATCGTAGACGAGATATCTTATAAAAAGGACTAGAATCTACTACTACTACTCGTAATATATATACTAAACTACTACTTTCTTATTCTTATAGATAATAAGTAGTAACTCGGCCCTTCGGCTATAATATCTAAGAAAGACTCTATCTTCGCTAAAGAACTAAACCTATCTATATACGCCTATCTATAGTTATTTAGTTTCTCGTATATAAATCTCTTTTAATAAGCGAGAATAGCCCCCTAAATCTTTAATATAATTAATAGCTTAATATATAACGATAAGATACTTAATATAGAATCTATATAATAAAAATACCGCGGCGTATAACGGACTTTTAAGGAATAGGCGAATCGAAATTAGTAGATAAAGAAGAGTACTATAGTATTTCTAGATTACGAGAAGGTACCTTTAAACTTCGTTATATTAAGAGGAAGCTCGAAGTTATACTACCTCTACGCGATTTATATAATTAACTATATTATAGAGTTATTAAGTCTTCCTTTAGAATCGTAGGTAGCTATTATTATAGTCTATATAGCTTAACGAAATATCTACTTATCTACTAAGGTATCTATATAGGCTAACTAGATAATAGGTAGATTAGTAGAGAATCTCTACGTCGATACGATAGACTTATTAATTAGGAAAGAGTATATCTATATTATAGCGGACTTAATTATCGAGGAGAGTTTAGATTTTCTATTAGATACTTACCGCCTCTATATACTTATCTCGAGAATATAGAATAGGCTCGTTATCCTTAGTTTAAGCCGTAATATAGAAATACTTAGGGGTCGAATAAATCTAAAATTATAGGATCTTATAGCGCTACTAATAAGCTATCGTATTTTAGTAGAATACCGGATAGATACTATAAATTCTAGGCTATAATACCTACTCTATATATACTATATACCGGATATTATAGCTAATTTCTTATCCTAGGTTCTATAGAATACGAATATTAATATATATATAGTGCCGCCCTCGATAGAGCTATCTTCGCGGCTATAGAAAGGTAATAAGATTAAAGATATAGGGTAAGGCTAGAATACGATTTCTAGTAACTAAGAGTAATCTATATCGTAATAAGTCTAGAATAGTAATACTATAACTACGTAGTTATTCGATATATTATAAGCTAATATAGGAATAGGAGTATAGAATAAAGATAAAACGTCGGCCGAGTAGAATACGAAGAATAGCGTAGTAGATAGAGGTAAGATAGTTAGATTATAATCTTCTAATAATATATAGTAGTAGCTTAGTAAATAGTATAAATTATAACTAAGTAAGTAGAAAAATAATAAAGTATTAACTAAGATAATAGAGATTAACGAACTAGTTAATATCGAAGTATAATTAATAGGGTAACGTTATATTACTCGTATACTAGTCGAGTTAAATAGATAAGGGTAAGGCGCTCGTAATAGTTAAGTCGAAATCTAATAGATAATAGCCTAACTATACCCTTATCTATCCGAAGATAACTATATTTACCTTTATAACTCCTTAAAGATTCCTTACCTTAAATACCGAGTTAGATAGATAAGGGTAAGGCGCTATATAATAGTTAAGCCGAAATCTAATAGATAATAGCCTAACTATACTCTTATCTATCTAAAAATAACTATATTTATCTTTATAACTCCTTAAAGATTCCTTATCTTAAATATCGTAGTAGAATAGAATTAAGACTAGTAGAACGATAGTTATATTTCCGTATCGGATAGAAAAGGATCTCGTAAACGAAGATTTAATCTTAACTAAAAGACGCGATTAAGAGTAACGCTATAGCTACTATTCTTCGAAATACTATAGATATTTATAGAACTAAGATACTAAGATACTATAGATCTAAATAATACGATTAATTCTTTATAGAAGGTCGATAACTACTAATCTCGATAAACTACGCTCTCGATATCTTACGCTCTTACTATCTTACGCTCTTAATAACTACTAATCTCGATAAACTACGCTCTCGATATCTTACGCTCTTACTATCTTACGCTCTTACTATCTTACGCTCTCGATAACTACCGATCTCGATAAACTACGCTCTCGATATCTTACGCTCTTACTATCTTACGCTCTCGATATCTTGCGCTCTCGATACCCTACGCTCTCGATACCCTACGCTCTCGATACCCTACGCTCTTGATACCCTACGCTCTCGATACCCTACGCTCTTAATACCCTACGCTCTTTATATCTTACGCTCCCGATACCCTATAGTACGCGCTTATATAACTAACTATAAGACTTTCCCTATATCGCCTCGCCTCGCCTTACCTTACCTTACCTTATCCTTATATATAGATTTCCTCTTATATATTATCGTATATAAGATTCTTATAGAGTAAGTCTATCGTATAAGCTAGATAAGTAAACCCTACTTAAAACTAATTATATAAGTATATAAATAATACTAATAGATCTAGTAGACCTTATACTATTATAAGATACTATTCTAAGGAGATATTAATATAGATATATCTTAATTACTAGTATAAAAATATCTTTTATCGATACGAACTATTCTAGAGTATTATCTCTAACGATATTATTACTATTATAGTTAATAAGTATATCTAATACGGCTACTAAAAGAGAGGTAAAGTACGCGATATATAATAAATAATAGGGGATAGAGATAAAATAGAACGTAATTAAAGATATATTTAGAATTAGTTAGTATAAGTATATATAGATTATAATAGTGATAGCGAAATATATTAGAACTAAATTATAAGAGTAAGAGTTAATAATAATATATCTTAGCTTTTATATTAACGAAGATAAAGCTATTAGAGAGTCTATAATCTCGAGATTACGAAAAGAGTTTAAGTACTATAGACTTTTAAATTAAGTCGAACCTAAAGAGCGAAAGTAGATAGTAAAGGGCTTAGAAACGTTAGTATATAAAGAAAACGAGTAGATCCGATACTAATACGTAAAAAAGCCGAAAAAAGAGAGCGACTTAGTAGAGATAAGTAGACTTATTATCTCGTTATCTATCTAGAAGAGGAAATATAATCTTAAGAATAACGTATAAGTAGATAATAATAAACGAAGAAGAGGCGAACCCTACTAGCGAGAGGCTATAGTATAATAGTAGGCCTAAACTAATATAATTAATATTAAGGTATTTAGCGCTAAGAAACTAACGTTTCTTCTAATCGAACTAGAGATACTAGTACTCTTTAATATATTATATTCGTTATATAAGGATATTAACTATATAAAGATTATAATAGAACTAGAAGAAGTAGAAATTAAATAGCCGAACGAAGCTATTAGGATAGTATTTATAGATTTAGACGATACTAATTATCCTATATATAATACGAAAAGCCTAAAAAGTTCCTAGTTTAAGTTTAAAAAGACTACTAATAGTTCGACCTTTATATTATATATAGAGAATCGAGGCGAATAGGACTAAAGATTAAAAGTACCGCTACCGATTCTAGCTACGAATATTATAGAAAGTATAGAAAGTAGTATATACGGCGCTAATATCGCCGACTAATTCTTATATATAGGCGAAATTACGTAAGATAATATTATACTACTAATTAATTTCGCTAAAGAGAAGTCGTTAGGTAGAGATAATAAGAATTTATCTAGTTATACTAAATCTAGCTAAGATATAGAGATATAGCTTAAAAATAATAAGATAGATATCGATATTAATAAGTCGGGCTCGGATCGCGATAATATATAAAGAATAGAGTCGAATAAGAATAACTACTTAGATATATATATAAATACGTATATAAACGATAATAATATAGATAATATAGATAGTAAAGTTAATACGAACGATAATATTCCTAAATAATAAGGACTATTAGCTATAAAAATATCTAGTAATAACTAGAATAAGAATATAATAACTACGATTAGCGATAAAATTAATATAGACGATAAGCTAATTAACTTAATCTAAGAGAGCCCTAAATCGTAGGTTAATAATACTATACTAATATTAGCTAAGAAGTTAAGTAATAATAAATAGAGTTATAGAAAAGAAACGATCGTACTCGAAGACTTAGATAACTCTAGTAACTTAACTAATTCGGACTACTTAAACGATTCGGACGTAGAAGATACTATCGCTATAGTTAATAAATTTCTATTTATTCGTCTTTATATTAGCTAGAAGGTTAATAAATCTATCGTATAGACGGGAAATAGAGCTAATTCCGAAGTCGCTATAGGGTTACTAAGATATAAAGCCTTAATACGTAATACGTACCGTTTATTTATACTAAATATTAAAGTAATTAAAAAAGCGCCGGCTTTTAAATACGATATAGCTATACTTAGTATAAAATATAAAGTATCTATTTCTTAACTAGTAAAGGCCTTCGAAGCTATCTAGAAGAGTAATAGTTAAGATAGATATTTCTTAGCTCTAAATATCGATACTAGAAAAACCTTTATAGCGATCTTAACTATTATAATATTTTAAATATTAGTATTATAAGCGATTAATCGTTAACTTAATCCTAGTTAATATTTAACTATAACTACTAGTATAGAAGACTAATACCCTTTCTAGATAAAATAGCTAATTATATATTTATATATACTAGATATCCTAACTAATAATATAAGAATACTAGATAGATCTATATTAGTAATAGTCCCTAGTAATCTATAATTCTAGTAGATAAAGAAGTTTAACGAATTAATTAATTTTAAAAGCCGCGGCGATTATAATTTATATATATATAGGAACGAGAATAACTATTATAACGAGAATATCTTAGTTCGGCGGAAAGTTTAACTACTTAGAGGCGTATAGAACGCCGTAAAAGTAAGAGAGATCGTATAGTCGACTATCCTCTATTCGATATATAATCTAAAGAACTATATATATAAATAACGCCTAGGTAGAAATTCTCCCTACTTCTTTTTCGTTATTATTAACGAATAGTACTTATATATTAGTCTAGAGACGGATCTATATATTAGTCTACGATAGCTATATATCTCGAGGATTAGTAGTATCCTAAGTATATAGATCTCGACTATATTAATAATAAATAGTCTTAAGCTAATTACTAATCCGCTTAGAATAATCTACTTATATTATCTATCTAAGTTCTAAAATCTATAATATATTAATCTAATACTATTCGCTAAGCTTATAGAAGAAATAGAGAATAATAAGTCGAATTACTATAAACTATAATTTATATTCGGTAGACTAGGCGTTCCCGGACTAGAATTATAGTTCTAGATATCCCTTCGAGCGTTATTAAAGACGGAGTATATTTAAGAAGAGAACGCTAGTAATATATTAGATTTATAATAGAAAGCGGATAATAAGTTAGAGACTATAAGTCGAGATATAGTATTAATAAAGAACGTATTCTAGGTTAGTCTAGATAAAGATATAGAGGTCTTTAGAAAGAAGTCGTTATAGCTATCTAGGCTAGACTAGTTTATAGTTATCTATTAAATAGACGATATCTCGAAGAAACTTACTTTATCTCTATATTATCGCTAAATACTTTTTAGAAAGAGAATCTAAGAGATATACTAGAAGATAATCGACTAGTAGGAAAACGACCCTAGAAAAAAGAGAATAAAACCGACGAAGATTAATTATAGCTAACTCGAGAAATACGGAGTATTAGTAGTATAACTATATAAAAGCTTCTCCTTTCTTTTTAAATTAATAGCTAAATAAAACTTCGGAATAATATAGGATTATATTAGTAACGCTAGCTAGTATATAAACTCTAAAAGCTACTCTATCTACGAAAAGATAGACGAGTAGATTAAAACGGGTAAAATAAAAGTAGTAGATAAATTAATAAGAAAGTTAGTATCTATAATACTATTATAGTAGCTAGAGAGAAAGAAACTATTCGTATAGCTTAGTAATCTACTAATAGAATATATAATTATACTTTACTACTTCTATTAATACTTCTCCGGATAGGCTATTTAGATTAATACGGATATACTAATAAAAGATTATATAGTATATATACGTAGATTTAATAGCGATTTTAACGATATAGAAAGAAAGTTAGATAATAAATTTAAAGTTAGATTTATAATCGAACGACTAAATATTATTAAAATAGATCTAAGTCTTAAAGAAGATTATCGACTAGGTTTTATAGAGTCGTAAACGTCGCTTCGTTACTTTATCTAAGTCTAGAATCGTAATCGACGTACTAACTAGAGGGCAAAGAGAATAGAGTCGTATATTCTACTAGAAGAAAATAGAGTAATAGATTAGCTATATTATAGATAGCTATAGACTAACTAAACTATAGTAGAGGCGACGTCGCTATTAGAGAGCTTAAGTATAGTCGAGAATAAATAGACTAATAATATCTAATTTCTTTTTATTCTCTATTCTAATCTATAATACTATTCCTCTAATTATAGATAGTACTCTTCTAATCGCCTATAATTATCTTATCCTCGTCGTTATTTCTAACCTAATAGTTTAGCTATCTAGCCTATCGTAGAGAACTTTATACTACCTTAGTATTATTATAGTAAGATAAATAATACCCTTCTTCGTTTCTAAAGTTATACTTATAATACTAGAAAGGGAAATAGTAGTACTTAACCTAAGGTAGTAGGATATTAGCTAAAGAGTCGACTTAGAAAGGGAGTATATATAAGAGTTAACTAAGTATATTATAAAGGATTATAAGAGAAGCGTATATAACTTAAAGCTAGGCGCTTTAAGACTCGCGGTATATACGGTACTAAAGCTATATATATCGACTTAACGAAGGTATTCGAGATCGCGGTAACTATATCGATAACCTCGTCGACTTAACTATATACTTATCGACTTACTCTACTTACGTAAGTCTTTGAGTAATACTATTAGAAAATACGCTTACTTTCTATCTATAGATATTAATATAGATATACTTCTCGCGGCGGTTACTTATTAAGAGTAGTAGCGATCTATCTACCTCTCTCTAGCTATATAAACGTTAAGTTACCTAACCTCTATATAACTCTATAATAGGGACTATCCGTAACTAATTTAACGTAATAGTAGTACTTTACGAGGATTTAACTCGTTATTCTACTATAACTATAGTATCTAGATAGCTCTAATCTTAAATACTCTCGATAATTAGAATAAATACTATTCTTTATTTAAGATTAAAGTATAGGCTAACGACTTATAGTAGTATATTAATCTCTCGAAATCTAAACCCGATCTTCTTTAAGAACCTTCTATACTATCTCTCTATACTAAATCGAATATTCCTAAGTAAGAAGAGAGATAGGTATTAAATAGGAAGAATAGAAAGAGCGTCTAGAATTAATAGATACGATAAAGAGATAAAGCCTCGTACGGAAATAGAATACTCTTAAGAGATCGCTACGAAATAAAGACCTAGAGATATAGTTTTATTAATAGAAGTCTCTATATAAGTAATATTAGGCTCTTAATATAATAGAAATAATAGATAATACTACGTAAGTTAATTTCCTAACTACTATTTAATCTCTATATCCGAGTATTACGGAGTTAGAGTTAGAGAAGATCTTTAATCGTAAAGAGATAACTTATATCTTATTATATAACCTTATTAATATAGTTAAAGGAGTATATAGAGTTAGAGTTAGAGAAGATCTTTAATCGTAAAGAGATAACTTATATCTTATTATATAACCTTATTAATATAGTTAAAGGAGTATATCGTAATATACGGAACTCGATATCTAATAAGGCTTTCTACTCTATCTTTAGTATAATTAAAGGAGAAAAAGAGAAGAAATCTAAATACGTTTACGATTTTAAGTATTACTATAGAGAATATTACTATCTTAATATAACGATAAGACCTAACGATTAGTCCTCTAATCTAGACGTTAATTATAAAGAATAGGCTAAGCTAAATAACGATAAGGCCTTAAGAAAGTAAATCGAGAGGCTTATTAATAAGAGTAAAGAAAAGAGAAAGAGTAAAGATAACTAATAAGAAGATATCTAGAGCGAAGCGACGTTTAGAGTATTTCTAGCCTCTTTCTTCTCGATTATAACTAATTATAAGTTAAAGAACTATTAGATTCTCGACTTAAGATCCAATATATATATCTATTTATAATACTATAATAAATATAGTATAGATAACTAAGTTTATTAACTCGACTATTTAAGTTAATCTAGATATTATTAAGGATTCTATAGATAGTAGAGATATAGTCCGAGTCGGCGCTCTAAGATTTATAGTATATAATACTTTAAAGTAATAAATAACTTTAACTTAATTATTATACTTAACGTAAGTATTAGTCGTAGTAGTCGTACTAATAACCTCGTTAACTTAATTATATAATAATCGACTCGCTCTACTCGCGTAAGTACTTAAGTAACGCTATTAGAAAGTACGCTTATTTTTCTATCTATATACTATAGTATATTATATATAATTAGTACTAGGCTAAGTACGATATCCTAAGAAAAGGGCGATTACGCTAGGGCGTACCAAGCCGCTACGTAAATCTAAATATTACTAGGGGCGACTCTAAGCAGCTCTGAGCGGGCTACGCTACCTAAGTAGAGACACTAGCTCTAAGCCAGTTTACAATTTTCTAGATGTAGTAATACTAGTTTAAGCTATAACGATAGAGAAAAGAAAGTATTTCTTATTAAAAGCGATATTAGAAGATAAAGAATATTAGATATAATAAGTACGTCTTAATAAGAATATAGAGTTTTTATAGTATTAAGATATATCTAGAAAGAATAGAGATATAATTAGCGTAAAATTAGAGAAAAATAATAATAAATAATTTAATATATTAATACTAATATTTAGAAATAAAACTAAGAGATAGCGAATAATAATATCTATTATTAGAGAGTTAATAAAATTTATTAAGAACTTAATATATATTTTTATTAATCTAAAGATAAAACGAGTAAAAATTACTTAATCTTTAGTAAAGTAGATAAAGAGAGACTAACTAAAGAGAAATAAATAAAAGAGATTTAATCGCTCTTCTTTATCTCTTTAGCTACTTTTAAGATATCTTACGATTATAGACTACTATCTTTTAATATATTATTTATCTCTCTAAAGTCTATAAAAGTTTCTCGATATTAATAGCCCTTATTTTCTATAAT
Source organism: Exophiala sp. LBMH1013 (assembly GCA_024611085.1). Classification (NCBI taxonomy): domain Eukaryota; kingdom Fungi; phylum Ascomycota; class Eurotiomycetes; order Chaetothyriales; family Herpotrichiellaceae; genus Exophiala; species Exophiala sp. LBMH1013. The sequence goes on along the minus strand of JAMFLB010000009.1, from coordinate 356,963 downwards.
ATTATCTACTCTATATTCTCTAGCTAGATATAGATATAATTAGCCTTCTTCTTCTAATTATAGATATTAATAGCTACTATATAATTATTCTCTATCTATACTATTAATATATAGTACTAAAAGCGTACTAGATCTCTATTAATAATATTAATAGTAGATAATATCTACTTACTATTCTTCGTCGTCTTAATTTAGATTATTAAATAGAGTAGTATCGTCTTTATAGACTAGCGATTTATTATTAAGATCTTTATTATCGCTCTTAATTCTTAAGAGTTTTCGTCCGTCTCTCTTAATTCTAGAAGAACAAGATTTATAGTAATCCGTTTTGTCGTCTTCGAATTATATAATAGAGTTAATTAAATCTAGACTCTAGAGTATCTAGAAGAATTAAGATACTATAACTAGTACTTTAAATATCTTAGATATATAGAAATAGTAATAAATAGATAGCTTAATAATAGAGTTTTAATTTATATTAAGAATTAGTTAGCGTTTCTTTTAAATTAATAGTATACTTTATAGAATATCTCGAGAAAATAATTACTAAGAGATAAGATCTTTTAAGCGTCTATCTTTTAGAGTTTATAGAGAAATTACTATATATCTTTATTAAAGTTTTTAGTTTCTCTATATCTTTAGTTTCGATTAAGATTATAGAGATTATTCTTTAATATATCTCTAGCGAAAAAGAATATAGTTATTTAATATTAAATAAGTAGTTTTAGCGTCTAAAGAGATTAATAAACTAGATAACTTTCTTCTTTTTCTTAATTTATAACGAATTAAGAGAAAAGAAGTCTCTTCGATTATTAGTTAAGATATCTTAATAAGATTAAATAATATAGAAGAAGTATTTTTAGATAGAATAGAATAGATTAACTATTCGAGTTTTATTCTTTCTTCTTCTAGCCCTTCTATTTCGTCGATATCTAGAAGAGATTTATTAGCTAAATTATAGTATAACTCTAGCTTCTTCTATAAGAATTCGAGTAGCTCTAAGTAGCTTTTCTATATTAATTATATAAATATATACTATTATACTTTCCTTATAGCCTTTAATATATCTTAAATAGTCTTTAATATAGATTAAGATAGATATTAGTATCTTCTTACTTTATATATAGTCTAATTCTTAATTAACTATTCTTTAGATAAAGTCGAGATAAGTTAATTCTTCGTCGTTAGCTATATCTATATCTTCTATATATTTTTCTTCCTCTATAGAGTATATAGAGAATAGATTAGTAGATATTTCTTATCTTTCGAGTTCTTCTAATAATAAGGCGGAATAGATAGCCTACTAGATTAATTTCTATTATTCTACTCTTACTCGACTTATTAGTTCTTTTAGACCTCTTAGCTTCTAGTAAGCTATTAAACGCTATTAAAGAGTAGTTATTTTTATTACTCTTTTAGTAATAGTATTTCTTTCTTTAAATAGTAGAGTAGACTACTCTAGAGAATTAGAAGTAGATACTATACTAGTTATAGCTTTCTTTTATATATTCTTCGAAGTATATTCTACTAATATTATACTATAGTATATAGACTTTTATTCTCTATTTTAGTAATATCTATTTATTAATATCGCTTCGACTTTATAACTCTTCTCTATCTTATTTAAATAATCTTCTAATTATTTCTAATTTAACTATTCTTATTTAGATATTAGAGATAGTTTATAATAGCTAGAGAGTACTTTTTCTTTTTCTAGTACTTTAAGTATCTCGTTAATAAACTTAATTAATTAGTCTTTATCTTTATAAAGTCTTCTTTACTATTCTATAATTATCGCTCTAATAGCTTTAGGCTCGTAATTAGCCGCGTAGTAGCGTATTAAGTAACTTCTATAGACTAATAATTATAGGACTCTTTTATCTATAGTTTTAAGTATATATATATTAAACTAGAGCTTCTTTAGAACTCGAAATAATCTAAAGTAAATTAGTTTAAACTTCTATTATATTTCGTTTTATAGAAGTATAAAGTCTTCTTCTTTATAATTAATATTATTAATTAATAGTTATATAGATCTAAGCTTTTATAAGTATAAATCTTATTTAACGAGTAGTTTATTAGCTTTATATCTAGCTATATATAGTATTTCTAGTCTTAAAGTAAAATTAATATCTAAATTATTAAGGTCGAAATCCTTCTAGTCTTTTATAAGCCTTAGTTCTAGATTATAGACTAGTTTATATAAACTTATTCTAGTAACTATATATACTTATATCCTTATTATAAAGAGCGTAGATACGAGATATTTATTCTATAAGATTACTAGCTAGTTTATTAGTTATTTTATTAGAATCTCTCCTAATATACTATTAAATCTTTCGATTTTATTATTAGTCTATAAATAATAGAGAATTATATTTTAATACTTAACTTTTATACGATTAAGATAGTATTCGATAATCTTCGAATTTAAATTAGTCTTATTATTTAATAAAAGCTCTCTAAAGGCTCTATATTAATAGTAAATTTCGAATAGAAAGTCCGCGACTACTTTATCGATTATTTCTAGTATAGCTTTAGCTATTAGCTAATTAATAGAGAAATCGATAGTTATTAGAATCTAATAATTTTTATATAGAATAACTAGTAAAGATTCGATAAAGTCTATTATCTATTTCTAAGGATCTCGATATCTATTATATCTAACTAAAGAGTTCTTTTTTATAAATTTTCTATCTCTAGACTAGCTAGTATTATTAATATAAGCGTAAATACTCTAGAACGTCTTATTTTATAGTAGACTATTATTTTCGAATCTTAATAACGCCTTCTAGAGTTACTATACTATAATATTTATAATACTTATAATAATATTTAATAAAATCCTTACGAAATACTAGAGTAATAAAGAATATAAAGTACTTATCTATCTTCTAAAATAGTCTATTTTTCTTAACGAAGTATTAATCGAAATCGAGAATAATAGATAAAAGCTTCTTTTATTCTAGACTTAGCTCTTTATCGATATTTAATATTAATTATAAGATTAACGTCTCTTTTTAAAGAAGATTATTATTAAGATTTATTATATAAATAGTATTTAATATTATTATATTAGACTTATTAAAGATCTAAGCTTAGTTAGCGAAGCTCTTATTTATAAAATTAAGGCGTTTTAAGATAGTATCTAGAATAACTATCTCTACTTTCTTATAATAGCGGATATCTAGATTATACTCGAAGAACTTATTAATCTATCTTACTAGTCGTTTTAACGATATATAGATAGTATTAAGATACTTAAGACTCTTATAGTCGATTATAATAATAGTTTTATATCTATTCTATAAATAGACGATCTAGATTCGTAAGATATATTTAATAGCGAGAAGTTTCTTCTTATAGATAGAATAATTTAGCTCTACTCTATTTAGCTTATAATCGTTATAAATAATAAAATACTATTTTTTATTCTAGCCTTTCTATAATAAAATATAGTCTAGAGTCTACTTAAAGTAGTCCGTTTCGACTCGAAAAGACTTTAATTCGTTTATTTATTATAATATAGACTTTATCGAAAGAGCTTTCTTAAGAATTTAGAAGATATATTTATATTAAATATTCTAATAAATAGATTAGAACTTCTTCTTTTAAAGATTAATATCTACTTTAATTAATAGATTAAATAGCGAGATTATAATCTTCGCGAAGTTCTTAATAAAGCGTTAATAGTATAACGCTAATTCTAGAAATTATCTTACTTTATATACGTTATAAGACTAAGGCTATTCGAGAATAGTCTAAATCTTTATAAGAGTAGACTAATACTATCTATTTTCTATAATATAATTATAGAACTCTAATTACTACTTTACGCTAATAATATATTTAGACGATTTCATATAGAGCTTATAATCTTAAAGCGCTTAGAAAATTTATTTAAGATATTATTTATATTCTACTTTAAACTAAAAGTAAATAATAATATCGTCTAAGTAGATAATAATAAACTTCTTAATAAATTTATAAAGAGTATCGTTTATAATTCTCTAGAATATTAAGAAGATATTTATAAGTCTAAAGAGTATAGCTATAAACTTATATTTATCTAATTTAGTATTAAAGGCTATCTTCTTAATAAATGATTCTACTATCTAAATCTAATAATATTCTTATATTAAATCTATCTTAGATAGCTATTAAGCGTTTCTAATAATATCTAGATAGTCTTAAATTCGAGATAGAGAATAGATATTCTTTATAGTTATATTATTAAGTAGTTAATAATCGATATATATTCTCTATTTACTACTAGACTTAAATATAAATAGAATAGAGAAGCTCTAGAGACTCTTTAAAGATTAGATTAGACTCTATTTAAGTAGAGTTCTAATCTATTAATTCTATTTATTATAATATTCCTTAGATAATAAGTAGTATACTAGATTAATTAATTTAGTATCTCTTATATCTACTTTATACTTAATATCTTTTTTTAGGAAGAACTTTAGAGAAAGTTTCTTCTTAAGAATATCGTTAAAGCGCTTTAGAATACGCTAAAAATAAGAATTTTAGATCTTTATTAGTAGAGATATTTCTTCTAAGCTACTACTTTATTTCTAAACTATATATAAAATAAGACTTTAATCGTTAGTAATTAATTTAAGTAAGCTCTTCTATATCTTTCGGAAGCTAAGTAGATTTAGTTTAGCTTCTTTAATATCTTCGTAGTTAATAGTCTAAAAGAGTTAAAGAGGAATAAAAGTAGTTTTTCTATTACTATTTCGTATTAATATATATATTTTACTAAAATTCTATAAAGTATTATATTATTTTAACTAATTAAGACCTAAAATAATATTATATATATTCTAGTCGAGTATATATAGTATTAATTAAGCTTAAAAGTCTATAATCGTTACTTCTATAGTAAGAAGTTAGAAAGAGTAGTCTCGCTATTTATAAGATATATTTTAAGAGATATTTCTCTAGTAATCTTATAATCTTTATCGAGCTAGTTAGTAATCTATCGAGAGATATATAATATATTTAACTCTATATTAAGAAGAATTATAACGAAATATAGATTTATATACTATTTTATCGCTTTATTAGCGATATTATATCTCTATAAATAATTTAAATTATATTCGAGAGTATTAGTTATATTTAATAAGATATCTATAGAGTTTATCTCGAATAATTAATAATCGATTAGGCTAGTATCGATAGTCTTCGAAGAATCTATAATTTCTTCTTCTTTATTATTAGATATTTTATTATCTAGCGACTTTTCTCTTTTTCTTAATAATCTCGTCTTATAGACTTTCTTAAGTTAAAGTAATCTCGCTTTTAATATTCCGACTTATTATAATTATAATAAAGATCTCGTTATATACTTTTAATTAAAGACGGATAATTATCGCCGAAAGTTACTCTTTAATTAGTTAGATTTATTCTTTAATATAAAGAAAGACTTAGCTTATAGATTATTAAGACTTATCTCGATATCTCTATTAATATCTCTTAGAATAAGAGTTAGTTCGTAAAGAATAAGATAATCTCGCTAGAGTAAATTTATTATATTAACTTCTTAGAGAAGCTATTTAACTTATTATAGCTTATAGTTTACGCTTATATTTATTAATAAAGAGAGTATATTCTCTATAGTCGCTAAATAGAAAAATATTTAGTAGAAGCTTAATATAAGTCTAAATATATTACTTAAGACTTTATTTAAATATTAGTAAGTATTTAGCGTTAATTAGTCTTAAATTAAGATATAATTAAAGAGTTTTAATCTTCTAGTAAAAGTCTTAAATCGTTCGATCTAGCGAAGAATATTAAACTCGTCTTAATATTACTTCTATATTCTAATATCTCTAAATTAGGCGATAAAGACTTTCTTTTATTCGTTCTAGTTATCTAGAAGATAGTTAGACTTAATACTTCTCTTAAAGTATTAAATATAAGAATCTATTATATTCTAGCCTAGTCTTCTAAATATAAAGTTACTAGAGTAATACGCTCGCGATTACTATAGAATTATTTATTAATAACTTTCTTAGTATTAATTTAATATTTAATATTAATTAACTAGATTTAAGTAGTATCGTTAGTATAAATTCTTTTATAATAAGAAGATTTCTTAAGATCTAGTCTATTAATCTCTTAAAGGACTTTAATTAATAGACTAGCGCTTCTATTCGAGAATCTATAAATATCTATCTAGCTTAAGAAGAATAGATTAGTTCTAAATAAAATATTTATTAGGATAAATAAAGTTATAGAGTCTACTTTACTAGTAATTAGATTATTAAAATAGTCTATAAGCTTCTATATATAACTCTTAAATAGCTATAAACGATTTAATCTAGTCTCGAGAGATATATTTTATATAGAATAGTCTACTATAAAGACGTTATTATTAATATTTATTATTATTACGAGATAAGTAAATATTTAAGATAGTTATATATAATATTTAGTATAGAAGACTTCTTTTAAATAGTTTACGAAGATTATAGAGCGTATAAATAGAGAATAATAAATTAGAAAGATTTAGAGAGTAATCTCGAAGAGGATTTATTCTTTATAGAAGCTTCTATCTTATTTAGCGAAAGCGCTTTAAGACTAGTTCTTTTATAAGGTTATTACTAACTAAAATATTCTCTTTTAAGTAGCTATACTATACTTCTATACTTCTTTTCTATCTTTCTTCTTCTATTTAACGTCTATTAATAGATCTAGATAAGATAAGATATCTCTCGCTCTCTTCTTTAATATATAAGAGTAAATATTCTATTAAAGAGTTCGCTCTTCTAATAGTCCTCTTTTTCTTTTCGAACGGTAGTATTTATAGATCGAGCTATATATTATCTATTCTTCCTTATTTTAATATTTCCTATTAGCTATAATTTATAGCGAAGAAGATTATTAAGGAGATAATAAGACTTATAATTTCGAAATTTTTAAATATTATTACTAAATAGATATATCTTAATCTCTTTAAGAAGAATTTTATTACTACTTAATATTTAGAGAATATATTCTCTAGAATCTTTACGAAGCGTTAGAAGCGATATTTATACGTAAAAGATAAGATTCTAGAATAAAAATCTTCTCTTCGAAGCGTTTTAATAGTTACTAGATTAGTTTTATTACTCTTTCGAGAGCTTTCGTACTAGAGAATCAATATTTATTAGATCTCTATAGTATATAGACTATACTTCTCTTCTTCTCGAGAAAGTATAGAGGTTTTTATAAACTCTAGTTTAAGATAGAGAACTATCTCGTCGCCGCTACTAGTGTCACGGATGCCAACGATTTAAGTCAATATCACGTGGCTAGCACGTGATATCGATAACTCAGCATTAGGCTTAGCGACTAATAGCCTAACACGTGACCGCGAGCGTACTTATACTACGCTAGCGCTCGCAACCTTCTTTATAGTCCTTCGTCTTTAAATTTATATTATATCTATATAATACGTTTGCCTCGTAACGAGTATCTAAACGTACTATGCTCTATAATACTTTTAAAGACCGTTACCAAATATTCCTTATAACTCTCTATACGGCGTACTTAATAGGATATCGTATCGATTAAAATCGAGTACTAATATAGCGAGATTACTAACCTTCTCTAATTAAAGTACTCTAAGTTAAATAATAGAAGATCGTATTAAATTCGGAATACTTAGAGCGTAGAGATTATTCTTCTTTTCTCTCCTCTTCTCCTTATTATAAGATCGACTAATAGGCGATTATATTAAATTCGGAAGATCTAGTAATAACGAGAGGCTACTAACCCTTAATTAACGTCTTTAAGATTAAACGTCTAGAGATCGTATTAACTACGGAATCTCTTAAAGCGCTAAGATTAACCTTAATATCTCTATCGACGACCTCGCCGTTACCTTACGACCTCGTCGACCTTAGAGACCTTATATTTCTAATATTACGTAGTTCGCCACCTAAATTTACTATTAGAACGCGTAAACTATAGTTAACTTTACTATTAGTACTATCTACTATCTAAAAGTAAAAGTATAGTAAAACGAGACCTTTCGCCGCCTTTATTACCGCCTTCCTTTTTACTAAGACTTAGGTATCGACGACGAGTACTTAAACCTACTTATCCCTCTCTCTCTCGTACTTCTACTTTCTCTCTTCTTTATACTACTTAATAATAACCTTTTATCGACCTAACCTGCCTACCTATTAACTCGATAGCCTTCGTTAAGAAACCTTTAAACCTTTAAGCTTTAGTATCGCTTAATAATCTACCTTCCTTCTTTAGAGTAAAGCGCTCTACCTTATATCTTAAATCTTATACCTCGTACCTCTCGATCTTATTACCGATCGAACCTTATACCTTATCTTATCTTCGAATCTTCGAATCTACCTTATACCTTTCTACCTTCGAACCTTACCTCTTATAAACCGGAAAGGAAAACTATATATTAAAGAGATAGATATAAGCTATACCTCTTAGGCTAAAACTTATTATATAAGAGCGTAGAAAACTATTATACCTTCTCTTCTCTAATATTTAAAGAGAAGATTATCGATCTTAACTATATTTTATATAAGCTAGTAGTAATTTCTTATTATTAGACTTACCGGGTCCTTTAGTACGGCTTAGAATCTATAAGTAGTAATTTAAGGTCGTAAATCTAAAGATTATTAGTAAAGTTAAGTAAGAATAGTATCTTCTTAGAAGACGTTAGAGAATAATTAACTTGTTTAACGTCGACTTAAGATCGATACTTAGTAATTTTACGCCTTTTAATTAGCTTCTCTAATCGTAGTCTCGGGCCGTAATTATAATACGTAACTTTTTACGTAACTTTCCTAATATAGATCGTAAACCTCGTCGACGAGGACGATTATATATTAATAGTTAAAGATCTACTTAAACTATATATCTAGATACTTAGGACCGAAATAGACCTTACCCTTCGATTAAGGCTCCTAAACCTCGTCGTCTATTAACTTAGACTAGTATTCTAGTCTAACCTAGTTACTATACTATATTATCTATAATACTACTACTACTACGACTAAATATTACTACTAGGTCTTAATAACGATAATAACTTCTATAGAGTACTATATAGTTAGAAGTTAAAGACGACGATAATAATAATATCGATTTAATATTTATTTCTCCTAATAAATAAGATATTAATCCGCCTAACTTATAGCCTTAGAAGTTATTATCTCTTTTAAAAGATACGTCTCTATTAGAACCTAAGCTTACTAAGAAAGATATTAACTTATTCTTCTTACTTCGATAGAAAGACGATAAAGAAGGCGCCTATATTATCTTAGAAGGTCTAGAGGGTTTAAAACCTAATCGAGACTTAATCTTCGAGATAGATATAGATCTTAAGAAGTTTATTAATACTTATTTAGACTTTCTTCTTTATCTACTTCGTCGCTATATTAGACGGTTATATACGGCTTAGGTTACTACCCTTATAACTATAGACGCTATTAATAGATATAAGATAGAAATTTATAAGTTAAGATCTAAGATTAAGAGTACTACTACTCGAATTACTTAACTTTAGAAACGTAATCTTAGTTTAGAAGAATCTCTTTAAGATATAAAGAACTCTCTTAATAACCTTACTTACGCTCTTAAGGAGTAAGTAACTATTATTATAGATTAATAAAACTAACTTAATAAATTCGAGAAGGAACGTAAATATATTAAGAACGTTTATAATTAATAGATTAAGCGCGCTTAAGAACTTTAAGAGGAACTTAATTAGAAGAATAAAGAGATTCGCCGCTTAAAGAAGTAGAGTATTATTTAGTCCTCTAAGCTACGACCTTCTCCTTTAAGAGATAGTTTAAGAGATAATAATATTTCTCGGACTTAGACTTAACTAATAACGATATATTCTTATAACGTAGTTAACGATTTATAAGATTATTAATATTATATAAATAACCGTCGAGGTATAACTCCGTACTCTACTTAAGCCTCCGTAGTACTAACTAGGCCTTCTATAGTACTACCGTCGCTACCGATATACTATAGTAGAGTAACTTCTTTAGATTACCGCCTTAAGGTTTAAGATCCTCCTAAGTTCGAAGGCGATAAAGATCGTTACTACGAATAGAGGTTAAAACTAATATATAAGTTTAAAGTAGAAGAAGAAGTCTAGACTTAGTAAGGACCTTAAGGCGCTATTACTTATATTATAACTCGCTTAGTAGAAGACGCCTATAACGCTATTAAACTATACTTACCTAATTTCTACTCCGACCTAAGTATTACTTTTTATAAAATAAGTAATATCCTTTCTTATCTTAATTAATTATACGGAGTTTATTATTAAGATAAGTAAGTACGCCTTAACTATAGTTAACTAAAAAAGTAACCTAATAAACGCTTCGATACTTTCTTATTAAAGTTCTAACGATTAGTTATATTCCTACTAAAGACTAAATAAGATAAGATAGTAGATCTAGTTAATAAGCTTAATAACGCTATATAGTATTAGGTTCGTAGTACTCCTAATTATAATAGCTAATCCGAACTTATTAATATATATCGAGATAAGGAACGCTTATTATTAGATAAGTAGTTCCGTAAGAAAATAAATAGCGGTAATAAGGTATTAATGTCGAATTAAGTTAAGACTTCCCGATTAACTAAAGTACCTTCGAAGATAACTACTATTAGTAATATTATAGTTAAGTTAAAGACTATATAGAAACTATCTTAGGCTTCTAATACTTCTAATTCTACTATTAGATCTCGACTAAAGAAGAAGAATATCTACTATAATTATAGAGAAGTTAGTTATTATTCTAGAAAGCTAGATTATAAGATATATAAATAGCGTAAGGAAATAGGCCTTAATACTATTAAATTTACTTATAGTAACGATAAAGATACTAATAATCTAAATATAACTAACTCTATCTCGACTACTTCCTCTAATTCGGAAAACGAAGAGTTCTAAATTATAGTTACTTAAATAATTTAGGACGATTACCCGAGCGTATTAAGAACGACTTCCTTATATTATTAACTATAATAGTTTTAGAAGAAACCGACTACCTAATATTAAGTTATACTATTAGAACTTCGATATCTTTAAAGACTATAAAATATTACGCCCTATTAGATATAGAAGCAATATCTACCTTTATTACAGCACGCCAAGCCCTTTTACGGGTTTCTATTACTAAGCGTATCTAGCGATATCGTACTTATTCTCTATAACTCGACTATAAGGAGTTTTTCTTCTCCTTAATAGTTCGAGTAATCTCTATTATAATAGATCGCCTTACTACTATCTATCTTTAAGCTATATAGCTAGAGAATAGACTACTAAATTACTATACTTAATTAGCTAATTCTAGGCGCTCTAATAATATTACTTAAACTATTCTAACTACTCTAATAATATAGTAATTTAATTATAATTAATATATAGATACTATAAGTAGTATTATACGTTATAAAGACTAGAAGATATAACTTTAATCGGCTACTTAAGCTCTAAAGAAGAATAAAAGTCTATATAGTTCGGTAAAGCTATCTATAGTTTTCTTCTCGATATAATACTAGAGAACGAACCTTTAATAAGAGATTTAGAATCCTAAGCGGCCTTTATATAACTTATAAACGCCGTATAGAAGATAAGTAGATCTTCGGTTAGATCGCCTAAAAGGCTAACTAATATAAATAGAATCTTTAGCTTATAAGCTAATACTCCGGCGTTATTAATAGTAGATTTCTATATCTCTTTTCTTCTCTTCTTCGCGAACAAATAATATATATAGCTAAAGCGTATAATAGCCGTAAAGCGGTAGTAAAAAGAAATTAAGATTATAAAAGCCGAGTTATAAGGCGAAATATCTTTTAATCTAATAGAGATTAAAAATATAATATTATTATTATATAAATATCTAGTAAGTCTTAAGTAACTAAATAATCTAACTAAGCTAATTAAGCTTAGCCCTTCTAAGAAATTTAAAGAAGATTCTCTTAAAGAGCTCTAAGAATATAAAAATAGTTAAAAGATCTAGTTTAATATAATACGTCTCGCGTTAAATACGAATTATATCGTAATCGTAGCTATAACGCTAAAAGATATTACTATATCGATCTAGACTAGATAGTCTAATAATTTAAGACTAAAGACTTAGGAAGATTTTCTCGCTTTCCTAAGAAATATTATCTAAGACTCTATAAATTATATATTAATAGTACTATAGAAGCTATAGCGATATAAGTAGAAGATTAGATAATCTATTCGAGATATATAAAAGAATCTTATTTATCTTAGATAGAATATTCCGCTATTAATAGAAAAGAAGAGGTATATTTAGAAGCTACTTTTTATATTAAAAAGAATATTTATCTTAAAGTAATAAGATAATTATCTAAAATTCTTAATAAAGAGTAAGTTCTCTATACTATATAGCGATATAAGAAACTTAGGAAAGTTAGGAATAAACTTTATAAGAGCTTTACTAGTAAGTAGTATATTAACGATAAGTTAATAATTAACTCGTTATAGATAAAGCTAAGTAGTTATAGTTAGACTAATAAGTCTAATAAAGAGAATAAGAAAACTCTAAAGACTTTAGTTAGGCCGGACGAGTATTATTTTTATTATAAAAAGAGGTACTTTATAAAGGATTATCCTAAAAAGTAGGCTAGTATAGATATTAGCTCTATTATATAGAGTAAAAGTAAGGAGTATAGAAAGAGAATAAAAAAATAGATTCTAGTATATTAAGTACCGCTAATATACTAGATCTATCCTCTTCTAATACGCTAAATATCTTATAATATACTAACTTAAATAATAGAGTTTAAGTTAGTAGATAAGAAGTATATATTATATATACTAATTAACTCGAGTATCGAGCTAAACTTTATCTTATAAAAGATAATAGTAGAAGTAGGTTTACCCTAGATAGGGTTATCTATATATATATACTATAGATAGTTATTTAATCTATATTTATAGAGACTATTATCTTATATATATATAAATAATATATAAGATACTAGCTACTCGTAGAAGTATAAGTTCTTAGTAATAAATATTAAGAACTTTAATATTATCTTAGATTATCTCTAGCTCTAAGCGGTTAATCTAGAGATATACTAAAAGAATATATAGTTCTATTAATTCTCCGGCGATATATAGATATATAGTATCGCTTAAGAAGATCTTATATCTCGAAAAGATATAGCCTTAGAATAATTAGACTCGCCTCTATTAGAGCCTATAAATTAATATCGATTAGTAAGGAATATAGAAAGTAGCTCCTTAGGCGTAGAATAGCTACTAGTATAGATAAAGAGTTATAAAGACGTCTTCTTAAAGAAGAAGACTAAACTCTTATCTATAGATATAAGATATACTATACTATTTCTATTAAGAAAGATAAGGATATATTATATAGACTAATTTACCCTTTAAGTACTAAGAAACTATATATTCTACGCGAGTATCTTAATAAGTACTTAATCTAAGGATAGATTAGGAGAGTAAATCTCTAGCTAGCGCTTCTATTCTATTTATATCGAAGAAAGATAATACGTTATAATTCTATATTAACTATTATATTTTAAATAAGATAATAATTAAAAACCGTTATCTACTTCTATTAATTAATAAAATATTAGACTATTTAGATAAAGCCGTAATATATTCTAAGTTAGATTTACGCGATATTTACTATTAAATCTCTATTATTAAGAAAATATCTAGAAGACTACTTTTCGTACGCGATATAGATACTTTAAGTATACGATAATACTATTTAGGCTTACTAATATTCTAACTATATTTTAGATCTATATTAATAGAATATTAGATAACTTATTTAATACTATTTATATAGTATATTTAGATAATATTCTTATCTTTAGTAAGATTCGAGAAGAGTATATAAACTATATATATTTAGTACTTAATTGGCTTTAAAAGTATAAGCTTTATACTAAATTTTCGAAGTATAAATTTATAGTAACTAAAGTAGAGTTTCTAGAATTTATTATAAATATTAATAATATAAAGATAGACTCTTAAAGTATAAGCTATCTAGAAGTAGCTAAGATCTACTTTCTATTATAATATTTAAGTCTTTCTAGACTTTACTAACTTCTATAGAGACTTTATTCCGCTTTACTTAAAAGTAATAATATTAATAAATAATCTTCTAAAAGAAATAATAAAGAGTAAGAAGACGGAGTCTTTCGAGTAGATTAAAAGTACTAAATATATATTTTAGAAACTAAAGAATACTTCTCGATTAATAGAATTCTAGTCTATTATAATCTCTAATAATAGTATAAAATTAAGTCTAATATCTTAAGTAAGACTTTAGATAATATTCTATCGTAAATATATAAATTATATACTAATAGCGACCGAATAATCTAGAAATCTATTACTTTCTTCTTAAGGAAGATATAGAGTCTTAAGCTAAATTATAGAGTTCTAGATTAGAAGATACTAGCTATAATAGAGTACTTTTAAGAGTAATAGTATTATCTCGAGATATCTACTATAAGTACGCTAATTCTTATAAACTACTAGAATCTTAGATATTTTATAACGTTAAAGAAGCTTAATAGAAGATAAGTATATTAGGCTAAGACTCTAAGTATCTTTAACTTCGTAATCGAATATTAAAAAAAGAATAATCTCGCTAACGATCTATTTCGTTATCTAGATTTTATAGCGTAAGGTAAAGAGATAGAAAATCTATTATAGAACCTTCTTCGTATATATATACTAGAAGTATAAAGATCGCTAAGCGACCCTATACTAGGTAGAAGCTCTATAGTACTTAGAGTTCTTATAAGAGAAATATAGAAGCGATCTACTAATCTTTCGAAGAGTATATTCTAGATTCTACTCTAAGAGAGTATATATAAGAATAGAGCTTATTAATAATAGAATACTCTTAAGAAAGGCCTAAGACCTTAGCGTAGTTAGAAGCCTTCGGCTTATAAAAGTAGATATCTAGCGCCCTCTAAATATATAAATCGCGAGTAAAAATCTAACGAGTCTATCGTTATAGATATCTTAGATTTAGATAGTAGTAGTAGCGAAAGCTCTACGAATACCCTATATATATCTAGCGTTATTCTAAATATAGTAGTAATAGAAATACTTACTCTCTAAAGTATAGATAAGTAGTATAAGTTATAAGGCTAGAAAGTCTATCTAGCGGACTAGGTTTCTAAAGGCCGTTAGAAGAAAGTATAGAGTATTAACTATACTAGTCTTATACGAAGAGCTAGCGCTATATATATATCGTACGATCTAGTACTAAGATCGAAGATTCTTAGAATTAATTATAATAATCTATAGTAAGAAGGCTATTTCGAATAGAAAAGGACTTAAAAGATTATCTAGCGATTTTATTAGTAGTCCGAGCTTATAAGAGATATATAATAATATATCGACTCGTATAATATCTACTAGCGTATAAAGGCGCTATAGTATAAGCCGTATAGTATATTAGCGCTACTATCTCGATTTATAGAACTATAGATAGATATCTCGTTAGACTTTATAATAGATCTATCGCCGTCTATTTATAGAAGAAAAGTATACGACTCTATCTTAATAGTAGTTTATTATTTCTCTAAAATAGTCCGTTATATTTTCTATAATATAGATATTATAGCGAAAGAACTTAAGAATATTCTTATAGAGAAGATCTTCGCCAGATTTAGCGTATTTAAGTTAATAATTAGCGATAAAGATTCTATTTTAATATCTTAATACTAGAGAACTCTATACTACTATCTTACTATAAAGTAGCGATTCTTAATAGCCTTTTATTCTTAAATCGATAGATAGATAGAATATATTAACTAGATATTAGAATATTATCTTTATTACTATATTAACTACTTTTAGAACGACTAGATAATACTATTATTTAGCGCTAAATATATTTATAACTAGATAGAGAATATAATAATTAAATATTCTCTATTCTTTCTAGTATATATATATAAGCTAATAATATATAGAAATATAGTAAGAAAGCCTTAAGCTAATAAGAATCGAATAGCTATTAAGAAAGCGAAAGCGTTAGAGAAGGTCGAGAAGAGTCTCTAGTAGTCTAGAAATAAACTTAGCGTAATATCGTTAGATACTATAATAAGAAAAAAAAGAGAATTTCCTTTATCTTAGAAGACTTAGTTCTATTCTTCTTATAATATATTCGTACGAAAAAAGTAAATAAGAAGCTTATAAACCGCTTCTTAGAACTCTTTAAGGTTCTTAAGATAATCGATTAAAATATATATACTCTAGCGTTACTAAAGAAGTATAGAAGACTCTATAATATCTTCTACGTTTCGCTACTAGAATCTTATATCTAGCGAGAAGAATATAAATTATCTAAATTAGTTAAAATTAATAACGAGAAAGAGTAGAAAGTCGAATAGATTTTAGATCTTTAAGAGACTAAAACTAGATATTAATTCTTAATACGATAGAAGAGATTTTTAGAAGTCGAAGACTCCTAGAAGTCTACGAAATATTTACTATATATAGACGAAAAGCTAGATAAATTTCTCTAAAAATAAGAAACTTAAAAGAGTAAAGAATAGACTACTAATACGGATAGAAATACTAAAAGACTAGATTAGCTAAATATATTTTATTACTATTATTTAAAGCTATAATATATCTATAGTATAATAATTATACGCTTACGCTATTTTACTTAATAGACGCTTTTTATAATAGAGAGTCTTTAAGGCCTAATAAGTCTCGTAGTCCTCGAGGCTATTAAAAACTAGACTTAAGTCGCTATTATTCTAAAACTTAGTAGACTATAAGTCGTCCGTATATAGCTTACGGACTCTCTTAGTATTAGAATTATATACTATATTAGCTAATTACTTCTAAAAACTAAACTTCTATTACTTATTTTTCGGCTAAATAGAAAGTATAATATTAACCTATATTAGTTAGTAAAGATATTATATACTAGAAGTAGATACTTACTACTTATATAGTAACTTCTATCTATATTCTTAATATATAGAGCTAGAGCGTAGATATAATAGAATCTAATAAAGTATTCTTAAAGAATTACTAGATATTTAGGCTACTAAATAGTCTAATTATCTTCTTCGTTAATCTTAAGAATATTTTATTTAGTCGAGTAGTAAGAATATAAATATAGAGTACTAAAGCTATTAGTAAACTCCTAGTAGATAAAGATTTTCTTATCTAAATAGTTAATCTCGAAAGTTTTAAGTATTAATATAACCTTAAGGATATAATTAATTATAATAATATAATTTAGTAAGATCTAAATAGTTAGTAGGCGAATAGTAATTCGAAAGTAAAAGAGTACTTATCTACTTATATTTATATTCTTATTTAGTATAATAGACGTACTTCCTAGTAGATTAATTATAAATAATTATATTCGAGTCGACTAGGATCTATTTCGGCCGAATAAGTAACCGTATATAGCGATAATATATAGAATAATTAAGTTCCGTATATACTTAAATTAGAGAAATATAGACTATATAAGTAGTTAGTAAGCGAAAAGTATAGTATTAAAGAATACTTATAATCTTCTTAATTAATCCGCTAGCTTAATCGTTAATATAGTTTTCGTACTCGAATCGTAAGTAGTCTTAAACTTACGACTTAATTATATAGACTTAGAGTTTATAATAGATTAAGTAGGCGTCTTAATAGACTTAGAGTTTATAATAGATTAAGTAGGCGTCTTAATAGACTTAGAGTTTATAATAGATCGAGTAGGCGTCTTAATAGGCTAAGAGTCTATAATAGATTAAGTAGAAATATTAGATAGAGATAAGCGAGAATTTATAGTCGGACTATATACTATTAGCGGTCTTTAAGTAAGCTAGTATTAACTTACGTCTTTAGCGTCGAGGGCTTTAAATCTATAGCTTTAGCTAATATAGTAATTACGTATTATCTATAACGCCTATCTATATATTCTACTAGTAAGTCTACTTCGAAATCTATATCGAACTTATCGCCTAAACTTATAAGGCGATTACTAAACTCGGTTTATTAAATATAAAGAAAGAGTATAAGGAAGTAATAGAAAGAGAGATTCTTATATATTAGATTACGCTAAGGCGTATATATCGTATTTACTACGCGATAATACGACTTAATTAGGAAATATTAAAGTCTAAAAAGAAGTAGATTACTTTAAATATACTAGTAGTATACTAGACCCGTATAATAGATTAGATATATAATTTAATCTTACTCTAGATTACTCTAAACGGCGATAAATCGTATTATATAATTCTTAGAAAACTAGAATAAGAAAGGGAATTATATTACTAGAAGTATATTATCTAATAGCGACTCTATAAGTCGTATTCTTTAATAAAAAGATAATAATAATTATTCTTAGAATAGAAGGCGGCTATAAGGCTATAGTCTTATACTCTACGAGAACTTAGGAACGAGTCCTCTAGGGGAGGGAATAATTATTATAGTATACTAAGCTCTTTTATAGGTTTCCGTTACTAAGCGTATCTAGCGATATCGTACTTATTCTCTATAACTCGACTATAAGGAGTTTTTCTTCTTCTTAATAGTTCGAATAATCTCTATTATAACGGACTATCTTACTACTATCTATCTTTAAGCTATATAGCTAGAGAATAGACTACTAAATTACTATACTTAACCGGCTAATCCTAGGCGCTCTAACAACCTTCGTCGATAGTCGCTTTCTTAAAGATAGTAATCTAGAACACTATAAACGACTACTAAGAAATCTAAAACCTCTTATAATAGCGGACGAAAGAAAGACGAATATTACTTATTATATCGAAATCGACTTAGTTATTAGATAGTACTTCGAAAAGATTAAATACTTCGTAGTTCTAAAGTTAAATTATCTATTAATATTAAGTATATTATAAATAACTACGTATAATATACGCCCTAACTTCCGTTTACGATCTATAATATTCTTACTAGATAATTACCTAGAGAAGTATTTATCGTATTAACGATCCGTTACGATATATAGTTCTTCTATATCGAATTATCGACTTCCCTATACTAGAATCGACGATATTGAAATTACGACTTTAATATTATCTAAGTTTTATAATATACTAAATAATAATAATATTAAAGCTATAATAATCTTCTAGTCTAAGGATTCTTTAATATTAAAATAGGAATATTATTATATTATTAATTCTATAGATTTCGAGAAGTTTATAAATAGTAAGAAGGAGATAAACCTAGAAGAGAAAGTATCTAAAGAATATTATAAGTTCCTAGATATCTTCTCTCGTCCGTCTTTAGATACTTTACCTCTATATCGATCGGGAATAGATTATAAAATTAAGTTAATCGTTACTAATTAATAATAACTACTATATAAGAGAATCTATAGAATAATATAGAAAGAATTAACTATAGTAAAGAAATATATCGATAAATACTTATAGAAAGGGTTTATAAGGTAGTCGAGTTCTTCTATCGTATCCTTAGTACTCTTAGTAAGAAAATCTAGTAGTAGATTAAGATTCTACGTTAACTATAAGGCGCTAAATACTATTATTATTAAAAATAGGTATTCTATACCTAGGATATAAGAGATACTTAATAGATTATATAAAGTAAGATATTTTACTAAATTCGACGTTATTATAGCGTTTAACCGCTTACGGATTAAAGAAGAAGATAAATAGAAAACTACGTTCTCTACTCGATTTAGGTAGTTCGAGTATCTCGTTATACTCTTTAGCCTATATAATACTCTATTATTCTTCTAAGAATATATTAATAAGGCGTTATAAGATATCCTAGATAACTTTTATACCGTCTACCTCGATAATATCCTTATATTTAGCGATAATCTTTTAGAGTATCGGAAATATATTAAAGAGGTACTATAACGCTTACGGAAGTATAGCCTATACGTCGATATTAATAAAACGGAATTCT
Organism: Exophiala sp. LBMH1013; assembly: GCA_024611085.1. NCBI lineage: Eukaryota > Fungi > Ascomycota > Eurotiomycetes > Chaetothyriales > Herpotrichiellaceae > Exophiala > Exophiala sp. LBMH1013. Next base: position 337,012 of record JAMFLB010000009.1, on the reverse strand, counting down.
ACGCGTAGGAAGTTAAGTATCTCGGGTTAATTATATTAATCTAAGGCTTATATATAGACCTTAAGAAGATTTAAGCCGTTTAAGATTAGATAGTCCTATATACCGTTCGAGACGTCCTTACGTTTCTAGGATTTACTAACTTCTATCGTATATTTATTAAGGATTTCGGAAAGATCGCCTTACTACTTACGAACCTAACTCGAAAAGACTATAAGTTCGAATAGATAGCGGAGTACTAGTAAGCTTTCTAGGAATTAAAGAAGAGATTTACCTTCGCTCCTATCCTAACGCTCTTCGATCCTAATATAGAGACGTATATTAAAATTAATATATTAGATATAGTTATTATAGGAATCCTCTCCTAGATAAAGAATAGATAACTATACCCTATAGCGTACTTCTTAAAGAAGATAACGCTAGCGGAATATAACTACGAGATCTATAATAAGAAGCTACTAGCTATTATTAAAGTCTTCGAAGAGTAGAGACTAGAATTAGTAGATACTAACCCGAACCGTCTAGTTCGAGTATTATCTAATTATCGTTTACTTAAATACTTTATAATAACGAAGTAATTAAATAAATAATAAGTAAGATAGAGTAAATTTCTATTAGAGTTCTACTTTACTATCGAATACCGACCTAGTAAGTAAGGGACTAAACCTAATAGCCTAACTCGTCGCTCTAGGTATAAACCCGAAGATAAATAGGATAAGAGGCTTAAATACTAATAGTAAGTCCTATTAAAACCTTATAACTTAGGAAAGAGTATCGGTATAATACTACCTTAGTAGGCTTTAAAGATATCCGTATTAGCTAATCTAATTACGTCTAAACCTAATAGAGAACTTACTATACCTAAAAAGATCGCTCTACTCTATTAATAAGAAGTAGACCTTAAATTAACTACGCTTATTAAGCTAATAAAGGAACTTAGTAACCCTTAACCGCCTACTAATCTTAAAGTATTCTTAAGAAGCTACTATATTTTAATATCTAATTATATATTAAAAGACGACTTAGTATAGTATAAATAACGATTATAGATTCTAAGCTAAAACGATATTAAACTATTAGTATTATAAGTCTACTACGATAGCCCGGTAGCGGAATATCCGGGAAAGACTAAGACGTTTACTCTACTATTATAGATATACTTCTAGTCTAGCGTTTAGGAAGATATACGCCGTTACGTTCGTAATTATTATATCTATCGATAGTCGAAAGCCTTATAATAACTCTACTTAGAAAGCTTACTCTAATTATTAGTATCTCTAAGACCTTAGATAGAAATTATAGTTAACTTCGTCGTAAAGCTTCTACTAAGTATTAACTTAATCGATAAGCTATTTTATACGAATATTATAGTCGTAACTAATCGACTTAGTAAATAGCGCTACTATATACCCTATCGAGAGATAGACGTAACTATAGTTATATATTTATTTCTACGATATATCTTCTCTCGATATAGACTACTAAATACGATAACGTCTAATAAAGGCCTATAGTTCGTCTTAGTATTCTAGAAATAGCTATACGACTAACTAAAGATTTAGAAACGCCTATCGAGCGCGTTCTACCCTAAGATAGACAAGTAGTTAGAGAACTCGAATTAAGTTATAGAGTAATACCTAAGAGTATACTATAACTATTAGTAAGACGATTAGGTTAACTAGTTACTACTTATAGAATTCGCCGTAAATATCTATATCTCGAAGATAACGAAGATATCGCCGTTCTTTACTAATTACGGGTTTTATCCTCGACTCGAAGTAGAACCGCCTATAGAGAAGAAGACTATAGCTTCTTACGCTCTATCTAATTATTAAAGGGCTAATAAGTTCGCCGAATATATAATAAATATCTATATAACGCTAAAGAATAAGATACGATATATATAACTAGTATACGAGAAGTCTACTAACGCCTCTTAATAATCTTTACTAGTATATACTATTAACGATAAAGTTTAGCTAAATACTAAGAATCTTAAGATAAATCGACTATTAAAGAAGTTTAATTCGAAGAACCTAGGACCTTTTAAGGTACTCTAAATAGTAAATCTAAGGGCGTATCGATTAAAACTACCTAATAATATAAAGATTTATAACGTCTTCTATATATCTTTCTTATAGAAGGCCGTAGACGATACGCTACCTAGATAAGTAATACTACCTCTACCTTCTATAATAGTAGAAAGAAATAATACCGCTAAGAAAGAATAGAAAGTAGAAAAGATATACGATTTATATTATATAGAAAAGAAGCGACGTCTATAGTATCTAGTTAAGTAGAAAGAATATCCGGAGAAATTCTATAATTAGGAAGAGATACTCTCTAGTTATAACGAACTTATATAATAATATTATAAGAAGTATCTAGAGAAGCCTAGACTACCGAAGAAGTATAATTTCGATAAATAGAAGATAATAATAGATACGCTAATTCGTTAACGTAGACGTTAGAAGAGAGCCTAATAGGAGATTATATTAAATTCGGGCGCTAAAGACGTATCTACGTCGACTAGAGACGACCTTATATAACTCTATATCGCGAGTAAGATATCCTATTTATACCGGCCTTCCTAGAAGGAGTACTAATAGAGTCGATTAAGAGAATATTACTCTACTCTCTATAGTTAATAACCTCCTTAGATAGAATATACCGAAAGGTTAGAGTATATCTAGTTCGTTAGAAAGCGTCGATTATTATATTAAGGACGTCGAAATCGATACTCTTACGGGTTATATTAAGTTTAGACTATAAAACGAGAGATATAGATAGAGACTCGGTAGACCGAGTCGACCGTTTTAAGGGGGGTGATATTACGGATACTAACGATTTAAGTTAATATTACGTAGCTAGTACGTAATATCGATAACTTAGTATTAGGCTTAGCGACTAATAGCCTAATACGTAACCGCGAGCGTACTTATACTACGCTAGCGCTCGTAACCTTCTTTATAGTCCTTCGTCTTTGAATTTATATTATATCTGTATAATACGTTTGCCTCGTAACGAGTATCTGAACGTGCTGTGCTCCGTGATAACTAGATATAATTTTATAGAGGACTTATTCTATTCTAACGGGTCTAGGACCTCGTCTAACTATATAGTTTAGAGCGTCGTACGGGAGAGTACGACGCCCTTCGACGTAGCCTCGACGCCCGTCGAGGCCTACTCGATATCTTTATAAGTCTTAGCTATTAGAGGCCTACTTAGAGTTATATCACCGGAGAAATAGTGACACGTGACTACACGTAACCTTTTCAGCCTTTGTAACCATGATGGCCCTTTTGCCTGGGTTGATGGCTAAGAGAGCATGACCATGGGACGGACAGTGGTCTAGAGAATGCCTACGATCATATCATAGCCGCGAGTGGACTAGTATCCCGAACAGCAAAGCTCTGACCTCGACAAAAAACAGTTACGACAATATCGGAGATGCACAGTTACCAAAAAGGCCGAAGACACTCAGAAGCTGGCACGCCTGTATCCTGTTTGGGTGACCCGTGCTATGGTCCCGAACACGGCGGCGGGCGTAAACAAGCGAGACTAACCGCACCACCCTCGAATCCGACGCAAAATGCCCCGGCAGCGTTCATCAGTACTGTTGCCCAGCGTAAAGCTGGAGCCATCCAACGATATGGCGGCGTTGGCTTGATCCTCCAGGCTCAGATCTCGCCGGCCTTACAGTTTAAACGCCCCTCCGCTGCTTTCGACCGCGGTGCCGCGGCCCTCACCCTTTCTTTTCTTGCCTCCCAAGTCCTGTAGCTCTCCTTTCTTGTCAATGACCTTCACATTCCCCTTGCGTAGCTCCGTCAGAATATCTGTCTTTTCCTGCTCCGACTTCTTCTTGCGACTGGCCGGCGCCCCCGACGCAGCGGACCCTGCAACTGGAGCCTTGCCCTGAGCCTGGGCTTTCTTGGTTCGCTCCTTCTCTCTTCTCCGTCGCCGTAGCTTTTCTTCCCTTGTCATCTCCTCCTTGTTAACGCTCACGCCGCTCTTGCGAACCACCAAGTCACGGTCAGTCTTCTCCTCACCTGGACGGTAGACCTCTTGAGGAGCAAGCATGCTCTGGTCCGCATTGACTCCCAACCCGACGGGCCTGGCGTCTTCCATACTGATTGTGGGCTTATCTTCAACCGTCTTGATCTCGGCTTCGACACGCTTGGGCTTGAAATGCAGGTTGCTCAACAAGTCTAATTGACTCGACACTTCCTTCCAGAGACGTGAGATCTCTTCGTGTTGTTTCTTGGTAGCGGCGGATCGTTTGTCAACATAGCCGGGGTCGGTAGCGCGGAGATGTTCCTGCTCGTAGACCTCTGCAAGACCAGACTGAGGCTTCGTGTCGTCCAAATCTATCCGTCCACGACGAGCCTCATGCGCGGCACCAAGGGCATCTGGATGGCGACGGACCACTTCATCAAACTCTCGAGCGAGGATACGCCGTTTGATCAGTTGTTCAATTTCTTCGGAGACCTCGGTGGTGATTACTGGCACCGGTTTCCCGACACGTTCGAACTCCAGGTCTTCCTCAATCAGCGAGTTGAGCGGGCGTTCGGCGGCGCGGGCTTCTCCTGATAATGTCCAATCGCGCTTGGCTACATTCGCAGCTTCAAGTCGGCGGATTTCAGCCGCGATGGCAGCTCGTTGCCTTTCGTGCGTTGACATGTTTTTCACCGATGGTTTGGAGTCATCGTCGGATCCAGATTCGGAGGCAGAAATATCTTCATCGGATTCCAGTAGATCGCGCCGCACATCGGAGATGGCCCGTTGCATGTCCTCATAGTCATCGTCGCTTTCGGGCTGAGGTTGAGCCGTTGGCTGTGTTTTGGGCAGAGCTCGCATGCGTTTGGTCTTGGAAGGCTTCTTGGGAGGAGGCGCGAAGAAATCTGCGTATGTGATCTCGTTGGTGTTATCCAAACCGGGGAGAGCACCCCCAAGGTCGTTGGCATCCCCGCCGTCAAGCATTTCCTCGTCACTATCATCGGCGCCCAAGTCGGCATTGCCAAAGGTAGGACCGTTCTCTTCGTCAGACGCATCATCGGAGTGGGAAGCATCGTCGTGATCGGCAGCAAGACTGCCCTGCTGTCTTTTGGGTTTGTGGTAGGGCATCTTCAGAGGATCAGCATCCCAGTCAATTTCCTCTTCGTCACTCGGGTTGTCATCCTCCCCTAATGCATCCATCTGTTCAAGAAATTGTGTCTGCTTGTTGAACTCGTCGATGGAAAAAAAGCCGTCATTCAGATTGTTGGGATCTTGAACATATGTCGATTGGTTTTCGGGCTCAGCGCCGGAAGCAGAATCTTCTTCATCTACTATATCATCCAATTCATCTTCGAACTCGTCGTCTTCGTCTTCGTCTTGTTCTTCAAGATCGCTGTCGTTTAGATCCACGTCGCCCGACAGATCATCTTCATCAATTTCATCGTCCGGAGCCTCTTCTGTGTCGAGGTCCTCCGAGGCCTCATCTTGCGATACAAGATGGCCATTCAAGCCATTGAGGCCTTGCGCGTTTGCCTGGTCCAGGCTCTGTCGAGCAACGAGATCCTTCTCTGTTTCGGAGCATGCTGCATCAAGGACTCTCTTCGCCTGCTCCCATACCTGCTTCACTCCGAGCCCACTGGTGTACACTTGCCGCAGTTGTAGGACTTCCTCTTCACGCTCGACATCACCCCTTTTCCTCTTCTTTCTGCTCTCATCCCGCCTTGATTTTTGCGCATCGGCAATGTTTGTGGCTAATGGGTCAAGGATCCATTTGAGAGAGGCTAGACTCTCGACATGGAGGGAGGACGGAGGTTGGAGGAAGGTATGCGTGGACGACGCGAGACTATCAAGCAACGTCCCTGTGCCAGCAGCGGTACTGACAACAGCGGCCATCTCTGCTACAGCGGTCTTGGGATACAGCAGCCTCGCAGTTTCATCTGGTGTGCGACAATTTGGGGATGGTGTTGGTTGGTTTGCAGCGAGAGAAAGGCCAGACCCTCGGAGAATATTTTTTTACTGTCGTACGCGCTCCTTGCCCCTTCAAGATGCAACGGACCAACGAGCGGGCTCGTTTGACTTTTGCAACGCTACCTACGCAGTCCGTCGGTAGCGGTAGCGGTAGACCTAAACTCAAGGGTGGATGGAGTGTCACAAGTGGTTTGACGGGGTCCGATTCAAGCCTGCAGAGCTGGAATTCGGCTTGAAAAAAATAATTAAGCAGATTATTGGAGCAACAACAGGTTACGACGTGTTCCAGTGGCATCCGGTGCCTGCTTCTGCCCACCCTCTCCGGCTTTTTCTGGTGTGCCCGCTGCCAGTTGGGTTCGCTCGGATCCCACAACATAAGGGACGGTCTCAGCCGTTCGGAGGTGGAGTGGAAAATTGTCTGACTTTTTCATGTGAATGTGAGGTTACCTAGGGACTACGTAGGTAGTACTGCTGTATTATTGGAGGGAGGCAGGCGTAGTACTGTGTGAGGCACACTTGTTACTAGGTACCTACCTAGGTAGGTATGTACCGTCTACCGATGCGTACTAACTTGAGAGTCCAACTGTGGTGGCTGAGGTTTCCGTCTGTCTCTTCATCAGTCTGCCACCGTCTCTTGGCTGGAACTCACTTCTTGTGTTCTGTCGTTTTCTATTGACCACAACCAGATGATGATGCAGACTGGGTCTTTGTCTTTTCCCTGCAGTCCAGAAAACCCAGCCTAGACCAAATCACCTGCATTGGTCCCCGGCGCTTGTGGCTTTTTCTTTGCATGTCATTGACGGCACTTCTCCATATGCAGAGTTGGTCTCCCCCGGTCGCTTCTCTCCTTCAAATGCTTCCGTGCACGCATGTCCACTCTTTCTTTCCATAACCTTGTGGACTTCCCAGCTCGTCGAATCTGCATGGTCGTTCGACATAAAGAACCCGCCGGCTCCCTCTGGGTCCTGACTCGTTCAGCTGTGTGTCTAGCCATAACAAAACATCCCTGAGTGCAGGCGTGAACACCGCGCTGTCCCGACCACCTCCGCATCAGAACAGCAAAGAGCGCAACACCACACATGAAGTTTGGCGAAACCCTCGTCCAGAGGTCCGTGCCAAAATGGGCTGCCTACAATGTCAAATACAATGAACTCAAGAACCTCATCAAGGAGAGAACCTCTGCTGGCGTTGCGGTGCCCCTCGATATTCCGACCCAAGGAAAGTCACGATGGGAAGAGCTGGAGACTCAGCTGGTCAAGCTGCTGTCAGCAGAATATGATAATGTCACACTCTTTCTACGGAGCAAGCAGGGCGAGATTGAACGGCGGCTCGCGCACGTTGAGAAGCAGATCGGCATCGCACGACGTGCCGTTCAAGAAAATGCGCTAGACAAGCCCATATTACAAGCCCGAAGGTACCGGCAGCTCGTAAGGGACATTGAAGAGATCGGCGATGAGATACAAAACCTTGCGCGCTTTGCTGCTGTCCAGCGAACCGCTTTCCGCAAGATCCTGAAGAAGTATCGCAAGTGGACAGGGTCGACCTCGCTCCAAACTCGATTGGACGTTGAGGTCTTCTCTTCGAATAAACTACGAACAGACTTCTCCGACTACCTGCAACATTTGTCAGACCTGAAGATCATCCTGGCCGAGGAGTTAGCTGGTCCTATGCTCACTGGCCGGCGGCCGAGGAGTCCCTCTGATGACCAGCAGAAACGAATATCTACATCGGCGAAGAGGTCGGCCATTGCTCAGATCAATGAAGCCCTTCTCCGTGGCCCTCTCGTTTTCGATGCTGCCCTCTTGACAGTGCCCTATGGTGAGTCCGCTGGGAGCGCAATTTATTGGATTCATCCCGACAATTTGGACGAGGCCCGGCTGCTACTGCTTAGGCACATGCGTGGAGCTGGCGGTGTTGCCGCCCAGTCAAGGAGAACCTCTGCCCAGTCCGAAGAAACGCGGCAAAGGGTCATCTCTTCATCCAGTGCCACTTCTATTCTCCGCCATATGGCCGTTTTTGACAATGCACAGAGATACGTGAAAGATGTTAGTGTGTCAAGACCGTCACGGGTCGCGCTCTGTGCACACTGGAGCCAGGATCCTGAAGCTGTTGTCACTCTGGCTGGTCTTTCCCCTACTTCTTCCGGGTCTAACATGCTCACTGTTAGTCGGAAAGCACTAGCCAAAGCCCTCCAACGAGAACCGTTACCTTCGGATGCTCCTAATGAGGTGCGGACCGTGCAGAACTATTTACTGGAGAATAGGGACGTTAAACCACTGGCCGAAGTCTGCATGAACCGTACTCGGTACATAGGGATGACCAACACAAACGAGGTCGCGAACTGGGCGACGCTAGACACCTCTATCACGGTTGCGCCAGTGGACACTGCACAGCTCGGTGAGCCGCAGCATCAATCCCATGTTGGAGATGCATTCCCCTACGCAATCTTGCACATTCGCTGGGAGTTTTCTCGGACGCCCGCCGTTGTTCGGGCCTTTGATGAGTCGTACCTGGTCGAGCGAGTCTACGACTTCACCCTGGAAGACATGGCCATTCACACAGCCCAGAAGGAATTGGACCCACCATCATGGCGCCCCCTGCTGGAAAAGGACATCAGAAAAGTGCCACTTGTTCCTCGTATGCCAAGGCCAGGAGCATCATCTCGGGTGAGCTTGAGCGCTTCGGACGTCGCTGGTACATCTTCAGGTCCATCATCCAGCGACGGCCCTCCGGATAGTATCTTCTCGGCACCAACAGGTGGACAATCTTCCGCGACTTCGGATGACGGCGGTCGCAATGGGACCTCTCCCACTGCAACCAAGTCAAATCTCGAGAGCACAAAGGCTCGAGGAAAGAAGCGCGCACGAATTCTACTGCCGGAACGTGACCCCCCTCCACCTAGATATTGGAACGAGTTCGATGATGGAGACTCCGATGTGAATACAGCGGACGAATACGTTATCTATGTTGATCCAAATGAGCCTGTGTTCCCTGGTGCCGAAACCGTTTCCAAGGCATTTGGCGCCATGTATAACAGTCTCAGCAGAGGGACAGGCAAGATGGTTTCGTGGCTACCCCTGGCATCGACGCGCAGAGAACACGGCGCTTGCGGGGAACGAGCGCCGCTTCTAGCGGGTCAGCGAAATAGTGATGGCGATCCCGAGTCCTCGAGCTCTGACACTGACACGCTGATTGTACCGCGGCCGCATCAACCACATAAAGGTCGACGAGGGAAGGATCGCACCAAGAGAAATGGTTCTAACAACTACCGACCGCGCCAATTGCTGAGCCCTCGACAAAAAGCACTCGAACGCACCTTGTTCTACTTCTACAGCGGCTTACTGGCCATCGCTTACGTGCTTCTAGTCATGTCCGGCATACTTCTGGCGACAGGCCGTAGAAAGGCATTTGTCGAAGTCGATGCAGGCGTGGTGGCTGGAGTCATCTTCGCAGAGGCATGTGCCATCGGAGCCGTCATCCTGATCTACATGAGGAAGCAGAGGTTGAGCGTGGTACACTGGGGGCTTGTTGGAGTCTTGATTGCCAGTGTCATGGTGATAGGCGTCGCTTTGCTGGCTCTGATGTTTGCGAATACCAAGAGTGCCACGGATAGGAAGGGCCACTCGAAGCCGGCACACGGCTGAATTGCCTGATTGATTTTGTGGCTGCTTCCATAGCCAGCGGCTACACAGGATTCTTCGGGCAATGACCGGCATCTCCCCGTCGCCGTACGATTCGGGATCACCCGCAAAGCTTTCGTTCATGTTGTATCAGTCGGCACCCTGTATTAGTACATACAAAACGGAGAAGGGGACCTTCCTTCCCCGCCATCTTTCAACAACCACATGACCACCAACTACACAGAAGCTGGACTTATCTCCTAGCTTGCGCCGAGGCGTCTGACGTGCCGAAACAGGACCAGGATGAAGCCCGGCGACATTCACCACGCAGCACCGTCACGCCGTGTTACGAATACATTGCCATCATCACACAATATGTGACTTCAGTCAAACTGATGTCCCTGGTCCAGTCCCCATTCATTAATGAGGAATGGACCGGAACAGGTTTTATGCAGCCTGAACGGTGCCTGCCGGCCTCGGTAACACCGTTATCGAAACGACCCGCGAAAGGTCTTAAGGCGCATCCAGCATCTATATACCCATCATGGCAATGCAGTGGTGGAATGGATAACAGGGTGGTTCCGACTCGGAGTCCCTCACTATACGAGGCGCACTGTACAAAGCCTTGAGCAGAAGTACCTTTGTAGTATAGGAACGAAGTTAACATAGTAACAACGATCCACATGATACGAGTCTGTTGCGCTACATCAGATTGTCCCAGTATGAGTATGAGTATCAGTCTCATCAGTCTTCTTATCAGTTGTTGTTCTCACATGCCTGGCCTTGAGAGGACCAGCACATGCCTTTTGCCAGTGGATGCTTTCATTGCTTCGCCTCAACTGGGGCCCCATGCGGTCAGCACTTTGCATGAACTTTGCATGAAGTAGCTACCTAGGTATCTACTAGCCTACTTTAGGTATCTACCTATTTGTTCAGTGGCAATACACTTTTACTTACAGTCTGGGTAGCCAACACCTGGGATCGTCGATCATGCTCGTCCCGAAGTATGGCGTGCATGTGCTGATAACGCAAAGAGCGCAAATAATGTTGTTTGATACCAGGACGGAGTTGAGGTTCGGACGGCGTAACGATTAGCCGAAAGCGTAGCTGAGTCATTCTGTACGGACGATCAAATAGGTCATTTATGCCATTCTTTTACTCAGTGCCGACGTCTTCCGGCGGTATTTCGTTTCTGAAATATCACTGGCTGTACCAAGGGTTGCGAGGAACGTTCCTCGTGCTTCTCAGAAGATGTTCCGAATAAGCTGTTGTTGAGAAAAGATGGGTAGCTCCTTGCCGGGACTCATCTGACGCCCAACGCCTCCTCTTTACACGGACCGGGTCGGTGAGCTCCTCTTGTAAGGAGGCCGGGGACGTGGGAGCATGGGTGTGTGGTTACGAGTGAGTTGGACCGCAAGTGTCCTGCTCGTGTCCCTCTCTCTACGATTGGTGCTGGGCTATACTGTCCCCAAATATGTAACAGACCATGGTATGCATCTCACTGAACGTTCGATCCCCGCCATACTCGTTATCACCTGCAGCCCGTTGCTTCATGTGTCTTGTATGGCCATAGCTGATGAATTCTGCTTGGCTCCTAGCTCCGATCATTTGGCTTCATTCCGATGACCCGTTTATGCCGAGCGACATATTGAGCCATGTCATACACACAAGACCATTCCTTGGATTTGAGCCTATACCAGACGTGCCGCCATTGGATCTTAACACGCTGTCGTCCCTCAACAAATACGGCAAGGGTGTCTATTTGACCTCGATCGACAATGTCACCTCCAACCCGGAGTGGCTTCTGGGCGAGACCCCGGACGCGAAGGGTGCATTGAGCAACTCTACTGCCTGTGCTGTTGTGGTTGTCGAGAGGGGCCCACAAGAAGTCGACGCTTTTTACTTCTACTTCTACTCTTTCAACGAAGGTGCAGACATTACGCAGGTCCTACCTCCTTTGAATAGGATCTTTCCAGACGGCAGACCTGGCGATCATTTTGGAGACCATGTGGGAGATTGGTAGAGCCGCCCTACCCGAACCCCTGCGTTCTGTGCCGTTGCTAATCCTGCCATCTTAGGGAGCACAATATGATCCGCTTCAAGGACGGCAGCCCAACAGGTATATATTTCAGTCAGCATGGCAGCGGCCAGGCCTGCAAGTGGGACGACGACACCTGTTTCTCCAAAGACGGCGACAGAGTAAGTGACATGGCGTATCCGTATGTGTTGGACCAGTCATGCTGAATCCATCGTAGCCGGTCGTCTTCAGCGCCAGAGGGTCTCATGCGAACTACCCCACCGAAGGGTAAGCGCTTCCATGTTCAGTTCAGCGATGAAACCCCAGTTTGACATGACATAGGTCCCATACGCACGACGAGGCCCTGGTAGACATTGCAGACAAGGGTCGTATATGGGATCCGATCCAACCGGCTTACTTCTACCAGTACGACCCTGGCACAGACATTCTCACCCCAGCAGACCCAGGCAGCTACCCGACCGACTGGTTCCATTTTGCCGGCGCGTGGGGGGACAAGAGATACAATGATTCCGACCCTCGACAAAAGACCGTCCCTTATTTTGGCTTGAAGAAGTACGACGACGGCCCCACTGGACCAAAGTTCAAGCATCTCGTTCGGAAAGGCCTGGTGCCAGACGAGAAACCCAAGACAAACCTTATGAAGGTGATGGTTGGCTGGTACCTGTCGCTCTATGGATGTTGCCTGAAAGGACATAGCCCTTGGACTGTCATCATCTTTACACTTGTGGCTTTTGTGGCGACCGTCCTTGCGACCGTCTTCACGGTCAGAAAGGGCCGTGTGCTGCTCAACAGGTGGCTCCGTAGACGACGAAGGGAAGAGGAAACGGCTGAGCTCCATGTACCACTATTAGATCTAGAAAGAGCGGAATAGGAACAATCTGCGAGAAGGACGCCCTGGGCGGAAGGGTAGGTCCTCTATATCGTGGTGTGCTGTGCTGTCCTCGACGTCGAAATGAAGCCCTGGCCCTGGCCCTGTCCCTCCCTGTCTGTGAGGTATAGTGCCACGGACTAATCTAGGTATGTTTCAAGTTAGCTGACGCATCTACTTCCTGGTAGTACTGTGGATGGGTACCTTACCTTATGCTGTACTCCGTGAATCGCGGTAATGTGAGTGGTTGATAGTGGAGTGTCTACCATCATCGCGATTGGTCGTATTCTAAGGGTGAGCGTGACGTCAATGCAGGCGGACAGGGGCGAACCGCATTGGACGGGCCACTTGGCTGGATACCATAGAATGTGTTGATTGGCTGGAGGCGTCTTCCACCTTCCTCCCCCAGAATGGCTCGTCCTCCAACTTGAACCGCAGTGCATTGCGTAGGCAGCGGTCTTCAAGATAGTCGCTAACCATTCCCTACTGCTGACCAGAGCAAAAGAAGCTGTTTCTGAGGTCTTGTTTATTCTTCTCGCACGCGGTGGACGACAGCATACTTGCCGTTGGTGAAGCTACATGAGCCAGCACACTGGGTCTCCTTCTTTCCCCTGTCCTTACGTGCATGGACTGGATTTCTCTTTCTCGTGGCTAGAACCAGAGCAAAGCAACCGAGAGCATCGGGCGGGGATCCGATTATATCGCTCGAGTGCTTCTGCTTGCGCGCCCCATTGAGGCTATCTTCCTGAAATTCGCGCCACCTAACAAGGCCCGTCCGTCATCGCAATGGCAGAGGTCGACGCCGAGACACAAACCACAGCCAATGCAACGACGCCGCTACTCCCCCCTCTGACCGCGACTTCATCAGTCGGCTCCGGCAATCCAACGACTTCATAGCGTGCCATATCGTCAAAATCCACGGCGAGGATTCCTGGGTCTGGAATCTGCGCCGCAATCTGCAGCGCTTCCTAGCGAGCAAATGGGGCCATTACGCCGTAATCGTCCTGGTCTCGGCCGACATCAGCTGCATCTTTGCAGATTTCCTGATCTCCTTGCACATGTGCGAGCATGCGGGCGACAAAGGCTTCAATCTGCACGCGTGGCAAAAGACAAATGAAGTGTTGGGGTTCGTGAGTTTGGCGTTCTCATGTCTCTTTATGGCTGAATTGCTGGGCAGCGTGTTTGCCTTTGGGTTCGAGTACGTTGGCACCGCTAATCCATTTCATTGCATCCTCTCTCTCATGGCACGTCGGGCTTCATCCGGCACTCAAGTGCGCTGGTGCAGGCTGCTTGTCGTTTGGCTGTGCTCGCACCCATGTTTGGCGCCAACAAGAATGCTGACTGCCGCTGTGACAGCTATTTTCGCTCCAAATTCCACATTTTTGACGCCCTCGTCATCATCGCTGCTTTTATCATCGATGTCCTCCTGCGTGGCCCTCTCGAAGAGGCCGGCTCTCTGGTCGTCATCTTTCGGCTGTGGCGCATCTTCAAGATCATTGAGGAGTTCTCCACCGGCGCGGCCGACGAGCTGGAAGAACTGCAGGAGCGCATCGAGACTCTCGAACGCGAGAAAGACGAAGTCATCAAGGAGAACCAACAGTTGAGGTATAGGACGAGATATAATGCTGATGGTGGTGATCATGGGGATGGTCTCAATGGTGATTCCGACGTTGATGGCGCGGCGAGATGACGCTCAGGGAAAGGGAGAGGGAGAGGGCGATATTGAAGCGCCAAGGGTATACCGGTATATCCGTCATGCAACAGGGTAGTCCGGGTTATATTGTATACGGAAGGGAATAACGATGTAAAAGTAAATGGGATTAAACCACTCAGCACCGGGACGACTACTGATTCATGAATGAGGATTGACACAAGATTTATTCAATTTGAGGCTCGCTGATGTTGCTCTTTCTGCAATAACACATTGTGTTGCTCTTTCTGCAATAACACATTGGTAAGAAAATATCGAACGCAGCTGACGCCGCGCCGTAAAGATAGTCATCCGATCATCAACGTTCAAGAGAGGTATCCACCCCATCCAAGATGTTAGAATCCTGGTACTGCACTCGCCGGCAACAGCTGGGCCCGTGACAGCACAGTCACCCTAAGACCTCGCCCGGTCACATTCCTCAATGAAACGATAGATCCCTTCGAGTCCCTCGTAGCCATTTTCACCTGTGGACGTCTTGTGATTTTCGCGGATAGAAACATTGCGCGGTGAGAAAAAGTACATGGCAGCGTCACCATTCTCGTCCGCCTCGCTGCCATGCAAGCTGGAATATCCAGAAGGTGATGAAACCCAAGGGATTCTGTGCCACCGCTTCATCAACCAGTTGAAACGCCTCGGTTGATTGGCCGGTGGCAGAAATATGGGAAAACCCTGCCGAGGGCTGCAGTGGGGGGAGAGAGCATCTCTTGCCATTCAATGTGATCCCGCTTGGCCCGCTTTGCACCCGGATTGTCCCAGTGAGAATCAAGACAGGCTTCACTGGCAGTCTTGCTTGGTGCAAAGGGGAAAAGCAATGCCATGTCGGTGCCATTGTGCATGTCAAAATCCTCATCTTGACCGACCAGTCCACGCTTGATGTTTAGTTCCCGACACAGATTCTCCACAGTGTCTGCATCACAACCTGGGAAGCGAACCCGAAGAGTAGTGTTGTCATGCAAGGATATTGGGAGATCTCCCAAGACTGCGAGGTGTTTGAGGTCATTCATGATAGCAGCAAGATCTTTGAGAGCACGAGCAAAGTCGACCGCAAGGTTGGACATGAGGATGGTGTTGTTCAAAGTCCCCTGATGGGCGTCATACTCGCATGAGTCATCGGAAGCGGAGCGAGGAATACCGCTCAAAGGACCGATAGCAGTAATAGTCGGGGAGACTTTGAAGTCGAGGAAAGACCCCGAAGCATTGACTGGAGACATGTCCATCATGTGCTTGGCCTCGTCTTGTAGGCTGGAGACCGCCCGGAAGCGTTTCTCGCCTGTGCGAGGATTGGCACCATCGAATCGTGCCTTTTGCCCCGAAAGCCAAAACGCTCGAACAGCCTGCGAGACGTTGTTGACCACCTGCGCCGGTGCTGCGGGGGAATGCGAAAAGTATCTGGCTCCGCCAACACGACCACCTCCGATCCCGTATCCACCTGCAGAACGACATAGAGTGCCGCCAGTGAGGTTCGGTCGGAGGGTAGAGGCGAAAGGTGCACGACCTGTCGAACGTCCAACTGCGGAAGCGGTCCGAGAGGGAGGATAAGACGCTCGAGAGGCTCGAGAAGTGGTGGCCCCAGGTTGAGAAGAGAAGTGTCTGATGGTGGTGTTGATGGCATGTTTGGTGCTATACCAACGACTTTGACTCTGACGAATTCCGGCAATTCGGGTGGCTGGTTGACGCTGGGAGACACGAGCATACGCTGGTTGGGCTTCAACTTCTATCGGCCTCGAGGCGTGTGGCAGTTTGTCACGGATGAGTCGGCCTGTCTTCTCAAAGGCGAACCTAATGAGCCTCATGGCTTTCGGTACCAGGAGATGGCCTCCTGATGCCGCCATGATGTTCTCAGACTCCTAACAGAGATGCGTGAGAAGCCGGGAATGATGAGAAGAAGACGTTGGGATTGAAAGTCATCTGAAGTTGGCCTGCGACTTGGGGTGCCTGCGCCTGTCTTTCGCCACCGAGTCACTCCCCGCGTTCAAAACAATGTCCGATCCCGATGTCACGTGCGAGGATCACGTGGGACGCTCAGTTTTTCTGGGGGCTTGCCCTTCTTACGAACCTTCACACCTTCTAATAGATGGATCAACCTATATTCATCCCGCCTCGAGGCGTACGTTAAGACGGCGTCATGCAATTGATGGATTCGAGTATCGGTGCTCACAAGATGCATGCGGTCTGATCACAGTCTTGAGCTCCCCTCTATGGCCGAAATCGCCGTAACACAGAGGTTGGACCGTCAATCTTCGCTCGACTACTAGCAGGCTTCTAAAACATGCATAGTGGGTGGAGTGTGACAAGAAGCGAAGCTGCAATGCGTGACTCGCTTAACAGATCAGCTTGCTGGCCACCGGACAATCAACGCAAGGACGTGAAGCGGGAAGAATGGAGCGAGCAGTGGGAGCAGGGGGAGCAATCTGGCCCTGTGGCAACGGCGGTCGTTATTCCTGTCACCCATTTTGCTCTGAGAATCTTCAACTGCCCCTTCAGCCATGCAAGAAGAAGGATTCGTGAAGGAAGGGCGGTTTCAAGCTCTCCTCCACCAGCATGCTGCACCAGGCCCAGCCTTCTCGATAGCTGAGGGACACGGACTGCTTCCTGGTGCTCGCGACATTAACAACAAGAACAGGGTCCGTAAGTCTTCAGATGACTAGAGCTTCGTTGAAACAGCTTGACATGTCAGTAAACCCGGACCAACACGAAGGACCGGCCCAGACTGTTGCAAGGATAACGACTCGAAGAGTTTCACAGCCTCTTCGTGCTGATATAGGGAACGTTTACTGATACCACGCGCACAGAGCACCATTCGAAACCCATACGGGCCTATTAGCCTCCAAGAACAACCCAAAAAGTTCGGTGGCCCTTACCTGAGGGATCAAGAAACTACGTCGAAAAGTCTGTACAGTGTGGTCTTTGCTTTGTCGCTCTTCATAATTCGCACGATCATCACTTCGTGCTGTCTGGACTGCTGTCAATCTCCCGCGCCGTCGATCTGGATAAGACAGGACGCGTGGAGACTGTTGCTGAGGCTGGCGTAGGTGCTGTCTCTCCTCACATGACATGAGTGAGCCCCGTTCACTGCACCGCTGGCGGACGTTACTGCTGTCAAATTGGGCAGCAGTGACGGCTCCCTTCACAGTATAGTTGACAGTATGGCAGTTCACCTGTATTTAGGGTTGAAGATCCCGCCCATGGACTCCACTGTGGACATTGAGTAGTCATTACCCCGTGTGAACAAGGCATGGGCGGCAACTGAACCGGCCATCTGATGTTTTGCTCTGTTTGGGATATTACGAAACAGCCACAGTGTGGCGGCAATGGTCGGCAATTGCTGCAGAGCTATGGAAGGCGACACCGCCACTCATCAGTACTACCTGAAGGCACGTAGCATCAATGTGTTGCAAGCTGGAAAGCGGACCTGCAGGGGCTGGACAATAAGCACACCTCGGCAATCATGGTCAGGGGTTCGCGGAAGAATGACTTGGGTGCCTGTGTATGGTAGGTACAAGGAGGTATGTAGGGTAAAGTTGGGAGCCGTTTATGCGGCGCTGTTGTTACAAGCTCAATCCAAGACACGGAGAACCGTGATGATGCCCTTCCCAAAAGGATAAAGCCTTATCGAGAAGGTAAGTTTGGCCGTGGGACATTCGTCTGTGCCTGTCTGCTGCAGCTCTACAGCTGGTTGCCTGAAAATAAACATTGCACGGCCTTTCAAAAGATGCAAGGGGAAAGGCTTCACATGCTTCGTACCTGGCCTAATGCCCGCATCAGAGGTTGTAGTTCTTCAAGAGGCATTTCAAGCTGCAGCCAAGGTTCGCACTTCCAACCTGCGACACGTCAGAGTTGCATTGAGCTTTTGCGTGTCTGCGGAGAAAACCCAACAATACGATGCGCACAAGTGGATTCGTGGCATGTGTCAACCAGATAGTTGTCTACATGGCAAAGCTTAGCTGCTCAAGCACAAGGGACAGACAAGATGTGAGAGTGTGTACGTGCTCAGAAGCTATACCACTTCTTCAACAAGACTTTGGCCTGTGCAGAATAAGATTAGTCTGAGAGAATGATCTGCTGGACGGGGTTCGAGCGATGGTTCGGGGCGTCCGTGCCCTTTCCCAGAAGTTAGACAACGATAGTCTTGATCTGTGGCTTGCAGGTACACAATCGGTGCGTGAACGATGGCCACACTGATAGGCGAGTTCAGCCATGATCCCCTGACTAGGGGCAAGGTACCTTGGTTAGCAGGACTGAGGCTTTTTCGGTAATCTGCCGATGGACTTTTCAGGCCGGGATATGTTAGCAGGGAAAATGATAAAAGCGTACATAGTGTCATCATGACTGTTGGGAGACTCGGAGTTGCAGAGCTGACCCTGGTATCCAAGATTCCAGGGCCCGTCGTCTATGGTCCATGGCCATGGCCATGGACTGGGACATGACACTAAGGTGCACACTACCGTCGTAGACTCTCCTGGAAAGGAATAGCGGCGCAAAGCCAAATGCTCGATCTGGATTAGCGGAAGCCTAATTCCACCACCCCAGCCGGGTCCATTCTTTTTCCCTTTTTCCCTTTTTGCCTTTTCCCCAAGTTCCCTCTGTCGGTCAACACAACCACTCGCCGCCCATGATTACCGTGCGGACCCGCGGTCCTCACCTCTGCTATCTAATAGCGTATGTATCGTCGTCTTATTTCATACACCTACCTCCTGGTTTCGAGTCTGGTATTGCTCGCCTACGGCAAGCTCCATGATAGCTTTCACCAGTTCAGCTGTCTTCTGGCAGGTTTCGGTCGTTTTCTGGAGAGCGTATGCCACAAGCTGGACCCCTGCTTCGGACAAACCTTCGACCAACAGGCATCTGGTTTTGGCTTTCTCAGCTACTGCAGGATCCGTAAAGTTAAGCCCTATCTGGCGCTACCCCCAAGTGATGGCGTCTCGCTTGGATGGTTTCCCGGTCTCTCTTCTGCATGACCCTTGCTTCGATGCACTTTGGGGCGCCCTTGCAGCAATCTTCAAGGACAACAATGAACGGGTAGGCTGTTTTCCCCAGGATGGCTTTTCAGCTGCACATATCAAATTCTTCGCTAGTCGACTTTCAGGCCCCCCTTTTTCTTGCTGGGCTTGAGCTGGCCGATGCAGATCCACTCGACATGGATGTGGCTGACTGCATGCTTTCTGGGCCGATCTGATCAAGGTTGGACCATAGTTCAGACGCAAGAATGTTCGTCTTATGGACTTCTGCTGCCTTGGTCAGAAGAACTTCAAATATGCTTGCTTTCCGTCCCAAATCTCTTTTCTCGCCCTTCACAAATCCTCATTCTTACTGCAACTCGACCCAGAACCCCCAGCCAATCTCTACTTAGGACACTGCCCTACATAGCATCCAAGTCCAACATGTCGAAAGCAGTGCTGTCACTTGACAAGTCCACTCCGGAGCCTCTATGTTCTCATGCCCCACTCTCCTTTGCGGCCAGACCTCAAACAAAATACTACGCATCTCGACAAACCGCTTCTAGACTGTCGGCCATTTCGAACTGGAAGTTGAACTCGGAGTCGGCACGCGAAGAACCCAGACTACGACATTTACTCGGTCACCTGTCTGTTCACGAGGAGGCGAGAGCATGCATACAGGCCCAAGCCAGGCGTCCACCGCAAGTGCAGACCAACGAGCTCTCGACCTATCTCCAGCAGGTGCCCTCATTCCGGGAGTTCCAGGCTGCTATCGAACTGCAGCTGGCAACTATAGCGCAGATCACGGCGGCGGCGGCGGCTGCTGCTGCTCAGCGGAACGTTTTCGACAGCCACACCCACGAAGTTGAAGATGACAGCGATGGTGACAGCTACGATGGAGATGACTGCAGTGACGGGGAAACTGCAGCTGAATACGACGACAGCTCGACGGACAACGACAGCCTGGGCACACAGTCCGAATGCGGCAGTCCAACATCGTGTTCCAGCGATGTAGTGGAGGATGAGGAGGAAGGCTTGGATTTGTGGGCTATACGACCACTTGCACCGTACATGAGAGCACAGTTGGTGCAGTGCTGATAGGGCCAAGTTGCGGCGCATCTTGGCTACCTTTCAGCTTCGTGTCTGGGTCTTGGCAGAGTGTAGGATTTGGATGTTGTCTCTTTAGTCTGAGCAGGGCGTTTGATGGACAGTCCAGTTTTGGTCATGGGTCGAGGATATCCAATGACGACCAAAGCATTTGAAGGTCTCAGCGTGTACTATTTAGTGTCCTTTCAAGGCAAGTTGGAAGATATAGGTGAATATGTAGTATTAAAGCAAGATTGTCGAGGTCAAGCTTGACCGACAGTGCCAGTGACATGTATCTGACAGTTCTGTGCTCTAGTCCTTCTTCCCATCATTGGGAAGGCGATGTAGTATAACAAGTGACCCCGCTAATGATATCAATTCATGTCAACCAAACGCCTGGGACCATCCACACTTGGGCCCCATAATCCCCGAAAAGACAAAAACGATCCGGTCGTCATCGTCATTGTGAACTTTCTAGTTCTTGCCCGCAATCCAGTTGTTGACATCGGCGCCCTCCATGAACCACTTGGAACTGTCGAGGCTTGAGTCTCGCCTGCTGAAGCGGCTGTTTACTCTGGAGCCAGATCTTGTTGCCTAGAAGGAGGAAGGGATGTCAGCCGCAGCTCTTGGCAAAGGTATCAGGAGATGGTTGACCTACGACCCGTTGCGCGAGGCAGTCAAGTCGATGGGCATCATCTCCAGCACAAGGCAGAGTACACTTACAGCATAGGTAACACCTCCGATCGTGGCCACGGTGGCAGCGGTGAAGACGCTTTGCATCAGATGTCGGTCTTTGGCTGGCATCTGGTGGTGGGTGACAGTCGAGGCATACCGAGCCGGGGCGGTCAGTCTTGGGCCCATGGCCATGGCCAAGCGGCGAGAAGTGAGTTGACGTGCGGCGTTCATTTTGTTGGAGAGGTGGTTTGAAGTTGCTTGACTGGTGGTAGCTGAAGGGTTGGAGGCGGTTGATGGTTGGTTGTTTTAGGGGTGATTGAGTTTTGTTCCCGTGCTTCTTGTATTTGAAGTCCGAATGCGATGGTGATGATGATCTGGAAGACCTACCTGAATCTTGGGGAAATATTCACGGCTTTTAAACCATTGCATGCTGGTATATCCTACCTGTGTTGCGAACCCTACATTAGCCGCACAGACGCAATTCGCGATGAGTCGAGCCGTGAAGGCATATCACCAGACTGTTGCGCAATAGTCGATAGCATAGCAGCAAAAACTATCAGATGCTGGCTGAGAAGATCACCACACCACACCACAGCCGTCGAAGAAGGACCAGAACGTTCCTGGTGCCTGGGCGGATGTTCACTGGCTGCTGGGATCGACAGCCTGTGCGCGGCGGGCTCCGGGGGTGAAGCACCAACAAGACCAACTGCCGCCACATCGGGATCGATGGTGCACAAGGCTGAGGCCAGAAGACACATGGCGCAGGATACAAGATACAAGATACGGGATCGACGATAGAGACCAAGAGAATGGCGGGTCGGAGGGGCGGCGAGGGAGGTTGTCAGGCCACGACTCTTTTGGTGATACGTCATTTACAAAGTCAATACGCCCTGTTTGTATGCGCGGATATGGTCATTACGGTCACATCAAAACGGTCTCCTGCTTGAGGGTCTAGATCCCTGGGCGATTGAGGTTAGACCCTCGCTTAAGCTTTAGCGTGCCGTCTGTACTGTCACCGCAATACAATACGGGACTTATTGTGCCGGTTTGGCTTTTCTGATTGGCTTATTCAATACCGGAGCCTGCTTGGCCATACCGTCGCCCGTTTCTGTGGCCTGACCTGCGCTCTCTCTCTCACCCTTTCACTCTCTTCCGCCTCCCGAATTTCCACCAAGCGGTCAATCCTTCGCATCAACGTCGAGGTCAACACGCATCCGCCAACCACCAAGCTGGAATCCCTCCCTCTTCTCCTCCACCCTTATTCCACCGGGTTCGTGCTGCCGGGCAAGCAAGTTCTCTCAGTCACCTTACAACTATAGACGCAACTCCACAAAACAACTCTGAACTTCATCCTCGTGGCCTGACACTCTCCTTTCCTCAGTACCACTCCCAAACATCGCTTTCGCCTGTGTGCCTGTACCTGTACCTGTGACCAGAATCACCACGCAGTCTCTGTAACAAGGTTGTCTGTCGCTGGAACAGACCAAATGCAAGGGTGGCGATTGGGTGAACCGCATGCTGAGTTCCCATCTCTCGAAACCCTAGATCTCCATACCTGGGACGGAAACGGCGTCCGTTACAGCAAAAATGCCCTTTCACGGGCTCTACCGGCAGCATGATGCCTCTCATGACTTTCATAAGCACCAGGGCTTCCACGGCGGCCAACCCCAGTTAGCCATTGTTGATCCCGACTCAGGCGATTACCACGGGTGGCATGAGATGGACTTTACCACAGCGCCCCTCAGCTCTTCTACGACCACCTCACTTCCGCGTCAGCAAAAGTACTCGGTCAACATGGACACGGATGTGGTATCCCCAGCCTATCTACGCTCTTCGAGCCTTCGTCAGAACTCGACCGGATCTCTCGTCACCACCTCCCATCATCAGCAATCTCCCCAGGAGCAAACCACCCTCTCAGGAGACCTCTACAACGTGGGACCATATTCCTACTCTCAGTTGCTCAACATGGACTCGGAGATCTCTCCCATGGACCAGTCCAGCCTGAGCAACTCACGCACAGATTGCGATTCCAACATGCTCAACGACGACGACAGTCTCGCTACCACAGCCTTATCGGGGACCGACTCGATCAACACCTCTCCGCCTGTGGCATCCTTGAATCCCCTCGCCGTCTCACTCTCATCCAAGTCGGACGTGTCAGAGAAACTCTGTCCCCTGATAGCCGGGCAGGTCGACAGTTGTCAACCACAGCGTTGTGGCCCCGATGCACCTTGCATGAACTTTACCACATTACCTCCCATCGAAGAATGCACCTCTGTCCCTTGCATTACTCAGGAAACATCTCCCAATGAGACCATGATCACCAGCGACAGCGTGGCTGTCTCATTACACCAACGACCCGGTATGAGCTCGAGGGCCAGCACCGCGACGACGGCCCAGTCTCTTCGCCGCTCTTCCGCCTCCTCTAACGAGAACCAAGTACAATCAGTACCACTGCCTCCTCGTCGGTCGACAGCAACAGCTGCTGCACGCCGCCGAGCTCGCAACAGCACCACCACCTCAACAGCCACAACGACGGTGGCCTCTGATGACGAGGGAGAGGATCAGGTGACGACGAAATCTACAGCTCCTTCGAAGGCGGATTCGAAACAACGGGCAAAACAAGCCCATTCGCTGGTCGAAAAGAAATACCGAGAAAACCTGAACGCGAAGATTGCTCAGCTCCACAACACGCTGCAATCGTCCCATTACGGGCCAAAGACTGGCGAGGAAGGGGACAGCGATGTGGCCACAAGCATGGTGCCGGCCAGCAAGGTCCGCAAGAGCGACGTCTTGACTGAAGCTATGAACTACGTCAACCAGACTGAAGTGGAAATGCGGCATATGGAGAATGAAATCTACCGCCTCAGTGAAAGAGTTCGAGTCCTGGAGAAATTGGTCCGCTGTGAGGACTGCAGTCTTCTGAAGCAGATGGTAAATCTGCAAGTTCAGGCTGTCTGATGAGAAGGGAAGCGGCAGAAGGGAAGCGGCGTGAAGGGACCATAAACGGGACTTTCCCAGTCCCGGGGCTATGAGTTCCCGTGGGATTCTATTGTTTTTGGCGTTATGTACTTGTGCCGGCGAGCCGGTACTATGGCGTGGCGTTTCAGCAGTTAGGAGTATTTGGGATCTAGGCGATATCATGTCAAGGCATGTTGCTGGAGTTGAGGTGGACTGCAAGGGAGCACACTGATGGCATATATGTTTTGTCTCATGAAGTCAAAAGCCACACAGCTTTGATGCACATGGCTCGGGGCTTGGAAGATGATAGAGCCTGGAATATTGATCCGCTCTCATGCGCATTGCGATAAGGACTGGGAGGAAGGTCTGAGGATGAGAGAATGAGTTGCATCCTTGAGCACCCATCAATGAAAAGCAATGACCCTGCAATCTATTGATCAGGCCTATACAGGATTCTTCTAGAGCGCAGAGGACCGTCAATCTGACCCAGTGGGCAGGCAACAGATGACCATGGCCGATCTGTCTGGCTTGGTACGTCCTGTGCTATGCTCGAGTGCATTGCCTAATCAATCAATCTCGTCTGGCTTTTGTCTTCTCTTCTCTCTAATAAAGTGTATATACTACATGCTGGTGAATGCACAGCTGGAACGAGTGGTGCTGAGTCAGCAAACTCGTCGACTACCTAGTAGGCACGTGATATCTCTTGGCATTGATGTCCACTGGCATGTTCACTTCAAGTTCAAGTTCGCGATCTCTGTCTGCATAGTCTGGTCGTCAACCTTTGATCAAAGAGGTCCACGATCGGAGTAATGGCCAGGCACATCTCTGAGCATGAAGCCTCTATGCGACTCGGTGTCTCTCACTCCAGAGACGTATCTCGAAGAAAATCAAGCCAAGGTAGGTACTGGCGAAAGAGACGTTTCCCGGAGACGTTCCCCGGCCTCAAACGTGGAGCTGGAGCTGGAGCTGTCTTTCAAAGGGTCTTGTCAGCCGTGCAGACGAGTGCTCCGGCCGGTGGTCAATTCAGTCAAGTTTCATCTTTGGACCAAGTGCAGAAGCTATGGCGCGACAAGTGCCTCTGTGGAGAATCACCCGGGTCTAGTTGTACCTGACATGTCCTTCTCGCCCTTCCCTCTCGTCCATTTGCGTCGAATCTTCAATGACCGGCTTGACCGCCCACAAGTCCTCCAAGCCTCGAGTCTTCATGCTGATGCGTCTATAACTGACATGTCGATGCCGAAAGCGATGTACCCAAATGCAGATACGTACCAACTCTTCATGAGCTATTCAGCAATAACTGTCTCCCAACCCCTATCCACATCCAGTTGCTCGTTGCCATACCCATGCTTGTCACCGTTTTCCCCTAGTTCATGCTTGTCATGAATTTCATATACCCATGCATGTCTCCTTCCG
The DNA here is from genome assembly GCA_024611085.1 of Exophiala sp. LBMH1013. Classification (NCBI taxonomy): domain Eukaryota; kingdom Fungi; phylum Ascomycota; class Eurotiomycetes; order Chaetothyriales; family Herpotrichiellaceae; genus Exophiala; species Exophiala sp. LBMH1013. The sequence goes on along the minus strand of JAMFLB010000009.1, from coordinate 311,742 downwards.
ACATTTGTCTCCTGATATCCTGGATACCTACTCAATCTCAATGCGGATACCGCCGCCCCTCAACTCAGCAAGATCCTCAACGCTTCGTTTGGGCAGATCAATCCTCAACAAGCCGCCATCCAGTCTGGCCTTGAGCTCCTTCATCTCCACGTCCTCGGGAAGAGTGAAAGTGCGACGCCACGGGCCAAGTTTACGCTCGGCCAGGAGGACAGTGGGGATCCTGTCGGCTCTCCACTCAGCCTCGAGAGTTTCTCGGGACACGGTGCGTTGGATGGGACCACCGTCGTCCTCATCTTTTGCCTATATGGGGATATGAGTATTAGCCGTCCATCCATGACGTTCACTAGGCACAGAAAAACAAAACAATCTGCAGCTCGCCGGGGAGGATAACATACCGTCCCATGACCAATCTCCTCAGCCCATCCATCGCCTTCACCTTCCCAGATTCTCTCACCCTCGGCGGGGTCCAACAGACCGATATTCTTCGGCCGTCTAATGTCGCCCTGCACCAGCAAGGTATGCGGGCTCAACCATTGAACGACAATCTCGTTCTTGTCCGTGATGCCCGGCGTTTCGATCTCAATGTGGTACGCGCGCAGAGTCTCGCGGATATCTGTCGCCGGCGCCCACATGTTCGCCGTCTTGTGCGCAATTACACTGCCTGGTGCATGAGGCCCGCGGAAGTGGGAATGCAACGTCGCCGCGTGGAGCGATGTCCGCGGGAACTGGAAGTGTGACGGGTGGCCGTGCGGTTGCACGGGTTCGGGTTGGTGTGTATGTGTTTGCGGTGTGGTCGTGGTCGTGGGTGCGGCGCCCACTGACCCTTCTTCCACGAGTCGGATCACATAGTTGGCGGGGACGGAGTAAGGGAGTCCTGCCGACGACATTGTTGCAGATGCGGGTAAGGCGTCGATGTATGAAAGATGTGTCTTCTGCGATGCTTCAGGAGCTGGATTCTATGCTCAGATGTGTGCGGTGAAAGATGTGTCGCTTTGAGGGAGATATCACTTTCTCCAGGGTCGTCTCGATAACACTTGGTAGTAGTGGAGGATATGTACACCGTGTGTATATACTGTGATAGTGTATATATAGCACTAACAATGCGCTGTGTATATATATGTGTTTGTGTGATGTGAGTATATATGACTGATCACGAACCCAAGCTGGGGTCCCGGTGGAGTTATATATACCTACCACCTACTATAGGTAGGTAGGTATACACATACTACCTTACATACTACTGACTACTGACTACTTACTAATAACAGCAGAACAGTCCAGTCCAGTCGATACGAACAGCCTTTCGACCGGCGGAATCCCCCATGGCACGCGGACCAGGCCAACGCCAACGCCAACCCACACGAGAAGTAACAAAGCACCACCCACTAATAACTACCTTACTACGCTGTCACTACGTTAGGTACATGGTGGCACCCACACACCCCAGACCGACGGAGAAGAAAAAAGGCCGCAAGGGGCAGTACGTACACAGTAAGTAATAAAAGTGGTAGTACTGTAACTCCACTTAGAAGGTCTGTCTCTCTCTCCTCTTGTCCTATCAAAGTCCAGCCAGAGGTGAGTTATATACGAGGTGATTACAGTAGCATTACCCAGCATAGCACGCAGTAGCATTAGCATAGCACGCAATAGCATAGCATAGCCATACGACCTGAGGACAAATGACAAGACAAACCTGAGCCGAGTGGCAGTGATTGAGGGCACATAATCAATGAACGCAGTACATACGGTATGTACACCTACGTATCAATCGGCACTGAGAGATGGTCGGCTACTGCGAGGATCATGAGATGATCGACCGACCGACCGACTGACTGGAGTCAATGCCTAAGGTAGGTACGTACCTACCTATCAGGCTGGCACGCTTACAGATTCCGGGGGGGTTATTGTGGCGAGGCGAGGCGAGGCCTAGAAGACAAGGAGACAAGGAGAAAGTGAGACCAGAACTCCCCAACTTTTCCCATCTTTTTCAGTAGTGCCTAATAGAGGGGTGTCAGCACCACTTTTTGAAATTGGCAACCTTTATATAACCTGCCTTAACGTCTCTACTTTACGTCGTATACGGCCTCGGCGCTTACTTTATATAGAAAGGCGTAATATAGTAGTGGAGTTATTATATATTATATAGAGCGCCTTAGCGTTATTCTATAGCCCCTTAAGATCGTTATAACGCGTCGAACGATAAGTACGGCTATTCGACGAGATATTCCTCTATCGAAGGAGATTTTATACTAAACTTACGAGTAATCTAATTACTCTCGCGTAGATAGGTATAGTAGTTAGTTAGTAATACCGATACTAACTAGTACGCGGCAATAGGTATATTACCTATACGTAAGTTAAACTTAAAGGCGTTATTAGTCTAGAGACTAACTATTAAACTAAATAGATTCTCGACCGCGAGGCGCGCGATTTATATATTATCGTTAAACTTACCTTATTAAGGGGTTATAGGCTCTAGAAACGGCGATATTATATAAGTATAAGAGCTATACGCTTAGTCGCTATAGAGATATTTAATATTCGCGTCTTTAGAAGTATTCTAGATCTATTCGAGATACTCCTTAAGACTAGACTCGTTAACTATTATAGTATCGTTAGCGGCGCCCTCGTAAGAACTATAGATAGAGAAGTAAAGGCTATTAGGAGTAATAATAACCTACTACTTTATACTATACTACTTTTTATACCCTAAATACTACTAGGATTATCTAAAAGAAGGTCGATAAAAGGAGCGAAATATACCGTCGATAAAGCCCTAGATCCTATTATAACCGCTATATCTTATAAGGACCTTAGTAAAGCGATTAATTCGGGAGCGTATAAGGCCTAGATACTAGAGTAATAAGCCTCTCTATCTCTTTATAAGATATACTAGTATATTATTTAGATAGTAGAATAGATAGCTTCGCGATCGGCTAAAGATATCTTAATCTCGATAGGAGAAAGACGGCGAGGAGAGCTTATAGTAGAGTAGATATAGTAGGAGCCTCGATAACGGCGTAATACAATTTCTATATTTAATCTCGTTAATATCGAGAAGGGAGATAAGGATATCGATCTCTTCGAGAGAGAGGCGATAGTACTATAGGAACTTATCTTCGCTCTAGAACTTAGGTTACTAGTTAAACCGGAAGTATTTAGAATAGGGTCGAAATCTATAGCGACGGATACGAGAGCGCTATTTAAGTAGAATAACGAGCGTAACTATCGACGTAACGACGATCTTCTCTTTCTACGTAACCGGCGCTATTTATATAGGAAAGATACTATATTAAATAGTAGGATTCTACTAACGCGCCGCGATTTTAGGGTAGTAAAGTTACGTATATATAATAATTTAACGTTATATAATTAGGAGCTAAGCCTATTTAAGCCTTAGCGCGCGAGTAAATACCCCCCTAAGCCGAGGAGCTAAGCCTATTTAGGCCTTAGCGCGAAATATAAGTTTTAGCTTTTAGTAAAATAACGATATTTTTATAAATTTAGCGAAAAAAGAGTATAGTAAATCGAGTATAATATATATCGGTTTTACGACGAGTAAAACGCTCTTAATAACCTTACGGCGACTCTCTAGTATCGATTTTACGCTCTAAACGTACTAGAATCTCTACTATTTATAGAGTCGCTTTCTATAGGTCGCCGACTTACTCTTTAAGCGCCTTTATCTCCTTATTATTAGTATAATTACTAGGCTTTAGATATCTAACGATAGCGCTTAATAGCTCTTTAATATACTTATCTATAGCGCTCTCCTTAATCTAGTTTCTCTTACGCTTACTAATACCTCTTTTAGTATTATCTCTCGACCTCTTACGCTTCTTACTACCCTCTCTATTCTTCTTCTCCGACTCGGCTATATAGGTTAGTAGAAAGATTATCTTAAGAGAAGATAGACTATCTATAACTATATCTTCGTTAGTAGTACTATTTACGATATCCTAATAGTTATTCTTCTCGAACGATAGACGCTCTATATTCTTATTTTAATAGTCTCTCTCTTCCGACTAGCGTAACTCTTCTCTTATAGTCTAAGTCTCCTTCTTCTATCCTTAAGGTAATAGTATATTATCTCGAGCCCTTACCTTTCGCTTACGATAACGTTCTAACTTCTCTCGTTTAGCCGTCTTCTTTATCTTCTCGTATTTTAACTCCTTAATCTATTCGAACTACTACTAAGCCGCCTAAAACTATAAATCTCTTACCGTCTCTTCGCCTATCTTCTCTAATAACTTAACCTTATACTAGGTCTCGAGTAAGAGTACGGCGTATTAGATACTATTTATAGTATAAGGAGGTTCTCGGCCGATTATCTCTACGAGTTCTATCTAGATTATCTACTATTATTTCTCGATTTAGCCGTATTTATTATAGTTATTCTTATACTTATATAATAGCTATAAGAGTATCTTCTCTTACGTACGCGTTAATAATATACCTCGGCCGATTTCTTTACGAGATTTCCTTTTATTAATAATAGTACTATCGATCGTCGTCGACGCCGGAGAACCTACTATAGAGATAGGCTAATTACTCGATTCGAGTTTAACGGACGTTAGTATCGATAACTCTCTTAATAGCGTCGGCGTCGACGTCGATCACTCGATATATTAGGTTTACGAATTATCGCGACTCGACGTTAGTAACGACGAGATATCTATATTTATAAATATCTATATATAATAATACCCTCGACGGTACTTTTATCGATTATTTATACGTCTCTTTATATATAGAGACGCGTTTATACGATAAATATCTTAATATTATCTACCCCTACCCCTTTTTCTTAATACCTTACGCGGCGCTTTAGCCTATTTATATAGCCTTTACGATTATATATCTATCCGGCTCTATCGACTCTAATCGTCGATCCTCCGCGTCTTCCTTCTCGTCTTAGAGTCTCTCTAACTAATTAACGTCTTTCGTTAGATTTAAGTAAAAGGTTAAGGCTTTCGTAAGTAAGTTACGAAAGCCTTAACCTTCTCGAGCCCTATAAAAAAGGTAAATAAGGTTTAGTAACCTTTCGGTAGTAAATTACGCTATTTAACTAATTAGGAGTCCTCGTTAACCCCTATTAGTAAGGTTGCTAATTTGAAAAAGTGTTGCTGACACCCTCTAATAAGCAGCTTAAGTACCTAAGCACCTAAAGTACCTCCTAGGGACGGTACCTATCTACTAGGTATCTATCTGTACCACCTGGGATATGTAATCGCTGTGTATTGCGTATTGTATATCGTCGTCTCAGTCACAGCACATCTCACAGCACATCTCTCATCTCTCAACCACTAAAGCACAGGAGGACATAATGCAGATTACCCCTATGCCGTGATCTGCCCCCAGCCTAGCCAGGGTAAGTCGTGATAGAAGCTGTGATCTGCAGACTGAAGACTGAAGACTGAAGAAGTCAAGTGTGGACTGTATGTAGGTTGTATGGAAGGTGGCCTGATACTTGGGGGAACCCAAGCGAGATCGGATCGAAGCGAGACAGAGACACGGGGGGAACGTCAGCCACAGCCGCAACTCCATTTTTTTCTTTCGGGTCGGTTGGTTTCCGAATCTACAGTACCCACCACCTACCATACCTCATACCTACCTTAGCATACATAGGGTGAACAAGACATATTATTACCTCGTCTTACTACCTACCTAGGTACCTACCTAGGTACGTATCACCGTTATTCAAAGTCTACCTAGTTATTACCCATTGTTGGTAGAGAGATGCGGGATTAAGATGTGGATCCTTCAGGCTCGAGAAGGGGACGAAGAGACAGTTACCAAGTAAGTACCTAGGTACCTTAGGAGGCAGCTGTATACCTTGATGGCTGGGACAATCTAGGTGCATAATATACCTAGGTAGTACATCTCGTTGTCATGGCAGTTACCTGAATGATAAAAGCATCACAGTGTTTCAATACAGTGGTTACGAACAAACGGATGTTCCTTGGTGGTGTCAAAGTCATATTCTTGACGATTCATAACATATCCTGCCTGTATGCGCCAATTTTGCGCCGGGCATTACCTGGAGGCGAGGTTCCTGTATGGAGGTGCTCGCCGGCACCGGGTTGGTACTGTACTCTGTACTCAATCAACCCGGACATGATCCATTTTGGTGTCTCCCTTTTCGTCGCCTCGCCTCGCCTCGCCGTTGCCAATATTGCCGGTTCAAAATGCCTGCGGGAGGACCTGGATCTTGCCATGTCCTGTCCTGTCGGCTTATTCCTATGCCATACCATACCATCCCATCCCATTCATTACTCATAGTGTGGTCAAATAGATGACAGCTGAGGCTGCTTATATCCTCATTGCTCAAGCTTCCATATTGGCATCCTCGTCGTCGTGGGTCCGTCGAGATGGCACCGTTTCCTCGGGCTCTTCGACCAGTCCGTATCTCTCACTCAGGTTCTCCACGGGCGTGACTCTCTCGCAATGGCATTCATGGTGGTACCCGGAGGCAGTGTGAGCACATGGACGAGGCTTGATCGTTATCTGTGCGTGTGGCGAGGTGCGCCCGTCGTGGACAGATTGAGATTGTGCCATGAGCACGTCTTGAGGACATAACCCGGAATGTCGTCTTGTATGATGGACTGGTCGGGCGGGAGCGTGTTCTGGCATATGGATGTCTGGACAGAAGCCATCCCAAGACTCGTCGTCCGGACTATGACTGTGAGATCGTGCCTTGGCCAAATGTTCCTGTGACGGCCGCCGCATATGGCATCTGGTGCAATAGTTGGTTGACTGCCCGTGGCACGACGATATCCTTCTTAGTTGTGGATTGCCGACGTGGTTTTCCAACTCGCCTACCACATCTTGTTAGCCTTTGTTCTTTGAATTTCCTCAGCAGGCTTGATCTGATCTCGACTTACCGTTTGGTTTGGGGCTTTCTGGCGGCGTCTGGGCGTCGCTAACTGTGGAAAATGCACCCTTTCCCCGGGTGGGGAGGGAACCGCTACTCATCATTGGAGCAAAAGGATCGTACTGAACCATTGCTTTTAGAGTTGAGTGGGTGTGGAGGTAGGTATAGGTGTAGGCGTAGGTGATACGGATGTATGAGACTATCGAGTCTGCAATATGTCTGTGGGATTGGTGGTAGACTGGTGACTGTCTGGAGAGGGCTTCTCATCGCAACTTTTATGCCTTTCTGATATCCCATCGAGGGAGGCATGACAGGGGGGAGCGAATAACCAACCGTCCGTCATCTTTGCCGCGAGCCATTACGAAACTGGCCAACAATGCCAACAATGGAGCACAGCAGTTCCGCTCCGCTGTCAGTGTTTTCCTACCCTGCCCGACGACGGAAGGGAGATGCGGCGGGCTGCATCACGACGACGGCCAAGACCATCTGGTGACCGGCCAGGCTGGCCCAGGGAGCAACGATGCTGCAGGGCTGACTGGCTAGAACGATCGGGCAATAGGCCTGCAAATCTCCTGTCTGGGGGGTGAGTTCTTTTGCCGGGCTCCCAAATGCCTGTCAGCCTGATGGGGCCCGTAGTCCATGGCCCGCGCGCTCCCACGGTGGCCGCCGATGTTGGTTTCCAGGGACTAACGAGACCCAACACGCCACTCCTTTCCACTGTATCGTGTAACTGGACGGCGCCAGAAGCAGGCTTGGGGCCCAGATCAGTCCACCACTGCATGGCTGCTGGCGACCCTTGCTCCCACGCGCAAAATAGCTCAGGGTTCGTAGCCACAACCTTCCACTTGGCCTTGGTGCTACTGTAGGTACTGCACACCTCGATAGGCTCCTTAGGCCAGTAGACCGGCTAAAGGGACGCCTGCCACCAACGATAGACGATTCTGCTGGGCATTGGTGCAGAACGATCCCAACACTTGCATTTGATACTTGGAACCAGGGTTTGTATGCATGTATACGCGGTTTAACATACCAGGTCCTGACACGATGATCCTTCTCAGGTGCACGACAAACTGTAGGAGCAACTCCCGAACCATTACCTTTGAAGCTGATCACCCGTTGTCGTGAGGTTTGCGCGATGAATGTTGCCTTTTGGTTACAAGAGTATACGGAGCCGGCTGTTGAGCCTTCGACATGGCGAAGAACGGTACAGTATGTTGACATTCTTGTCAGAACTTGACGGAGAGGTCCTATGCCTTTGCAGCGGCTGTACACAGTATCCTTCTCGCGAGGACTAGGGATTGGGAGGATGTAGAAAGGCCGTAGGGATGGCGCCATGAGAGGCATGCCTCAAGTTGTCCACGGCTGGAGAGACCACTTCTTCCCGGTGAGCAAGACCAGGGCAGGAAGTGTACAGTATCCGCTTCAAGTCAGTCGACAACCTGATTTACAGATGACCATTGAGTTGTGCATGGAGAGGCGTGACGTGAGCTCGGTATCCGCCTCCTGGCTTCTCATCGCAAGCTGGGGTAGGAGGTGTTGCGTGTGATCAACTGTGAGCAGACTTGTCACCCTGCGCCGTGCTGCTTCCGGCTGCTGACGAAGGAGGACGTAACTATCACTGTATCACGGTATCGTGCAAGGATTGAGGACTTCACTGTCACGCAACTTTTCCCAGACAGCTTACCCTGAAAGCAGAGCCCGGTTGCTCGATGATATCCATGACGATCGTACGTCTGCAGGCTGGTGGTCTGCGGGCTCGTCTATGGCGGCAACGTTTGAGGTTCCAATCAGCAACACTGTTCCAACAAGAGCACTAGCTTTCCGATCGCCAACTCGGGACTCAGTAATGGGCTGAGGCAGGACGTCGAGCACGTGAGTACTGTGGTATTCTGTTCTTCCCCCAGCTTTTTGCTAGTTGGTGACCAATTCCCCCACTGCAGTTGAGGTATTCTCACTGATTGGGCATTGGTCATTGCGACACTGCATGCTTCCAGTCGGGCACATCATGAGCTTGCCACTAGTCACTCCTCAATGAAGCAGAGTCCGAATCCGGGTTGATCTAAGAGATTCATGTCCATCATAGAAGGGATTTACCTTGAGAAGGGATTTCCCCCTGAAATCGCCCATCTTTCGGAGAGGGGGGAGGTGCTTGTAATTGAGGATGAGAAGGCCGATCGACTACTTCAGGTGAATCAGGCATTTCCAGGATCGGAGTTCGATGAGGACGAAATTTGCTGATGTTGAACCCTGATGGCGGTGATCATCCGTGATGGAAGGAGGACTCGAGTAAGGGGGGAAATGAGATATACCTCTGCCAAAGGTCAATCAACGGATCGAGATGTGAGCTTACGATTCATCGCTTGTGCTTCGTTGCCGACTATATCAAATCGATCCTGCTCTTTATCGACGCACCTGACGAAGCAAGTAGGATCCGTTTCTTCACGCTCTGCTGGCCTGTGCTGTCTGTGCTCTCTGTATAGACCAAAAGAACAGAGATAGTTTCGGGTTGGGTTCCCCTCCTTGATCCACAGCCTTGCAATAATTGACATCTGTCACTTCCGTTTCAGGATCGAACATTCGGTGGCTGGCCCTTAGTCTTGGGATCCGGGGTGCCAGCTCTGCATAAGAGGAGGAAATTTTCCGGGTCTCTGTGCCAAATCCGAGTGAACAGTCCTTCAATACCAGAGTGATACACACAAAGTCAGGATTGAAACGCTCGTGGAGAGTGGGAGTTTGGGGAGATTCGGACGAAGACCAGATCGGGTAAAACTCGGGCTCGACCATGAGAACAATCAAATATGTCGTCTTCAACTTCCAGTTCATCGCCATCGTGTTAGCGCTGTGGACGGCTTGTGTAGGAGTGGTTGCGGCAATACCTGTCCCTGCAGCACAACCATTTCGGCGCCATAACGACAACGATCAAAGGCTTCCGCCCCTTTCCAAGGGCAAGGCAATCCCAAACAGCAGAGAATTCTCACCACAACCTCAGTATATTGTGCTTACTCCGCCCTTGCTGCAGAACGGTGTCCAGAAGAATGCCCCAACCATCATCCAAATGATGCCAGCGAAGACTCACTACTTTCCCTTAAAACGGCTCCATCTGGCGCATACGGCTCCGTCAAAATTGTCAGAAGAAAGCGTGGTTGTTGCCGACGGAGAGCAAAGCCCGGAGGATTGGGAGGCGTGGAGACTTCAGTTTCAAGCACAGCTGAGAGAAAGACGGTGTCAGATGCCGGGGGCGGATTGCTCGGTTGGTCAGAGAACGTGACGAGGGCAAGGTGGGAAATGTATGACCGGAGGCTCAACTGCTTGGAGGCAGCCATCGGTGATGTTCGTGCCATCTCAAAGTGATCTAGATAGGATTCGCATGGGGTGCCGGCCCTGAACGCTGCACAGAAACTGAGAAGAATTCAGAATAACTCCAATGCAGAACAACATGGGCAGTGTCTGCGCTGCATCACCCAACAGTCATGACCCTCTGTTGGATCGCAGGAAAGCAAAGAATAGTTGCTTCTCTTTGCGCCAAGTTTGATGATTGCTTGAATGCAGTGTGCGGGAATAGGCATTATTAGGCATGACTGATAAAGAGATTCGCCTGTGCCTGCGCCGTTACCTTTACCTGCACCTTTGCTTGACCTCATGTTTAGTCCCGCAAATGCTGTCAAAGACAAACGTAGAGAACCTCAGAAGAACAAAGCAGGAATCTCTGTAAAAGCTGTGTAAACTATGAAGCTGAGCCTTGAATAAAGGCGGGATGCTATGCGATTCAAAGAGGGAAACAAATCGTAGTTCTACTCGTGCGCCGCGCGAATTCCTCTCAAACACCTGCTTTGACCTCATCTTCCACTTCAACTCCCACTTCCGCCTCCTCTACCGCTCTTCTTCTTCTTTCCTTGTTCTCTCCCACTGCTCTCTACATCGCAGCATCGGCAACCCACCTGCTCAGAACTCTTTTTCGTAACTTTTCTCAATCTCCTTCGGTACCAACTCCCCTCTCTTATGAACTCTTCCTGGCAGCGCAGCGTCTAAACTCTAAACAGGTCGCCCGCGTCGCTCGCATCAGGGCCACGTTCTATTTCGATTTCCCAGAACCTCAACTCTCCTTCTCCCTACCATGTCTGACGCCGGTCAGCCATCACCAAATGGTGCAGGAGACAACGCTCCTGTTGGTGGGTCAACTGAACATCTGAACATCAAAGTGACAGACGGAAACAATGAGGTGTTTTTTAAGATCAAGAGGACTACCAAGCTGGAGAAATTGATGAAGGCTTTCTGCGAACGGCAGGGCAAAGACTTGAGATCAGCGAGATTCTTGTTTGAAGGCCAAAAAGTCCAAGCGCAAGATACGCCGGAGGTGGTAAGTCATGCTCGTTGCGCCCTTCACTATCCCCTCTCCTCGCGACTATGAATCACGAAGCTCGGTTCTCTCATCTATTGCTTGAGCGAGGCCGTGCTGACAATACTTTTTATAGCTCGAAATGCAGGACGGAGACTCTATTGAAGTTCATCAAGAACAAATCGGTGGATGTGCGTAAGAGTACCAGCTACAGGAGTGCTGGGGTGCAAGTGTGCTACTTACCAAGAACGCACGCAAGGAATTTTGCTTAGGTGCACAGGCATGGGGTTATGAATGAGACTGGCGCTACGGTTTGAGCTGGTCGGGCACTGGATGCTGGGGAATGCATAAAGTCAATCAACCAAGTAAACTTCAAAAAGCTACTCTGTAGCCCGTTCAGTGCTGCCTGTTGACCCCTACGTTCATTCCCTGTAGTCTTTCTATGCGCCGGTTTTCACAATCCACGAAGGGTAACTTGCCTCAAAAACATGACGAATGTTCGCATGCAGACTGGAAGCATGTATTACACGATTTGTTCAGCCGAAGAACAAAAACAGCAGGATACTGCCTGCCACTGCGTTTCTGCTACCGGAGTCTTATATGCATACATACATTATGCCCGTGAAAGACAAAGACATGCGTGGGTCCCTCAAGTGCCCAAACACCCTCAGCCATGGCTTTTGCGTCCATCGAGATATATGCTCGAAACTAGACGAGTATATGCAGGTCATGCGTCCCAAACCGCTGCCTTTGCTTTTTCATCGGCCTCTCTCAGTCGCTCTTGTTCCTCCCTTTCTTTGTTCCTCCGTCGAATCTCCTGCTCTCGCACGGCACGGTCGTATTGTCTCTGTTCCTCCGTTTTCTTGGGGGGCTTGATGCCCAAGCCAGCTGCAATCAGGCGAGTTGCTGTTGCTGTGGTCTTCTCTGGTCTTCTTCGTTCTCGATCGGAGTCGGTGGGCGTCGAAGAGCCGGAAGGACTATAAGGCCTGGGACGACCGCCCCCAAGTACTTGAGCCGGAGACCAGTCGATGCGTTGCCCGGAATTTTGAGGAGAAATAGGTGTTGGCGGAGGTGGCCTCAGCGCGGGATCTCGGGACATGGAGGCTTTCAGCTTGGAGCCTGCTCCGTCTGTGGGTGTCGGCACATCGTCGCCAGAAGAGAGATCGTCATCTTCCCAGGAGTCGGCCAGCTGTGCTTCCTTTTTCTCGAGGACTTTGGGCTTGGGCGCCACTGGCAGGTCAATGTGCAGGCCGGACGACTTGGTTGGCTCCATCTGTGGTGGAAGGGCGCTTGGTTCAGTCGTTGGATTTCAATTGAGCAGGTCGATAGTAGTGGTGCATTGGAATTAACAACGGCCGACCTGAGTGCAGGGAGTATGAGAGAAAGAGAAGCAAGAAACCAGCGTCAGACGATGCGGCGGCAGGTGCATTGGCCGTGCCTTTCAGCTCCTTAAGTGAAGCATAACAGCCGTGTCGGCACAAGGAAACAACCCACACTCCTTCACTCGCTATAGGTACCTACGTATGCGTGTTGCGCAAGGAATCCGGGTGAGGACGAAAACGTCAATTGTAGGCGATAGAACATGACGAATTAACGGATGAGGGGAGGGAAAAGTTTAGGCGAGACTCTGGCGATGGAAATAATGACATAGGCTCTGGGCTGGCATCCAAGACATCTTAGTAACGCTGCGTTACGAGCCCTTATTATAGGGGCCTTGACTTCCTGAGACCTGGGTCCCGAGGCATTTGTTTAACTCAGAGACCCATAGATCTTAATTGGAGCGAGCTTGACAAGACTCGCTCGCCTTAGGGACTCCAAGCCTACAAGTCGAATTGTGGGCTGTGCCTGGTGCCTGGAACAGCGTAATGTACCCCGCAATGATTAGGTGGTATGCCACCGCCTACAGCAAGTATCGTACGTACCTTCCTCACCCTCGAGGGTTTGGGCGCAGGACGAAGAACGCTGCGAAGACTCGATCGATTCATTCTTCTCGACTACAAAGATACACGATCTCAGCAACCAGTAGGTGGCTACCAGGTTCAAGCCGACTGAACACGAAGGGTTCGGCTCTACCATAGTGGCACAATGCTGCGGCTCCTCCTCGTCCTCGTCTCCTCTCCCTCCCTTCCGCTGGGCATCTCGTACAACAAATCCTCCTCCGATCTCGCGAGATCATCCACCATCATCTCGGAACCATGTTAGCGTCTCGGACTGCTAACCGTCTACCGCATCTCGGCCTCTCCCTCTCGATGGCCTCCTTGACCCTCCTCCTCCTCCGCTGTCTCCCTCTCTTTCCGAATTCGGGGTTGTTCCTCTATCTTGTCCCCGCATAAATGTTGTGTATATAATATGTATTCTTTCCTTTGCGTTCCGTTGGCCAGCCGGAGGGCGTGATGATAGTGTTCGTGCGGTTCATGAATGTATCAAATATCCCAAAGTCCTCCTGAGCGATATTGTATCTCTCGTGTTTCATACCCGGGCGGGTGGTCACACTTCCCCAGGCGGGCGTCGAGTAATGTCGAAGATTGTTTTTTCGAGAGGACTGCGGTCCCGGAGAGCTTCAATACGAGCTCTGCAAAAACATGGGACCTACGGGAGTGTGTCTCCATACACCACGTCCGCCGCGAGACAGTCATATGCCGATACCATCAACAACCTCAAGATAGGCAAGCATACTCGTGTGCTATATCAAGGTTTCACTGGCCGGCAAGCGACTATGAATGCCAAAGAATCCTTGGACTGGGGTACCAACATTGTTGGCGGCGTGAAACCAGGCTTCGAAGGCGAACATCTGGGTCTGCCGGTTTTACCCTCCGTGAGAGCGGCTGTGGGAAAGCTCAAGCCCGACGCCAGTGCCATTTATGTGCCAGGGGACGGGACTGTCACGGCTATGGAAGAGGCCATTGAGAATGAAATACCACTCATTGTGGCTGTCGCAGAGCATATCCCTCTCCACGACACGCTGAGAATCCACGAGATGCTACGGACACAGTCAAAGACACGTTTGGTTGGTGCTAATTGTCCAGGCATCATCAATGTCCAGGGCCGCTGTCGGCTAGGATTCCAGCCTCTCCCCTTTTTCAGAGATGGCAGAATTGGGATCGTAGCCAAGTCGGGAACGTTGAGCTACGAGGCTGTCGCTTCTACGACGCGCGCTGGTCTTGGCCAGACTTACTGCATCAGCATGGGCGGCGACGTTGTCGCGGGCACTAACTTTGTCGAGGCCTTTCAGGTGCTAGTGGAGGATGAACATACTGAGGGTATCATCATGATAGGCGAGATCGGAGGCAGCGCCGAGCTGAGAGCAGCTGAGTGGATTGACGACTACAATCGACGAACAAGAAACCCGAAACCCTTCATGGCTTTGATTGGAGGAATCCAGGCACCTCCCGGTAGGATTATGGGCCATGCCGGAGCCTGGACAGCCCCTGGAGAGGCCACAGCTGCACAAAAGATCAGAATCTTAGAGGACGTAGGAGTTACTGTGGTCGATCATCCAGAAAAGTTCGGTAACGGGATGAAGAGGTTGCTGGCTGGACGATCCATGGCTGGGACGGACGGGTTGGCAGGCGCTGGAGCGACTCAGAGAAGAAGCTTTCATACGGCGCGACGAAGACCGAAGGCTGTTCGGTCAAGCAGGTGGGCTCTGGAGCCGCGCCGGACGCTGTACATCAAACAGGGGCAGGCATTGGACATGCTGAGAGCAAGGGGAATTCAAGCAGTTCAAGCGGTAGAGACTGCGGCCATCAATGAACAGAGGTTCATCGCCATTTCGATCGACCGAGAGGCGCGGCAGCCTTGTATAATTGCATCGCCCACCACGGATCCTTCACGGGCTTTCCAGCTATCTCGAAAGTTTCCCTTCGCGTATGGAACAGATGCGCCGACCTCTGCGGATATGCTTGAGAAGGTGTCCGCACACCTAGGTGTATCTGGAAAGGGCCAGCAGGCGCTGTCGAAGCTCCTCGCTGAGCTGGTCGACATCTTCATTTCTAAGGAAGCATTTGTCCTTCAAACGAAAACTCTGATCGGTGAAGACGGAGGCTTGCAGGTCCAAGGGGCGAAATTCGGCTTTGACGATGCCGCGTTCCGGAGCTCCAAGCGGCAGACCGATATTCATGCTTTGAGAGAGATCCAGAGCGAGGTGCCGGAGGAAGTCGAAGCTGAAAAGGAAGGCATGATTTATGTCAAGCTCGCAGGTGAGGGCACTATCGGCACCATCGTCAACGGAGCCGGGCTGGCAATGAACACGGTCGACGCCCTAGTAGCTCGAGGCGGTCATCCTGCAAACTTCATGGACACAGGCGGCAAGGCTACATCCGAAACAATCAAAGCCGGGTTCCGGATCGTGACGTCCGACCCCCCGAGTCAAGGTCATCTTTGTTAATATCTTTGGTGGACTTACTCTGGGCGATATGATCGCCAATGGCATTCTGATGGCCTTCAGAGATCTCGCCCTGAAGGTTCCTGTGGTGGTTCGACTGCGCGGGACCCGGGAGACCGAGGGCCAGAAACTCATCCAAGAAAGCGGCCTCAAACTTGATGCTTATGGTAAGTGGTCAGAGAAATGACGACTCCCCTGAAAGGTGTCTACTGCGGCTAACAGGGCGTTGATGACAGATTCTTTCGAAGAGGCGGCCGCCCGCGCAATAGCGATAGCGAAAGGTACGGAAAAGATGGAGTGAAGTCAGAATTCCCCTTCAAGAACAGCGCAACGATACCTTGGTTGTTCATATGTTGCATTTTGAGCATGGATGGCATGTTGTAGTTGGCAAAGAACTCTCAGGTGAAGAGCTTGGATATCATGCAATCTCGCCGGCCTCTGCAGGGGAAGACACTCCTAAACGTCTGCAAGTGTGCGTCGTTTGTTTTGCAGCAGTCTAGCCATGGACCAGGAGTGCCATCTAGAGGCAAGGTATATACCTACCTAGGTAGGTATATATATATATTTATAAACTCTTATATGGATTGATTCAAAGGCCGCTTTAAGAAGTGAAGATACACAGCCTTATTACGGCCCCAATCGATGTGCAGTCGGGCAGCTGAGAGAACAAAACACCAATCAGGCCATCGATATGAGAGACGATGGTTACATACCAACCGTCCCCGCAAATCGAGGGCTGAAAGGATGAAATGGGCATATTTATATAACGCACCATAGTCCCCACGCTCCCACGTTCCCACGTTCCCAAACATGAGATGATCTCTCGCGGTAGAGAGCCAGAACCTGGGGTTCTACAAACAACACCGTCGAATTGTCTTCCCACCAGGACTCACCCAGCTTTCTCAGAGCCAACATGGACACTCAGTCGGCTTATCCATCTTTCTCCAACCTCACCTCGGCATCATCCCAGCAGTTGCCAGGCCTCTCACGACTCTGGTCATACTACCTCCTGCCTGCCATCGTTGCCTACCCCCTTCTCTGCACGGCATTACGATTCCGTCGTGTCAAGGCGTTGCAAGCAAAATACAGATATGGAACCCCAGCACAGCCTGACTTCGCGGGCATGACTGTCGACGAAGCCTACGAGATTGTCAAGGTGATTCACGATTCCGAGTTTCCGGCCTTGTTCGAAAAAGGGCTGCAATTTGCCCTCTTTCGCACATATGGCATTCCGACCATCAGCGAGTTACTGGTGAAGACGACTCAATTGTCCACAACCAAGAACGCCCCCCGACGGTATGCCGATACTGCAGTCTTGATCTCCGACATGTACGGGGGCGAACCAACAAGTGACAGGTGTATTGCCGCGTTTGCTCGCTTGAACTATTTGCACGGCCACTATATCAAGCAGGGCAAAATCTCTAACGATGATATGCTGTACACGCTGTCTCTATTCCTCAACCAGCCGGTGGAATGGATCAACCGGTACGAATGGAGGCAACTCACCGATCTGGAAGTATGTGCCATGGGCGTGTTCCATAAAGCTATGGGGGACGGTATGGACATCTCCTTTGAAGCGCTGCCATCATATCCGACTGGGTGGAAGGACGGTCTGCATTTCTACCGCGAGCTCGACGCCTGGGCCAAGGAGTATGAGATGGCGCATATGGTGCCGGCGAAAACGAACTATGACACGGCCGTCGAGACGCGCACACTGATTCTGAGCACTTACCCAACCTTCATCAGTGGTGTGCTTACCAAGGTGGTCAGCGCGCCTCTAGATGATCGATTGAGAGAGGCCATCATGTTCGAACAGGCTCCGCCACTGTACACTTTGTTGCTCAATGGGTTCATGGAAGTGCGACGACTGTACTTGAGATACCTTGCCCTTCCAAGGCCATGGTTCACCACACCCCAATTATTGACCAAAGAACCTGACCGGAAGGGCCGTAGGTATATTCTTCGTTGGGATACGATGCCGGTCTATGTCAAGCCAACCTTGTGGAATCGGTGGGGTCCAGGGGCGCTGGTCAGTCTGTTGCTTGGTGTCCCTCGTCCCGGGGACGAAGGTATGTATCCTGAAGGATTTGAAGTCAAAGATATAGGTCCAACAGTCTTTGCTGGGAAGGGGGCGAGTGAGATGGACGCGACCAAGGAGAAATTGAGGAAGGTCAGGACGGGAGGGTGTCCATTTGCCGTGCGATGAGATACGTAGCTTTCGAACCTTGAGATGATGGGTCTGGAGGAATACAGCTCATGTAGTCTTATCAGACATTTGTACTCAGCCTTGAAAGATCCATCTGTTGCAAGCCATCGGGCCGCAGTTTGTTATCATCTTCAATCTACAAACGCATGTGAAGGCGGGCATCTCCTTATTATTGGAGAAGCCGATGGCAACCGGGAATAGCCAGACTTCGACATCGGAGGCTTCATCCCCACTACAAAAGTCGTGAACAGCCGGCGACGTGGGTTCATGAATTCAGATTGACTGCTGTTGACTGTGTTTGTGCTTTTCCAATCCTTTTCATTTCCATCTGCTTCTCGTCCAGTGGCTTCTTATTACGAGCAGCGGGAGTGTTTGGTCCTTATTTACCCCCATTATCCAAACATGGCGGGCTCTTGCAGTAGAGCGTTGCTCTCTCTTCCTCTTCCTCGATACGCCCTCCGACATGCTTCCGCCTCGTCACCTTCGTCCTTGTCGCAGTCTATACGAAGTTTCCATTGCTCGCCAGCCGCAAGGTCGACACTGGCTGCGTTTAAGATCCCCAACATTGCCAACGAACCGAACAAACACTATGCCAAAGGGTCTCCGGACCGCGAAGGCCTGGCCGCTGCGCTAGCCACATTGCAATCGAAGGTCCCTCTCGAAATCCCTCTGGTGGTATCTGGCAAGGCTGTTAAGACCTCTTCCATCCTCACTCAGAACAATCCATCCTCACATGCCACCACCGTCGCCAAGTACTCCAATGCCTCCACCGAAGACGTAAACAGGGCCATCGAGGAAGCCCTCGCAGCGAAGCCCGCCTGGGAGGCTCTTCCCTTCGCCGACCGCGCGGCCATCTTCCTGAAGGCCGCCGATCTGATCGGCAACAAATACAGATATGAAATCATGGCGGCGACCATGTTGGGACAAGGCAAGAATGCGTGGCAGGCCGAGATCGATTCGGCCGCCGAGTTGGCCGATTTCTTGAGATTCAATGTCAGATACGCAGAAGAGCTGTATGCTCAACAGCCACCTTATAATTCCCCCGGAGTGTGGAACAGAGTCGAGTACAGGCCACTGGAAGGCTTTGTTTATGCCATCTCCCCGTTCAATTTCACAGCCATCGGCGGTAACTTGTCCGGGGCTCCCGCGCTGATGGGCAACGTGGTGATCTGGAAGCCCAGTCCCTCCGCCATCGCCTCCAACTACTTGGTTCATCAGATCCTGCTGGAAGCCGGTCTTCCTGCTGGAGTGATTCAATTTGTTCCGGGCGACGCCGAGGAAGTGACAAAGACTGTTCTTTCGCACAAGCAATTCGCTGCACTACACTACACCGGCTCAACGGCTGTCTTCCGCAAGCTGTACGGTCAAATCGGCCAGGGAATTGCCGAGGGCAGATATAAGGGATATCCTAGGATAGTGGGCGAAACCGGCGGCAAGAATTTCCATTTGATCCACAACAGTGCGGATATCGACAATGCCGTGGTCCAGACTGTTCGCGCTGCATTCGAGTACCAAGGTCAGAAGTGCAGCGCTTGCTCAAGATTGTATGTGCCATCGTCCATTTGGCCGGAATTCAAGTCCAAGCTTGTGGCAGCCACGGAAAACATGAAGGTCGGACCCTCCGAAGACTTTACCAACTTTATCGGCCCGGTCATCCACGAGGCCAGTTTCAAGAAGCTCGCCGGTGTCATCGATGCCGCGAAGAACGACAAGGACCTGGAGCTGATCACCGGCGGCAAGTACGACAACTCCAAGGGGTATTTTGTGTACCCTACTATCTACGAAACTAAGGATCCTGCCCACAACAACCTCAAGACTGAATTCTTTGGCCCCATCTTGACGACCTACGTGTATGACGACTCCAAGCCGGATGCATTCCAGGAGGCTTGCAAGCTGGCCGACAGCACTTCCGACTACGGTCTGACTGGGGCCGTTTTTGCCAAAGATCGTGCCGCAATCAGATATGCCGAGGAGGCATTGAGGAACGCCGCCGGCAATTACTACATCAACTGCAAGTGCACAGGTAAGTTGTTAACCACTTTGAACACAGTAAGCGAATTGAGAGCTAATCCGATCATAGGTGCTGTTGTTGGTCAACAACCTTTCGGTGGTGCCCGAGCATCGGGCACGAATGACAAGGCTGGCTCGGCTGCTATTCTTTCGCGGTTTGTCAGTATGAGGTCGCTGAAAGAGGAGACTCTTCCTACGACAAAGGTGGAATATCCTTCCAATGAGGCGTAGGGGAGAGGCAGCCATGATGTGATGTATACCCCCAACTGTCTCAGGCAGACTGCATAGGTATCTTGGTAGTGGGAAAGGGTTGCGCTGGTTGAGCAACAGGCACATGCAGAAAAGTATGATATTATAATGTAGCAACCATGCTTTCCCTACGCTCCCTAGGTAGAGTACATGAGGTTTCTAAGGTCCCTAAGGTAGGTATGGATGTCCTCTAGAATTCTCACTCCGTACCACAGCACTGCAAGCTGACGGCAATGTTTATATCACGTGCTTCAATGTTGTCGCGCCCGTCGACCCAATTGGGGAAGGTCAGGGGCATAGAGCTGTTGGCGCTTGACTTGGTGCAGACTAGCGCCTTCTTCACCGCCTCCAATTCGAGCGCAATCAGTCTGGCTTGCAGGGACTCCGGCGCACCCTAATTGTGCACTAGTCTGATAATACAGCTTCTGGCTCAGGTTTATCATGACTTCTGTCCTTCAAGTCACTCTTGACCTCTCTCCTGCTTGTGTATTCATGTAGTAGTTGGTTTAGCTTGAAGACCGATGCACTGCCTCAATCGTTTCTCTTTGGCTTCTCTTCCTCCATTTGTAGGGCAAACCAACTCCTGTAGGACAAGATGAAGCCTCTCGTTCTCCATATTTGGAAGATCTCCAGATCTTGCAGGAAACCATTCGATGAAGGTATTAGTCAATGGACTCATCAGGGGTGTAAGTCGATCGGAGGACCTCGTAAGATAAGCAATTTGAACTCGTGCTGAGGCGTTATAATCACTGTAGAGTTAGTATTTATCATTAAAGAATGGAAGGCATTTACTTCACGATAACTCGAGTACTGAGCGTATCGATTTTGTTGTCAAGCTGATCAAATCTCTGAGCGAATTGAGTGTTCATTTGCTGGATCTGATCGTTGGTTCGCTGGATCTGAGCCGTGAGCTGTACAACGGCATCTCGAATAAGATCGCCTTCAACCAGCGCCGGTACGTTTGAGAACTTTGCGAACTCCTCTGCGACACCGTAGAGATGTTGTACCATACGGCCAGCATTTGGCTGTTGACCGATGGTACTATTCGGGTCTGCCATGATGGTGGTGGTGTGTGAGGTAGCGTGGTGGAGACATGCTAATCGCGCCCGCGCCGTGCAGCCCAAAACAAAACGCTTGGCACATCCGCCTCCCCCGTTAAGTTTGTTGATCGATGAGAGACATTATTGCAGCGAGGCCCATTTCTCTCTGCTGCCCACAACCAACTGCACCAACTACAACTATCACCTTCAACCTTCTTTCATCCTTCTCTCATCCTCCTTGATACAGCTCTTCGATTGTCATCCTCATCACCTCTGCAAGTCTTCGATCTCCCATCTAGCTACTCTTGAACCCGTCACCATGCGTGAGATTGTAAGTTTTTATGCCGCTCGCAGCCTGCGCTACGCGTCTTGGGGCTGTTTACCCCTTTGCTCTGTGTTTTGACGACCCCGCCATCACTGAGCGTTTGCATGGTCAATAACTAACTCGACTTTCTGAATCACAGGTTCACTTGCAGACCGGCCAATGTGTAAGTTGTTACTCTCCTCTCCATCTTGAATGCAGACTAACGAGGACAAAGGGTAACCAAATCGGTGCCGCCTTCTGGTACGCAATCCTTCGACGCGACGGCCGCCCCTACAATGGTTGTTAACAAGAGCACAGGCAAATCATCTCAGGCGAACATGGTCTTGATGGCTCTGGAGTGTATGTACATCCTTATCCGTCAGTGTGGCGGCCAGACTGACAGATTTAGCTACCATGGCACCTCTGACCTCCAACTTGAGCGGATGAACGTCTATTTCAATGAGGTACTTGCTACAAGAGTCTTACCCGAAGATCACCTGCTCATTTTGTACAGGCTTCTGGCAACAAATATGTTCCCCGCGCTGTGCTTGTCGATCTCGAACCCGGTACCATGGACGCCGTTCGAGCTGGACCTTTCGGTCAACTTTTCCGTCCTGACAACTTCGTCTTCGGCCAGAGCGGAGCTGGTATGATTTACTACAATCGGGAGTAAAGATTACAGGGTTAACATGCTTGTAGGAAACAACTGGGCCAAGGGTCACTACACTGAGGGCGCTGAGCTGGTCGATCAAGTTCTTGATGTTGTTCGACGTGAGGCTGAGAGCTGCGACTGTCTGCAAGGTTTCCAGATTACCCACTCTCTTGGAGGTGGTACCGGTGCCGGTATGGGTACTTTGTTGATCTCCAAGATCCGCGAAGAGTTCCCAGACCGCATGATGGCCACTTTCTCCGTCGTTCCATCCCCGAAGGTCTCGGACACCGTCGTCGAACCATACAACGCCACGCTCTCTGTTCATCAGCTGGTTGAGAACTCTGATGAGACTTTCTGCATTGACAATGAGGTACGATCGTATGACCCATAGGTTTGGATACACTCGTTGACTGTTTTAGGCACTCTACGATATCTGTATGCGTACCTTGAAGCTGTCCAATCCTTCATATGGTGACCTCAACCACCTGGTGTCAGCCGTCATGTCCGGCGTTACCACTTGCTTGCGTTTCCCCGGTCAGCTGAACTCTGACCTGCGAAAATTGGCTGTCAACATGGTTCCCTTCCCGCGTCTCCACTTCTTCATGGTTGGCTTCGCCCCTCTCACCAGCCGTGGTTCGTACTCGTTCCGTGCGGTCACGGTGCCAGAACTCACTCAACAAATGTTCGACCCCAAGAACATGATGGCGGCTTCAGATTTCCGAAATGGTCGCTATTTGACTTGCTCGGCCATCTTCCGCGGCAAGGTCAGCATGAAGGAAGTTGAAGACCAGATGCGCAATGTGCAGAACAAGAACAGCAGCTACTTCGTCGAGTGGATTCCCAACAACGTCCAGACCGCCCTGTGCTCTATTCCTCCGCGTGGCCTCAAGATGTCTTCGACTTTCGTTGGCAACTCTACTTCCATCCAAGAGCTGTTCAAGCGTGTCGGCGATCAATTCAGTGCCATGTTCCGTCGCAAGGCCTTTTTGCATTGGTACACTGGGGAGGGTATGGACGAGATGGAATTCACCGAGGCAGAGTCCAACATGAACGACCTTGTTTCCGAATACCAGCAATACCAAGAAGCCAGCATTTCCGAGGGCGAGGAGGAGTATGGCGAGGAAGAGGCACCTCTTGAGGAAGAAGTGTAAAGTACTTGCCTGAAATCGAGAAATGCAGGTCTCGTACAGAACTGACGAAATGATTGTCGTGTTGTCCAACTTTGGCCTTGACCATTGATTGGTCTTGTTTGGCCACTAAACAGCCTTTTTATTCTGTCCAAAGCGTAGCAGGGAGTCATGATGGACCAAAGACGGAGACCAGACAGGACCATCCTCCACCGGGCAGGAAGTCTATCATGCATGCGTGGTGGAATCCCGAGTTCAGGTCTCAATCACAGCGAGTTTTAATTGCAATGAATAGTGCCACAATGGCATGAACAATACGGAGCTATTCGTCTTTCTTTAGGTTTCAGTGACTGGAAGCAGGTAGAGCCTGGCGCCCTGATCTTCGCCCGTAGGAAGTTATCACCCAAGTAATGATCGTTGTCGTCTTAAACAAGGCACATTGTAACTTATGTACCTAGGTAGTTGCTTGTAGCGCCGATGGAGCACAAAAACGTCACAGCTGGTAGGACTTTATTTACCGGCAAGCAAGAGAATCAACACTCTCAGAAACCCAACCACCGACCTACATGTCCTTGTACCTGGCCTGAACCGACTGACGATACCCTGGTATACTTATTCTCTTTAACCCGTTTAAGTTCGTACACAGTCCTTTTGCCTGTGATCATGGTACGAGGTTGTCCAATACTGGAACTACGCTTCTGTACAAGGAGCAACAACAAGGCCAATAATAATATGTTTTTATTGCTGTAGGGCCGGTTACAAGACGATCTGAAGACCGATCCTCCTTGTCACCCCAGAGCTGTAAGAATCTCTTCCTTTGGACACATCATACCCGTTGATTTTGCTGATGTTGGGCTCCGGCGCAGTGTGCAATTCAAGGTACTTAACATTCCACTGTGCGGCTGCAGAATGGCACCGGGAAGACACTGACGGGACTCTTTTTCTACAAATAGACTGCCTGCAAAAGAACAACTACAAGGAGGAAAAGTGCCAATCGGCGGTAGATGCCTTATACGAGTGCTGTAATGAATTCTACAAGCAACAAGGTGACGAGGCTACGACGCCTTCCTGTCCGAAACCCAAGTTGCTGCGACTGAAGCTGCAACAACGCGGACAATCTTGAAGGGGATGGCGCGGGACAACAGAATCCAGTTTTTGCAACTCATCAGGATGCCTGTCCAACGTACTGAAGGTAGCACAACATGAGGTCAGATTCTAGACGGATGTATGTAGCATATCGCTTTTCTCTAGCCGAACCATCATCCCTTCTTGCGGAGGTCTGGCCGGTTAAATAGCAAATGCAGCTCTCATCTCAGGCGGTCGTGAGCACGCAAAGAGACCCCGTAGGATCTGAACAAACATTGAAAGAAAAGAAAGGTCTGTTCCGAGACTCTAATGACCACCTTGTAGACATTGTTAGAGAAGAAAAAGAAGAGAAGAATGGCGAAAATCTGCGAGACACTGTTTTTATGAAGAATTGTTCGCCCAACCGCCTCTTTGGGACTAGCGTCTTGTGTGTGTGTCTCGGCCACCGCGTCGCTGTTTGTCGCGTAGCGGGTTCGAGGTTCGAGGTTCGAAGTCACTGCAAGACAATTGGAAAGACTCGACCTGGCCAGTAATTCAAAGGGCATCAGACTTTCTTAACCTCTCTGGTCTCTGGGCAACATCGAGCTTGTCATACCTAGAGATGGCTCCCATCACTCGATCATCGGTCCATGGAAGACCTGCAGAGCGGTCACAAGTGAGCTCCTACGCCTTTACAACAGATTCTTAGGACCGCGCTAACTACTGGAAGAACCAGTTCGACCAACACCACTCGCCCAGCGACGAGGAAATGGGCGATGGCCTTGAAGTCGAGTCTCAACAGGAAGGTGCGTTCTTCGACCTCGACGGCTGCTCATCAGACTCCAACGGGTCTAGAACTGTGCCTCAACTTGTTCTTGTAATTGAATCGAAAATGCTGATCAATACAATAGATCCCCAGTCTCCCTATCAAACCACCGCTCAAGAGATCCTTCGACCTTTGCAAGACACCGCCGACCGCGTGAGCAAACAAGTTGAGGAGTTTGCCAAAGCATTGGACAAGTTCGTGGCCAATCGAGAACCGACTGACGCATCACTCTGGGAAGATGCTTTGATATTGTTGGACCGTTACAACAAGATTGCTCAGACAAGGAAAATAAACACCACCTCCGACGACCCGGATTCGCAGACACAGAAAGTTCAATTGGAATGTGACTTGTGGGGACTGGTTAGGAACCTGTTGTACTGCAACTCTCCAGAAACGATCAATAATGCACAAATCGCTCAGGAATCGAGGCTGGCCGGCCTCCATCGCTATTCAAGCAACGTTGAGTTGTGGGCAGCATTTCTGGATTCCGATGTCGTCGCCCAGGAATATGAGTGTATATTGGCATGGCTGCAAGACAGGGCCGCTGCTACATCGCCGCCCATCCAGACTGTGTCGAAGGACCTGCTCGAGAAATCGGAGCGAGGCGACGGCGTCTGGAGTGCTGGTCCAATCTACACGCAAACAGCGATCAAACAACAGAAACGAACGCGAGCTTTGTCACAGCCGCTGGACCCCTCAACCCACAATCTTCACCACTCTCACATCCGGAAAGCGGACCGGAAACCACTGGTTGCGCAACTAGATCCCGACTCTCGGAGTCGAGAGTCCGCCACGCTTCAGGAAGAGGACGAATATTACGAGCAGGCAGCCTGGCGGACCTGCTGGGAAATGCTGCGGCGTGGTCAAACCGCTGCCCAGATTCGGTCTTGGTGGGCGGAACGTAGGGAGGTATGGCGATACGCTGTGATACGAGGCTGCGGCCTAAATGCAGGCGAGATGGCGGATTCACCGTGGCTCCGGATCCTCAATCTCGCGACGAACGTGGAGTGGTTTGAACGATGTCACAATCTGGCGCAGAACCCAGCCATTCTCGATGTCTACCAAAAAGCCGTCTACGGCGTGCTCTGTGGTGACTCGGGAGCCTCCAAACCAGTGACACAGACGATCGAAGACCATCTCTTTGTCATCTTCAATGCTCTCTTGATTCAACGATATCAACACTACATCCAAGCCTACCGGGACAGGCTGCGCAACCCGGGGGTCGTTGTATACCATCCCACAACCTCGGCGAGTGCACAGATACGACAGTATGCCGCTAAAGCGCAATCGGATCCAACCACAAAGGACGAGATACATTTACCGCACAGACTGCTGGAATTGGCTGTCGTTTCGAAAGATTTTGACACATTTTTCCTGAACATGGGAAAGGCTGCTGCTCAGGTTGCCTATGCTACAGGTCAAGGTTCGCACCTCATGAGAGAGAACGATGATGAGGACGTGAGTGAAATTGCTCGCCTCAATGCTCAGGACCAAGACTCTGTCCGCATGGTGGTCCACCTCCAACTGTTGCTCCGAGCGCTGGGCCTGTTGGACTCGTCGTATGCCGATTGTGAGTATGAGATGGAGAACAACATTGCTAGCTATATTGGATGGTTGGAGCGAGCGGGCAAGTTCTCCTTGCTTCCGTTGTATGCCTCAAAACTATCGAAAGAAAGAGTTACGCGCGTCCTAGGGGCTATTCTGATCAATGTGACGGACCGCCGTGAGCGGGACCTGCAAATCAAGCTCATGAAACAGTACAGCATTGATGTATCCGAGGTCGTGTACGGTATTTTCTGGATGGCGAACTTCAACACCCTTCAAAGACTCCGCGGCCTGGCTGATCTCCCGACTCCGCCCCGGATTACAGTGCCCGGAGCGACGACCAACACTGCTCAACTTCGAGTTCGCCCCGGATTGATGACCGGAGAGCTCTCGGAGGAAGATGACAAGGCCATCCGAAGTGCTGAGTGGTATCGTTACGTCGATGCCGAGCACTGGGGAAGTGCAGCATGGTCAGTGGCTAATCTCTACAAAGTCTTCTTGATGGACGGGAATTTCGTGGCTTTACGGCAATTGCTGGACCGCGTCAGCTTGTCAGCCATGTCTCTTGCTGCGGTCGGGATGAATCTCCATTTCGCCGACACGGAGCCCCCGACTGATGGTGACGAACGAGAGGTCGAGGAAATGGATGATGACCACGTTCACCCTATCAGCCCGACTCGCAAACGAAAGTCTCCGGTGCGCGACCATCCTTTGACCCGAGCTGGCACCGACCGTGGGTCGCTGGCATATAAATCCCTGACCTGGCGGCAGTTGGAGCAGCTTGTCGCCGCCATGGACAATCTGGATATCTTCCAAGAGGTTGCCGACAATCTTGAAGCGTGAGTGCAATGTTGGCCCAGGTTGAAGATATACTAATGTGGAGCAGAAACCGACAGAATCCGTCGATTGTACGAAGCTGCAAGCGTGAAATGAGAAAGCGGCTCGAGGATGTGCGGCAAGCCATGCAACCTCTATTTGACACTGAGTTCCTCGGGCGACCTCAGGATGCCAAGGAAGAGGAACTACTGACCGTCATCCGCAACCACTATATTCCCGAATGCATCCTGGCATACAACAGCGTTTTGTACTGCGCGGGCCATTATGTTTCTCGGGTGTGGTTGGTGGAGTGTCTGGAACTTTCCCAGATGGTTGCGCAGAACCGGATGTTGACTGACGCCTTCGTCGAAGGTGGAAGAATGCAAGAGCTCGTCAGGGCATTTGCGCTTGATAGCCGGGCCCTTTTGGAGGCCACTGAGCAAAGCGGGTCCAGGAGCAAAAGGATCAAGACCGAAAAAGGCAACAGTGAGATCTGGAAAGTCACTTGGAAGCAACAAGGTCCCGTTGATCTGGAGGCATTGGATTGAAGGGTTTGATGGTGATGAAGGAGTGCGTCAAAATGTTTGTCTAGGGGCGGCTCTTACTTGAAGAAGCCGGTCCGACCCACACAGCTTTTGATAAAGATGTACTATGGTTTCAGCCGTCGCCAGAGCCAGTCGATGGGATTTGCGACATGTAATTTATCCTGTCATTGTTCATTGTGTCGTCCTTGTCTGTGGCCTGGCTTGGTTGTATATTGAGGAGCAATTGGGTACAATAATGTCGACGAAGTAGCTCCGCGGGCAATTCCTGATCCAGCGAATTCTGATATGGGGAAGACTGTGGTCAAAGGCAGGGCGTGCAGCACAGGTGCTTACCGAAGTAGTTGGAGTAGTTACTAATCAGTCAAGGAAAGTCTCTAGAATGCTAGTAACGGATTGGCCGGCTGATGATGGGATGATGAAAGTGAGGCCTGCTCGGTCACTGTGCTATGGTATTTCCCTCTTAGTCAGATGCATGCATCAAGTTCAGCCTTGGGATTGACATGCAGCACAGACTGCGTAGTTGCTGCGGTCCAATCTAACAATCTATCTCACATCTCACAAGTAAGGTACAGTTTGATGATGATGATGATGATGAATCCCTATCTGTTTCTCAGTATATCTTAAAGTTACCTAGTAGGTATATAAGAGTCTCACTGGTGTTGACAACCGCCAACTACCTACTCACTCCTTACCACGCAATACCGATACAGCCTTGCAAGGTCAAGACATAGGTCCAACATAGCACCTTCATATCTCCTACCTCGATAGATCAGGCACCTTCATATCTCCCTACCTACCTAGGTAGATAAGGTAAGGTACGCAGATCCAAACGCTTTCCACGCCTCACAATGGGCGACACCACCAGACTCTACGGCCTCACGGCCTTGCCTGCCAATCAAGCGCTGCAGAAGCCTCACACCGCGAACCCCAGCGCTGTGGACATTTCGGCACTGCCACCGCCGCAGACGGCACTGGCAACGCGGGTCGCGGGATACGCAAAGGCGAAACTCGACGCGGACACATATCGCCATAGCATGCGGGTGTACAGCTACGGATGCGCGATCGCGCGACAGTGTTTCCCCGAGTTCGAGCTGAGTCCCGGCTCGGCGTTGGACGAGACCTGGTTCCTGACGGCAATGCTGCACGATATCGGGACGAGCACCGAGTTCCTGACAGCTACGCGGCTCAGCTTCGAGTTCTGGGGCGCGTTCCATGCGTTGCAGCTGTTGCAGGACCCCGGGGTCACGGGCGGAGAGGGCGCAGTTGCGCCACGCGAGCAGGCAGAGAGTGTGGCCGAGGCAATCCTCCGCCATCAGGATATCCAGGATAAAGGAAACATCACTTTGATCACCCGCCTCATCCACCTGGGTACTTTACTCGACAATATTGGCGCGGGCGCCGAGCTGGTCCATGCCCAAACCATTGAGAGTGTCGTGCGTCAGTATCCCCGGCCCGGCTGGAGTGGGTGTTTTCACAGTACCGTGCAGAAAGAGAAGACCGTCAAGCCCTATGCTATGGTCAGTCGGATTGAAGGGTTTGAAGAGCTCATCGACAGGAATGGCGCCCCTGGCGGCCTCATGGCCAAGTATGACTGAGAGGATTGCTGAATGCCATGTCTTGGAATATGGAAGCACAGTGTGACCTGGTAGAGTGGTGTGGGTAGAGAGAAACCAGGCTGATGGTCAAATATACTATGTCATCTGTGCAGAAATGGGAGGGATGTTTCTTCCTTAGGTATGCAGAAATATATCTCCCTGTTCCCACGCAAACCAAACACCCGTATGTGGGATCCTGTTGACCTGCGTAATACCTGTACGTGCGAGCTCTGAGCCGACCTCAACGTAAGCAAAGCATCACCCTCTGCACGTCCGTAGGTGAGGGAGATGCGTTCGGCAACCGCAGCACCCATCCGACAATGCCCAGCTTCATGGCGTTTCTTGGGCGAAAGCCAAGGACAAGGCCAAGGCCGGTAATCAATCTTACATGGCAAAATCTGCTTTGAGAGCCTGCTGGGGTCCAAGTTTGTGCCGTAAAACCAATAGATCGGAGCCGGTAAGACTCTCTTTCTGCTGTGGCCATGGTCGGAGGACCCAGGCGAGGGCATTTGATAAGGATATTGGCATTATCTGCCTGGGAAATGATCATCTCATCGTACTCCCCCGCCACGCTCGAAGTGGGTTGTATCGTGCATCCGTCAAGTCTTCCGAGATGTTCCCGACCGTCATGATACAGACAAAGCACTGCGGCAGGAAAGACGGAGTCATGAAGAGGCAAAACTGACACGATTTGATGGACAGAGGTTCGCAGGGAGGTTGGATATGTGCGGCATCCAATCGTCAGATGGGGCTGAGCCTGGTCAATACATAAGAGATCTAATCAACATACCATACATTTGGTTCCCTGAGTGAGCAGTAGTGATAGTAGATGGGTCAAGTGATGAAGGAAGGCTGCCTGACTGGCGACATTTTAGCACGGTGGCAGTGCAAAAGCCCTGTCGATATTGGGTATTTCGATTGGGTGAGAAGGACGCCTGTGAGCCAAGGGGCGGGGCATGGCTCGAGATGAGTTGTTTTTTCGCTTTTCATTCTGTCGCAGTCAGATGAAGTATGGCCTTTGAACGAGGCAGAAAAGTGGTCGTTGGCGATGATGGTGTAGAAGAGGACGCAGGTAGAATAGATATGTTATGGATAGAGTGATATGGGTTGGGATATATACGGCGTCCTATCCAGTAAAATAGTACGGGGGCGCAGGGGAGGCAAGAGCCCTTTAGTCGGGTGGAATCTCCGATATGGTTAGGTGGAAATGATGTGACATTGTTATTGGTGGCGAGAAGGTACCGGAGATAATACCTCTCCAAACGGACAACTGCTAGATGCTCTAGGTACCTAACACGAACCTCGTACCCACTGAATTGGCTCATCCGGCACTAGTATCAAGGATTAGCTCGGTCTGACCTCGACTTGGCTACCTTAGGCCTGCATCATGACCGCGCTATAACACACTAGCAAATACTCAGTACTACCACTTGTCCTGGGAACAACACTGCATTCTCCCCTTCACCACAGCGAACCAACATCACACCAAACTCACATTTCCATACCCGGTTCTGGCTGTAGCATGTTACTGCCTTAGTCCTTCCTTTCAACCCAAAGCACGATGACATTGCTGTCTGCCTCGATTCCTTCGTACACTACCTTCCCGTCCTCTACTCATCTTTTGGCTTGAAGCCTTCTTCCTCTCTATTCGACTCCCTGCACTTCGAGTATCACCACCCTCCTAGACACCTGCATTGTTGTTGAACCTCCATCCGCCTATGTACATGGCACATCCGATACTCCCTACCACCTCCAGGACCCTGGCCGTATCGACAGACCGCAGTGCTGTCTCCTCGACATACAGTGGCCATAACTGTTGAACACTGTCGACTGCCTCCGTCTCCGTTGAACACAGGACTTGTTCCGCCCGCGCTTGCTCTGTCAGGCCATTATTCTTTGGTACGTAGCCACCCATTCCTTTGTCCCGCGAAACACCGTTACTGACCTGCTCACCTTCCCAGATTCCCTTCAGCTCATGTCATCCATCCGCAGAGAACAAGCGTCTCGTTGTCCTGCTGGTCGGACACTCCTGGCGCCCTAAGTCTCCTTGCTCCTCTTGGACCCTTTCGAAATATATTGGTTAATTCTCCACGGTTGGAGGGACAAGGAAAAGCACGTTGAATGGTTTTGGGACCTGTTATTGTAATACATCTGTTCTAGCGTCCGGAGTCGACTTTCATAATGTCTTCAACACCTCCAGAAGGGCAGGACGCTGGCCTGCCCAAACCATCACGAGCCAGACCGCGAGCCCCCACGATTAGCATCGATGATTCCGCCGTCAGTAAACCTTCCGAGCAGCCGCCCAGTGCTTCTTCCGACAAACCTGGTCCTTTGCCGCGCATACAAACTGCGGGCCTCGACAAAGGCCCGTGGACCGGTTCTCCCCTCTCCGTCTCCCCTTCAGATGTCCGCACATCCTCCGACATTCGCGAATCACGACCAACATCTCCGCACAATGTTTCCTCTTTAAGAGCCCAATATCTGGACGGGGCTGCCCCTCAGAACTTTTTATCTGTTCCGGGTTCCAGGGCAAGGGCCCCGTCGCTGGAGTCGGAACTGTCCCCTACATCCGAGTTTGGTGGAGATACCCAGATAGCGTCGAGTACATCAGGCCCAGAGGACCAGTTGAGCAAGGGCTCGTTCAGTAACAACGACGAGGTGATGAACGATGCGGACGCGCTGAGACCGGATCCCGGCACAGAAGCCGACTTTCAGGTGGAAAACAACAAGTTTGCTTTTACACCTGGACAACTGAACAAAATGATCAACCCGAAGAACTTGGCCGCTTTCCATGCATTAGGGGGTCTGGCCGGTCTGGAAAAGGGATTACGGACAAATCGTCACAGCGGCCTGAGCGTCGACGAAGCTGGCCTGGAAGGGGCGGTTTCTTTCGAAGACGCCGTCCAAGCTGGAGCGGAAGCCGAGGAAAAGTATGGGACCGTCAAGAGAAGTAATACAGCAGGCTCCATGACCGCTCCCACCAAGGTATCCGAGGCCTCCTTTGCTGATCGCAAGCGCATTTTTAAGGACAATCGACTTCCAGAAAAGAAGGCTAAAACCTTCTGGCAACTGGCTTGGATTGCGTACAATGACAAAGTTCTGATACTCCTTTCGGTCGCTGCTGTTATCTCCCTGGCATTGGGTATCTACCAAACGGTCAGACCCGCTCCATCCGAGGCGCACGAGGCGCATGTCGAATGGGTGGAAGGTGTGGCTATCATGGTCGCGATCATTGTCGTAACTTTTGTTGGGGCTCTCAATGATTACCAGAAAGAACGTCAATTCGTCAAGCTGAACCGGAAGAAAGAGGAGCGCTCGGTCAAGGTTATTCGATCTGGAAAGTCGCAGGAAATCTCCGTCTACGATGTGCTGGTCGGAGATGTCATGCACCTTGAGCCAGGTGATCTTATCCCGGTAGACGGCGTCTTCATCGAGGGTCATAACCTCAAATGCGACGAATCGTCCGCGACCGGCGAGTCTGACATTATTCGGAAAACCCCAGCTGATGAGGTCTACCACGCCATCGAAAACCATCAAAACCTGAAGAAGATGGATCCCTTCATTCTCTCGGGCGGCAAGGTGTCTGAGGGGATCGGCACCTTTCTTGTGACTTCTGTAGGAGTCAACTCAAGCTATGGCAAGACGTTGATGTCTCTACAAGATGAAGCGCAAACCACACCGCTGCAATCCAAGTTGAACGTGTTGGCCGAGTACATTGCTAAGCTGGGTTTGGCCGCGGGTCTGTTACTCTTTGTCGTACTATTCATCAAGTTCCTGGTCGAGCTTAAGGACATTGATGGTGGAGCTCAAAGCAAAGGTCAACGCTTTCTGCAAATATTCATCGTCTCTGTTACCGTCATCGTCGTTGCGGTGCCGGAAGGTCTGCCATTGGCTGTTACACTTGCTCTGGCCTTCGCCACTACCAGGATGCTCAAAGACAACAACTTGGTGCGACTGCTTAGGGCCTGCGAGACCATGGGCAATGCCACTACAATTTGCTCCGATAAAACTGGTACTTTAACGCAGAATAAAATGAGTGTGGTAGCTGGCACGCTCTCGACTGCTTCCAGGTTCGGCGACAAACAGGTACCGATCAATTCCGTGGCTGCAACCAACGAGAACGTGGAAGGGCCCGAGAAGATGTCCAATGATGTCTCGTCCGCCGAATTCATGGCCACGCTCTCTTCGGAGACCAAACAGCTGCTCAAAGATTCGATCATACTGAATTCGACGGCCTTTGAAAGCGAGGAAAACGGCCAACGGACCTTCATCGGGTCCAAGACGGAAACTGCTCTTCTTTCGTTCATTGCAGATCATATGGCTGTCGGACCCATCAGTGAGGAGCGGGCCAATGCAGATATTGTGCAGATGGTGCCTTTCGATTCTGGTCGCAAATGTATGGCAGTGGTTATCAAGTTACCGAGCGGCAAATACCGCATGTTGGTGAAAGGCGCCTCCGAGATTCTCATTGCGAAATGCACGAGAATCATCACTGATCCGACCAAAGGCATTGCGGACTCGCCGATAACTCGTGACCAGATGGAGTCGTTGAACGGTATCGTTGGCAATTACGCTTCTCGGTCGTTGCGTACAATTGCACTTCTGTACCGCGACTTCGACGAATGGCCTCCTCGAGGTGCTGTCTCTACGGACGACAAAACCCAGGCTGATTTTGACAAGGTCTTTAAGGATATGGTCTTCCTAGGTGTCGTGGGCATTCAAGATCCACTGCGCCCGGGAGTTGCGCAAGCTGTTCGCGATTGTCAAATGGCTGGTGTTTTTGTTCGCATGGTTACAGGTGACAACATCATGACAGCCAAAGCGATCGCAACCGAATGTGGAATCTTCACCCCGGGCGGTATCGCCATGGAGGGGCCTGTTTTCAGAAAGCTGAGTTCAAAGCAGTTGAGCCAAGTCATCCCCCGTCTCCAAGTGCTTGCCAGATCCAGTCCGGAAGACAAGAAATTGCTCGTTGGTCACCTGAAAAAACTGGGGGAGACTGTGGCAGTAACCGGCGATGGTACCAATGATGCGCCTGCCCTCAAGACCGCCGATGTGGGATTCTCTATGGGCATCGCCGGTACTGAGGTTGCGAAAGAGGCGTCGGCTATCATTCTAATGGACGACAACTTTGCGTCGATTGTCAGGGCTATTGCATGGGGAAGGGCAGTAAACGATGCCGTCAAAAAGTTCCTTCAGGTATGCTGGCATTATTCCACCCAGGTGAGCCTGTTCTAATCCAGTCACAGTTCCAAATTACTGTCAACATCACCGCTGTTATCCTGACCTTCATCTCCGCCGTCGCAAACGACGATGAAACCTCCGTATTGACCGCTGTGCAACTTCTGTGGGTCAATCTGATAATGGACACCTTTGCGGCACTCGCATTGGCCACTGATCCTCCTCCTCATTCGATTCTGCGACGACGACCGGAACCCAAGTCGGCCCCCTTGATCACCATCACTATGTGGAAGATGATTATCGGACAGGCAATATATCAGCTTGTTGTGACCTTGATTTTGTACTTTGCAGGCGCGAGCATCCTCTCTTACGGTACCCAAGGTGAAAGGGACCGACTTCAGAGCACCATTTTCAACACATTCGTGTGGATGCAGATCTTCAACCAATACAAGTAAGCTAGCTGGCTGGCATTCAATATCTGGGCAAGCTGACCATTTTCTAGCTCGCGCCGACTGGATAATCACTTCAATGTCCTCGAAGGAGTGTTGCGGAACTACTGGTTCATCGGGATCCAGTTCATCATCATTGGAGGTCAATTCTTGATCATGTTTGTCGGTGGTCAAGCCTTTTCCGTTCACCGAATCAATGGTGCTCAATGGGGGTACTCAATAGTGCTCGGCGCCCTTTCCATGCCTGTGGCGGTCATTATCAGGTTGATTCCCGACGAACTCTTTGCCAAATTCATCCCGAGTATTCCTCATCGCAAAAAGAGCAGCCCCGAGTTTGTCTTCGAGGATGATGAGGACCGGATCCGACACTGGAATCCGGCCCTGGAAGAGATTCGCGAAGAGCTGACATTCCTAAAAAAGATTCGCGGTGGTCGTATGTCAGAGCTGGCATATAAGCTGCAACATCCTCGAGATACGTTCTTGCCACGTTCACGAAGCCCGTCCCGCTCTCGGTCGAACAGCGAGTTGCCGCAAACCCCGGAGACGGAGCAGGCTGTAGCGGACACCGTCTCAGGTTCGCCGGCTACCCCGGAGAAATCTCGACGACGGGCACGGTCGAGTTCTTCGGTGTTCGGGCCTGCTGCTGCAATGGCCGGGATTATCGCTGGTAGTGTTGCTGGAGGGTGGTCACCGGTTGAGAAGCGTCCGGAGGAGCAGGAGGTCATTCGATTCACGCGAGCTCGATCTCACTCAGGGGTCGAGGGAACGGCCGGGATGGAGATTCATCCTGCCACGCCTGCGGAAGACCCGGTCTTTGCACCAACGTCTCCCAAGATTGGTGTACCTCCCAGCCAGGATCCCGATCTGGCACCACATTTTGAGTATGGTCCTCCTCACAGCTCGCCTGGTCGACCAAAACGTTCTCACTCCCGACAGTCGTCATCCGCAGTATGATGGCATTGTCCTCTCACCACTGGCCCCGACATATGCTCGTCGGTCGATAGACTCAGTTTCTTCACGCAAAGCAAGTGCTGCACATTGCAATGAAATAATTATTGTGCTCTCGAGCACGTTCTAACTGCGGCGACATTGAAGCCCGCTGAAGAGTTCTTAATGATATTACTCGCAAACACATTGGCTACATGCTTCGGCGTCTGTATTCGCGTACCTGTTGGTGCAAGGGGCGAGAACGCACACTACGGCCACCACTGCCGAGTTGATAACGAAGGTTGGGATGACCTTGATCCGCCACAACATCTCCGGGGTGGCCGGCTAGCTATCAAGGCGGGCTTGAAGAGCGTGAGAAGAAGCCCACTATCGAATACGCGATACGAGAGCATTGATGTGTTTCAGGGCGGACAACACATGCCGAAGGGAGGAATTCATAACCAGAGTCTACGTGGCTGTACAAATAGCACTGGGCGCCTCATGCTGTTGCTCGGGGAGTAATATGCGATGTAGAGATATATACCTAGCTACATGTATCATTCCTACCCACTGATAATGAGTATGGACGAGTTAGGTACTCTGATCCATTTGATGGCGTCTACCTGGGTACCAAAGACGTAGTGTATGTACTGTACGTGCGTAAGGGGCACCGGAGCAGTATCCATTTCAGTTTTTTGTTGGGCTCCTCCGGCCTTGAATGGCCCATTAAATTGATTATTATATGCCGTCCGAAAAGGGGCCGTGAGGCTGAGCCGAGGTACAATGACATTTTTCACATCCACAGTCCACAGTGCCAACATGTACAGAGGCGATGAGGTACCACAGAGGTAGAGTTCTCTACACAGACTACTACTAGCTATCGGATGGTACGGCGTCACCAAACGAATGCCTGCGATTTGCACCCCTGCGCTCTTCGATATGGCCCCATAATTCTCCTGCCTTTCCGCCTTCATCATCGACAGCAAAACGTCTATCGTCTATCGTTGACATCCGGCGCGGCCCCTGGTGGCCAGTCGCATTTCTAGCTGCGATCATGGCTCCAAGCCCGTCAACAATAAATCCCATCCTTTTCTTCTCGCTCTCTCGTCGGTCAATCAATCTGTCAAGTCGAAGATTGATTCCTAGCCCGTCTCACACCGCCGCCGCCTTACACTTTACATCTCACCAACAACCCCGTCACAGCCTTACAGGCTTTCCGGCCTCACCGATACGTCGAGGTGCTTTTCAAAGTCTAGCTGACCGGTCAAGGTCTGGCTCGGGTAGCGCGTTGGGTTTCTATTCCACAGGTATGTCCGGTTTATAAGGCAGCGATGAGGAACATGGACTAATTCAAGCAAAGTTGTGGTTCACAGCAGAGGCAAAGCCCGGTTTCGGAGAACAGTCAGCTTCCTGATCATCAGCACCTTGTCCTTCTTTGTTGGAGGCTATTACGCGCTCACCTACGCACCTCCCATTCTAACGCCGCTCATCATGGGTTCCATGCCCAGCGACACCGAGACACTCTCTCTTTACGAGCCGCCCGATGACTTTTCCCGCCAAGTGGACGAACACATCAAAAATTGCGCTCTGGCGCAGTCATTACGGGCGAATCCCGATTTCAAGGAGTCGAGACCACATTTAAAGATTCCTCCCGAGGTTCGACAACACAACCTGACTGCGGGGACTTTGTCTGGGCCGGGCATGCTCGTGGTGCCGCCCTATTATTTTAACGAGAAGGATGGAAAATCCATGGTGCAGATATTCTACGTTGGCAGCGATGTCTGCGGCCATCCGGGGATCGTTCACGGCGGATTTCTGGCCGCCATGCTCGACGAAGGGCTTGCGCGCTGTGCGTTCCCCGCGATGCCCAACAAAGTCGGCGTCACCGCCAACTTGGAGATCAGCTACCTCAAGCCGACGATGGCGGGTCAATTCCTCGTCCTGAAAGCCAAGACCACCAAGGTGGAAGGCAGGAAGGCCTGGGCCGAAGGATGGATCGAGAGCCTCGAGGTGGCCGAAGGGGAAGAACCGACTAAATTGGTGGAATCCAAGGCGCTCTTTGTCGAGCCCAGACATGCAAAGGTGTGTCCGATGTTGTGTCCATCCCCTTTCAAACCGAGGTACTGACGTGCATTCTTTCCAGGTGTTACAATCGCTCTACAAGGTCACGGAATAAATGACCACTGCCTCCTATGTGCGATTCTTGCAAGTAAATGGCTCTGCTGTGTGTGTGTGTGTGTGTGAACAAAAGAAAGGCATCCCGGAGCGCGTTAGAGATTTGATAGAATTTGGGAGGACGGGTTTGCGAACGACTGGTGGTCATTCCGGTGGCACTGTGTGCTTTTCTGCTTGTTGTTCTACTGGACGACGTGGGCAGCCAGCAGCCAACTGCTCGCAGGGTTGCTAGTATACTGAAGCAGGCACGACACAATGGGCGCATATGGAAGTGAGAAGTCTGGACACCAGTCGGTTGGTGAATAACTGCAACAGTGGAGGACAGTGTATTGTCCGACTTCTACCCCGTCCGTAGGTGACCGATGAGGCCCTGTTCAGCACCTGGGTAGGCACCGGTCTGTGGCAAGCTGGGTATACTCCGTAGTTATTCCAGAAGGTTGAGAGTATCGAAGCTCTGCCAGTGCCAGTCGAGTGCTAATCGGAGGAGCACGTCTTTGGACATTCGTCGCCCTCCATGGCTGTTTCTTGCCCAATATCTTGTGTCTGCTCAAACAAGGCATTCAAGTAGTGGATGTAAAAGTGCAGTTAGTGATGTGACGCTCTGCCGTACCAGTTCCTGCAGAGCATACATACCGACGAGAACTACATGCCGTTTTAAGGTTTCTTAAGGGACGGTTATAACAACAAGGACCTCAGATACCACTCACTACGTACTTGCGGCCCTGTTGCAGACGATGATGAATTGACAATCTAGGAATCTATCACCAGCCCCTGCCCCTGCCTCTGAGAGATACACTCGGGAGCTCAGCCCGCGGCGGTGGACAAGACAGGACATTCATCCACCCCCACCCCCCCAGCTTGAATACAGATCTCAAAACACCTTGCTAATCACCTTCTGCAGGATGCCCCCTCTCTTTGGTGACGACCTGGTCAATGACTTGCACGCGGCCGGTCCAGAGATCGATGTCCTGGATAGCCACGATTTTGGTCTTGTTCACCAGCTTCCAGCCTAGATAGAAAGTAATGAAGATTCTAATGAGCCGAACGGATTAGTTTAAGGAAACAAGAGTCAGTGTCAGATGCGGGTGCGGATGCAGGTGCGGGCGGAATACGTACGGGATGCCAATATAAGCGGAGATGAAGTTGCGAGTGTCCCAGTTGCCATGGGTGAAGACGGCAAAGCCATTGAAGATGAGGACCATGGCGAAGAAGACCACGCCGCCCCAGGCCAAGTAGGGCTGGAACGGCGATTTGAATGGCAGAGTGTCACGGTCGATGTTCTGCAAGATCAGCGCTCGGCGGAAGCGCGTGTAGGCGAAGCAGATGGAGAACCAGGTGAGTAGATATGCGATCGACACTAGGCTCGAGAACCATTTGAACACGTTGGCGCCGCCGGACGAGACGGTCATGTATGTCAGGAGACCGATGGATGCGGTGACGCCGACACCTGTGGAATCTCCGATGTTAGGGTGGGCGCGGTCTGGTTTGATGGATTGGATTGAATTGGATTGGATTCACTGAGGGACAAGGGACAAGGGACAGAAGACTGGGCACTGGGGACTGGGACTCACAGTAGATGGGGACCCCTCGCTTCGTGCACTTGAGCAGAAATCGGGGAGCTTGGCCCTGGACGGCCAGCGCATAGAGATATCGCGAGCCGGTGTACAGGTCGGCGTTTGCGGCGGACGAGGCTGACGTGACGAGCACGGCGTTGATGATGTGCGGCAGGACGGGGATGCCGGCGCTTCGAATGGCAATGATCCAAGGCGACTGGGCAATGCCGCTGCCGTACAGGAGGTTATTGTTGTCCGAGGGCACGAGCACTCCCACCGCGAACGAGCCCAGACAGTAGAAGATCAGGAGACGCCAGAAGACGCGCCGGATGGCTTTGGGGATGTTGCGCGTCGGATTCCTCGTCTCGCCTGCGGCCACGGCGACCTGCTCGGCGCCGCCGAACGCAAAGGCAGCGTTGATCAGGGTGTTGAAGACGCCGAGGAAGCGGCCGGTCGCGCCCCGGGCTATGTACGCGTTCATGGCCCCGGGGTGGTGCCAGTATCGAAAGCCGAGTCGGTCGTGAGACGGCCCGCCGCCCAGGTCGAGGCAGAGTGCCATGATCAGGAGGCCGACGATGGTGAGGATCTTGATCGTGGCAAAGAGGAATTCGGCCTCGCCGTACACGCCCACCGTGATGACATTGAGAATGATGAGGACGACCAGGACGACCGTGATCCAAGCAGCAGGCTAGGCAGCAACAGCAATCAGCAATCAGCAATCAGCAATCAGCAATGCGTCAACTTGACCTTCGTTCGGGCCTTGGGCCATGGGCTTCCACTTCTCAACACTCACATTGATATCCGTCCAGAACTGAATGAGCACCACGGCCGCAGAAGTCTCGGCGCTGATGCCAATGGCACAGTTATACCACTGATTCCACCCAATGGCAAATCCGAAGGCCGGGTCGACGAAACGCGAGCCCAATTGGGCCACCATCCCAGGCAGAGGGAGCAACGAGGCCATTTCGCCCAGGCATTGCATCTGTGCATGAGACCAGCTGGTCAGTGAAATGAAAGCAACCAACGCGGATGGAGAGGGCCCGCTGCCCGTGGTCAAGAGTCAAGATCAAGACTTACCATGGACCAAATGGCGACCGAAGTAAAGCAGTAGCCCAGCCAGAGCGACAATGGACCGGACGTGGCCAACGCACTTCCAATGCCCAAGAAGAGACCAGTCCCGATGGTGCCGCCCAGCGCAATGAACTGCACATGGCGTTCTTTGAGTGAGCGACGCAGCTCGCCGTTGGGGTTGGAAGCCCCGGTTTCGACCATTACCTCGACCCCCTGGTCGTCGTTGCTGACTGTCGCTTCGAGGTCTTTCTCGGCGGCCATCTTTGCATCCATTAGTTTTTTTCGGTTGGTTGGGCTGTCAATGTCACGATTCACTCGGACTCTGAGGAGGACGATTCCTCAATATAGGTTCCATCATCACCAGGGGCTCATATACTGTTGCAGATACAGGTAAAAGGGGGTCGATGTCGAATGTATGATAAGGTAGTTGGGATCACATAACGAATTGACCGATCTGATCGTTCAGAAGGTATCCTCGAGTCTAGACGTCGACCTACTGTAGACGGGCGATATTGAATTAGACGACGCCACGCCTCTCGAAGGGTCAAAGACCTGATGATAGTGAACTGATGGCTTGTAGCCCAGACCCACAAAACGCCGATAAGCGATCGGGAAATGCATGCACACGACGATTTCCTAAATCCCGATATGGATGCTCATTTGCCGACAAGGCTGGCTGGCTGGCTGACGGGCTACCAAGTACGAAATAGCTATCACCCACACATATGTCGAATAAGTCTGTTTCATTATTGTGGCATGACTTGTATTATGGATACCTTAGGTCTAGCTACTGTACAATCAATCGGGGCTTTTGCCTCCAAGGATCATGAAACCTATCATCACCCTAACCGTCATAACGAAAGTCGACATCGATATTATCAATAACCTCTTGCCACGTCTGCAGATCCGTGAGCCCCGGGAACGAGCCTGGAAAGCCTTGATCTTGCCAGATCGGGGTCGCCCCAGTGTCCAAAG
Organism: Exophiala sp. LBMH1013; assembly: GCA_024611085.1. Taxonomy (NCBI): domain Eukaryota; kingdom Fungi; phylum Ascomycota; class Eurotiomycetes; order Chaetothyriales; family Herpotrichiellaceae; genus Exophiala; species Exophiala sp. LBMH1013. The sequence continues at coordinate 269,837 of JAMFLB010000009.1, read as the reverse complement.
TGGAAGGCGATAAGGTCTCCGTCTCCAAGGTCCCAGCATTCGAGTTCATCAGCTCAGAATGCTGATTCTGGTCGGCAGTCAAGGTCAGACCAATATCCATGGGTGCGACATTGCTCTGATCGGCTGCCGCTGACGTCGGGCTCTGCTGCTGGGTGCCGGTGCCGGTGCCGGTGCTTCGATGGGTGCTGCCGCTGCCGCTACCGCTACCCTGCATCTGCAGTTGTTGCTTCATTTTGGCGATGCACATTTCCACCACCTTGATTTCGGCCAGGCCAAACTCGCTCAACCACATCTCCGACCTCTGCATCTCGCAGTAGGCTTCGAGGTCCTCGACCACGCCCGGAGTTTGTGGGGATTTGACCTCGCGGACGGCAATGATGCCCAGGATGATGGCGCTGTTGAAGAGTTGGTGTGCAGCCAGACTCGACGCGTACCGTCCGGCTGCGCCCGAAGTATGGTTCAGGTTGTTGAGGCGAGTACCTAGATCGGCTCGTGCCGACTCGAGGCAAGCATGTCGACTGAACTCGTAGCGATTGGTCATGGAATGGCGCAGCAGAAACGGCCGGTGCAATGTGACGCGTGCAAAGTGGAAGCTGGTGTGCAGGTACAATCGCTGCCATTTCAGATAGCGGTGCGTGTCGTCGAGCGAGAGATCGGGATCCTCCAGCGCGAAGTATGGCGGCAGTGTATCCTTCCACCTCATCAGTTTCTCATCCAGTGCCAGCACGTCTCGATACGAGGCCGTGTGGAAGTGGAAACATGCTTCCTGGATCTGCCCGATCACCCTGGCCAGTCGATATTCGAACGAAGCCATGGCACTAATGGTAGGGTTTGTTAGGGGCTGTGGCTGGGCGGAGCGTGCCTCGTCGTCGGTGAGATCGTCCACAAAGATGTTCTGAGGTTCTTCCAGAATACTCTGAGCATCCGAGATGACGGACGGCCTCCCCAGAGCGAGCGAGATCATTCGGTCGAGCGTGTACAGATGACACCAGAGTCGACGACGCGTCTCGGTCGACCTTCTGGGCAGCCCCCATCGATCTCCGTCGACGTGAAGACCCTGTGCAATGCCGATTCGGGCCGCAAACCCGACCGTCAACCAACTTTCGGCCAGTCTCTGGGTCTGGATCAGATATCGGGTGATCAGAACTCCGGCACGGACGAGGTCGGTGCTTTCGCCGTAGAAGGACGGAGCCAAGACGATGGCTCTCCTCGAAGCCCAGTAGAACCTCAGGGACGCTTCTTCGTAGTCCCGCTTTCTATCGGGCGTGCTGTCCAACGGACAGTCTAGGTAGGCGCCGATGGCCAGGATGACAAACAGAAGAGCGAGCCACCTCAGATCTACCGTGGTAACATCGTCGAAGCCCGACTTACGCTCCCAAAACTGAACGTAACTTTGGCGGAAAGACGCCGGGTGCACAGCATCCAGGTCTGGGTTCACGTCGTTGAAGAAGCGATCCACCAGGTGGTCCACCGTGGTCTTCTGCCTGGGGAGGAGACCCAACAGATCCCAGATCTGGGAGAAAGGGCCGGATTCGTCACGGAATGGCCGTGCATCTATCGCCCTCGCCCTGCTCGATCCCGTGCCAGCCGGAATATCAGGGGCAGAAGAGTCGATCATGATGGCCGCCACCTGAGGCCCAAAGTAGGAGGTGCCAAAGAATGCCGGAGCACCTCTGGACCTCCAAAGTTGCCCGATGCGCGGCTGTGACTGTGACTGTGACTGGGATGAAACAGGTGGGATCGTCGTCGTTGTCGTAGTCGTTGCCCGTCCACTGTTACTGCTGCCAGTAGCAGGAGCAGTAGCTGTAGCTGTAGCTGACACTTCAGGCGGCGGTGGAGACTGTGATGGTACCTCTACCTCTGGCGCCCGGCGCTTTGGTTCCTGAGTTCGCTTTTCCCGGCTTCTGCCAGTGGGCTCCCGTTGATGTTGTGACGCCGGCGGAGGGCCAGAGCAGAGATAGCCCACCCCTCGTCGAATGCAGTTCAGGCAGGGCAGATGGCCATTGCACTATCATACAGTATCAGAGTTAGTCGGTCCAGCCCTGGACAGGGAATGGACTATGCCTTTCCGACCATGGCCCCGGTTGGGTTTGATGCCTCGACTCTCTCACCTTCTGCTTTCTAGTGTGACACTGCGAGCATGCGGATGCATTGCGACCTCTTTTGCGAGTGCTAGGCGGCGGCGGCGGCCCAGTGTTTGTATTTGCCGACGACGGACCAAGCTGCAACCCGGTGCCAGCGGCGGACGATACGTTGTCGTTGGTCTCCATCTCGTCACCCATGAGCGCCATGAAGGTGCGATACCTAGGTATCTTTGCGCCGATTCAAGATACTGCTCACAGTAGGATATTGATGATGGGACCGACGACAATTTAACGACGGACGATTGCCGCGGCGGAGCGATGAGGTTCGGGAATAGGATCGGATCGGACTTGGTACCAAAGATAAAAGATATTGGAGTTACTACAGAGGACCGTTATGACCCACGCAGGCAATGTATCCACGATCCTTCCAACCCACCAAACCTCCACAGCAGACACGCTCGGTCCTCGTCGTCGCGGGGCTGCACAGATGATGTGATCAGTCAGATGCCTTATATACCTTATGATTAGGCACTGCAAGGAGGTAGGATTGCCATTTCCCACCCTGTCTAGGTGATACTGATACAGTAGTAGGGTTCTATCCTGCCAAGTGCTTGACTACCTCTTTACTCCTACTGCTCCCAATGGCGCCCTCGGCCCCCTTCAAAGCTGTTTGGTTCGATTTCATGGGCACCTGTCTGGATTGGCATTCGAGTATCGTGTCCGCCCTGCCATCTGCATTGTCCGAAACCGAGAAATCGACGTTCGCATTGGAATGGAGGCAGGCCTACTTTGACGCCAATGCCCAGCGCATAGCCGAGGGGGGACCGGTGGAAGACTTTGACGACACGCAACGACGGGTTCTCGATGTCTTTCTGGACCGGACGCCGAATGCGGACATCAAGCACTTGTTCTCGGCCGACGTCAAAGACCGTTTGGTGGCCGCCTGGCATCATCAAAAGGCGTGGCCGGACGTGGCAGAAGCTCTACGAAAGTTGAAGAGCGACCGCGGGTTGGAAGTCTACGTCCACGCCAACGGCAGTACGCGACTGCAGCTGGATCTGGTCAAATCTGCCGGGCTACGCTTCGACATGCTCTTCTCCTCTGAGCTGTTGGGCTTCTACAAGCCTGCGCCGGAAAGCTATCGAGCTACGATGAAATTGTTGAAACTCAAGCCGGACGAATGTGTCATGGTGGCTGCTCATGCATCCGATCTCAAAGGCGCAAAGGCCGTCGGGATGAAGACGGTTTATGTGTACAGATGGACGGACGACATTCGAGAAGATCAAGAAGTCGTGAGGAGGGAGAATGATGCGTATTTGTCGGACATGCATGATTTAGATGGTGTCATTGCCCGCCTCTAGGGCGGGAAGCAGATACAAGAGTGTGCTGGGGATGGTGATGGGATCCTTACCAGCGAGACAGGACCAGATATCTCATGAAATGGTGTGATATAGGCATGCAGTGTTTGCTTCCAGAGGGCTCATCTAGATACTGGTACTACTAGCACACCATCTCCCTCACCAGTGTCCAAGTGATATCAAGGTATCTGTATTCAAAGCGAATCTCAGTCGGTCACCACCTCATCCCATCCTCTACTTCTGCTCATATCTAGCCGTACAGATCTCCCTACACCCGACCTTCTCATCCGCCCGACAAGGTCCGTGCAACATGCCCGGTGGCCTGCAGCAATAACTGCCGGCCTCAAACCACTGCTTCTTGCCCACGTCCCAGAATCGGCCCTCAATAATATAGCATTCCTCCCAGTAGTCATGTGAGCAGACGGTGTCTTTGTCGAAGTTGTCGCACGGATTCCCGCCCCAGACGCTGCCGGGAGCGTGTTCCTTTAGAATCGTCTTGTCGCCCGTCGTCGGGTCGTACGACAGCAAGTAAGTCTTGTAGTTGGTGAACGTGCCATCGGCATTGGTGTGGGAGGTGATGCTGGATGAAAACACCCCGTTGCTGTCGGTGACGGGGGTGAATTCGATTTCGGGTTTGGCGAGGGATGGCATCTTGGAGTTTTGGAGGTTTGGATGTTATGCAGTGATTTGGAACGAAGCGAACCGAGGTACGGCACCTCGTACAATATGATGTTGATTCTTGACCAGATGATCAAGGTAAGAAGGACGCTGACTTGGTTAAATAAGTACCTTGACCAACTGCAATAGTAGTACCAAACCAGTTCTCCCACCACGCTCCCCCGGTGGTCCTCTCCGCTGTGTCCACCTCCAGTTTTCCTCCATCGGCTTTTTGTCCTTCTAGCTTCACGCCGATCGGCGTTGGATCCTGTCTTGTGGAGCCCACAATTTGCCGAACAGTGGAACATACTGAACAGTCTACGAACAGAGCCTCCGATGTTAGTCGTCCGGTCGATGCACACCAGACACTGGCCCCAAGCCCAAGCCCAAGCCATCAAAGACCGCACCGATGGAACTCGTGGCGTCCATATCTTTACGCCTTCATCAGACGAGGCTAGAGATGCCATGAGCATATCTGCTTCGCCTCATTTCCACCACCGCGAGAATACCTAGGGACCCAGTCCTTCCATGCGAGTCTTCACGCCAAACAGCCACATTTGGATAGAAAAAAAACTACATAAAAGTCACGTTTGGAAAGAAATACTACATGAAAAGGCATCATGTCGGTTCCTCTCCTCGATGTTTCATTGTAGGTGTTCAGAATTGTCGTCAAATGGTCTGCAGAAGCATTGATAGCCCCTTGAACTTCTAGGGCCACCGACGTGTCGACAAGAGAGGTTTTTGCATTGTGCAAGAAGGCCGGCCTGAAGGTTTCGGACGAGTTCGCTGAGGCATGCCGTCCGGTCATCGCGGCGCTTGATGCTTGTGCCAAAATCATCATGGCACGAGACGGTTAGAGCCCATCTGCCGACGAACTGAAGGTCAGCAGTGTGTATTGACTTGACTGTCTTGACAGACCATTTCCCCTCCGCCCGATGAGACGAGGTACCCACGCCATGACATCCAGATCGCCGTCGACCCCAGTCTCGATGGAGGTGGATGGGCCACAAAGGTGAGAGCAGAGCATCGAGAAAGATCAGGACAGGATTGGTACTGTACTGGTCGGATCGGCCATGAATCAGAAGCTAACATGCCATGCCATGCCTTCAGGTGAACGTCAGATCGACCCAGCCAGAAAGCCACCTGCTGCAGGGCCGGACACTTGCGTTGAAAGACAACATCGCACTGGCCGGGGTAAGGTGTACCAATGGAACCGATCTGGATGGCTGGACCCCTGAATTCGACGCGACCGTCGTCACACGAATCTTGGATTGCGGAGGCATGATTCTCGGAAAAGCAGGTAAGCTTCCTCGGAAGACGGAAGCGTTCTTCAAAGCGAGACTGGAATAATTGTGTTGAATCTATTCTAGCCTGTGAGAGTGGCTGCTGGAGCACCGTCAGCGACACTTCTGTCACCGGTCCAGTGAGAAACCCTTATCATCCCGACTATAGCTGCGGAGGTTCGAGCAGTGGAAGCGCGAGGCTGGTAGCAGCCGGAGCTGTCGACATGGCCCTAGTAGGTACCTGTACCTGGTGAATATCGCCCGCTGTAGCTTACAGTAAGACTGACCACGTACGTCGGGCAGGGCGCGGATCAAGGAGGCTCGATTCGGGTTCCTGCATCGTCATGCGGCATCGTCGGCCTCAAACCAACCTGGGGTCTCGTCCCTTATACCGGCATTCTCGGGGTATCGGCCGTCATCGACCATGTTGGGCCCATGGCCCGAACCGTTCGAGATTGTGCTCTCCTTCTCGAAGCCATCGCAGGGCCCGACGGCATCGACGACCGGCAACCTCCCGTCAACTGGTTTCGCTCTGTTCCCTACTCCAAGGCTGTTCGCCAGCATCTGGAGACGGCGGGTCCACGGCCTCTCGCCGGCGTCAAGATTGGCGTTCTGGAAGAAGGGTTCCAGCACCCTCGACAAGACGAGCATGTGGCGAGAAAAGTCCGCCAAAGTATCGAGAAGCTGAGGGAACTCGGCGCTGAGGTCCGTTCTTGTTCTATACCAGAGCATCGTGACACCGAGCTGGCATGGATGTGCACCCTGCCAGCTTTCGCCCTCGCTCAAGGCCTGGTTCTCAATTCCAGCGGTCGCAAAGAGCTTGCCATGACCGGCCCGGCCGCCCTAGGCAACGGTCGGCTGAATCAGTCATCTTTTGATGCCCTCAATACTGCAGGCCAAAACCTCTACCTGCGAGGACTTTTCCTTCAAGAGCATTATGGCCCTGCTCTAGTTGCTCGATGCACGAACTTGTTGAGGAAATTGAGCGTACGCGACCCATAGAAGCCTACATATGACCCAAGACTTATTGCTGACATGAGATAGGACGATTACGACGCGGCATTGCGAAAAGTCGACGTCCTGGTCATGCCCACCACTCCGCTGCCACCGTGTGGGATATTCGGATCGAGAAGCGAAGGAAGCATTTTCGAAAGACTCAAGCGTACGACCGGCATCACCGCCAATACTGCGCCCTTCAATGGTAGGTGGATTGGAAACGGGTTGTCAACAGCGAAAGACTCGACTGACGAGCTGCGTACTCTAGCTTCTGGTCACCCGGCTCTCAGCATCCCTGTTGGTTTCTCGCCAGCTCTAGAAGACCCTTCCGTCCGGCTGCCAGTGGGCTTGCAGCTGGTTGGGAGAAAGTTTGAGGATGCCCTTCTCCTAAAAGTGGCTGCGTCTTGGGAGGATCGTTACGATTGGAGAGTTCAATGAGGTGTTTAATTACTAAGAGAGGAGGGATCACCACAGTCCAATGTCCGTTATACTTGTAACTTGTTACCTTCCTGATATAACGTTGACTGATGTTACAGAGGACTTGTCCTGTTTCAACCAGGGCTGGGGCCTCGTCTGAATACCCTATAGAAGCCACTTCTCCAGCGTTGTACGGTATCTCAGAGTACGACGCCCATCGAAGTCTGTTCGATGTCTTCACAAGCCTTAGATACCTAGGGAAGGTAGTCAGATTGTCGTGGAAATTGATCGGTGATACTGTACGATCATGCAATCAGGCTGAGAAATAAGGGGCGGAAGCTAATCTAATCGATCGGAGTATAAAGTGCTGAGCAGCCACAGCGTCGGAAAATCGAATCGATCGGGAAATGAAACAGTCGCGGTAATCCAGTGCGGCTTTCGGCGATGGGAATGTCCTAGATTCGCCTCTCCTGCATTGGTTCGAGGTGGTGTTTTCACGCTCGATGACTGGGTTTGTCTCAACTGCCCCAATGCGAGTCCTTCGAAGCATTTCTCCGACGGAATTACTGTATCCTCTTCGGCCATTGATGTTGATCTTTCTCTCGGATTTACTCATCCTCTAGCTTCACAGTTCCTTTCGAGTAGACTAGTGATGCCTGATCTGTCTACCTGGCCAGACCAGGGCGGCATAAGACTGAGGCTGACTCTGCATATCCACTTGTTCCTGGGAGATGGCAACTGATACTGTATCATTGCCATTGCCGTTGCCATTGCCATTGCCGACGCGGTACGGCACTCCGACAGACCCAGCCCTCTTCTTGCGTTGGCTGCGAGTCCCTGTACCTGGATCCGGATCTGCATCTGTATCTATGTGGGCTCTACTTTGTCCGTCGGCTTTTCCAGGTCTACATATGTGTAGCAGTAGCAGCCGTTGCCCGGTTGCCGTTCTGGATGTGGTCTTTGGAGAGCGGCAAGCGTTTTAAGGGAGACGATAGATCCGTCTCTGCCCTCGTTGTAGCACTTGCTCCTGAAGTCTCTGAACCTTGATTGAATCAAACGATTCAAACCAAACCAAACCATACTAGCAAACTTTTGGCCTTCTCTCATACTCTCACAAGAAGCAAAGATTCTAACAGATGCCTACCAACGAACGAGTGAGTGCTAGCTGAGCTGGGCTGGGCTAGAGGAGAAAATCCATAGACCCTAGGATACGAGACACGTACTCACCATGGCTGGTTACGATCTAGGTCTGGACACGATTTGTCCGGTTTGTCAGCGACGATGGCAAGACATATGCCGGGGAGCCTGTTGATGCCGAGATTGATGGTAAGTACAAGGACCACCAAACAGAAAGTATCACTGGCACGCCGCTGACGACCTAATCCTAGTGGGACTCGCTGTAAAGGAGGGTAAAGTGGTCAAGGCACGAGTGCTCAGTTCCAGCTCGGCTCTTGACGAAGGGGCACAGTTCACGGGACAGGAGCGCCGAGTGATAAAGGTAGGTCCATGTCCAACCTCGAGACCAGCTAGGAACAAGTCATCATTCATATGAACAGATCTTGGCGCCATTGACAGCAGAGCAAGTTGGAAGCATCTGATGCATCGGTGTGAACTACAACGACCACGGCGTAAGTACGACAGACCAGCAGCGAGAGAGATGGAGAGAGCGAGAGAAGTGACACAAGCGATTGTAGGCAGAACTCGGCTATGCCGTCCCACCGGTGCCGATTGTGTTCATCAAGCCCTCCTCGGCGTTGAATGACCCCAGTGCGCCCATCGTCATCCCGAATTTCGTGGCCGATGCCGATTTCGAGGTCGAGCTGTGCGTGGTGATTGGCAAAGAAGCCAGGAACGTGACGGACGACGAGGCCCTGGACTATGTCCTTGGATATGCCACTTCCAACGACGTGGCGGCGCGAAGGGCACAGACAATCACCACGCAGTTCTGCCATGGAAAGGGCTTCGACACCTTTGCCCCCGTCGGTCCGACATTGGTGCATGCAAAGGCCATTCCCAACCCGCAGATCCTGGAAATGAGAACCACTCTGAACGGCCAAGAAATGCAGCACGCCACTCTTGATACCATGATCTTTCCCGTCGCGAGGATCGTCTCGCATTTGTCTCAGGTAAGCCTCAGCCTTCAGCCTTCAGCCAGTGACTGAGCAATGGTTCACCTCGATGACTGTCCACAGGCCACCACCATCCCCGCCGGCACCATCATCATGACCGGCACTCCGGGAGGAATCGGCCACTCGCGAACCCCGCCCCAGTATCTGCAGGAAGGAGACGACTTGAGACTCTGGATTAGCGGTGGTCTCGGAACGCTCGCCAATCCTATAGTGAAGGACAAGTCGGAGAGTCGCTTCGACAACGGACTGGCTGAGAGGAACGGCAAGGCAAGTCTGTGAGAGGATGCAGAAGTTGCTTCTGATTGCGATACAAAGAAGGGTCAGCGTATAGGTTGAGGAACTTGGTACCTAGGTAGGTAGGTAGTTTCGAGGACGTACAAACCTCTTGCGACCTCTATAACCCTCGCTTGTATGCGACCTTGGCTTAACTGATGAAACCAAGACCCCCTCGAGGTCAACTGGTTGGAGGTGAGGAAGGCAAAAAGGGGTCGGGAGTGAAATAGACTCAGGCTTGGCATTACGCACGCCAAGGGACTCCGGGGGCGGGGTCAAGGAACCAATCAATCAATCAATCCATCAAGCAAGTCTCCCTCCCAGACCTCATCATCGAAAGAACTGTGTGTCCAAGACATGACTAAGGCATGGCATTCACATCTGCGCTGGTTGGCATCTCTTGTTTCCTCTTGGCTTCCCGCGCAAAGCTGTGCCCCCCAATCTTTGACACGCACGGACGGAGCTCTGTCGACCACCTTCCCAATTCTTAGATCTCCTTTACCGGCCAGCCTTGCCATAACGATCCTGAGGCACCACGATTCGAAGATCAAGGTCTGTTCCAACTGATGTGATAGCAGGAGTTGAAGCTCTCGCTTGCTCGTCGGGCAAAAGCCACGGTGGAAGCAGCGGGAAGCCAACGACACAAAGCATAGCAGGTTGAGTCCAGCATGTGTACAGCTCGTATACCGTCCATCAGCCGCTCGTGTCTGCTCCTCCAGGCACTCTTGGCCCTAGTTTCCCCTCCTCTCAATATGCCACGCATCGTGTTCGCTCAACAACTGGCTCCAAGGCACATGTACTGAGACCTAGGGGAAAGTTAAGTGTACAGTCAGGAAGCACCCCGGAGTCGGTCATCAATATGAGGACACCCAAGTGTCTTGGCCGCTGAAGGATCCCTCGAGGGCCTTCTCGGCCTTTGGAGGCCATTGGTGGTACCATACTACTCTCGAAGCCATAGTTAGGGCTATGCTGGACCGGTGACAGGCAGCAGGCTTCAAGTCGACTTGATTACTGACAATTTCAGAATCACAGCTGAACTCACATCGCAATGGTATATGTGGCTTACTCGCCCGGTTTCTGTCCACAGAATACACTCTTCAACATTCACTGCATTTTGCATTCTGCTTGCCATCAAACGATTGTCCCTCAGCAGATTTGAAGCTCATAATGGCCCTTAACATGTCGCCTTTCCTGCCCCCTGACACGCCAGACGGCCTACCGGGTCGGCATCATGCACCAAGACCACCGCCTGGGTTCCTTAACCCCTCGCTGAATGGCCCTCATCCCAGACTGGACAAGTTCTCGCAGCCATTCCAGTCTATAGTTGGCAAGTTGAAGAAAGAGTACGACTTGAAGCCGTCCCCCGTCACTTATGTCACAGCCATTCAAGCCCTGGACACAAACGAGATCCGCGTACTCGCGAAAGAGGCTGTAAACATACAGCCCTTGAGTGTCCGGGAGCGCCGCAGCTTCATCAATGGAGCAAGAGACAGTCTTGCTTCGACCGAGGGCAAGGACTACATGGAGGAAGCGGCAACTGCCGCTGGACACGCCTGTACAGAGATCAAAGGCCTTTTTGGAACTCTTCGCAAAGATCTCAAGGATATCGACGACAAAATGGAAGCCAGTGGTGAAAATGTGGCCCCCTTCGAGCCCCTAATCGACCCGCTCGAGCAGGTAACAAGCTTTGACCAATCTTAGTCTTTTCTATTGCTCACATCGAGGCAGAAGTACGATGGAATCATCAAAGACTGCAAAAGACTCTCTTCCACAGTCAGCATTCAGGGGAAGAAGTTCAAGACATCGGTCATCAATTTTGCCACATCAGCCTTGGACACTCCAGCGAAAGTGGCCAGAATCGACAAATACATTGCTGTCAGCGTCTCCATTGCCACGCCTTTCACCTCAGCTGACGTTCTCTTTAGGAGGCCAATCAGCTAAGCCAAGATTCCGATAAAGTCCAAGCAGATTTGGAGGAGCTTCAGAAACGCTTTTCCAAACTAATGGATCGGTTTCATGACTTCAGCAAGCAGCGACAACCCAATTTCCATGCTCAGATCGAAGCCGTCAAACAACAGCTCGATCAGCTGGACAAGAAGCTCAAAGATCTAAAGCTGCAATTGACTGTCGTGACAGCCTCGGCGGGCGTAGTAGGCACTCTTGCCACTGCATTGGCAGGAGTCTTCCCTCCAGCAGCGGCATTCATCCTGGTGAGTAACAGTCAACAACCATGGGGGAATGATTAAGAGGTCTGACTGGTTTCCCTTTCTCTCGGCTTTAGGCAGGTGGCCTCCTTGCAACTGCGGGACTGGGTGTCTATGCGGCTATCCTAGCGGCGCAGGTCGAAGGCAAGCATGACATTTGCATCCCATACAGAAGTCTCATGGCAGGATGTGTTCGTTGAATCTAACAGTGGGGGTGCTGGCGACAGAAATCGAACGTGACAAGAAAGATGCACAGACACGACTGGATCAATTGACCGCCGCAGATGCAGCGTATAAAGAGGCAACTACGGCATTGGAGCAGCTGGGTCTGAACAACGACGAGACTTTCACGTCTAGCATCGACTTGGTGTTGAAACTGCTGAGAGACGTCACTACCGACGCTGAAGCCATCAAGGATTGGCTGCTCACTGCGGGAGATGACGAGGTACGTTTTCAAATATCCTGCGGTGTAATGCATCGCAACGAGTTTGACGGAATCTGTCATGTCTGCTACAATACACTACAATGCAGCCCGGCTGACTTGTACGCTATGCTTGAGCAGGCTCTGCCGGAGGTCATGGGCACGGATTTGAAAGAGGCCGGACAGATTTGTAAGTTTTGTATTGATTCCTGCGCCAACTGCGATATCGTGAGCAGATATCAACGTTGACATAAATGTCACAGATGATTCAATGAGCCATTACCTCCAGGTGTTCGAGAAGATGCTTTAGTACATCTGCCGAGGGTTCCGGACCGATGTTGGGATAGTCATCGGTCTGGAATGAAGCCATGGTCCGCTAAAGGTCTCTCTATACTAGCTGCTGAGCAGTTGTTGTATTTGGCGAAGAGAGCGTAATGATGACTGAGACTGCGTTATGGGAGGCCACCGCAGGAAAATAATATAGGACAGTCATTCCGTCCTTTCTTGATCGAATGTGCGGGACCCATGTTGCTGAGTCAATTGAGAGAAGGTCGATTGTCGTATGCATTCGGATGAGGCAATGGATCCAACGAGAAACAGCTCTTGACCACTAGTCCTCCCATCTTTCCTTCATCTATGCTGCACGTAGTCTTCCAAGTGGTCAATGGAAACTATCCAACGGCACAGCTTAGCCTAGTGATGGCGTCAATGGCCACACAACTCTTCGATCTCGGTAACAAGAGGGATGTTCCATGAGGGGCCATGCAGACATGGCAACGACCAGAAAGCTATCACCAGCCTGCCGTTTCCTGGTGATTTCACCTTCTGCCAGCCGGCCGGAAAGTCTTAGTGATTCCAGCCTCTGGAAGTCAACCATATCAGAGGCGATATTGCAGACCGCCCGGCCTAGCTGTTGGTCTCAGGCTTTTCCTGCCCATCTGAAATGGAGGGGCAGCTGATTTGAGTCTCACGCCACCAGGACCACACTGGTCGACTTGCACAGTTCGGCAGGAAAGTAGCAGAATGGGCCTATGGGGCCATTTTCCTCATGATCACACTGCGACCATAAGCCGTACACTCCTCCCGATCTAATACCGCCTGGCTGTACGCCTTCTAGTTGCCACTGGTCTTGTCCGTTGTACGAGACGATGAAACGCCATCGAACTTCCCTGCCTCCAGGTACCAGGCACACGCAGCCGCGGACTCCAATGGATGGCCGATGAATACCAGCGTGCGCTCGAGAGACACCGGAGAAGAACAACATCGGCAGGTCTGTGGAGATGGGCAGAGAGGTCTGTAATCGGGGGTCAGTGGAGAGGGTGTCATCGAGCTCGAGCTCGAGTTTCATCAGGTCTCCGCCTGCTTCAGGCTCATCATCCAACGTCGGGCGGCCACCAATCCGACCACCGGGTGCATTGAAAGCAAACAGATCCGTGTAATCAATGTAGGAGTACGTTCCTAACCAGGGGCCCGTGACTCTAGCCCAGTCCGCAGGCATTGTCGGGTCGCTTAGGGAGCGGTGTGGGATGGAGAAGCTCAAGCCCTGAGGCATGGCAATCCGACCGTCCACACACAGCTCAAAGTTGCGGGAGATGACGCTGCACACGGCCTCAAGCAAAGACCAGTCGACCTGTCCACTGCCGTCGCGCTTTAAAGGGCCATAGTCGTTGTCAGGCCCGACCCGACTCCAATCATAGACCTTGCGGCGAGCTGCACCACGCGCTCTGTGTGTGATGCGCTCACGGACAGTGAGGCCGTAAAGAACATGGAGTCTAGAAGCCGACTCAGGTCTATGTTTATCATGTTCGTCTTCACTCATCGACCGCGTGATCGGACGCGTAGGAGCATTCCAGGGATTCCCGTCTGATCCGGGATATCTCATAGATTGAGGATTTCCCGCCTCATGGATCAGGGTCTCTAGGCCATCTCGATATCCATCCACGTCTGCAAAGATCTGTAGATTGAGCGATAAGTACCGGTCATCCTCCAACGGAACTTTGCCGTTGACAATGTCTCGACCGGTCGGAGCAAACTTAGCAGTGTCAAGAATGCTAAGAATGGCACTTGTATGCTCTTCGAGATGGGCATGTTCGTCGGCGACCCGCCATTTCGACCTGATGACATGCAATGCCCGCATCCTTCTCACCAGTTCTACATGCCATTCCCAGTCCGCCGGTTTGGAGAGGCGGGGGCTTCCGGGCATCGAGGACCAGGCGTCGTTCGGGTCGTCAAAGATGTGTAGGAAAGCCGACTTCCATAAGACCTGGTTTCCCGGGTTGATAAACTCGTGAGCTTGTTTGCAAGTCCGGCCAAAGCGGGTGATTGCCGCTGGGCTAAGGAATGATAAGATGTGACTTAGGATTTCTTGCGGTAGACTGAGGACGTCCATTGCTGGATCGGAGATGCCTCCCTGCGGACTACCTACGGCTTTCGAGATGTAAGGGACGCAGGTCGGAGAGGCCACCTGACGAAAGAGAGGATGGAGTAGATGGAAACAAGGATGCGACCGGGAAGGAGGGATGGCAATAATGAGAAACGAATGTCGGGTTAAGGTGGGTGGCGCCGTCGAGGACGAAGCGTCGATGGATTTGGAGGCGGCGACATATCTGTCATTATCAATCTCGTCTTCTTCGGTATAAGCGCCCTTAGGTATCTTTACCCAGGTAGGTAGGTATCATCATCCTCGTCGTCCTCCTTCCCCGCGCCCCCTCGGCCCCTCCTGATCAGCCTGGGCCCCTTTGACCCTTACCAGACGCCCTGGAGCTGGAAGTCGAACAGTGAGTGGGCTGCGACGTGCGGCCGAATTCACACTCCCAGATCATAACGTCGATGGACTGAACAAACGGAGTTAAGAGCAATGGGAAGTCTCAAGACGGAGAGAGCAGGTGGCTACAAGTCTTACGAGCCCCTAAGGTTTGAGGCGCAGGCTGCCAAATGAGTGTCGGCCCCCAAAATCCATTCTATCGCCAGTACACCGCAGCCACTGCTAAGCCCTCATCACCCTCACCACTGAACATACAGTACGCAGTACAGCACACAGGAGACGCTCTCAACTGCCAGCTGGCATTCAATCATCCTCCCAAGAATGTAGCCGCCACCGGTGCAATAACCGCTGGCACAGCCTCGCGCGCCTCGCATCCCCTTCCTTTCCGCGTGGCATGCCTCTTGCCTGCGTAAATGCCAAACGATATTGCCAGTCCCCTGGCATTTCCTGATTCCTCATCGTATCTCCCTCATCGATTCCAAGCCCCGAGGCCAGTGCTCTCTGATAGCAGGAAAGCATCTTGAAGACGACTGCAACCATGAAGTTGGGAGATCTGCTCCGAAAGAAGGACAGGCTTGACAATGCTACACCCTCGTCGCACCCACTACCACAGGCCGATGCATTTACCTTTATTCGCACAGACACACACACCAAAGAGTACATCGAGCCTCCTGCATTCGAAGACGATCGGGATGCTCCCCCTATCACACCGAAAACTCCCCCGGCGACACGGCGTTCATTTGGGCGCTTTCGCAAGAGCGTAAGTCCAAGTGCCTCGGACACATCGTCTCCTGAGAAGGAAAAGAAAGAACATAAGAGACTTTCCCAGCGTTTGCACCTTAGCAGAGATCGTGCGCCTAGCACCAGTTCGGTCAACCTACCACCTGACCTTCCCAACCTTGACGATACATACACCGAGACCGGGGACCGTCAGGAGAGAGAGGCCAAGTGGGAGGAACGTGCTACCATCTTAGCCAGCAAAACTCCAGTGGTCCCATCAGGTACAGCTACAGGAGACTCACAGCACCTCAATTTGGGACCGTCGGGTGGGGGTTCGTCGTCATCGCCATCACGTCCACGCAGCATCAATGATCCGGTCAGTGACGCCGATATCCAAAAGGCGATACAGCTCCACGAGTCTGGCGACCTCGAAGAAGCAACAGCAATGTTCGGCAGACTTGCGGACTCTGGCAATGTCTTATCTCAAGTTTTGTATGGTCTGTCACTGCGACATGGCTGGGGATGTCAGCCGGATCCTGCGCGAGCCGTCACTTATCTGTCTGCGGCGGCTTCCAATTCTGCCACAATCGAGTCAGATGCCCTGAAAGCAGGAATGAAGAAGGGCGGTGCAGCAAAGGGTGAGCTTGTGCTTGCAATTTTCGAATTGGCCAACTGCTTCAGACACGGCTGGGGAGTTCCCGTCGATAAAGTTGCGGCGCGGCAATATTACGAGACCGCCGCAAATCTAGGAGATACCGATGCCATGAATGAGGCTGCTTGGTGCTATCTCGAAGGCTTTGGAGGCCCAAAGGACAAGGTGAGTCAGCTGTCTATCGTTCACGTCCCGTTGGATATCATAAACATCAACAAGGCCTTGGAACTTCACATTTGTCGAACGAATCCAGCACGTGATGGACAGCAACAGCGGGCCGGCTGAGCCGCGTCGATGCACGATGGCCATGATTGCTGCTGCGATCCGGGCGTAGCACAGAACAGGCTCTCTGATCTAAATCAGGAGCGACGCCATCGACGCCATCAGTGCGGGTTTCACACCATCTCAATCCTCAGCCGGCCCCCAAATACGCAAAATACCCAAATACAGCATGCTCTCAATCGCTGCATCACTTTGGGCAGCAATGCAGATACCGCTACCCCAGTCAGCGGCCGGTTGTCTGGCCTCTTGACCTCGTCCCTTGCATTAGTTCCGACTGAGGCTGGTCGACGAATCATATCTGCTTCTTCTGCTTTTGATCTCGGAGAAACATAACATGACACTGACACATGTCCGGGGTCTAGTTTAAAGCGGCACAACTGCTCAGGTTGGCGGAGAACAACGGTGCGAAGACGCTCGGAAACAGTTGGTGAGTACCTGGAATAGTTGTTCTTGCAACCCGTTTCGTCGCTTGTTGATCCCTTATCACTGCACTATCCCATCGCAACTCTTGTTGCTGGGCATATCCAACCTTCTACGCTCGATCGGGTCCCAAACCTGGCGTTGCCCTGGATGGTGGAGCCCAGAAGGGCCTGAATGGCGGTCAGGCTGCGACACTTTCTTCCTGCGGCCGTTTCCACGACCCGGTCCACCACCATGCACCTGTGCCTCGTGTCCATACATGCATCTCCGGGTTGAGTACTCTGTTGCATCGACCAGAGAAAACCCGGTGGTTAGGTTACGGTCGTTTGAGAGGCGAGAGTTCACGACGTCGTCGAGGCTGGTCTATCATCACATTTGGGGGTTTTGGAGTAATGTTGTTGAGAGACTATCTGCTGACACTTCTTCTGGTTGTGACAATCAGGATTTGGAAAGAAAAGTACGATCCTCCTTCAACAGCCTCCACCGATGGACGACGATGACTTCATGGTCAGCCCTTCCCTTTGCCCACCCAATCCAAGAAAAAGATACCATCCACGCTCCCAAGCAAGCATGTCTGCACCCGTCGTCTACCGCCGCGACCACAAGGGACTGGCGATCGAAGGCACAACAGGCGGTGGACAAGTCTTGCTGGGAGCTTGGACTTTGACCCCTTGTTTGTTCTCAATCTATACCTACCGACTGTATGTAGAGGCGAAGATCAGGTCGGCTGGCCCCAGGTCTCCCTTTGGATATAGGTCGACTTGGACAGAGTCTGGGCCTGCTTGACCCCTTAGAAGTAGCAATAAAGCCATTTGTTGCATGCATGTTTTTCTCACCTCTCTCGGGTGTAATGTCAATGTCACCATCACAACTATTGATCTTTTAGCAGCAGTTCAATGTCGTTTGGGACCTTGATGAATTCGTGGTAGCGGCGTAGGGTGTCTGTCTATCAATCTATCAATCTGTGCCGTGCCCGTGCCCGTGGCCCGTGGCCGTGGATCCCATGGCGCCCCGTCCCGTCGTGCCATTCCCTCCGAACCGCCCGTGGGATTATCGGTGTCTATCTCGACTACGTACCCCCTCCAGATGCTGTACTACTGGCGGTGTCTATTTTTTAGGTGCAAGAACATCAACACGACAGTATCAGATCAGATCAGATCAGGTCAGGTAGATCAGGTCAGGTCAGGTCATTCATTACAGATTCATCGAGACTCATACTGCTCAGTCGTCGAGCTCCTTCCCTTTGTACCTAGGTACGTAGTTCTTCTCGACACCCATATCATAGGTAGGTATTGAGCATTGTCCCTGTCCAAAGAAATATCGTAGCGGTTCGTTAATCATCTGCAATCGTTTGCACGGGCCCTTCATGCATCTGACGGGCATGGTTCTGTGGCTAGTCTCTATATGACATCAATACCTGGAGTCATCATGGACGTCAAGGGCCATGTGCCATCATCATCGCTTCGTCCTCACATCTCGACAGCCAGCGAATGGCTGATCTGGATAAATTTCCGTCGTCCCTATAGCTTCCTCCACACTCTTGATATTCGACAGAGAAAATGTCATAAAAGGTCGTCATCGTTGTCATTATACCACATCCAAAGCGAAAATCCAGAAAGGCAAAAGTAAGGAAATTGTGCCCTGAAGCTTATCATCTTTCGCTAATTGTTCGTTGAAAAGACGATGGTCTCAAGATATTCCACACTGAAAATGAAAAAGGCTCTCGTTCCACATGGATATCGTAATTGTAGAAGAATGCCGACAGGGTGTATGCTTGTCAGCTTTGACGTCGAGTATAAAACATCGTCCGGGTGATCGGCCTCGTCCCAGTAAGACAGTTGAAATTTTCCGGGCTCCGCAGGCATCCAAAGTCGCTTTACTCCACCCGGGCAATCATCTCGCGAAAGTCTCGAAGCACCTTTTCTGGTACTCGATCAAGCAAGACACTCCTCTCTCGGGCTTTGCTGCCCATACCGCCGAGCTTCTCTATCCCGTCGTTTTCAGCCTGCATCTGAGCATACAGCTGCTGGAGGCGTGTAGGTTTTACTTCGACAACTTCCTCCTCGTCAGTGTCGAAGGCACCACCGGCATTCGCTATATGATTGTATGAAGCGGCGGTGAGAGAGAAGGCTGCAGCAACTTGCTGCTGTCGTGACGGTGTGGTAAGATCCGTATGAAGACTGCGCAGAGCGTCGTTCGAGGCTTGTGGGGTCATTTGGGACAGTCCAGACAAAGCAGAAGTAGATGCATAGCTGTTTTGATCTGCAGACGGTGCAGGCCTGGTAGGCAGGACCTCATGCGCCGACTCGGGACCTGACGCAAGCACTGCGTTGAGGACCTGGCCAGCCTCCGCCCGGTAGTCGTCGGACAGAGCTGGCATATGAGACGTCACGACGGCGGCAGGCGGCGCGGTGGCGGCCGATTGTGATCCAGCCTGAGAAACGATAAAGGCTCCAGCTAGCAAGCACATATAGAAAGTGTTCCAGCTAAACCCGGCGTCGACTTTGACATCATGGGATTTGGCAGGAGTAGCCACCTGGATAGAAGATGGGGGCGGCCGCGGCGTGGTTTGTCTTTGCAAATGGTCCGGCTCTTCCATCTTCAAGTCATCGCTATTGATCAAACTGAACTCGTCTTCCCAATTGTCGTCGAGGTCTAGGGTTTTAAACCCAGCGAAATCGTGGGGGAAAGTGTCCGGAGCGTTGGTGGTGTAGCCGTGCGTATTCTGGCGCTCCAGATCCCTGATGGTTTCTTTCAAAATGTTGTTCATGCGTCGAAGTTCAGCTGTCTCAAGGGTCTTGGTGCGGATGGCCTCGTCACGATCATACTGCAGCTGATGAATGAACTGCTCACATTGCTGGCGTTGATGCAACCATTGCTCCCTTTCCCGCTGGAAGGTTTCTTCAAGCTGGGCAATTGTTTCTTCCAATTCGGCCTTTTGACCAGCAAATAGCTTCTTTTCTTGCTCCAGCCTTTCGGTGTGAGTTTTCTTGCGTTGGCGGGAGTCCAGCCTATTTGAGAAGGGCAATTAGCTGCTGGAAGACAGACGAGAGAAATGGGGGACTACTTACGCGGCCTGACGGTTCCGTAACAGACGTTTCTGCTGTTTCAGTTCCTTCTTTTCCTCCTCATTTGCGCACTGTACAATGAGAGCATCGATGTTGGCGAGGTTCCTATCCTTGGGGATCTCGAACTTTGCATTCTTCTTCCGGATTCCATCAGACCTCACCACCAGACTAGGTGAAGTGGCCCTGTACCTCGAGTGTCTCAATTGATGCCCTACTTCGGCCGCTTCGGACGAAGTGGTCGATGCCCACCCGCCTTGACTTGATTGCGGTGACATGGAAACTGCTGAAGCTGGATCTTGAGGATGATAGCTCGAGAAGTTGACCGAGCCCGCATTGAATTGAGCCTGCTGAGTGAACGACTCTTGTGCTGCACCGAAGAAGGGAGTGGGAGTGTTGTTTTCGGACCGTGCAGAAAGGGCCCAGGGTGGGATTTGAACGTACTCCGGGCCGCAGTTTGCAGAGCTGCCTTGGCCGAAGAACTGAGCATTAGGGCTGGACAAGGGCATAGAAGACTGTGAGTAGTGACGGGTGGGAGGCATGACACTAAGCGGCCGGTCCTGCCAGACATGCGGAGAGACTACACCATAGTCTTCCTCCATCTTGGTCATTGCAGGATGTCGACTGTCAGAGGAAGCAGCCGCTGCCAGATCAGCGGGGGTTGAGGAGTCGAGTACTCTATCGTCAAGGACAGAGGAATCGTCTTCAGTGAGGGCCGGCTTGATGTCGTCAGGCCATTGAGGATGGGCGTACATGTAGTAGGGCTGCTGCGAGTAATGCATCGCCATGTATGCAAGAAATATCAAACCCGGCACTTGCTGGGTTGTGCGCCGGTCGGAATTGGATAAGTGGCGGTGAGAGAAGGTGGGGAAGAGCGGCGGTGGTCAAGTTTTTTCTCCCGAGATATGGCAGGACACTCTAGGTGCGCGTGAGGGAGAGGGCAGGATAAACGCTCATGATGAAGTTGACCGAGAGAATTGAAGACAGGCGGGAAACCTGATCAGAAATAGATGGTAGATGAGTCTTGCTCCGAAGAGGGAACTGGGAGGACATGAAGCTGGTTTAGTATGTAACGTAGGAGGGCCAGGTGTTGGGCTCAATACGATACCGTACCGGACCAGAGTGGAGGATGGAACCAGAAAACAGAGTCGAGGAGGCTGAGGGACGACCTCTAGGCCCCGTTTCCAGGTCCGCGGACGAGTGGTAGAGGGACTCAGCGGTGGGAGGAGGAGGCCGGCCAGAGAGGGAGTCTGCGGCCGACGAGGTGGAGAGAGGGCCAGAGGAGGCTGGATGAGCAGCACTTGGCGATTGATTGTCTAGGACTCATCAGCGACTCGGTCCTCCAAGCATTCCGGATTGATTCAGCGTCCAGAGCCAGAAACACAGCCATAGGTCGACGCCTGTAGAGGGGGAGAACAGAGACCGAGGGAAGGACGGAAAAAGCAGCAATGGATGGAGGAGTGACAGTGAGAGGAGCAACGACAAATTCACGCTTCTTCGGGTGCGCTGACGGTTGGCGGGCAAGTGACGGGCAGAGTGGGATTGGGTGCATTGTCTTTTCAGAGCCAGTTCTCGAGACAGACCAGAGAGATCTATCTCATCGTCTCAAAGGCCCCTTCTCGCGTCACGTTCTGATACTGATTCTCATTCGTATCCGCATTTCTTTTTGGGCAGCAGAGGAAATGGCCCTGCTGCAGTGGTGGAGGCAGTTCCAGGTCGGTTGAGTGGGCGCAGGCACTGGCACTGGCAGCCTGCATCAAAGTCTGCTTGCTCAGCGCCTCCAGACTGGCTGCGCTCCTCTCCTCCCGGCGGTCACCTCTTATGCGACCACCTTTTAGTCGTATTAGACTTGAACTCCCTTGCGTCTGCAGCCACGGCTGTCTCCTAATCCTCAGCGGACGATTCGATCTCTCCTCTCGTCTCATCTCGTCGCTCCATTATTGACCCAGGCAGTCACCTGTTTCCCTTCGGCTCAAAAGTGGTCGACTAGGACCCTGGCAGTCCTCAGGCGACAATGAGACAATAGTAGGAGTAGGTCAGAGGACGGACAAACTGACAGACAGACGTCCGGTGACTCAGGATACGGATAGAAGTATGATTGAACATGAGCTGTCTCGATAACTTTGGCCGGGCAACATACCTTACTGATGACAGCCTCAAGGGGCAACCGACCTCGGAAAGCAACAGACGAACGCGACCCCGTCGCTGGTCAGAACCCGTGTTCGTGGCGTGAAAACAGATCAATGACCGGGGGTTTCGTATCCCTAGCTAGGTTCAGTTAGCTACCAGCCTACAAGGGAGCCGATGCTTAGACCACCATCCACCGGGTTGGAGATTTCAGTCCGTTGAACGGCTCGGGCCTCTTACCTAGCTCCCATGTTCGCCTTTACTCGAATACTAACTCGGTGCGCGCTGACTGACACAGCAACAGTTGACGGCGCTCGCCCATCAATCTTGGATACATCAGGCGTTTAGCTGCCGACGCCCAATATGATGGACTCTGCAAGGGGTGCTTCATCTTCCCAGACGATTGCTCTGTATCTGGAGACCTCTTCCTTTTGCCTCATCTACACCGTCGGTCGACTAATACCTCCCTTTGGGCGAGGCCTTCCTCGTGCACAAGTGTCTGGTTGCCTGCCACTCTGCGCTGCAATAGACTGGACAAGCGCCAGTGTCTACCTAGGTAGTTTCCAATTTTTACCTTCGCCTTCAGCCGCCTAATCGTGATGTCGCCTGGTCCGCCATGCTTTCTCGGACGGTGGCATCATTCCCTTCGCTGAAGCACCCACTAGGTCCTGACAGCTACTCTGCTCACCAACCTGACCTGGTCTTGAGCTTACAAGCCCCTGGGGAATCTTGGTTTACCTCCTGCCCTATCATCAAATCCGGCTGCGCACCGTTTGAGACATGGGCATTTCCTGGCTGCCCAAGGTGAGGCTGTTTTGGCCCGGTGCCTACGACGTTTTCCACTGCGTGTGTGCGTACTTCTACGGCCAGGTCTGGCAGAGAAGACTAACTGGGCTGAGATGGATTGAAACTCATTTCATTATGATTCATACACATTTCAGAGCCACCTAACGTTGGCCTGTCCCCGTCAAGCAGGCGAATGTGCGTTGCAGACTGCCTACTCCATCAAGACGTACCCTAACAAGAATCGAGAACTCTCCTGCTTCCTGGATCGTTGAATCCTTCGGGCGGTCGTACTCATTCATGTCCATATTCCTTATGACTTCCTACCCGATAGCCTGCATCTCTGGGTACAACCTTGGCCATGCATTGGGAATCTGGACCACCTAAACGTCGATATAGCCTGCTTGCTGAGTGAAATCTCCCAGTTCGTTCATGGGTTCCTCGGCGGGGTCATTGTCCAGAGTTCCGGACGGACTGGGAGCCGTTTCATTGGGGCCTTCGTCGCCAATGGGCGAGCCACCGACGGTAATCGACCCAGTCGAAATGTCAGTCGCAGACGAGTCTCTCTGCTTCTTCTGACGGGCCCGAATGACATGGGGAAGTCGGCACCAAACATCGTGACAGTTGCGTGTGCTCGCAAATTCTGGGCATTCACGAAGATGGCGAAACCCACATTGTGCGCCCTTGTCACAGTATCCGGCGTATGCAAAATCCACACACAACGGTGCGCTGAGATCCACGATAGTATGGGCGTAGACACAATTTGGGCGGTTGCATCTTCCAGTTTGGAAGAATAGGCAGATTGGGGATCGTGCGGGTGAGGGAACGTGGCTGAGATTGCATTGCGGGCCAGCGAAGCAAGCAACACCGCGCGAAACGGAAGGGCATAGAGCAAGTTTGCTGTCGTCATGGATTCCAGGGCATTCCAATCCAGAGTAACACGATCCTGGAGGGTTTTTAATCAGTATAGGAGAAACAGAAACATTTCTCGGGGTTCAGTAGCAACAATACCGGTTGAGCTGTAACGCCAGCAGAGGTTTGTCGAGGTCAGCGCACTGTGGTCATCTGTCAGTACTGAGCAGACGAAGCCAGTCAGCGCTTCCGCGGCTGATATGACACACCCATGGCTGTTCATTTCATTCAGTTGTGGAATGTTCTGGTGTTCGAGCTCGTTGTCTTCAGTTGTGGAAAATGGTAAATCTAGAACGACTTGAGAGTGCTTAACCATATGAATTTGATCGACTTACTGCGGATGCTGGTCGGCCAACCCTTCTTCTCACGGACTGAGTTGATGCTGTCAGAGGAGCTCACCACAATCGCGCATGGTGAAGAGGGAGGGTTGAGGAACCGCGAAACCAGGATAACGCTGTGGCGGATATATGAAGAGGGCGAGATAAGGCTTGAGCTCTTCTTACCTTTCTTTGACACATCCTTCACACCTGATACATGACCGCCCTGTGGAAGAGCAGCGGCTTGTCGATATGAGACTGATGTGGACCGTCTCACAGCGGCAAGATGAGAGGGCGGTGGGTAAGGGAGATTGGTCCGTCGCGAAACAGGGTGTCGGTGCACTGAGGATGTCGTCCGCACTGCGCAGTTGCTGCATCTGGGCTTCTGGGCTTCTTTGTGAGACCGCAGCAGGTCCTCAACAGCTCGGAGACGATCTAGATCTCAATTAGTGAGTTGCCTGAGGGATATCAGAGCGCGCCAATATACCCTGCAGCTGCTTGAGGTTGGCGAGCGTGGCGTTATCGGACATGATGATATGACCTTTGTGTCAGTCTATATAAGCCCCATAACATGTGTCTTTGGAGCAAATTCTGAGTAATTGACCATGTCAAGCGATCACTTTAAAGACAATTCAACTGAGTGGATTGACGAATG
Organism: Exophiala sp. LBMH1013; assembly: GCA_024611085.1. Classification (NCBI taxonomy): domain Eukaryota; kingdom Fungi; phylum Ascomycota; class Eurotiomycetes; order Chaetothyriales; family Herpotrichiellaceae; genus Exophiala; species Exophiala sp. LBMH1013. The sequence continues at coordinate 245,318 of JAMFLB010000009.1, read as the reverse complement.
TTTGCACGATAAAGGCACAAGAAGCAACAAGGCTGTGGTTTCCCCGCAGAAAGATTGCGACAAGGCTGATAACAGCAAATTGACGGCCAAGGAGGAAAGTTTGCCGACATCAAAATTGAAGCTCGTACAATTGAGCTTCGGCATCACCCAAGAGACCCCATTGAATCCTCTTCCATTGACAGAGCCATACCAGCCTGAAACAATGTCCCTGCGTGCACCCTTCTAATATCGTGCGCGCAAATCGGCTGCGGTTGCCTTGAATTCCAATCTCTGGAAAATGCTCCAACCACGGATACCGCTTCGCACTTTGTGCAGGGGTTGCCAATCTTCCCTGCCCGGTCTTCGACGCTCCTATGCACAAGTTATCGACCCAGTTAACCCTAGCACTTCATTGCTGGACATTGCACACGCCAATCCTCCGTTAGCTGAACCGGAGGACGGAGTAGGCCCGGTCAGAGGAGAAGTGCGACTTCGACGATATACTCCGCGGACGCCGGGTATCCGTCACTTGGTCAGACCAGTGAACGACCATCTGTGGAAAGGGCGGCCATACTTCGATCTTACGTTCCCGAAAAAAGGCCATGCAAAAGGAGGGCGAAACGATACCGGGCATGTTGTCGTCCGACACCGCGGCGGTGGGCACAAGAGAAGGATACGCATCGTAGACTTCGCACGGCGCAAAGGCGGCAAGCAGATCGTTGAGCGCATTGAACATGACCCCGGCCGGACGGCTCACATTGCCCTCGTGAAAAACGTCAACGATGGGACAAGATCATATATCCTGGCAGCTGAAGGTCTGCGGCCAGGCGACGTTGTTGAAAGTTACAGGTCTGGTCTTCCCAAGTCCCTGATTCAGGAGATGGGTGGACAGATGGACCAGGGTGTTATTGCATCCAAGACCGCCCACAAGGGCAACTGTTTGAAATTGGGCATGATCCCTATTGGCACACCTATCTTCAACATCGCTCCGACGCGCGACTCGATCGGCAAGATCTGCCGAAGTGCAGGCACACATGGAATTATCATTGGAAAGGGTGAAGATACGGTTCAAAAGGAGATGATCAAGCTCATCGGAGACAGTGGAAACACGGATATGTCGTCGTTGACCAAGGATCAGTTGAGGAAGTTTGAAAAGGCCGCCAACTATGTCACTGTCCGGCTTTCAAGTGGCGAAGTGCGACTCATGGACAAGGAGGCTGTTGCAACTGTCGGTGTGGCAAGCAACATCAACTTCAAATACACATCTCTCGGCAAGGCTGGACGAGCACGGTGGCTCGGCATTCGGCCAACAGTCCGTGGTCTGGCGATGAACGCAGCAGATCATCCTCACGGTGGTGGTCGAGGAAAGTCCAAGGGTGATCGTATTCCCGTCAGTCCTTGGGGTATTCCGGTATGTTGTTACTCTCATTCATTGTTTGAGCTTTGTTCGCTGACCCACGTTACAGGCCAAATCAGGCTACAAAACTAGATCGAAGAACAAGGTCAATCCTCTTGTTGTCACCGAGCGGCCGAGAAACCAGGGTAGACGGCGCAGAGGTTACGCATAGATTAGATTCTGTACCAATACTATCGTCTTGTTCCTATTGTGATGGGACTTCCTCTCGAAACGATTTCACCCACTGACCAGAACCATGACTTGCGACCAAGAGATGCAGGAGGCGCCTGCTGCTAGATCACCTTCCACACATGTAATACGAGTGAGGTACGGGCTTGACCGCAGTCTTGACCTGTTTCTGTGTTTGGGAGCAAGATGGCTTACGAGCAGGTTCCGGTGGGACAATCGCACGTGACAGGGGTCTTTCGCTTCCTTAGGACAGTATCATCATCTGGAAGACTGGGAACAGCTGTCCGGCTATTTGGAATCATCTCCCGCAGCGGCTGGTCGAGAGGAGTTCCTTCAGACCGAAGGATCAGGTGCATGGATCTAGGTTCGAGAATCTGGAAATCCCTGTCCAAGCAGCAGCAATGACAGACTTTATTCGTCGTCATTGACTTTGATGTTCTTCTCCGCTGAACTACAGGTCCATGGCCCGCGTGAGTGCCACGGGATGTACAAATATGAAGGGTTGCCTCTGCTTGCCTATACAGCTGCCGTGACAAGCTTCGCTCCGCATCATCACCATGGACATCTCGAACAATTCCGAAAGCCAGCACAAGCTCGCTGACAGAAACTATGTCCGTTACGACGACCCTGGGGTGCAGAGAAAGCAGGAGAATGAAGAGGAGGATATCAAGGCGGTAGCGGGCATGATCAATGAGATTCAGAAAGCGCAATGGAATTCCCACAGGCACTGCTATACAGGTTCGTGATGCTGTTATGTCTGGGCATTGCCTGCATACTCACCCTGCAGGTACCCATGCAAGGACCCAGGGAATCGTCAAGGGCACCTTGAAAACGGAGCCAAATCTTCCACCTCATCTCAAGCAGAGTATGTTCAAGGAAGAAAGAGAATGGCCTGTGCTGTGCAGGTACAGCAGCGAGCCAGGCGATCCAGGTCTAGATGTGAGTGAGACGGATAGATCCCAAGATGCCCAGCACGACCTGACCCAAAGGACTCGCAGGATCGCATCCCTCAGCCCAGAGGTTTTGCCATGAAAGTCTTTGATGTCCACGGCGAGTTCTTCGACGCTGGCAAAGACATTCCCACCCAGGATATTGAGTTCAACTCGACTCCTGCGCTTGACTTGGCGGATGCAAAGACAACGAGGGAGATCATTGACCTCCGCATCAAATTTGGAAACAACCAGCCAGAACTCTACAAACAGCTCGAGGCTAGAAAGGACACCGCGTTGCAAAAAGCCCGCGATGCCGTTCGCAACACCCATCTGGAATCCACCAGGCAGTATTCGCAGACTGCGTATCGCTATGGAGACTATGTCATCAAGTATTGCTTGGTTCCTGATACCGAGACTCAGAAGAAGCTCTATGACGAGACGGTTAAGCCCACGGATGGTTCTGATGTTCTCCACAGATGGTTGCAGAATTTCCACAGGGAACACGACGCAGAGTATCTGTTCCAGGTTCAACTCTGCGAGGATTTGGAAGACCAGCCTGTCGAATATGCTGGCAAAGTCTGGGATCCTGAGAAGTGTAAGTGCAGGCACAGAAGCAGCCTCGCTTTCCCATCTAGCCTTGGACTTCGCTACTGACCATATATGTTTTGCATCTCAGATCCATGGCAAACTGTTGCACGTCTCACAATCCCCAAACAAGACAGTTTCAACTTCGCTTTGAAGAACTTCTGGGAGGATAGATTGAGGGTCGATCCCTGGATGGGGCTGAAGAGTCTGGAGCCACTTGGTTCTCCGAATCGGCTTAGGAAGGTGGTATATCCAGCAAGCAGTGCGTTGAGGAGGAAGATGAACGCTACAACCGAGTTCCACATCAAGAGTCTGGACGAACTGCCTGCCCATTGAGGTTAAGGACGTGGTTATGATCTCTATCTAGCAGTATATTGTCGTTAAATAACAAAACAATCAAATATATAGAATGTGTACTTTCTACTTGTGCTACTGTGGCAAGGCTGAGAGTGGACGAGGCTGACGAGGCTGGCCAATCACCATCTTGCCTTGGCGTCAGACGCTTTCATCAGTCTTTGCTCTCAATGAGATGCTAGTAAATAATAAGACTGGTGTTACTACTTGTTTATCAGAAGATTCATTCCATTAGAGACTGTAAGACCAGAGTGTGAGTTGAGATGCCGAAGAACAAAAAGGCCAAAACAAAGCATTACTCGTCCAAGAATTCTGGCGAGCTCAGTCAAGCCGAGATCTGGGATGATTCGGCTCTGATCAGATCGTGGAATGAGGCAGTTGCTGAGTACGAGGTATGTAATGCTTCTATTTCCCAGTACCAGTATCGGCAAGCATTTTACACGTTAGCGCGTTACAGCAGACGCCTTGAATTCTCACTATCTTCCGCCCTGGTGGTTGCTCGATATCCTGGATTGCCCCAATCTATATGCCCTAGGTCGACAGATCCTCTACACCGTGCTTGTGCCTTGTCGTCCTGCAGAATGGCGCTTACAACAGGTTCCTTTACTGACCTGAATGGACCTTTCTGCAGTATTACCACAGCATCCACGCGCGCGGAGAAGACGTCGAGGAAGTCCTGCGCAAGGCTGAGATGGACGAGCTCGCACAGGGCAAGGCCTCGAGTGATACTGCCGTCGACAGCAGACCGCCAGACGTCGACATGACAGAGCCCAAACCCCCATCAGACAATAAGGTCACGGCTGGCGATGAAGTCAGCGAGGAAGGCGAAATTGAAGACGGCGAACTCAACGACGATCTCCAGGCGGCGAAGGAAGCGCTGACTCAAAAAGGTACATCTGTCTCTCTCTCTCTTCTGTCATAGGCAGGGCTAACTTGAAGTACTAGTAGTGCAAGGCGAGATAGCCAAGTCATCAGATTCCACTGCCGTCGCACGAGATGAGAAGGCGAAGACCCAAACACACCTCGAAGCCCAGATTCCTCCTCTCAATGTATCTTCGCATCCACAACTTCCGTCGGCCAACCCATCAATAGGACCTGTTCTGCCACCCACCGGCGCTGAAGGTACGTTGCACCATGTCTGCATGGTTCCCCTTTTGTATGTTTATCGCAAAGGCAAGACGCTCGCACGCGTACACCCCCGGCAATTTGCCCTTGCACAGTTTCACACCTTCCAGTCTTCAGGACGAGCAGAGCAAATATTCCTGGGCCTACAGACTAACTCTTCGCCCTGATCTCCAGGTCTAACAACCGAGCAAACACTCGAGAACATCAAGATGGCATATTATTGGGCAGGCTACTACTCCGGCTTGTACGATGGTCAACGACAAGCTCAGACACAAGCACAACCTTCGGTCCAAAGGTCTGGTCAATGACTTTCAAACAGCTCATCTGGTGCGCAACTGGAATGCACGGACCCAGAACTCGAATTGAGTGGCTGTCTTTTTGTGCCTTTCGCCATCCATGCGATACCATGACAGTTCATTACCGTGCGGCCTTCCTGACAGATCTATGCCGCTGCATCATTCAGTGTGAGCCAGCTCTTGTCAGATTTATTGTAGAGTTACTTACCATGCATCGAGAAACCACAACTCAGTGCTAACCTATCTCCCTGCCGCATTATTGCACCGTGGGTGAACCGACGACGGCAATTGCTCCCAAGTCTCATATTCGCCAGCTCCAAGGACTACCAGTTCGACATGCCACGAGCAGACCCCGACCATACATACCTTGCTGGGTACCTGCTGAGACTACGACGACGCTGTTGGTTTGGTTGTGTAGGACCGGCAGGTTGAGACGGAAGAAAGAATCCAGCAGAAGGAACCGACGAGTATCCTTCACTAACCTGTGCTGGGGCGCTGCCTTACTCTCGCGCCAGTACGCTGCAGACGGAGTGATTATTCTACAGGATCGGCGCCGTTAGGGTTGAGATGCTGATGATAACTGCCGTGAAGGGCTGCTGCTTGAACTTGGTTTACGGAACCCATGGCCATCCCTTTTCACAACTTATGGACCAGGTGGGGTCCGTAACAGCTCTCCTTTCTGGCTTGGGTGTCCTGGTACATCACGATGAGTTGGGATATGTCTAGCGAGTCTGACCGGGTCTGTGGCATGGAGATACCACCCACCGCTCTCCAGAAACCTTTTCGACAGGCATCGGAAACCGGTCGGTCAGTCAAGCAAGGGCCGCAGTCAAGACAGTGGCAGTTTCGTAGTACGGAAGCACATGCCTCAAGCCTTAGGTAGTTAAGCTATGAGGAAAGGGTTTGTGCAATACAACAGCCACTGTGACTGTGACTGTGTCGAGAAAGGAAATCAAAAGCAGCTGGTATGCAATCGACACCTCAGTCACAACTTGATGTACGTCTTTTGGTTTGCCACGAGAGGACAATCATGGATGCATTAATGCTTGATTCTTGGGGCGCAGTCGTGTCTGAATGTACCATAGGTGGTTGCCTCCAACTCCTAACTTTGCTTGCAGTTCCTATGTGCCATAAAGAAGCGCCGGGTCTGTCTAGGTATATCCGTGCCACAGAGTCGCTCTACTTCGCTCCAGGACATGGTCATGCCTTTGTAGGCCTCCAGGCTCTCCCAGCCGTAATCGCAACCGGGGTTTCGCCCAACACCAAACCAGACGCAGCTCAGTCGACGGCAATTTGATAACAGACATAGGCCGAATAGTCGCCCTGTTCGCCGCCGGCCACCAAATCGGTGGTACCCATGCCTTCGTCCTTCTTCAGCCGACCTTTGCTGTCCCTTCCAAATGCATTGCCCGCTAGGTAGGCGTATTCTTCATCGAGGGCTTGCCGGACTTTCTTTTCGCGTTTCGTATCCGTCTATGCCGAATATTAGCACGATCGCATGAGGAGGCTGCACATTGGCAGCCGTCGGAGCCGGTGTTGACATACCTTGATTAAAACCGAAACATAGTCCAAGGGTAACCCGTACCTTAGGACCGTTTCGACGAATACTCTGAGAACAATAACATGCACCAAACACATGACACCCTCGCTCCAGCCTGTCCGACCGAGGCGCAATGTTTCGCCCCAAACCCTCTTTTCATCGGCCTCGACGCGCTTCAACTCTTTTTCCTCCTCTTCCTTTCCACCTTCTTTGTACTTGTAGTCTCGGGGCACCCACTTTCTTTCCCGTGCTTTATGGACAAATTCAGGGGCATGTTTCCCGAAAAGCGTCACCGCATATAAGGTGTATTCGTCGTCAGAGGCCACAAACTGTGCGGAACGTGGAACGACCATGGGCGCGAGGGTTTCGTAGGAGCGTAGAAAGTCCTTCACGCCCGAGCTGGGGACTGCGATCAGATGCGTTTCCAAATGTTCTGAATCTTTGACCAGGACGTCTGGCGAGACGATGCTCAAGAGTGACTTGGTTGCGAGGTTCCCTGTCTGTTTCCGCACAAGAGCCTGGAGATTCGTGCGAATCGAGTTGTACTGGTTGTATTTGGACCGGACGTCATTGTCGATCGAGTTGATCTCCTGATGACCAGCTGTTAGAAGGTGGGTGGCTTCGGTGAATAGGGTATTATGCTCATACTTTTGTTAGGAGGTCAACCAACTCTGACAGTGGTCTATCCGCACGATATTTAACTTTGTTCCACGAGAAACTTCTCAGGTACTGTTCGAGAGGTTCTAGTCCGCCCGCTCGTCAGCCAATGTCCAGACCAGCCGAATCGGGAGTCCCATGCTGAATTGTGTTTGCAGACATACTGTCGTTGACATTCTTGTGCATGGCGATCTTTTCCTCATCCCCATCAAGAATATTCCTCAGCGTATCGCCAACCTTGCCTACGACTGAATTGCAAATGCCTTCGAGTTTGGCCAGCTCCTCTGATTGCTGTAGTAAAGCATCAAGCGTCCCGATCTTGAACTCTGGCACGTTGAAAGGGATGACTTCGCCGTTGGAAGGGTTGACCGTTTTCTGTAAGGACGAAAAGGCATCTTCTTTGTGTCCAGACGGCGTGATAGACGAGGGAACGGATACGGCGAGATATTTGGCAGACATGTTGAAGGACGGTGACGATCAAGAACGGGAATACACAGGAGGGCGTATCAATGTCGATATATAACTCAGAGCATAGCCGACTGGTCTTTGGCAGACCCGGGCCTGGTCTGATGGTGGAAAGGTGCGTGGAATGACTTGCAATAGCTACAACTGAAGCATCCCGCTATCAACTTGACCCCGGCGCGCAATAGCATTGAGAGCTGCACTTCCACTGCAACTTGCTGCTCCGGACTGGAAACTGCGTATGCCAAGACGAGTCAGGGTCTAACCATATTCATCATGTTCAATGCCGCTTTATTCGCAGCCTTGTCAAGCACAGCAATAGGAGGACAGAACTAATTGAGCAAACGCTCGTGCCTTAACAGTACTGGCAGATGAACCCCAGCGGAGGATTCCAGGAGCTGTTGCTGCTACGGTTGAACGATTCGAGAGTTAGCCGACCACAAAGAAGAGTGAGGCAAGACGCTCGTTGCGACGGTGCAAGGACCTGAGTGGTGTTGAACCGACAGATGTTAAGATCCTGACCGAGCTTTCAAACTTACTTCCCAAGCAGATATGCATGCAAGTATAATGATCGGTGAGGCACAGCACGAACTTGGCCTGCCTCCATTCTCTTAGTCCTCTACCCACTGTCTATCTCAACGCGCAGGTTCCCATTCCAACTCGTCTCATGGTTCGATGGCTACTAGCCCATGGTCGGTGACCTGGCTATAGCGGTGAGTGCGAAGCCTCAAATCAAAGCCCATAGATCATGGTGACTTGAGCCTCCCTTGGCCAACGACAGACACAGATCCCAAGTCGCATCGATCCAACGCGGGACGGGTGTGGGAGACTTGCCAACCCGGCCGCAATGTCCTCATCATCGTCGCCCTCTTCCTCGCCGTCACCTTCGCCCGTTACCTCCGCTGCGGCATTGCCTCCGACCACCGCCAGAACAGCTTCTTCACAGCATGACTCTGTACTCACCAACTTGCGGTGTGGCGGTTGTTCGTGTTTGTGGTGGCGACGCCGGCGCCAGTCGTGGTTGGTCTCGTCATCATATTGGCGCTTTCGTTGATTGTCTTGGCGGTCATGATGGTTGCCCTTGATGAATGGGAAGGCAACTTCAACTCTCTTCAAGGAAGAAGTAATTCCCAGCAAGCTTCTGCTCCTGATCCATTTGGGATTGGTACTTGTTAATACGGGGACGATAAGAGTTCGGGTCCCGACGGAAGGTGACGTCCAGGTTCTTGAGGAACTTGTTGCAACCAGTCAACAGACTTTCTGGAGAGTTGGCACGAGCATTCACCGATGGCTTGCCATCAAAAACAATGACGCGGTCAGCCAAATACGTGGCCATGATGAAATCGTGCTCGACAATGAAAGCAGTCTTCTTGCTGTGCATGATGAAACGTTTGATGACACGAGCCGCAATGATTCGTTGCTCCGAGTCAAGATAGGCGGACGGTTCATCGATCACGTACACATCTGCAGGAAGACCTAGGGCCAGCACGATGGCAACACGTTGCAGTTCACCTCCAGAGAGGTTCTGCACTTCTTGGTCGATAAAGTCGTCAATCTTGAGAGGCTTGTAGACGTCGGTCTGGAACTGAGGGTTCAAGAACGAGGCCTTGATCCGCTTGAAGAAGAGTTGGCGAACAGTGCCTTGGAACCTTGGGGTGATCTTTTGCGGTTTCATCGAAATGTTCAGCGGGGGAACCTTCTGCGTGCCATCAGGCTTCTCAATGCCTGCGAGCATCTTACAGAAAGTCGTCTTTCCAGTTCCGTTCTCACCCATCATGACAAGGATCTCGGAATCAGTGAATGTTCCCTTTTCGATTTTCAAGTGGAAAGATCCAAGTGTTTTCTCCATAGAGGGGTATTCAAAGCCACGAGCTTTGTCAACCATGTACTCCTCCCCAGCTTCGGTAAGCCGGAAGGTCAAGCTCTCCTCACGGAAACGGAGATTTTCAGTGGGGATGTTGCCGTCAAGGAAAATGTTGATACCTTCTCGCACCGAGGCAGGGAGAGTGACGACACCATACACCGCAGGTTTGCCGTAGAGAACACAGATAAAGTCGGAGAGGTAGTCGAGGACCGACAAGTCGTGCTCTACGACAATAACATAATCGTCGGGTCGAAGAAGTTCTCGAATGGTCTTGGCCGCACTCAAACGCTGTTTGACATCGAGATAAGAACTGGGCTCGTCGAACATGTACACCTCAGCCCTTTGGACACAGACAAGCGCAATAGCAAACCGTTGCAACTCTCCGCCGGACAGAAGACCGATCTCTCGGTCGGCTACCGCTCTCAATTCTGGTGCATATTAGCTCGTCTCTTCTTCGTCCCGGGATGCAGTCTTACCGAGGACGTCCATGATATGCTCCAAGTTGCCCATCTCCGATTTGGCTTCGATGAGTGGCCTAACTGTCTTGATGGGGCCCTTGATCGCCCGTGGAAGTTGATCCACATACTGTGGCTTCACAATGGCTTTCAGGTCATCTTCGAGCACCTTCGTGAAGTAGTCTGTGGAGGTATCAGCAACCGGTCTCCCAAGACAGATACGTGGACCACGTACTCTGCAACTCAGAGCCACGGAAGTATTTCAAGATTTCCTCCCAGTCCGGAGGATTGTCATATCTTCCCAAGTTTGGCTTCAACTTGCCACTCAGAATTTTCAAGGCCGTACTCTTGCCAATACCATTGGTGCCAACCAAACCCAGGACCTGTCCAGGTCGGGGCATAGGAAGTCTATGCAACTTGAAGCTGTTCGCCGAATATCGATGGGTGACTTGGCTCTCGAGGTTCGTTGGCAGGTTGATGATGTGAATGGCCCCGAATGGACATTTCTTAGGGCAGATACCACAACCAATGCACAAACGTTCAGATATGTAAGCGATTTTCGATTCGGGGGTCACTTCGATGCAAAGTTTGCCCGTTCGGACCACAGGGCAGGACTTCTTGCATTCCTGGCGGCATTTCTGTACACTATTAGCCCTGGTGTCCGCCTTGCTAGTCGTTCAGATTGCCCACCTTCGGTTTGCACTGTAGGGAATAAAAGATATTGGTTAACAACAACTCGAGATGGAGAGCATAACATTGTTAGAGACGGACCTTGTCGCTATTGACAATAGCAATTCTACAGCACAGATTAGTCCGCGGCTAGAGGCAGGTCCTGAAGTGCTTCTTACCTAGTCAATTTATCCGCCATTGTGTCGGGGGTGTCGATGACCGAATGCGAACGCAGGTGATGCTACCGAACGTGGGTAGAAGAGGGTGGTTCAACTTCGAAAAGTGCGACAGAACAAGTGCGTGATACCGTCCTCCAGACCTATCTGCGTTGAGTCGCCGACAACAATAGACTCAAGTCCTACAATAGGCCTCGAATTGATTGTCGAGGAGAATGCGGTGAATAGAGAGGCGCAGTGAGTGAATGAACTGGCGGAACGGCCACACTCAAAATCAAAATTCATGGACCTATGATTGGATCAATTGCGGGGTGAATGACCCATCAAACAATTCATCACTGCGTTGTCCTATTGTTTGCGCTCCACCGTACTTCTGCGGTATTGTTCGTGCTTGACTCGCGAAGGCTTGGCGACAAACTGCGGTCACGTGTACGCCAGGCCCCAAGGCAGCGCAAGGCAGGTCCCTCACTACCAGGTACTGCCGACTCATTCACACTCTTTACCCCGAGAAAGCCTGGTGCGCCCATACAACTTTCATCTTTCCGCACCCATCTCTCCATACAACTCTTCCACCATCAACCCTTCTTCTTTACACCACACCACACCCAACGACTCATTTCACCATCTTGACGCGCCTTAGAGGGCTCTACCTTCTGTGGATGGAGTGTAAGTCATCCATTTTCCCTCGTTGCTTTTCGGTGTCAACTCGCCGTCCCATCGATTTTCCCGGCGGCTGCTCGGCCTTGCATCAAAAGCTCAGCGCCGTTGACTGAGATCGATATGTCGTCTGCTGTGGCTTCTTTGTGGCTTCCGAGACGTTGACAATGGGCTTACTGATTTCTCGAACCTCCTGTTTTGCCGGACTGTGGCTTAGGCAGCCAGCCAGAGGTCATTCGCCCTTCCAACACTGAATCATCTCGTCGTCCCTCATCGTCATCGAATCCATCTTATATTGCCCATATCTCGATCCAGAAGCACTTTCGGGACATTTGCCTAGGGTCTTCTGGGTCGCAAAACGTCAAATTACCATACCCTCGCGCTGTTTTGAGTCCGGAGGCGCCTGGAGGCATACCTTGCTGACGCTTTGCATCATAGCCTCTACTATCCTCGCCCGACCACCTCCGCCCCAAATACCCGAACACTCCCTGTCCCTTGAAGGCGTTTCGGCGCGGTCTTCAGCCGCCATGCAGAACGGAGCCAAATATCTCGACAGTGAGAGTGAACTTTCCGACCCAACAGAGCCTCTCGCTGCCGAAACCTCGCCGCCAGGTGTCCAGGTCGATGGTAACGCCCAACATTCACCAAACCACGAAGTATCTGAGCCGGACTCGGACGAGCCTGAACCCGAAGGCGACGGTGATTACGAGATGGAGGCTTCGATGCAGGCAGATGGCAGCAAGTCTGACCCTCACGACTCATCATCGGATGAATCTGTAAGACCTGCGAAAAGAAAGGCTCAGCAGCCGCTCGATGAAGAGGAGTACATTCGAAACAACCCGGAGATCTACGGTCTTAGACGCAGTGGACGAGCCCGGGCCGTCTTGAACATGGCAGAATCTTCCGATGATCAGGGCTCAGGGTCGGACATCGCACCTCGACCTCGAAAGCGTATGCGACCGGCCTCCCGCCGCTCTTCCAAGCAGACGACTCCAGTTGTCGAATCACCTACCGATTCCGACGACGATTCCGATGCATATGGCGGTCGGCGCGCAAAGCTGACCAAGAAACAGCGTCGAAGATTGTTGCAGTCCGCCGTGAACCTAACTCCTGCCCATGCCGAAGTCCGATTCTCGACGCGTCGAGCTGCGAGAGTGTCTAACTACAATGAAGATGACGACGATGACATGTTCGAAGAGGACGATCCCAACGTCTTGACCCCCAATTACTGGGTGAATGGTCAAGAGGACACGTCGCCAGCCATCGACATTGTTCTGAACCACCGTCTCAAAGCCGATGTCACGACCCCTTCACACTCAAAAGATGAATACGAGTTTTTGATCAAATGGCAGGAGAAGGCTTATTATCATGCTACGTGGGAAACCGTCGAATCTCTTGCGGGTGTAAGAAGTCTTCGACGATTGGATAACTACATCAAGAAGACACTCCAAGAAGATATCCGGATTCGCCATGACCCCGACATCGCCCCAGAAGATAAGGAAAAATGGATCCTCGACCGTGAACAGTACTTCGATGCCTTGGAACAACACAAGAAAGTTGAGCGAGTGATTGGCGATCGTGATGGCGACGAAGGCACCGAATACTATGTCAAGTGGAAGGGCCTGCTCTATGACCAAGCAACATGGGAGCCATCGAGCCTCGTGAGCGAGATCGCGCAGACTGAAATTGATCGATACATCAACCGGAGACGCCAGGACTTCAAGTCAAATACCACAGAGAGCAATCCTTCCACCCGCTCGCCCTTCGTCCCCATGCGCGAACAACCATCTTACATCCAGAACGGCACTTTGAGAGATTTCCAGATGAAGGGCGTGAATTTCCTTGCCTACAACTGGGTGAAGGGGAAGAACGTTGTCCTTGCAGATGAAATGGGTTTGGGCAAAACCGTGCAAACCGTTGCCTTCCTCAATTGGCTGAGGCACAATCGCGGTCAACAAGGCCCTTTCCTCGTCACCGTTCCTCTCTCCACCATGCCTGCTTGGGCGGATACTTTCGACATGTGGGCGCCAGATGTCAACTATGTCATCTACAGCGGCGGTAAGAGCTCTCGAAATATCATCCGGGATTATGAGCTACTACCTGACGGAAGTTCGCGCCACCCGCGCTTTCATGTTCTTCTTACAACATACGAATATGTCTTACATGACGCCGCGTTCTTGAGTCAGATTAAATGGCAATTCATGGCTGTCGATGAAGCACATCGTCTGAAGAACCGAGACTCTCAGTTGTACGACCGTCTGCGAGAGTTCAAGGCTCCTGCTCGCCTCCTCATCACCGGCACGCCAGTCCAAAACAACCTCGGCGAGCTCTCTGCTCTGTTCGACTTCCTGAACCCCGGTCTTGTCAATATCGACGAAAACATGGACTTGACCAACGAAGAGGCTAGCGCGAAGATTGCGAAACTCACGGAAGATATCAAGCCATACATGCTGCGAAGAACCAAGCAGACGGTTGAAAAGGATCTACCACCGAAGACGGAGAAGATCATCCGCGTTGAGCTCTCCGACATCCAACTTGAATATTACAAGAATATCTTGACCAAGAATTATGCCGCCTTGAACCAGGGTGCCAAGGGTCAAAAGCAGTCGCTGCTGAACATCATGATGGAGCTGAAGAAGGCGAGCAATCACCCCTTCATGTTTCCCAGTGCTGAAGAACGCCTTGTGCCCGAGGGTGCACGACGAGATGAGTTTTTGCGTGCGCTTGTTACTAGCAGTGGAAAGATGATGCTGTTAGATCAACTACTTACCAAGCTGAAGCGTGATGGCCATCGTGTGCTCATATTCAGCCAAATGGTCAAAATGCTCGATATCCTGTCAGAATATATGGAACATCGCGGCCATGCATATCAGCGTCTTGATGGTACCATCGCCGCATCCGCTCGGCGCATCGCCATCGATCACTTCAATGCTCCTGACAGCTCTGATTTCTGCTTCCTGCTTTCTACCCGAGCTGGTGGTCTAGGTATCAATCTAATGACTGCCGACACTGTCATCATCTTCGACTCCGACTGGAACCCGCAGGCCGACCTGCAAGCCATGGCTCGCGCTCACCGGATTGGTCAAGTGAAGCCCGTTAGTGTTTACCGCTTGGTATCCAAGGAGACTATTGAGGAGGAAATCCTTGAGCGGGCGCGCAACAAGCTTATGCTGGAGTTTTTGACCATCCAGCGTGGCGTTACCGACGAACAGACTCAAGCAAGACGTACCGCATTGGCCAGCGAACCCAGTAGCTCCAGTGAAATCTCGCGGATCCTCAAGAAACGAGGACAGAAAATGTTCGAGCAGACGGACAACCAGAAGAAGCTTGAAGAACTCGATCTCGACGCGGTTCTTAACAGTGCTGAAGACTACAAGGTCGAGCAGCCTGAAGGAACCGAGGCAGACGGCGGAGAAGAGTTCCTGCGGACCTTCGATTTCGTCGATGTCAAGGTAGATGAGCTGTCCTGGGACGACATTATTCCAAAGGAGCAGCTCGAAGAGATCAAGGCGGAGGAGCAGCGCAAGGCTGAAGAGAAATATCTTGCAGATGTCATTGAACAAAACAAGCCTAGAGTGCGCAATCTTCAAACCGAGGACCGGGAAGCTCGCAAGGCACGACGTCAAGAGCAGCGTCAGAAAGAGATCGACTCTGAAAGCGGATCTGAAGAGAATTCGAAAGCCGATCCGGCCCGGCCTCTGAGTGAGCGGGAATACCGGTACCTGATAAAGGGTCATCTCCGGTACGGCTCCATTGACGACCGCCAAGAAGAGTTCTTGACAGAGGCACGCCTTCGCGGTAGAGACCTTGGTGTTGTCAAGGCTGCTATGCAAGAGGTCTTGGATAAGTCTCTCCAACTGTACAACGAAGAGCAGAACCGCATGGCCGATTTGGAACGTACGTTGAGTCGCCCCATCACCAAGAAAGATAGGAAAGCAATCCTATTCGAGCTCCACGGAGTGAAGCGGATCAATGCCGAGACGATCCTTGAACGACCAGGAGAAATGCGCTTGCTGAAGGAAGTCACCTCAAGAGAGCCCGACTTCAAGTCATTCCGTATTCCCGAAGCTACCAAGAATGCTGGTTATACGTGTGCTTGGGGTGCTAGGGAAGATGGCATGCTATGTGTTGGCATAGCTCGTCACGGCTACGGCGCATGGGAGAAGATCCGCGATGATCCAGACCTTGGTCTTCAGGATAAACTCTTCCTGGAAGAACATCGGGTCGACAAGAAAGCTGAACGTGAGAAAGGGGCAGAGAAGAATGCCAAGTCACCTGGTGCGGTTCATCTGGTCAGACGTGCTGATTATCTTATTTCGGTGCTCAAGAGCAAGTATGGCGATGACCCGGTCGCGAAGAAAGCCGTCGAGAATCATCACCGGAACAACAAGAAGCACAATGGGGAACACGCCACCGGCACTGAATCACCTGCCCCAGGGTCCCATCGCAAGGCAACCCGTGATTCTGACAAGCCTCGACATCGAACCAGCCAAGCTCGTCGTGACAGTTCGGAGAGACACGGCACGCCTCGATCTGAGGGACGTCATGGCCATGGCAAGCATGACAATGAAAGCAGAGACCATCGGGATCGCAAACACCGCGATGAACATGGTCAGACACGCCATAATAGGCATGCAAGTGACCACGGACGTGGCAATACCACTGCCAACAGTTCTGCTCCCGAGGTCGATCCTCTGATGGTCATGTTATTTAAGCCTGTTAGGGAAAGTTTGAAGAGAATGAAGGCTGCTACGAAGTACGCCATACCCGGCGCACAGGAGCGAGCAGATGAGTTGAGGCACCATCTGAAAGACGTCGGCAGCTTCATCAAGCAGCAAGTTGCGGACCTTGACGACAACCACGACGCCGTGGAGAAGCGCTTTTGGTAAGTCCGATGGATGAGCTTGTCTGGGGCCAGCTAACAGTCGATAGGGAATATGCCGCCACCTACTGGCCAAACAAGGGTATCCGAGAAAAAGAACTCAAGGCCCTTCACGCCAAAATTGTGGTTCACGAAAAGGAGGAGGCCGAAAAGAAGGCGGCTGAAGAGGAGCAGGCCGCAAAGGAACAGGCCGAAAAGGACAAAGCTGGCAAAGGCTCGCCCGGCGATGGTTCTAACAATATCGGTGGCCGAGCCATTGGATCCTATCGAACCTCACCACCTCGATAGCCAACAAATCTGGAGGTTCACGGGACCGGCCTACAGAAGCAGGACACTTGACTCCACGCTGGCTGGAGGCTCCAGATGACACTTATTGACTCTCAACTTACAAATGCATTTTGCACTTCGGCTGCATCAATTCTCAAGCAAGCGATACTTTGTGCCGGAATCAGGTCAAGTCCGGCACCGAACTCTTTGCCCTAAACTTCGAATTATGATCATTTAGCGACAGCATCGCGTTGGAGGACTATTATGGGTTCACGGTGGACTTAGAACTGGAAAACAAGACGAGAGTGGAGGATATGATGAGAAAAGGAGTACCGGTTGCTGCGTTTTGCTGTGGCCACCTCACCGTCGGAGTTGGAGGGGTCTAGCTGGGATGGGGTGGTCGCCAGTCAGTACACTGAGCGATTTCACTAGCATGGAGTCAAGGAGTTGCATGGACTCGACTTGGGACCGATCAGTGGAGGAGTGGAGGAGTGGAGGAGCGGAGGAACATGGGCGGTGCTGGGAACATGATATCTGGATGGCAGCACATCACTGCCGAGGTCAATAGCGGAGGATTTGGGAAGGCAGGAACTGCGGTGGAGGAAAGGGGAGGAAAACAAGCGCCAGGCAAAGGACTTGAGAGAATATGCCAGTGAGCCATTGACTGAGTGAGATTGGGAACCGAGTGGCTGCAAAAAGGTGCCGTCGTGTCCCAGGCATATGTCAGGGTATCATCTACCTCATGCAGCGGTGATAGAGCGAGTTGTGCTTGTTCACTTCAGCATCGCAAGTATTCCTCTACACTTTTCGATTTTACCTTGTGCCGCTACCGTCATATCAAACTAGTGGATGTTCCAGCAAGTGTTGTCGTCGTAGTAGGAGTAGAGAGTGCGTATGGGGACCAGGGCCATGTTTCGATGACGGCAAGGCTGAGGTCTTGTAGGGGGTCGCAAACACTAAACAGTACCTAGTACAGGTGTTGCATTTGGAGAAGATGCAAGTCATTACAGTAGAATAGGCTGTAGATCTTTCCTTCCATCTACTGTGATCTACTTCACCTGCTTGCAACATGAAAGAGGTCATACTTGTTCAACCCACGCGCGGTGCCCGAAAATCAGAAGAACTCGGCCCTCAAACAACTCCAGCACACCAAGCACCACCACCGAGCCCACCGCCATTAACTGCCGGTTCCAGTGATCCATCAACGCCCTGAGCATGCCGAGCTCTCCTTAGCAACTAAGCCTTGAGCCGTCTCTCCTCACAAGGACCACAAACGGCCTTCTCCTCGAGCTTGCGCATAATACCTTTTCGCATCTCCTTCTCCGTGGGCTTGACCTCAATATCACGGATGAAGAAACGCCCCTCGTCACCGAACCCGCCTCCACATTCGAAACAGACGAAGCATCTTTCATGATACTTGCCGCCCAGCGCTTCAACCGTCAATTCGTCCAGGATCTGCTGCTTACACTCTCTGCATCGTGCCGAGGTTCGCTTCGTATGGCAAGAGACGCAGTATGCGTAATTGTCGCGTTCCACAAACGGTGTCGAGCTGTCGAATGGGTCACCACACTCCGCACAGAAGAAGTGGCCAACATGCCACTCGGCCCCTGCGGCAACAATGACTTCGCCTTCAATTGGCGTCTTACAAGAACGACAGCGTGGGGAGAAGAACTCGTGGAAGTCGAGGTGGCAGTAGAACCGCAGAGGGTCGTTGGCTGCGTCGGCGGAGCTGGGGTCGATACCTAGGCTCTCAAGGCGTTCGGCGCGTTTGTGGTCTGGTTCAGGGTAGAATGAGACACATTCCAGCAGGGTTGAGCAGTGGTGGCACGAGAAGCATTCTGGATGGAAGCGAGCTTTGAGATTGCTGGAGCTGGAGCCAGAGGCAGTAACGATACGTCCGGAGATGGGGAGTGCACAGCTCGAACAGGATACTGTTGGCAGTGAGTGCCGAGGAAGCCATGGCAGACGTGCGGACGAGCTCTTTTGCGTCGGAGGCTTGGGAGGCGATGGTGCCGAGGGTTGGGGCAGTGGCCTTGCAGGTCGTTTTGTTTCAACTGAGGCTTCGGTCGTTGGCGTTTGGGGTTGATTTCCGCTGACACTGATGCTGATAGCCGGAATTCCTTGTTCGTCATCGGGAAGACTTATCGTAGGCACCACTGGAGCGGACACCGTCAAATCCGGCAATGCCGGGCCTGGTCTTCGCTGTGGCTTCTCGTCGGGCAGATTGATGGTGGGAACAGCAGGAGCAGAGACAGTCAGCTCGGGAAGCTTGGGTGTAGGTCGCGGAAGAGGCCTCTCAGAAGACCTATTGGTGGTAGGAGACTCAGTCAGTTTGATGACTGGTCTGTCTATGTCCTGACTTGTCCTCGGCGAGTCATTTGGAGGCTTCCATGATGGATCGAAGCTGACGATAGGCCTACCCACCATGCCACTGACAGCAGTCGGGGTGGGTAGATTGGGACTCCTGTCCTTCCTCTTCATGCTGGTCGCGGCTCGGATTTCTTCACTTCGGATCTCCAACGTGCTGGACGATTTGGGTGTGTCGGCCTCTTCAATGACATCGATGGACGGCGCTCTTGGAGGTGTGTTTGCTGTATAGCCTGCATTTCGTGACTGAGTGGGCGGATTTTTGTGAATCTCAAAACCATTGATGCTGGGCACGTCTGGCAGTGGAGGTGTGTCTGGTTTTTCAGATGCCTTTTTCCTAAGCCATGGAAGCGTGTTTCTAGACTTGGCCCTTAACGGCAGCGTGCTAGCCGGAGCCCTGACAGATGTGGAAGAAGAGATCTCCTTCGGTTCCGGCTCTTCGTATATCTGGCTTTCAGGGTTGGGGAAAGAGACCTTTCTGGACCCGCTAGGTTGTCGATAACTGCTGCTGCGTCTTCGTGCGTGGGATTTCAGCTCGGGGTTTCGAAATGGGGCAGCCTTTTCCTCCTCTGCAGCTTTTGGGTTTCGGTGTTTCCAGACCAGATCAGCTGCTTCGTTCTGAGCAGCTTCATAAATCCTCCTCTCGTCATCTTTCTGGTCAATGAGCTCCAGTGCTTCCCGAAGACTGTGGGCCTCCTCCTTTTCCAGTGCCCTCGAGATTGACTCTACGTATACGCTGTCTTCAGGCGATTGAGGGACCTGTACGATTGCTGTGGGAGACACCTTTCGGCCCTTCAGGACTGGTAGGCTATTAGGAGGAGGTTGGGCAAGGGGCCTGCCTCTGAGGGATGTCGACGTGGAAGAAAAAGAAACCGCTTTGTGTATGGTTCGGTCGTGTCTATGCTCATCCCGTGCCTCATCCTGCTGGTAGTCATAATCCTGGGATCCAACGGCCGGAGCAGAGTCGGAGCGTGGTAAGGACGTCTGAGATGCTATTGTTGCATGAGCCTTGGAGGGAAAGGGAGGTGGCCTGGAACCTGTTGGTCGGGCCGGACGTTGGTTGCGGAGATTCTCCAGATAAGCCACTGAACAAGTTTGTGAGTACCGTGACTTGAAGGGAGGGCTCCGAGGAGGCATTGCTGGAAGTATTCAGAGGAGACACAGCACATACGCTTTTGTTCAGCAGTCATGCACGTCGGTTGAGGCGGAGAGACTTTTCTGCCGCCCAGACTGCTGTGTCTGTGAAACATGGTGAACAGTTGTGTTTTTAATGATGAATGTGATGTAACAGCACGGCATAAGCGCGAGCAGCGTCGCGTTGGGAGCTGGGAGGACTAGCTTTCAACAGTGGTGAAGGGAGAAGAGGAAACGACAGGCTTTGAGCGCAGGAAACTGAATAAACACGACAAATACAGAAATGCGAGGATGAATAACGATGTTGAGAGTTAAGACTCGGCTTCAGAGAAGAATAGTTAGGTAGTTGCTGATGGCTAGACAGACGTATTCGACCAGCAGCAGTACTGGTATGATTTGATGATGCTGCATCTCGCAAGCACCATTTTCTTTGTTTGCAGCCTGCGGTTGCGAGGCCAACCAACATCTCTGCAGGACCCTGAAGTCGGGGTCTTGATGGCAACACAACAGTAACGACGCCCAACCACAGGACCTTGTGTATCAGTGGGTGATAGGTCTGTCCTACCTAAAGAAGCTACAATGGCTTCTGAAAATGAACTCCTCTGATGTGTCTTCTGATATCTTGTGTCTCCTGCTGATACCTCTTGTCTGTGATGTGCCTGCGCAACTCCACGGTTATGGGGAAGAGGTACAGTTTATTAATAAGATGCCGCCTAAGGGTCCCTGGGTCCCACGGCACCTACGTACAAGTGTCAGACTTCAGCTCCACGCGCAAACTGCGGCCATGGACTTCTCCGCCTGCGCTCGTTGCCGTTGTACGATGTCCGAGTCTCTTGCTCCTCGCTGTTTCTTTCCGACTCGAGTCTCTTCGTTATAGGCTGTTCAACACACGTTCTGGCGAAAAAGTCTTTCCTGTTTGCCCCATTTCGAGGTACGCAGTTCGCACTGGTCAGTCTCCTCACTACCAGGTACTACTACTCTGTACAGTGTAGTCGATGGTTACCGTTTACCGGTCGTTAACGCACGTCCGAATCTTTTCGGTTTGGCTAACAATACTACATCACTAACTGTGGGCTTGTGTCATGCCATGCCGAGGCCTCCAATTTTCGTCCTTTCAGTTAAAGATGACTCCTTCACCTGCCTCTCCTTTCTGTTGTTCACAGTTCTTTTTCCTGGAGGAGACGCTCGAAAGGTTGGGTTGTAAAGAGATGGGAAATGGCAGACATCACTCCTGCAGAGACATACCCCGGTCCCGCTCGCGATCGTCCGCGTCAAGAGACCGAATCCGAGAAGACTGTCGATATTGAACAAACACCATCTACACTACCAAAGATAGAGGATCCGCCTCCAGATGGAGGATACGGCTGGGTTTGTGTAGCTTGCAACTTCTTCATCAATGGTGAGAACATCCTGCATCCCTGTCCGACACCTGAAATCTTGCACAACACCGCTTTAGCGACTGTGAAACCATGCCCAATCAAGCTGAAAATCCGGGGTAAAGAGAGATCGTCTCAAAATGCTAGCACCATCACCCAACCGTTCTCCCTCCAAATGGATCATTCAAGCTCAGTGATTCCAGCAACTGACGAATATTATAGCGCATACATGGGGCATCAATTCAACGTACGGGGTCTTTCTATCATACTATCTTAACAACGATTACTTTCCAAACACTTCGGCTTTGGCCTACGCGTTTATCGGCGGGCTCTCCATTTCTCAAGCGGTCTTCATCGCGCCTTTGGCAACGCGCGTTATCCACCTTTATGGAACAAAAGTATGCCTTCACCTGGGCATCTTCTTCGAGACACTGTCTCTCATCGGCGCCAGCTTTGCCACTCAAAAGTACCAGATCGTTCTAGCCCAAGGTATCTGTTTTGGCTGGGGTATGGGATTCCTCTTCGTCGGAAATGTGGGCATCATTCCTCAGTGGTTTACGAAGAAGCGGAGTGTGGCCAACTCCATTGCTGCGGCGGGTTCTGGTCTAGGCGGTTTGATGTACAGTCTTGCGACTCAACGGGCGATTGACACGCTTGGTTTGCCCTGGGCGTTCCGCATATTGGGCATCTGTTCCTGCGCAGTGAACCTGATAGCGGCCAATCTCTTGCGCGACCGCAACAAACAGACCGGCGCTCGACACAAGGCTTTTGACATGCAAATCTTCCGACGTCCGGAGTTCCTCCTCCTTCAGGGCTGGTCTTGGTTTAGTATGCTGGGCTACACCATCTTGCTTTTTTCACTGCCCGCCTACGCTCGCTCCATTGGCTTGACGGCCAAACAAGGCTCCGTTATAGGGGCCATACTCAACCTGGGTCAAATGATTGGACGACCTTTTATTGGACTCACCTCGGATCGCTTGGGCCGTCTGAACCTGGCGACCTTTTACACTTTCCTCTGTGGCGTCTTTTGCTTTGCGTTCTGGATTCCGGCCGAAGTTGTGTCCTCTCCAATGGGTCTATTATGCTTCTTTGCCATCGCAGGTGGAGCATTCGCCGGTACGTTCTGGGCCACCATCGCACCTGTCGCAGCCGAGATCTTAGGCCTTTCAGACCTCCCTGCTGGTCTCAGTCTAACATGGCTCCTGATGGTGCCGCCCACGACGTGCGCTGAGCCTATCGCCCTGGAACTTCGACGTCAGGACGCCGATAGTTGGATTTACCTTCCGCCACAGATCTTCACTGCTCTGGCATACTTTGCAGGAGCATTATGTCTGTGGGTGGCGCGGGGGGTGGAAAGTGGGAGATATGGACTGGCAGGAAAGCAAGAGGAAAGACTTGGAAAGGGAGCAGACAACGAGGCAGGATAGGACACTCATCGAGGACAAAAGCCCAGTCAGTCAGGCTGGTGGTATGGAGGTGCCCGGGGGAGGAAACGGTCCACGACGTCTCCGACAGGAGCAGCATCAGTACGAGACGGGACATCTGGCGTCCACGAAATCTCCTCAAGAACATGATATCCAAGGAAATTGTATAGCCCCAGGCCATGTACAGGACTAGGATCGGAAAAGTTTGTAAAAAGGATTTATAGGTAGGTAGTTTACCTCGTAGCTGAGGTAAGGAGTCGCAGCCTTAGTCTCCAAGGCTGGGTGACCTGATACGCACCATGAATCAGGTATGTATATTTCAAAGGCTCAAGGCCCTTTCCAAAAGCAACATGCACTTATCGAGCTTCAAGCACCAGCAAGACTCGACATACTCGGTCCTGTGCCTTATGCTCCTACTTCCGCTCGGCGTTGGTCACAATAACGGGTCCGAGGACCCGTGAGTAGGACTTTCAAGACGTGACATGTTTGGCAGATGAATCCATTCCTCGACCTACACCACCAATATGAGTCTGCTTTCTCAAATCGGTCCAGTCTCTGTCCCTTCCTGTCCTGCCCACGGACATGTCGCCTGACTCAAGATCGAGCAATCAGACAACCGCCAGCTGGAAAGAAAAGCCGCAAGTGAAACACCTCTTCTGAATGTACCTGTCCTCGGTGCCATCTCAGGCCACCTCCTTGTCCGCCCGAGGCGTTTCTTCTTGCTAGCCACTTTCTTTTTGGAATCAGCAGGTTTTCTGCCATCCCCAGCTTCTCCGGGTTGTGCCCCCAGGCATAGACGACATGTCCTCTTCAGCCGAGCAAGCGACCCGAGCTTTATACAAAGCGACAGCCCTTGTTTCACCATCGTCAACAAAAGAAATATCGATATAGCTAGAGCTATACATATGTGGGTAAGGGCAACGACTATTATACCCGGAAGAGGTGTGTTTGGCGAACCACTTATCGCTCCATGCAATAACTGAATATGACGGAGTGTGGCAGACCGATACTTCCAGTACGATCAGTAAAGATGTCCGGTTGATCTAAGTTCTGCTGGACAAGTCGCTGCTGATGATCCCTCTTCATTCCCCGGACCTTGTGGTTTTGCTGCTTCTCCAGCAATGTGCTGGGATCCGCCTGTTGCGCAGCATACAACAGAAAATGCATTACAAAAGAAATATGCCGAGAGAATATGATCTCCTCGTTCAAGTTGTTGGGTTTCGAGCGGAAGCACTCCCGTGGCTTGCAAGGATGTAAACCGGAAGTGTCGGTGTTCAATCGAATGTGGTGACAGTTCCGTGCCTGTCGGTAAAGCATAAACAGAGAAAAGATCATCCATGGCCGGAGCAAGCTTCGTCCGTGCCGCTCAAGGTCATCAACTCATCATCACTGGAGAGTCGTCCTAGAAACCGCCCAACGCCACCCACCAGTCGACTCACGCCGAGACCCAATAACAAGGAGTGTTGTGAGCATAGCATCGTAATGGAGTCGAGTCAAAGTATGCCGGTAGACATGAATACCAAAAGTGTAACAACGCGTCCAGTCGACCTTGTAGATTAAGAGTTCGGACTTTCAAATGTTCGTAGAATTACATTGACCCAAGACTCAAAAGTGCTTCAATGGCAGCTCGCTCCTGAGAGTTACCGACGCCGGCGCCAGTCGGAATCGTATATGTGGTGGAAGAATTGATGGGCTTCACCTCCCTGGACGAAGTGTGAGCGATATCACCCGGAATCTTGGAATGATATCTCGGCTGATACGAATACGTCGCAATGGGTTGGTAAAGGCGACCAGCACCAGGTATAGACCGAGCAGCATTTGGTAGTGACCGCGCACGTAAGGCTTCGGCGCCAATGCTAGCCCAGTCTTCCTCGTCGGTGATCTCCCCATCTCCAAGGTCCTCGTCAAGAGGTTCTGGGGCGACAGACGACACGTAACCGCCGTCATTGCCATCCAAGGACATTTTGTCGGCTTCGTGCTCCAACATATCCTGGTCGTCATAGTCCATTTCCGAGTGGGAGAAAATGGCAGAATTGCCAGTATAGCTGGTCCCGTAGTTTTCAGAACCGGTACGCCAGGACCGCTGAGCGGGGACTTGCAGCCCAGGTTGGGAGTAGGAGGAAGGCAAACTTCCCGGAGGCGTTATAGCAGATGCCGGACGCTCTCTCGGTGGCTGTCCCTTGAGGCGAGCATCCCATCTTCCCCAACCAACCTTTTCAAAGATGACATCGCTATCGCGGCCAGTGTTTTCCGGACCACCGCCCTTGCCTTCAAGCGCGGCGACGACCAAACGACGGGCTTTGGCGGAAGTGATGCGTGAGAAACCCGGCACCGAGGTTGTCAGGTAGCCCATGATATGGCGGATTGCCAGGGGACCGTGGGACAACAGGACGTCAGGCAGGTGGTGTTTGGCCAACATGCCAGGGGTGATAGCCCCGGCGCTGTCCAAGTCGCCCAAGCTATCCAAAGCCTCGGCGCTTAGCGCAGTGGGTTGTGGCTGGTCGGGAGCATCTTGCAGATCGATATCCGAATCCAGCTGAGCGATGTTCGGCGACATAGGACCGTGATGGTCACCCGCGCGATGACCATGAGGCGGCAGGTTGGGAGAGATGGAGTTCGGGGGAGTAGGTAGCATGCCACGATGCTTCTTGGAAGCAGCGGCCGGTACAGCAGTGAAGTTGTCCCGGCCATGTATCGCTGCTTCGCGAGCTTTTGGGATGTCGACAGATGCGGACATTCCGTTAAGAGCCATACCGAGGGCGGAGATGGTGGTGGGAGCCATTTTCTCTATGCTTCTGCGTTGAGAGTCGTGTGAGCTACACCCGTCACGCAATGAGTCAGCGTGTCCTGCGCACAGAGAAGATGGGAATTGGCAATCCGTCGGCGCTGGTGATATGGCTTGAGGCTTGGGAAAGTGTGATATATGACTCACCACACGACGTCTTCTGTCCAACAGATTGCGGCGACGGTGGTACAGACTGTAGAGTCGGATGGATCGGCAAGGCGGCGCAAGAGGTCGAGACAAGCAGCAGAACTGAGGTGGTGGCGATAAGAGAGAACAACCTGAACGGCAGGAGGTCTCTGTTGCAGCGATATCTTCCCTTGATTATAAGGAAGATGAAGGAAGAAGACAAGATGGAAACGAGCGATGGTTCTTGAGAGCGGGGGTGAATTGAGAGACACGGCGTGTATGTGCTGTGTGCTGCAGCGTGTGTGCGAGATGCGCGTTGGATGGTTGAATCCGGTTTGGTCTGTTGTTGGACTGGCAGATGATAGAGAGACGGGAGATGGAGGCAACTAGAGGAGCGCAGTCTGTTGGCTCAGGCGGGTGCTAACGGACTGGTGGAGGAACCGCCCGGCACGCTGTGGCCGTAAGGTACGTAGTAGGGTTGATACGGAGTGGAATAGGGAGTGGGAATATTGCCTGGAACCCGCCTACACAACCAATTACTGGGCTGCTCCTGGGCTGCTGAGTACGTGACTGGTGCTGGAACCCCGGGCACTGGGCCGCGGAGAGAGGAAGACAATCATCATCATCGCCACCATCACGATCACGATCATCACCATCGTCAGCAGAACGTGCAGTGAGTGCCCCGTGACCCAGTAGGTGGGTGTCGCGTCAGATCGGAGCTGGAGGATTTACGTAGCGGTTCATGCAGGCAACAAGTGACTCCCGCCCTAGGTGCCCACCCTTCCCTCACCCAGGAGCTTCAGGCTCCTTCGGGGGGAATGTCTTGAACCATATCGGCCTTGCTAGGCTCTCTGTGTTCATTATCGCCTGGAAGCCCGGTTAAGTGCCCGGCTGCAACAGGTACAATTGATGCCTCTAATCCACCTACCAGACCAACTCCACTGCTCCCACTCCCACTCCCACTCCCAGCGACCACTCCCTGCGACACATGGCCTCGACAAATCCAACAATTGAATGACAACCTACCAGTGATTTATTGTTGTTTTCAATCACTGGGCACCCCACGAACCATCATCTCCCTGAGACGTAGGTGTGTGGCTTCACGCTAGAAAACGCCTTTGCCAGTCTTCTCATCCCCTTTTCCAGTTGACCCAGTCAAAGATGCCAGTCGGTTGGAGTGAACGGGTCTCTTATCTCGGAAACCATGAGAATCCACGGCACAGAGATAACAAATACGGGATCCCCTCGCACTGCGCACCGACACCCACCTACAGTACATACGTACCTTACTCCTCGAAGCGTAACGACGGGCATTTGCGGAGCAAATGTGTGTGCGGTGTTTAAAAAGGAGGAATCGATATCGATATCCCACACCTGACGAGGACCTCGGGACTAAAGAGCATGGATCTGGGGAAACTGCTTGTACTTGTTACACCAGCCTCGATAGACTTGTTGATGATGGCCGCCGCAGCAGATCAGGGTCCAAGATTTGCGATCCTGGTCTTGATCAACATGAAGGGATTCCTTCTTCCTCACTCCCGCCCGCTTGTCACTTTCCCACGTGCCTGGATACGGGTTTCTCATCATCTCAGATGGATGCTCATGGCTTTTGGTGCGTGCACTGCGCTATGCTGTACGTAATTGACCTTGTGGATTTGAACATATCGCTGGCTCCCTTAGCTACCTCACCCACCTCTGTCGACATACCCTACCTCTAGGTACCTGGCACCGAGGTTCCTGGTAGGTACGTACTTGCACATCTATGGCCTGCTTTTAGCTACAAAAGCCGCATCTTGTCTCTTGAACCGAACAGGGACCACCTTCATACACGAGCTCAGTCCTTTTCCGTTGATTCGTGTCCCTTCGACACTCGCTGCCCGCCTTCACAAAGGCCGGCCGCTTGGAAGGTTTGCCCACCCACTTGCCCTCGTCGAACAGGCCGCGAGTCTTTCACCTTTTCATGAGATGCTGTTATCACGTAATATTGTGGGAGAAACAGAGCGCCTGGACGGACGTAGCGCCCTCTAGTGATAGCAGGAATTGGAATTCACAACCCACGAACTGATGGAGTTTGTCTGAGCTCGTTTGCCATTATCAACTAATAAATCATTACATTATCATGCCGGGCCGTACTGGTACACTATCCGAAACACATGATGGCATCTCATCTCTCCGCTGTTCGTTCATCAAACCGTGAAGACGTAAATGCGATAGCAGCTTGCCATGTTGGGTATCCTTCGATATGGACAAGGGAGCTCAGATCTCTCCCTCTCTTCCTCTCCTTCTCCCTGTCTGTGTGACCATAGAATAGCACAATATTTCACGGCCATTTCCCTCATCCTCTCAACTCTCTGCTTACATCTTACATGGTTAGTCTGTTACTGCCTCGGGCCTCTGAATACCCAGACACCGCCCGCATCACCAATGGAAGGCTAGGTGATTCAGGGACGGTCTCATCTTCCCAGCTGTCTCGTCGGCTTCCCGGCACACGCTGATGGAATGCTCGATTCTGGCGAGGGGTGGATTGGGTGCGAAACAGCCTCTGCTCGTCTGCCCTCGTATCACGCCGGCCCTCAACAGAGTCTAGCATGGGCGCTCCTGAGTTGGTCCGCGGCGGTTTCCGCGCGACATCGTCAAGCAGGAACTGATAGAGTATCTGTGAGAACCGTCTCGATAGTCACCGCTGCGGTGTCCCGAGATTGAGCCATGACATGTCAGTGTTGTCCGGGGAACGACTATGGATTCGTGCATGACTGAAATAGTCACCAGCCTCCTGGTGCCTCGACTCTGATTCAAATCCTGGTTGTCTTCCTCCACTAGGCTGAATTGATCGTATCGAATTCGGCATAGGGAAGGATGGTATTGAGCTGCTGCTCGTCTCATTCGACCCCGACGTCTGCATAGGATATGCCTGTTCCTGAGCGGCAACATAACTGCTGGGAGGGTTCAACGGGCGTTGAGCTGGACCCGACCAAGTATTACCTACAGGCGTCCACGCCACGTCATGAACACTGGCCGGAATCCCACTGGAGAATGCCGCATCATACCGCTCGTCTTCATAATCATCCTCGTTAGTGTCCATGGTCGCTGTTGAACTCGCTCTCGACACTTGCGCTTGAAATCCACGACTTTGCGAATGAGATGGACCGTGCTCCAGGCTGGGACTGCCTGCTGCAACATTCTGAGCCTCGAGTCGATTGCCAGCGCTGTCGCGTAATATGATTTTCGGCGACCGTGTCGAGCTCTCGGGCACCCCCGAACCAGGCCAGAACTCACTCTTGCCGAGTGTTGTTCCACCTGAGCTCCGGGAGAATGTCGTTCGCTTGTCCGAAAGGGATCCGCCCTGGAAGTAGCTTCCCCAACCTTCATCAGTCTTGCGCTGAGATGCCTTTCGTGCTGGAGTGGCTTTTGCAGCAACTTGTTGAGGCGGAGTCGCCTTACCCAGTTCGATGCTTGGCCGCTCCTGGTAGTCACCTAGATCCGGCAGCATCGGCTTGGAGATCGTGAGCGAGCCTTTTTCCCTGTCACGTTTGAACAGAGACTGCCCGAATCCTGTGCCCGACCCACGAAGGCTCGACTGTACACGATCTGATGAGACTCGTCGGATCAGATGTCTGGGGTCTGGTTTGCTACCGAACATGGCTGTACTGTCCGCCTCCGTTATGACCGTAGAAGGCACAGGGCTTCTTCCCATGGCTTGTCCGGCTCTCGATAGAGGATGTAAGCCTCTTTCCTCTTGGTGCTCACCGCTTCGGCGTTTGTCGTCCGAGTATGCATTCTGTTTCTCTCTTTGCGCCTTTTTCTTGCGGGCTGTCCGCAGCCAAAGTAGAAGAATGATCAGGATTACTGCCACACCACAGATACCCCCTAGTACTCCACCCAATATTGTCAAGCCCCGGGTCTTGTGTGATGACCCTGATTTGGCTGCAACGCTGGTTGATGTGGCACTTGCGGTTGTGGAAGGCTGGACGCTTGAAGGAGTAGTCAGAGGGGTCTCTTGGACCCCAAGTAGTTGGGTCGCGGGTACCCAGCTATTTGCCGTCTGGTTGAAGAATACCACAGGGTCATCGTCATTACCCCCGATCAGCGCTATCAATCCGTCATCGCCCTGGGCTAGGTCGAAATTTGTTCTCGTGGTGGACGGCGCGAGACTGCTGTTGTAGGTTGGATAATTATATAGATACACCGCTCTCCTCGACTTGGTTGCAGCGCTAGGAGTTGCTGTAGGAGACGCCGTTGTTGTATTGATTCCCACGGTCTCGCCGTAAGCCGCGGGAAGACCACCAGGGTTCAATAGAACGTTTGTGGTTATGTTCGGAGGAGTTTGACCAAGGTCGAAAGTTTGAAGGATCTTGCTATTGTCGTCCAGTGTAAGTAGGGCAGCTTGCGCGACAGAAGAATCAGGCAGTGGAGATGGTAGCGCCAGTCCCAGGTTCTGCCATCCGTCCGATGCGCCAAATGTAAAGACGTTGACATTTGTAGTGCTGCCGCCCACCATCAAAACGCGGTCCTCCGTCCACGAAAGCATGAATGGTTTCACTGTGGGAGGTGCAATTGAGCTGTAAGCCAATACCCTATATGGAGGGTACATCTCGAGAAGGAATGTCTCTGACGATGGCCCAGTATAACCGTCCTGAGAACCCCCATACACCACCAGTGATGAGGTGGCATTCGTGTAAGCTGCCCCGTGGTTCTGGCGGTTTTGAGTGACGGCGACAACCGGAGTGATAGTTTCCCAAGACTTTTCGATTAGGGAGTAACGCTGTAAGCCTGGGTAGTCGGTAGATGATTCATTGGCGGCGCCACCGACAACATATAACGCTGGTTTCGAGTTGTCACCGTCCACACCGCCCTTCACGCAAACTGCGCCAGTCACCGATACCCCGTTGTTCTCTTTCTTCCATTGTGCCCCCTCTTTCAGTTCCAACGTCTGAAAAGCTTCGGGCGAGTAGACGTAGACGATGCCGTCATGAATGATGGAGCAATGGTCTTTGAGCGCAACCGGAGGTTTAGGCGCTGACATGTCCAACCTCAGATGTTGTCACCACAAGCTGGCGCAGGCAATCGTCAGAGTTGTGTACGCATATGCATTCTCTTGGGAGTCGACAACAAATCTTTGCTTGCTGGAGACCAACACCTATAGTGGCCTTCAATTGATCCCCAAAGTCGTCAAAGGTGATCGTTCAATGGACTTGCCTCGTTGCTGGGCAAGATGGGCACTATAGGGTCTGGCTTTGTTCAGCGGCCGTTTCTTGTCGGCTGGTATTGGGCGAAGTGATGGCGCAGAGTGTTTCTCGAGCGACAAAGATTCGCTTGGACAGCGGGGTGGCCTATGCTTTGGGCCAGGCGATTTGGGCGTAGAGGATAGTGCATGCAAAAAATGACAGGTGTCTGCGGATAAGGGCCTCAAGAAGAAGCAACAAGGAGACGCGAGACAAGACAAAATCCTAGTCACGAGCAACTCGATCAGTGTGAATGAGAGGGATGTATACCACGTTT
Source organism: Exophiala sp. LBMH1013 (assembly GCA_024611085.1). Taxonomy (NCBI): domain Eukaryota; kingdom Fungi; phylum Ascomycota; class Eurotiomycetes; order Chaetothyriales; family Herpotrichiellaceae; genus Exophiala; species Exophiala sp. LBMH1013. Next base: position 214,122 of record JAMFLB010000009.1, on the reverse strand, counting down.
GTAGGTATTGGAGGCGTGTGGCAGCGCTCAGCTCGAGGCGCAAGGCCGGGAGGACCACGGCAGCTCGCTGCCGCTGGCTCAAAAGGAAGATCGAGCTCTTGTCTCACCCGCTCTGGATATCTCACGGCAAGTGCCTGCTTTTCCTGCACTTTGAGACTCTGAAGTCCCGATTATTACTGCACGGAGAGCAGACAAGTCTTTTGACGCGAATCCTCTCACCGTTGAAAACAAGGAGTTCGCCTGGTCGATCTGCGGGTGTGGGTCGAGTGGATCGTGCTCGCGGTGTATCGAATCCTCAATAAGGAGAGTATCAACTAATAATTCTCAACGTACGTATTCAGTTCTGCTCAACAACACGAGAGTTTATCGAGGAGTCGTTCGGTGCAGCTCTTCACCACTCGAGACAGTGGGCTGGATGAACGGGTTGAGATGAAGGGGTGGCCGAGGAAGGGGGAATTGTGTGACCAGGAAATGTGGGAGCAGTCCGCGGATCAGTTTGGTTGGGCCGAGAAGGCATAGGCGCAGGGAGAGGAAGAAGGCTTTAGAAGCGTAAGAGAAGATGCGGACGCCGAAGACTCAAAGCTAATTTCTGCCAGGTACGGCGAGCATGAGGGTGTGCTGGTTAGCGACTAGCAAAACAAGTCCCTAGGTAGGCACCTGAATGGTTCTTTTTTTGAAAGGACTGGTGGGAATAATGGTCGGATATGTTCTGCTTCCACATGGTCAATGGCTCATCCCTCGTCCACATAAAATGTGGTATCTCATCCTGCGTCGGTGATGATCCTGATGATCCGACTGATGTTATCACACAAGCATGGAGCCCGTGGTGAGTTGTGTGTTAGACAGAGAACGGATGTGACAAACTGAACAGCACGCGCGCGATGGAGATGGAATCTGGAGATGTTTCAAGTGTTTACCGAGCAGCTCGGATTGGTTGTAGTGGAGGCGGATCTAGGCCTGGATTAGTAAAGCGCACAAACCGAGGGCGGGATATGCGCAGGTACGCATCCGCTGGAAATGGGAAGGAGCCAGTGACGCAGGAGGTGATAGATGCCATGCCCAGTGGACCAGTTGACCAGTTGACCCGTTGACCCGTTGACCCCCCCTCCCCTTAGGATCCACATACTCTGTAGGTATTCAGGGGCATCGTGGTCATCTCAATTTGTTCACTCATCACGTACGTACAGAGTACGCGAATGTCAACCCAATGGTAGAAGCGAGCACTGTATGCACATAAGCAGGTAGTCCCGTCATCACCGCGTTGGAGCACCGCACTATAAGCTCGTTACTGTACACCGTTATGGGATAGGTACCTACAAGGCAGCTTCTGTAGGTAGCGTACGTTGTTGTATCGATCTATGCCATCCCTCTTCAATGTCTATCAACGGCAGCAGCCACTCAGCCTAGAGCATGATTGAGGATTGCAATGAAGCAAGCCAAGCCACATGGACAGCCTCAGGATTTGGATGTGAAGAAGTTCTTCAGCACCTACGTCTAGATTGGCATCCTTGCCCTCGGCCCGAGGAATCTAGGACCCTTCTTCCACACAGCCTGTTAAAGAGATGCTCCCAAGTCTCAAGTCACCTGTAGAGTGAGCCTCATCCTTCAAGTCACTAATAACTCGGCTACCCCATGGGGCCCCGGCTCTCGGTAAGTTGCTTTGCTGGGGAACAATGCGCCGGTTGAAGCCAGTCCACATCATGCGTCGACCGTATTGCATACCAGATGAGACCCTCGGCAATTGAAGATGTTCTTAAGCTGCGCCCTCGCCCAGTGAGACCATTGATGATTGTGACTCGAAGTTGGCACTGCAATTCTTTACATCTTGAGACTATTTCGCGCACGCGTGACCTTCTGAGAAGTCCGCCTGCTTTGACCTCTTTGCAACGAACCCATCATGTCGAACGCCGGTTCAGCTGTTGTCGAGCCGGTTGCGAACGGGGTGAATGGGGTGAACGGGGTGAAGGGCCTGACCACTACCCCCAATCTCGATTTCGAAGCCATCGTCATTGGTGCCGGCTTTGGAGGTCTGCGCATGCTCTATGAACTGCGCAAAAGGGGAATCTCTGCTCGATTGTTCGAGTCTGGATCCGGCGTAGGCGGAGTAGGCAACCCTTTCTTGTCTATCATACACCCACTCCATTCATGCACAGCACCCTTTGCCCACTGGTTATCCTTGTCTGTGCTCAAAGTGTATCATACCTTGCTGACATAGTGTATATGTATCGCTTGCCAGACATGGTATTGGAACAGATACCCAGGAGCCAGAACCGACAGTGAAAGCTGGATCTACATCTTCACATTCTTGGAAGAACTCGGTCTAGACTGGAGCTGGAAGGAACGTTTCCCGCGGCAAGAGGAAGTGGAGGCATATCTGAACCGAATAGTGGACTTCCTGGACCTTCGCAAAGATATCCGATTCAATTCACGGGTTGTGGCTGCTCACCGAGACGAAAAGAACAATACCTGGCAGGTGACGACAGCCGACGGAAACAAGTACACCTGCAGATACCTCATTTCCGCTACTGGTCCTTTGGCCACTCCCTTGACGCCGCCATACCCAGGGCTCGACTCTTTCAAGGGTGAGTGGTACCAGACCGGCCTTTGGCCCAAGCACAAGGTCGATTTCGACGGGAAACGAGTCGCTGTTATCGGGACAGGGGCGACCGGAGTCCAAGTGATCCCGATTGTAGCTCACTCTGCTGCGAGCGTGGTCGTCTTCCAACGGACACCAAACTATGTCATACCAGCACGCAATCACCCCTTGATGGAGGAGCACATGAATGAGATCAAGCGAGACTACCCCAAGATCAAGCAGAGGGCCAGAGACCAGGTGTATGGCTTTGACATGACCGACTCTCCTCTGAAGTTCGAGGATATGAAGGACGAAGCACAAATCCAGCGCGTCCTCGAAGCTGGATGGGAGAAGGGCGGCTTTCGATACGTCTTTGAGACCTTTGGGGATATCCTGTTGAACCCTAAGAGCAACGAGGCCGCGTCAGAGTTCGTCCGGAACAAAATTCGAGCCATCGTCGAGGACAAGGAAACTGCCGAGTTGCTTTGTCCAAAATATCCAATCGTGTCGAAACGACCACCCGTTGGCCACTATTACTATGAAGCATTCAATCGGGACAACGTCAAACTCGTCGATATCAAGAGCGACCCAATCCAAGAGGTAACGCCGACTGGACTGAAACTGAGCTCTGGCAAGGAATTCGAATTCGACATTATCATATTCGCCATTGGTGAGTTCTCTCTCCCTCAGTTAGAATGCGGTTCTGCAAGACGTGACCCACTGACCTCTGAGCCTTAATTAAACAGGCTTCGACGCCATCACGGGGACTTTGGGGCAGATGGATATTCGTGGTAGCGAGCAACAACATCTGGGGGATCTTCTGAAGAAGGATTTGAAGACGGCTTTCGGAGTCACTCTCCATGGATTTCCCAATTTCTTCATGATTTTTGGACCTCAAGCCCCTTTCGCCAACGGCCCTCTGATCACCGACAACACGGCTGACTGGATCGGAAAAACCATCGGTCATATGAAAGCTAACGGCTTTGAGCGTGTCGAGGCGACCAAGGAAGCAGAGCAGCAATGGAGTGACCACGTCAACTTGGTGTTTGAGTCGACGGTTGTCGCTCAAAGCGCAAAGGACGTGGGAGCATGGACCGTGGGTGCCAATGTCGAGTCAAAGAAAAAGAGGACCTTGTTCTATTTCGGCGGAGTCCCTGCATACATTGCCGCGCTCGCCAAGGAGATCCAGGAAGGGTATCCAGGGCATGAGTTCTCCTAAGCAATGGCTGCCTTCCTTTGCGGGAGTTTGGCGTGGGTACTCGTTGGTAATGACCGATATCTATTTCGGCTCTATGGATTGCCGTCCCGCTGAGTGTATTGGTCTGACTTGCGGAGAACTTGGAAGTTCTCCCCCGTCGATCTTCCCGAGCTTCGATGCCGCCAGGTCAAGGCGAGTCAAGGTAGATAACCGCGGTCTCGCCGTCAATCTGGATGGTCTCCAGCAAGGCTGACAGTAGGTATGTATGGTGGTGACCGCGCAGAGACATGCGGCGTGAATCTTTTCCAGAAGGGAGGCAGACTGAGAACTCGACGGACTCTATATGAATGTTTTGAGGCATACAATGTACCTTTCACTTTCTAGCCACGCAATGAGAAAGCCCGCAGACTCTTTCTACCTACTGGTAGCAACCGTACGTAAGGTGAGGCCCCTATTGCCGAGGCCCGAATCATGGCCCGGTGGAATCTGGGGAGAGTCGGTTCCCAGTGAGACCGAGTTCGTCTTAGCCCGGCCCACGACTCTCGGAGTATCTCCTCATATACCCGTCATTCTGGTAGCCGGTGAGAGTGTCAATTGTAGGTGATGCGATCTGATTCATCGTACCTGATCCGGCTCCGGTGATAAGCACCGATCCTTCAGTAAGTGTGCCATTTCTAGCTGAGATGCAGGCTTTTGAAGACCCCTGGTGGGGAGAGCGATTAGCTCACGTGGTCCTATGGTTGGCACCGGCCCTTGACGCTTCGATACTGTTGTGCGTCGCCATCGCCTTGGGGCTCTGCAAGCCGTGAGCTTTTGTTGAATCGCCCCTGATTCGTGCCGCTGCAGGCTCTCATTCAACGGTCAGAATGGCCTTTGTTCCAAGACACCGCTGTATGCTCATTACTCCGCTGACAATCCGCCCCGACATAGCATTGCAAGGATGAGGCACGGGAGTGACCATAATGGAACATTGAATGTTGCCAGCCCCAAATCACGATCCCCCTTCGCCCACCTGTTGTTTCGCCTTCCACTGATGCGCCATCTGCAACAACTTGGACATCTTAGCTGCACTCTCGTCGTCCGCAGGGAAGACATAGTCGATGTACTCCTCGAATCGATCTTCCTCGATCTTCCTCCTTTTCTTCACCTTGCGCGGCATTTGTTTCTCAATCCTCTCAATGTCTTCAGGCGATCCGTGAGTCTGCTCAAACGACCGCCAGGCGTTCAACAGATCGACCCGTTCTTCCTTCATCTCCTTCGACTTGAAAAGCTCATGCGCCCGCTCAAATATCTTGCGCGCCCGACGCTTGGCTTCGTCACCGACGTGTGGTTCTTCATCTTCGCCGGCTTCGGGCTCGTTGGGGTCGGGTACGTTGATCTCGAACCGTGCATAGTTGATCCAAACCTTGACGTGGTCGGTCTTGCTCAGCAGGCGCTCATACAATGCCCGGGCTCGGTCGTACTCTTCTTCGTATTCTTCAAAGTCGATGTACGCCTTCCATACCAGTTCCGGCATGTCCAAGGTGGGTTGATCAATCGCCAACTCAAAAATGGCTCGCGCTCGGTCGAGGTCGTCAAGCCCACGCTCTAGCTCGGCAAATTGGATCCAGGCCTGACTGTTAGATGGGTTCCACTCAAGCTGCTTCTCGAAAAGAGTACGGCATCGACCAAACTCGAAAAGCTGCTTTTCCAGCTCGATGTACCCCCGGAATAGTTTGTCCTTGGGACACATCCCAATGGCTTGCCCCAAGGTCTTCCTCGCTGCTTGCAGCTGCATTTGGCGTATTTCAAACTGCGCTTTTAACAGCCAGATTTTGGCAAAGGTCCATTTCTTGTGTGGGATGAGTTTCAAGCACTCTTGGTATATTTGTCTTGCCCTTTCGATGTCGTTATTGGCCATCTCCTCCCACAGCGCATAGAAAATCCACAGATAAATGTACCTCCGCCAGTGTCGTTTCTCCTGTGAGGGCGGGACTTGCGCGATGGCTCTCTCATAGACGTCTCGTACGCGCTCCACGTCGCCTCCCGCCTCTTCCAGTCGTGCAAAGTCAAACCAAGCGTCATAGTTACGCGGGTTGGCCTTGACCTGTTCTTCGTACTGCACCCGCCGCTTTGCAAGGATGACGTCCTCCACGCCTTCTCGATTCCCAAACTGTTTCTCGAACTGGGTGTAGGATTTGTGGAGCAAAGCAGATCGAGAGCGTGGCAGCCTGTCTAGAGCATATTTGTAAATCGCCCTGGCCCTTTCATACTCCTTGAGCTTGGCTTCATAGCGAGCATACGCGATGAACAGCTTTTCGTCCATGAAGTCGTCTCCGAGTGTCTCAATGGCAACACCATACACGTCGCGTACCAATTGGCTGGTGCCATTCTCCTCCTCGAATTTGGCCCACCTGATCCAATTTCGGGGTTCAGGATGGACAATGGTGAAGCGTTCGAAAATCGCTCGTGCGCGATCATACTCGCCATATCTCTTCTCGAGCTTGATGTACGCCAACCAGGCCGCCTCGTCAGGCTCCCAACTCATCCATCTCTCAAAGACTTGTCGTGTCCCGGGGATATTGCCCAGCGTCTCTTCCATATAGACATATTTGTACCAGAGCTTGTCCACCCGCGGCAAAATAGTCACTGCTCGGTCCAATAAGTTCCGCGCATGATTAATATTCCTCGTCTTCATTTCCGCCTCGATGTATCGAATCCATAGTGCAACGTGTGTGCTGTCAACGTCCAACGCCCGTTCGAAAACAGACCTTGCACGTTTGTATTCCTTCTGCTCCAATTCCCATTGTGCATACCGCATCCAGTTGTTCATATTAATCCTGTTGCGGCGAACATAGTCCTCAAATTCTTTGCGCTTACGCCCTTGAAATTCATGGAGTTCTTCCAGGTCCGCAAAACGCTGGGTAGGCGCTTGCACTCCGGGCTCTTGTCGATCGACCGCTTCGCGAAGCAATTGTTCTGCAGATATCTGCACGGGCGCAGGTGCCTTGTTTTTGACCCGCGGAGGGCCTCTTGACGAATCCATGTTGACGCGGAACGGGCGTATACCAAGGTCCGATAATTGAAGTGGCAGAGAGCTGCTGTCGACACTCAAGGCTGTGGGCAACGTTTGAGAGTGCCCACAGAGGGATAAATGGCTACCTGCGTAACCAGAATGAAGACGACTGGCAGATTTGAGAAGCAGTGGCAGAACATGGACTTTTGAGTTGGGGTCGGTAGGCGGTGAGCGCTGATTAGTCATGCACTAGACACTCGTCACGTGAGCTACTAGGCAGGAGTATCACTGGCAGGTACTCTGAGCTGTGCCAAGGCCCAATGACCGCGTTTCCTACTCCGTGGCATTTTGGACACTTCTCCGAGTCCCCTGGCTGGCCATGGTTGATGGTCGTTGTCAAAGTTGTTTACAAGTCGTTCATCGCAAACATCTCCTGCCTCTGATCATTCTCACGACCAACCTATCTTCTCGGAGGGAGTCCCTTCATACAGGGTCCCGGACAATGCGTTGAACAGACGCGACAACATCTCCTGCGCACCCAACAGAACGAGTTCCACCACCGCTTGAGTACTCGACACTTTCATTGATTGCCGTGACTGGCCGCAACCACATAGTTCGCGACCATGGCGACGTTCCTTGACCACTCCTACAGTCTGGTGCACCTTGACAATACCGCGGACCAGCCCAGTCAGCAAGATCTCAAGACGCAACTTGAAAAGGGCAACGATGAGACCAAGGTGGACACAATGCGAAGGATCTTGACCATTATGCTGAATGGCGACCCCATGCCCAATCTTTTGATGCACATCATTCGCTTTGTCATGCCATCCAAGAGCAAGCCGTTGAAGAAGTTACTATATTTCTATTATGAGATATGTCCTAAGCTGGATGCCAATGGAAAGTTGAAGCAAGAGATGATCTTGGTGTGGTATGTCTTGACACCTGACCTTCAACAAACGCACTGGCGCTGATCCCTGCTAGCAATGGTATCCGGAATGACCTTCAACATCCGAACGAGTTTGTGCGAGGAAATACGCTCCGGTTTCTTTCTAAGTTGCGAGAACCCGAACTCATCGAGCCACTCCTTTCCGCCGCCCAGACATGCCTCGACCACAGACACGCGTATGTAAGAAAAAACGCGGTGTGGGCACTAGCATCCGTGTATCAGCATGCCCAACACCTGATCCCCGATGCACCTGAGATGCTTCACACTTTCCTCACCGCAGAGACCGACACAACATGCAAAAGAAACGCCTTCGCGGCCTTGATGAGCATAAGCCATGAGAAAGCCTTGGAGTATCTTACAAGTGTTCTGGACGGTATCCCAAATGCCGATGAGTTGCTGCAGTTGGTTGAGCTCGAGTTTATCCGGAAAGATGCGGTGCACAATCAAGCGAATAAGGCACGATACTTACGATTAATCTTCGATTTGCTGGAGGCGAATACCAGCACGGTGGTCTATGAAGCTGCTACGACACTCACCTCCCTCACGAGCAATCCCGTTGCAGTAAAGGCCGCTGCCGGAAAGCTAATTGAACTTAGCATCAAGGAAGCCGACAACAACGTCAAACTTATTGTGCTTGACCGCGTGGAGCAACTCAGAAGAAGACACGAAGGTGTGCTTGACGACCTGGCCATGGAAATACTGCGCGTCCTGTCAAGTCCCGATCTTGATGTTCGGCGGAAAGCTCTGAGCATTGCCTTGGAGATGGTTTCGAGCAAAAACGTGCAAGAAATTATCATGTTGCTGAAGAAGGAACTAAGCAAGACCGTGGTCGAACAGTACGAAAAGAACACGGAGTATCGTCAGCTGCTGATCCAGTCCATTCACCACTGTGCCATAAAATTCTCAGAGATCGCAGCCAGTGTGGTTGATGTGCTCATGGACTTCATTGCCGACTTCAACAACAGCTCCGCGGTGGAAGTCATCTCCTTTGTCAAAGAGGTGGTCGAGAAGTTCCCCAAGCTTAGATCGTCGATTGTCGAAAGACTAGTTTCGACACTCGGTGAGGTCCGAGCAGGTAAGGTATATCGTGGCTCGTTGTGGGTGATTGGCGAGTATTCTCTGCAAGAGAATGATATCAAAGAGGCTTGGAAACGCATTCGAGCAAGCCTGGGCGAGATCCCCATTCTCGCCTCGGAACAGCGTTTACTAGATGAGCAATCCAGCGAGGACCCGGAATCGAAGGACCAAGTCAACGGCCACGCCACCAAGTCGACGTCGAGCAGCTCCAGGAAGGTGCTAGCAGACGGGACCTACGCAACAGAAACTGCTATGACTAGCGACTCGGCTGCACAGGCACGGTTAGAAGCAGTCAAAGCCGCGCAAAAGCCACCTCTACGGCAACTCATCCTGGATGGCGACTACTATTTGGGCACAGTACTTTCCTCCACCCTTACTAAACTCGTTATGCGACATTCCGAGATCTCGACAGATCAGGCACGTACCAACGCTCTGCGCGCCGAGGCCATGCTTATCATGATTTCCATCATCCGGGTGGGACAGTCGCAGTTTGTGAAGGCCCCCATTGATGAGGATTCCATCGACCGTATTATGTCATGCGTACGAGCATTGGCAGAGTTTACAGAGCGGAAAGAACTGGAAACTTCGTTTCTGGACGACACGCGAGAGGCTTTCCGAGCAATGGTGCAAGCCGAAGAAAAGAAACGCGCTGCCAAAGAAGCCGTGGAGAAGGCGAAGACGGCAGTCCAGGTCGATGATGTCTTCTCCATCCGTCAGCTGGCCAAAAAGAATGCAGTTGATGGCATGGACGAGATGGAGCTTGACCTTGAGAAGGCTACTGGGGGTGATGCCTCGTTTGACGATCTGTCGTCCAAGCTCAGCCGGGTCGTGCAACTTACCGGCTTCTCGGATCCTGTATATGCCGAGGCTTATGTCAAGGTGCACCAATTTGATATCATTCTTGATGTGCTGCTTGTCAACCAAACCAACGAGACCCTCCAGAATCTGTCGGTTGAATTCGCGACATTGGGCGACCTCAAAGTCGTGGAAAGACCCACTACACACAATCTCGGACCACACGATTTCCTCAACGTGCAGTCCACCATCAAAGTGTCAAGCACCGACACTGGCGTCATCTTCGGCAATGTCGTCTACGACTCACCCTCCGGCACTGACACGCATGTGGTCATTCTGAATGACGTGCATGCCGACATCATGGATTACATTCAGCCCGCGACCTGTTCCGAATCGGCCTTCCGCACCATGTGGACCGAATTCGAATGGGAGAACAAGGTCAACATCAACAGCAAGAGTACCAACAAGACCTTGCGCGAGTTCTTGGAGCAGTTGATGAAGAGTACCAACATGACTTGCCTGACTCCTGAAGCTGCGTTGCAAGGGGATTGTCAGTTCCTAAGCGCCAATCTTTATGCACGCAGTGTCTTTGGTAAGCCTCTTTCCGGAATCATATTGACAACATGCTAACCTGAGTAGGTGAGGATGCATTGGCAAACTTGAGCATTGAGAAAACGGCGGACAACTCGATCGTGGGATTCATTCGGATTCGGTCACGGTCGCAAGGGCTGGCGTTGAGCTTGGGATCATTGAAGGGTCTGAAAGCGGGCACATACTAGGCTCATTTCTTTGCCCATGTGATGTTCTATGCGTTGAATAGGTAGCGAAAACGGTGGACAGCAAGGCTTGATGCGAGTTGGCTGCTTCAAAGAAGACTTGCGCGTGACTCTGCGTATGGGAACGATATGGATGAACCTGAAGCTCGAGAAATAAATAGAAAGTGCCCTGAGGGGGTTTGAAGTGATTGGTCACGTGCAAGGCTGACCACGGGCAATCCCAATCGCAATCCCACTGTACGGTGACACCAGTCTAGTAGTAGTAGATACCTGGTAGGAGGAACCTAGGTAGGTACCTTAGGTGGTTATGTGACATTGGGATTGTATCCTGCCAGTGTGGCACAACATGATGCGTCGGTTCCGTTGGCTTGGACCACAGACAATGATGATGGGAACCAATGCTGCATCCTCCCGCCGTCTTCCGTACCGTTGAATAGTACCTTGTAATAAGGGCGTCTTAGGCGGGCCCCGGATCGAATGAGACAGCTCGGTAATAAGTAGAAAGAAGCACGTCGAGAATATGCAGTGTTTCCGACTGCGCCCGATCCAACAGTCTTCGCTCCGCCATCCTGGGACTACTTAGCTGAGTCCCATTCCGGCTCCCTTGCGCAGAATAAATAATGCGATGGCTGGGAGAACGAAAGTCGGTACTAATGAAGTAGACAGTCGACTGGGATGGAGTGTCCTCTGAGACATCATCGAGATGTACTTCTCCTGCCACCTCCAAGGATGTAGGGCGTGCCAACTCACTTCGACCCAAACTTGAAGAGCCAACTTTATATCAATCATGTCGCTGGCAGAACAAACCATCGCGGTACCACTCGTCCATGCTAATTGCTCTTCAGTCATGCCATGCTGCTTGCCAGCTGCACTGCTTATCTGCTTAGCCTACCCACCCATCTGATCCTCGTCTTCACATTCCCCTTGTTGCCAGCAGCTTTGCATACTCGATGGCGCCCTGGCTGCGACTCGCAGCGTTGCCGGCATCTCTCCTCGCCCTAGTCGCCGTTTCTTCCTCCCCGGTGCTATGCCAGGGCTCCGACTGGCCGCATATCCTGCCCCCCCGATGCGAAATACTACCCCGAGGATGAGCTGTCGATCAAAAGAGATATTGACATCCAGCAAAGGCTACAGAACAGGCCAGTCACCGGAGTGAGAAAGATGAGCAGTGACCCGGGCGAGAAGTTCTATTTGGACTATTGGGGCTTTGGGGATGAGGAGGAATTGTACGACTGTTCAAGTTCAAAAAATGCCACTCTCTATCCCCCCCGTCCAATGCGCCGGTGCGGGTGCATTCATACAGAAGCGGTCCGCGCGCAGTCATTCCATATCTAAGAGTCCCTGGCTGGCATCTTTTGGGAAAGAGAGGTTTCCAGTGTCCCTCAGGAACTTCATCTTGTACCGCCATCGACCGGCCGAACAGCTGCTGCGGGACAGGCTCGACGTGTCAGTTGGTGGAAGATACAGGACTCGGTGACGTCGGATGTTGTCCGCAGGGGAGAGGTCTGTGCAGACTCACTTTCAACGTGCGCGACCGGTTATACATCGTGTCCCAATGACCCTGGCGGCGGATGCTGTATTCCTGGATATGCATGCTATGATGTTGGTTGTGTACAGACCTCGACCGCGACCCTTTTGACCGTACCAACACCTTCAACCACGACTGTGACGTCTTACACGACAGTAACGCCGTCCGATTCAAGTGCTTCGAGCGCCTCAGCTCCTCTCTCGCCGACAACTCAAACCTCCGCCTCCACCTCCGCCTCCGCATCGAGCTCGGCCCCCACAACTGCCTCGACTCTCCCACCCCAGATCTCTACTGTCACCCGGACGCTCACGGTCACCTCCTCGGTCCGCAATAGTCTGAGTTGCTCAACGGGATATCGGTCCTGTCCTGCCTCACTAGGCGGTGGATGTTGTCCAACTGATCGCGAATGCGGGTCCGCAAACTGTCCAGCTTCGACCAGCAGCAGTTCCGCGACCCCAGCGCCGCCAGTACGGCCAACAAGCCTAACTACGACGGAAGAAACAACCACGGTGCCTGCTCCAAGTACAAGGTCTACTTCGGCACCCACATCTTCACCCACTTCGACGACGCCGGTCAGTGGATGCCCAACCGGATTCTACGCATGTAGTGCATACTACCAGGGCGGCTGCTGCCAAGTTGGCCGCAACTGTGACAAGACATCATGCCCCGCCAGTGCAAGCACCACGCTCGTCGACCAGGGGAGTCTGACCATCGTAGCCCCGACAGGCAGTGGCATCACCGCGCCAGGCACAGTCTTGACCGGAGCATGCGCCAAGGGCTGGAGTACTTGCGCCCCGGATGTCGGAGGTGGTTGCTGTCCCTCCGGCTATGGGTGCGGTGTCAGTAGTTGTGCGGCCAGTATTACTGGTGGTTCCGATGTGGGCAAGGCGGCGCCCAATTCTGCGACGAGGAGTTTATCATCATACTCTGGGTTACTGGGGGTAGTGTGGTCGTTGGGTACTCTTCTCTTTGGATTCTGAGCGACGTACATATGAAGCGGAGAAGAGGCAGCATTTTCCTCCTTAGCAGGCCTGTACTTTGTTTTGCTGCCAGCTTTCACGCAGCGGCCTTGAATATCGAAACCAAGCATATTGGCTCTCAAAACCTGTATTCTCCAGACCTCGTTCTAGCATCCAAGAGTTGTCTATTCATGAGTAGCCTCGTAGCCTCGTAGCCTTGTCCCATGTGCTCTCTTTGGTACATCAGAAGGCACCATCAATAGCGACAAAGGAATGAATAATGGCGCAAACGGCTAAAATAGGGGCATGCATAGGTAGCAATGCCAGGAAATGCAGAGCGGCCGTGGCAAGCAAAGGCGAGAAAGATTCCAACAGACTGCCGAATGCTGGATGGACCATCGCAAACGTTGTTGATGTTTGTCTTCACCCTCCTTTCTCGCCCCCTAAACGCTCACTGTAGCCTCGTCCGAGCAATGCAGTTAAATGCTTGCTTAGAACTACTCCAAGTTCATCCATATTCACATGGTTACACTCTCAGATGCAGATTTCTACCCAGACAGATATTTTCTTCTAACTTTTCTCCCTTCCAACCCCCTTTTCCTCCCTCTTCAGAGACTGGACTTCTTTTTTTTTTTCTTCAATCCCTACATGTAGCCAGAATCGGGAACTTGGCGGTCAGGACGAGGACATCTCTGCCAAAAAGTGTCCCTTAATCTTGGCCTGCCGAACCTGGAATGTTTGGTTGAGTTGTAACAAAGACATTACTGAACCAAATCACCGGCCTCGCTCTTGATAATGTCCGCAACCTTGTCGGACAAGTCGGCTGGCTTGTCCGCCAGTACTTGTTTCAGCTGCTTCTTGTACTCGGATAGCTGCTCATAATTGGGGTCCATGGCGTTGATTGCAAGCAAGCATTTCGTTGCAAGCAGATATTTCTTACGGCGCATGTATACCCCAAAGCCCACGCTTTGGGCTTCGACCAGCTGAGGAGACAAGTCCAGCAAGGGGCCGAGGAACTTCATGGCATCCTTGAGCGGCTCCTTGGTTTCGACAAGAGTCTTGCCGAACGGGTCGGGATCCTCTTTCTTATTGTCAACATCCTCGCTCTTCGGCGTAGGTTTAGCGGCCTTCAGGGCAGCCTTCTTCTCAGCCTCCGCCTTTTCCATCTTCTCTTGCTCCCGCTTGGCTTTCTTCAGTGCCTTTCTCCGATCCGCAGCGCTGGCCTCGCCGGCTTTACCTGTGCCATTTACATTGTCCATAATAGGACCGTGCACCAAGTCCGGGTTGTCCGAGAGCAGGATATAAGCTTTGACCGCTGAGATGGCCATCTTCGAAAAGAACGGGTGCTCGCGGAGCCGGTCCTCCCACCGTAACATATCCACATAGGCTCGAATCATACCTTTCCGCAGTGAGAAATTGTGGAAGTCGAACTGATCCTCCTGCCAAATGTCGAAGATGGCCAAGACTTGGTGGAACCGCTTGAGGGCAAGGCCAAGTTTCCTTTGGCGGAGGTATGACTGCCCGTCTTCTGTCAGGTACCAAACGCATTGCATGTCAATGAGGTCGCTCAGTGGGCCACCGGTCTTCTTTTGGGTGAATTTGCCTGCCGTCTCGAGCGCCATGTCATTTTGATCGGCCCGCAACATATATTTGGCGGACTTTGTGTTGATGGCTCGGTCCTTCTCGTCCAACGATCGAGCTTGGTCCATAAGTTCGGCTGCTTTGACCAAGTCACCCTTGTGTTTGTAAGTCCTGGCCTTGACAGCATGAAAGTCGACCGACTTGGGTTCAAGCTCTATGCACTTGTCGGCATATTCCATAGCCTTCTCGAGGTCTCGGCTAAGCTTGTAGTTGTAGTGTTGCGCGAGGAAGTAAAGAACTGAGGATTTAAAAAGGGCTTCTTCCTTGTTCTCGCCATTTTCGGAGGCTCCGTTGCTTTGCGAGCTCGATGTTGTGGCAGCGTAGCCCTCGGCCAACTCTTGGATAATGTCGCGCTTTGACTGGTCCGTATATAGTTGCTTGATGTTGGCAAAGGTAGACGGGATGCCTTTGCGCAGCATTCTCTGCAGGTATGCGTCGGCCGCTTGTTTGAAGTCATCCCCCGCAAGAACATCCAAAAGTCTCCGCCTAGGCTGGTCTGCTTTGGGATATTTGTCTGCCAATTCCTGATATGCCTTCTGGATCTCAGACACGGGTCCAGCTGTCAAGCCTTTGGCGTCCATGTAGCCATCATAGTACGCAGAGTCATCCGGGTTGCGGTCCAAAAGAGCGGCGTATGCTGCCTCGGCCTCCGATTTCCGTCCGAGTCGAGCGAGATAGTCTGCCCTCATTTCCAGGACGGCCTGAACGTCGGGACTTTTCTTTCCCACGGCTTCAAGATGATCCAGAGCCTTCTGAATATCTCCTGATTCAGCTATGATGTAGTTCTTGTAAAGAACGGCTTCCCAATGCTCGAGATCAGATCTGCTGGGTTTCGTCTTCAGCGTCTCTTCGTAAGTAGTCAGGACATTCTCCGCATCCTCGTAGTTCCCAGCAAGGTGGTGTGCAATGGCGAGAGCAGTCCAGTTCTGCCTGATGCTGGATCTCTGCTGCAGCATGTTTCTCCGGCTCTGGATGTATCCTTCATAATCTCTCATTTGTATTTGCAGGTGAGCCAGATCTCGCTGTATGGGGGCAGAATCGGGCTCTAATCTCAAGGCAAATTTGTATGCTTTGATTGCCTCCTCATAGTTCTTCTCACTACGATAAAGCAGTCCATAGACATGCCAGCAGACATGGGACTTCATATTATTGTTCAGTGCGATCTTGGCTAGAGCGAACGCTTCTTCCGTATGGCCTTGCGACCCTATTATCAAGGCCTTCATAGCTTGGGTATCGGCATGGTTGGGGTTCTTCCGGAGGATCTGTTCTGCAGCCTTGAGACCTGGATGCGGGAGAGGTCAGTCCTGTTCGCAAGGAGCGGCTAGTTGGGCGCGCGAACCTTTCTTGTACTGTTTATTCTCAAAATGGCGCACAACCTGTCTGAACAAGGCGCCATCTTTGTGACTTAGTTGTTGCTGGGCCTGAGCCATATTGGCAAGATGTTTCGCTCAATGACGGTTAGTCGTCGGGCAATGGGGTTGTGCAAGCTGGCTGAACGCAAAAAGGACCTGATGAGGGCGAGGCTAGAACATTTCGGAGGAGAATGAGACGGAGGAGCGAAGGACAAATTTATACGCTGCGAGCCAGCGACTGCGCAATCGAGTACCAATGTTGGGCTTAATAGCGAAGAATTCAAGATGGACGCCGGCGACGGTAATTTGGCCGGTCGGCAGCCTCGTTGGGCTTGGCAGCATCATCCTGCCGCGGCGGCGCATCTCAGCCTCACTTGTACTACATCTACCAGGGTGAATACTGCACGGGTCATCACGGGCAACATATTACGATACCGCCACAGTACGAGATAAAGCTACTCTATTCTTACTGCGTCAACGTATAGGCTTGTCGAAAATCAACCCTTCACCCATCCAGTCGCCACATTTCAAGCTTGTTTTGCCTCTGCGATGAATTCCTTCAAAGTGCTGGCGCTGTTCACCAAAAGCTCTTTCTCTTCCTGATTCAGTGGCATGTTGAGAGACCTCACGATACCCCTGCGTCCTAGCACGACTGGCAAGCTCAAGCAGCAGCCCAAGTCATCTACCCAATGAGAGATTGGCCGGACGTTTCGTTGATCAAATAGGATGGACTTGCAGATGCTCGCACTAAGAGCAGCGATGCCATATGCAGTGGCACCTTTGGCCTCGATGATTTTGGCGGCCTTGTCTTTCGTCTCTAGGGCGATCGCCTTTCGATCGAGAGTGACATTAGGGGGTAGACATTGATCCAGAGGAACGGCACCAATGGTGACACAGGACCAAGCAACCTGAAATCGATCATCAGTGCAAGAAATCGAGGCGACGCGGAGAAACTTCTGCCTACCATTTGACTTTCACCGTGCTCCCCTAGAACGTAGGCGTCGATGCTGCTCGCATCAACCCCAATTTTCTCTGACAAGATACCCCTCAGCCTCGCGCTGTCAAGGAAAGTTCCGCTTCCGATCACCTGGCCCTTTGGGAGGCCCGAGTATCTTTGTGCAAAGTATGTCAAGACATCGCAAGGGTTTGCGACGATGAGAAGGACGGTGTCCTCCCGAAAGGGCTTCATGTCGTTCGTCGCGGACTTCAAGATCGCAAGGTTTCGACCAAGGAGGTCGGTACGTGACTCGCCTGGAGGAGAAATGGTCAGACTGGCATCGAGCATGACAACGTCAGCAGAACAACGAACCATGTCTTTGCTTAGCCCCGGCACTGATTACGACAATGTCACATTGTCCGGCGTCCTTGTGTGTTCCAGCCCGAACTCGCACGCCTCCGCCGCTATAGACCGGTCATTGGGTGAATAGCACAGGGAAGACATACGAACCCAACAGCTCCATGGTAGGTGGTGGCGTCTCCTAGGTCTTTGACTTGAGCATCGCGCAATGCAGTATTTGGATCCACCAGCACGACCTCGCTTGACACGGGATTGAGAATGAGACACAACGCAATGGCAGAACCGACGGAACCGGCTCCGAGGATAGCAATTCGAGACTTGGAACTAGAAACTTCAGGGTCCATCGCTGGAGGATCCATTGGTAACGTTACTCGTGGCACCAGGTCGTCGCGAATTCGATGCGATGAGACTAGGTAGTCAAGCAATGACTTCAGTCACTGTCTGAGCGAACGAACAGGCTCATTTGCTGCGTCAGCGATAGCGATTGACAAATGGCAAGAGGCCGGCCAAGTAACCAGACCTGACGGGCGGATAAAGATACCTAGTACCTGATGATGATGAATTGGCGTACAGGTAGGTAGTACGTACGTAGTAAGGTTGCGGATCACGCAGATGATGGTTTTGTTGCTTGGTCCCAATCGCTCTACCGGTGAATTGCAGTAATCAAGGAAGGTGCCGCCTGTGCCACTACCGTAGCATATCTCAGGCACTGTTGGCAAGCACATGTACGTACCTGGTAGGTACAGGTAGTGTAGAGTGGCAGGAGCAATCATGCCGAGACTCGGCGCCATGATAAGCAGAGGCTGATAGCATCCTCAGAATCCTCAGAATCCTCAGAACAATAGAGCCGCAATCAGATCAGTGCGGTGCGCAATACTGGATACTTTTGACCCACACTGAGTGATCTCAGACCAGCTATGAGATCGAGAGCCTTTCCAAAGCCATCCTCAGGTACGCGCTGTGGTACCTGGTTCATAGTATCCTGCTACCTAAGTGCTTGCCCAGGGATCAGTTCTTTGACTTCCCCCCCACTTTCTCCGCATTCTTTGAGAGTTCTCTAGGTGGCTCCGGTGGCAGAGGGGCCAATTACTTACCTAGTAAAGCTGGCAGTGCTCTCGTGCTTATTATTTCGGCACTTTTATTTTATTAGCCACCTGCCTGGAGGTTGCGATATCTGAGATTCAGCAGGAGACGAGTTCCGCACCTATAGATCTCGTCCCTCAGCTGGCCAGCAGTCATCGCCATCTCAACTGACGTTTGTGGCTAAGATGAGGCACCCTGTTGTCTAACCCCCATCTCCTCAGTTGTCGAGTTGCTTTTCTTCCTGAGGTTGGCGGCGCCATGTTGATTCTGCTCACCCCGGATACAGCGACGGCACACCGCTGCTGACACTCCTGAACGTTGCCAAAAGCTTCTGTCCGAAGATGCAGAGTGAGGTATTGGTCTCCTTCTTGGGCGCGCTTCAAGCAACCTTCTCCATAGTCCTCGTCATCTTCTACGGCGTCTTAGCCACTCAATTCAAACTTTTGGACGGGCCTACCTCCCAGAGGATATCTGCTGTTTGCACCAAATTCTTTCTACCAGCTCTCCTCATCACAAAGGTCGGCAACGAGCTTCACGCCGATACTGCAGCCCGATATGTCCCCATATTAAGTACGTCCTGAAAACGATCGTCCATCGCACCGGTCCCTTCTTTGTTAACATCTCACTCCTACAAGTGTGGGCCATTTTCTATGCTCTTGTTTCTATAGCTGTTGGCCTGCTGGCCGTTAAAGTCTTGGGCTTTCCTTCTTATGTCACTGCGGCTCTCGCCTTCAACAATACAACTAGCCTTCCTCTTCTCCTCGTGGACTCTCTCAAATCGACCGGAATACTAGACCGACTGCTACTCGATGGAGATACCATCGACAGTGCCATCAACCGTGCCCAGGCTTACTTCTTGGTATGCGCAATAGTGGGAAATTGCTTAACGTTTGCTCTTGGTCCCCGCCTTATCGATATCGAATACGCTGCTGGTGAGGAAGAGGAAGCGGAACACGATGAAGGATTCGAAAACGAGGATGATCCCGAGGACTTCAATCGGGAAAGACATGAAGAAGCTGGACGGACCCATGAGGACGCGGATGATTTGACCTCCCTTTTACCAGGTCGAGTCCGCACATTTGGAGACGATATTGAGGAAACTGCTTTTCATATGGGAAGAAAGCACTGGGTGAAGCTATCTCCGCGAACCCGGAGTGTTCTCATTTTCTTGTGGGACTTCATCAATGCACCTCTCATCGGTGCAGTCGTTGGCGCGGTGATTGGTCTGAGCCCACCCTTGCACAAGGCGTTTTTCAATGACAGTAGACATGGAGGATTCCTGAATGCATGGCTTACCATCTCGTTGGAGAACATCGGAGAGCTGTTTGTTACCCTGCAAGTCGTGGTGGTCGGGGTCTCCCTGTCTTCTGCGCTACGAAAGATGAAACGGGGTGAGGACCACGGCTTACCCTGGAAGCCCACTGTCTTCATCTTGTTTGTAAGATTTGTACTCTGGCCGGTACTCTCCATTGCCATCATCTGGGGCTTTTCTGCAAAGACAAAGCTGCTACCTCCAGACCCGATACTATGCTTCGCCATGATGATGATGCCAACGGGGCCGCCAGCGATGAAACTGGTGGCGATGGCGAAGGTGAACGGCGTCGGCGTCGATAAGGAAATGACGTTGTCAAAGCTTTTGACTGTGAGTACAGCTCTCCACGGCCTTTTATGATCGTCCGCTCTGAACTCTCTAGGTATCGTACGCTGTTTCGCCAATCCTGGCTCTGACAGTGATTGGAAGCCTTTACGCCAGCGAGGCGGCGATTGCAAAATGAGGATGGACGAATGTCCCCACCTAGACACGTATAGGCCTTTCTCGATGCTGGAAGGGAAACAAAATTTTCAGTTGTGCCACTGTTGATGTTCAGCACTGAGCCATGAGGTACCATTTGGGAATGAGCCCTAGTCCCGGGCCAAAAGATATACAGATATGACTTGAGTGATAACTTGGAAAAGAGTCGATATCATTATTGATTATACCGTGGTGTAGATCAATACGTACCACTCGCGGTACAATTCGGCCACACGTTCATGGGGCTGAACTTGGGTCCCAACGTGGTGGCAAGAAACGATCATTGGTGCGAAAACGGCCTCGAGGCTAAGAAACTGGGGGCCCGGAAATTGACGGTTCACTGACAGAAGCCAGGTGCGGCGGTAGCACGAGATGCTTGCACTATTATTGGTGAATCAGGCGAGGGGAGAATGGCGGCACGCGACTGACGTGGTGAATAAGGGGTAACCTGTAGAGGTGAGAGACGACAATGCGCAAACTGGGCTCTGAGATACGTAGTAGCAGTTGAGCAGAGATGGTGAGAAGAGAGAACATGCTGGTGGAAGCCAAGGAGGAAGCAAATTACGGTGTAAAGCTACCTCAAGGTAACCTAAGGTACCTCAGAGCCACAAAACACGTGCAGCTCGCGTTGTGGGCTTTCAGCATTGGGTGCCATACGCTGCAGTGCAAGGTCAGAAAGATGCCCCCCAGTGGCTGGTGGGTTCCTTCATCTTTATTCTTCATGCCTAGTCAAGATTCGAGCGGGGCCCTAGAGCTGAACCCAACGAGTAGAATTGGCAGCGTCCCTGACCACTGCTCCAGGCTGAGATTGAAGCTTGTTTAGGTGCTCTAGGCTTGACCACCCTTGATCCTGGTACCCGTTGTTAACAGCTCCGAGGCGCCGTTCTCAACCCCCCGTAATTGTTGTCTCTCCTTTGTATGAGTGTTGACGACTGCTTTGCTTCCGGTCTCAATCTCTACCACCTCTCGTTGTCTGCATCGAGCACACTTGGGCCCTTTTCCCTCGCTTTCTTTCTTTGTCCCTCCTTTTGCCCTCAACGCAGTCATTCTTTTTCGGTCTCACCCTAGTCGTTCTTTAACGCCAGCATCGAGTTTTTGTTGTGGACCGGTTCAGCACCTTCCATTCCTTTGCCGCAGTCTGGACAGACGGCCTGGAACCCATTGACCACCCACGAAACTCGGCAGTAATACACGAAAAAGACAGGCCCTCGCTCAACATGTCCTGTACGAAGCACCATTGAATATCATAATACTACATCCTTCTACGTCGACAGGCACCGCACTGCCGATCATTCCCGGCCTAATACAATGTCCTCACTCATCCGACCCGAGAATGAACCCCAGATTCAGCCACGAAACCCCTTTGCTCGACCAGGCCCTATCCCAGACATCAGACTAGAAGGTTTATTCATCGAGCGAGCGCCAACTTTGGTTGCAAGGGCTGAAGCCTCGTCGACTTCTGATAGTGCAATAGCCACTATATCGTGTGGGAAAAATGACAACTCCGGCCCCTGCGAGAAGTATTACGACTCTAGTAGCTCGAGCAACACGCTTCCGATCGTCCTTGGGGTCGTTATCCCTTTGGGGATCGCCTTTGTTGTTTTGATATTTCTGCACCGCCGACATGTGAGGAAGTTGCGGAGGGAGGATGCGGAAGACAAGGACAAGGCTCTTGATTTCGGTCTCGATGAAGCACAGCAGAAGGCGGGCAGGAGGAAATTCCGGAAAAATCCAGAGATGTCTATGGGTGAGAACAAGGAGTTTGGGCGCCGTGGGCGTGGTCTGTCACTGGATTTGGGTATGCATAACCCATACCTTTTGCCTCCCGAAGTGCAGCAGTCCAGGGAATCGCTACATTCCTTGTCTCGATCAATCAACACCGGCGACGACAAGTACCGGGCGACGACATTCATTCCTGACGATGGATCCATTCGACCGCCTTCGAGCTTGAGGAGTGCTGTTGACGACTCATCCAGCTACACTGGATCATCGAGCCGCAGGCTTCAAATCGACTCAAAACAGAATCTATTGCGAAACGCCCAGGAGAACCCAGTCGGGCCACCTCCTCGTTCTATGTCAACAAGCCCTATCCCCAATGCCCCAGCTGATTCCTTGTACAGTAACCCCGGGGCTATGGCGCAAAATAAGAACAACAACTTGCTCGCCCCGGTGACGGAGCCGAGCCGGGACTCGTACGTGAGTACGGCAAGTAGCAATGGAGCTGTGAACGCCTTGAGGGCTAGCAACAACTACCTAGCTCAGTTTATCAGCGGGGGGACAAAAGTTGATTCTGTCAAGAAGGAGCCGACTGCTACGGTAACCGAGATCAGAGTCGATCCTCCGGCCGAAGAATTACAAGTTCCTCCGGCTGCGATCATCAAGGACGCTCCCACCGCCCCTCCTGAAGTCCTTTTCCCGGAGGACAAGTCGACACCAAGTATAACCTTAGACGGTCCGGGAGCTCGCGAGCCAAGATTACCACAACTCAGCTTTATTGATTCTCAAGGTAATAAGCAGAGCTCTCTGGGGCCTGCCGAGGCTAGCGAGGCTGGCTCAGTCTCTTCCAACAACATGCCGCAGCACCGAAATACCACTTCGACAGATCCCGCCAGCCGAACTGAGACTAACCGGCCTCAGCTGAAGCATCCGCAGCAATATTCGGCCGACGAAGTTGACTACTACGATGATAACGAAGCTTATGGATCTCCAGAGCACGGAGAATCGATTTATGAGGACTATCAGGATTACCAAGATTATATTGACTATGATTCCCGCCGGTTGACGATGGGCAGGCGACCTTTGCCTCCGGACGACCCAACCGAGAACCCTGAGCAGAGAGCAAACCGCATCAGATCCTTCTACAAGGAGTATTTTGATGAGACAAAGCCACAGGCACCTCCCCAGAACGTGCGATATCATGATGGCACTGAGAGTAACTACGACTCCCTAGGCCACCACGACCAAGGCGGCTTCTACCCACCGCTCAGACCTCCACACAAGGCATTTGCCGGAAGGCATCGTGCCACGATATCGAACGGAAGTTACATGTCAGGGCCTAGGGCATTTTCATCGGCTTCGGGCAGGTATGGAGGCCCTCCTCATCAGACGCCAAAAAAGAAGTTGCCGCCGCCTCAACCACTACACATTCTACCCACTCCTCACATGCTTAAAGAGGACTCATTCTTGCCCATCGACTTTGCTCCGCCCCAAAAGTTCCAGAGGCAAAGGGCCGGTACGCCTGACAGCCCTCGAGGAGGAGTCAGACCGTACTCTCCGGCCTTTCGAGCTCATGTGCCGCTGGTATCTTCGTTCGATGATCTAGCGGTGATACCTAGCCCGTAAGTTGTTGTTCTGGTTTGATCATCCAATTTCGCAGTTAGCTGACAATGTGAATAGGCACGCACTGAGGAAGTCATCAACCTTTACGTCCCTCGACTTTGCACCACCACGTTTCTGGGCCCCAGATACAATGAGCGACAGCGGCAGCATCCGAAGCAACGGATCTGCAATGTCCGCGATGCATCTGCAAAGCATCCGTAAGGGAGCCTACCGGGTCAGCCGGATTCCTAAGGAGGTTGCAGGGACTAGGGACGAGCTTGCAGCAGCATTGAAGCCGCAGTGGGATTTGAATCGTTGAATGTCTTGCAACAACGTCACAGGCGCGGACCAGTGCACATAGGAGGTCCTTTCCCAACAGCATTTTCCTGCATTCGAGCATGGCGGCAGGAGTTCGGGGTCGAGGAAGAGCTTCTGGTTGGAATCTCGAAGAAGACATTTACTAGGTCGGTCGGCTGGCGGTCTACCGAAATGGAACTACAAAATGTACAGTAACGCAACATTGGAGACACAATCATAGAAAGACGCAGAGAATCTACCTCGAGAATTCCACGCAGTAAGCCCTTCAAGGTTGAAGCTATCCCCTTACCGGGGCGAGTCAACTGTCTGAAATCTGGGACTGCCTCGCTCTCCGCAGATATAAGAGAGGATTTCAAGGGATGAAGGTTCGGCGGCGTTCGTTACCTTGCACAGCAGGGCTGCTTGAACAAGAGGCTACTTTTCCGGTCCTGCCATGCATGTGTCTATCGAGCGAGGATATGAGCAGTGAAAGGCCGAGGCAGCTTATCAGAGACCCTGGCTCCAGGCACAGCTGAGAAGAAATGGGGGCCCAAGTACGTAGAAACATCTGTATCACCACTGGCATCGTATGGAGTCCCGTGGTGTGAGACCATTGTGCCGAAGAGGTGACACAAATGACAGTGCACTTCAAGTCTGGGCCACAGCATTCCATTCCCACTTGGTCGGGACTTCTCAAAGGTACAATTGCTGTCCCATCCCAGCGGAACGGGTGAAGAGGGACGCCTTAGGAGACACAGCAGAAAGGAAGCGAGCCTGCAAAGAGCCGCAACGCACATCACTTCAAGGTTCCCAAGATAGACACCATCTCTAAACATCGATCGGAGACCCGGAAATCCAGAGGCTCACATTCGACATCTCAATTGATGAACCATGCCTTATACACCTGGGCATGTATATGCCATTTACCTCAAGTTACCTACAAAATCTGATGATCGGGTCACTGACCATTAGGGTTTGGGCGTCCGCTCGGTTAAAAATAGGAGCTGGGTACCTACCACATTAGCGGCTGTTAGGTAAGTCTCAGGTACTCTGCGTGCTGCCTCCAGCACTGGGCAGATACCCAGGTAGCCAACAGCTCTTGTTCAAGGGCCGCCCCAAGTCCCAAATCCTCCACCTGACCGCCAAGCCCGCAATTGCTGTTACCGAGCCGTGCGTCGAGACCCTTGAGGGGAGATGTGTTTAGGTGCAGGCCGCAGCTGCGGCTGGACGCATATCACTATGTCACTTTTGGTAAGATCAACCCTTCAGGTGGCTTCGAAGGAGAGTTTTGATTGAGACTTGGGTTACAACTCGTATAAATCGGGTCTTTAGCTGCCCGTAGGTGTTTACCTAACCCTCTCCGAGCCAGTCTAGCCAGGTAGTGAGTACCTAGGTAGTACACAAGCGACGTTAGCTACAGCAGTGTATGATTACTACGACTACCGCTGCTGCTGCTGCTATGCCCATCCATCCCGCAGAACGATGAACCTTCTCAGCCTCAACACTTTCCCTCCCTCTTTCCTATACCTTATCTTCTAGTCGTCTCTGATCAGCTATCACCGCTCTCCCTCTTCATCAACACCATACCAGAGTTCGGATCGTGAGCAGAACTTCCGTGCTCCCGGACTTCCAGATCCCCTCCTAAATTTGGACTGCGCCTCACAGGGATCGTCGGTTCCAAACTTCGAGTTACCGCGTTCTGACACCTCCATCCACTTTCTCTCGCAACCTCCTCGATGGGGTGCGAGCAGTCACCAGTCTCACCATCATAACACCATCTACTCTCCCAGCCCTCTCGCTCGCTTCGTAAACATCCTTTCAACCCTCGGAGAGCATCCTGATAGACTTTACCCTTATCTAATTGACTCCACGCTCTATCTCTTCGCTTGCTGCGTCACGTCTACCAACCTTACTATTCTCCCTGCGACAACTCTGTTCAGAATAGGAATACAACCACAATGTCCGATACAGCTGCAGCCACGGCTGCGGCTGCGGCTACAACTGTGGCCACGGGAACCGGCACGGGCACCGATACAGGTAGTGCTACACTGTATGTTACTGTCCTTCAACTGACCTTGAAACTAGATATCGCGACGAGCACCGCGTCTGATGGCTCCGTCCTTACGACCTTTATCACGACGACCTCGACCAGTTTAACCACTTCCCCAACGACAACATACACCGTTACAGAATCATCTACCTCGATTCCGGAAACATCGCCCTCAGACACCAGTTCTGCTCCCATATCAACAAGCATATCTTCGATCTCGATTCCTCCCTCAACGACCGTGGTCGAAACCACCCCGACGCCTACCAGTAGCCCTACTGTCATTGCCGTGACAGCCACCGTGACCGAGGCACCATCTTCCACGGGGGGAACCCAGACACCTACTGTCGTCATTGTAACGTCGACCTATTCTCCTGAAGCTTCAACCTCTCAAACCTCGACAGTTTCTTCAGTACGGACAAGTTCCTCGTCTTCAGCCACCCCATCGGCTCTGAGTGCCTCTGGCTCCTCGTCAAGTTCTTCTTCTGGCGGTCTCAGTTCCGGGGCCAAGATTGCAATCGCGGTCATCATCCCAATTGTGGTTATCGCCGCGGCGTTCTTGATTGGTTTCTTCTTTTGGCGGAAACGGAAGGCGAGGAAGGATGCGGAGGAGCTGCGCAAAAACGAGATGGCTGAATATGGATTCAATCCCAATAGCGACCCAACACTGGTGCCCGGCGTTGGTGCATATACTGATAATCAATCTGAAGCTCTCGACGACAATAGCGGGTATCGTGGATGGGGAGCTACACCGTCGAACCGCAAGGCGTCGACAACCTTGGGTTCGAATGGACGAGCTCCAGGGGGGCCTGCTTTGTCGGAAAGCAGCAGTCAACCTGGCGGATACGCATACCAGACCTCGCCCAACGGAGCCTCTGACAACTATTCGGCGGATCCTCTGATGAACGGCCATCCAGAGGCCGGGGATGGCGTTGCGGCATTGGGTGCCGTAGGTGCGGTCGGTGGGCTCAGCCGTAATCGCAGTGGTACTGCGGACATTCGTCGTGGTCCATCAAACGCGTCGTCGGCGTACTCTGCCGGCCATCAGTCAGAAACGTCTGAGGAGACCCATAATACTCCTGGACCATACTATCAGGAAGAAGTACCCTACAACATATACAACGACGCCGCGGCCGGCCATGGTCCTTACGGCGACGGTTCGTATGGCGGTGCTGGAGTGCAGCCAGTTATACGGGACGTCCAGGCAAGAAGGAACACGCGCATTGAACGAGCCCCAACATTCCCACAGACCCAAGGGGGCATCTCGCAGAACTTTTGAGTCCGCATTTTCGCAGCATTTTGGAAGGCGTTTATGCTCGTCACCGGTACAGCCGCCTTTTGTTGCGCGCCATATGCGCAGGTTGGAGTTTGGCATGGGCCGGAGAAAAAGTTCATCTCCCTGGCTTTGCCCGTTTCCTTTGTCGACCATGTTTTATACCCTGCACTCTTGTTGATACTGACTGATTTTCTACGAATCTCTTCGTCACGGCGGCTTTGTGTGTTGGCCCTGCGGTATACTGGGAGAGGCTTTTTGTACACATGTTTCGGGACATAAATATTCTCCGAGGGGTCTATATGGACAACTAATTGAGGACAGCTCGAGCGATGGTGAGAACCAGGTGGGAAAGGCGGATCAAGGAACGATTGATTCTGGATCAAGCAGGTCGAGTGGCCTCCATCCAGTCTGCATTTTGGAAAGATAATTTTATATCTTGAAGCCTACGGGATCAAGTACTGTAATACGAAAAGTGAATGTTCTACTGTTAATCCTCGATATTTTTACAAATCAGCGGGCGGCTGCTTGCGTTGTCGTCTGTTCAAGGATCAGCATCAGCATTGTCTGTTAACATAGGTACCTACCTAGGTAGGTAGTGATACAGGTAGACATTGTACTTATGCTCTCATGCGGTTAGAATTGCGCAAGTGGGCGTGAAAACATCCTAGGGTGTGTTGAATCATCATACCTTTGACTCATCCCACCAAAGTACGAATATACTGACAACATCAAGCACTCTTCAGCAAAACTCCCAAGGTATGTCCTCGACCGCACGGTCTGAACGTTCAAAGTACTTGGCAACACGGTGTAGGAGAGGCATAACAAACGATCGTGGGATTGACACCATCTTCAATTGTGACGGCCATTTTTACTATCGCATATTTTTAGTCGAGTCAAACCCTCCATCATAGCCTCTGGCTCTACAGGGCCCTCCAACGACAACAACGACGGCCCGTCCTCTGGCTAGCGGCAAAATTCCAAGGGGCCTCTTTGTCCAACTCCAATCCATCATGTCTTCGGAGCGACGAGGCCAAGGTCGAGGCCGAGGCTCGAAACATGGCTCCCAACCGCGGACTGTCCTTGTTTCGAAAGCACTCTCGCGACTCCTTCGCCATGCGGCTGTGGAAGAGCGTATCCCCATCGACAGCCACGGGTATGTACGGATGGACCATCTGCTAGCATGGCAAAGAATAAGGAACATGAAACCGGCCGTGACGTTCGGGGAGGTCGTCGAAGTGGTTCAAGACAACGAGAAGAAACGGTTTGCCTTGAAGTATACTGGCGAGAATGGAATAACAAGCGACGATACCTTTGGGTCTGCGCCTACACAAGCGCAGCCACAGACAACGCAAGCGGAAGCAGAGGTCGCAACCTCACCCGTCACAGAATCGGCAAAAACTGAACCTCCAACAGAGGCCGAATCCGAATCCGAGACACAACGAGCAATTTCCATCTACCAATCCATCCAATCCAGCGACAATCAGGACTTGGATCCGCGCCAATTCTTCATCCGTGCCACCCAGGGCCATAGCATGAAGACAATCGAGGCCGAGAGTCTCTTGACGCCCATAACGCTCGATGATGTATCAAGTATTCCCGACACCGTGGTGCACGGCACATTCTACGGCGCGTGGAGCCAGATCCTGCAAAGTGGCGGACTGAAGCGCATGTCGAGAAACCACGTTCATTTCGCTACTGGTCCGGCTTTGCACGAGGTTCTCCCCCCCCTTCAGCGAACGGGAGTGGAGAACAGGGGATCAACAGATCAACTGTGGATTCTGTGCTGGGCAAGAATAAAGTCATCAGTGGCATGCGTGGCGACGCTCAGATCTTGATCTACATTGATATACGGAAGGCATTGACGGAGAGACCCGATATGAAGTGGTGGAGGAGCGAGAATGGCGTGATCCTAACGGAGGGGGGTTTCTACGTCCGCAACGTCAGACTCGTCACCTGATGTTTTGGTGTCTGAGCATCAAGACGGGCAGGGAGAGGAAGGAAAACATCTATCCAAAGAAAAGGTGGCACAGCAAGGAAAGGAGTCAAAGAAGGAGAGGGCAAAGGCCAAGGAAGACGAGAAACTGGTGCCAATAGAGTACTGGCTCGCAGCCGTGGAAATCAAAGAAGGACTCGGCTTGTTGTGGAAGCACGGGGAAGGGATTGTGCGTGAGCTGCCTGAACACCTGAGGAGCCGTGCTCTGCCGTTTGGCAAGAGAGGACATGGCCATGGCCATGGTCGGGGCGGAGGGAAAGGAAGAGGTCGTGGAAGAGGATGACGAGGCTGCACGAGGCTGCGCGAGGCTATCGTTACTGTACACTATAATAACGAGGTACTTCAGTTGTACAGGAATCAGTCACTGAGAAGAACTTGCTCGGAATGGCTTCGACAAATGACCTGGAAGCAGTGTATGTACCTGTTTAGGCCAAAGTGTGTTTGTTAATAGGGTAACTAACTGACTTGGTCAATGGGAACTGATAAAGCTTCAGCATGTTCGTGTTTCTTATTCTGTCTTCTACCGCAGTCAAACGAGCCGGCCCGCTTCGGAGAGAAGCTCCGTCCTCGCGGCTATGGGAGAGTCGTACCAACACGCTAGGTTGCGCCGGTGGTATACACCGGAGCGGGTGTCTGGTATTGATCTGTTCATCCGAGTGCCTTGAGCCCTTTATCTTGGAGGAGGCCCGAATCGCCCACTTCATTTTCTTCTCTATCCAACCTTCGCGGTTTTTGAGTGGGTGACAAGCCCGCCATCGTCGCGATTCGGTACAGAGAGGACGCTCTTGTCATCACGGCAGTCGCCCTACTAGAGTCTGGCAGACTGCCTGCTTCATGCTTGGCGGTTTGAAGATAAGGGGCGGAGGATTTGCACACGGCCAGGCCGACGCTGTCGTGAATGCAGTACGTCGGTATCACCGGGCCATGGAAAGGAGCCGTGAGGTGTCGCGATTACCATCGCAAGCGCTGAAGCGGCATCGGACGTAGACCCGTCATGACGAACCCCTCCATACGTTCTGTGCTAGACAACGTTCAGGTTCGGATTCATTTCGCCGGTGTGGGAGGCGGACCCATGTTAACCTTCTTCGCCGCCGGCAATTGTGGTACCTTGAAGCCACCATCTGTCTTTCCGGAGTTGACCTGCGTAAATGTACCACGGGAGAAGTATCCGGCATTTTCGGCCTCACGCTTTCGCTTCAGCTCAGCCTGGACTTTCGGGTCGACCAGCTCCAGACCCTGAACTGGCGTGAACGCAATTGAACTTGCAGTACCTGCACCGACGCCCGTTGTCCGGAGACCTTGGGCTCGGAGAGTTGTGGCATTTCCTCCCAATGATGTTCCAAACCCTTTCAGAGACGTGTTCATGCCACTGTTAAGACTGGTTGCTGTTCCCGAGCCACCCCAGCCCGGGTTCTTCTTGCTCAGCTTGGCCATAGTACGCCGGTCGATTTGTGTGGCTCGAATGCGGCCGTCGTTCGCCTGGCCGATCATCCCTAATCCTACCGTGCCTTCGCCCGTACCGTAGCCGACCTCCTTCTCCTCCTTGCCGAACGCCATTCGGTTCTGCTGTTTTCTGAGTTCTGTCATAGCAGTCGCCTCCTTGGCTTTACGAGCTCTCCGGCCGCCACGTTTCCGGCTAGGCTTGTCGTCCGGTGCGGGAAGAGCTCGAGGGCCACGGTTCGGCGGTGGCTCAGTCAGTTTGTCCAGTCGCCGCAGACAATCTTCACGCAATTGCTCTCCTGTTGAACCGTCCGGTGCTTGATGTACGCTATCCACACGCGCGGCGAGGATCAGCTTCCCGGATACGATACGCATGGCCTGGACTCTGAGATCGTTGGGGATGCTCTGGATTAATGGTGAGTGATACAGGAATCCTTGCTGTCGTATGCCAACATTGGTTGCCAGCCCACTCTGCCTTTGCTTCCTGGAACCCATCGCTGGAACGTTACGGTCCGGGGTTTTAGCTAGGCCTTTCAGCCCGCCAGCATAGTTGAGTAATTGGGCTGCTGTGAGTGAGCCGATGAGCGCAGTCAGATTTGGCGCAAATACGTTCATCCGAGATTGAACATATTCTGTAAGGATCTTCTTTGCTTTATCCAGCTGGAGGGCCATCTCGCATGCACGTAGCGTTGTCTCGAGCTCTGCTTCACTGAGTTCCTGGCCTCGGGTCGTTGTCGCTTCCACCGTGACCACCATCAAGGTAGGACCGTCCAGGACGGACCGGAGGGGTTGTCCGACGATATTGTCGGAAGAATCAGCCAGGGCTTTGATGTTTTCGAGCGGTCCGTTTCTAATGATGGCGACTGTTTTGGCATAATCGATAGGGTTCGTAACCAGTGTCTCTAATTCTGGGAAGCGTGCAGAGTAATGGTCACGGATGAATTTGTGAACGAGAATAATTTCGCTGTCTATTTGGGTCGAGAGCGAGTTCGACTGGGTTAGGAGGTGATATTCCGGGTTGTCTTCGATCGAGCCCACGGAGGTAGTTCGTTGTGCTGGGGGGATGTTCTGGTAATGTGATATTCTCTGAGAAGAGGACGAACCGTCAGGACTGCGATCATCTTTATGTAAACCGAAAGGGCTTTGGCCTAGACGACAGCAGGGATTGTAGGCTTACCTCGAGAACTGGTTGTAGAACCTTCATCAAGCCCGCTACACTTCTCACATCCCGTACGCCTCCTAGTCGCATCTTCTCAACTTTGGCTTTGGTATCATCTTCGTCGTCGAATGCCTCTGTCGTGGCAGCGCCATTACCGGTATGTTCCTCCTCTGCGTCTTCCATGTTCGCATCCTCATCCTCTGGTTCTGCCCCTGGCGCTCCGTTTTCATGGCCATTGCCCAGAAGCTGGCCATGCACGTCCTCGCCGTCTTGAAAGCCCTCTACATTATCCTCTCTTTCGGAGCCGGAGTCCTCGAAGTCATTCAGGAGCTCGTCAGCGAGGGTCGCCATGACGAAGGTCGTGTTGCGAGGCAGAAAAGGCTGTGTTGTCAAGTGAGGACCGGATGGCTGAAGTCTTTATCAAACTCGAAGGGTTAGGTCTCGTCGATATGGAGAAACGAGATTCAAGTTGTACAGTCAGGTGGGGAGAGGCGCAGCCTTACATGTGTTGCAGCCTTGAGGAGGGAACTTCCTTGGCGCCGGACTTGGAGTCGAGCGGGCGAGCAAGGCTTCTTCAAGGAAACAATCTTGTCGAAAGCCGCAGTTTGACTGCGATCCAGACACTGATCTGTTAAGCTTGTTCAGTGCAGGCTCTCAGCTTTTACGATTCCCCGATCCTGCCAGGATAATTCAGCCATGTCTACCATCAACGAGCCGTTTTACGTGCGCTACTAGTATGGACTTTCTCCGCTGCTTGGTTTCGAGCCAATATTGACGAAGGACAGTTCCGGCCACTCTGGCAGGTTTGGCCACGAGTTTCTCGGTGAGATTGATGTGTTGCCGTCCGAGGATACCGCGCTGATGGAGACCAGAATTCGATTTCCGCGTCATCGGCGACGGGCGAAGCGCGACCGCGAGATATGCCAACAATTCTAACTATCGCAATGACTCCCTCATTCGCAAAGAGAGTGCGTTTCTCCCCCCATACAGGACGTCGCATCGCTTACAAGGAGCCAGTGTGTGTCAGCGCGCTACTCATCTCCGAAATCAAACGCATCATCAAAGAAAGCGAAATCATGAAAGAAGATGATTCTCGGTGGCCGCAGAAGAACAAAGACGGGAGACAAGAGCTCGAAATAAGACTCGGAAGTGATCATATCCAATTTGAGGTCTGCTAAGAACCACCATGAACATTACACAGGTATTGACTGTTCTCTAGACCGCAAAGATTGGCTCTCTTGGAGATGTGACAGACTCGGCGGATCCAGAAGGACTGCGAGTCTTCTACTATCTTGTGCAGGATCTGAAAGCATTGGTGTTTTCATTGATATCACTGCATTTCAAGGTACGGTGGCGTCTTTGGGATTCAAGGAATATGCTGACTGAGTGCCTCACAGATCAAGCCAATCTGATCGGCTCTCTTCAGTCGAAATGCCTTACAATCTGAAAGAGGATACCGCGATCGGGGTGCTGGTAGTGGCCGTTGCAGTCTCGATGGTGCCGCAGTGTGGAGGAGGCGCCTCAAGAGATAAAAGACACATATGACACGGATGGCCCTCCTGCATCAGTAGGCGGAATACCGCCTCGATGTAATGCGGTAGCCTCCACAAGATGCGACCGTAGGAGGCGCCGGCCACATCTTAAGACGTACAGCAGCGGCCTAGGATGGCATTCAGGGAAAACTGTATATGTTTGAACATAACAGAACTGAGAACGAAATCCGGAACCCAGCGGTGACAGTGGTTGATGGTTTCCGGTCGTCCAGGAGTGTGTTGTGTGTACCATATACCCCGCAAACCAGGAGTGGGAGAGGAAGCGAGAGTCCCATGGTCCGAAACCGGTGTCTGGTTTATTACTACTGAGTACATAGACCGTCCGTCATTTCATCACCCAAATCCTGGCTTGTGATCATGCTTGCGCTCTCCATCATCGACGGCTTTCCACTCCACTTCTCTATCATCCCATCTCTCTCCATCTCATCATTCTCGTTTCCACTACTATAATATCTTGTGTTCCGCCGACCTGTCTCCCATCTGCCGCCGCGATACACTTCCTGCGCCCGAACCGGTTGCGCGCTCTGTACCAGCAGTTTTCGACGTCGGATCGTTGTCGCACTCGCTCCATATGATAATCCCGCAATTCATCTCATTTCAATGCCAACTCATGCATCGAATACTCCCACTAGCCCGAATCGAATCGATATAGGTCAGCTCGGTCTTGCGTGTCCTGCACCTTTAACACCTCCCCCGGAAGCCAATGGCAACCATCAAGCAGGGCGCGCAGTCGCTCAACTGAGGTCCGTCGGAGGGGATGGAGTTAGCCGAATGTCCGTGAGCGACAATACCGCAGCAGGCATGTCGCTGTCTCAGGAGGAGAGTCTCTACATGCCCTCTGGGAGCTTCTCAGCAAATGCGCAGAGCGAATTTTCGGGGGAACTGAAGGATGCCGACAACACTAATGTTGATGGTGATACCGATCTTGAAGAGGGCGTTGGCAAAGCCCATGATGCACCGCACACGGAAGCATACGAGACCGCGCCCGAAATCTACAATCAGGGGCCCAATGTTGAGACGCCTGTGCCAAACGAGACAGCGGCTACCCGAGAAACAGAGACGTCGATGAGGGATGCCGACCTGGGCATGCTATCTCCAGCCTCGGAACCATCTACGCAGGACAGGAAAAATGGGTTCTGTGGCATCACGGGCAAGGCCGGGATCCCTGCAATCGACCAAGAACTAGATTGGTCGAGCGAGGCAAGAGAGTGGGAGTTCTCTCGTAAACGACTTCGCCCACGGTATCCATCAGCCACGTTTCAACCTTACTCCAAGTTCAAAGGGACGCAACAATCGGACCGCCAGATCTACAATGTCGAAGTCACCTTCTTGACTGTCGATATTGAACAAGCGAGCATGTCCGGCTACCTGCAGATATGCGGACTCACTCAGGACCATCCGACCTTGACTACGTTCTTCACGGGAGAAATAATCGGCGGCCCTAACCAGAAATACAGCTTTAGAACCAGGGACCCGACCTGGGGTGCCAGTGATAAGACTGACCTCACCCACTGGGCGAGATTCCCGGCATGGCGGCCACTGAGCCTCCATGCAAAACGCAATATCAACTTTGCCTATCCCCTGAACCACGAGGATTGGTGGCAGCAAGAGTATATTTTCATGAGGTGGAAGGAACATTTTCTGGTCCCGGATTATAAGCTGAAGAGCATTCAAGGGGCCAGCTTCGAGGGATTCTACTATATTTGTTTTAATCAGGTGGAGGCACGAGTGAGTGGGATTTACTTCCACTCCAAAAGCGAGAAGTGAGTGTTAAACCTATGCGTGTCTGTTGGCTTGTGACTGACCATCTAGAAATA
Organism: Exophiala sp. LBMH1013; assembly: GCA_024611085.1. Lineage (NCBI taxonomy): Eukaryota > Fungi > Ascomycota > Eurotiomycetes > Chaetothyriales > Herpotrichiellaceae > Exophiala > Exophiala sp. LBMH1013. The sequence goes on along the minus strand of JAMFLB010000009.1, from coordinate 179,208 downwards.
GGTATCAACAGCTCGAATTGAAGCATGAGGGCCAGCAAGGCGTTTGGGGAAAGGGAGTTTGTCCATCGATTGAGTTCCGCTAGCGATCTTCCAATACCATGGCGAGTCATATGCTGGGCTTGTTTGTATCTTGTCTGTGTGTATATGGGCTGGTACTGGGCTACGTCGCTTGCTTAGGATCTGGGCTCCGAGATTATACAGAGAAGGGGCTGGATAGACAGTTTGCCTGGTCTGAATGAGGACAGGGATGACAATATGACATGATGAATGATCACAGTGTGTGGAGATGATGTGCTTGACTCTGGTTGCAGTAGACGGACTCCATGTCTACTATGAGGCACTGCCGCTGTAAGCTGGTAGATGTTGTAACTGGGAGTCTGGCTTCCGATAGAGCTGACTACCGCTGCGGCTGAAAGTCATTAACGAAGTGACTGAAGTCGTGATGAGTGTGATGAACAGACTTGGTCCAAACATGTGCGTGTCTGTATGTAGTGGCCAGGATCATAGAGGCGACTGTCCTTCCTATTGGGCATCATCTGCCATCACCACTACCGTCTCCTCTTCATCTCCATCTTCATCCCGCCTTGAATGCACGACGTCTACCATTCTCGGATTCGCCACAGTCATTCTCTCGCTTGACATCCTTTCGAGTGTATATCAAGCCGGTTGCTGGCGTTCGCTCTCGTTTGGGCCTGTTCATCGCGTCAATCTGCTCATTGTCTGTCACTTCTTCATTCACAATCGCGCCACTGAAGGCGGACCATACACTGCTTGTGATATGCTATCGTGATCTCTAGTCTTTCTGGCCACTATTTGCGGACTGGATCCAAGGACAGTATGACCTTGAGTCATGGTATGTGCCTGCCATTGTCTCTAGCATCTACGCGTGACCTGGTGGGATTCGCCAATTCACAGTCTGCGACTAACTAGCCTCATCTCACTAGGGGTGCTGCACGTCAAGACCTACAGACTCCGATAGTCCTGAGGATGGGAGCCACACGGGGCCTCCTCAAGTCCGACGTTCTACTCATGCCATAACGTCGCAGACTGCCATCAATGGCGGATCTCATGACCCCGATCCACGCACCCTCGCGGTTCCTTCAGGATTGTCTATTCACCAGAGTGAGACTTCGCGGTCTGCTCTGTCCACCCCTCGGCATTCGGTGCAGAATGCAAGGGCCCCTCCGAACCGACAAGCGTCGCTTGCCGATCATTACAACGTTCCGCTCCAAAACCCAAGACTGTGGAAGAGCACTAGCCGGTCTTGGACACGCGGCCAGTTGGAAAGAGAACGATACGAATTCTTCGAGACCAGGGTAACAGGAAGACAAGAGGTATGGGCCGGTCTCAAACAGGTGATTGATTGCTTGCGGGAAGGGGATCTGCAAGATGCACAAGGGATACTGGACGCTCTTGCGGTCACATTACCTACTGGAAGACTTGAGGACGGGGCCTACGATGAAGTGGGAAACCTGTATAGAATACCCGAGGCCGTCATCTCGGACCCTGTCGACGTTATCGAGGATTCGGCAGACATGGATAGCCAGACTGTTCTTGAGGCTGGTGAAATGGATGCTGTTGCAACTAAGCTGGAGACCGCCGACACAGGTCCCCTGGCCTTCAAGCAGGATGACACTGATGGAGAAAAGGCCAAGGAAGCCAAAGGCAAGGCTGTCGTTGAAAAGGATGCTATGAAGGTCAAATGCCGTCTGAGCGACCGTGGAGGACCAGATGTCGTTGTGCTTCTGGGCAAAGGTCAGCGGGTTGCAGCTCTTTGTCAGAGGATCCGGGATGAGGTCGAGGTATGCAAGCCGAATGGTCTCTCGCGAAGTCCGGGTTATTAACCTTGTCTCTAGGTCCCCAGCCAAGCGCGCATACGGATCGCATATCTGGGCAGGATCTTGGACGACAGGCACACTCTGACTGAACAAGGTTGGAAGGAAGGTCACGTTGTCAATGCATTGGTTGTGGGAATTACTTCTTATTAGGGTCAATGCATCTGCCGAGGAGGTGGCCGTTGAGTGGCCGGTCGAGGAGTTACGGAGCAACCATGTCTTGCCAGGAATTGTTACGAGATTCGATACCCAGCACAGTGTATGTCTTACGCGGAGTTGTACAGAAGGAACGGGGCAAGCAGCAAGCGAAGGCGTCAGTGTTCCTTGAGTTGTTCTGGGATTCATATGGGGGGAGTTCTTGCAAGGTCGGATTCTGTGGACGGGGGAAGCATTGCGAGGCCAGCACTCAAACTCCATCTGGAGTCTGCAGGTTGCGGAGGACCACCTAGGTACCTACCTAGGTATTTAATACTAACACTGTTCAGTAAGGCTTGTTTTTGACCTTTCGGCAAGGTTCGTGTAGATGTATTGGAATCGTGACCGATGACGGGCTGTAAAGCACTGCGCAAGGCTGAGTTTTGCCAAGGCTGAATTTATATTAATTGCATCTTTGGGATTTTCGGCTTTGATGTACAAAGAGATGATGCAGCCACAGCCACCTATGAATTCCAGGCCAGACACTACGAGACGGCATCCAGGTTGTCTTTGCTCGTGTTGAGGTATGTCTAATACAGGAAATTGGGCACCAACCGGATGAAGAACTACAAGCGAAGATTCTCCTGCAATCTATCCAACATCAAACAGCACACTCTGCTGCCTATTCCCAAGTTTTCTCTCGACTTCGAGGGTACATGACCAGCACGCCCAAACGTTACTGAAGAGTCGGGAGTTGTCATAATGTCAGTGGCCAACCAAGGCCCGCCATCGCCGTCGGCGGTCTCGACGTTCATCTCACAATCCGGCGCCAAATCCGCCTCAGAGGCCCTTGCCCTCGAAATCATGCACAATTTACAGCATCAGCATAACTGGACCGAGTTGAAACGGCACCACATGTATCTCAACACCATGTCATCTCCGCCAGGTCTAGTTGATCTGGATCGTCCTCTACGCACGCAAAGTTTCTCAAGCTCCGGCACCGGCAGCGGCAGCGGCATAACCTCATCTTCACCTTCACCCTCGTCGTCGGGGACATCAACGCCATCATTACCCGGCGGAACAGTTACCATTATCTCCGGTCTGCCCCCGCAACACAGCTACATCCATCCCGACCTACAGGCCCAGCTGTTGAAGCATGGGGTGTTGGAATCCGCGCTCCTCGTCCAGCGCGAGTTCGTGCTCCCATTGTCGCTGGGCGAGAAATGGTCGCTAGCCAGGTTCTGCGCTGTCTTTGATCAGCTCCCTGAACGCGACACCATCACAGTGCATGCCGCTGCCTCAACAAGCGGTGCTGCAGGGGACACGGCACGGCGGCGTGGGAACGGTTCCAGTTCCAATGGCGGCCTGAGGAAAGCAGGCGTCTATGAGCACCGCGACCAAAAGCGTGTGTTGCTGGGGATGAAGGCCCGTGAAGGCGTCGGAGGAGACGGCACCGTGGTTTATTACATCATGCAAGAGGGCGAGGTCAAGCCCAGACAGAATGGCTGAACATGCTGAGTTGGAATGGTTCGAACATGTCGTTTGATATGTCGAAGATGGCACTGTGGCCAGCTGTCAACCAGCAGCCATAGTAACTGCTACTGACCCAGCAGCCTTCAGCCCCAGCAAGTCTCCTCTATCCATCGACGACTTGGTGTTCTTGTTTCTCCGAAGCCGCCTTCCGAGATATTGAGTCCCTCTCGCCGATATCTGCAGCAAGAAAGAACGGTACTGGGGAACGAAAACATCGACAGCTTCAGACGTCTCGCTGGTTCAGCGAGGAGATAGAGCAAAGAGTGAGACAAACTGTCAGACCCCTTCCTCCTTTGAACGGCACACCTCATTATTCCTCACCTTTTCAGCCACCAGGCCCTCATCGGCCATCAAGGCCTCACTTTCCAATCCACCGGTGCATTCGGGTTGCAATGGTTCTTCCTGCACAAGACCCGTTATGCTACATGACGGATTACAATCCGTATATCCCACGACAGGGCAATAGATCAAGAGTGGTGGGGCTACGTGGAACAAAAGTGCAGAAGGTCATTCATTTCGAAGGCATGATCTAGGGAAAGTGCGGCGTCCCTTGACAGTCAAATATATCCCTTTGCCCATGGTGGAAAGATTCGATAGCACCTTCAGTGGCCTCTGGGTCCGGGAGATCGCCCTGAGAGGAATCAAGAGGACAGCTTCTCTGAGGCTGGTTCCGCCACTGCTCTGCCATCGCGTCCATTATTCGTTCATTTCATTATCATTACACTCTCCAATGCAAGTTATAGCAACCTTGGATCTAATGGCGGAAGCCATCAGTGGTGCCCGTGGATGACCACTCGAACAATACACTGGCCGTTCCAGAGCTATGCATTCAACGTATAGAACAGTAGTCAATATGCAGACAATGCAGACCAGCCACTTAGAGCTTAGACGTATCAAGTCACTCAATGCCGAGTAAACCACTGATGCCCCTTCAACTTTTCCGACCGGACGACTCTATGGGTCCCACCATCAGATTGGTGGTGGTCGTGCCGACCTAATCTTGCCGACTTCTTCGCTTCCTTTTTGTCCTCTTTGGCCTTGCGTTCCAGGTAATCATCAGTCGACTCCAGAACATCATACTCTTTCACTGGGATACCCTCGATCCTCTTAACCCGAGAGCCTTCAATAAAGACGCAAACGCCGGCAGCGATGGCAACGAGACAACCAAACGTGATGAAGACCCCGGTGCCCCATGACGGCCGGTTGATTCGGTTGTAATGCCACATCCAGACACACAGACAGACTTGGAAGCCCGTGTTGAGCAGATACATCCACACGACGAAGTCGAGGGTCCAGGATCTGCTTGGGGGCGCTCTGATGCCTGTCAAGGGGGCCTCGGGCATGGATGTCACCGGGATGGGAATGGCAGGGTTCGCTTCCAGATTTGCGATTTCATCTTCAGAGTAAGGAGGAGGAGATTCCGGGGTTCTGGGATGCTTCTTGCTGTAGACTGGCGGAGGGCCAAGGTCTTCAGGAAGCTTGTCGGAACCGGGGGAGACGGTACCAGGATCGATAAATGCCCGCGAGACGGCGGTGGAATAGGTAATTGCCTCCTAATCGCCAACGCATGAGGTAGTAGAAATCACGCGCTCGCCAGGGGGAAGAGACCGAACCCCGTGACGCAGAACAAGCCGTTCAAGATCTGCGAGTCAATTTCGATCCACTTCTTTCGCGCACTGCTATCATCATCGCAGTTTGGATGGCACATTGCAGGCGCGGCTTTTAGGAGGACAAAGAAGATCATGGCGCCCCAAGCGACGACGTTGAGGCCGTAGATAGTCACGATGAATCCGAACGGGGTGAGAAAGAATTTCCAGAACGCCCGCAAGCCGATCATGGTGGCTTGCGTCCAGGTATGCTTCTTGGGAAACCGGTAGCCGTTGGGATACGTGCCGGTCTCGTCGGGACCGTTTTGTCTCTGTACGGCTTGTTCTTCATTGAGGTCACATCGCGAGGAAGATAAGGAGGCGTCTTTCTCTTGCGCTTCTGCCGTGTCCTTGTGTGCTTCGCGTTTGCTATGGAAGCGAACAAGGTTAGCATTCAGAAATATACTGCGATAATTCACCGGAAAGACATACCCTTGCGCTGGCTGAATCTCCTCCGGTTGACCCCGTGGTTGCACGGCGGCGGCCTCTTCATGTAAAGACTCGTGGAGCGGTATTGATGCTGATCTGGGAAAATATTCATGTCGTTCCTCTACGATCACAGGATGCGCGCCCCCAGGTCCCGCAGACATGGAGCTCTTCCTCGTTCTGGTACTAGCAGAACTGGTCCGCGCCACTCTTCGACGGTGAATCTCGTGAGGGTTTGTCCCTCGACGCTCCATCTGGCCTTCATGTGTCCATCCTTCATCCGCGAAGGCGCCGTTTTTTATTTCGGGCAGTGTTGGGATCTTTGACCCAACCTCGCCAGTGGCCTGCCACATGCCCAAGGGAGGATTGCTCTCGACAAACGACTGGAGTAAGGAAGAGGCCCTTGTGCGAGTTGAATTGGATATGCGCGAAGTGACGGACGGTCTGCGACTTCCATCTCTGCTGCCGCTGCCGCTGCCCTCGCGGTCGCCGTCGCCGTCAGCTTTCTCATAAAGGTCTCCATTTTCGGCACCGAATGTGGGAAAGGGCTCGGACTGAGCAGGTTGAGTGGCCATGCTGGCCGAGGCGGGCAAAGGAGTGACACGTGAAGAAGAGGCGTCCCAGGGAAGGACTAATCGTGGTTGGCAACCCGTATACTGAGGTGTTGCATGGGCGAACAATAGTAGAATCTACCGCCCTCCGGAGGACATTAACAGAGAAGTTGTCAGGGATGTCAGATATAGAGGCGGGGACGACGATGGGTACATAGGTAGGGTACTGTATGTTATGTGTGTGTTTATGCCATGTTCTAATCCCAGCATAGACTTTTCTTGGTGCCAAACATGGGCAACTCCTCGGACGCTTATGCAGCCGAAAGAATGGTAGAAGAGGTCCGAGTGGAGAGTTCAGCACAGCATGCAGGGCCCAGCCTAGACACCATCTAGGAAGTAGGCTGATAAGGCAGGGACCCCGGGGGCTGCTAGGCTAGGTCCAGCTTAAGGAGATCCTCCCAGGGTTCCATGTATGGACAGTTTAAGGGAGCCTTTCGGGGCTGGACCCCCAAGATTGATGTCACCCAGCCACTAGCGGCCCGCTGCAGCTGGCACCTTCACTGCCTAGGTAGGTACGTAGATGCCCTTGCGTGAAACTGTATTTTATTACCTATTTATTCGGACCCGAGACCCCGTAGCATCTCTCAGCCGAACTCGACCTGTCGACCGAAGTCTGAACTTCATCTGACTAAACACCTGCAGAAGTCACAGCCTGTTATCCTGCTGGCAACTTCCAGGTTGTTTGGCGCCTTCGACGGCATTACGTTCTGTGGGTTGGTGACTGGTGCGTAGTCACATGGTCTGTCTGCTCAGATGAGCAGCAGCAGCAACTCTTCGACTGGTTGATGCTCCCTGCCCCATGCTCCCTGCCCCATGCTGCTCGCTCAGCAACACACCTCGGGCATTCTGCTTTCGGTCTGTGCAGACATGCCTCCTGCATCGTAACATGGTTCACAACCATCGATCTACCACTCAAGCTTAGGAAATTTACACTTCTGGCTGAAACTCTATCTTAACGAGGGGTCGTAATGGAAACTTGTTTGAAAATGCGTGCTGAACGAAGACAATGGTTCAAGGATACAAATGTTATTGCCTATGAGCATTCAGGCTGGAAAAGCCAGCTAGGTATCGATGTGTAAGCGCTATTCATAATCATCGTCAAGGTGAAACCACGGTTGAAACTTCCTCAACCTGTTATGCCTTGCGTTTTAATATCCGCCTGTACGGCCATGTGTATTTGCTTGGTAGCCGGCATCAGAATCGACACGGGGATCAAGTTTGTTCGCCAGGTTGGAGGAATGAGGGCCAACTGTGCCCGTACCTCCCGTAGTTGATGTCGGAGCGTACCCAGTGTTGTTGTGAGTGGTGCCGTATCCAGAGCTACCCTGAGTTTGACCATATCCACCGCCAACAGCACTTGTGGGATCGTTGCGATGATCCGCATCCGAATCAACACGAGGATCAAGCTTGTTTGCGACGTTGGAAGAATGAGGTCCTGCCGTAGTGTTGTTCCCGGTGCTGGTCGTACCGTACGCAGAAGTACCTTGACCATAACCGCCCACAGCGCTGGTAGGATTGTTGCGATGGTCCGCATCCGAGTCAACTCGAGGATCAAGCTTGTTCGCTAGGTTGGAGGAATGAGGGCCGGCCGTAGTACTGCTTGTGTTGTGACCGTAGCCTTGCTGGCCAGTGGCATGACTACCGTGGGTGGTGCCTAAGGTAGACGCATCATGGACAGGGGCACCGCTATGGCCGTGAGTCGACGTAGTGTGACCGCTTGTGGTGTCGTGAGTCTTGTTGCCTGACAGGACTTCTTTGGCTTTGTTCACGAGGCCAGACATGATGAAAGTGTTTGGTCTTATTGATCTTTTGAGACGTAGAGATGGTCTGGTACAAGGAGTTCGTTTTCAGATGGATGATTCAATGGTTGAAAGTATGAGTCGAGGAACAGATGAGAAGGGAGAAGAGTTCCTTATATAGGCATCAGCAGTCCGTCGTCAGTGAAAGAAGCAGTCACTACTACAATACCTACCTTACACTAATAACACAGACTAGGGGATATGTTCAGTGGTACGTCACTGTCACTGGCAGCATCTGTGGCATCGTTCTTTCCGAGTGAAGAACGAGATGAAGGGAAGGCAGGTACATTGTCAGCATTGAACGTCATAATTGCTGTTTGCCTTGATCTCCTGCAGCACGAATTTGAATTGTTCTTCACGCAAGGCTTGCACAATCGTGGCTGGAGGATGTTTATTGGCTTATCCGAATATCAGCCACAGGCTAGACGGGGCAGAGCGTCATGGCTGCGTCATGTTCCTGGCACAGCTCATGCAGTTTGTGGCGTCAAATTCCCGTTTGGGATTAGTTAGGGTCTTTTCGGGTGCGCCAAGGGAAGATCCTTCCTGACTGACGGAATCTGGGGAGAGGCTGACGACGCGTGACCAGCGTCCGGGTTTAAGCCTGTATCACCAATCATAGTCGAGGCTGTCCTCCACGGGAGACTCGGAGTTGGCAAGAGTTGGCCAAGTCGGCTGAGGTGCAGTCGATGAAGTGCGCAGATATCAAATCAATCGTCTGCTCAACGCAGCGATGGCGACATCGCGCTTGTTTTCAGTTTGCGCCAGCATTGACAACATATTTCGTCACAGCCTCCTTGAGAACCTGGATCTCTCGCTGCGTCTTGATGAAAACTTCTCGGTATTGGTCCAGGCTCTCTTGGACAACATCACGGCGACTCTTGCGTCCCTCAGAAATCGCCTTCATCTTGAGTTCCATCTCTTTGCGGAGGAAAGGCTTACTGACGCTGACGTCTAGACCCACATTGTCATAGCCCTCGACCAAAGCCACTCCGAGCGTGGTAGGGATGAATTCTTGCACCGCATTGCGGCCACCGCCAGATTGCGGTCTTGTGTCGACATATGATCGGTCCTTGATCTTGGAAATGTGTTCGGCCATTGTGGCATCAGTACCAATGCCGTTCGCGTCCATGAGTGTAATCAGTTCGGGTTCGGTAAGGTATCCAGGTGCCGTTGTTTTACCTTCAGTCATATTGGCTTCCGAAGGTTCGAAGGTCTCACCAACAGTGAAAGCAGGGAGCTGCTGACTGCTTTCCCACTTGTCGTACACGTAGACTTCAAGGTAATTCCGTTCAAGAACGAGAAGTCCGTGTGTATGAAAGGTCTCTGAGCCCCAGAGCAGCTCTATGTCCGTGGCTTCGCCCTTGGCATCCTCCGAACAACAAGCAAGGAATCTCCTCGTCACAAACTCGTACACCTTTTTCTCATGTTGGTCAAGCGCAGAGGGTGCAGCGTAGTTGACTGGATGGATCGGGGGGGTGAGCTTGATCGTTATGACTGCCAGAACGGGGAGCTCGCATTCCGCCATCAAGCAATCGCTGTGCGAACTCTCCCCAACGGCCGTCTCGAGTCTGCCGCTCGATGATCGGCCGGAACCCGAACCCCCTCGGGGAACTGATCAGTCTCGGTACGGGGATAACTGATGAATCCTTTTGTGTAAAGCTTTTCCGCTACTGACATGACTTGATGACTTGTCATATGCAAGAAACGACTTCCTTGTTTTTGCAGTTCCACGGTCGTTAAGGGCAACGGGCGCCACTTTGACGTTGGCTTTTTCTGCACCTTCATGATTTTGGCGTAGGTTGCGTCAAGGCATGCTTCGAACAAGATAGTGACTGCTGCCCGGTCGAATAGGTGCACTCTTCGCCAGTTGAAGTTGACACGCATTCCATCCCGAACGTGTACGAGCTTGATCAACCAAAAGCTCTCGGGCTTGAAATTCCTCACCCTATTATAACGGTCGACCACAAATCCAAGGGTGGGAAACTGGCAAGAACCGTAACTGATCATCTTGTCTCGAAGGTTTTCGCTCAAGCCCTGCAGTTCAAGACTTTGTAACCTTGTGAATGATGCCCCAATCCGTAGGTCGAGTTCGATTCTCGCAGCTACGGCGCTAACTTGACGCTCATCCATGTCGATGGGAGAATTGGCAGCCTGAACCACATGGCTATCAAGGGTTAATGCCTGTGCCTGCATTTTTGAAAGCGAAGCAGATGGTGTCACTCACGCTCTTTCAGTGTTGCTGAACTTTGCTCGTTTCACAACAATGTTGGGGTTGCCTTTCTTGGCCTGATCGCGGACTTCGCCTCCGATATGCTCACCTTCACGGTCACAATCGGTCCAAATGAAAAGAATTCGAGCAAAACGGGCCTGGTTCTGTATGTTGTCGGCGATGGGCTTCTTGTCTTTGTCGATCGTGGTCACCGTGGTGGCATCGAACAACCGGCTAGGCGGGCAGGACTTCCAGCTCTTATATTGCGGATCGAAATCCAGGCCCGTTAGATGGCCCAGAACACTGGTCATGGTTACTGAGCAGTTGCCCCATTGCTGAAAATGAAAGTCGAACTCGTAATTCTTCACATATTGGCTACCGCGAACGGGATGCTGGAAACACAGATGAGACATAATCAAAGCAAGGACACCATCATTGCCTACCGTGGTGAACCGGCCTCTAGCCAGATGCTGAGCGACTGCTTTGGCTATTGCAGGCTTTTCCGCCACGCATAGGATTTTCTGACCGGGCATGGTTCATGTTGAGCTGAGGGCATCTCCCATTGACGGGATCAGTGCAAGGATGCAAAGGGCAACTCGATGGTGATGGAGAACTGCCGCCCCTGATAGAGCGAGCGTGAGTTTTGCGGTTTATGAGGTACTGAACCTGAAAGTGCGGGTGTTTGCTTCCAGGTTGCCACGAAAATGGACCGCGACGACGCGTTTGACGGTAGTACCGGGTAATTTAATCTTGTAAGATACAGGTATTGTTCTTCCCCGCGAAAGGGCTGAGGAATGATGCTGATTGGCCCAGGCGGATCTGGTGCCTGGATCATCCAAAACTTCGTTGCATCATTACTTTTCGCCGTGTTGCGGTGTTCAAGTTGTACCTTTTGCCTGTGTTGATGGCAGCCGACTGGAGGTCAACATATCAAGTATTCTTACTTCCACGCGATATCTGAGACCAATCTCATCACACGAACAGTGTACTCACCTTTCATCTCCGTTCGCGACCATTATCTTCGATAGTCTGCTCTCCCGCGTCGAAGACTTGATCCTTCGATCTCACTGTCTGCCCAGAATGGCGCTCCCAGTACTGCGCTCCTTGACAGATTGCGCCAACTACAATTCTACCGTCTCTCCCTACCTATACCAGTTGCGGCCACTTCCTCAGATCTTAGTCGAGACCATTGCTAGCCCTGCGGCACTGAAGCAACTCTACCTTGACACAAACCCTCTGATCACGGCTGTCAGTTTCTCGGTGCTCCTCGCGCCCTTCTTCTTGGTCGTGTCGGAGATCAACAAGAATTACTCCCAGGTTGACAGAGTATGGTCGATATTACCCACAATCTACAACATTCATTATGTGGTGTACGCCCACCTCACAGGGATTCGCACGACGAGACTTGACGTCCTCGCGGCCATAAGTATTCTTTGGAGTGTAAGCACGTTATACCTCATCGCGTATCATGACTAACACCATGCATGGCAGTCCCGATTGACGTACAACTATTACCGGAAGGGTGGCTATTCAATTGGAAGCGAAGATTACCGCTGGGCTGTTGTGAAAGACTATACTGGGCCTGCTGTTTTCTTCGTCTTCAATGTCGTCTTCATTTCACTTTATCAGTCTCTCCTGCTCTTCAGCGTCACCACTCCAACCTATGTGCTTCTCCTTACGCAGCGTCTCGCCACTCATAGCGCCCAAACAGCCTCCTGGGACTGGAAAGACTCAGTTGCCGCCACAACGATGCTATGCTGTATAGGCATTGCTTTTGTGGCAGATCAGCAGCAGTGGAACTACCATTCGGCTAAATCTGCCTACCAGAAGAGTGCAAAGATACCAGCAGGCTATGACCGGGCAGACTTGGATCGTGGCTTTTTGACTAAAGGTCTTTTTGCTTATTCGAGACATCCGAACTTCGCTGCCGAGCAAGGCGTGTGGGTTACCCTCTACCTGTGGTCGTGCCTGGCTACGAAGACCTGGTGTAACTGGAGCGGCACCGGCGCAGCGCTCTATTTGGCGCTGTTCCAGGGCAGCACCTGGCTGACGGAGCTTTTATCCGCAAGAAAGTATCCAGACTACAGCGTCTACCAACAAAAAGTTGCGAAATTCTTGCCCCTGTTTGGCTCGGCACCACCAACATTTGCGGCCCAACAACCGTATCGTGCTACAGACACCGGTTTCAGAGAGGGCGAGGCGGTGAAAGCAGGGCAAAGACACGATCTGCGTTGACGCCACGGCTGTGTTCAGCGTTGTAGGTACGGAACGCCCCGAGCTGTGGAAGAGTTGCGAACACAGGACCTGGACAATGGAGAACCAGCTACACCACTGCAACATCATGCGAGGCTTGACAGGGCGTCTCTACCGCATACGTACTAGTACTTGGCTCAGTTGCACCCACCCATGCGAGCCTGATGCAGCAAGGCCATCTCGGATTTGGGATAGGAGAGGAAGAACTTTCGCTGCAAATCGGAGGAGGTAGAAGACACTAGCAGATCTCACCCGGTGATATAAAGTCTCCGTAGTAATCAGCCACGCCGATCTGCCGGGTACGGTAACTTTGCTGCAACTTGAACCACGAAGTCACAGCCTTGTGGTGTCGGTTCATGGCTTCCGGTCAGGTGTTCAAAAAGGAGACCTTGTTACGGTATCTATGGTGGTTTCCATTGATCGCCGGCTTCTCATGGCTTTTGACATTGTCCACTCTCCTGATCCATTGGCTTGCCCGAGGTCGACCTAGATATCCCGATCAAAGAAACCCATATGTCGCGTGAGCTCATCCGTCAACACCCGTCTGCTGAAGAGATGTTCGTCAGATGCTGATACTCAAGACAGATACATTTCCAACATTGGGGCTTTCGAGCTGAAGCCGGTGTTCATCACTGGTTGTACGATCACCGCCATCGCTTTTGAAGTTACTGTCGTCGCAGTGCACTACGTCCGTCACTCGCCTGACGCATATGGGCTGGTCAACGACGCAAAATGGAAGAAAACAACTTCAGCCATTGCTGTCCTCTCTGGCACGTGGGCATCACTATCTTTGATCCTGCTCACCATCTTCGACACCTCCCATGCTCCCGCACCTCACCGAATCTTGATGTTATGTTGTCTAGCGGGAATTGGTCTCACGTCCATCACTACCAGCATTGTATGGTTTGACCTGGCTTGGAAACCGCCAAACCAAGACGGGCTGCAAAAATGGTTGTTACTGCTCTCCCGACGATCGTGCTGCTCCTGTATTAGGTATGAATTCCGCTGACGGTCGGATCGATCAGGCGCATGATAAGCGATGTTTTGGTGGTTACCGAGTTTGCTCTTGGAGTTTCGTTCACAGTCCTGTTGTATATTTCTTGGTGGAAGACAGCGGGAGTCCTCGAATGGACATTGACCTATGTCGGTGCGTTATGGCTGCTGAGCTTCGTTGGATATCTCAGGTGAGCTCTCCTAGCTGCAAGCCTTTTCGTGAACGCCTCACTGAATAGTTCAGGTATGGCCCCCTTGACACCCATGGCGACGGCGACGGCTCGGATGCACGGCCTTTGCTTGCATCTGATGATGGTGAATGAAAAAACCTCGGTGATGTTTAGGGAGGTTATGCAGCTGCGAAACGGGGGCATTTTCTGGACATTCCAGACACACATCGGTTGGGGAAATCAGTTAGTAAGAACATGCTCGTCTTCATTCTTGAATTTAGATATGAATTCTTCAAGCCCAGCGCTGGTGAAGCGCGGCGGAAGTGGGAATGGGAAAAGAACCGTGTCACAGAGTGGCCGCAGGGGCAGTAGGTGAACTTGGCTATAGATTGTACCTACCTAGGTAGGCGCTTCCCCTTGTAGGCTGGAGTTAGGCTCGGCCTGCCCCTGGCTGCCCGACTCGATCAGGATGGCTTAGGTGCGCGCCTAGGCATCTTTAGACATCTTTAGGCATCGTAAGGCGTCTTTAGGCGTCTTTAGGCCTCTCCCATCTTTTCCCTTTTCCATGCGATTGTTTGTACTTACCTAGGTACTGTACCGTACGTGCAGTGGGATTCTCACCGTATCCATGACGGCGAGACTCGTCTGGCGTCCGCAATCTCTTGCGCTGTTCTGCAGCCACCACAGCCACATCCATTCTCATGCAGTAATTGACAGCTGTCTGGAGAGTTTGCCGGACATGGGATGGTTACCTGTACCAAGGAGATCTTGCGATGATGCGCACATCCAAGTCATAACCCTGTGGATCAAGTCAAGTGCAATGCATCGAGTCCGCAGGGAGCCAGAACTCTCCTTAGCATCCTCCGACGGGCACTCGAGAACATCAGACCACTGCTCATACAATTCCTTCAACTCCTCGGCCACAATCGGATCGAACATGTCTTCGCGGGCGCAAGATCTATGACCATCAAGACTTTGGTTTGTTACCCTCACCCTCTTGGTAACACAGCTGTGAGCTCAGCTATGTCTTGCTGACCCGGACTAACACTCGTAACAGCATCGACTCCCACTCCGGCCTTGCTACCTGTCATGGACCTGGAGAGGATCAAGCAAAACCTCCGCCTACGCTCCGGACGATTGAAGAAAACTCGCAAGACCACTGGACAAGCTAGCCCTGCCGTTTCGTCAAGAACTCCCAACCCGCAAAGCAATGCACACATTGTTGCCAGGTCATCTTCTCAACCGCCCGACACAGTGACATATAGTCCTGTCAAAGAAGAGCCTTCCATTCGCAATTGGGACACGAATACCGCACTTCCCGACATCCCAGGACGAGATTCTGTGAATCCCCCTGCACATCCCTCTGATCCGCCCCGAGCTGCGGCTCAGTCTGATGCGAAGTCCAATGTATCGGAGTTGTCGCCAATCCGGTATGGTCGATCAGGGATAGAACGACCTCGAATACGTGCTTCCCCAAACCCGATGGAAGACCCTCATCCAGTTCAGCTTACCAAGTCGGAAACTGAGACCGATGCCATGTTGATGTCAGACACCTCAGATGTCTTGGACTTCGACTTGCGCCCTCCGGCACCTCGGCCTAGACCTCCTTCAATTGAGTCAGTCTCAGAGTCTCTATTCTCGGAGGGGCACCTCAATGTCATCCTTCGCCAACCGGAGTGCTTAGCACGCTTCACTTCCTTCCTGGCAAAGTATCAGCCTCAAAGTCAAACCGTCCTCTTGAGGTACCTCGAGACCCAGAAGGCGATCAAGGCAATTGAGTATGCCAACGCTGTAGCCGAAGGAATCGGGCCACCGCCCGCTGATGCCGGCGATTTGTTGGCTGACAGACCTTCTACTGCCGCCACGCTTGACAAGGCCTTCGAGGAATGGAGTACTTCCGCATTTCGGCTGTTAGCCGACACAGCTCTTCCCGCGTTTGTCACGTATAACATGGTGAAAGTGGTCAGCGACTGCCTCATTAGTGAGATCACTGGCAAACAAACACCGTTACTGAGAGATTTGGTCCGAGGCTTATCCGAAGTCTTCTGCTTGACAGACCCGAAGCAGGAAGACAACCCGATCATCTACGCGAGTTCGGAGTTCTATCGCTTCACTGGGTACGGGCCTGACGATGTAATCGGTAGGAACTGCAGGTTTCTCCAAGGGCCCCGGACGAAGCGAGAATCGGTTTCGCGGTTAAGAAGTAGCATCCAAACTGGCCAAGAGATCTGTGAGACGTTGCTGAACTATCGCAGAGACGGCAGACCATTTCTTAACTTGTTGTTAATTGCACCACTTCATGATGACCAGGGCAATATCAAATATTATATTGGTGCCCAGGTCGACGTTACAGGGCTGGTCGAACGTGGGAGAGGCCTGGATGGCTTCGAGCGCTACATTGTGATGAAGGAGATGGAAAGGCGTGGAAGAGAAATTACAGGTAACACCGCCCAAGTGAGTCCTGCGAACCTACGGAAGTCAAAGGCGCTGGCCAAACTACGGGATCTCAGTGAGACATTCGACATGGAAGAAACCGCGGTCGTGCGTGCGCACAGCAGGTCAGCTTCCACGGCCAGAGAAGATGACGAACAGAGCATTGGCGGCAGTTTGAAAACTCCGCGGCGCTTACTCGTCGAGTCCGACGACTCTTCGGATGAGGGAGAAGGAGGCAAGGACCAGGAAGACGAGACTACCTGGAAACTCGGTCAATCTGGACGCATCGGGCCATCTGGGAAATTGCCCGGTGTGTATGATAGCTACATGCTGATCAGACCGGCACCTTCGCTTAGGGTTGTGTTTGTCTCTCCTAGGCTGCGTCAGCGATTCGGCAATATTCTCCAGCACCCATTCTTGTCCCATGTTGCTGCTCCGTCGAAAACCCTGGTGGGACTTAAGGAGAGCTTTGGAACTGGCATCCCTGTCTCGGCCAAAATCCATTTTATGCTCAACAGGGGTGAACGGCGAGATGGAACGCAGATAAGCCCGGACAACAAGCCAGACGAAATAGGACGAAGTCGACTTTGTTGGATCTCTGCAACGCCGCTGCTAGGAAGTGATGATAGCATTGGCGTCTGGATGGTTGTGGTTGTGGACAAGACTAAAGCATCCAAGACACCTAGACTTGAAAAGGGGGCCGAAACGGACCCAAACCAGCGGTCAGTCGCTGCTGATAAAGGTCGGCCGACCAAGATTAGCATCCCTGCCCGCTGCTCACCTCAAGAACGGCAGCAACCCCGAAATAAGAAGACAACAAACGAAGATGCGCCGCCTGAGGATGTGCCTATCAAGCCGACAAGGCTTGATCAGGGCGCTGATTTGGAAGACACTGCTCAATCGCCTCCGTGCCTAACGGATCCCGGAACCAAAGATAACAATGGGAAGATCTGGACAAACCATCACGAGGCCGAGCAGGTGCCCGAGGCCCAGCCACACATGGAGGCCCATACCGAGGAATACTCGGATTTTCTTCCGACAAATACTAACCACAGTACACATGATCTCGACAGTCCAGGCTCGTCGAGCGGCGTCTTTGTCAGACCTACATTTCAGGGCCACAAGTCGGAAGAGTTGGAACAAGCCAGGGTGGATGCTGACAGCGACGGAGAGCCTGATGCACCGACGACGTTGGAGTTGGACAGTGCTATTGTCCACTCGCTGGCGGGGGGTCAAGCTGAAGAAAGAACATTTACCACCGACTCACCGTACAATCATGGAGTCCAAGATGGAATCGACCCCTTCCATGGCTTCTCCGACAACGAGGATACTCCTAGACGGCCACAGTATCTCGACCGCTTTGACAGTCGCTCCGACTCTCCGTCGCGAGCAGGAACCAGCGCAATGGAGTCGTCATCCACGAAATCGAATAGCAAGCCTTACATGGACTACCTCCTTCATCCGGGGAGTAGGGCTTCGTCCGAATATAATCGGCCTATGTCAGGAAGTGGACTACTCTCGTCAATGTATCATACCGACGGTGTAGAGCATAACTCTGGGGACGATGACGATGACCTCAATGACGAGCAGTGTGCGAGGACTCCATATAGTGTCGACTGATATCAGCGAGCGCATTCGTAGGTAGTCTTTGGTAGAACGGGGGATGATACTGGTGTAGTTATGACTTGATCTCTGTCTGAAATCAGAAGTGATGAATATGAAACCAAACACAAGATCTCCAGTCACTTCGAACTGGTTCTGCTTTGTTGAACCTCAGGTGGTGAATACTATGTATGGTTGAGGGGGAGTCAGCCTTGTCCTCGTGGCTGACGAGGCTGGCTGCTGGACGAGGCTGAGCAATGCCAAGGGATTATGTAATCCAACTCGCTGGTTCATGTTACAACTTTTTCGTTACTTCATCCGTTTTCTCGATCAACCATTCGGACCGTCTTGTTGGCATTCTTGCATTCTGAACGATCTCAGACGTTGCCGAAAACTTCAGCCGGTTGGATTTGCAGCGGTGGTTCGTCAAATACTTTCTTAAGCGGCGACAACATGCCTCAGGACAGCGAAATTGAGCCTGTTCCTCCGGTCAAGGATCTGGCTAGTAGTGGTAAGTCTATTCTACCCGAGCTGTTACTATGACAGTCGCGCTTCATCGCATACATGTCTTCTGTGTATGGTTTGAGCAAGCGTCAAGGGCGAATGCCGAGGCAGTCACAACTGTTCCATGCGTCGGCCTGGAGTGGGAGATTATTTGAAGTCTTATGGAGACAGCCTATGCTCACTCCATACCAGCTTGATATCCCAGTCTCATTCTCTGAAGAGTTGTGTTAACACCGTCCTCTGCCCGCTAACGTTTTGGTGGTACAGAGCCTTCCGTCCGGCGGTCATGCCTCAAGACAATCATCACGCGCCTCAAGGACCGTGCCTGTTCATCTCCACCAACAGCCACACAATGTCTTCAACTCTGGCGTGGGCTGTACGTCGCACTCTACATGCACGATAGCAAGAACGCCATCTCTGTCCAAAACTTAACGGCCGAGCTGGCGGGTATTGTTAGAATCATGGCGGCCAAAGACGAGGAAGCCAGCAGCAACAGCGACAGCCAAACTCGATCTTGGTTAGACACCTGGGCGACCGCATTCTGGGAGACGATCTGCCGCGAGTGGGTGACGATCGACCAGTGGCGCATGAACAAAGTGCTGCTCCTTGTGCGATTCTTCTTGAGAGAAACCTTTCACGTCTCGTTCGATTCAGTCGCAACGGACGACTCTGACACCAAAGCACGTTCAAAGGAGCTGGTCTCCAGGCAGAAACAGGTCTTAGAGACATGGCCATTGAGCCCGCGGGAACGCAAGGTTCCAGATGGATTGAGGCTTCATGTCCTAGATGTTTGGGTGGACGAGCTTCTCGGGCAACTCGACGCCGTACGGAAACAGCACGAGTCAGAAACTGTTGATACCGCCTTGCAGGACGTTGCGAAGACTTTTATGGGCCCGGTTGAAACGATCAGCAGAGAAGCATTGAGCAAGGGTGTGAGACTGCGAGCAAAGGATGCAATCCCGCTGTTTCAGGAAAGATTCCCCTCTTGAATATTGCCCGTGACCTTCTTCAAGCGTCCAGCGTTGGACACCGGAACAAAAGGTTCCACCTCGCCGGGGAGCAAGTGGGTATCAATCGCTTCTCGAAGGATGACATGCTCGAGCCGTCCGTTACAAAGCATGCCACCTTGATAGACAGATTTGCGATGGGTACGACCATTCGACTTTTCTGCCGGATCTTGCAATGCCTCATCTTGCAGGGCTACGATGCAATGGCAATGCACTAAAGCCGGGCAGTCAGGTCCTTGTCTAGTCAGGGAAGAATCAAGCTGGAAGAAGCAATGAGGAGACTGCATGAATGGTATCGAGTCGGAGTGGCGCAAGCACCAGCTGTCAGGGTAAGGTCGTGCATTTAAACCGAATCCGTCGGAAAAAGGAGGTGTTCGCAAAGACATCCGACGTGGTCTTGTCGTTGGATGGTCAAAGGTCGCGGTAACAGTGTCTATGGCCGAACAGTGGCTTTACGCCTGAACGTCAAGCCTATGACTCCCATCTATGCATGT
Source organism: Exophiala sp. LBMH1013 (assembly GCA_024611085.1). Classification (NCBI taxonomy): domain Eukaryota; kingdom Fungi; phylum Ascomycota; class Eurotiomycetes; order Chaetothyriales; family Herpotrichiellaceae; genus Exophiala; species Exophiala sp. LBMH1013. The sequence continues at coordinate 159,558 of JAMFLB010000009.1, read as the reverse complement.
CTGCATTCCACCAACGAAGCTGTCGAGGTTCAGCACACCCGCCCATAAACCCCCGTCGGACCATGAATTCCAATCCATAGTGGTCACTAAATCGACAAATACACCGACATAGCGACGACTGGTCAGGTGGAAATAGGCAGTGGTGGATAGGGGATAGAGAAGAGTTTCCCCTGAGCATGACCGGTGCATGGTCATGGGAGTCGATAGTTCTCTTCTTTATAGAATGGTTATGGGTTTAGTCGGAGGAAAGCCGGCTTCATATACCAGATGTATCTTGTCTCTCTTCTGCACTGGTCAAATGGAAAAGTTCCACCCTGCCTTTCAGCCATTAGAAAGGCTAGTCCGCCCAGTGCATTGAAGGACCAGATCAGGATCAAGTCTTGACCTGAGTCCCAGTGATACCCTTGCAGGGAGACTAATTATGTGCCCTGCCTGCCCCATGAGGCTGACGCGGTGCACGGTACACATACGTCTCGAGTACAGAAGCAAAAACAACCAGGTAGACTACCTAGGTACATAGCGCGCTCGCTGTCCGCAAGATGAAAGACAAGTCCCCTTGACATTATATGGCCTGCCGCAAACGCTAGGCATTGATGCCAGACTCGACTAGATAGAGGAATCCAATGTCGCTGCCACGACATGCAAAACGGGCTTCCAAGTAGGGTCAACGCAGGATCATGTTGGCAGAAGATCTGGCCCCCTACGCATACCACATCGATGGACGGCCTCTCTTACTCAACCACTCACTGATCTTCTCTTGCTCTGTCCACCTCAAATGCCCTCCATAACGCCGTATATCGGCAGCAGCTACTATTCCCTTCCTCACAATTGACCGAACCGTAAATATATCTCCAAGCTTCGAGTCCGAGCGGGACGGTGACTCTAGAAGATAGCCGGTTTCCACCAGCTCCCTCTGTTGTCTGCTTTTTCTTCTCCGGTCTGATCACTGCTTTCAGCATCCTTCTCGACGGATACTGTGGTGGCATTGTCAGTGGCCGTGGTTGAGGCATCTATTCCCGCCCCAAAGTCCCAGACATCAGTGCGGGGTCCCAGATGCTTCCATGTGTATAAGACGTGACGGGTCACAAGAGGAGATGTAATAAGATCAACCAAACATACCAGGACCAGTCCCGCCGTCATCAACTTCAATCTTGGGCAGTTGCGGCGCCAATGATCCATCGGCCCCGTCCTTTGGTGTGGGTGTGCTGTCCCCGGGCGAATGTTCATTCTCTTCATTGGCATCTTGGAAAGCCGGCTCATCCTCTTGCAATGCCCCATGCTCAGGCTCTTGGGTTGCTTTTCCATTCGACTCCACCGATGGGGCAGCGGCAGCGGCAGCGGCAGCTTCCTCTGCCCTCTTCTTTTCCATCTCTGCTTCTCTGGCTTGTTGACGTTCCCAGTTCTCCCTACGCGCCGCCTCGTCTTTCAGCTTCCTCCTGCGCTCAACCTCATCCATCCCGCCCGTCTTCTTGAGCTTACCCTCCTCCACAAACTTTTCCACTTCACGTTGAAATTCCCCGACCTTGCGTGTCTCCAACTCGCGCTGACGGACCTTTTCGGCCCTTTCAATGGCTTCTAGTCGACTCTCGTGGTTTGGCTGCAGGGCGCGCACCTCGTCCAGGACGCCGCTCTTTGCTTCATGGGGATCGACGTCGGTTTCGAACGCCAGATTTTTGGAGGGCTGCCGCCCGCCGGTGCTCGCGGCCTGCAGGTTTTGCTGCTTGGTAGCCTCTTCCACGAGTTTGAAGACATTGGTGATGTCCTCGAGATCCCCATCGAGATCGTTCATTAGTTCGTCTTGTTGGGTCAATTCGTCCCTTTCTGTCATGACAACTTGAAGCTCCTGCTCCCAGATTCTGGTCCAAATGGGTTTCTCACGCTTGACGAGTTCTTTGACTTTGGTCAACTGCTTGGCAGTTGTGCTGATCTCTTTACTGATGTCTTCAAGTTGACGCGGCAATGGCCTGACACCTCTTGCGACAACATCCTTGCGGAGCTCTTCAACAATGTCGGATAGATCGTCCACACGGTTTACCAAAGCCTCGGAATCGTCGGACAATACCTTTTTACTCTCGTTGATGTGTGCACGACCAGCGTCACCTTTGTAGGATGAGTTGGCAGCCTCAACCGCGACAGCCTTGACATGGGCAGCTTTGGTCTTGATGTCGTTCATCGTTGCAGCGAAATCTGACGACATAGTGGAGTAGGTCTGCCGGAGAACGGCAATCTCACGCCGCAGGGTCTGAATTTCTTGTAACGAAGCGTCAGCGGGTGCTGGAGGGGTGAAGTTGCCTTGTGTCAAGGTCGGAGTTCGAGAGGGATGATGACTGGGTACGGCAGACATGCGAGCCATTTCCTTAGAGGTCTCGAGTTGTCGATCAGAAAACCGCTGCATCATTGTCGTCTGGCCCTCGAGAAGTGACCGTACTCCCTCCAGACTCTTCTGGAGCCCCCCGAGGCCTTCGTCAATCTGCTTTTTAACTTCGTCGAGCGCTTCCACATTGAGCACGAGGACAGATCTGTCCTTGACATCTGACAGATCTTCCAACTCATGTCGTACTCCAGAAACAGGATCCTGGACGTAGATTTCGGGAAGGTCAACTCCGTTATGCTGTGTGTTCCATGCAAATTTCTCGATGAAGGCCAATTGCAATCTCGGAATTGTCAATTCTTGATACCCATCTACCAACACAAACTTTTTAATCTTGCTCTTGTACTGCAGGAATAGAGTCAACTCTTTCCCCAGCGGAGGTGATGATTCCAGGCCGTGCACCTGCGACTGCAGCGGGGTGACGTTTTCACGCGATTGTCGCTGGATAGTATCAGGGGTGCTGGCGGCCTCTGTTTCGATAGATACAGTGTGTCCCGGAGGCGGAGGAGCGGGTTGCGAGTCAACGGATCCCGAATCCTGATATTCTTCAGGCGGTGGACCCAGAGGGCCATTGATTGTAGCTCCGATTACCACATTCTCGCCACTGCCTTCATCTCTTCTGAGAGGTCTGAGGTATTCCTCTGGAGTCTTCGCTGTCGGACTGTCAGTGTGCATTGAACCATCGGGAGCCTGAATCTGGGGTAAATCCCCTAGCGACAAGACAGGTGTCTCGTCCCTTTCCTCGGAAATCCGTTGAGGTGCGCGCACAGTGCCACTTCTACTTGGCGAGGCGTCCCCTTGCCGTACGGATTTCGCCCTTGACTGTTGATAAGAACTCCGTGATCGCACGGCACTCAGGGATTCTCGAACCTCCTTTCCTCGGTTCGGTATCGGCGAGTTCTGAGTAGCAGGTATGACAGGGACACCGTTGGGCGATGCGCCAAGGTGCTTTTGTATTTGGTATGCAGAAAACCGTCGTGATGCCCGCCTTTCCAGATCTCCTCCCCGCTGCAACCTGGTGAAAGCATCCGTTTGCTTGGGAGGTGGAGGTGGCGGATGTGGGAAGTTGATAGCAGAACCTGAGGTAGCTTGCGCGGCAGTATAGTAAGGTTGTGGTCTGGTAGTTTGTATTGGGTCTGAAGGGAGATCTGAGGCTGGTTCAGAAGGGCTTCCTCGAGCAGCAACATCCCGCTCTAGTGGCTGCCGATTGATCGGAGGTTGATTTGCTGATTGAACAGTGGAGGCGGAGGCGGAGGCGGAGGCGTATGGTTGCTGGCTGGCTGGCAGGCTGTCCTGCGGTGTCGGTCCCCGTATACTTGAAGCTGCGCTGGGCACATCCTGAAGCATATGTGTCAAACCCGACTCATTGCTAGCGGTAGTAGACACGCTCGGCTGTCTTCCTGAAGCACCCGGTGGCCTCCCCTGGGACGGTCCAGCAGTGTCTTTTGATGTTCGTCCTCGCAGTCTGCTTTGCTTTCTCTTCAGGCCGTGTAGGAGGTTGATGATGATGTCGCGGATTCGGGGCAGGTAGTTGTCGAGTGCTTGCGGCGAGGCAGGCTGACTGAGAGTGTCCTCGAGAATGTTTCGCAGAAGATCAGGGACGGGACCCAGATCAGAGGTCTCGACACCTATGGAATTGAAAGCACGGCATGCAAGATTGAATTCATACCCCAGTCGAACATAAACATCCGATACCTCCTCCTCCTGTGCTTGGCCACGGGACCATTGTGTTAAAGTCTCGAGAAGCTGTTTGGTGGCTACTAAGAGATGGGTAACGCTCTTTTCGATCTGGGAGATCTGCTTGTCGGGCTGCGTGCAAAGTTAGTCAGGATAGGAGTGACTGCGTTCGAAGGCGCTGTTACGCACATTGGTGCTCCTCTGAGAGCGACCTGAACCAGACGAAGACCTCACTTGAGACCCGGGTTCCGACGGGGGATTCATCGTGGGAGGAGAGTGCACGGGATCCGACAGGTTCTGAACTCCCCGTTGAGACACCGGCGGGCGTTGGGCTGCTGACGCTGATGCCGCTTGCTGCATCATTGGATCAGCGTTGAGCCACGACCTGAGAGGACAGACATAGTCGGTGGTCGATTCAGATGGCGGCTTGTCGTGGTCGAGAAGTCGACATGGAATAGGGAGCCAGGTGCGTGAGATGTGATGAGTCGCTGGCCAGGAGGACAATTGATCCACGATTCGATGAGATGTGGTTAGCAGTCAGTAGAAGGAGGCCTGTTTAGTTGTCTTTCTCATTTTCCCACTGCGGCATCAATAATAATAACTGGACGGTTACGCCGACCACGTGCCAGGATGCCGCGAGATGGAGAAGTACCACACAGGTTCAGTCACATACACATTGGTATATGTATTACACTGATATGAACTCCATCTACACTGACTATACATCATGCCTTTTCTTCATGGCATTGGGCAGGACAATAGGATCTGATTTATCGTCTTGAGCTGCGAGAACCCAGGACGGAGGCATCATATATTGGTTTTTCGTGGCTTTACGCCTCGTCGTTGATTATATATCCGGCTCACTGGGACTGCTGAATGCTTCTTTGAGATCTTCTTTACGGTGGCCTGCCGTCCCGCTATATGCTTTCTCTATCGTAGCTTGCATCCAGTACTTGGTACATATACCACCACCTAGCTGGCAACCAGGAACGCCGCGCGCCCATGCTCGAATCGACACACTTACACCGCGTACCACTCCAGAGATTGGTGACCCCCAGGCAGGACGAACCGGCGTCTTCCTTCCGCTCAGCTCCGTTGTCCGGTAAGACCTTCATATTCCTTTAATTTTCTCTTGACCAGCTCAAGTGCATTCATCTGCACTTTCTCTTTGTCGTCTCTCACATCCACTTCCAAGACATCCCATTCCATTTCTTCCTCCGGTTCTTCGAGTGCCACCATTTGACTATGGACCATGCCCTCTTTCATATAATGGCCCTCACGCTGGGCAACTCGCTTTTGCAAGGTGTGTTCATCGACCTTGAGGTAGATGAAGTGTACTTGTACAGAAGGATGTTCGTAATTTGCAACGCGAATGACGTCTCGGTATTTGCGTTTCAGCGCGGAACAGGTAACAATGACTGAGTTCGACGTCTGAAGGCGTCTGATGGCTTCCTCTCTGAGAGTGATGAGCCAGTCCCAGCGATCGGAGTCAGTGAGTGGAATACCAGAAGCCATTTTCTGCTTATTGGCTGCCGAGTGGAACTGAGATCTTGCATTAGCGCAGCCTGAGAACGGAGCGAAAAGAGCAACCTACATCATCGCCCTCTACATATGGCCACGACAGTTCCTTCGCGAGATATTGAGCAACAGTAGTCTTTCCACATCCTGCAGGACCCGTGATGATCCAAATGTGCTCCGTGTGCTCCGGCTCCGACTGCATGTTTCGCGCAGAGGTTGTGTGATCTGAAGACGGTGGCCGCAATGCGTGCCGGAGAGGAGGAGGTCGGGTGTTTCGTTCTGCGGACAACATCGTTGCCAGTGTTAGAGAGCCTGACAGATGACTGCAGTGTTCTTATGCTAGAAAGCGACAGGGCACAAGAGAAAGAAGCAGGCTGCGCAAGGCGCTGAATGGGTAATGAAAGGATGGAGAAGCGGTACGTACCAAGAGGGAAGGGGCCAGAGATATAGATTATAGACCATTGCTTTGGCGCTCAATCGTTCGGCATAGGATTTGGCAGGCAAAAGTGCTGGAAGAGGAGCGAATGGGCGACAATGAGCTCGATCTTTGGATTCAGGAACGTGCAGCAAGGCTTTAGCCAGGGTGACAGTTGCCCGCTACCCCACACTACCAAACCCACCTACACAGAATGACGGGCCAGCCGGGAGAATCGGTGATGGGTGACTGCCCCCAACATTCCCGTGGCTGATGAACGGGGCTTTGGGAACGCTGTGAAGGCCAAGAACGAATCGGCTGGTAAAGCACCACGGTTTGCAAGTGAAAGGCGAAGTCGGTGGTGCAGCGATTGGTGAGTGGTTTCGACAGTCGGCGAGTCGCAGGCGCAGTTGATATTGGCTGCGGCGTTTGAGTCCAGAGATGTAAGTCGAGCGGTGATGAGAACCGTGTGCATCTGTAGCTTGCCGCATACTCTGATGCTTCACAGACTCTACGCTGAGTACTGTTACTCACTAGATAGTATGTATGCTATGCGGGCAGAATCACTGCGGTTGGCGATTTTGGCGCGGTCGCAGTCGCAGTCCGAGCATTGGTCGTCATTGGTTGCCGTCATTCATCCGACAACAAGAGAGGAGCCAGAGCCTGCGGAATGGGAAAGCAGACGGCAGCATATCAAAACGTGCCTCAACACTCGATCAATTTGCTTGCCTTGGGGTCATGCAACAGGTCTCCCGTGCTGCTGTCCACAGACGAAGTGTCGTAGTGAAGGACGGCCAACAAGGCTACGCCGGAATCACTTATAGTAGAGGTCCGAGACTGCAGTGTAGCATACACGAACACGAACACTCACGTGGCGACAGTCATCACTCTTCTTTGATGACTTCCATTGCATTAGCCACGACACTGCTGCCGGTCCATAGCCAAGTTGAGTGAGCTTCAGACACTGCAGCGGTGCTGGTGCTCGTACTTTCAGTACAAGCTGCAGTATAGCAACCTGAGGGACTCGGACTACGTACCTAGTATCAGGCTTGGCGGCATACCGTCTGTCGCCGCAGCCTGGACCGCACCTGAAACCACCACCAGGGTGCCGTCGTCGTCGTTTCTTCATGCACCTGTAGCTTCGTCTCAGAGTATCTTGTATCTTGTGCACCATCTCGTTGGGTTCGCTGCGATAATATTCAGTTTGTTGTTTCCCAGTCCTCGCGATGTCCTCATTCTTCTTCTCCACCCCAGTCGACATCGACATTGTACTGGACGATGCGGATGAACGCCAGATGGTCGATGTCAAGCTCGACAAGAACAGACGCGAAAAGGCTCCTCTTTATCTCGATGGCGAATCGGTAAAAGGTGCTGTCACCATCAGACCCAAAGACGGGAAACGATTAGAGCACACAGGGATCAAGGTGCAGTTCATCGGACTGATCGGTAGGCTCCGTCTTTGATCCAGTATCTGGCGCGAGGGTTGACCTGGCTTGTGCAGAAATGTTCTTTGATCGGGGAAATCATTACGAGTTTCTGTCGCTCGGACAGGAGCTGGCGGCACCTGGCGAACTACAACACCCTCAAACCTTCCCTTTCAACTTCAAGAACGTCGAGAAGCAATACGAGTCCTACAATGGCATCAACGTCAAGTTACGGTATTTCATTCGCGTCACCGTTTCGCGGAGGATGGCCGATGTGATACGCGAGAAAGACATCTGGGTTTACTCCTACCGCATTCCTCCGGAGACGAACAGTTCCATCAAGATGGATGTCGGTATCGAGGACTGTCTACACATTGAATTCGAATACTCCAAAAGCAAATACCACCTCAAAGACGTCATTGTCGGGAGAATATATTTCTTGCTGGTTAGATTGAAGATCAAACATATGGAATTGTCCATCATTCGAAGAGAAACAACCGGCGTTGCTCCCAACCAGTACAACGAAAGCGAGACGTTGGTCAGATTTGAAGTTAGTACGCTGCCCCTTATGCGTTGCCAGTTGCTGACTGTTCCAGATCATGGATGGCTCCCCTTCGCGAGGTACGTTGACGATGAAAGACAACCCTCTAGGCGCCTCGAGAAGGTCCAGAACATGTTGGTGCTGACGGACCATCAGGCGAAACCATTCCTATTCGACTCTTCCTAGGAGGCTTTGATTTGACACCCACCTTCCGCGAAGTGAACAAGAAATATTCAGTCCGATATTATCTCAGCCTTGTGTTGATCGATGAAGGTTCGTTCGACTCACATCTCCTCAGGCCCGTCCGACTAGACCAGCACGCCCACCTCACCCTCTGTCTTCCAAAAGCCATTGGCAGTAGACAATATCCTAGTCACTTTCGCTATTCGCGATGCACCCCGACCTAACATGCCCTCAATTCTACGGTCAACGGCTCAGGAATGCAGAGAGTGACGCATCTGCTAACAATTATTCGCATTTAGATGCCCGCCGGTACTTCAAACAATCGGAAATTGTGCTCTACCGTCAAGCGCCTGAGCTGCCTCCCCCACTAGCAATCGACAATCCCAGCGTCGGCGGGAAACCTCCAGTCCAGCCACTGCCTGCCCCTGCCTGATTATCCAATTGCCGGGGCGATGGAACGGCGGCTGTAGAGGCACCGCCGCTCTTCGGCTCGGACTCTGATCTGCTATTACACAAGTCCAAAGCAGGAAATTCTCGCCGCCGCCGGTCCATTTCATGTTGGGAAGTGGAATGGCGTCCAGTCTTGCCGACTCGGACAACCCAATTGCGGCATGTCTCGCCGATACGCACTGCCACGCGCCAACGACAATATCCCACGTCGGTCTGTTGCGCCAGCCTTTACTGCCTCGCCGTCACGGGCTGACAAAGCTTAAAGCTTGCAACTACTTACAGCCCCAGGCCGGAACCTATGCAGCCACCGAGGTTGGCAGCACTTTTACATAAGACCTTATTCTCTCGCTGCGAGACTGAAGCGGATGTTGGCGGGCCCTGCTATACATGGGCATGGTTGGCGTGAAGTCGAGACAGCCATAATCATACGCACTCGACAAAGATGTGGCAGCTCGTCGTGCTGCTTGATCTACACACGTTCAGTCGCTCCATTCCACTTTTTTATCTTTGCATTTCCCGCGCGTAGGTTTACTCCCAGATCCTCTCTTCGGCTCCCTGCTTCTCTCTGTAGACTATTCGAAACCCCAGCCTTCCCCGAGGACTGCGTTCCAACGTTCCAGTGCATATTCTATGCTTCTCCCAGGTCCATCAGCTTGCCAGGCGCCTTCTCCCTTTAACCGAGGCAATTGACGCCAAAACTTCTGCACACGAAGGACAAAGGGGTACAGGATGCGAAGATGCTCCTTCCCATCATCCTGGGCGTCGGAATGGTCGCCTTGATCGCCATTCTGGACCTGGCTCCTTTGTCTCGTTAAGACAAGAAGCCTCCTAAACGCCTTCCCGTCGCTGCGTAGCTCCACAAACTTTGACAGAACAGCTTGGAGCTCAGTCTGTTGCGGCATGGGCGGCGGCGTGAGCCCACGTAATCGTTGATCCGCAAGGAACACTTTGAGCGGGTGTACCACGCGAAGGCACACGTAGGGGCTTGTGGTAAGTGCCAATCTGTTCCCACTCACGTTCAGAGCTTGATCATGGCGGGCCGCAGGCGGCGCCAACCGTACAAGTTCAAACAAGGCATCCAGTGCAGTGTAGCATACCTGTCGTCTCGTGACAAATCTAGGCTGTCTGACACTTCCCGGCCTCACTTCCGTCAAGCCTTCCAACGGCTGATTAGCGAGATCGTCTGGAAGATCGCCGAACCAAGGGGTCACCAGGAGTGATGCATCGAACAAAACAGTTGCGTATTGTCTGCATGTCTCTTCACTAATCTCCTCGTGTTGGAGGATGGATACCACCGCACTATGTGCCAGTTTGAAATGTTCAATGTCGAATGCCTCGTCTTCCAGGAGACTTTCTTCGGGTTGTTTGCCTAGAGAGTTCGAGAGGCCGCCGCATCGGAGGACGCTAGAGACAACGAGGATGATATCCTTCCCCAGCGGACCCAGATGAGTCAGGTCTCGTGCCGTTTCAGGGCGGCTGACATGGGCACGCAACGCCTCTAGCATGACCACAGCTGTAACCGTTGCATTTCGCCACAACGGAGCTTTTGGGTTGGTTGCAATGCCAGTATATTTGGTACTGATGATGGCGCTGAGGACATGGAGAGATTCTTCCACTGCGAGACATTGTATGAAAGTGTCACTACTGGACTGCTCCAGTGTCAGGGACTGCAACTGATTCAGACACGCTGATGCGAATGCTATGAAGGAAGGTTTCTGGACAGCCTTGGCCATGGCGGATTTCTTTGGCTTGCAGTCGACGCGGCCGTCTTGTAGACCCAAGGATAGTGTCAGTAGACGAAGGAGATATCGCGCGTAGTCGGAGACTCTCTCAGAGAGAAGGTCCTTCAATACCGATAGGCATTCGAGAGCTTCTTTCTGCTCCGGTGCCATGTCCTTGACGTCGCTGGTGTACGGAGGATGAGTAGAAAATATGACTGCACGTTCCGTGGCTCCCATCAAGATAGATGCTATCCCCCGATCTTTGAGCTGGAAACCTGTCACGGCCTCAGGGCTTGCCTTGTGCGCCTCTATAAAGGTATGTAAGTAAGCGGTGCAAGCTGCTTGATTTGGTATCTCGTCTGCACTTCCGCTCGAGGAGGAACGCGGCATGAGGTCGGCCGGATGATACTGCACCCAAAGATGCATTGCAGGTAAAAGGAAGTTTGAACCACCCTTGCCCATGGTTGCAAGGGATGATAGGAGCTTCGACAGGTTTGCAAAGACCAATGTTGATGCAGGAAGAGATCGAGTCTCGAGCAGATCTTTGAAGACATCCAGGATGACGATCCACGCATCCTTGAAATCCTCATGATCCGCAACCACATTCAGATTCTGGGTCACGAGGTGTGTGACTCCGTCCGTTAGTTGTGCAGCAGACGCAAGCCATTCTCCCTTTCCATCACTGGTCAAGGCAAAATCCGCCACGCAAGCTTGTATAACATTCAATGGCCCAGCGACCAGAGTCATTGACCATGACTTGGAACTGAGACTATCGCCAGACGCCTCGAGCAACTTGAGGAGTATTTTGATCGCCGCGTTGCGGATATCAGACCGATCATCTTTGCACAATTGAACCAGCTGAACTAGAATGACACTCCAAAGGATAGAGGGCGCTGGCTGCTCATTTCGGGAGTCCACAAGGCGCGGCAGCATTTCCAGGGATGGCATAGCTGCCAGCTCGATTCTGTCAATCTGAGTCAAGACCTGGGATGCAAGACTCCATAGCAGAGTCGTACTCGTGAGAGCCACGTTCAGGTCGTAATGTTGAGAGCCGAATTTCTCTAGCATTCCGGCCAAGCTCACAAGCGACCTGGGGCTGAGAACATTCAAGAAATCTGAGGTGATCAGCTGTATTGACCTGAAAGCAACTCTTAAGATGCGTGCAATCTCTTCAGGGTTCCCTGGGGGACCGACAGATGCTTCGTTGACTGGTTCACGCCCACCTCTTCTTAGGAATGCTGTTGACAATATTTCAAAAACCGTTCCCCATCCATTGCCCAGGGATTCGCCGCTGTGACTCAGTATGCTTTCCAATGCCTCCAACGATCTCTTGTGAATCTCAAGCTCTATGTTTCCATAAGTGCCATAATCATCTCCGTACAAAAACTCTAGCTGGTCCAGCAAAGCTTGTAGGCAACGAGCTAGGATGATATCTGCTTCCTGTGCCCCCAATTGTGACTCGTCGAGGAGTTTGACGGCCTCCATAGAAATGAGATCGAGTATACTCGCTGCATGGACGCGATGACTGCCGGAAATGTCACTATCCTGCGAGATTGCAAGCAGACGTTTCCCGATAAGGTCCCATGAACAAGAGATTTCTGATGTGGAAGCAAAACGGGGGATGTTAATGCGGGAAAGTTCGCTGATTTTGCCGAGAACGAAGCCAATCTCGAGATCCAATGTTTTCGACTTTGTCCATAATCCCGACACACTGCGGGAGAAGCGATGGCCCTGTCTTCCAGAACCTGGTCTTCCAGGAGATAGGGTTGAAACAGGAGTCTCTACCGTAATCGGTTCGCTCCCACCTGCAGCCACCTGGCCAAGGAGGCGAAATAATGCTCCCACTATCACAGCAAAGGATTCTGCGGTGTAGCCTCGCGTGCTTTCCAGCATCCTTTTCGTCGCTGCCTGCACCGCAGATATCTCGTTGGTAAGTGTAGTCTGCGCATCATTGCTGGAGGGTCCATTTCGACTACCGCCGGACTGAGAACTCGCTGCTAGTGTAGAAGGCAATGAGATTAACGCCTCTACTGTCTGCATTGTCTCAATAAGAATGAACCAAGAGTCCTGCTCCAGTGTAGGTCCCAGAGCAATACCAAGATTTAGCAAAGCTCGAAGGCAGAGGAGATGTCGCACGTTCAGAGGTGAAAAGGGTATCTGGAGAGCTGGGGCTTGGGATGGTTCGCTAACAGATCGCATGCCCTCGTTCGTACTGTCGGCTTCATGGTCTACTGCTCGAGCAGCAGTGGAAGACTGGTAGGCGGTTATGGCGCCGCTTGCGTTGGCCGGAATGGAGGCTTTTGCTAACGTGGTGAGTAACGCATCACGGGGCGTGGAAAGCTCCAGTACACCAGAGACCTGAGCCAACTTTTGAACTGATCGCACTAAAATGTGGTAAAATTCGGAATCCAGGGCGGCATTGAGGAAGGTAGAGCAGGTCGCAAGCGCAGCCGGCCAGCAAGCCTCGATCATGGCGGCACAAGTCTGGACTTGGGATGATTGTGGATGGTTGATCAAGGCCAAAGGGTTGCTAAGACGCTGGTACTTCTGGGTTGAGGTGGCTGACCGATTGGACTTGCGGGAAATGTCATCGTCCGTAGGATCTATTGGCGTACTATCCTTCCGGGCGGAATCTTGCGACTGTCGCTGCGTGGGGCGATTGGGGACACTCAGGGGCATAACGAACTTGGACAAGCCATCAGAAAAAGACGAGATGCAGTCTAACACCAAAGCGTAAACATAAGTGCTAGGTATTGCTGGAGCCGCATGTCTGTCGGGCTGCTCCATCAACGGAACGTCCAAGACACTCCATTCCACGCTGATGCCGGTAACGTTCGACTCGCCAGCAGACACAGATGTGATCGCACCACCTAGGCCTTGAGCTTCGATAGATGCCACATCTTCGCTTTTGATGTCGGCAGCTCTTTGCACCGGAACGGTAGACTGGCGTCCAAGGCCGATAAGTGAGGGATCCTCCGCGGCAATGCGGACGAATGCCGACATCATCTGCCCAATCAGTTTCTGTGATTCTTCATTGCTGTCGAATAATTCAAAAACATTCCTCAGCACAGCAAAGTTGGAGCATATCTTCTGAAAGAACTCTAGACAGAGTGCTCGCCTCCATGTCGGATTTCCCTCCTTTTCCAACGCGGACAACACGGGTGGAATTAGTTGCTTAAGCGGGTCCTTCAACACCTCTGCATAACCCTGGACAAGCAAAAGTAGTATGGACCAGGCACGCACCACCGTTCCGAAGGCGTCCTTCTTGGAAAGAACTTGCGACAAGCCGTTCATCAAATGTTGCCAGCAATTCGGTTGCTGGAGGGCGTGACTGATCAAGAAGGACTTATGACTGGACAAAACGAGGTGTAGAGTCTCGAGGAGGAAACCAGGTGGAGGGTTTTCTATCCTAAGAAAGGCCGGCCGCTGCTGATCAAGCAGCATGCAAAAGTCGTGAAATAGTCGGTTGGCATCATTTGTCGAAATTTCTTGTGAGGGGTTTCTCTGCTCAGCGTCTTTGGTCTCATCATCGTTTGGTTGACGTGGAGGTTCGCTCCTGCCTGCCAGCTCAAACACAGTGGAGACCAGCTGTTGAAAAGTTGCCGCAGCGGTGTTACTCACAATGGCAGTTCTGCTGGTTTTAAGGACAGCGCAGATTTCCAGTGTCCTTGCGAGCAGTTCACCGTGTAGATCGCTAGCATAGAACTGGAGGAGGGACGGCAAGGTTTGCAGGACCTTAAGTTGTGGCTCGTACCCAGAGGCTACTGCCTCATGGAAGGCATCGAGCACATCAGGAAGCCTGGCGCGAGCGACAGCGGTGCTCGCGGTCATGCGTTGCAGACATATTGTCCCTATACTAGCCAATTTGACATTCTTGGATTTGCATGCTAGGACAAAAGGATCAATGAATTGTGGCCGCCTAAGGAGGTCGCCGGCCAGTTGCGTCTCCGACGTTACCGTGATGGCCTTGAGCTCAGCCAGCGACTGTTCAGCCGCAGTCCGGACATCATTGTGTCGTCGCTTTGAGTCTGATATAAGACTAGTCAATTCAGTCTGTAGAAATGCGTGTGTCATGCCTGCTATTATGCAACATCATGGTCCAGGGAATAACAAGCAATAGAAGGATGTCCGCACCAAGACCCAAGGGGCATCCGAAAGCACTAGACAATAAAGGCTGATCAGTGCATGTACTTGCACATGTAGTCTGGATAGAGTGTCCTCAACCCGAAGCCTTGTGAGAATGCCAAGGCTGTCAACAAGCAGTGACACCCGCGGTCGCACCTGCCGTCATGCAGTGACGAGGCTGAGGGCGGAGCAGGTTGACTCCTACTACCGCATTTCTTTGCCCCTCACAATTTCTCAGACATTTATACCCATCTTCCATAAGACTTAACTGCCGCCCATCGACGACTTGCTGCATCCACCGTCTGAACGTCTCAGCGGATATCTCTCAAGATGGGCGCCAAGGTACCTCGAAACTTCCGGCTGCTGGAAGAGTTAGAGAAGGGCGAGAAGGGTCTAGGTGCAGGTTGGTGAAATGTGCTGTGCTCTTGTTACCGCGTCGTGCGCTTACTCTTTGTACAGAGGCATGTTCCTACGGGCTGGCGGACAGCGACGATCTGATGATGACAAACTGGAACGGCACGATTCTTGGACCGCCCCATGTGCGTCCCCGGACGAGCTATATCGAGGTGGATAGAAAACAAGGCTGACAGCTGTGCTACGCAGAGCGCCCACGAGAACCGTATTTACAGCGTCAACATTCACTGTGATGACAACTACCCCGATCAGCCTCCCACCATCCAGTTCGTCTCGAGAATAAATCTACCATGTGTCGACCCAAAGACTGGCAAGGTGAGGAAGACTGCGTCGGAATGCCCTATACAACCACTGATGGCCAGAAACAGGTCGATCCATCAAAACTTCCCTGCTTGGCGAACTGGAGGCGCGATTATACAATGGAGACTATTTTGCTCGAATTGAGAAGGTAGACTCCTCGAGCTGCGGACTGGAATAAAGCTAAAAGACTGTCACAGATACATGGCATTGCCTCAGCACAAGAAACTGCCACAACCTCCAGAAGGTACAACTTTCTAGGTCAAAGTCTTTGGGAGCATAAAGTCATGGCGTTTGGGTTCTGCGGTTCTGCAACACAGCGATGATTGATGAGGCTTGACGATGCATATCAGGCGTCGGAATATGTGCTTGTGATATCCTTTTACAACCAGCTGCAAGGTCAATAGCTGAGGCATGGCCAGACATATTCTGTCCGTTATATCGAGTTACTCGTTACTCGGACGGGTATTGCTAGACCAAAATAAAAGCTCGCTGCAGATACACATATCCTTGTGTCACGTGATTAGGCTTCGAACTCGCTCTGCCTGCCTAAAAGGGCTTTTGCGGAGGGCCATTTCAATATCTGTACAGGTGCGCATGTAGACTTTGGCACTTTTCCACCTAGATGTATCCTGACAGGAACATGTGCGGATGCCCCGTAGTATCGTCCCGCAAAAGTCGGGATTGCATAGGTCGACATGTAAGCTGAAGTGCCATGTTCTGGCATCCGTCCATTAACGTGATCTAGGCCTGTCTCTATACAGAGCACTTCTTCGACAATGCAAGGGACTGCCGACCACGGGAGCCGGCGATAACACCATCAACCTACCCAGCGATAACACCATCAACCTACCCAGTATAACCCAGTCCTTAGTCCGTTTTCGTTTCGAGCAAGACCGAGAAATTCAGTCCCCTTCGCAAATCTGTCATGGCATCGCAGCGGGCCGCGATTGTCTGGAACTTCTACAATCCTGCAATAGGAAGTCAACAGAGGCGCTCACGCAGTTGACCCAAGTCCTCGAGTCGGTCACATTACAAGCAGAGGACACAGCGGCGTTTCGCAAGAGACTGGCCTCGTTTTGGAAGCCTCCCCCTCCTCACCGGGCCAAGTATCTCGAGAACATCAAAAAGGTCAAAAACAGGGCAAACCATGTGTCCACGCCCTCCCATCCGCGCATCCTTGAACACCCACGGCCATTGTCCGAAGTTAGGGCGGGAGTGCGGAAGGTCCCAAACCTGATCGTGACGCAAGGGATTCCTGTATTGAAATACCCGGGCCCGCAGCCCGTGCTGTTGAACCGGGTCTTGAAGCATAAGACGACGTGGGGCATCAAGACGTTCCAGCAACACAAGGAACTGGAGAATGCGGCGCATCTCGCCGACTGTGAAGATGACTGGGACGCAATACTCTATCGCGATCACAAAATTAAAGATTCAGGGGACAGATCACCCAAAGAATCTACCAGTCTTGACCGACTCCTTATGCCCAATCAAGGTGTAGCTTGGGGTGGGACATTTCGGCAAGCCGATCAGGAGCTGGAACAAAAGGTCCAGGAGCGTGGAAGAAAGCATGCGGAGCTTGGGAGAAGGCTTTGGCAGATAGTGCTCGACGAAAAGGAGTTAAAGGAGAAAGAAAGAAGGGAGGCCAAGCATAAACGTCGCATGGAGAGGAAGCGTAATGTAGCTGGACTGCCGACCATGGACCCCTGCGGTTCCGGGGACGAGACCTCAAGTGACGACCGGGTAACCCAAATAGAGGGAGCATCCAATTAATCGTTGCTTCGCTGGTACCGCCTGACAACATCTGAAAGTGTGCGATTCCGGAAACCTCAAAGAATGGCCGATGCGACCTCCGTACAATGGTTGTAATAACAGAGAAGACATATGCTGACCTCGAGGGTCAATCTACTCTTCGTGCTTGTAAGGTTCTTAGCCTTTCCATGCTCTTCCTAACCCCCCAACCATTCTTCAACAGCTCTCCCACCTCTTCCAAACCTAAGCCCATTGTCTCAGGATAGATATGGTATATCACGACCCAGCCGGCAGCACAGACAACAGCATAAGACACAAAGGTCCACTTGGGCGTCAGAAGGTCCATCATCGGGAGAAACGTCAGCCCGACGATGGTATTGCTACCCCAGTTTGTCGCGGCCGCGATGCTTGACCCGAGCGACCGAACACTGAGAGGAAACAGTTCGGACTGTTGCCAAGGGACCGGGCCGAGGCCGACGGCGTATGTCGCTACATACAGAAGCATAGCGAACAAAATCCCCAATGCAGGAAGCCGTGAGTCTGTGGGGGACTTGTTGTTGCTTGCTGGGACATCGAATTTAGCCTGCGGCGCCCTAGGAATATATGAAAAGGCCACCGCACAGAGCAGTAAAGCCACCACCATGATGGGTATGGTTATCAACAAGATTCGTCTTCGTCCGATGCGGTCAATCAGACGGAAGGCAGCGACCGTGAACAAGAAATTCGTACCAGCAACCGTGAGTGAGATGAGCGTGGGCGAGGAAAAATGAAGCCGCTGGAAAATGGTTGCGGAAAAGTACATCAAACTGTTGAATCCGCAAAGTTGTTGTAGGCCTTGTAATGTGCATGTGATCGTAAGAGCTCGAATGTGTGGAGGATAGAAGAAGAGAGCGTGTAGAGCAGGTGGCATGAAAGCCCACCGGGAATCCGAGCTTTTAAGTTGCAGATGAGCTTCTTCCTCTTCGGTAAGCTCTTTCTTGATTGCCAGCATGATAGCGTCGACGATATGCGTCGTGTTAGACACCATTCCCTGGTAGACCTTTGAAAGCACAGCCCTGGCTTCTGCTTCTTTCTCAACCCGAGCCAAATACCGTGGTGTTTCGGGCATGACCATCAACATTGCGAGCTGTGCAATGGCCGGGACTGAACCAAGACCGACCATCCACCGCCACCCACCTGTAGCTGAGGAGAAGGCCCATCCGACTAAATAGGCAATGACCTGGCCGCCGGTGATGAACAGCAGGGACACGGTGACAAGCCTCCCTCTCAAATGGCTCGGCGCAAGCTCAGATATATAGAGAGGCACTATCATACTTGCTCCTCCTATTGCGAGCCCGACTATGCTCCGACCCAAAATCATTCCCCATACCGAACTTGTGAACGCCTGCCACAGCGCACCGAGCGTGAAGAGGCCGTCTGCGAAGAGAATCACATGTTTCCTTCCCACTCTATCAGCCAAGATGCCTCCGATTGGACTTGCGATCAGGGCAAAAAAGCTGGTACAGGAGGTTATCAGGCCTTTGTCGAGGTTCGTCAGTTCACGAGATGACAGGTCAGTGCCGATAGAAACGAGCGTGCCGCTGATGACGCCGGTGTCGTAACCAAAGAGCAAACCAGAGACGCAAGCAGAGATCGTCAAGGCCCAGACAAAAGCGTTTCCGGACGACTGTAGAGGTATGGCCGACGAGTCGTCGCTAACTTCCTCGCGTCCACCTATTAGTGGCACATCCGATGCAGTGTCGTCCTGCGCGTGTTCCATCTCTGGCGCTTCTGTTGCTTTGTTGACAACAACCTCCAGTTCGTCAAGTTCCACGCCGTCCTCCGCTCCGCAGAAATCAGGTCTGATCAGAATCTTATCCTCTGTCATCAACACATTGTTGGTGTGGTTGTGTGAAGGATGATCGGAGAGACGAAGGTACTTGGTCCGGCGAGTACAAAGTGCGGCGCAGTTGAGTTGTGGTACGGAGCCTTATGCGCTTGCAGCGAGCCTTGTGCTGTCTCATTGGTGCACTCGTGTTTCGCTTGTTTGTTTTCAGCGACTGCCGAGCCGGCGTTTGTGAGGTACGATACTACGTAGTACGCACTTGTTGCAGCGGCAATGGCTCGGCTAAGAACCTTCAAAGGCCGATCCTTGCAGCACCATACGCAGCATGGCATACAGTAAAGTATCTAAATACCTACCTACGTATGCGAGTTTTGCACAGAGAACACGACGGCCATGCGAGGCAAATACTACTTGGACTCGAGGGAGGATGTACGAGGTAGTCGCACTGCACTGGCGAATGTAATGCCCCGAACATCGTCGTCGAAGACACAATACGGCGTGCAGCTACCGAAGCAGGCTTGCCTCCATATGCATCGCAGGCTTTGATAGCGCCTACAACTGAGTCCTCATTTTGATGCTGAACTGCGTGGGCTGATCTTTTGATATCATGTCATACATCAGTCCATTCCATCAGCGAGACCTGTACCAAAACGATCCACACTCTTTTCGGGGCACTATTAGCACCAACAACAACATTCCTGTCATGGGAGGTGCAGACCTATGTCGAGACAGCCACTGGCTGTCACGGTGCCCTCGCAAACGAGCGATCCGATCATCGCAGGCGCCCTAGTATTGACAAGTGCAACATCCGAACCGAGGTTGAAGTTCACGCATAAAGATCACGGAGAAGTGACTGAATTCGGCCTAGACCAGATGAGTAGGTTACTGGAGGAGCAGGGACGCACAGCTTCTGGAGGTGGCGGAGCGGAGCAGAGGAGTGTTCTGTGGAGGAGGAGGAGCAGGTCGACAGCAGTGGAAGCGTGCACTGTTTGGTGACTTTGTTAAAATGAACCGTTACGCACGAATGAAGAAAGCATGGGAAGTCGCCTCGAGTTACCTAACCTGCAAAAGGTATAGTGGCTCAGAATTGCCTCGGCAATTCCAGTTTGTAGGCGTCACGCTCAAATGCCTGCGACACCGGATTATGATGATTGTTATTAAATGCTTTATTATTCCTATCCCTCACCTTATTTCTGCTCTTCTTTTGAAACAAGGAGATCACTGCCAGCCAGCTTCCAGAATCTCCATTCCTCCCGATCCCGTCTTTACCCCATAAACAACGCCAATGCCTTCCAATCCGGACTGGGTCAAGGCCCTCAAGCCCTCTGGGCCCCAGGGCTCAGAGCTCCTCGCACAGGAGAGAGCAAAGTCGAACCTTAACATCGATCAATTGGCAGATTTCATGTTTACGAGGGAGATTCTGGAGAGAAACCAGAGGATCTTAAAGATCTTACAAGCAGACCCTGTGTTCGACAAATCTCAAAACTACTTCCGAGGCCGTACAGAGAGGATAGAGGCAGCATTGGCCAGGGGCAAGAGACTGCAACAGCTGTCTGTTCAACACAAATGGTCGAAAGAGGAGTTTCAAACAGCGAATGAGCTCATAAGTGAACCCACCCCCTACGGCTTGCATGCAAGTATGTTCCTGGTCACTCTCCGAGAACAAGGCACTCCAGAACAGCACAAACTTTTCCTAGAGAAGGCGGAGGCGTATAAAATCATTGGCTGCTACGCTCAGACGGAACTTGGACATGGTTCAAATGTCAGAGGACTCGAGACTACGGCAACTTGGAATCCAGAGGACAAGACATTCACACTCAACTCTCCACACCTAACCGCATCGAAATGGTGGATCGGATCCCTTGGAAAGGCCGCCAACCATGCAGTGGTGATGGCCCAGTTGTATATTGACGGCAAAAACTATGGTCCTCACCCATTTGTTGCCCAAATCAGAGACCTGAAGACTCACGAGCCGCTGCCGAACGTCCATGTGGGCGATATCGGTCCCAAATTCGGGTACAACACCATGGACAATGGTTTCCTCTTGTTTAAGAATGTCAAGATTCCTCATATTAACATGCTTGCACGCTTCTCCCGAGTGGACCCCAACACCAATAAATACTTCCGCCCTGCGAACCCTTCTCTGATCTACGGCACACTCACCTACATTCGAAGCACCATCGTCTTGCAAGCTGGCTCAGTGCTCGCACGAGGCGTCACGATCGCCACGCGGTATTGTGCGGTCAGACGCCAATTCCAGGATCGAGACGCCCCGGCCGGCGAAATCGGTGAAAATCAGGTTCTCAACTACACTATGGTGCAGATTCGTCTGCTGCCTCTCCTAGCCGCGACCTACGCACTCCACTTTACCGGCCGAGGCATGATTCAGTTGTATCAAGAGAACCAGAAACGCATGAACAGCAATGCAGGCAAGCTTGCCGACTCCAACCGTGCTCCCGGGCCCGAAGAACTGAATCCTGGCACCGACCTTCTGGCCGACCTGCATGCCACCAGCTGTGCTCTGAAAGCTCTTGGTTCCACTACTGCAGCTGAAGGGTTGGAGGTTTGTCGGCGCGCCTGCGGAGGCCACGGTTACAGTTCCTTCTCCGGCATTGGGAGCTGGTATGCTGACTACCTGCCCACGGTGACCTGGGAGGGTGATAACTACATGTTGACGCAGCAAGTCAGTCGTTACCTGCTCAAGTCGGCTCGATCGGTTCTGAAAGGAGGCGCGCCCGACAATGACACGACCCGGATCCTCAAGGAATTCATGAGTCGACGCGACATTGGTGCCGCCTTTGACGTGATTGGAAGCGACACTGACCTTGTGGCTGCTTTTGCATGGCGAGTTTCGTTCCTGACGTTCGAGGCTTTACGGCACCGTGACGAAGACAAGCAGTCATGGAATTCTCTGCTGGTCGACTTCTGGCGCCTGTCCACAGCACACGCACAGTACATGGTTGTCAAGAACTTCCATGACGCACTCAACGACCCCAACACCACGCAGCAGCTCGACGCCGATACCGTCACGCTTCTACACAAGCTTTTCCGCCTCTATGCCCTGCACACGCTCGAGCAGGAAGCCTCGGAGTTCTATTCTTCGGCTGCCGTCACTGTACGGCAAATCACCCTTGCACGGACCAAGACCGTCATGAAGCTGCTTGAAGAGATCCGCCCTCATGCCGTTCGCCTGGTCGACGCGTGGAAGTTCCCTGATTGGCAGCTTGACAGCTCTCTCGGTCGCTACGATGGAAAAGTATATGAGGACATGTTCTATCGTGCAAGCGAGCTGAATCCCTTGAACAGCATTGTCTTCGATCCATACCCCGACTCAAAGGTACTGTTCAGGAAGGATGAGCGTGCCGATCTGAGAAGCAAGTTGTAAGCTATGGATGGGTTATGCCTGGAGTGGACTCCTGTAACAACCTTGTCTTTCTTACCTCCATGTTCGTGGTCATGGGGTTGTGATCATCGTCGCGACGCAGTGCAGTTGTTAGCATGATTGTATCGCGCATCCGCATCGCATGTTGAATTGAAAAAGGTGGTCAACAAAGGTCACGGGACAATCGAGTCAGATACTGGGATAACCAATCAACGACGCATATGTATATACTGGATTTGGTCATACTATCACTCGGGTGTTCAGTTTGAGTTACCGGTGCCGAAACGGTCGAGGCAAACTGTGTAGAGAAATGCTAAAATATATTCATATTGCAAGCGATATCCCTTGCTGGTAATTGGACCGGAATATTGTGTGTGTGACCATCAAGAATTGGCTTTCTTTCGTCCCCCTGCAGCTGCAGCTACCTCATGGATATGGACGTTCCCAAAGCATCTGGCACCGCCGGCCATGGGAAGCAGCAATGGCACACGACAACAGTACGAATATAGAGGTCAACTACGGGATAGTACCTTGTACATGGCGGCAGAAGCAGATCGGGATGAGTTTGGAGTATTAAATTTGGGGTTTTGCCAACTACATGACTGCACCTCCCATTGTGTCTAAGGTAAGTTATTCAATATAAAATGGCAGCAAAAAGGCAAATCAAACCACAGGACACAAACGCCCCCTCGTCAGCTGGCACAAGGTCCCTAGAGATTTTGACCGAGCAACAAGCTGATTTCAAGCCGCCTGAGCGGCAGGAGAGATGGGTTGCGCGGGCTTTTCCTCGTGAAGATCTCCCCTCCAAACTTGTGGTTCCTCGGTGCTGAGGAGTCGAAGTAGAGTCGTCGACGCCCTGAACAACGTCCCTGCTCAGCTCCACATAGTCGTACGCGAACTCGCCAATCTCGGTTTCATCCATACCCATGATCTCCTCTTGCTCCGAGGCCCGAAGGTGTAAGCCGGGGATGAAGTTGATGACAAAGAGAATAACGCAGCTGAGAACAAAGGAGTAGGCCATGCCAGTAACACCGTCACAGAGCTGGTAGGCGAGTTGGATGTAGTGATGGTTAAGCCAACCACCGTCAATCTCACTGAAGCCGTCGAGGTGAGCAATATAATCCGCGGCAAAGAGACCGGTCAGAAGATCTCCAACTAAGCCGCCAATGCCGTGAATGGCGAAGATATCGAGAGAGTCGTCAATGCGAAGGAGGAACTTGAGCTTGGTGCCGTAGTTACAGGCGATGGCTCCGACAACACCAAAAATCACAGCCGACCAGGCTGGAACGAAACCACTGGCAGGAGTGATGGCCACCAAACCTGCAATCACACCGCTACAGAAGCCAACGGTGGACCATTTGCGCTCCAGTCGGTAATCAAGGAGACACCAGGTAATACCGCCAACGCTGGCAGCCAGGTTCGTGACGACCGCGGCCATAACAGCACGGAGATTGGCGGCCAACGCACTTCCAGCATTGAAGCCGAACCAGCTACAAGGCATGTTAGCGTGAGTGGAATGCAGATCGGAAGAAAAGGTACTACATACCCGACCCAGAGGAAGACAGTTCCAATGACAATGTGAGTGACGTTGTGGGGACGGTAGTTTAACTCGTGGGTGCCATGGCCTCGACGCTTTCCAAGCATTAAGGAGTAAGCCAGGGCTGCAGCGCCTGATGAAATGTGCACCGGAGTGCCTCCAGCAAAGTCGAGACCGCCCATCTTGTATGACCACCCGGATGCATTCCAAGTCCAGCAGGCGATTGGGTCATACACCACAGTGGACCAGACAAAGGAGAAAACCATGGCTGGCAACATGCGACCACGTTCGGCTGCAGCACCGATCGCCAGAGCAACAGTGATGGCTGCGAACATGCCTTGGTAGACGGCGAACAGGAGATCGGGGATCTTGGTCGATCCAACAGAAGGAGCACCGAGCACATTGCGGAAGCCAAAGTTCTCCATGTCACCGATGAATTTGCCGGCCGTGTGCGAGAAAGCGAGCGTATAGCCCCAGAAAAACCATTGGAAGGATATGAGTCCAGTCGCTGCAACCGAGAGCCAAATGAGCGACAAGGCAGACTTGCGACGAGCTAAGCCGGAGTAGAAGAAACTGCGAGCAAAGGTCAATATTGGTACCGGGTCAATCATCTCTTGATATTGCTTACCCGACGCCGGGAATCATGAGAAGGACAAGAGCCGTCGCAGTGATCATCCAGGCAATGTCGCCTGCATTATAGTAGACATTGAGATCTTCGGTCAGAGAGTCACCTCCGGTCATGGATGTGCCTGTTGGTCAAATAAATGTCGTCAGCATCTTTCTTCTCTTGCCCAGTTGTCGCAGCGTTCAAGAGGGAGCAGGAGAGATCTAGGGATCGGTCCGTCGGGCTTTCGTACCTTCATACGGTTCCAGAGGAACGTAAGGAAGTGAACCACTTGAGTCAGACATGTTGGCGGATTGTGGTCGCGACGGAGACGAGGTTGTGTAGACAGGTCAGGCCGGTGTCCGTCAACCCTGTTTGCGGTAAGCCGCCGTTGTAAAAGAATCAGGGTCTTGAGGTCCGGCGCGGATGGGGATGCGAGGACAGGCAGGGGGGTTATATGCGAGGAGAGACGACCGGGAGGAACAGAAAAGATCGAAGCAGAAGCTCGACTAAATTGGATCCGGCAGAAGCAAAGAATATAACATTGCCAGACGGACTGAATCCGTCTGGCGTTGTACTGGGAGTCCCACTGGGGGTGTTGGTTGTTGGTGTGACCACTTTACGAAGTGGCTCGCTCGGCTGTTTGGGGCGCGTGCAACCCGAGGGTTGCCAAAAGAAGGCACCAAGCCATTTGACCCTTGTCAGTCTGAAAGGGGTGTATCGGCTCTGGGTGCAATGGTGGATGCATAGGTAGCCTGAGAGCTTGGGTAAGGCATGAGCACGGTAGGTAGCAACATGGACCAAGGTCTCTCTCAATCGAGATGCAAACTCGGTGGGAATCGGGGAGGACTGGGCGCAGGCAAATAATGATTGGCAAACTCCGAGCGAATGATAGCAGTGTATCACTATCGATCTTATTAGAAAGTCATACTAATAGACTTCCTAATAACACCACGTACCCCATAGTGGCTACGATAAGCGGTTGCCTTACTTTACTAGTAGTACAACCTCAAGCATACTCGACGCACACCTAACCTAGGTACCTAAGGTCCCTTAAGGTAGGGATGTCATACTCGGAGCCTTGCCCTCCAGGACCACGTTATTGTTTTATATCATGTTGTCTTCTAGACATTTTAAATTGCGCATGCATAGTACAAATGCAGCATGTTACTGCCAACTGCGCACTCCCTAATGTTCCACCCCGCGATCACTCTTTCAATGGTGCTCCGCCTGCATTTCGTCTCATTCCCAGTTTCAGAATTGGTCTCCGGCCTGGCGTCCGGCGCCTTCCTCCTTACCCAGTAGATCCGGGGATGGGCTGTCTTACGTGCCTGTAGTTCCTCAATCCGAGCGCCAAGGGCGCAGTGCAAATTGTAATCAACGCCGGCCGCCCCCAATCACCCAGGTATCATCAATCCTTTATTCTCGCACTCGCAGGGCGTTCGTTTCTGAATCTTACAATTTTCTCGGCGAGATAAGCATCTGTCGCCCCATTCGTCGCCCGGATCTCCGCCAAGCTTCTCCTGTTTATCCACCGTTTTATGGGCGGGGCCATTCAAGTTGGACGCCGCATCCACCAATATTCTGCTCCACTGATAAAGATCCCAAGCATGGCACCTAACATGGGTATCTACGTACTAAGCAGGGACCTAATTATGGACAGCCTCGACCGGTTTGTTTCGCTTGGATGCCCAGTACTAAGTACATGCCCAAGGATGCGCCCAGCCTCGTGTCCAAGATGCGACTACCGCTACTGCACAGTAGAGATGTAGTAGTCACTCATCGAGTGGTAAGCCTCCATCGTGAACTGTGCCCTTCATCTTGCCTTGCCCATCTTTCACATTCACCACCACCACCACATCACGGATCCCTAACAACTGCAACTTCTCGCCGCCGTTGGCTGCAGTGCTGCAGTGCTGCATGCCGCCCACTCCTATCCTCCTTGCCGCTGGTCTGTTGTCCTCCTGGCGCTGCTCGCCACCGAGCCGACAACTCCATGTCCTTACCGCTTCGAACTAGGTAGGCAGTGCTCCATTTACGACGAGCGTTAACGGATTACATTTCCTTGACCTCTTGGTGCGGCATTTCACCTCACTACTAGACGTCCAGCAGGCTTCTTGCCAGAGCACACAACCACTGTGACTCATCCAACATGTTGCCGAATATCCGCTTGATCTGTCTGCGGATCTGGTTGTACGGTACCTGCTTACCCTCAAACCTGGTCATCGCTTCCTGGCACGTTTCTGCCTTCGCTTACAATAACGTGGCTCTCTTGCCCTCGCCTTTGCTGTTGGACGTCCTCACTAGGTACATACGTAGTTGTACCCGTGCCGCCTAGTATCACATCCCATTCATGCACCAATAAAAGGGTTATCCTTTTCCTGGTGTCCTTCCGCAGCACGTAACCTCCGCTCCTCAGCCTTGTCACGGTTCGGTTCTTGGACCTTTTTGCTACATTTCTCTCCAATGGTGAATGCGAAACATTGATGATACTTGGTACGCACTCTCCACACCGACGTCGAGACTGACGAGCCGTCCTGCTACTGATCGGCCTCGCGAAAACAGCTTTATTATCATCGTTCCCAATCTGCTGTAGAACATGTCGACTAGGCCTACTAATAATGACCAATACAAGGTAGTGCCTAGTGGCTCAGGTATGTAGTTCTGGGCACCTACCGTGTGATGGCTTCCTTCTCCAGGCCTACACCGTACGTACTGTCATGTTATGCTGTACTCAGTGCCTTAGGAATCACCTTCAAGGGCCCACTTACACAGAGTGGGTGTTGAGCAGTCACCAAAGCGACGGAGATGAAGGAGAGAGTAAGATCGGCTTCGCTCCGAACACAGACAAGTATCTCTGTACTCACTACCTACTGCTATGAATTGCACATCGAGCCATCTGCCTACCACCTACCTAGGTATAGACGTTTGAGTGTTGGATACCTAAGTCCCTATGCTCGGCGTGAAGTGGATGCCACTCTAATATAAATAATCTCATGCGATCCTGAGTATGATTGTTTCTGATACTCAAGAAATAGGCGACAAAAGTACTACCCAGACCCACGTCAGGGTCCCAGATCTTGGACGGATTGTACGATCACGCTGCCGCTGCCGCACACGTTGATCTACTACTACTACTACCAAGGTAGGCCTCCTGGGCGTGTACGCGGTAATGGTATGACTGCTCCAGGTATTCCCCGGTCAAGAGCAGATCGGGACCACCATTATTGGAGGAATTCGAAATTGACCAGTCGAGAACTTCCGGGTCTGAGACCGGCGTAGGCGCGGCGAGTTCCAAGTTTTCGACAGCTTTTATAGCGAGAGCTGCCAAGTTGAAGGGTGCCTGGAGTCACTTAGTAATGATGGTAATATTTAATATCGGATCAAATATCCAGAGGAGTGGCTACCTACGTAGGTACTGGGAGGCGGCGTCGACGTGGACATGAAATCCGGACGAGTACCTGGTCGAGTTTTATACGCCAACTTGTAATATAGTATCCTTGTACCCATACTATATGTGGCGCCGACTTCTATCCATCTAACATTCCTCTCCTCATGGAGGCGCCTTGAAAAGGGATGATATAGAGTTTCGGTGATCGAGCTGCTCGCCTGCAGTCAGAATGCATCTGCCTGCATCCGCCAGCGGCCCTGGCAGCAATAATAACGGCACAGCCTTTCCACCTCTCCAGCCACACGTTCCCCTCGCTCCAACAACATCTGTGGCCGCAGAATCTCACTCCCTGCCTACAGCGATCCCCTTTTCAGCGCCATCTCAGATCGTCGCGCCCTCGCCTGTTCGTCCTTCTCCCCCCGCGAGGCGGTCCTCGGCCCCCCCAGACGTGAAGGACAGTGGATTGAGGAAGGCCGACTGCCTCTCGTGATGGAGCACGAAGAAATGCCCATTCACCGTCCGACGGGGTCTTCATCCGGCTCTGACGAAGACAACGCCTCCTCCGCGACATATCCATATCCAGTAGTCTCTGGCTACGATGCCTCCGATTCCGCCGTGACATATACGCCGACGTCCTCCATCTCAGCATACACACCGTCCACCGGGTTCTCCTCAGGTCTCTCGTCCTGGAACTCCTACGGCCCGCGACCGAGAGGCGGCAGTGGAGGGGCCCAGCCTGCGACTATGGACCGCTCCTTTTCCGGCGATCCTCCAACGGCTTCAGCAGACCTACGAGCTGCAAGACCGAATGCCCCATTGCGGACGCCTTCAAACACCTACGCACCTCCGCGAAGGCCTCCGCAGTTCCTCACGTTAAACTCCAAACGGATGCACTCGTCAAATACGACGCGCAGCTCGAGGAGAGATCCAAATGCACAATACAAGGCACAAGAGAAGGCTTACGTTCAGAGGGTGCGCCAACAACCTCCAGACTGGCTTGAGAATGACCCACGGACGCCCAGCATCGGGTACAGTACGGACGATGAGACGGACGATGAGTCTCCTCTGACGGACCACCAATTTGATGATCCATATGATCCGGAAACTCTGATGTTTCTGGGGAACGAAGATAACCTTCAGCCTTCCGAAGAGGAATTGCAGAATCCGCAGAATCGGGAACGACTGGAATGGCACTCTATGCTGGCTTCTGTCCTCAAAGGCGACGTCGTCAAACAAGAAAAGCAGAGGCTGATCGGGACGACGGAGCAGGTATCGCGGTCAGAGATTGGTTCCGAGATCTGGATTGGTGCCAGAGCAAAATATTATGGACGACCATTGCAAATGCAGAAGAAGCTTATCGAAGAGGGTCGTGCCAGGTTGGGCCCCATCATCGAGAGCCTTATCGCTTTCGAGATCAAGGGTGAGACCGTCGTCGGCAAGTCGCCCTTGGAACAAGTGGAAGATGCGGTG
This sequence comes from Exophiala sp. LBMH1013, assembly GCA_024611085.1. Lineage (NCBI taxonomy): Eukaryota > Fungi > Ascomycota > Eurotiomycetes > Chaetothyriales > Herpotrichiellaceae > Exophiala > Exophiala sp. LBMH1013. Next base: position 130,461 of record JAMFLB010000009.1, on the reverse strand, counting down.
GCGAACATTGAAAAGGTAGAATGGCTATATTCTTCTAGGAGAGAACTGGAAGCGGCTCAGCCCCGAGCTGCTTCTGATGCCTTTCGAGACAGCTGCGACGCGATCGTATCCTGGCATAATATCACTCAGTTGATCAACACCGAGCTTGCCGTTCTCCAAGCCTGGGTCGGGAACCAGGAACTGGATTTCACGAAGCCGAAGCGCCGGTCCAGCGATCAAGGCGATCTGTCCGATGAGTCTTCATTCATCGACAGGATCCTGAAGGAGGACGGGTTGAAGTCACTGCAAGGCGACAAGAGCATGTTCAAAGGTATCGGCGAGGTCATTACCAAGGCAAAAAGCACCCTCATCGAAAACGCCGAAGCTTTTGCGACCCGCCACCTCCCTCCATACATCGAGGAACTCCTGACTTTGATCAACTTCCCTTCCCGATTGATCCAGGAGATCATTCGGATGCGGTTGTCGTACGCGAGAAAGATGAAGGAATCTGCACAGCAATCAGTCATGATTATTGATCAGATGATTGCTCAATTCCAGATCCTCATGAACTTGGCATGCCTTATCAAGCAACAATACCTTGCCATCTCGCACCCTGAGCGGGGTTGGGATCTGCCGCCCTGTATCGACGAGAACTTCGATTCTGTCATTGTCGAAGCGCTCAAGTTCTATTTCAAGATGCTGAATTGGAAGCTTGGCGCGAACAAGAACACTTTTCGAGAGGCCGAAATCCTCGAACAGGAATGGGGCTTTTCCAATGAGATCGGACGCCAGCTGGAGGGGAGGAGATATCGAAGTTGCCGAGCAATTCAGTTCCCTCACAGCTAAATCGTTGTTACGGCTGACCGCTTCTTTTGAACGTGAGCTCAGATCGAAGCCGGACGAGAGTCAGCATGAGATGGAAAAAAGATACAAGACGATCCTGGACTCGGTTCGAGTCCGACAGAGAAAACTGTTTCGCTTTTCGCGTATTCTAAGGCAACGGTTCGAAAATGCAACCGAGTTCAACCTTTCAATGACTGGAGATCAAATGCGACAGTTCACCGAGTCCCTCATTCTGTCAGGGCATTTCTTGGTCGAGATGGGCGCTAACAGTCCGAAGGGCGTCCAGTTCGTCGCATCCCCTTCTCTGTGGAATCGGCCGAAAGAGATCCAATCCATTTTGGGTACATCATTTCATGCCGACGACGCGCCGGAAGATCCCTCAAATCCATACATTCTCATCATTAGACCCGAAGACGAAATGCTTTGGGAAGGACCAAGAATGAATGTCGACGTCTTGGAGTTGCCTAACGATGTTAGATTGGGTCGTCTCCGCCTCGTGGCCGATGGGTCCTCCCTGCGTCTTCAAGGGGCTCGGATGGAGTTTGCCAATGCTGTGGGGGAGAGAACTGGATGTTGTGATTGAGCAGAGAGCGAACCTTTCCCGGGTCAACTTGGAGTTGGGAAAGATCAAGAAGACAACTTTCAAACTGTCGAATACGATCATGGAGAGCGTGGAGGTCATTCGGTCTCAAAACGGCGGTATCGCGAGTCCCGACTTGGTCCAGTCCTGCTTTGCATTCGCTACGGAGTTCGGCAAAAGATCACTGACATACATGGATCCCAACCGGCGCATGATGAACAACCTGAAGCTTACCAGGCTGGCCCTGGACTGGGTTAGTTTCATCTGCGACGACTGTGATGCCGCGGACCGAAGGACTTTCAAATGGGCGGTGGTTGCCTTGGAATTTGCCATGGCCATGACTAGGGGTCGCAACATTCTGGACATCGGCGAGGAGGATTACAAGCGCATCAGAGTCAAGGTAGCAGGCTGTATGTCTGTATTGATCTCACACTTTGATATTATGGGAGCCCGCTCTACTCTGGCGGCACAGCAAGAAAAATCGCGAATGGAGGCGCTGAGCGGTATGAACAAGCGTCTCGACTACAACAAAATGAGAAACGATGAAGACTGTTGGAAGGAGATGTCGGCTCAGAGATTGGCGCAACTCAATGCCATCGACCAAGCTCGTGAGGAACGTGGCACTGCAAAGACCACCCTTGGTCGGGTGCTAGAAGGCTCAAACGAAGCCGACCGGTCGCTCACGTTCTTGTCCTCCTCGGCAACGAACATCACCATGCGTTGGCAGCAAGGCCAGTTTGTGGGAGGGGGCACATTCGGATCCGTCTATGCCGCCTTGAACCTTGACACCGGAACCTTGATGGCCGTCAAGGAGATTCGACTGCAGGATCCACAACTTATCCCTACAATTGTCAAGCAGATTGGCGATGAGATGGGTGTACTGGCGGTCCTTGACCATCCCAATATTGTGTCATATTACGGAATCGAAGTCCACCGGGATAAGGTCTACATCTTCATGGAGTATTGCTCTGGCGGATCGGTTGCCGGTCTTTTGGAACACGGTCGGATTGAAGACGAGACCGTTATCATGGTCTACGCCCTGCAGATGTTGGAAGGTCTGGCTTATCTGCACCAAGCACATATCGTCCACCGAGACATCAAGCCGGAGAACGTTCTGCTCGACCATAACGGTGTGATCAAATACGTTGATTTTGGGGCCGCCAAGATCATTGCTCGACAAGGTCAGACCATGATGAATGCAGAGCCTGCGCAGCGTGTCAACGGCGAGCCAGGTCATCTTGCGAATAACGCGGCGGTCGCACGGCAGCCACAGAAGACCATGACAGGAACACCAATGTACATGTCTCCAGAAGTCATCCGGGGCGATGCACCTGCGACCTCACGCTTCTCTGGTGCCGCCGACATCTGGTCCTTGGGCTGCGTCATCCTTGAAATGGCCACTGGTCGTCGTCCTTGGTCGACGTTGGACAACGAGTGGGCGATCATGTACAACATCGCCCAGGGCAACCCTCCACAATTGCCCAGTGAAGATCAGCTTAGTGAGATGGGGATTGATTTCTTGAAGAAGTGCTTCGAGCGAGATCCGGCCAAGAGGAGTACGGCGGCAGAGTTGCTACAGCATCCTTGGATTGTGGAAATCCGACGTTTGGTGGTCGATGATCCCGATGCTCAGACACCACGCAGTGATTCAAGTACCTCTAGTGGAGGAACACCTTTTACCTTCAGGCAGAACTCGGCGTCTTCATGAAACCGGCCAACAACGAGACATAACAGTTGGGAGTATAGTGTATGGGTTGAAGTCCACGAAGGAGTCAACCATTATGGACTTTATAGCAGAAGTTCTGGATGTACGATGCCACAGTCTAAGTACATAATTCAGTAATGCCTTCCGAGGCACTTCACCTGAGGTGTCCCTGAAGCACTGCCGTCGGCGTCATGCTTCCTGACGAGATGCCTTTAAATCCTGTGTCTTATGTGCTGTACACTCCACCAGGCTGTCGGATGAGCAAGGAACGGCGGACGTGCGAGGCGAGCGGCGGCACAAACCCGAACCGGAGCCGCGTCGTCCGATTTGTCCTTCATCTCCAAGTATTCTTAGACCAGGATATCTTTTCCTCCTACTCATAGCTACTACGTACTACTACCAGGTACCTCGACTTCGGAATATACCTTACCTCTTGGTACCTGCTCCCTTCGTTTGTCCGGAACAGGATACAGGATTGCCCTGGCGGAGGACCAAGTCCTGTCCGGATGACACTCTCCATTCATTAGGACCCATCACATTTGCACTGGCTGCAGCATCTCTTATCACATTCATTATGCCCTCTTGGATTCACCATGGCCGGAAGCAACCCCAACGAAGTAGTAGACCCGTTCTCCGACCATGCCGCTCTCCAAGACGAACGTGAAGCCGTCGTCGAGTCTACTCTGGCGCTTGGCCGCAATGCCACGCTGACGCTGGGTACCGATGCGGTCATTGTATTAGGTTTGCAGGATTTCATCAAGCCATGTGTACTGGAGCCTGACAATTTATCTCGCAGATGAGGGACTACGGGAACGAGAAGGGTTCAGTTGTTTCGGCCTGTTGCCACAGAGTAAGAATCTTGTCCTGCACCTCCAAGATAATCACGGTCTGACTTTCGTGCTAGGGACCACCAACACTCGCTCCATTCCTTACTTCAATGTGCTGTGGGCAGAAATTGTCAAGGACGAACTTACCATCCGATATGCCAAACCTGTCTCGAAGTCCGCAGACTCCGCTGTACGGGTCGCCTATCTCAACTATACACTAGAAAGTTCTTCGAACTCGCAAGAGAGGGCTTCCCGATGGATAGCACGCCTGCTTGATCGTTCCTACGGACAGTCACAACGCCGGAAGAGGATAAAACTATTGATAAACCCCTTTGGGGGAGCCGGAAAGGCTGTCAAGCTATATGCTCGAGAGATCGAACCTGTCTTTGCGGCAGCCCGGTGCGAGGTGGACGTGGAGCGCACCGCCTACACTGGACATGCGGTGGAGATTTGTGAAAAGCTCGACACCAACGCTTACGATGTCATCGCAAGCGCCTCCGGTGATGGACTCCCCCATGAATGTTTCAATGGCCTGGCCAAGAAACCCAATGCAGCAGAAGCGCTGAGAAAGGTTGCCATTGTCCAACTGCCGTGTGGAAGTGGAAATGCCATGTCATGGAACTTGAATGGCACCGGGGAATGCAGCACCGCAGCGCTCTGCATCGTCAAAGGGGTGCGGACGCCTCTGGACCTGGTGAGCATAACACAGGGCAACAAACGAACGCTTTCTTTTCTGTCCCAAGCTCTTGGCATAGTCGCAGAGAGTGATCTCGGGACGGAGAATATAAGGTGGATGGGTGATACAAGGTTTACTTTTGGGTTTCTTGTTCGACTGCTGGGCAAGACTGTCTACCCCTGCGATATCGCCATGAAAACGGAGATTGAGGACAAACAGGAGATCAAGCGACACTATGCGCAACAGATGGCCAGGCGGCGAGGGCAGCCTACATTATCACAGAGCGAACTAGATGGCCCGCTTGATACTTCGACAAATCTTGGTCTTCCACCTCTGCAGTATGGCACCATCAACGATCCACTTCCGACCGATGCAGGGTGGTCGCCCATGACTCCATACCCGAAGCTAGGCAACTTTTACTGCGGTAACATGACCATGATGGCCGCCGACATGCCATTCTTTCCCTCCTCGCTTCCATCCGACGGCCTTCTGGACCTCGTTACGATTGATGGAGACATCGGGCGACTGAAATCGCTCGACCTTCTTCTCTCCGTGCCCAAAGGCACCTTCTTTGACAAAGATTGTGTCAAGGTTCGGAAAGTCAAAGCCGTGCGCGTGATTCCCAGGTACGGGCCTAGGGCAGACAAGACTCAGACTGGCCGCCGGAAGAAAGTTGGGTACTTTAGTGTTGACGGTGAAAAGATGCCTTTCGAACCCTTTCAACTTGAAGTCCATAGAGGACTTGGCACGGTGTTGAGTAAGCAGGTGGGCATGTATGAGGCGATTGGGCCAAGGGGCTGGCAAGATATTGATGTGGATCGAGGACATGAGAGCTCGGGATGAGCGGATATTCTTTTTCAAACCCCGGCTAGCTGATGGCAGAGATGGCATGGATTCGCTTCCACTTGATACCCCCGGACATGGCATAAAGCATACCAAAGAAGAGAGCATTGACGGAGTCCTGAGCTATTTGGAACTTGTATATTTTTTTGGCACATCATGTCATGCCAGAGGGCACTTTCGATATCTGGCATCTCGTGGTTCTTCGCTCCCGAGCGTTTCATCCAATGATACCCTTGTTGATATGCAAACGAAGCGAGATACTCTGAATCGACCTACACATCGTGTCTATCTACGCATTGTTCGAATGAAAATCTCACCTTGCTTGATTGTAAGCGTCTCTCCTAAACTACCTAGGTACCTGACTTTGGGTAGTATGCAAGGCTGAAGCTGCTCGGGGCAAGGCTGAGAGGTAGGGCTTGGCATGTTTTCCAGGTTTTCGGTTGTCGTCAAGCCGGACCCAGCGACATCACGCTTTCTGATCTCTGCAGGACTTGTATCTTCTCCTGCATTGCGCGACAATCCGTCTCGACATGGCCGATGACGAACACTCAGAGGAGGGACTTCGGAGCGGGTTCCCCCAGTCACCGTCTTCGTTCGACACCGACCCGAGAGTCTCGTTCTCCAAACTAGACAACAAGTTTATTCTCGAGACCGAAGAGGGCAACGAGTTCGAATGGGACACTGCCCTAAAAAGATGGATACCAGTGGTAGGCAATACAATAAACGGCTTCCGAGCATCTCGGAGGGCGAACCTGCGCGTTAACATACTCCACTTTGCAATCAACTCTTGAACCGTGGTTTCTCGAGAGTAAGGACAGATTCTAACCCTCTGGATGTTGTTTCTTCATGTAGCTGGACCAGTCACTGTTGGAGCAACAAAGCGAGATCTATAAGGTGCCAGGAGTCGATGAGAACGCAACGTCAGCAAGAGACAAGAAGAAGAGGAAACACGTCAATGGCGACGAGGTGGGTCTCATCTACTGGGAACCGAAATGTGTGTACGCTGACATGAAGGCATTTAGTCAAATCCAAAGCCCAAGAAGCCCCGAGTCAACACCGCCGTCTATGTCACCTCCATCCCTCTCGATGCCGATCAGGAAGAAATAGAGCATGTCTTCTCCAAATGCGGCGTCATTGCCGAGGACTTAGATACTGGCAAGCCCCGGATAAAGATGTACGAAGACGAAAGCGGCAAGTTCAAGGGAGATGCTCTTGTCGTGTACTTCCGACCGGAATCGGTCGAACTCGCGATTCAGATGCTGGACGACACCGACTTCCGCTTTGGCACAGAAGGGCCGATGGGAAAGATGAAGGTCCAAGCCGCCGACTTCTCACACAAGAAACAACAGGAGGAGCAGCAACAGCAACCGGTCAAAACAAGTAAAAAGGACCAGAAAAAGCTGATGAAGAGGACACAGAAGATGATAGGGTATGTAGGGAGCATTTTCAAGAGAGAGCCCGTCAACTGATGCGTGGTAGGAAATTAACGGACTGGGATGACGATGATCCGCAAGTCCTCCAAGCGACGAGCTCACGGTGGGATAAGGTGGTCATCTTAAAACATATGTTTACGCTCAAGGAGTTGGAGGTGAGTGCCAGCGTCAAGTCACTGCTGAGACCGTCTAACCTGAAGTAGGAGGACCCTGGTGCCATGCTTGAGATCAAAGAAGACATCCGAGAAGAATGTTCGAAACTTGGGGAAGTCACCAATGTTGTCCTCTTCGACAAGGAGGAAGACGGCGTTGCTAGCGTGCGCTTCTCCAATGCAGAAGCAGCTGCTGCCTGTGTGAGAGTATGTCCCCCTGCCCTCCCTATCCGGCTCGGAATGATGCTAACATGTCTCAGCTTATGAACGGACGGTGGTTTGACGAGAGACAGCTGGAAGCGTATATTGCCACTGGGAACGAGAGATTCAAAAAGTCAAGCGACAAGAAGGTCGGTCTGGATGAAGACGAAGAAGACGAAGGCGGACGCTTGGATAAGTTTGGATCCTGGCTGGAGCAGGAAGGGTAGAACTGGTATAAGGGCAGGCCTTTCTGATATAGAACTCATGGGAACATTGGAAATAAGATGTTCTTTGCCCACATGTTTCGACACAGGGGAGTGATCCTGGCTGTGCAGCATACGTGTGCAGCCTTCGCCTGCCTGTCAAGTCCTCCCGAACTGCCTGTTGCTGTCCGCTCAAGAAGTATAAGTCGATGAAGGTGAATGGCGGGGAGCGTAGGGCGGACAATGAGCAGGTCAGCGAGGTACACCACGCTGGAGCGCCAATGCATCCATGGCCCCTGAGTCGTACCATTGGATTAAACGGGCGGTATATTGGTCTCATAGCATAGAGTCGAGAGACTACTAGAAGTGCCAGGTAGGGGTTCTAACGGTCGACACCCTCAACCGAACAGCTGGCTTGCCAGGCGTCAAGTTTACAAAGATCGTACCGAGGCACTCTCCATCAGGATATCCCACTTAGAAGCAAGCTGAAATTCGTAGCCTGACGCAGGCAGCATGTTATACGCGGCCCGGAGAATTCTTAGTTTAGGAACATTCCGGGCAAATTGAGGAGAGCAATGGTTGTATTGTGGTCCAACGCTATCAAGCAAAGCACCGAAACCATGGTGTGTTGAGGCACGAGAAACCCCCAGAACGGTCTTCATAACAATATTTCATTCTTGAAATCCAGGTGTGCTCATGCTGTGTAGTATGTCGCCCAACGCCAACCCGGTCCATTCATGTCAAACACCACTGATGCTTGTCACCCATTTCTTATTCGCCCTGCAAAAGCAGCAGATCGTTAACTTTCTTGCTGCAGGACCTCGTCCTCACTCGAATTGGTCAAACTGAGATAGGCGGTCCACGCAATCCCAACAGTGCTCACGAAAGGAATCTGGAATTGAAGAGGCATGACTCGGAAGTTGATGATTTGGACGGCGGGCCAGAGGATATAATTGGCTTTGAGTGTTGGGAGGTACACGTCCTGGAATTTCCTAATAACCTCTTGCTTCCCACCACCTTCGGCAACGGTCATGAAAGTGAAAAAGGCAGACAGACCGAAAGGCGCAAAAAGTAGCTGATCGAAGGCCACGCGCTTCAGTGCCGGTATAGTGCCGCTCTTTGGCGTGACTGGAAACCATTTTGTAAGCTGGCCAAACCATACGAACTGAACAGGCGCCATCAAGAAGCCATATGCCATGAACCTGGTAAGGCGTTCGAAGTCGAATGGCTTAGGCCCGGTATGTTGGGGAGAAAGGGCAGACGAGAGTCTTGAAGGCTTTTCGTTGAGATCCTCCAATTCCACGCCGGAGGAGATGAAGGATTCGGAGTTGGCATTGCTGGGTAGCAGGGCTTGTCTCGCTCGGAATGCAGTTATCGTTTGCGCAACAGTGTCCGCGATGCCTCCCAAGACCTGTCTTTCATCAGCCGACGCCAGGCGCAGGATGTTGTTTGACACATACCGCATTCGTGATCATCGTAGTCAACACGGGCTTTTGTGCATAATAGTGGTTGAACTTGGCCACTAATCGTGCGGCCATGGCTAGCTCGATGAAAAAGATGAATGTATGGAGCAGGGGCTGTTGAGAAGAGAGATTGTCAGTTGCTAGGGTTCGTTGATAAAGAGCGGCTTGATCTAATCACGTCGCAAAAGGTGTGCACACGTACAACTCTGCCATAGATATATTGACTGTTGAGCCAGGCCAGAGATTTTTGTCTTGATCCCTCGAGCATGCTGGCAGAGGAGCAGAGGAGGGAGGAGAGAGAAAGGAGGAAGAGTGGGAATCGAAGGTGATGGAGATTGAATGAGGTCAATGGAGTCAAGGTGAAGTCGGTGACGCCAGACCTGCGGCCTCAAGGAGCGCAGGCAACACCGGACACGGCGGGACCTTATCGAAAAGGCTCCGCCGGTGTAGGAAAAACGGTAGCAGAACGATGAAAAGTGTTGTGAGCTCTGTCTGTGTCAAACTGTGCTACCGTCCATCGAAACTGAAAGAGTCCGGTCGCACTGAAGAGAAGAGAAACGGAGGCTGGTATGAGATGGAAGGGTGCGCCTCGTGGATCGCCCGCGCAGGACCAACAGCCGCCTTTCCCACCACTGGGGATCGAGGCTCATCTTCGGCGCACGGTCTGTCCCAGGTACCTTACCTTAGGCTGCTACTCGAAATGAGCTGCCTGGACACACTGTGCTAATGGTAGACTATTAGGTATAGAGGTGTTTATGTACTGTACCTAAGATATCTAGCATCTAGCTTGTAAGAGGGGGGAATCACAGATGAACAAATATGATACAGGATCGTCCTACCTACCTACTATATATCTTGTTATGCTTTGGTCTGGGTTGCCCCATCTCGCAAGCCATATCTGCCCGTCTGCGGTGGTAGGGTTTTGTAACGGCTCTACATCATGCCACACTTGCAGCTCCAGCACCGGGTGAGTTGTAACTATTATGCCGCATCCAGGCTCATATCGACCCCTTCAAGACTGCGACTTGAATAGAAGCAGACCACGGAGCAGACAACTAGAATTAAGGAAGAGCAAAGCGGGAATGCGTTCTCTCGTGACTGAGGCAGTTTGGCGGCCGGACAGAGAGAACATAGGCAGCGCAGCGGCAAAGTGAGGCCTAGCTGATACTACGTACTTGCACCCTCTGTCGGTAGCAACTGCTAGGTCCTACGTACTACTGTGCGCTGCTCCCCACCAAATCCTGGTCCCGGTTCAACCCCTCCATCATCGGGGTTGTTTTCTTTTATGAAAGAGCCCGACTCAGCATTTTCTTTTCTACCCAACTTCAACTACTATTGACCAGTTTATTCGTACCATTCACTACCTGTAATTAAAATGTCTCTCTCAAACAAACTCGCCATCACCGACGTCGATCTCAAGGACAAGCGTGTCTTGATCCGAGTATGGTGCCCCATTGAAAGAATCCGTTTCTCTCTGGTTTCAACTGACTTGGCTCCAGGTCGACTTCAATGTTCCTCTAGATGCCGACAAGAAGGTCACCAACAACCAGAGAATTGTTGGTGCTCTTCCTACCATCAAATACGCCATCGAGCATGGCGCCAAAGCCGTGATCCTCATGTCCCATCTGGGCCGCCCGGATGGCAAGAAGAATCCTAAATACAGCTTAAAACCTGTCGTTCCTGAGCTCGAGAAGTTGCTAGGAAAGAATGTCATCTTCACAGACGACTGTGTTGGACCCGAGGTGGAAGAGACGGTTAACAAAGCCAGCGGTGGTCAGGTCATCCTCCTCGAGAACCTACGCTTCCATGCGGAAGAGGAGGGAAGCAGCAAAGATGCTGAGGGCAAGAAGGTAAAGGCGGACAAGGATGCCGTGGCGAAGTTCCGTGCGGGTTTGACTGCCTTGGGCGACATTTACATCAACGATGCCTTTGGTACCGCCCATCGTGCTCATAGCTCTATGGTTGGTGTCAATCTACCACAGAAGGCTTCGGGTTTCTTGATGAAGAAGGAGCTTGACTACTTCGCCAAAGCTCTCGAAAACCCCAAGAGACCGTTCTTGGCCATTCTTGGTGGCGCCAAAGTCTCCGACAAAATCCAATTGATTGACAACTTGCTTGACAAGGTCGACAGCCTCATCATTTGCGGTGGCATGGCTTTTACATTCAAGAAGACCCTGGAAGGAGTTAAAATCGGCACCAGTCTGTTTGACCAGGCTGGTAGCGAGAAGTGCGCCGAGCTGGTGGAGAAGGCCAAGAAGAACAATGTGAAAATCATCCTGCCGGTAGACTATATCACGGCCGACAAGTTTGACAAAGATGCGCAAACGGGCTACGCGACTGACAAGGATGGTATCCCTGATGGATGGATGGGTCTCGACTGTGGCGAGGAGAGCATCAAGTTGTACAAGCAAGCCATTGATGAGGCACAGACGATTCTCTGGAATGGACCTCCTGGAGTCTTTGAATTCGAGAAGTTCGCCAATGGTACGAAGAAGACTTTGGACGCGGCAGTCGCTGCAGCCCAGGCTGGAAAGATTGTCATCATCGGTGGCGGAGATACCGCTACGGTCGCGGCCAAGTACGGAGTTGAAGACAAACTGAGCCATGTGTCCACTGGCGGTGGTGCAAGCTTGGAACTCCTGGAGGGTAAAGAACTCCCAGGTGTCGTCGCCTTGTCGAGCAAATAAATAGGTCAGCGTCAAGCGTGATCGCAGGGATGATCGAAAACCCATGGTAGACCAACTCGAAGCGAGCGGAATGAAAGACGAAAACTATGCGGCAAAATGATTCAGGCCGTGCCATGTGTACAAAGACTCTCTCTTGCCATAAGCCGTAAAACAAGCCTTCTCGTAGACACTACCTAGTATGCTCCTTTTATGACCGAGAACGCCATGTGTGCAATACCTGGGAGACCAGCCGTGCGACCATTGTCTATTTGGCGGCTTCGACCTTTTTCAACTCCTCTCTGCAAGGTGATTAGTATCATGGAATGATCACTGGACCGGGGGAGACATACTTCAATTGCTTACTGAAGTCTTCATTTTGGTCATCATCGTCCCAGCTCTCCTCCCATAAGTGAGTGGATCCGCCTGGGACATCGGTGTCTTCCTGCGCCCAGTCTGTCATTGAATCAGTATGCGTAGAGCGGTTTTTGAAGCCTGGGTGATGACCCCTGTTTGCCCATACCTTCAACGGGGGAAGTCTTCAAACTCATCATCCTCTTCTAGGAGTGCCGGCTGCGGATTCGTCGCGGGCTTGGAAGCCTGTGCAGGGTCGACCTCAGTCTTCTGGGCAGGCTGCAGCTTGGCGGTGGGCACGTTGGAGGAGCCCGAAGACATTGTGGTGAGAGTGAAGCGAGGGATGCGGAAGCGCAGGCGGAAGTAAACTCGGCAGTGAATCGATCGCTGTTGGTAGCGTCCACGTCGTCTGGAGATTGACCTGGGATACTAGTATTCGGGTCGAGAATGCAAAATTGAACAATACTGGGATTTGCGGTGGATTGAAGGATGTTGTGCAAGCCGACGGGAAGTGAGTTGCAAAAGTCCCTTGCAGATCAGGCGAAATGATGTCTCGTTTGCTCGTATGGAATATGCGTATCGCGAATAAGGGCCGAGCTGCGGTGGCACCTAGATACTGCGTAGTAGGAGGGATGAATCTATGCAACGAGGAACGCCCTCAGCTGTACTGCAAGTGTTGGATTAAGGCTGAAGGGCCGGGGAGGATTGAATATTCAGGTTATGAAGATAGAGCACAGGTTGGTTCTGTGTTCAACTGCAGTGATCGTGCTACTCCTACCACTCGCTACGAGGTTACCTTGCGCAGGCTGAGAAGAATGGACCCTTCAACACGCAGGCGTCCCACCACTGCGTCTGCCACTCAGATACGTATTATTCAAGATACGAAGGTGCCTGAGTTAATATCTCACTGTCAGCCTCCCATCCAATGAGCCGTCATCATCATCCCTTGAATGACGAGGTACGTTCACCTTGCCAACATCATACCTTACCTACCTATCCTTACCTACTGTACTTGTTCTACTGTATAAAAGCCGAAGGTCTCTGTCTGATTCTGTCTTGTTGCTCCCCAAGCCAGGTTATCCTTATTTCCTCAGGTGTACTCAACATAACTGTTCTTTTATTCTTCGCCTTTATCATGACTTGCTAGAGCCTGCGTTCGGAATCTCTCGAGCCGACTACGCACGTCCGGCAGTTCCACCTGTCTGCTTGCAGAGGGGTTTGCCCGGCGCCTGCTTTCCTACTCGGCGAGAATGGATAGGGTTGGAAGATGGCTCAAACGAGGGCGATCCAATGCCAATGCCTCCACGCAAAGCCTGGATTCTCTGGCAGAATCCCAAAACCTAGAGACAGCGCTCCGTGCCGTAGAGCTGGTCTTGAATGATGACATCGAGGCAGCGGAGAAGGGCCTGGCCGATGGCAATTCCCCCTTCCACAAACTCTCCAAGGGAACTCTGAGTTTCATGAAGGCCACGCTGGGATTCGAGCAGGAGGTCATGAAAGAGGCCCAGGAGACGTTGGCCGAGGCCGAGTCGAGTGCATCGGCCAGTTACTACAAAGCCCAGCATGATCCGCGGGCATTCGTGTCGAACATCTATGACAAAGGATCCGAATTTGCACTGTGCCAGGCCGAGGCGCAAATCATGTCTGCTGTGGTGGGAGTGCTCAATGAAAGCCTGACAGAATCGATCAAAGGATTCTACAAGCTGAGAAAAGCGTATATGACGCTTGATCAGCTGGTGCAGATGGAAATGGCCTTTATGAAAACGCGGGCGATGCAGAGCGTTCCGACTTCCAGAGCACAATCCACGGAGAGTTTGGTGCCTCCGTCTCCATCCAAACCTGCTGCATCTCGACCAGCAAAGGCGGAGCTCACACGAGCTACACAGCCAACTCAGCCGTCTGCACTGCGCAGGTCAGAGATTGCCGACGATACTTCGGAAAACGAGTCTAATGAGGAGTTCCACGAAGCTGATATGATTCACGAAAATAACCCAGTTACCGACGCCTACACAGGTCATCTAGAAGTTGAGGAGAACGTCACCGACCTTGACCGCAAGATTGAGGAGATGAATATTGCACATCATTCGAGCGAGCTGCAAGCCGAAGGAGTGATGAAGCCTCCTCCTCCCACGACCCTAGGGATGCTGACCGAAGACGCCGACTCGGAAGTCTTTTCTAATTCTCTTGACGCCTTTATACACTCGGGCACCAATCTAATGTCTGGGATCTTGTCGCTGCTCATCTCTGTAATCCCCCCAGCCTTCAACAAACTGCTGTATATCATAGGATTCCGCGGCGACCGTGAAAAAGGAATCCGAATGCTGTGGCAAGCAAGCAAGTTTGCCAATATCAACGGCGGCATGGCAAGCCTGGTCTTGTTTGGGTGGTATAACGGATTGGTCGGGTTCTGTGATATCATCACTGACCCGGACCTGTCGAAGCCAGACGGTGTGGAAGGCTATCCGGCGGCTCGACTAGAGGCTCTTCTGGCTGAGATGCGCAGGCGCTATCCACAAAGCCATCTCTGGCTTGTCGAAGAGGCTCGAATGGCGGCATCCAAGAGGCAACTTGACACCGCCCTGAAAATTCTCTCTGGGTCGAGTAAGAGTCAACTCAAGCAGATCGAGGCCCTGCATATGTTCGAGAAGAGTTTGTGTGCAATGAATGCGCACCAATACCAGCTGTGCGCCGACTCCTTTCTGGCCTGTGTCGACCTCAATGCCTGGTCTCGGGGTCTCTACTTCTATATCGCTGGGTCTGCGCATCTCAGTGCTTACCGATTCGACAAATCCCTCTCAAAGGAAGCGGCACAGAAGCATAGGAAGTTGGCCGAGGAGTATCTCAAAATGGCGCCAACTAGAGTTGGGAAAAAGAAGATGATGGGTAGACAACTCCCTTTTGACGGGTTTGTGGTCCGCAAGATCGCGAAGTGGGAGGAGCGTGCGACAAGGTGGAAATGCGATTTCATTGACGCCGTGGGAGTTAGTCCACTTGAAGAGATGATTTTCTTTTGGGCGGGATACAAGAAAATGAACGCAGGCCAGCTGGAGACGTCGTTGCAGCATCTCTCTTGGTCGGAAAACAACCCCCGGTGGCCGAAGGAGGATGCGGACGAGCATGCCATCCTTGCTGTGCTGAAGGCCGTGATCTTGAGGAATTTGCGTCGACATGAGGAATCCAAAGACGTTCTCAGACAGAACGTCCTCAATCGAAGTTCAACCGACTTCGTGGGCCAGCATAAAGATGACTGGATGATGCCTACGGCGCACCATGAGATGGCCGTGAACCTTTGGATGCAGAGGACCGAGTACAACCACATCTATGGAACCAAATTCACCGCCGATCCTGCTGCAAAGGCTGCACCCATCTCGTTGTCACATGACGCAGTGTTGGTCAAGGACTGTCAAACTCATCTGGAGAAAGCGAAGAACTGGGGAAAATACGAGCTTGACGCGCGCCTGGGTATGAAGATTACAGCCGCGCTGAATGCCGTCAAGAGATGGGAGACGAAGCATCCCAATGTGCCCAAATGATCAAGCTGCTCTGGCAAAGCAGAATGTGCGGCAGGTCCCCGAAGACAGACCACCGCCAGTACACCTTGGTCGATGACCTTGAGCTCGTTGGCTGCCTTCTATTGCGAATGAGAACCGGGGACCGAGAACTCGGCTCATTCCCGGGAGGTACCATCGTCAAGCTTCTCCAAGTTAGCGAGGCGTAGGGCAAGGAAATGCGTTCCCTCCAAGGGTGTCTCATAGTAAGGAGGAATGCCCTCAAACCCAAACGAGCGGTACATGTTCAACGCGGCCGTCATAGTCGGAAGAGTGTCCAGTCTTATCTCAGTGTAACCGAGTTTCTCCGCCGCGGCAATGATTGCTTGAACCAATGCTTTGCCCACTCCGGTTCCTCGCCCTGAAGGGGTCACGTAGAGACGCTTTATCTCACACAACCTATGGCCATCTCTGGATGAAGGAAGAGGACGGAGGCCAACACAACCGATGGGACGGCTGCTGCCGTCCCGGGCAAGAAGCAATTCGCCTTGAGGCGGAGCATACTTGCCAGGCATGCCAGCCATCTCGGCATCAAAGTTCTGGAATGCCAGATCGATGCCGAGAGATGCGGCATATGCATAGAAGAGCTCAATGGCGTCCTTGAGGTCGGCGCCATCTCGAACAGGTGTTATGGAAAAACGTGGTCTGTCTCTAGACATGTTGATATTGGGCTGGGTCAATTCGAGTCACACGTTCACATAGTCATGGGTTCCGGCGCATTTGAAGTACAAATAAGTCAAGGCCTAGGGCGCAGGCGATACCGGGCTCGTGGTATGATTGTGCAAGTATGACTCAAGGTGTTTCTTCTGCGGTTGAACCAGATTTAGGAGGACAGGGCATGGGCCCGGAGAGCGCTGTGCTTCCGAGAGCCTGGACACCGGATTACTGTGGGAAGGCCGCTCCAACTCGGAACAGTAAGTTGTGGTAGGCAGGCTCATGTTGACCCACAGAATCTTCAACCTCCGATGTCGAGCCCTCTATACCTACGATTTGATTGAAGGGCCGGTGGAGGTACACAAATCCAGGAGAGATCTCGTAGCTTCACGTGTTCAGCTGCCGAGTATGGCCTCAAGGAGGGGGTGAAGTTTGTTCTGCTATGGTCGCTCGTCCGCTCCCTTGCCCTTTTCCGTAAGCTAAGAACAATATTTTGTGGTGCTTTTGAGCCGAATAATTGTTTCTGCTGCAAAGCAAACTCTTGGTCATGGATTGTCTTTTAGGAGGGCCACCGGTAGCACCTGGTCTGGACGGCCAAACCAGCCAGGGTAGAGGGGCGGTGGGTAGTGCGTACGTAGTGGGATTCTGGTCAGGGCGCAGTCTCCACGGAGAAAGACCCGACAGAAGTTTCATGGACGGCGGGGATCAGCAGCGACATCGGATTGTGGACGGACGCTGGCCATGATCGCTGCGAGGAGATGGCGGCCGGGTCTGCTGCACGGCGGGTGAAAGACTTTTCCTCTTGGGCTTGGAGCTTGTAGGAGATTCGGACTCGGATGACAGAATGACAGGCCCTGGATCCAAGATTTGCAAGCTGACGGTTGGATTCATGCAATGGCAAACCCAGAGACTCGCTGATGAGGTATAGCTTCCATGCCCAGCATCTTTATCTTCAGCTTTATTCCTTATCGAACCAATCGTCCTTCTCTTGCCCTCCTTTCCATACATAATTCTGTTGTTGGTGAAAATGTGTCGACGTCAATCTCGATGGACGACGACGCCATCATTGCGAAGGTCGCCTGTGGTTCTGCTCGGTTCGTCTGCGAATTCGCACTGGCATTGACCGCTGCCCTAGCAAGGGGCCATGCTTCTGATCGCTCCGGTGTCGTCAGGCCCAATCTGTCGCCAGTGGTAACAGGGCGCACCAAGTAGTTGCGAGAAGAAAAGGTTGCCCGCTCCATAGTAAAAGTCGCAAAAGCAACAGCTACCGCATTCTCCTTCATAAACCCGACATTTCCCTGCTATCTTCTTCTTTTCTATCCTGCCTCCTAATAAATTAAACCTCTATAGTGTCTTCTCCCGAGACGTGCTCTGCAACAGATTTGTTCCCTCCCAGTCCCCTTTCAACCTGTACACCGAGCACCATGTCCAACCTTCCCTCTGAGCCTGAGTTCGAGCAGGCCTACAAGGAGCTCGCCTCCACTCTAGAGAACTCTACCCTGTTCGAGAAGAACCCGGAATACAGAAAAGCCCTCGAGATAGCGGCCATTCCAGAACGCATCATTCAATTCCGAGTAGTGTGGGAGGATGACAAGGGTCAGGTCCAAGTGAACCGTGGTTATCGTGTCCAATTCAACTCGGCTCTTGGTCCCTACAAAGGCGGCCTCAGATTTCACCCTTCCGTGAATTTATCCATCCTGAAGTTCCTCGGGTTCGAACAGATCTTCAAGAATGCTCTTACAGGTCTCAACATGGGTGGCGCCAAAGGTGGCTCAGATTTCGACCCGAAGGGCAAGTCAGATCATGAAATCAGGAGGTTCTGCTCTGCCTTCATGAGTGAGCTTGGAAAGCATATCGGGGCTGACCTGGACGTCCCAGGTAAGATTGCCGTCGTCTTCGCGACCTCATTGTTAGACTGACAAGAACAACAGCTGGTGACATTGGTGTCTCTGGAAGGGAGATTGGCTGGCTGTTCGGGCAATACAAGAAGCAGACCAAACTGTGGGAAGGTGTCCTGACTGGCAAAGGGGGTAAGCATGGACTCTGCGTATTCGTCATGGCATGGCGACCGGTTACTGACAGGACAAAGGCAGCTGGGGTGGTTCTCTTATCCGACCCGAAGCCACAGGCTATGGCCTTGTATACGTATGTATTTCTGGATTCCTATATTTTGGACTCATGACTGATGAGATCTAGTATGTCGGACACATGATCAACTATGCTACAGGCGGCAAAGAGTCGTTTGCTGGGAAACGAGTGGCGATTTCGGGATCCGGAAACGTTGCTCAATACGCCGCTCTCAAGGTTCTTGAGCTTGGTGGTATCGTGCTGTCGCTGAGCGATAGTAAAGGTGCCATAATCGCTACAACTGACAAGGGCATCGATGCCGAATTGATTGCCAAAATTGCCCAGTTGAAGGTGGATCGCAAGCAGCTTTCCGAGTTGGCTAGTACATCCGAGTTCAGCGACAAGGCCAAATACCTCGCAGGAGAGCGACCATGGTTGCACGTTGGTGCCGTCGATATCGCCCTGCCTTGTGCCACTCAAAACGAAGTTTCTGGTGGGGAAGCTGAGGGTCTGATCAAAGCTGGTTGCAAATACATCGCCGAAGGTAGCAACATGGGCAGCACCCTAGAGGCGATTGAAGTGTTCGAGAGCCACAGGAAGACCAACAAAGACAAAGCCATCTGGTATGCCCCTGGCAAGGCTGCCAACGCTGGTGGTGTCGCGGTGTCGGGACTCGAGATGGCGCAGAACTCGTCACGCATCAAATGGACATCCGAAGAGGTCGACTCGAAGCTGAAGGATATCATGAAGAATTGCTTCGAGAGTGGCCTGCAGACCGCCTTGACATATGTCACCCCTGCTGAGGGAGAATTTCCCAGCTTGGTCGCCGGCAGCAACATTGCTGGGTTCAGCAAGGTCGCTGCTGCTATGAAAGAACAGGGTGATTGGTGGTAAAGATCAGGTAGACTAGATACTGGCGTTGCGGATGATACAATGACATGACGATAAACAACCAACTGGTCCACGTCTTAGCATGAGTCTGCCAGATTAGCGAGGCTGGAATAACTGTGCCCTTCGAGCCCGCCTAATCAGTATCAAGAGGTCAATGCCACCCATGTCCTAGGCAGCCACCGTACCATCACTGGATCTTCCCTCATGTGTCCATTAGGCACCCGTTGTTGTTGTTGTTGTTGTTGTTGTTCAATGTATCCTGGGACCCTCCTCGGTGGGATTGGCGTACTCTCGGAAATACTTTGCTCCATCTGAAAAGTGCTTGCCAATAGTGATTGACTGCTCATAGGTGAATGCTTTGCAGTATTGCAAGGCCATCGTCGATCAGGCGGTTGATAGTGACGATCGTCTGTTCACGGCTTGCTCGTGCAGCTCTTCTACCAAGTTGATGAACTGTACTGGCAGGCTCTGGCAATACATGCTGCAACGGCTGACTCGGACTTGACTGCATTCCAGATATCGACTTCGGAACCCTAACCAAAGAGCGTGGTCGGAGGAATCGTTGACCGCAGGACGGGGGAAGTATGGGTCGTTTCGCAAAAAGGCGCGAGCGGCCTGCTGAACCCCTGTGTAGTCCATGGTCATGGGTTTGCAGCAGTCAAAATCCAAGACCCACAGACTGTGAGGCCCCAAGAAGTCGTTGGCGTGTTCCCCTATCCCAGTCCCCTGAGTACCTCCAAGAGCGAACTCAACATCATTGGCATCCATTTTCGCAGTCCAATGCATCAGGGCGAGCATCTCCGCCATACCTCGAGCATACTCCATGACATGTAGGCCGAGCTCTTCAGCCTGGTTCAGATGCATTGGATAGTTTCGCAAGGAGAAGAAGTTCGGGGCTCTCCTGGCGTGATTTGTGAGCTTCCGACGGCCAAGATACAGACGTATTAGACAATCCCTATCCGCATCGTTGTTCATGATGGTCGGCACTAATGCCGCTGGACAGTAGCGCTCCACCAGGTGGTCTCTTGCCTCCCGTGGAAATGGTAAGATGCGCTCTGAACAGAGCATATTGCAGGCACTGTAGCCTTTGGGAAACCTGGCCAGGTTTTCGTCCCACCACACATCATCACTTTTGACGAGCTTCGGCCATCGGGGCACGCAGACGTTCACCTTCTCTCTCTCGTTCAAGCTTGTTTCGAGCACCAGTTTGTGCATGTCGAAGTCGATGAGGATGGATCGCCCTGGTCCGCCATCCTCTCTCTTCATCGCAATCTTGCCTCTCTCAGCTGCCCATACTGAACCGCAAAAGCCTTGCCCAATGCGGCGGAACTTGGAAGCAGCCTCATCAATCGCAATAGTATCCATGTTCATGGTGTGTCTCAGTGATTGGGCTGTCGTGTATTAAGAGTGTGGTTCAAGTTGGCAGTTGATATGCCCTGAAAATCGTTTCTTTTGAAGAGTTTGTTTCTTGTTCACCCTGACTTTGTGGGTAGAAAAACAGTCCTTTAAAGCGAGTCTAAGCACCTGGCAAAGAATAGTCGACGAGCTCCGTGCCGATCTGGAAAGATTAGGCACCGATGAAAGGATCTAAGTACCTAGGATGCAGTGAGCCATGGTCCAGCAATCGTACCGATCCGGTACTGTTGTTTTAGAGGAGGTTGAACGCAGCAACAGCGGTTTAGTTGGCGAGTAGTGGCCCAATGAGTCACACGATATAAAAGCGTCTGCCTGTTTCATGGTAGGCGGATACGGGTTTGAAATGTCAAGACACGCATGGGACCCTCACAAATCTCCGGTGGTAGGAAGCCGCAAGACCAGCGCTTAGTCTGTTATCCCGTCAAGTATAAAGTCTCGAGTTTGCGAGGGGTGAAGGGCTGCGTCCACGGGACCGTACGAGACACAGCGGAGTCCGGTGTGAATACCTATTAATAAAGGTTGTTTTGAGGTGGGACAGCTTTCCTGAATCGCGAACCACAGGCTCTATACCGCCGAGTAATTGCCTCAGTGAGTGACCTTCTAAGATTAGTAAGTGCGATGTCTGCGATGTTTACCAGATGATGGCGTGGTAAAGCCGGGAGTCATGTTGCCAGTAAGGTACTTCGTGGTAGTCGTGAATCGCTTCGCCTTATTTGAAGTTCAGCCTGATGCACTGCCATTGGTGCTGAACATGGCTTGGCAAGTTTGTCGAACGCGATGGGGTGAAGTTTGCACGTCGCGTCCTCAATGTCCAACTGCGCAAACATAACTGTCCAGACATCAACACGATGGGGTTGTGCCTTACTCGTTGATTCCTCGATCCTGCCCCCGGCCAGATGGGACCAAAGCATCTATCGAAGTCATGCTCAACCTTTACACGGAAACTGCCTTCAAGGTGAGGCCTGCAACAACCACCTCAGCCGTCGATTTCCAAATTCCCAGGACGGACGGTTCATACGATCGGCTCAAATCCTCCTCCCACTCTACAACCAGCGGCGGCCGGGCCTGGTTAAAAGATGAAGTCTCCTTTTCTGCAAACATCCTCGCCTCTCAGAGCTCGATTTTCTTCCGGCAATGCAAGTCTTATCCGAGAACGTTTTACTGGAGTGTCGTGCAGAACGGGAGGGTTCTGCAGGTTCAGTGCGCCGATTATGCCAGAAGTGAAGCGGACGTAAAAGAAGCATACTTCACACTTCGTTTCGAGTTCCAGGACCAGATCCTCCCCAGAGGAGTGTGCTTTGCAGACTTAGAGACCGGTGACGAGCTACACATTTTTGTGTGTACTGTCAAGAACGAGATCTTCAATCTACAGCTGCCGACAGTGGCTTTTCGCGACCCCGATTCGCTTAGACAAGGAGGCAGCAATCGATGGTGCAAATCTGTTGACAGTTCATCGCTGGGCATCGAGACAGTTCATCACTTGTTGGCCAGCAGCCCGCTAGAAGTCTTCGTCTCTTTCACAAGTGGTAAGCTACAGAAATTGACGAGGGGCTCTGTAAATGGGACATGGACGCTGGCCCTATACAACGACAGATCTTGGGGTGCCTCTTTCCGCGAGATCCTGAGTCGACGTGGTCTTCAAACAATCGAGCATGGCCCTCATCAGTTCGATGCCAGAACCGTACAGGCCATGATCAAGTCTCCCGATGGCAACTTCCTGTTCACAGTCTGCTTGAACCACTCCCTCAGAGTCTGGAACCTTACCAATGGAACTGTCGTGGCGACAAAAGATTTGCTTGACCTCGAGAGAGATCCAAATGACAGAACGCATCTCAACCCGGCAGAAGAGGCGCATGTACAAGTCTTCAAGCTTTCATCCGAAAGATACCCCTCGCTAATGACTTACACACCACATGATGGGGGTCAGTTCAAATTCTGGGACGTCAAACCTGCATCGACAGAATCAGTCGTGGTCGAGGACAAATATCCAGGCATCAAACTGAGCTCCCCAGACCCGGACCCATCAGGAAATACGGTGTGGTCCATGGTAGGATTCAGACTCGACCCCGGGACAGACCTCAAACCCGCCGGACTGTGGGTGCTGTGGAGAAATCACAATTACCATCAACTGTACAACTGTCGTCTTGAATTTGGCAACATGCAGTCTTCGTGGGCAGAGAACTGGGTCAAGTGCAATCCGACAGCAGCTTCGAAGAGCATTGCCCCGGAATTTGTCAAGTCTGACAGTGAGGATCCCGCGTCTAAGTGGCTGGACTTTTTCTTTTATCCCTCTCGCTATACCGAGGCCACCTTGGAGACGGCGCTGTCCATCTTTGCAGATGCCATAGCGGTGAAATTGAGTTCTTCACAGAAAGGGGCACCCCTGAGACAACGCTTGTGCGCGGTTGTGGCTGCTGGAGTCTCGCTTCGCAAATATGAGGAGACGGAATTCGATTATGACAGATTTGGTGCCGATACAGACTTCCATTGGCGCAATTTGTACAGAATTGCCGAAAATGTCAATGAAAGTCGGAATGCGCCCTTATCATTGGCCTACGATGCATTCAGCGAGATGGTTTGGATCACGATGACAGACAAATGCTGCGCGGTTAGAGAATGCAGTAAAATTGAACTCCTGCAACAGAATAGCCTGGAAGACATCCCGGAACTCGAACATGTTGCTGCTCGGACATGGACACACCGCAAGGTCAGCACCGAGGATGGTGAGACCTTCGGCGATATGTCTGCGCTTATGACCGCCGCAAGAACCTTCAGGGATTCTTTCGGCGCCGAGCTCTCCAGAGACTTCAATGTCGCTATCGCCGAGGATTTGTCTATTGATGCAGAATCTGTCGTCCCAAACAGAATCCTTGGGCTTTACAATAGTGTTGCCTTTAATGAGGCCGTCACCAACGAGATGTTTGACCAACTTCAACAAGACCTTGCTGCGATTGGAGGGCTCTCATCATTGAATAATGAGTTATTTCTGGGCACCCTCGAGTTGCTTGGTTCCCGGAGCAAGCGGCCTAAGAGCTCATTACGGAATACATTGTTTGGGAATCTTCTCTTGTCGTCTGCGGTGCTCGATACCACGCATGCTCAGCGAGAACTACTCTTGGATTTGCTGGCCCTGGCAGTCTTTGCTGAAGGAGAGCTCAATTCGGAGGACGATAGGACGACAGTATTCAATGCCTCAGAACTGTTTCAGCACATAACGCCTTTGCTCAAACTTTGCGAACGAAATCTGTGGCTGGCGTCCCACTCGAGGCTCGTCCCTCTAGAGATCATGGGTCCAGACGGACGACCCAATGCAGCTCGCCAGTCCTCCAGCACATTAGTGGGAAACAAGCGGGAAGTAACAATTTTCGAAGACACTTTGAGCAAGGCGGTCCGGCCACAGCCCGCCGTCGAAAGACCCTTGATGTACGTGATTACCGACCAGTTGTCGGAGATAGACGATTGGGCTTCTGGGAAAGATACAATTGCCGTGGAAGATGGCGCGGTATACCTCCAGTGCGATCTCCTCGCACAGGGCCAGTTTGACCTAGCCACAGACTTCCTCCGATTTCAGCCTACGACAGCTTGGTCAAGTTATGTTAAGGGCCGGCTTGCCATTGCCAAGCGGGAGTATGACGCGGCAAGCAACTATTTCCGGAAGGCTTCATATGGGCTTGCTTGCGGCAAAGCGGTCGGGAACCTTGTCGCTCTTTCAGCAGGTCTGTTGTCGATGATCGAGGCTGAAGCCTTCAACAGTGGCCTGCCTTCGTATTTGCATCATATCACCACTCTCTTCGAATCAGCCAATGCATACAGCGAGGCAGCCTACTTCGCGCACTTGACGTTGGAAGCACTACGGCCAGGAGAGAAAGAACCGTCTCCTGGTTTCCGTGCAGAAGTTCTGTCCCGATTGTTTCATGCCGAACTTAATCTATCAAGATTCAGCCGAGCCTATGACGCATTGGTCCAACAGCCTGATGCAGCACTTCAGCGGTCTTGCGTCTCTGCTCTCGCCAACGCTCTGCTGGACTCAGAGCGCCCTGTCTTTAGCGCAAGAGGTGCAGTGGAAACCTTGACGTCTTTACCGTGGTCCATGCATCCCCAGCTTGCCCGTCACCTGGATCAGCACCTGGTCTCGTTGGCGAAGAAGACCAGTCCCAGTGGCGTCAAATCATCTTCGCCTACTACTGACGCCGGTTTTGATTATCTCAGCATCATGTATGCTATCCGTCTTGCGCAAAAAGACTACCGTAGTGCAGTTGCCGTTTTGTACGATCGACTAAGAATGACGCGAAGGCTGGCCAGGGCCAGACACGATCCTCAAGCTACATCATTGCGGCATGCACTTTTGGCACTGATAAATGTTATGGCTTGTGTCGCCCCGGAGGAAGCATACATTCTAGCGGAAGCAGACGAGAAGACCGATCCACCCCAAGATCCCCGGAAAGGTGTGAGCGGGCCCCCAGAGACCCGTGAGAAGAGGCGCCGGGTTATCATCACGCTGGAGGACTTGCGCAAAGAATACCAGCAACTCCTTGACAAATGTAGCAGGATCGAACGAGGGGACTTTGATTTCGAGGTCGATGGGGGGATTGACGATGACGAAGAGGTACCGGAGAACCAGTCGAGACTGAATCTGTCTTCCAATGCTGTTGACGCCATGGAGTTTTGAGCCACGGTTGGCCAGCACCACTGAGAGGTGCTGAGCTCATTCAGTGGGGGACGGGCCATGTATTGTAGGACTACGAAGGCTCTGACATAGCGAGGGAGTTCCGGAAATCAAATAAGAATTCATCCTTGCAGTATGGCTTTAATAACAGATTAAGCGGTATTGTTGTAATCCAGGCCAGTTATCGGGTATAACGATAGACCAACAACAGGTCGAGATCACATGGGCATAAGATGCCGGCTCTCAGAGTATGTTTGGAGCGATATTTCTGGGACCATGGGCCTGTAGTGACGGGAATGCCTGGCATTTCCCTTGCCGTGACTCCTTAGGAATCAGGGTAAGAGGAATGTGGAACAGAACCCTGCCCAACGGTGCCGTGGACGATCTCAGGAGTCATGATTGTGAGCCCCCGAAGATCGATCTCCACAAGCGACTTCTGGTAGCTGGAAGCAAGGACGCCAGAAAGAGGTAGAGAATTGGGGTTTATGGAACACCAGCATGAAAACATACAGCAGACCGCACAATGACGCACGCACCTGAAATCCAAACAGAGATGATGTGGCGGAGCTGTTGGTCAAACTGCAATTTTGTGATTAGAGAAACGCAACTCGGGCACTACATACCAAGGCCTTGGGACGACATCTCCCGTGGCTGTCCGCTCCGTTCAGCCTGATCAGCCTGATCAGCTGTCAAGTGCCCATTGGATGGTGGGCGATTCGAAGCCATTCGTGCCTCCGCCGGCTCAACCTGGGCAACAAACAAGACAGCAACATCTCCGAGAAGGATGAGCATCAAGCCAACAGTACACTGACCTGGTGAAGTCGGACACGCTGACTCTGAACAGCTCAATCCTCCTCGATTTCGCCTTCTTCGCTCCCAGAACGCACACCACTGGGCTCTTCCATCTGCACCTCTTTCTTCTCCACCTCAGGCGTCCTGCTCTTCCGCTTGTCTCGCGAAGCATCTCGTTTCTCCCGGCGGTACCGCTTCGCACTCGGGCGGCTGCTTTCGATACTCTCAGCATCGCTGACATCACCTCGCCTTCGGCGCCGCTCGCTCCCTGTCACACTACGTGACTCTTCGCCATAGTTCAGCTCGTCCCTACTGCTACGAGGTTCTGCACGCATCCTGTACAGGCGCTCTCGTTCTTCCTCTCGCTCACGCCGGTCGCGCTCGTACGAACTCATGTGTCTGGATGGCGGAGAACGATCACGGTCACGATCCAGACGCCCATGTCGTTCATCTCGATCTCGTCGGTCTCGGTCTCGGTCTCGAAGGGATGAGGGCGGGGGACTCAACCCCAAAGAGCTTGCCTTGCGGTATTGTTTCTCTCTAGCAGCCATAGCTTTGCGGCGATCAGCCTCGTAGGCATCGGGTTCAGGACTTTTTGACAGCCGGGCATGCCGTGGTTCTGTTCGGTGGCCATTTCGATGGTCTCTGTCATCGCCGCGCCGAGAATGTCGCCGTTCCCGATCCTTCTCGGCGTCTTCTTCTTTCTCCTTCAACCGCTTGATCACTTTATCAAACGCAGACCTACGCGCTTCCTCGCTCTCCAAGGCGCGATATTCGTCCGTTTTCTCCACCCGGGCCTTAACATCCTCCCAGACGTCAGTACTGCGTACCGGAGGCTCAAGGTGTTTGATACGTGACCGCAAAGCATCTACGGCGCGGCGTTGATGACGATCTGCAGCATGCTTCTCATCTTCACTTCTTCGAAGGACCTTGTCGTGCAATCGCTGAAAGATTAGTTGAAGCGCATCGCGGTCGATGTTGGCCGTTCGGCGATCTGTAAGCATGACATCTAAGAACTCATCGAACGTGGTTTTTGACGTAACCTCATATCGTTTGTCCTAAACTTTGTGTCAGCGTGGCCAATGAGGAACAAACATGATTCGAGCAACATACCTCAAGAACATCATACACAGCGTTGCGCCGGCCGCGGAGGGCTCGCTCTTCCTCTTCTACTATGTCCCAAAACAGGTCCAGTGGCGTCGATCCAGACTGACCGAGCATGGCAACATACCTGGGGTCTTGTTCAATCATAGGCAGGATAGACATCCATTTGGTACCCGCTTTAATCTTTCCCTGCGCCCGCAGTTCTTGAAGGAGTTCCGAAAACTTGTCGCGATTGCGTCGCTCGCGCCTCAATTTAGTGGCTTTCTGCTGCTGACGGGCATCATTGAAGGTTCTCTCGAGAGACTTGATATGGTTCTCAAAGGCCGTCAAGATATCTGACTTACTCAGAAGCTTGAATTTCTCATCGCTCTGAAACCTCTCGTTGGATTGGATGATGTCTTGGGCTTGCGACCACCGGGTGTAAGGTTCCAGATCAAGTGCTCTGAGCATATCCACAAGATCGTCCAACGCCGACCTCCGAGCTGCGGCTTCCTGTTCGATGTGTTGCTTCTTAAGCTCGACAATATATTCCTCAAACAATTGCTTACGCTCGTCCTCGTTGTCTGTAGATCTGAAGACAGTTTCTCCCTCGATGATTGGTCTGATCGTCTTCCAACGGCTATAGTATTTGATCTCAGGGTGTGTCCTCAGCATGTTGCCGAAATCTGTGCGTAGCTTAGCCAGCCTCTCTCTGGCCTTTTCCCGTTCTTGTTGGCGAACCTCGACCGCGTACTTCTCGAACGCCGCCTTTCTATCCTTGGGGTCTTTCAGAGCTCGGTATTGCGGATCCTTGATGGTTGCCCTCATTGTCTGCTCCCAGGTCCAATCTGGTTGGACATTGGCCCTCCGAAGCAGTTTCATGAACGCAGCCTCCGCCTCCTCGAAACTTGAATAACCCGGGACAACTTCTTTTGTGAGAGGCGGTAGGGAGATTCCGCTGCCGCTGCCAAAGTCATTACGTGATTTGGATTCCATGGGCATGTCATTGTCTCGATCGCGTGCGCTCGACAAGGTAGAGAGAGCAGTGACACCTCCGGCCACAAAAGCCGGTGCTGGTTGTGCTGGTTTCGGGGGCAATTGCACGGAGTTGAGGGCGTCCCGATATGGGCCGGGCATGTCCCAAACTGTCTGCTTGGTCTCGGAGTTTGCGTAGTATTTTCGACCATCAGGTGTTGTGTACTCTTTCCACGGCTGCGCGGCAAGCGCCTTCTCCAATGGAGTCATCAACTCCGTCGGCTTGGACCATGTTGTCTCTTTTGTGGCTGTATTGTAATAGTAGACGCGGCCATCGGCGGCGCGTGCTTCCTGCCATTGGCCTGGAGTCGGTGGTAGCCCGTTCATGTCTTTGGGAGGGTCGTTAGAAGCACTCGTTCGTAAAGGGATCGAAAGGCTCAGGAGAGCAGTAGCGCGACCGGGGAATAGGCTCGTCACAGTCCACCTATGCTGTTGGGTCGATAACAGGCGGATTGTTCCAGGTACAGCGAAAGGCGCAAAAGAGCCTGGAGCGTGAAGGGTTTAGAAAAAGAGGTCAAGTGTGCAGTACTAAGATACTATTACTGGTACCTAGTAGGTGCCTAGTAGTACCTAGGTAAGGGACTTTGGTAAATTTCACAGCATTACTCACCTAGTACCCGTCAGAATTGATGGCGCACCCTCCTATAGGTAGGTAGGTACCTTCATTAGGTGGTAAATCCAACTTTTTCGCCTACAACTCGATAGGAGGGTCGCCAAACTTAATAAACTTTAGAATAAACTACTATAGACTGTATAGATAACTACTATACTTAAGATCTACCTAGGTACCTAGTAGGTATAATGTAAAGTTATAGGAGCAAAGTGGAAGGGAAGAGTAGAAGGTCGCGTCATTAGACTAGAAAGACGTATATTTCACTGTTATTTGAACTAGAATGACGACTAAAGTCTTGGGCGCCATGAATCCAGACGGGTTACGAGGCGGTACTAGTACTATTAAGTTATTATTAGCACGGTTCGGAGCACTGGCCTCGCTAGGGAATCACGTACCTTAGGTACTCATTCTATTACTGTGCTTCCGCCGTGCACTTAAGTATGCCTTGGCAAGTCAACATCAATTCAAGTCACTGGTACTACTGTCTGAATGTAAAGGCTTTCATATTTCTGATATGGAGCATTTGCTCCGTGCCGATTGAGAAGCCACATGCGGATTGGATGGGACAGCATCGTCATGGACTCAGAATTCTTTAAGAGATCGTTGCTCGACACGATCGTCCCAGACAACACCGCCACAGGTATCTCTGACCTGCTGGACTTGATTGGCAAGACACCAAGTGATATCGGCCGCCTCCTTGATGTTAAAGAGCGAGAAATCCTATTCTTCGGTATGGACACTCTCTCCCTAGGGCGTGGAACGTCCTCTTACTCATTAGTAGCCAGATGAACGATTGAAAGCATATGCCCTGCTCCGTGTTCCTCATTGCGACGAAGACACGCTGAAAGCATTCCTGTCGCGACTCTCGTACAAGCTAGATGTATGGGCTGTCGACGACTCGACGAGCAATGGCCCTGACGCAGAAGCGCCCGTGCTCAAGGATTTGGTTTTCTCCCTTGCTGACATCCAGAGACACGAGCCTCTGGTCTCTGCCAGTCCATCAGCGGACAGTGGTCAAACCTTGACGCTTGTCTGGGAGGTCGAGCTGACAATCAATCGGCCCAGGATCCGTACTTCTAAGACGAGCATCATCATCGTCCCATCGGCTGTCTTCGTTGCTGCGGATGAAGCAGAGAATGACCGAACTACAGACCTAGCTCCTTTCCAACCGCTCGAGTCGAACATACTTGAACCTATGTCTCTTATTCCCGGTCTTCAACGCGCGCCGCCATATCTTGCAGCTTCGAGGCTTGAACGGGTGCGCCCTAACTCTTCGAGGACTAAACCAAGGAACCACATTTCTCAACTGCCGTCACGGAGACATAGAGCTGCACCTGCTGTGATTGCACGTGTTCATTATAACAAATCCAACCATCCCTCAGTTACGATGACGAATCTGGCACTGCTCGATATTGAAGTCATCCCTTTCATTCCAATGGACGCTGTAATTGAACGCATCGACCTTGTGCTGAGGAACGGGCAGTCAGAGTCATTGATGCCGGCGTTTCTGCCGATGCGTTGCCGATCTGGAGACTGTCTCACTTTCATGTATAGACTCTCGCAAGCACTGCCCTCAGGTATATTGCTATCAGGAGCGGCTGTCAATCCAAACGTTGACGTCCTCTCGATCCGCGTGCGAGTCGAAGTCATTCTTAGTTCAACTTGCCGGCCTGTGATCATCATGGACTGGACAACGCATGTTGATTTCACACAGGCACTGAATCCTGCATTTGGGCCTCCTTCACAACCGATCCAAAGAGCAAACAGGCCTGCAAGCCTTCCCGTCACCAGCGCCAACGGATCATCTACAGCGATCAGTGCCACCACTACAAGTCTGCAGCCTACTCATCACCTGGCCTCGACAAACGGTCTTTCCATTTCTTTTACTGCATCCAATACCCCGGTCCTTGTTGGGCAAGTTTTCACTTGGAAGGTTTTGGTGGTGAATAACTCCCCAAAGCTGGCCAAGATCGCAATCATCCCCTTACCACGTATTCACCGCCAGACTACTCAGGGACACTTTTTCGCCAGAAGGCACGCCCCAAAATCTTCTACCGCCTCGTTCCATCCTAGTGAGCGTCGGCATACAAAGAGTGGTGAGGATTCCGACATTGCGCAGGCAATCGTGGATGAAAATGTGGTATACGCCATGCACCATGCGAATGTCGTGCCAACAGAGACAGATCTGATGGCTCTCACGTCCGAACTAAGGATCGGACCATTGGGGCCGGGGCAGTGTCATGAAAGCAGAATTGAGATGGTCGCTTTCGAGTCCGGGACACTGAGGGTAGATGCCATGAGGATTGTCGATTTGATGCAGGAGGCTGAACTAAAAACTCTGACTCCAAGTGTTATGGCCGAAATCAGGGACCTACCAGATATTGTGGTGAGGTTACCAGCTGACTGAAATCCAAGGTTCGAAACGTACCAAGGTGACCAGGGCCATCTCTCTCTATCGTACGTGGGAACCAGCCTCACTGTATTTACGGGCCGACAGTCAAGCAATCCCCATTGCAGCTCTCCTGATAGCTTCAGAAGCGGCTTCTTCCGAAGTGCAGCAATGCTCAGGCAGCAGCAACCTTTTGCACAGTGGAACGAGATAGCAGTCCCCAAGGCCATCTCCAACATCCGGCCCATGCCAGGGTCTTTTATATCTTACGCTGCTTGAAATGGACCACGGGCAGGGAAGATCTCTTGCGAGGGCCGAATGCTGATCTTGCGAAGGGAGATACCCGCAGAGTGGAGGAGGTCTTCTCTGGCACCAAGGTATCTTCCCCTCTCTCGTATCAGACGTTCCAACCGTCACTACTCTCCCCTGCCGCTTGGACTCTCATCCACGCACGGTGCCGCACATGTACGCCATCGATATCGGAGTGCTATGTTGCTATTCCACATTTCGACCTTCACATCTCAGTCTTCAACGAGGACGAGAAGCTAGCGTACGCTCCCAAGGGGAGACACAGCGCTCGGACAATGCTGCGTTGAACCACCCGCACCACTGGGGAGATCTGATCAGTACATTATAGTGCTTTGCTCTATCGTGTCCTGCCGGTCCAGTCTGCTTCATGTCGTCGATACACTGGAGGTTACGATGTCATCTCTTCAAGGTGTGTGAACTTCACATACTGTCTCCTCCACCACCCCAGGTTGCCGCGAGTTTGAAGGATCTATACCCGGAAAAAGGATTTGAGTGGGAAGAAGGTCAATGATGCATTGTGGTGGCAGGCATATTATGCCGAATCAACGAAAGGTCGATACGCAGTTGATTCGGCGAGATGGGTGTCGTGCTGCAGTCCGCCAAAGGATACGGCAGGCAAATGGCGGACCGGTCGTCCTGAACCCTATGTGAGGCATTGGTTGTAGAGCCTGCCTAAGCGCGATTCTGCTTGTAGGATGTTCATGTAGGTGGTAGTGTTCATATTATTCGTAGTATCCGGCGACTGCGCCTAGGGGCAGTCGAGCAGCACCCGCACGCCTCCACATTCTTGTAATGGGGTCTGCACCCACCCACCGATGCAGTTCCTTGCTGTGGACAGGATAAGCGGCCTAATGATCATTTCCATTCGACTTAATATTGACAGACAAGGCATAAATGAGATCGGAAAGAATCGTGGTTCTGGTAATTGTACCTCCGAGCTCGACGCTGGATGTCTTTTTGATCCGACGGGGTTTGTCCATGTGCACACAGCTGATCCACCCAATCTTGACCCTGACCGCCCACTTGAAATAAACATGACGACCAGGTTATAACCACTCTGGCGTTCACCACTAGAATCTGCACGCCCTGGAATCGGGGAAGGCTGTGAGCGTTCGATCTTTAAAGGAGGGTGGCTCACCGCTTGCACCATGCCGCAAATAGCTGAACATGCCTCGAAAACGCCGCAACACCTCGTCGCCCGAGCCTGATGACTCTTCAGAAACAAGGCCGCTGAATGTATCTGATGATCAAGACAGTTGGGACGACTCGGACCAGGAAGATGGCGAAGAGGTCCCACGGGTTAATCAGTACTCAAGGCAGGTTGGAGCATTTCCAGGACTGGCGAATTATGACGATGAACTGTTCTACGGTCCGGCCTCTGATGGCGTGGAATATTTGCGAATGGTCCGGTGAGTTGTCCTGCGTTGCCAGAACATGTCAATTGCTGAGTTCCAGCCTGCAGACCAACTGCTACTATGCACACGAGCTAATTCCAATGTCTCAGATCCGAAGCGAAGGGTATTCCGTACATTCTAACTGCGTCGGCCGAGCGGACACGCGACGAGAAGATCGAAGCGAAAGCGCCAATGTCGCCGGCTGAACAGGGGGGTTATTTCTATGATGGCGCATATACGGCAACTGGAGGACTGTCTTCGCCCGAGAGACACACGATCCCCCTTGCTCAAAGACACTACCACGAGTCGCTTCTGACTCAATTTCGGCTTGTACAGGCCACTATGCGTTGCGTCCCTCCGTTATCTAAGATCCAAGATCTTGCACCGTCCCAACTCATTTCATTCCCGGAAGACTCTCGAAGAGCACGATTGCGATGGGAATCCGCCATCTTGTCCCACGATCCTCACCCTGTCCAGATTGCTTGCATGGATCCCGCCACCGTGCTAGCGCTGGTAAGACTTCTCAAGAGGAGGTTGCACGTCTTCCTTCAACATGAGGACGATGACGTTATTAGGCGAGTCGGGGCTTGGGCGTGGGCGATACTGGGAAAATGTCGGGAGCGAGGGGAATTGTTGAGCGAGGATATTGGAGAGATTAGAGGGCTAGCACGACAAGCAGCCAATGTGTACCAGAGGCGGATCGGTCAATTGGATTGCACAGACTCCGACCAGGAATCGGAAGAGGAGATCGAGAGTGACATGGACTTGACCGACCAACATGATGCTCATCAGAAGGCGGACACCGTAGGCGGAGAAGGTGACACGGAGGGCGAGCCGAAAGACACACCGAGAGGAACTGAGATACTGCCGAACATCAGTTATCAGGGTCCGGATCGAGCGAGACTGGTTGACATGACTTTGGACATGATAATTACCGTTGTGGGTGAGATGTATGGTCAGCGAGATCTGCTGGACCTGCGCCCCAAATGGGGCGCTGCGGATGAGAAATGATTTGAGATGAAGCAGTTAAGTCTCCGGAACTCGGATTTCATTCTTGACCGTGGAAAACACCACTTCCTGCCACAATCGTTTGCGGTGTCTCAGGCTATCAATACGAGCACGGCATCTATCTGTCCTTCACTTTCAAGGTGATCCATCGTACTTTAAGTTCTCCGGTCTGCATCTACACGCGCTCTCGCGGTGTTGTGGGCGATCGCAAGACAGCAACAGTCGAAGTCGCTTGTCGAACCAGAAACGTGGACCGCAGCTGCGCTTGCACACTGCAGCCGATTCTGGCGTCGACGCCCAGCTTGTCACAGTCACACAAGTTTCATCAATCGTCACAATGTTTGCCATGCCTGCCCTGCATATGGCCTACCTCTTCCTTTTGCCAGCCATCAACCTTCAGCAAGCTATGGCCGACTACGACCCTGATATCTCCAATGGCACCTGTTACTACACAATTGGAGAGGAGGCTCCTTCAAGATTTATTCCTTGCGGAAACGAAGCACTTGGACACAAAGCATGCTGCGAGAGTCTGGACATGTGTTTATCGTCTAATGCCTGCTACAATGGACAATGTAAGCAAACAACTTAGGGCCATACTTGCATCGCCAGCTGACAGTCCCAGACGGCGTTACCTACCTAGCGGGCTGTACTGATCCAGCTTATATGGATTCCAGATGTCCAGATAAAGGCGACTTTGCAGGTGAGGGTATATAAAATGTATCGATCCCATGGTGACTGACACCCTGCAGACCAAACATGGGCAGGCCTGGTGTACTGCAATGGCACCACGGACGAATGGGTCGCCTGCGAGGATAGCGGCAGTACAGTGTCGATTCCCGAGCCCTGCTGGTGCCCTTCGACCTCGAGGACAGTAGCATTTACCGACGCCCCTCAACTTACCAATATCATGTCTCTACCGAACACGTTGGGAGCAAGCGTTACCTGGAGGGACGTCTCGGCGTACGAGTCAGAACACTCACTCACCCTCACGTTATCTTCACCACCGTCCACCTCTGACAGCAACACCGGTATCACAACCTTACTGCCACCTGTGTCGGCGGGCACAACTGAAACCGCTACAACGTCTCAAGCCCCTCTCACCACCACAACCTTACCTAGTAGCAAACCGGGGCCGTCTACCACACCTGCCAGCACAACAGATTCCCCCGGTCTAAGTACAGGTCAAAAGATAGGGATAGCGCTTGGGTCGGCAGGTGGCATAATCATCATGTTACTGCTTGGCTGGGTTGTCGTGAAGCTCATGCGTCGTCAGAAAGAAAAGCGGCGATCAAATCCTCCCATGGTCGATCTCACCAGGCCTCAATCACAAATTCCGCAGTCAGATGTTGACATGAGAAGCCCAGCCTGGTCCGGTCACAAGTCGGAGCTGCCGGCGGACGAGAGCACACACGCGTCACCCTCACCAGCATACCAAGAATTTCAGCGACCGCAGAGTGCGGAAGTTGAGGGGAGTCCGGCACGAATCTCTCCGGCCAGGCCGATGCAGGATGGTGGACTTAGAAAGCCTGGTCACAAGGGGACGTATTATTATGAGATGCCTGGATAGCCCAAAGAGATTGCTAAAAAATGTCATGGGGACGCAATACTGGTGTAGTGGATTAGGAGGAGTGCGCTGATGAAAAGGGAAACCTTTTGTGAAAGCTTTTGTATATCGGGCATCTTCGATAGTCATCTGGCGACGGATGGAGTGCCCGCGTCTTCAGCCTTGCGAACCTTCAGCCTTGCTCCAGACACCAGGTGCATCATCCGAAATTCCCTCTTTGTCGGAGCGTCGCCGGCTGTTCCCCGCACATTTTGCTGTAGCCGAACTGTTTCACCTGACGATGATCCTCCCGGGTCCGCTTGGGTTTGTTCTTGAGAAGATGATATAAATACGTGACCCGTCGTCTCCTTCCCTTGTTGATTTCGAGTCTTTTATTACTTGGAAATCTATACCTTCTCTTTCGGAACCGAAAATGTCCACGTACAAAGGCCAAACACCATCTTCAGTCCCCGTCGACCCTCGCATTGTGTCTTTTTTCGAGAACTTCTATGCGCTGTCTGACAACCCAACGCCGCACGAAGAGTATGCCCAGTCCTTGACTCCAGATGCAGACTTCATCATGGGCACAAAGAAGGTCAAGGGGCATGATGATATCCTGGCAGCACGTAAGGCATTGTGGTCCGGGCCTATCAAGACACGAAAACACAAATTAGAGAAGATCTTCCCATTTGGCAAGGACAGCAATGAGGTCATGGTATATGGCAGCGTTGATTATGGCCTCAAGAATGGAAAGGAGGTGACAGTCGACTGGGCTGGTCGGGCCATTTTTGTTGAACAGCAAGGGGCCCTGAAGATGGCATTTTACCAGGTCTATTTGGTGAGTGAGACTGCAACCCATGAAGCAAGCACCCTGTGAGAAGCCTGGCACCCGCTGACATTGGCTCAGGACTCGGCTCCTGTTGCGAACGCCGCGAAAGACTAGTTTCCGCCTGATTCATAATCCATCTCCTCTGTTTGCATTTCATTTTCCAGAGCCCTGTTATCCTGCAATTGCACGGTCTACCTGTGTGTCTACTTAAGTATCTTGGTCCGCTTTCAGCTCGCTCTGTAGCGCAGGCCGTTTTCTCAGACAGTAGGAGAAGATGAGAGCGGTTTAACCCTCTAGGGTCTCAATCTTTGGGGGTCGCGAGGGAACGGCGTTGCCTGTCTGACGTTGTCCAAACCCAAGAAAAACATCACGATTCGGTTCAGTCCCAACCCTCCACCGGCGTGCGGTCGACAGCCTTGCCTGAACGCATTGACGTAGTCTTGGAACCCTTCTGCGTCGGGATCAAGTCCTTTGCTTCTCATGGCGGCCTCGAGCTCCGCAGCATCGTTGATGCGCTGAGCACCGGACATGATCTCCTCGCCGCGCATGAAGAAATCATACGAGTTGGAAAGATTGGGGTCGGTGGGATGCTGCGTGGTGTAGAAGGGTCGGACTACCATGGGGAATTCGTCGAGGACGTAAAAATCGGTGTCATACTGCTCGCGGATCAACTGACCCAATTTCTTCTCCTGCGCTGTTGTCAGATCTGTGACAAAGTTGTCTTGCTCCGTGGTGTCGACGCCAGCGTCGCGTAGGATCTTGATGCCATCAAAATATTTGAGCCTTAGGGCTTTGCCGTCTTTGATTCTGAAATCACCAGCCCTGGGGAAGTATCTTTGCACCACGGCAATCTCGTCTTTGTATCTGGTTTGCAGCTCCTGGACGATGAAAACAATCAACTGCTCGGCGAAACCGAGGACTTCGTGATAATGGTGGTCAAATACCATCTCGAAATCAAGTCCGGTAAACTAGAAAGAATTAGCCAGTTTCTAACTATTACACCCCGATGACAAGGACGTACTTCACACAAATGTCGATGCGTGTTACTGTTTTCCGCCCGAAAGACCGGTCCGACCTCGAACACGCTCTCGCAGTCACCCGCAATCAGCATTTGCTTATACAGCTGCGGACTTTGGGCCAGAAAGCCGCTTTTGCCGAAGTAGTTGCTGACCTCGAATACACCACTCCCGCCTTCGGTTGCTGCTCCGAGGATCTTGGGGGTGTTGAACTGTCTCGATCCGGCCTTCCTCATGTACTCTGCGAAGAGCCCTTCCACAGCGCTGGAGATGGTGAAGATGGCCTGATTGCACTCCGTCTGCAGATCAATCACACGATTGTCCAGTCGGGTCTTCAATGTGACGATGGGGGCGCCCTCAGCATCAACCTGACCCTCCTCTTCTTTGGCTGGTGGTGGCCGCTCGGCGTCCTTGACTTGCATCGGTAGTTGCTCGGCGGCTCGGGCGACAAGGTAGATCTTGGTAACATGGAGTTCGAGATTGCTGATTGAGGCCGATGCGACAGGAGGATTGGGCTTCTTGACAATGCCAGTGACTCGTACGAACGAGTTCACGTTGAGGGAGACGGACCACTTGACCATCTGCTTCGACACCGCCTCTCCGTTGGCAGCGACCACCGCCTGTATCGTCTTTCCCTGCTGCCGGAGCATTAAGAAGGCCAGCTTGGCGCTTTGGCTCCGGCTGTTGTGGACTCTGGTTATCACGGTGACCTCCTTGTCAACGTACTCTTCTCCGAGCTTCTTCAGATGTGTGATATGAACCTCATCCTGCGGCAGTTCGCCGTATTTGTCCTTGGCGGTGTCCTCTGCGACTTGGGCTTGTTGCGCCGCCCTCTTCTCTTCATCGGCCTTCTTTGCCGCAGCCTTCTTCGCGGCTTTTTCGGCCTCCTTCTGTGCCTTCTTCAGTGCGTTCTTCGAAGGTGCGCCTTCAGCCGAAACATTGGGATTGTCCTTTGCGTGAGTAGGTAGTGACGATTCCATGGTCGCAATCTGCAGAACAAGGAAACTGGGGCCAGAAAGAGTGGGAGCAAGGGAGACGGCTCTTGTTACTTCTGATGAGCGGCGAGGCAGAAATGAGTCAATGCGGTCACCTGAGGCTGAAAGGCGGAAAAATGGGCAAGAAAAGTCGCTGCGGGGTGAATCTGAAGTTCGCAAGTTGACTGACTCTCCAAGAAATGTAAAAATATCAAAACTTGGCGGAGTTGAGCAGTCAGCCTTGCGCAGTACGAGTCATGGGGGATTACCAACTCACATCTTGAACAAGACTACCACCCACTGTACCTAAGAGATAAATACTTAACTTCTAGCAATGCGGTAAGATTTAAACCTACTAAGTACGGGATATTCGTGTTTTATATTGTACTCCAGGTACGTAGGTACCTAGTCCTATATTAAAATGGTCGTTCAATCATTACCCTTTCCTACTCAACTATCCACCGTTGTTTATTTCCGACAGAATTAACCGTGTTGACGCAGCTTCTGCCACCCAATTCTCAATCCTCTCGACCGTGTCACCAACCAGCTTTGCATATGTTTCATTGACATTGAACAAGGAGGTGTGTGCCACCACCTCATCAATGCCTTCCATGTGCACTCTGATCCACGTCTTGTCGCCCTTTCCTGGCAGGGCACAGAATTTTCGATCTTTCTGTTTCTTTTTTCCATCTCCCTTGCTCGGATAAGTACCTTTCGAGGCTTTGTCGTCCTCTTCGGTTCCCATAGAAGCAGTTTCTTCAAGCTGGAGGATCTGCAGATCAAGTTGTTGCCGGTTCGCGGGCGGATCTTCGGTTTCCTCCTGCTTGACACCATCCGCTCTCTTCTGAAGCAATGGCTCTAGTTCTTGTGTGGAGTTGTCTGTCACTTTGGAAAAGTCTGCTGGCACACCGAGAGCCGCATTTTGCTCCCTCGATGTTGTGTGCGATGCACCTCCGTCTTCAAACATGGAATCCCGAGGCTGCCTGTCCCCGACACGCTGCGATGCTATCCCACCGCCAGTATCTGCCTCCTCGCCCTGGCCCTGGTCAGCCGCGGGTAGAGGGGTTACGTTTTCTGCGGTGAGATAAGAGCTTGGGATCTTGGGAGTGCCGTCGTCCACATTCAATCCTGCAAAGGCTTCGGGTGGGAGTTCATCATCACGACATCCCTCATACGATAACCGGGGACTGGCGGACTTAGGGCCCGGGCTGCTGTGTGTACTGCCATCAGAAGACGCCCTGGAAGGCGGTATTCCGAGATGGGTGACCGCATCTCCGAGGGGATCTGGTGGCCTCTCTTTGACGGGCCCTGTGCTAGCAGAATAATAATTCACAAACCTCACACGCTTCATTAGGCGTCCATTTGGAGCGCGAGGTTGCATGATCTCCTCGACATCTTCCAAGGCGCGAACAGCGCTATAACGCTTTCTCAAACCGGGATAATCCGCAAGGCAGCCACCGAATTCGAGATGGGAGGACACGTAATCTCTAGCGGCTTTTGCCAATTCTCCTGCGTGCTTGTTCCAGAAATACAACGCCCTCTGCAGCTTGCCCTTCCTGTTAGCGAGACGGACGTCGTTCGCGTAGGAGGGATTATACGTCGGGTCTGGTGGAGATGAAAACAGGTCTGGGAACGGAGAAGGTTCAAGCAGCGCAGACTCCTTGAGCTGAGGAGGGGGTGCGAAACAAACTAGCGATCCCCGTGCCCACAACACCAGGGTGCATACCAAGAAAAGGCGTATCGAATGCAATGAGCCCTAGAATCTGGTGCCGTGGAAAGTAGCTCCCTGGTTCAGTCGAGGGAATCAGAACCACTTCGGCTCCAAGAATGCCCCCCCAGACTGTGGCCGATGAGAATGATATCAGTCGAGTCCGATTCGTGCGCAGCGAGCCTGGGATGGGTCAGTTGAGGGGATGGAAAGGTTATAAGACGACATGAACAGACCAGTTACTGAGAGCATCCCTGGCAACGGCGACATTCTGGCGAGATTTGTACCGCGGATAGATTTTGGTGTAGACGACATGGGTCTCTGCCAGTGCAGGGGTCAACAGTCCATGAACATGCGCAGGAAAGCTCTTGAAACTTGTTTCATCGCCGAGGAAACCATGGATGTAGATAATGAGCAAGGTCCGCCTCCCATCACTGACTGACTTGACCGGTCCAAGAGACTGGGTAGACGAAGACCGCGGATCGCGAACACCTGCAAGATATGGGGATTCGCCGGCAGACCCAGACGTAGGAGACAAATATCGCCGAGTATAGGCGTCAGGGGAGTGCACTTGAGGGTTGTTTGAGTCTCTATCGCTGCTTGGGACATTCGACGGCGCTCTGGGCGGTAGCGGTGGCTTCGCTGCCATAAGGGCGGCGCTGTCGAAGAGGAGCGCACATCAGACTCAACTGTAGGGATGGGCGGAACTGTTGTGAGAGGCTTTGTACAAAGTCCTTACGAGAAGCAGATTATCAGTCCGTGGCTGTTGTATCTCATAGTGCTGATAGTGATTTGTGAAATGCTTATCACGAATTGCGCTACTACACTAAGGTACCTTACCTTACCTTATCTGGTGCGGAAGCCTGTTTGGCAATACGAACCTGCGTAACGTCACTGCGTGTGAAGCCCAAAAGGTGCCCGAGTCTCCATGCATCTCATACCCAAGTATTTGGTCCCTTGTTGACAACATGCCCAGGCACGATGTTGCGGACATAGTATTCTCGCCCTTTCTTTTATTCTATGCGGTCTCATAGCCTCTTCTTATCCTAGTTTGGGGCTGTCATGGCACCCCAGGTTGACATCTCGATACCCAATACCACAGTTGCTGGAACCTCGAAACCTTACACGGTCTACAACATAACCTTGCGGCTGCCTCTCCGTTCTTTCACCGTCCAGAAACGGTACTCCGACTTTGTCCTTCTGAATAAGGGACTAACCGATCAGGTCGGCTCGCCGCCTCCTGTCACCCTCCCCCCAAAGGCTTGGTTCTCGAAGACTGTCTCAAACCCGGAGCTCACGGAAGAGCGGCGCCAACAATTGGAAAAATATCTAAAGACGATAAATGAGACAGAAGATGCACGGTGGCGTATGACAAGTGTCTGGAGGGCCTTTCTGAACCTTCCCAGCTCCTTTGCAAGCCAGACCTCAAGTAAAGCCGAAGCTCTGCACTCGGTCATTACTGGGCCAGAAGGCGCTGGGGCGCCCATTACAGACCCCGTCGTCTGGCTCGATTGCTATAGAGATCTGAAAACGCATCTACAAGACGCTCGTCTGAATCTGACAAATCGTGACCAAGCATCGACCCCTCAAAAACAACATGAAGCTGGTGCTGCGGCCAAGAGCAATCTGGTCAAGGCCGGGTCCCTGATTGCGGCCTTAGAGAAAGGTCTCGCCAATATTCAAAAGCCCACGAACAGCGAATGGGGCGTGCAGAGACTGGGAGACGGTGAGATCAGGAGAAGAAAGGATTTGCTCGCATCGGCAAAAAAGGACCGTGATGGCCTTGAAAACCTACTGAATGCCATGGCCACCAAATCGAAACTAGACAGTGCTGTTGCCTCTATGCAAGAAACGCAGGAGCTCATAGGTACCAAATCGAAGCCTGGTGGACGAGTTTTGGGAAAGGAGACTGCCCAAACAAGAGAATTGGACAACCATGGCGTGTTACAACTGCAGAAACAGAAGATGGCCGAACAGGATCTGGATGTGGAAGAACTGCGGAAGATCGTCCAGAGACAAAAAGAGCTCGGGATTGCCATCAACCAGGAGCTCGAGGTCCAGAACGAGATGCTGAGAATGGTGGACGAAGACGTGGATCGTGTACAAGGAAAGATCAACATTGCGAAGAGAAGGATAGGCAAAATATCATAGACGGCCGTGTCTCGGCTATGTCATGACTGATCATTGGGG
The DNA here is from genome assembly GCA_024611085.1 of Exophiala sp. LBMH1013. Taxonomy (NCBI): domain Eukaryota; kingdom Fungi; phylum Ascomycota; class Eurotiomycetes; order Chaetothyriales; family Herpotrichiellaceae; genus Exophiala; species Exophiala sp. LBMH1013. Next base: position 88,414 of record JAMFLB010000009.1, on the reverse strand, counting down.
GTATCATCTATCATTCCAGCAATATTGTTTCTTGTTCTCTCTCGTGCCATGGCAATCTCACATCTCGCAACAGTCGGATCTCATGCCGGGTTCATCCATTCAAACTCATGAATGCGTCGGCATCCGTTTGGCTGATAACCGAAGACGACGAGGTTCCGACTGTGATTAGACCCAGCTTGCTGACTCTGATTCTGTACCACAGATCAGTTCGATTACCGCCGAGCTCCCCGGCCACCAGCTTGTCCTTGAGGTCACGGAGGACATCGTTGTACAAGGCTGGTTCTTCAAGCTCAAGCATTTCTTCTCGCATCACACCGAGACCTTCCAGGACTCTGTCATAGTTGGCATCTCCAAAGCTGCTACGAATCCAATCCTGCAGTATCGACCCCATTTGTTGGACGGCAGTTTTCACCCGATTCATGTCGTCCGCATGCTCCAACATCTGCCTGAACTCCGGGATGGCGTTATCGGGCGAAATCAGAGAACGTTCCTGTTGGCGAAAGAGATCCTCGACGTTGAGTCCTGACAGTGGTTTTTCAGTTTCCCGATACTTTCTTCGGCCCTTAGTCCGAGGTGGGACTTTCTTGATGTCCGCTGCGGCTACCAGCTTGGCCAATGTCCCTTTACTCCGCTGTCGCAGCTTTTCTGGTTGCCTTGAATAGGCAAGGAAGGCTTCAGGTTTATTCGGGATGGCATCGTCTGGATGCACAGCTCTAGACTTGATCGCCCCTTCAATGGTGTGTAGAACTGGCGAGTATGTGTCGTCTATGCACATTTCCTCCTCATCACCGTGCACCAAGCTCATACTGTCGACAAAATCGCTCATGCAGTGCAGCAGCTCTTCCGATGGCAGGTTGCGGTGTTGCGAGAGTTCCTTTCCGGAGACTGTAAGAATCTTGTCCAGGGGCGGAAATCGATATGCTCGAACATCCTCCGCAAAAGGTAGAATGTTTTCGATCAGGTATTCAGCGCCGCTTTCGGCAAAAGGTGAAAGCAGTGTAATAATGGGCTCCGACATATCTTTCTTTACAAGTCTGCCTATAGCAACTGACTCGAGCTCATGGAGGGCATGGATCAATGAGGCCAGAGCAATGGCAGCTTTGTCGTTCCCCTTTTGTGCAACAATCATGCTGGAATTGTCGAGCAACATGTAGCGTTCCACATGCTCAACTGGAATGAAACCCAGAATATCATATCCCCTCTGCGTTTCGAGTTTGGTGATGTTTTGCTCGGATTCTGAAATAGCGACTGCTGTGCGGCCGTACTCGAAACCTTTGGCCAACTCATCACGATCCACGTCTCGGGTCCCTCCACCGAACTCCTCGTCTTTGACCTTGTACTTGTACAGATTGTGGACACTGCTCAGGCTCTCGTCAGAGGGACCATCCTCGCGGACGGCATATGCGCTAGCGGTGGGTGGTCTTTTGATGGAAGTCTTGAAGTACCTCTCCACATCAATAGACAAAGCCGTGTCGTAGTGTTCTGGATCTCCCAACCTCAACTGGCCTTTGTACGTCGGAGTCGGTCTAACCGGTCTGATGTTCGGGCGACGCAGTTCATCGATAGCTTCTTGCATCGTCCCTATTATTCCTCCACATTCTTCGACCAGCTTCTTCAGCGCCTTCTCGTTTTTCATCTTCATAGGCGGCTTGTCCTCTTCCTTGTACCCATATTCCGGGTCGTCGAAGTCAATGCCGAGTACCACGAGTTCAATATCATTTGCCTTTAAGTTCTCCGCAATCTTGTCGATATCATCATAGTCCATCTCACCAGTAGCATTGGTGATAACAACAATCTTCTTCTTGTATTTCAGACCCCTGCAATGCTTCGTCATCATATCAACGGCGATGATTATGGCGGAAAGCACATCGCGATCGTTGGTCTTGCTAGGCCGCAGAGTCGCCGACAACGCTTGAAGCTCGGGCATCAGCATCTGGGAGATAGGTTGAAGTACGCTGATATTCCGGTAACCTGCGTCGTGCGCCATCTCGTTGGAAGTTCGGTCTGTCCCCAGGCCGACAACACCGATCTGGAGGGTTTTGCGGCCTGTGAATACAGTGTGTGTAATCTTATCCCAAACATATTGAAGCGCCCAGTCTAGATCACTTATGTCCCTACCAGAATGTTGCTCGCCCATCGACTTGGCTAGGTCAACGACGTATATTGTTGCTTCTTTCTCCATTGCGTCTCCCTCATAGCCTTTTCCGGGGCATCAGATTCTTTGAGGTTGGGTTTGCAGCAACAGGAGGTCTACTAGACAAGAAGAAGTGGCCGAAAGGAGACGAGTTCCTCCTCGTCCTCAAATTGGAGGAGTCGCGTTCGAAGGTTGCTGTTCACTTCATGCGCGCATACCTAGGTAGGCAGCGCATCGCGAAAGGAGAACGGTATCACGTGAGGTCATGCTGTGGGCTCCATACATGATGTCACCACCACTGCCATGCCGTCGGGTTCTTTCGCAATGTCATGAGAGTAACCTCTACCTTAGGTACCTACAGGGCTGCCACCGCTTAACTGGTAATATAAATAAGTGTGCTATCGTTCACACCATTTCTATTCTGCTTCTCTCTACGTACCAAATCCCCACAAACATGCCGGACACATCTCTCCTCTATTCTGCGGCCCCTTATCATATCATCAGGTGCGAGGAAGACCCATTCTGCCGGCATCACACTGTCTAACCGTCCGCAGCTATGGCGTCCTCCTGGGCGTTGAAACCTTTCAGTCGTTCATCGGTGGCATCATAGCGTTCAAGGTCCTACCCCGACCACAGTTCGCAACTCTTCAATCAGCTATTTTCCCCGTCTATTTCTCAATGCAAGCGGCACTCCCTGTTCTCCTGGCCTTGACCTTTCCCGCCGAGCACAAAGCCATCGGAATGACTGCATCGAGCATTTCGGGCGTCCTCGAACCCTCAAACAGGCTGCATGTTCTGACACCCCTTCTAACGACTTCTCTCTGTGGCCTGCTCAACGCGGCTTACATCGGACCTGCGACAACTAAATGTATGCGAGAGCGCAAGCATCAGGAGACAAAAGACGGGAAGAAGAGTTATGACCAGCCCCCACACAGTAAAGAGATGCAAGCTTTGAACGAGAGATTCGGCCGCCTCCACGCGGCATCGTCGCTGGTCAATATGGTTGCATGGGCTGCAACCATTTGGTACGCCTTTTATCTTGCGGACAGAATCTGCTAATTGATTCTGCGACCATTTGATGGAGGAGAAAGACCGGCATATACTACCATAATACCGCAATCTTAATTGTTGATTCAAGGAAGATTCCACTCACGTTCCCGCTTGTGATTGTTCAACGGCCCCGAACGACAGGCTTCATTCAGCAAGTCGTGCCAGTACCATATATTGAAATTCGGCTTACGACCCGTCCTGGATTCAGGCTGTTTTGTTATTCAAGCTCCGTCCTGCTTCTCTTCCATAATCAGCGCAGACATTAAGTTTGCTTTTTCCTCCATATGAGGGCATTGTACGACCTCGATTTGGAATAGGATTGACTATAACATCAGGACAAAGACATGTTCATAAGCACCAATAGGTGGGTCTACTGGACGGCCCAGTTCTCGCCCCCTGCAACTAAGCTTGTAACATGTAGCGGAGCAGGGAAACTCCCTCTACAAGTGTACTCGTAGGACTCATAAACTACAGTCGGCGAGTTGCGACCGCAATACTGCAGCAACCTAAGGAACTGTTCTGTTTCCTAGCTTCAAATCAATCACGATGATTGTTTAGATATATACTGGTGTCCAAGATCCAATGGGAAATAGGCGATATGAATCTATTAGCCTGTTATATGCGAGAGCTCGTGTCATATTCAACGAAACTCTCTTCTAAGCCACCCATTGCCAATACACACACAGGTTTACGCCTTTTCGTCGAGAGTGGTGGGACGATGTGTTTCATCAATAGACGAGAACTCCTCATCCTTTGTGGCAACAACATGACCTTCTGGCAGAAGATTGAGTTCATCTTCCTCCTTGTCCAATTGCCAGAACTGGATGATAAACAGGCAACCACCGACGAAAGCGACAACAGCAAAGACACCATAGTTCCAGATCAACAGAGGATCACCACTCAGTCGGTTCAAGGCTTCGGCTATGGCCGCAGAAATAGCGTTGGTGAAGAGAGCAATGGCTTGCACAAGGGATCGCATGTTCGTCGGGGCCTTTGAATACGCGTACTCGAGTGAAGTAATGGAAGCGAAAATCTCGGAAAGCGCAACGAGGACATAGCATCCAGTCTGGGCCCAAACATTGATCGGTGCAGGATTGGTAGTGCCATCATCTTTGAAGCAGTTGTTGGCATGGTAACCGCATGGCGATTCTTTGTAGATGTAGTATTGCACCACAGCTGCCCAAATCATGGCGGCCGCTGCAAGCCAGAAACCGGCAGTGATCTTCTTGATGGCGGTGAAGTTGATACCAAACCTCCGGAGAGTAGGGTACAGGAGGGAATCGCAGATGGGGATAAAGATGATCAGGGCGAAGGGATCCAGGTTGTTGACCACATCGTTGGGGACGCCGTGTAAGGTCATAGTACCAGCTTGAGCAGTAAAGTTGTTGGTCAACTGGCCATAAGCGAGCCAGTACAGTGGGTACCAACAGAAGACAGCGCAGGCCTTAAAGCCACGGCGAACTTCATCAACCCAAGCATCATCAAAGGTCATCCACTTGGGTCTTTGAGACGGCTGAATATTCGATGGCTTCACAGCCTCCCACAAGGAGCCGTCGTGAGTACGCTTGTACATGGTGACAGGGTTGAGCGACCAGCGGCCTTTCATGCCGTAGAACAAAACGCGGAAAGCTTTGGTGACGACCGAACCGGCAGGGGGTCTTTGCTGGTATCGCTTGCGGCCCCACCACATGATGAAAGGTGTCAACATGAATGCCACAGTTGGCAAGAGGTACGCAAGCCAGAAACCGACATACTTCTCACTGTAACTCATACCGATTTGTCCGACGAGCGCACCAATGTTGATGAACAGGTAGAAGTAGTGGTAGATTCTGGACTGAGTGACAGTTGGGTCGACGATGACTCTTTCGCCCGAGGGAAGCGTCTTGACGAAAGCTTTGGTGACGTGGATCTGTTCCACCACCAAGGGCGAGATGTTTGGTTTGAATCCACCTGTTCCCAATCCCATAATGATCACACCGATCATGAAAACGGCGAAGCAGGCAGTCTGGTGAGTGATGACCGGTGGGATGGAGCTGATGACGAGGATGATGTGACCGAGGATAGCAATCCCAATCGAGACACAGATGGTCTTGTATCTTCCCCAGTGCTCATCTGCCATGTAGGCACCCAGTAGCGGAACGCAGTACACCCAGAATGTGTTGAAGGTGTTGATGCCGTTGGCGGTCTCCGGGCCCTGGCCCAGAGCACCGGAAATGCCCTGATCGCTGCCACCACCGGCGCCAGTGTCATGATGCGACCCGGGAGGACCGCCGTGGGCAGGAGGAAGCGAATGGTTCACAAAGTTAGAGTCTGAGCATCATGCCGAGTTAGAAAGGTTGTTTGGTTGCTTCAGCGAGCTGGTCATCAACTTACAAACGACTTGAGTGCCATAGTATGAGAACCGTTCGCACAATTCGACGAATGCAACGGTGTAGACAGCCCAAGGGATGGGAGCGGCAACTCGTCGCAGCGCATGAGGTCCATGCAGCTCTTCAGCAGTGGGTTTATTTTCGTACTCCGAAGGACGGCGAAGAGAAGCTTGGAGTGTCTTCTCATCAACCTTCCTGGACACTGACACGCGACGGCCTTCGTCAGCGTTCAGGTCCTGCAAGGCTGCGGTCTGGACAAGTTCTGGATTATCGACAGGCATGGCTGCGAAATTGTGGTCTCACAGGTGTTTGGAGAGGAGGATGGGAGGAAGAGACACCTGCGATGCGTCCAGGTGTTTTAATAGCTCTTGCTCCTCGGGGCGGCCGACCGCTCGAAAAGGCAGGAGACGAGAGATAGCTCGAATTGCGAAGCGACGAGGAGGGATGGAGTAGCATCGCGTCGTCTCTCTCCTGTCAAATGCGATGCTCTTATCAACGGGGGGCGAAGAAAGGAAGGGTTGGGGCCTTCTAGAAGACGACGGAGGCAAAATGCTTCATACGAATATCACCAGTATCATCGAGACCATTGGGCCAAAGGCTGGCTCTGTATCATCCGATGTTACATCTCCCCGCAGTCCACCTGGGTTTATGGGAGATTCTGTGTGTAATTCGAGAACGGATTGGAGTCCAAGACGTTGACTATTTGGCAGCCTTAGTGGGCCAAGCATCGACCTAGGCCCGGCTTATCTCTCCTTGTTGCAGCGAAGCTTCCATGGCAATCCACACAGGCTCCTGGCACTAGCCTGAACCGGCCTGGCACCGAAGAGGATGCAGGACAAGTGCCAGATCGACCAATCAAGATCTGCTGGATACACCGGTGACGCCTTGATCTACGGAGATGATGCCTCAGCAGGGATCTGCTCTTGCCCTCCAATAGTCGATGGCACACGCCTTCCTGGACCTGTAGTGGTCTCCACCAATCATACTTTTTATCTCGGCTTGAGCCGACTGCAACCTGTCGCGTTACGAAAGTGCAACCTCACTGCCGTCTTGCCGGGTTTGCTTCTCGCAACCTGCCCATAATCAGGGCGTGTGCCAGGAGTCAAGAGAAAGGGAACAAACATGACTGGCCTCGCTTGAAATGTCTACTGTGGTACGTCTCCAGCTGTCGTGGATCCCCAGGATGCTTGTGCTGTTATCTTTTACCCCTACCACTGCACAGTGCAGTAGGTAGCCTTGGCAGCCTTGATCAACAACTTGAACCACTCAACGTTGTCCGCTCTTATCGGGATCAAAGTCAGCATCCTACCGTATGTACGACCACACTGCTCAGGAGGCGCCAGAAACGGCTGACGATAAAACGACACTCTGGATTCGTGAGGTCGAATATCAGATGATATGATGTCAGCCCAAGGCCGATCGCCTCAGTGATCACGATCCTACAGAACGCACATCCCAAAGCACGACTTGCCTGATAATATCGCCGATTATCTCCTGATTTTCAACGGAGCTGGAATAGTCTCAGTCGACGGCCGTTGTATAGCGACAAGGCTGTTGTCGCGTGCTGCTGGCTTCTTGTGGGTTTCGTCGCCAGGGGTCTGCCCAGGAGGACCAGTGGACATGATCGTGGGTTCTTGGTCCTGCCCGGTGGGTGAAGCCCATTATTAGGACACAGATGGTTGACGCTGAGCCTATCATTTCTACCATTGGTACTGTACATGGTATGTCCCAGACCACTTTCAACGTTCCACTGAAGGTAGGTACCTACCTAGCATTATCGTCCCAGGGCAACATAGGTGGGGAGACATACCCAATGCCACACGCAGGACTCCATTCGCCCGTCTTCGCAGGCGATACTTTGCTACGCAGCGAGTATCAGAGAGTCAGTGCCCTGACTACTGGCTATGATCTAAGATCTCAATACCGGATATGGTTATCTATGGGAGAGATCAGTATCTCTGGGGACGCCTGCTGTTGATCAAGTGGGTCATGCCACTGGTATAGTAGTGTAATCTTCTGCCTTGAAGCTTGCCAAGGTGACACCACAGATGATAAGCATGTGCTCGAGTTGCGCTTTGATATGGTTATGGGAGAGATACTTGGTAGCTTGGACACATCTTGGATACTCTTCCCTGTCTTCCTCATTCTGCCAACTTGCCAGCTAGAATAATACCTACAGTGGCCGCAGTACCCGCAATCTTCTGCAGAACACGCAGTGTAACCCTTTTCCGATTGTTCGTCAGACTCCTCATGGTCACTGATCGCATAATCCCAAAGACAGTCGTCTTCATTATCTTCCATGTGTGGACTCTCGGCCTCGCGCTTTCTCGTCCACCAAGCTTGCAAGCTGGCAGGGAGTGCGTCTGATACTCCACTCGCCACACGCCGGATTTGCAGAGGTCCAGACTCTGCACCGCATATCTCCAGATAAGTTTCAGATGTCTGAGCCAACTCAACAAGGCGGTGCAGCAAGGCTGCAAGTTGACCAAGACCTGCCGCATTCTCTTCTTCCCAGTCTCGGATCTGCTGTCCCATATCTATAACACGGATGTCGTCGAACACGCCCCTAGAATGAAAGCCGACTATGAGGGTAGGTATCTGGCAAAGGTAGTACTTCTGAAGGTGTTCAGTGGTATCGAATTCCTTGTTGATTGTCTTCGTCTTGAAGTCGAACACACTTCGGGTCTTGATGTCGAATATGGCATCTTGAGCAATCCCGCGTCCCCCTCCCTTGATGCTGACACCCTCTGTCACATGAGGAGAGTTGTGACCGACCAATGCGGTTTCCGGCACTTCCAGCGTCGAGGCCTTTTCCGGATGATAGCCATCGCACTCGAAACGAACCAAAAGGCGCAACCCGCCGAAGTCATACTGGATGACCCTCTGATGCGACACTGAGCCCTCCACACCTGTTTCCCACTTTGTGTATTCTTTACAGAAAGTGTTGCCGTAGCCTCTGATATCCGGAATCAGCTCGGTCGGGGAATTCTCTCTGCGACTGAAGAAGACCGTGCCTCCAACCTTTGCCACGATAATCCTGAATCTCTTTTCCGCCCGCGTGCAAATTCAGACAGTTTGCCTAAGGAGCTGGAGCAGATGAGAACGTCGACATCCTGCGTCGGAAAGTCCTCATGCGCTTCCCTCACAGCTAGCACTGCTGGCGCCAAGGGGTACGATGGAAAGCGCGCCGCATTTTGATCGCGGAAGAAATCGCCGGTGTCAGGTTCGAGCTTCCGAGCGCTGGCAAGAGGGTTCCACATCGGAGGCATCCCTAGGTCAGGCAGGTCAGCAAAAGGCTACCTCCACCACAAGGCTACAACGGCGTGCAGGGAAGTACATGCCAGAATGTGATTTCCACACTTACCGGGAGTCACAATTGCTGGTTTCTTTCCTTCTAGCCAGCTGTACGAAGCAACATATTCGCAGTTTTTGATTCGGGAGTCCTGAGGTGCTTGAGCAATTCCTTCCTGCGTCAATTCCACCAGCAACTCTCCACGAGCTGGAGATGGTGGACGAGGTTGTGTCGCTGCTCGTGTAAGGCCTATGTTATAGGATCCTCTCCACCCTCGATTCGCTGAGGAACTTTTCCAATACTGTGAGCTGGCCATGTTGACGGACTGATGAGGATTGGTGGTGAGGCTCCTGGCTGAGGGAAGGTTGAGGCTACTTATACTCCCTGTATTCCAGAGCCCTGCCCTTCATGCCAGTTGGATGCCGTCACTGCTCATTCTGCCTGGTCCAGAGTGAAATCTAGGCAAACAAACAAACAAAGGATCGCTTTGGACCTGGTCTCCAATAACGGTGGAACTCCATGCGGGCTTTTGTAGCGTTTCCATTACCACTCACTCATCATATTTGACAATGTAGTGTTGAATTGAACTCGTCGATGTGCCACAGTCTTTCGTGTCAGAGCTTCTTAGAGGAAGCTCTCGGGGGTGAAGGATCTGGAGTACGTTGGATACAGTATTAGCATATTCAGTACAAGTCATCACCTCGACTTCCTTCATGCAATCAGCCGTGTGGACCCTTGGCCCACTGACGTGTCATGGTCGAAACATGGTTAAAGTTGAAATTCTTCATCCCATGACGAACAGGTGTAAGTAAGACCTTTAGAGATAGGGGTAAGTGCTGGATTAGCACCAATGCCTTGCGCGATAAAGGGAGCAACGGTTCGTAGTAGCGCCTTCACCACTTCGTAGTAGCGGTGCGCCACAACGCCCTCTGATGATATAATGTAATGGGAGAGGACTTCTGCATAACAAGGATGCCCTTTGAGAAGGGCTCCCACTGGGCCAATCTCCAGAGCATTTCCCTTTATGCACAATTTCTTCCGCGGCGTCTCATATGATGGCCTCGACCTTTTTCTTCCTCGGTGTCTTTGTGAAATGCTGCCTTTCATTGTAAAACTTGACCTCATCTTCGGTGAAAAGCCGGCACTCCTTCTCTGCTCTGATCCGTCGAAGTCTGACTCGACGTACGTCCCATTCCAGATTGCGAGGCAGGTACCATGACAGGCAATTGGCCAGAAAATAGCTTAGCCACTGCACCCGTACAGGCGATATAAGACAGATCGTCAGTGTGGATGAAGACCGTGCACACAGAGAGTTTACCTGGCCCAGCATGGATGTCCATATCCTAGGATCCTTGACCGTGTTCACCGCCTCTTCCCAAGAAAACAAGCATCCCGCGTTCGAGGGACATTCTCCGTCAGTCGGATCTCAAGAACCTTCTGTTCTCGTGGCGTGAGCCACTTCCCACTTCTTGGAGACTTGGGCTAGTCTGGACTTGGCACCCAAATGAGGCTGGCAAATGCGATGGTGGCGATGCCTTCAATCAGGAAAACCATGGAAGAGGCGTTAGCAGTAGTTTGGGTCTGGTGCGTTATTGTGTTGTTTCAGGATGTTGGTTGGTTTGCCAACGGCGAGGAGCTTGACGTTGGAAGCAGTGTGGACGTTGATCTTTGATCACACTGATAGTCCAAGGTATAGAAGTCTTAGGCTCGAATCCCCATCAGGCTTGACGAGATATAGCAGTTCTATTGTCACAAGCAGACGCTCATACTGCCAAAGGGCTCGCACATGTGCATGACGGGCGGGCTAAGATGCGCACTCGATTCGAAAAGAAGCTTGCTGGGAAACCCCAATCGGATTCCCAGTTCAGGAGACGAATTGCAAATCGGCAGGATCCTGTATGGCTTAACGAGCATGATACAAAAGCGTCTTCAAGGAGATAGTGGAGATAGTGTCAACACCACGCAAGGCTTGGACCATCACATTTGTAGTTGGTAGTTTTCATTGAGAGGATCCGCCTGATATACGCTTTAGGCAGACTCTTATCAGCTTATCTTGACATAGACCGACAGTATTCTCGCTTACACGAAATCCCCGTTTGGCGACAAGTTTTTCGGGCCTCTACCGGAACCGATCTGGGATCTTGCGTTCATCCAAACGGTTGCAGACAACCTCTACATATATTATTATACTCCATCGCAGCCGCCGGGGCCGAGGCACTGCTTTTAGCAACTTTCCCGGAGAGAATCCATACGTCATCCCAGGTGCGTAAGGAAGGCGATGACAAAAGTACCTACCTAGGTACCTTCATAAGATGAAGTCCAGAACTCTACAGGATTTGGAGCTATGAGCCTGTAAGGCCTAGAAGGGTCCGCGGATACCTACCCCGGCTTGGGGTCGAATTTTGTGATGCAATCGCTGCCGCACCCACTGCCAGGTGCGTCATGTAACCTGGCCGGAGTGCTGGACCAGCCACTTAACGTCGACATTGTCAAATACACCTATACCTCAACAAAACAACACAACATTACAGGCAAGAGCTTACAATCACCGTCGTACCTACCTAGGCCTTGATAACCGCCAGATCTCAGGTTCTCTACACTACGGCCCTTCTGCTTCGCGAACTATCTCTCAAGGCTTCTCAAACTGACGCGTCGCAAGACAGGTTCAGCCATCCTGATTTCATCATTTGCAGCAACTCACAGCATTCTCAGCAAACACTTGCGTTCTCTTGTTCTCCTCATCAGTTGCAGCTTTCCAGGCATCGACTAAAACCATGATTGAGGGTCAGGCAAGAATCGTCATCAGTGGCGCCGGCCAAGGTAAGTTCATATTGCTCCAATGCTCCTTCATACCTCCGGGTGCGAACATGCTCTTCGCCCGTTATTCCTGTACTAATCTGAACCAAGGAATTGGCAGAGCCATAGCAAGACACTTTGCAAGCAAAGGCCACAAAATCTTCATCCTTGACATCAATGGAGACGCCGTTCAGCATACAGCGGAGCAGCATCTGAAGGATCATGCAGACCGTGTAGGCTGGGCGAAGTGCGATCTCCGTAGTGTTGATGATATCCGCACCACGATCAAGAAAGCTGCGAAGTTTCTGGACAACCGTATTGATTTCTTGGTCAACAACGCTGGCATCTCGTCGCCGTACTGGAAGGATGGCAAAACCATGGCCGACGAGGAGGTATTAGATCAGTGGCAGGCTTACATGGACACCAACCTTACCGGCCCATTCGTCATGTCCCAGGCATGCATCCCATACATGAAAGTCGAAAAGGAGGACGAAAAAAGCAAGCTTCCCAAGTCAAATGTCGGTTCCGCCGGACCATGCATCATCCATGTGAGCAGCTTTCGCGCTTTCATCTCCGACCCCAACCAAGAGGGTTATGCATCATCAAAAGGTAGCGATCTCTTTACACATTCTTGTTCGTGAAGTTGTCACTGACCAGATTCATGCAGCTGGATTGATGGGATTGACGCAGAGCATGGCTGTTTCCTTGCAATCATTCGGCATCCGCGTCAACATGATTTCGCCCGGTCGAATCAAGGTAACCCACGAGAACTCAGCTGCTGACAAGGAAGGGGAAGAGTGGGATATCGACGAGGACGATGTTGATATCCATCCCGTCAACCGAGCCGGAATGCCCGAAGACATTACTGAAGGCATTGACTACCTCCTTGGAGCTGGTTTCGTCACAGGTCAGAACCTTGTGGTAGATGGTGGCGTCAGCAAGGTCAAGGGAAAGGCATAGACTATTGTGCAAGGTACCGCTTGTATCTGCGCTGTCAATGTCGAGGAGAAGAGAGAAGACATAGATGAGGATCCAGCGAGGACGGAAGTCCGGATAAACACGTTGATTCGGATCCAAAACGACCAATATACCCGAAATGTCGTCTCTTGGCCTCGATACGTTCATGGCTTCCCCGCATTACTGGCCTTAGTCTGTGCAGAGTATTGAAATAGGGGATTGTCCTAACGAACCCTCAAGTGAGGTCTTCCCTCTACACATCGCTAGTTACTCGTTCATGATGGATAACTTGACGACGACACCTCTAGAGCCTCTCCTGACTCCCGCACCAGGGAAGGGATATGGCCTGGTCATCTCGATTGCCGCGACATTCGCTGTCATACTTTTGACTGTATGGAGCTCCAGTCAACGTCCGTACCCCGGAATCTCCATGGTCGGGAAGCCCGCATCCGAAAAGACGTACTGGCCGGCAAAGATGCGATGGCTCAAATCCGCCAAAGAGCTCGTTTATGATACTCTGGCCAAGGTAATATATTGGGAAACCACTTGTTTTCGGTGCTGAGGACTAACTATCTCAAAGACCAAAACCCCTTTCCAGGTTGTGGCCGCCTCTGGGCCTCTCATCATTCTCCCACCACATTTCGTCGAAGAGATTAAAAATGACGACCGCATGACATTCAAGTCATGGCTTCAGAAGGTGAACCTTCTTGTCGTAGGTATTGATATTCCACTGACTATTCTAGGACTTCTTTACCAATTACCCAGGCTTTGAAGGGTTTGTCCCTGCAGTGGACAACGACGTATTCGTTAGCTCTGTCAGGATTGGCCTTACTCAGTCTCTGGGTAAGTAGATCACTCCATTTTGATCGCCGCAGTATTCTCTGAGCCTAATACTGACATATTTATCAAGCCCATTTCGTGAAGATCCTTGCAGATGAGACCAAGTTAAGCCTTGCCGAGTCCCTTCCTCCTAGTAATGGTGAGTTACTGTGTATCCATCAGTGTGAGAGGCCTGGGAGTACTTGATGTTGTGGATTTTCCATGATGTGAGAGTGTCATCCTGGCCCTGCTCCTGGTCTTTACGCCTTATTCCATCCACTGTCGCTATTTCTCACGCTTGGTGTCGTTATATACACAGGACATTTCAAAAACTGACAGGTACTAAACCAGAATGGAAAGAAGTTCATTTTGATACCGCAGCGTTGCGAATCATCGCGCGCCTATCTTCTCGCACATTTCTGCCGGAGCCACTCTGCCACGATGAGGAATGGCTCAAGCTCGCCGTTGACTATACCATGGATTTCTTCACTGCGGCATACATCCTCCGGATCTTTCCGCCAATATTGCGCCCGCTCCTTCACTGGTTCCTCCCCTGGACTAGGACGCTTCGCAAAGACGTCAAGAAAGCTCGCCGTCTTATCGGACCCGAAATAGAACGCCGAAAGAAGGAGGAACAAGAGGACCTGAAGGCCGGAAGGAAGCCTAAGCAGTACAGCGATGCCATCGCATGGGTGCAACAAGCATCGGCGAAGTCTGGCGATTACTGCGATCCAGTTTACGGCCAGCTAAACTACTCGCTCGGAGCGGTTCATACGACCACTGTCACATTCGTCAATATACTGTATAATTTGATCGCGAATCCGGAGTATATCGATGAATTGCGGGCGGAACTCATTACTGTTTTCAAAGACGCAAAAGAATGGGACAAGACTACGCTGAATAAGTTGAAGCTGATGGACAGCTGTATGAAAGAGAGTAACCGGAAGGACCCTTCCACCCTGAGTAAGGTTTACCTTTTGGAAGTCAGAAGGTTTTCGCGAAATACACAGAAAAGGCTGGGCTAACTGCGACTACCTTGACTATAGTGAGCATCAGCCGAGTCGCCAACGAAGACATCACCTTGTCCGATGGTACCAAAGTCGTCAAGGGAGCTTCCGTCGGTCTCGTAAATGCCGCGTCAAGGGATCCGACCATCTACGAGGATCCCGATAAGTTCAACGGTCACCGTTTCTACGATATGCGTCAGATTCCCGGCAACGAGAGCAAACATCAGTTTGTCACGACGACCGGAGATTACCTTCCGTTCGGGCACGGAAAGCATGCCTGCCCTGGACGATTCTTTGCCTCCAACGAGATCAAGATTCTTCTCGCTCATTTGTTGTTGCAGTATGACTTCAGATTCCCGGATGATCAGGGTAAGCCGGAGATTCTCGCTCATGGATTGGATTACGGGACCAACCCGAACGCAAGACTCCTGTATAAGTCTAGGAATCCCGAAGTGTCGCTGGACTTTTAAAGCGATCTCCATGTGATGTGATCTAGTTGCTACTTGGATGATCATAACAGAAGGTTGCGACAATAGTATACTTCTGCATAAGCGAACAGAGGAGCCTGATATGAGTAATCTTGACAAGGAAATTCCTCTTCTAGTAAGGGCTTTCCCCGAACTCCACAGATAAAGATAACAACACACATAAAGGAGTGGTGATGTACCCCCAAAAATGGATAACAGGTGGTATCAGGCGACCCCCAACGAGATTGGTACTCGGGACATTACCTATCATGCATGATAACCTAGCACCTACAGTAGCGGCGAGTAGTGGAAGACTGATCACTGGCCCCCAAAAGATAGTCAATCAATACCGGCGACAAGAGCCTATCATCGAAAAAGAACGACTGATCAGATACCCGACAGTACTACATTATACAGGCATAGATACTTCGACAATCGTTGACATTCGGAGGTTGCCTGCCTAACTCATGGCAAGCCAGCAAACCCAATCATGGAGTTGGAGCAGGAGTCAGAACCATTGGCAGTGGCGTCGACAAGCCGGCGAGTCTGGTCAGATGCTCGATGCTTTCCTCAATCATGCCTGTTTCGCATCGCGATCTCAAGAATGCGATTACGACGATCATCATGCCGGTGGGTCTGGTCAGTGCCTGCATCCGGTCGGGCCCGTGGCCGTGGTGGATATTGACCGCTACATCAAGATACTCGCGGCACTCCCTTTCGGCCCGCCCAATTTCGACCACCTTGCCGTCCCGGATCAGATCTTGCGAGTCTGTCATGGCTTTGGTCAGGGCAAAGCCAAAGTTCCAACAGACTAGAGCGGCGAGGTAGAGGCACCAGAGACAATGATGACAATGTATTCCACCAGATCCTCCGTTCAGATGGTCCTGTATCACCCGGGCGGCATCTAACAGATAGATTTGGTTAGCATTGCATTCGCTTCAGCGAACTGCCGTCGGCTGATTGTGGCAGTCATGCATGTAAAAGGGTACTAGTAATACTCACCGTGTAGGCCCAGCGCAGCACGATCATGTTTCACCCACTGCCGCAATTTTCGCTTGGACCACGCATAATCTGCAGCGCCTCGTCTTTTACCCTCGATGATTTCTTTGCCAGCCACGGTCATCAGATCGACGGGCCCGATCTCATAAAGAGTATGGGCGAGCCGGATAAGACAGCTGCAGTTGCGCCAGTTCCAGGACCTCAGGTCTTCGCTGACGGGGACCTGTTTCCAAGTGGCTTCCCAGATGTCAAGCGAGTGGCGGACGGTATTGCCGAGGGACACCAGGGCGTTGCTAGGACGGTTGGAGAGGCTGTTGTCCTCTCGACGCGCCAACTCCCGAGCGATCGATATCAGTCCATACATTATGACATCCCCGCCACGGGGAAGAGCCTCGGTCAACCTATTGGAAGGCTGTGGATTCCAGCATCGCTTCAACATGGGTAGAAACGGCACGGGCTCTTCCGACTGAACGCTCATGATGTGTGCCCAATCCTTGGGGTTGCTGGCATAGAAGGCGCCTTCGCAGAAAGGAAGCCTCAGATTCAACTCGAACGGAGTCATGGATGTCTCTGCCCCGTGGAGAATGGCGTGCTTGACATCGAGGATGAAGGTTTGAAGAATGAGCCTGGGTAACACCATGTCAGTCATTGCCTGCAAGACCTAAAATCCAGAAGAACCTTCGGATTGTCTCAGTCTTGATCCACTTCACCCACACCATCAGAGACGAAGAAGAGTCCTTCCCTCCGTCAGACTGTAAGTCCATCCGATCGGATCTATAGTCCAAGCGCCGCGTGGCCTGTGTGAAGAAAGGCGTCAGCTAGATCAATCCTATTATTAGGGGACCTGGAGCAGAAGGGCAACGAACTTCCAGTAGAACTCCGTGAAACATGGACGCAAACCCATACTCTTCGCGCGTTCCTTGGTAGCGTGCGAATAGAAGCACCAGAAACAAGGTCTGGACAAGCCACAGAGGTGGAGTATTTGCCAGACCGGCGTGCTACATAAGGGTCTTGTTAGTCACATGTATCCGAATGGGGTTTGGTTGTGAAGCCGGAACATACATTGATGATGGATGCTCTGATGGCGCGTTGGATCTTGGATGCCATGTGCCACTCGTGGTTATTGTCACTTCTCATTAATGTCCAACCAAGAGTAATCACCGCCCAAATCAATTCGGGCCCGGGCTCCTCGCCAAAGACCTGTTTCATAACCTCCCGGCTCTGATCTGAAGAAGGGCACAAAACCTCGTGGTGTACGAATGAGTATTCAATTGAAACGTTGCGGCAAAAGAGATGGATCCCCTGCTTCATGCTGTTCAACGAAAAGATCGGGTCATTCAGCTCGACCTCAACCAAGTTTCGCACGTGCATCAGTAGCTCAATCCGTCTCTCATGTGTGAGAGCATTGCAGACACGAAAGCCACAAGTAGGGGCTTCCAATTGTCCAGGTTCAGCCACGTAAATCTTGGTTTGTAGGTCTTGCAGATAGACCGGTGGCAGCTTTCCGTTGGCTGTGGCAGTTTCTGTTACGATGCTTGTGCAAGCATCCTGCGCCAAGTCGGATGAGCTGCTGTCTGTTGGGCCGGAGTCCTCCTTGTTCCAATCCTGATTCCAGTCTAGAACCGACATGTCTTGATTCTGGAAGAACCAATCCATGTCCGTATCGGCGAAGCGGGAGCTTTTGTTGCTGTAGACATCGGATCGCCAGTCTTCCAAATCCTGTATCCAGGTCACCTGAAAAGGAACCAAGGCCATATCTTGGTTATCATTCGGTTGGATTTCGGGGTTTTCCAGGTGTATAAAGGGGAAACCCTCGCAGCTTTTAGACGTAGACACTCTTCCTTGTGGGTGTCTTAGTCCGCGCTCGCTGTTCGTGTTTCCCATGTGGCCGTCTGCCAGCATGGTACTATCTGGGCTGTTGCGCTCATCCTGATGGTACTCGGTTCCCGCCGAGTTCTGGCTTTGCCTATCACTCAGACCACTGAAACACCGCTTGCCATGAGAGACTCTAAGATGTCGATGCCAGAGATCTTTCCTGACAAATGTGACTGAGCAACTCTCGCAGGACCAAGCATGTTTCGAATCATCTACCATCCGTCGTCAGTGATGGTCAGATGCCCAGTAGTTAGCAAGTTAGACCTACGGTTGAGTTGATGTCGTTTCAGATGCTCCGCTCGCGTGAAGGATCTCTGGCAACCGGCAACTGTACACCGATGAGGACGGTCATATACTGGTCCATTGTGGCTGTTCAAGAGCTTCTTGCTGCGGGTGCGGCGTGCTCGCTCGGATGATCTGTCCATCAAGACCATAATGCCGAGTCCTTGTCATTGCTGAAGATCGAAGTCAAACATCCTCTGAGAGATGCGCCTGAACTGAGTTATGCCTTGAATGGTGAGGTCTTGCACGTTGAGATGTATCGAGATAAGACGCGGGGAGGCCTTTGTTGATAAGGCTGATAAGTAACCACTTTAGAAGCGCGAGCCCAAGCCTCCTAGCCATACCTAGGTAAGCTGGTGGTTTAGCAATGAGGCTTAGGCCAAGGCTATAATCCCTCTTAGCAATGCCCAATTAGTCATATGGGGCTGTGGTTACAGTTCTTCTAAGTTGTAACACTTCAAGCAAAACTCAAGTCCATAATCATTGAAGCCTACGAACTGTGCGAAAGCATATTTATATGAATTTCCATCCCAATCTCCCAATCTCCCAAGCTCAACTTGACTACCCTCTAAGCTCCTACAGTCAGCGGTACAGTCACAGTTGCAGATCCCATCGCGATCTTATCATTATTACCAGTATGCTCTCCCTGCTGTTGGAATCGACGTTGACACCACTGCACAACCGGTCAGATGATGAGGACAAAGGAAAGGAAAGCGATGAAGAGATAAAACTGACCTCGCCACACGAAATGGGTTCGTATTTGGGTGGATTGTTCTCATCCGTGCAGGTTGGCAGCACCGAGCACGTCTCATCGAAGTTGAATCCGAAGAAGAAAGGCATACTCAACCGGTCTTGGGTGGAGCGATTGTAGACACGGTGGACGGTGGACTTGAATTTGTCGTTTGACATGCGCATCAAAAAGTCGCCAATGTTGACCACAAATGTGCCTGGGACCGGGGTGGCCTTGATCCATTGTCCTTCGGTATTCAGGACCTGCAGACCTCCAACCTGGTCTTGCCACAGCAAAGTGAAGCACTGAAGATCAGTGTGCGAGCCGAGACCGACGTCGGTAGGTCCATCTTGGCTGGCTTGCTCCTGCGTCAACCCGGGATAGAAGTTGTACACCCCGTCAGCTCCAGGATATGTGGTGATAGAGTCAAGATAGGTCTCAGGAAGGCCCTGGCAAACGGCAAACACTTTAACCAGAAGCCTTGCCAAAGTCAAACATGCTCCCCAGTAGGCGAGAGTATGCTGTTTGAAGTCTGCAATATGCTCGGTACCTTCCCATACAAAGTCCTCACCTCGAATCCATGCTTTCACTTTCTCCGGAACGGCTGTCAAGTCCTTCCCTTCAGGGTCGTACTTGGGGTCGTAACGCCAGGAAAATCCTTCCTTGTTGTCGAGGGACTCGGTTGGTGAGACATGGACCGTTCCGCGAGCGGTGAATCCGTTGAAAAATTTGGACCTCGTTCTGCTTATCTCCTCCTTTCGTTCGAGGGGCTGTCGGAAAAAGCTAAAGAGAGTCAGTGGTGCTGGAAATCTCCATCAAACAGGTTCGGATTGCGCACTTCCAGGCCGCCTTTTGTGCATTGTCGATGATGTCTTGATCAATGCCATGGTTTGCAATGTAGAAGAACCCCACCTCCTCTGCTGCTTTCTTGATCTGGACCGCCAGTTTCTGTCGAGCCTCTGGACCGTCACGGATGGTTCCGATATCGATGATCGGGATCTCATCTGGACGACAGTCTCTGGGTGCGGCCGTTGAGACTTGGCGATAAACCGGTCCAAACGCTGAACGAAGCTGCAGCGGGACAAACGCAGGCGCAGTTTCGACCACGGTTGTAGACATGATTTTAGCTTTGGATTGAACAAAGAGTAAAGACCGAGTACGCGGATAGGGTAAAGTGAAGCTTGATGGTGTCTACCGTATCCAAAGGAGACACCCGATCCCTACTGAGACGTATATATAATGCTGCTTGAGTAGGATCAGTTAGAGGCAGAGCGTCTCCTAGATCGTTGGGGGTCTTCATGCCTTGGGGTCCTTGGGGGCATGCGGCTTGGGGGTCGTCGTCTGTGTCTACTCGCTGCGGTGGTCACTTGGCCATCTAGTCTGGTTATCGGACACAGCCGACTTCATATCGGAAGGCGATGGCAATAGGTCGAGCTCACAGGTCTGATTGATTTCAGGTCTTGATTGAGAGTAAGTTTGTGTTGTGTGTGCCGCCCCTATCGCACTATCGCCAACCCCCGAATGATCTCTTGTCCAAGAAATTGTGGGTCTCCTGTCTGCTATCATTGTCGTATTGGGGGTTGCTTGTAGATTACACCCTATAGGAGCGCTAGCTTCATTACCTACCTCGACGATATCGATATCCCTATGATACATGCTATCATTCTCAGTTTGGGGGTTTCCTCCACGGCCTCCTCCGGTGAACTTCGATAGGGCTATTTGCGCCTGGGAAGTCTAGCTCAACGTCCTGCTCGGGTAGATTTGCTAAGGCTAGGATGGTGGCTCTATCTTCACGGTCTATCAATGTATGTCTTATCTCTGAAGATCTTGAAGGACGTATCTGGACAATTATATCAAGAGACTGAGTCGCCTGCGAAACTGTGACCTTGCACTTGAGCGTTTTCGACTTCGGACCATTGATCTGCTTCCAATTTGCTCCTTGACTTCCGGCCAAGCGCCTCACACCGAGACAACAGTCGCTATGGGATTCGTGGCGGGACTGAGGAGACGGCTCGCCGCCCCTGGCACAGTGAAGGTGAACGGAAAGGATGCATGGCTGGATAACGATGATATTCGGCCATTAGCCCTCAAAGATCGAACATGGACACAAGTGACCTACTTCATTTTCTGGATCTCTGCCAATGCCACCGGTCAGTTGCTCTTGTTCTCGCACGAGGGACTTTGGAGTGTATAACTGACTCTTCCTAGTTGCCAGTTGGTACAGTGGAAGCGCTGCACAGAGCGCTGGATTGAACATGTGGGAAGTCCTGGCTTGTCAAGTTGTGGGTGACTTTATGATTGCCCTTGTCTTCGTCGTCAACGGACGAGCAGGCGCCGTATACCACGTCGGATTCCCTGTTCTCAACCGAGCATCTTTTGGTATCTATGGCGCATGGTGGCCCACCTTCAATCGAGCAGTGATGGCCACCGTGTGGAATGGAGTCAACGTACGGTCCCATGTTCCCTTATCACAGCCAAGGTCCAACAAATCTGACATGATATAAACAGGGCGTTCAGGGTGGTCAATGTGTCTAGTGGGTTGACCCATGCATCCTAACATCTAGCAAGACCACACTTGCTAACAGGTGCCAGTACCATGCTCCACGCCATCTTTCCAAGCATCGCACGAGTCCCCAATACCATGGGCTCAGGATCTGCCTTGACCAGCGGTTCTATGATCGGGTATACCATTTTCTGGTAAGGAAAA
Source organism: Exophiala sp. LBMH1013 (assembly GCA_024611085.1). NCBI lineage: Eukaryota > Fungi > Ascomycota > Eurotiomycetes > Chaetothyriales > Herpotrichiellaceae > Exophiala > Exophiala sp. LBMH1013. The sequence continues at coordinate 66,930 of JAMFLB010000009.1, read as the reverse complement.
CAGGACCTATTCTCTGCATCCGAGCAATGATGACTGACAATCAAGAAGGCTCGCAACCGCCTGCTCTCTCGTTATCCCGATTCCGAAAATGCGCATCTTCGTTTGTAAGAACCCAGATGTAACACCATGAATTGATGGCTCTCGCTCTGACGCGTCCCCTAGACATCAAACTTGCCGTCTACGTTGTCTCAGCAGCTTGCATGCTTGGCTGGACCATAACTTTGGCAGGTGGCGCCGGCCCGGTCGTTTCCCAACCATCCCAGGTGCATGGAACGGAAAAGTCATGGCTCATGGCCAAGTATATCTTCATTTCAATGGGATCGGCAGCCACCTTTGCCAGCAATGCCGCCGACTTCCAGCGGTATGCAAAGAAGCCCAACGATGTCCTGTTGGGCAATATCTTGGGTTTCCCTTTCGCTGGCTTTACAGTCAGCGTTGTGGGCCAACTCGTGGCCTCCAGTTCGACCTTGATCTTTGGCGAGCTGGTATGGAATCCTCTCATCCTACTGGACCGCCTTCAGTCCGAAAACTACACTCCCAAGAACCGGGCCGGGTGTTTTTTCATCGCCCTAATGTTCTCATACTCGGCGTTATTCTCCTCGGTGTTTGAGAACAGTTTACCGGGTAAGTCGATCCACCGTCCCCTGACGAGACTGTCCAAGTTAGAAACGGACTGAGTAACTAACCCGAAGCCTTATAGCTGGAAATGACATTTCGGCCTTGTTTCCAAAGTACATCAGCATCCGCACGGGCATGTTCATCTGCCAAGTTGTCTCCCTAGCAATCAACCCGTGGTATCTCCTCGGCACGGCATCCGCCTTCATCAACTTCCTCGCCTCCTACCAGATCTTCCTGTCGTCCATCACCGGGGTCCTTCTTTGCAACTATTACATGATTGCACGAGGCTACTTCAACGTGCCGGATCTGTTCTCGTCCAGCAAGTCGGGTGTCTATCATTTCTGGCACGGCTGGAACTTTCGGGCGTACATTGCTTACGTCGTTGCCATAGCGCCGAATTTTCCAGGCTTCCTGGGAAACATGGGAGTGAAGATACCTCTGGGCATCACCAGGTTTTATTACTTTGCATACCCGGTTGGGATCGCCATTTCGTTCGTCGTCTTCTGGGTATGCAATCTCCTATGGAAACCGGCGTTGATGATGCCACTAAATGAGTGGCATGAGCCAAAGAACTATGTTCGACCAGAAGAGGACACCGAGAGTGGAATCATAATTGAGGGCAATGCTATTGAGGACGAGTCTGACAGTGGAGCAAAAACAAGCGATGAGAAGATACACATCAAAGAGGGCGTTACCGCAAGTTTGTAAGTCACAACTGTCAAGGTGTAAAGGGTTTACTTCGCTGTCCAGAGTTTTGGGGAGATAGTATAAGAGTAACCAAGCAGATAGACAAAGAACAGAGGCTGGGTATTTCTTCTTAACCTTCGCCGACATACTAGTGCCTTTCAAATCCTGTGTCCTTGGTAAGAAGATACACTTCAGAAACGCTCTTCTGTCGTTCTTAAGAAATTACTGGCTGCTCTCGCGAAAAACGCCACATCTTAGTAAAAGACCTTTTCTCAATATAAAGAGGTGGAGGGAAACTTCTCCTAACACCATATTCCAAGGAACGATGCCCATCGTGACGCCAAGCCTATATACAAACTAAACCCATCGTTCCGTTTTTACTATAAATCGTACGTCTAGTAGTAGAAAACCTCTTAAGGTTAGAGCATTATCTTACGAATAATTATATAAAAATTATACTATTTAATAGCGCTTCTCTTTACGAATCGAACAGTATATATCTTATTTCTCTAGCTTATCGCTAGCGTTTATAAATCGCTATTAAAAACGGCGTCTTTTAGCGATTAATATCACGGATATTAATGATCCGAGTTAATATTACGTAGCTAGTACGTAATATCGATAACTTAGTATTAGGCTTAGTAACCCTTAGCCTAATACGTGACTATAAGCGTACTTATACTACGCTAGCGCTCGTAACCTTCTTTATAGTCCTTCGTCTTTAAATTTATATTATAATCTATATATACGTTTCTAAGTACTTATCGCTATATACCGTAATACTTTTAAAGACCGTTTAAATATTTCTCGTAACTCGCTACGCGACGTACTTAATGTCACGGATGCCAACGACCTGAGTCAATATCACGTGGTTAGCACGTGATATTAATGACTTAGCATCAGGCTTAGCGACTAACAGCCTAATACGTGACCGCGAGCGTACTTATACTACGCTAGCGCTCGTAACCTTCTTTATAGTCCTTCGTCTTTAAATTTATATTATACTTATATATTACGTTTATCTCGTAACGAGTATCCGACGTGCTATACTCCGTAATACTTTTAAAGACCGTTTAAATATTCCTCGTAACTCCCTATACGACGTACTTAATAGGATATCGAATACGATTAAAATCGAGTACTAATATAGAGAGAGTTACTAACCTTTTATAGATTAAAGCGCTCTCGAGATTAAACGATAGGCGATTACTTCAAAATCGGAATCTCTCGATAGCGTAGCGATTATTCTTCTTTTCTCTCCTCCTTCTCCTTACTATTAAATCGACTAATAGGCGATTATATTAAAATCGGAAGATTTAGTACTAACGAGAAGCTATAACTATTATTATATACCTAAGATCGACTAATAGGCGATCGTATTAAAATCGGAAGATCTTAGTGTCTATTAATAACCTTAATATCTCTACCGACGACCTCGCCGTTACCTTACGACCTCGTCGACCTTAAAGACCTTATTTATATTATTGCGTAGTCTTATACAGCCTTGCGCAGCACTACATAGTTCGCCATCTTAATTCACTAAAAACGTATATTTTAGACAGTTAACTTCACTATTAGTACTATCCGATACCCAAAGAGTAAAAGTATAGTAAAACGAGAGACCTTACTACCTATCGCCGCCTTTACTAAGACTTACACCGACGACGAGTACTTAAATCTACTCGTCCCCCTCTTCTCGTACTTCTACTTTCTCTCTTCTTTATACTACTTAATAACGCTCGACTCGCTTACCTTCTATCGACTCGATAACTTCGTTAAGAAACCTTCTAACTTTTAAGCTTTAGTATCGCTTAACTACCTTACCTTACCTTCTTTAGAGTAAAAGTGCTCTACCTTAAACCTTATACCTCTCGATCTTAATATCGATCGAACCTTACCTTATACCTTTCGATTATCGAACCTTATATCTTATACCTTCGAACCTTCGAACCTTCGAACCTTCGAACCTTCGAACCTTCGAACCTTACCTCACCTTACGAACCGAAAAGGATTACTATATATTAAAGAGATAGATATAAACTATACCTTTTAGGCTAAAAACTTATTATATAAGAGCGTAGAATACTATTATACTTCCCTCTTAGCCGTTAGAAGAGAACGGATTACTTAATTATATTTTATATATACTAGTAGTAATTCCTTATTATTAGACTTACTAGATCCTTCGATATAGCTTAGGATCTCCGAGTAGTAATTTAAGGTCGTAAACCTAAAGGTTACTAGTATAATTAAGTAAAAACTTCTTAGAAAACGTTAAGATAATTAACTCGTTATTCGATAATTTCGACGACGTCGACTTAAGATCGATACTTAGTAATTTTACGCCTTTTAATTAGCTTTCTAATCGTAGTCTCGGGCCGTAATTATAATACGTAACTTTTTACGTAATCTTCTAATATAGATCGTAAATCTCGTCGACGAGGACGATTATATATTAATAGTTAGAGATCTACTTAAACTATACGTCTAGATACTTAGAACCGAGATAGACCTCGCCCTTTAATTAAGGCTTCTAAACCTCGTCGTCTATTAACTTAGATAGGTATTCCTATCTAGTCTAGTTACTATATAACGTCTTCTATAATATCTCCTCCTTTACGACTAAATATTACTACTAGGTCTTAATAACGATAATAGCTACTATAGGAAGTTATATAGTCTAATATTAAAGACGACGATAATATCGACTTAACTTTTATTCTATCTAATAAGTAAGATATTAATATACCTAACTTATAGCCTTAAAAGTTATTATCTCTTTCGAAAGATACGTCTCTATTAGAATCTAAACTTACTAAGAAAGGCGTTAACTTATTCTTCTTACTTCGATAGAAAGACGATAAAGAAGGTACTTACGTTATCTTAGAAGGTCCTAAGGGTCTAAAGCCTAATTAAGACTTAATCTTCGAGATAGATATAGACCTCGAGAAATTCGTTAATACTTATCCGGACTTTCTTCTTTATCTTCTTCGCCGTTATATTAGAAGATTATATATAGCCTAAGTTTCTACCCTTATATCTATCGATATAGTTAATAGACGTAAGGCCGAAGTATATAAGTTAAGATCTAAGATTAAGAGTACTATATCTCGTATTACTTAACTCTAGAAACGTAACCTTAGTTTAGAAGAGTCCCTTTAAGATACGAAGAACTCTTTTAATAATCTTATTCTCGCTCTCGAAGAGTAAGTAACTATTATTATAGATTAATAGAACTAGCTTAACGAATCGAAGAAGGAACGTAAATATATTAAAGACGTTTATAATTAATAGATCGAGCGTACTTAAGAACTTTAAGAAGAACTTAACTAGAAGGATAAAGAGATTCGTAACCTAAAGAAGTATATACTTTAGCCTTCGAAGTTACGACCTTCTCCTCTAAGAGGTAATTTACGAGATAATATCCCTTAAGCTTAGACCTAACTAATAATAACTTATTCTTATAGTATTATTAACGATTTATAAGATTATTAATATCGTATAAATAACTATCGAGGTATAACTCCTTATACTCGGGCTTTAATAGCTCTAACTCGGCCTTCTATAGTACTACCCTTATTATCTAGATATTATAGTAGAGTAACTTCTTTAGATTATCGTCTTAAGGTCTAAGATCCTCCTAAGTTCGAAGGCGATAAAGATCGTTACTACGAATAGAGATCTAAGCTAATATATAAGCTTAAGGTAGAAGAAGAGGTTTAGGCTTAATAAGGTCCTTAAGGCGCTATTACTTATATTATAACTCGACTAATAGGAGATATATATAATACTATTAAACTATACTTACCTAACTCTTACTTCGATCTAAGTATTACTTTTTATAAAATAAGTAATATCCTTTCTTATCTTAATTAATTATACGAAGTTTATTATCGAGATAAATAGGCTCGTCTTAACTATAGTTAGTTAAAGAAATAACCTAACGAACGATTCGACGCTTTCTTATCTAAATTCTAGAGACTAGTAGTTTTCTTATCTAAGACTAAATAAGATAAAATAGTAGACCTAGTCGATAAACTTAATAACGCTATATAGTATTAAGTCCGAGATACTCCTAATTATAGTAGTTAGTCCGAGTTAGTTAATACTTATCGAGATAAGGAGCGTTTACTACTTAATAAATAGTTTCGAAAGAAGACGAATATAGATAGACCCTTGACTTCTACTCGTACTAAATCGACTTATTAGTTAAATAAGTTATCTACTAAGACGATAACTATTAGTAATATTATAGTTAAGGCTAAAACTACTTAGAGACCTCCGTAGGTACCTAACTCTTCTAACCCTACTATTCGAGTAAAGTTAAAGGAAAAGAGCGCTTACTTCGAGTATAGCGAAGTTAGTTATCGTCCTAGAAATCTAGACTATAAGACTTATAAATAGAAGAAAGAAATAGGCTTAAATACCGTTAAAATTATTAATAACGACTATACTTCTAATCCGAACTCTACCGACTCTAAGTTAATACCTTCCGACTCGGAAAACAAGGAGTCCTAAATTATAGTTACTCGTTTAATTTAGGACGACTACTAGAGTAAGACGAAGAGAATCGAGATCTTACCTTATTAGCTATAATAGTCCTTAAAGAAACTAACTACCTAATAATCGAATATACTCTTAGACCTCTTAGAGATTTATTATCTCTTTATCTATTACTAACGGTATTAAAGACTACTAAATATTACGTACTATTAGATATAGACGCTATATCTAACAATATAACATGGCAACTCTAGTCAGGATTCTATATTATTATAAGGTTTACGCTAGCAGCTTGGCGCTATTTGAAGCAAGATACCTCGAAGTAAGATTCTATATTGGCGCTAAGAATATTAATAATAATTATCTATACTACCGTAGTAACTTAAGATTCCTTAGCGGCGTTAAGATACTTAATATTCCTATTCTCTACTATATATAACTACGTTTACCCTAGATTCTATACTCAAGATACTACTACCTAAGATACTATACTTAAGATACCGCTATACTTAAGATTCTACTATACTTAAGATTCTACTATACTTAAGCTTTTATACTTAAGATTCTAGTACTATACTCAAGATACTACACTTAAGATACTACTGTACTTAAGATTCTACTATACTCTAGATTCTACTATACTTAAGCTTTTATACTTAAGATTCCACTATACTTAAGATTCCACTATACTTAAGCTTTTATACTCAAGATTCTAGTACTATACTTAAGATTCTATACTTAAGATTCTAACGCTACTATACTTAAGATTCTACTATACTTAAGATTCTACTATACTTAAGCTTTTATACTTAAGATTCTAGTACTGTACTTAAGATTCTACACTTAAGATTCTAACGCTACTATACTTAAGATTCTATTATACTTAAGATTCTACTATACTTAAGCTTTTATACTTAAGATTCTAGTACTATACTTAAGATTCTATACTTAAGATTCTAACGCTACTATACTTAAGCTTATAGTTAACTTAAGCTTCTAGCTATTCTACGTAAGATTCTAGCGCTATACTCAATCTTCTAGCTATTATACGTAAGATTCTAACGCTATACTTAAGCACCTAGTTAACTTAAGCTTCTAGCTATTCTACGCTAGATTCTCGCGCTATACTTAAGCACCTAGTTAACTTAAGCTTTTAGCTATTATACGTAAGATTCTAGCGCTATACTTAAGATACTACTATACCTAAGATACTACTATACTTAAGATCCTATACTTAAGATTATATACGCTATACTTAAGATTCTAGGCGCTATACTTACGATTTTCTAGGCGCTATATTTAAGATTCTAACGCTATACTTAGACTTCTAGTTAACTTAAGCTTCTAGCTATTCTACGTAAGATTCTAGCGCTATACTTAAGCTTCTATATACGTATATACTTCTTTCGCCTAGTTCTCCGTCTTTTCTAATAATTCTAGTATTAACGCCTTAAAAGACGTACTTAGCGTCGAGAGTAATACCTCCTCTTCTCCCTAGTCGGCTAATCCTATATCTAGCTATAAATCTAGTACTTACTCCTCCTTCTATACTATCGGCGGTAGTTTATCCTTATCGATATCGCGTAATCTATCTTCCGCCTCTTCGATTATAGTCTTATCTCTTCGATCTATCTCGTCTCTATTCTTTATTATCGCCCGGGTTTCTCGCTCTCTATTTACTATCGGGCTAGATAATTGTCACGAATCGCTCCGCAAGGTCACGAGTTCGATCAGGTTTCCTGATAAGTGGAAGATGGGACGAAGTATTCCAGTAGGCTCAAGGGTAAGTCAGAACGAAAACTATCAACCAAAGGTATGGTCTAGCTTGTGAACGAAGTTGACTACGAGAGAACTATGAAATGCTATAGAAAGTCCAGCGACTATATAGTCATAGGAAACTCGTAGTGCTCCGCTTGCTCTATCCCAAGAAGGGGAGCACTGAGATCACTGATACTCTCCTTGATCTCTTGCTCTGTCCAGAGTACCAGGAGCAACGGAGCAGTGTCGTCCCAAATCACGTGTCGTCACGTGAGTTAGTAATGATATCAGCCCTTTAATTCGTTGTCTTCTTCCCGCATGTGCCTCTCTTGCACCTTATTTTCTAACACTTTCCCCCTCCTAACCTGTACGGCGACCTCGTCGTACTTAAGGTGTGTATTATCCCTCTTCCCTTTCTTCCTCTTCCTTATAGCTAACTATGCCTCCAGTTCGTTCCCCGAGGCCTACGCGTCGTACCTCCACTCAGCGTCGTATCGACGCCTCCGAGCGCATCCAGAAGTTGGGGCGTCAATTCTTCGGCATGGGCCGCTGCTCGTCCTACATCGAGTCAGATTCTCCCTGCTGGATGTTAGAGGGTCAATCCCTCTGTAACACCTGCAAGCGGAAGAATAAAAAAGTGGGAGAATATGATGGTTGTTTTTCGGTGTCCGACTTCGACAATCTCCAAGATCAACGTGAACGGATGCAACGCGAAATTGAGGAGAAGGACCGGCGGATTGGTGAATTGATCTCGGCCTTAACGCAGGCCCAGAACGAAAAAAGCAAGTTGCAGAGTGATGCCGAGCGCCTCCTGTCTGAGCAGAAGCGGATGCTGTCCCGCGAGTTAGACTCTCTGGAGTCTATCGACGAGGCTTCTTCTGACTCCTCATCCGCGCGGTTGGCGTTTTCTCTTGACCCCGCTTGGCTTCCTTCGTTAGAGCAGATGGTTGGATTTGACGGCGGTACTGATCGATCGTTTCCTGGGTAAGGTTTGCCTCTGGCTCCCAAGTGTTCTCCGACTCATCGTATCCTAACTATTTAACCAGATAATATGGTTGTCCATCGATGGGTTGGCAGTCTATGATCCTTTCGACCTTATAGCGTGGTTCTTGGGTTTCTTCGTCGATTTCCACGGGTCCTAGTCTGGCGTTTATGTGTGATAGTTCCAGCAATAAAATGTGAAAGACTGGATAGATTCGCATTGCCTTTAGTAGTTCCAGTTCGAATATCACTGGTCCTAACTTCTTTTTGATTTTGTAGGGCCTAAGTCTGGTATAATCAAGTTTATCACTTAGCCTCTTCGTTTTGATATTTTTTCTGTGAAGGTAGACCATCTCCCCCTCCTGAAGATCTGGTCCCTCAGATCTTTTTCTGTTTGCAAATTTTGTTATTCTTTCTAAGATAAATTCGAGTTCTTTGCTGAGTGTTTTATGCAGTTCTTGTAGTTTTGCAACTGTGAGTTGTGCTTTTTCTGTAATTGGTTTTATTCCCTTTAGGTCTCTGTTAATTCTTGGGTGTTTTCCGTAGTTTGCGTAAAATGGTGATATTCCCGTTACTAAAGCGTTATTGTTGAAAGCGAATTATGCTATTAGTAAAAGAGTAACCTAATTGTCCTGTTCGTAGTTTAGGTAGTATCGTAGATATTGTTCGATTATTTGGTTTGTTCTTTCTGTTTGTCCGTCTATCTATGGATGGTATGCTATCGATAGCTTATGTTTAATCCCGAGTTGGTCAATAAGTGATTGCCAAAATTATAACTTAAATAGCTTATCTCTGTCTAAGATGATTTATTCCGGTATTCCGTACTGTGAAAATATAGTTTTGTTGATCGTGTATGCTAGGTCTTCTGCGTTTGATGCCTCCAAGTATAGTATCAAATGAATGTATTTCGTTAGTTTGTCCTAGATCACTAGTATACTGTTATAGGATATACCCGTAAGAGGCTCCTTCGATTTTGGTAGCTTAGTAATCTAATCCATGGTGATTATCGACCATGATTCTTGCGGTACCGGCAATACCTGAAGCATTCCGTACGGCTTGTGCCTAGCGTATTTCGTTTTCCTATAGGTATCACACTTCTGTATATAGCTCGTGACGTCTTTGCGTAATCCTGGCCATGTGAAGTCTCTTGTAATAAGTTCAATCGTCTTGTTTATCCCTGGGTGTCCCGCGGTTTTCAGATCATATCTTTCTTTGATAACTTGTTGTCGTTATTCTATGGACAGTTCGATATCTATTATCGTGATCGATTCTTGTTCTAGGATATGGTAGGTTAAATAACCCTTTTCCTACTTGAGCAAGGCTGCTGGTTATGGTTTCGTGCCTTCTTTATAATCGCTCCGTCTGCTTAGGGCGTCTGCTCTTCCATTCTCGTTTCCCCTAACGTGGGTAATCCGAAAGTTGTATGACGCAAGGGTTTCTGCCTATCTAACCTATCTGCGATTAAGGGTTTTTATCGTTGTCCAGTATAATAGGTTTTTGTGATCTATGTATATCTGAACCGGGTATTTCGATCCTTCTAGGTATACTCTCCACTCTTTCAAGGCTTCCACTATTGCGAGTAGTTCTTTGTCGTGAATGTCATAGTTGAGCTCTGGTCCAGTTATCTTTCTCGAGTAGAAAGCAATAACTCGTGTCTTCCCATCGTCCCCTTTCTGATTCAATGTTGCTCCGATGGCGAAGTCTAAGGCGTCGGTTTCTAGAATCCCTTCCTTTTCTGGATCCCAGATGGCTCGTACAGGCGCTGAGACCATCTTTTCCTTCAATTTCCTGAAGGCTTCCTTACATTCCTTGGTAAATGCGAAAGGTATATCTTTCTTTGTTAGATTTGTCAATGGCGTCGCGAGGCCTGAAAAGCCTCCGATGCATTTCCGATAATAATTGATAAGTCCTAAAAAGGCTTGTACTTCCTTGACGTTCTTGGGTTCCGGCCATTCCACGATTGATTTAACCTTGTCTGAGTCTGGCTGAATCCCTTCGGTAGACACGATATATCCTAGGAATTTGATGGAATATTTATGGAACTCACATTTGCTCAATTTGATCGGTAGGTCTGCTTCTCGTAGTTTCTAAAGCACCTTTCTGACATACTATACGTGTTCGTCGTACGTTTTCGAGAAGATAAGCACATCATCCAAATAGGCGATAACGAAGTCGTCTAGATATTCGCGCAACGTGTTGTTAATGAGTTCTTGGAACGTTGCTGGTGTATTTATTAGTCCGAAGGGCATGACCAAATACTCATAAAGCCCCCATCTAGTTCGAAAGGCAGTTTTCCATTCTTCTCCTTCCTTCATGCGTACTCGGTAGTAGGCGTCCCTAATATCGATCGCTATGAACTATATAGCTCCTAATAGTCGGTCTTGAAGTTCGTCGATCCTTGGTAACGGATATCGATTTTTAATAGTGATATCGTTGAGTTTTCGATAGTCGATACATAGTCGTAGTCCCCCGTCTTTCTTTAGTGCAAAGAGGACCCTATATGCTATTGGTGATTTCGACGGTCGTATGAACTTCTTTTCTATATGCTTTTCAATATATTCCTTGAGGAAATCCTCTTCTCGCTTGGATAAAGGTATTAGTCTACTATAGTGCGTGGGTGTCTTACCTTCCTCGAATACGATCTCGTGATCCTATGGTTGGTATTTCGGTAAGGCTGCTTCGCCTTCTCTTTCTTTGAATAGTTGCTCGAAATCTTGATATTCCGAAGGAAGGGGTTGGTCTGTGCTTGCTAGCACCCTTCCTTGCGGTCGTACCCATATGGCTCGTGCTATATGGTATCCCTTTGGAGTTGATCTTGCTCCCGTCCTTTTTCTACTGCATTTTGGAAATTCGAGTGTTCTTTCCCTCCAGTCGATCGCTGGGTTGTTCCTTTGAAGCTAGTCCATCCTAAGTATGATATTATACTTGATAGGCGCTATATCGAGCGTGATATTTTCCTCGTAGTCCGTAATCTTTAGTCGTGCCTATACTTCTTTGCGTATCTACCCCCCATTATGCTCTATAGGGGACCTATCTGCTATGTTTAGTAGGTAAGGTTCTTGCTTTTCTCGTTTTCTATATTTTAGTCGTTCTCCTATTTAAAGTGATACATAACTTCTATTTACGCCGCAATCTATCATGACCGTTACCTGCTCGTGGTCTAACTCTGCCGTGAGGGCTATATAGGTTCCTCGATAGGTAGTTGCTATACATAGATCCTGAGGCTCTAAGGTGAGACAGCTACGCCTCTTCAGGCTATCTCCTCTTCGTTTTTTATATCCCGAAAGTAAATATACTATATCTCTCGGTATTCATATATCTCCGAGCCACAAGTCCATCCTTATCGAATTATCTATTCGAAGACCTTCGTGCTGATTTTCCAATACGGCTATTCAGGGTTAACATTAAACTAATATATATGTTAGTGACCTCCTAGGCTGCATTCATCGTCACTGCAAGGAAAGTATTCCCAATTATAACTTGGATCTAACCTTTTATCGATAGTTAACAATGCTTGCCTTTTTTGCATAGCTGGCTCCTCCATTGGTGGTTGTTCAAACACGTATCTCAGGACGTCCGGTGGTATTTCCAAGTCCATCTTTGTCCTGTTTTCGTCTTCCTTGTGCACGTGGACTTCTGCCGAATGTTGGTATTCTAAGTCTTGACACACCGGTAGGTCCACCATAATGACTGAATCTCTTGGTGTTACCGTGTCGTTAAAGACCTCGTGCTGGTGTTGCGTGCCAAGTGGGCATTCTGGTCGTTGGCACCAAATCTTTCTCCAGTAGTTCGTTACTAAAACGAATTTCTCTTTTGATGATCGGATAATAATAAACTTGCTGATTTCCTCATTGTCCGAGGTTTCACTTTCTCCTGCCTGCATTATATCGAGACTTTCCACTTGTTCCCAGTCTTCTTCATCCATATTCTGGAATGGGTGTAGTATTATTGGTTCTCCTAACACCTCGTGAGAGTATGGATTTTCCTTTTCTACGCATTCCTGGTTTTTACAAGCGAAGGCTATTACCACAGTCCTTGCCTTCTTCCTTGTATAAGGAGCGTAGACCTCGTGCGTTTTGCCATAACGTGTGTTAGTCCAATGATATTTTGGGTCGCATTCTACCCTTCTCCAATATTCCGTTTCGAACATGATGAAGTCTGGTCCTTCTATAAGGATCTTATCTCGTGGGATCCGAACTCCCTTGGGTTCCACTGTTATTTTGCTCCAGTCTTTAAATAGATATAGGTATACTTCAGCTTCCTTGACAGTATATGTGTATGCAACGTCGCGTAGTTCACACCCTTCCGCCGTACACTGGCTAAGCATAACGTATTCTTCGTGGTCCTTTGGTGGGTCGTCCGGTGCATACACTATGTGTCGGGTGTTGTATCTTTCTCCGTAGAATCGTGGATCACAGTCCACCGTCTCGTGGTATCGTATTTTGATCACCGTAAATTGATAACCATTCATCGCGACTTGGAACTGTTTCCTAATTCTCTTAATGGGTATCTTGGTGTAGGCATCACTCTTCTGCACCTAGTCCCAGTCGTCGTCTAAGACTAAAAGTTGCTCCTCATCCCATATCATGTTTTTCAACTTCCTTGCCTTGCGCTTTCTCCGTTGAGGGAACCATCCACTTCCTTCCTTATCGGAATAGTGGACAGGGCAGGCGTCGTCGTAATATGCCGTCCATAAGAGTCTTGCGTGCTCGATGGCTTCCTAACGAATACCGTCTACGGCCTTGTCCGTAGCGTCGTCGCTTTCCCTGTCATGTAGGACTTAATCTTCCTTCTTAACCGTCTTAGTCTCAGGTTAATCCTTCTGTGCTGCTAGCTCCGCTGTGCTGTTCATTCGTTCCGGGAGTGATATCCCCAGCATCGCGAGTCTTTCCCTCGGTGACGTCGTTCGAGGTTCTTTTTTCGTATGTCCTATGCGTTTTATAGGAGTATCGGCCTTTTGTTCTCCTATACCGGCTAAATCATCCATCATATGTAGTTATTAGGCCTTAGCATGATATTCCTTTGCCCTGTGGCCGGATTTACCATAATTATAGCACAGGTTTTCTTTCTTGCGCCTCTCTCTCTCTTTATTTCCTCCGAATCCGGTTCTCCTGAAACGTGGACCTCCTGACCGTGAGGGTCATCCTTGTTTTATAGCGTCTAGATCTATTGGATCCCCATAGTTGGTTTGATAGTTGGGTCGGCCTCGGCCTCCTCCCATGGTGGGTTTCCCAAACCATCCTTTCTTTTCCATTCGCCTCTCGTAGAGTCTGTTGTTAATCTCAATTAATTTCTCCACGAGTTCTTGATATTCGTCGGGCACCTCTTCCATCCTGTCTTTCACCGTATCACTGAGTCCTCGGTAGTATACTGCTGCAAGGGCTTTCTCGTTCTATTCTACGCGTTTCTCCAATTACTTGAATAGCGCGTAGTACTGAGCGGTAGACCCTTTTTGTTTGATGTCGTGTAGTATACGTTCTGCTGTTGCTTCTTCGTCGGCAACTCCGAAGACTTGCTTGATCTTGATTTCGAAATTGGCAAAAGTATAGAAGATAGCTCGGGTGTCTTTGTCCATGCCTGACTCACTGCTGGCTTCCAAGTAATCGTTGAGGGTTGGCTCGAACCACGCAAAGGCTGAGCCTTTAAGGTTCAAGGCTGCGAACAATACTTTATTAGCAGCACCTAGGTACTTCTTTAGGTAAAGCTTAAACACGGCCTTAAGTTAAGTTAAGAACATTTTCAACTTAGCTTTGTCCCCATAGAAGTATTCGACCCTAATGTTGTCCTTAGATGCTCCGTCATCTTTGTCCATAGTAGACAGGCTAGCCGGACCAAGGTTGCTAGATCTCACCGATCCGGTTGGCGATTTAGGGCGAGAGCTAGCCATACTTCTAATATCCTATCTTCAATCAGTAGGGTAGTCAAAGTATCACGAATCGCTCCGTAAGGTCACGAGTTCGATCAGGTTTCCTGATAAGTAGAAGATAGGACGAAGTATTCTAGTAGGCTTAAGGGTAAGTTAGAACGAAAACTATCAACCAAAGGTATAGTCTAGCTTATAAACGAAGTTGACTACGAGAGAACTATAAAATGCTATAGAAAGTCCAGCGACTATATAGTCATAGGAAACTCGTAGTGCTCCGCTTGCTCTATCCCAAGAAGGGGAGCACTGAGATCACTGATGCTCTCCTTAATCTCTTGCTCTGTCTAGAGCACCAGGAGCAACGGAGCAGTGTCGTCCCAAATCACGTGTCGTCACGTGAGTTAGCAATGACATCAGCCCTTTGATTCGTTGTCTTCTTCCCGCATGTGCCTCTCTTGCACCTTGTTTTCTAACAATAATATCTAAATAGTTATCGATTCGACCGATTTTCGTACTTAATATCTATAATTAATTACTAGCCTTAGCTTATTATCTATCCGGTTCTCTCTTTATTCGATAATTTAGAATAGTAACGGAAAAGAATAGGACGATAGCGGCGTTAATCTCTATTATTCTACTTCGTTCTAGTTAAGATCTTTCCCTCTCGTTAAAGACGTAATCGTCTATATTATTCTTTTCTCGTTATTATTATTAATAATACTATCTTCTCCTAGGAATATTATCGAAATCCCCGTTCTTTTAAATCTTAGCCTATATCTACTCGAAGGTTCCGTTTTAGTCGTCGAGAGTATAAATCGATATAACCGCGATTAGCTCGCCGATATAGCCCCCTAGATCTCTTTAACGTTTATTTTCTCCTCCCTTACGAGTTATTATTATCTCTTTCGCTCTTATCGACGCCTTTTCTTCTTCTACTTCTATCTTTTTTTATTCCGCTTCTCTTTTTCCTATCTACGTTTATTTTTCTCTCGTACTTTATCTCTTTATTCTATTATCCTTATCTAGAAGGCGGTAAAAGATAGATAGACTAATTCTATTTAAGTACGACGTTTCGCTTCCTTAAGGGTTATCGAAGGTAGTTACGATCGCGGTCGAAGATATATATAGATATACTAGATATCGATCTATAATATATAATTATAATCGAATATATTATCGCGACGATTAGGGAAGTTAAGCTATAGTTAGTATATTAATCTATATCTACTAAAGTAAATCCTAGTACGATAGAATAATAATTAGAAAAGGGGACCTTAGTATAGTTAGAAGAGAGGCCTAGAAGATATTTTTACGATAGAGAAAGCCCGAGAAGTCGATAGAGGTAGCGAATTAAAGGTTCTTTATTTAACTCCTAGTTATATCTTATATCGCGTTCTTTCTATTATTATTATTATTCTTTCTATTTATTCTACTATCTTCTATTCTCGTCTTCTCTCTATACTATCTCGGTCTTCTACTCTTAAACTAGAGTTAATACTAGCTTACGCCCTAGTACGCGTTTACCTACATACGCGATTCTATCTTTTATCCCCTCTTCTTCTCTTCTCTACTCGTAATACTCTAATATATTCGTTATTATATTCTTCTTTATAGCCGCCTAGAGAACGTTCTAGAAGTCTAGACTTCCTAACTAGATATTATTATATCTACCGAATTCGGGTTATAGCTAAAGATACTCCCTAAAGTAGCGGCGATCTATATCTATTATCTTATTATCGCTACCGCGATAGACCGACTAAAGTTTAGTAATATATATACTCTCCGACCGATAATTTAGAGATAATAGATCCGAGTCCGTAAAGATCCGGATATTTTATATCTATCTATAGAGTAATATCTTACCGAAATCGATATTATTAAAGGCCGCGAACGCCTCGCGTAGAAAGAATCGTATCTAGATTAGGTCGGCTATAGATAGTCTTACTAGCGTTATCTAGAGGCGTAATTCCGGGATCCGCCGTATATTCGCCTATAATATCGTTAATAGCGCTATAATATACTCGTACGAGAATATATAGGTATTTACTAACTCGCTAAATAAGCCGAGGATCTCTTCTATAGAGAGCTAGATTAGTCTATTCTAGATAGTTCTCTCGACTTAATTAGGTTAGTTATCTATTCTTCGAGCCGAGGTAGCTATAGCTCGTTTACGTTTTTATTACTCTCTTTTTACGACTTTTTTTCTAGGCTCGATATATTCTCTTTTGGAGTAATAGCGTTAAGGTCTATATATATTCGTCTTCGCTAGCGAAACCGACCTTTTCCTCGATTAGAATTACTACCTCTATAGATAGAATCGCCACCTCTATAGATAGAATCGCTACCTCTACAGATAGAATCGCTACCTCTACGGATAGAATTACTATCTTCTCGGTCGGCTTAGGATCGACTACGTCCTTAGTGGGAAGGGGATCCACTACTATAGTCTAGGGGTTCGTCTCGGCTATTTAGGGTATCTCGGCTATTTAGGGTATCTCGGCTATTTAGGGTATCTTAGGGATTATATTAGCGCGCGTCGTTCGCGTTAGTATAGGGGTAGTAGGTATCCTTCTCGTTTCGGGCGGTAGTTAGGTTTAAAACTCCTAAGAGCTTAAGCTTCCGATATTTATATTTATTCTTTCTAAGAAGATTAAATAAACTAAAATTAATTATATTAAAGAATATAAGATTAGATATATATACCTTAGTCGGCTTCCTTATCCTTTCTTATTCTTCTACCCTCTTACTATTTACTAGTATATCTATCTTATATCCTCTTACCGTCTAATTCCGGTTCTATATATTCGCGGCTAGCTATCTCTATTATTCTAATCTATTTCGACTTCTCGTTCTTTCTTTATCGGGTTAATCTTTATCTCTATCTTAGTTTCTCGCCTTCTATCTTCCTCGCTATCGATCTTATAATTAGAAGGCCGATTAGTCTCTAGCCTCGCTAGATCTACGATCGCCTATTAATCTCGGATTTTAGCCCTACCTCCGTATTAATCCCGACCGCTAGCTAATTATAGTAGTCGAGATTATTCTTCTATCGCTAAGTTATTCTAGTTATAACTCTAATTCGGCGACCTTACCTAGCGTATACTATATTATATTATATTATTTATTCTAGTATTATAACCTTCTCTTTCTACTAGCTACTCTATCTACTAGGTATATTTCGTTAAGCTACTTAATCTCTAGTTATTCTATCTATTTATTCTACCTCTTCTTCTTCTAATTAAGTAATCGGACGGCTATATTTAAGGCCGATAATATTTAGTAAGGGCTTATTCTTTAATATTTTCTAGTTTATTCTCGCCTTACGATCTCCTCTTCTAGTCCGCTACTTTTATAACCTAATAGATTATATCGAGCTACTTAGTTTTTTCTATCTAGTCTATATTCTCTCCTCTTTCTCGACGAATTCGCCCGCGCTATAGAAGATTAGCGAAAGTTATTAAGTAGCTTAGTTTTTTCTATCTAGTCTATATTCTCTTCTCTTTCTCGACGGATTCGTTCGCGCTATAGAAGGTTAGCGAAAGTTATTAAGTAGCTTATTCTTACTAATCTAGTCCGGTTCTTCTTAGACTCGATTAGTCTACGTATCGTTCGACGGCTTTCCGATCTCTAAATCTACGTCTCTCTCTCCCGGCTAGCTATCTCTTCTTCTCTTCGACTAGGCGTATTATTCGCCGTTAATTACGAATACTATTTTCTCTATTATCGGCTCTATTATCTAGTCCGGACTATCTATATTAACTAAACTACGGTCGTAACTCTAGCGGTATTAGAATATATTATTTTCCGGTATAAGCGCGTCTCTCGCTCTTCTATCTCCTCTACGCTCGCGTTACGCTAGTTATTTCTTTTCTAGTATTAGATTCTAAGAGGCTAGGTCTTTTTATTAGGGCGAAGGTTATCTCTTCTTATCTATTCGAGTTTAGGATTCTCGGTCCTCGACGAGTATACGCCTAATTATAGCTACTATTAATAAAGGTCTATAGATATATAGTCTAATCTATACCTCGTTTTATCTTTATCGTTTTTTATCTTTACTACTCTTTATATTCTCGTCTTATTTATATCTTCGTTAATCCTTATCCGCTTCTTCGAATCTATTTTTTCTCTTCGTTATTCTATCTTCTCTCTTTAACTTTTATCTTTCTTTAACTTCTTCCTTCGGCTTTTATCTTTCTTTAACTTCTCTCTCTTCGGCTTTTATCTTTCTTTAGCTTCTCTCTTCGGCTTTTACTTTCTTTATCTTCTTTCCTCGACTTTTATCTTTTATTAACTATTCTCTTTTCTTTTCCCCTTATTATAGCCGCCCTATCCGATAATATAGCTCGTTTTAGCTTTAGCGTCGTAGACCTCTTTTATCTAGACCGTTTACGCTAGATAGTTATATATAAGACGTACCGGCGTAGCGTATCTATCGATAATATATATATTGATAATTATCTCTCTAAATATTATATAAACTAATTCGATAGTATATAACGCTAGAAGATTCGACTTCGATACGTTAATAAGAACTTCCTCGTTAAGACTAATACCCTCGCTATTAAAGGGGCTATAGCCTATAGCGGCTATCTCTACCTCTTCTTCGAGAACGACTTTATCTATCTATTTAACGACTATTACTTAGGCTAGAGCTTTAAGACGGTCGCCGCCTATATAATTAAGTACTATCCCTAGATCTCCGAGAGATCTCGATAGTATAAGGTCTTCTAGCTCTTCGAGGAGGCTAAAGGTCTCTTCGAAGTCTAGTTCGAGTCCGTCCCGACCCTCTCTATAATCTATATAGCCGATAATATCGTCTTATAGTAGACTCGTTAGACCTTAGTCTCTACTATCTAGGCTCGTTATATCTAGTAATCTATTATACGTCCCTCGATTATAGGCTAAAAGACCCTCTAGGCTAAGTATACTAGCTAGTCTACTATCTTCGTTAACCTTAATATAGCCCGTCTCTCTATTCTTATAGACCTAACCGCGGGCCTAAGCGAGGATACCGCCGCCATAATCTAGTTACGCGAGTAGGTTCGCGCTCTTATACGGCGCTACGACGCGTATCTAGGCGATACCTTTAATCATACCGGCGAAGGGACCTTTATTCGTTATTTACTCTAGTTAGTCGATAACGAGATAGCCGGCCGATCTATATACCGGCTACGAGAGAGCTAGATTAAATACGGCCTAATCTTCGAAAGATTCGTACTATTCTTAGTACGAATAGTACGATAGTCCTCTCCCGAGTAAGCCGTCGTCCGCTTTACTATATTCTTCTCCCTCGCTAACGCTATAGTCGCGCTTAAGGCCGTTACCTAGATCCGCGACGCCGCCGAGGCCGGCTAGCTTATCTATCTAGTCTATCGTCTCGTAATCTAGTAGAAGCGCTTCTACAGCGGGTCTACTAACCTTATACTCTACTTTCTTAATATAGCCGCCTTCTGAGTTTCGACGGCTATCTAGATAACTCTCTAGGACTAGAGTCCCGTCCTTAGCGCCGTAGTATACGATATTCGTATCCTAGCCCTCGAGTATATATTTAATAAAACTAGCGAGAATATAGCTAGTATAATTTCTCGGCTCTAAACCTATCGATAACGCTACCTTCGTAACGATAGCCCTATCTTATTCGATAAGGTCTTTAGCTAGTATAACTACGCTGGTACGATAGCTAGTAAGTTTTATAGTCGGCCTACTATCTACTAGGAAGAGGATTAATCGGCCTTACTATACTAGAGGACGCGGATCTAGATTAACGCGGTATAGACCTAGCTTCGTAGCCTTCTAGTCGAGGCCGAGGACCTACTAGCCGCGTAGCTATTAGGTATAAGGGTAAGCGATCTATGCGTCTACGATCTAGTCCGGTTAATAGATAACCTTACCTAGGAGTAGTATAGGGCCTCCCTAATTACTATAAACTACGAAACGCTCGAAAACCGACTAGATATAGCCGTATAGCGGGCTAAGGTAGACCTATTCCTCTATTAATATCGAGTTTAGGCCTAGCCGCTAGCTATACGGTATAAGATCTACTCGCGCTACTACCGTACCGTCTACGAGTTCTTATAGAAACTAGGGCCTCTAATAATAGTCGTAGACGATAGTAAGCCCCGGGCTACCAAGGTTAGCGCCGCCCTATAGTATAATACCTAGACCGGTATATACTTCTACTATATCGCCCTAGAGTATCTAATATAGGTAGCCGATTATAGAAAGTCCGAGATCCTCTTATACGCTTCCTGCGTTATTACCCGCTTCTACTCTCGTCGTATAGGCCAGCTAGTAATCGGCTTTCTAGCCGAGGTACGCCCTTTTCTAGAGTTATTAGCTATTCTAAGTAAGTAGTATTCGCTCGACGTCTATAGCGACCTAGTTTTCTATACCTATAGGCGTCCTTAGACGGCTAAGTAGTTAACCTCCGCCCTTAAGTAGACTACCGAACTATACCTAGGGATTAAAGTAGGCGTTTATACGTAGAGGTATATCTACGTCGCCTTATATTAGGAGGCCCTCTAAGACGAGGTTTCCGCCTTTGGTCGGCTCTCTAACAATATAACATGGCAACTCTAGTCAGGATTCCATATTATTATAAGGTTTACGCTAGCAGCTTGGCGCCATTTGAAGCAAGATACCTCGAAGCAAGATTCCATATTGGCGCCAAGAATGTCAATAATAATTATCTACACTACCGTAGTAACTCAAGATTCCTTAGCGGCGCCAAGATACTCAATATTCCTGTTCTCTATAACCACGTTCACCCTAGATTCTATACTCAAGATACCACCACCCAAGATGCCACACTTAAGATACCGCTGCACTCAAGATACCGCTGCACTTAAGCTTCCACTGCACTCAAGATTCCACTGCACTTAAGCTTTTCATACTCAAGATTCCAGTGCTGCACTCAAGATTCCACACTCAAGATTCTAACGCTGCTGCACTCAAGATTCCACTGCACTCAAGATTCCACACTCAAGATTCCAACGCTGCTGCACTTAAGCTTATAGTTAACTTAAGCTTCCAGCTGTTCCACGCAAGATTCCAGCGCTGCACTCAATCTTCCAGCTATTATACGTAAGATTCCAACGCTGTACTTAAGCACCCAGTTAACTCAAGCTTTCAGCTATTACACGCAAGATTCTAGCGCTGCACTTAAGTACCCAGTTAACTTAAGCTTTCAGCTATTACACGCAAGATTCCAGCGCTATACTCAAGATACCACTGCACCCAAGATACCACTGCACTCAAGATCCCACACTCAAGATTATATGCGCTGCACTCAAGATTCTAGGCGCTGCACTCACGATTTTCTAGGCGCTGCATTCAAGATTCTAACGCTGCACTCAGGCTCCCAGTTAACTTAAGCTTCCAGCTGTTCCACGCAAGATTCCAGCGCTGCACTCAAGCTCCCATGTACGTATATGCTCCTTTCGCCTGGTTCTCCGTCTTTTCCAACAATTCTAGCATCAACGCCTCAAAAGACGCACTTGGCGTCGAGAGCAATACCTCCTCTTCTCCCTGGTCGGCCAATCCCATATCTAGCTGCGAATCTGGCACTCGCTCCTCCTCCTACACTATCGGCGGTAGTTCATCCTCATCGACGTCGCGCAATCCATCTTCCGCCTCTTCGATTATGGTCTCGTCTCTCCGACCTATCTCGTCTCTATCCTCCATTGCCGCCCGGGTCCCTCGCTCTCCACTCGCCATCGGGCTGGACGATATCCAAATGGTTATCGGTTCGACCGATTTTCGTGCTTAATGCCTACGATTAATTGCCAGCCTCGGCTCATCACCCATCCGGTCCTCTCTTTGTTCGATAATTTGGGATAGTGACGGGAAAGAATAGGACGATGGCGGCGTCGGTCCCTGTTGTTCCACTTCGTCCTGGTTGAGACCTTCCCCTCCCGTCGAAGGCGTGATCGCCCGTATTATCCCCTTCTCGTCGTCACTATCGATAATACTATCTTCTCCTAGGGATATCACCGAAATCCCCGTTCTTTTGAACCTTGGCCTATATCCACTCGAAGGTTCCGTTTCAGCCGTCGAGGGTATAAATCGGTGTAACCGCGGTTAGCTCGCCGATACGGCCCCCCAGGTCTCTTCGACGTTCATTTTCCCCTCCCTTACGAGTTGTTGTTGTCTCTCCCGCTCTTATCGACGCCTTTCCTCCTTCTGCTCCTGTCTTTTTTTATTCCGCTTCTCTTTTTCCCGCCTGCGTTTATTTTCCTCTCGTACTTCATCTCTTCGTTCCATCACCCTCATCTGGGAGGCGGTAAAAGGTGGGTGGGCCGGTTCTGTTCGAGCGCGACGTTTCGCTTCCTTAAGGGTCATCGGAGGCAGTTGCGGTCGCGGTCGGGGAGGCATATATAGATGTGCTAGATATCGGTCCATAGTGTACAATCACGATCGAACGTGTTATCGCGACGATTAGGGAAGTCAAGCCACAGTTAGTACGTCAACCTGCGCCCACTGAAGCAAATCCTAGCACGATAGGACAACAGTTAGAAGAGGGGACCTTAGTATGGTCAGAAGAGAGGCCCAGAAGATATTTTCACGATGGAGAAAGCCCGAGGAGTCGGCAGAGGTGGCGGATCAGAGGTTCTTTATTTAACTCCTAGTTGTGTCTTACACCGCGTCCTTCCCATTGTTATTATTATCCTTTCTATTTGTCCTGCCGCCCCCTGTCCCCGTCTCCTCTCTGCGCCACCTCGGCCTCCTGCCCTTGAACTAGAGTTGATGCTAGCTCACGCCCTGGCACGCGTCCACCCACGTACGCGGTCCTGTCCTTCATCCCCCCCCCTCCTCTCCCCTACTCGTAATACTCCAATATGTTCGCCATCATGTCCTCCTCCGTGGCCGCCCAGAGGACGTTCCAGAAGTCTAGACTTCCTAACCAGATGTCATCATGCCTGCCGAATTCGGGTTGTAGCTGGAGATACTCCCCAAAGTGGCGGCGATCCATGCCCATCACCTCATTGTCGCTACCGCGATAGACCGACCAAAGTTTGGTAATGCACATACCCCCGACCGATAACTCGGGGATAACAGACCCGGGTCCGTGAAGGTCCGGATATCTTGTATCTACCTAGAGCAACATCTTGCCGAAATCGGCATTGTTGAAGGCCGCGAACGCCTCGCGTAGAAAGAATCGCACCTGGATCAGGTCGGCCACGGGCAGTCTCACCAGCGTCACCCAGAGGCGCAATTCCGGGATCCGCCGTGCACTCGCCCACGGTATCGTCAATAGCGCCATGATATACTCGTACGAGGGTATGTAGGTGTTCACCAACTCGCCGAACAAGCCGGGGACCTCTTCCATAGGGAGCTGGATCAGTCTGTCCTAGGCAGTTCTCCCGACTTGATCAGGTTGGTCGTCCATCCTTCGAGCCGGGGTGGCTATGGCTCGTTTGCGTTTTTGCTGCTCTCTTCTTGCGGCTTTCTTCTGGGCTCGACGTGTTCTCTTTCGGAGCAATAGCGTCGGGGTCTACACGTGTTCGTCTTCGCTGGCGGGACCGACCTTTTCCCCGGTTGGAATCACCACCTCCACGGATAGAATCGCCACCTCCACGGATGGAATCGCCACCTCCACGGATGGAATCACCACCTCCTCGGTCGGCTTGGGATCGACCACGTCCTTGGTGGGAAGGGGATCCACCACTATAGTCTAGGGGTCCGTCTCGGCCATTTGGGGTGTCTCGGCCATTTGGGGTGTCTCAGGGATTATATTAGCGCGCGTCGTTCGCGTCATAGGGGTGGTGGGTGCCCTTCTCGTTTCGGGCGGCAGTTGGGTTTGAAACTCCTAAGGGCTTGAGCTTCCGGTGTTCACGTTCATCCTTTCTGAGAAGATTGAATGAACTGAAATTGATCGTGTTGAAGGATACGAGGTTAGGTATATATACCTTGGTCGGCTTCCTCACCCTTTCCCGTCCTCCTGCCCCCTCGCCACTTACTGGTATATCCATCTTATGTCCTCTTACCGTCTGATCCCGGTTCTGCATATTCGCGGCCAGCCACCTCCATTGTCCCAACCTATTTCGACTCCCCGTCCTCCCTCTGTCGGGTCGATCTTCGTCTCTATCCCAGTTTCCCGCCTCCTATCTCCCTCGCCGTCGGTCCTATAATTAGGAGGCCGATTAGTCCCCAGCCTCGCCAGATCTACGATCGCCTACCAATCTCGGATTTTAGCCCCACCTCCGTATTAATCCCGACCGCTAGCTAATCATAGTAGTCGGGATTATCCTTCATCGCCAAGCCATTCTAGTCGTAACTCTAATCCGGCGACCTCGCCTAGCGTGTACCACATTATGTTATATCGTTCATCCTGGTATTACGACCTCCTCTTCCTGCCAGCCACTCTATCTACCAGGTATGTTTCGTTAAGCTGCTTGATCCCTAGTTATTCTATTCATCTGTCCTACCTCTTCTTCTCCTGATTGAGTGATCGGACGGCCATATCTGAGGCCGATAATATTTGGTGAGGGCTCACCCTTTAATGTTTCCTAGTTTATTCTCGCCTCACGACCTCCTCTTCCAGCCCGCCACTTTCATAACCCGGTAGGTTGTATCGAGCTGCTTGGTTTTTTCTATCTGGCCTGCATCCTCTCCCCTTTCTCGACGGATTCGCCCGCGCTATAGGAGGTTGGCGAAAGTTGTTGAGCAGCTTGTTCTCACTGATCTGGTCCGGTTCTCCTCGGACTCGGTTAGTCTACGTATCGTTCGACGGCTTTCCGATCTCTGAATCTACGTCTCTCCCTCCCGGCTAGCCACCTCTCCTTCTCTCCGACCGGGCGTGTTGTTCGCCGTCGATCACGAATACTGTTTCCTCCATCGTCGGCCCTATCACCCAGCCCGGACTACCCACGTTGACCAAACCACGGTCGTAACCCTGGCGGTATCAGAACATATTATTTTCCGGTGTGAGCGCGTCTCCCGTTCTCCTGCCTCCTCCACGCTCGCGTCACGCCAGTTGTTTCTTTCCTAGTATTGGGTTCCAAGAGGCTAGGTCTTTTTGTTGGGGCGGAGGTTGTCTCTTCTTGTCTATCCGAGTTTAGGATCCTCGGTCTTCGACGAGCGTGCGCCCGATTATGGCCACCGTTAACAAAGGTCTATAGGTATATAGTCTAATCTATACCTCGTTTCATCTTCATCGTTTCCTGTCTTCACTGCTCTTCGTATTCTCGCCTTATTTGTGTCTTCGTTAACCCTCGTCCGCTCCTTCGGACCTACTTTTCTCTTCGTTATTCTATCTTCTCCCTTTAACTTTTATCTTTCTTTAACTTCTCCCTTCGGCTTTTATCTTTCTTTGACTTCTCCCTTCGGCTTTTATCTTTCTTTAACTTCTCCCTTCGGCTTTTACTTTCTTTACCTTCTCCCCTCGGCTTTTATCTTTCATTAACTGCTCCCTTTCCTTCCCCCCTCGTTATAGCCGCCCCATCCGACAACATGGCTCGTCTCAGCTCTGGCGTCGTGGACCCCTTTCACCTGGACCGTTTACGCCAGATGGTCATATGTAAGACGTGCCGGCGTGGCGTATCTGCCGACAATATATACGTCGACAATTATCTCTCCAAGCATCACACAAACCAATTCGACAGTGCACAACGCCAGGAGATTCGACTTCGGTACGTCGGCAAGAACTTCCTCGTCAAGACCGACACCCTCGCTATCAAAGGGGCTATAGCCCACGGCGGCCACCCCTACCTCCCCTTCGAGGACGGCTTCACCTATCCACTTGACGGCTGTTACTCGGGCCAGAGCTTCAAGACGGTCGCCGCCCACATGACCAAGCACTATCCCCAGACCTCCGAGAGACCCCGACAGTATAAGGTCTCCTGGCTCTTCGGGGAGGCTAAAGGTCTCTTCGAAGTCCAGTCCGAGTCCGCCCCGGCCCTCCCTATGACCTACGTGGCCGATGACACCGTCTTGCAGCAGGCTCGTTAGACCTTGGTCTCCACCATCCAGGCCCGTCGCACCCAGCAATCTGTCGTGCGTCCCTCGGTCACGGGCCGGGAGACCCTCTGGGCCGAGCGCACTGGCTGGCCCACCACCTTCGTCGACCTTGATATGGCCCGTCTCTCCACCCTTGTGGACCTGACCGCGGGCCCGGGCGAGGATGCCGCCGCCGTGACCTGGTTACGCGAGCAGGTTCGCGCTCTTATGCGGCGCTGCGACGCGCACCTAGGCGACACCTTCGACCACGCCGGCGAAGGGACCTTTGTTCGTCGTCTACTCTGGTCAGCCGACGACGAGGTGGCCGGCCGACCTATGTACCGGCTGCGAGAGAGCCAGGTCAAATACGGCCTGATCTTCGAAAGGTTCGTGCTGTTCTTGGTGCGGATGGCACGGTGGTCCTCCCCCGAGCAAGCCGCCGTCCGCTTCACCATGCCCTCCTCCTCGCCGACGCCGTAGTCGCGCTCGAGGCCGCCACCCAGACCCGCGACGCCGCCGAGGCCGGCCAGCTTGTCCACCTGGCCTGTCGTCTCGTGATCCAGCAGGAGCGCTCCTACGGCGGGCCTACCAACCCCATGCTCTACTTCCTCGGTGTGGCCGCCTTCCGAGTTTCGACGGCCACCTGGATGACCCCCCAGGACTGGAGCCCCGTCCTTAGCGCCGTGGTGTACGGCATCCGTATCCTGGCCCTCGGGTATGTGTTTGACGAGGCTGGCGAGGACGTGGCCAGCGTGATTCCCCGGCTCCAAACCTACCGGCAACGCTACCTCCGCAACGGCAGCCCTACCTTGTTCGACGAGGTCTTCAGCCAGCGCAACTACGCCGGTGCGGTGGCCAGTGAGTTTTACAGCCGGCCCACCATCCACTGGGAAGAGGATCGGTCGGCCTTGCTGTACCAGGGGACGCGGATCCAGATCAACGCGGTGCAGACCTGGCTTCGTAGCCTCCTGGCCGAGGCCGAGGACCTGCTGGCCGCGCAGCTGTTGGGCATGGGGGTGAGCGACCTGCGCGTCTACGATCCGGCCCGGTTGACAGACAACCTCACCTGGGAGCAGTGTGGGGCCTCCCTGATCACCATGAACCACGAAACGCTCGAAAACCGACTGGACATGGCCGTGCAGCGGGCCGAGGCGGACCCATCCCTCCATTGGCATCGGGTTTGGGCCCAGCCGCTGGCCATGCGGCACAAGATCTACTCGCGCTACCACCGCACCGTCCACGAGTTCTTGCAGAAACTGGGGCCCCTGATGATGGTCGCAGGCGGTGGCGAGCCCCGGGCCACCGAGGTCGGCGCCGCCCTGTGGTGCAACACCCAGACCGGCATGCGCTCCTACTACGTCGCCCTGGGGCACCTAATGTGGGTGGCCGACTATGGGAAGTCCGAGGTCCTCTCGCACGCTCCCCGCGTCATTGCCCGCTTCTACCCTCGTCGTGTGGGCCAGCTGGTGGTCGGCTTCCTGGCCGAGGTGCGCCCTTTCCTGGAGTTGCTGGCCATTCTGAGTGAGCAGCATTCGCCCGACGTCTACAGCGACCTGGTTTTCCACACCCACGGGCGTCCTTGGACGGCTGAGCAGTTGACCCCCGCCCTCGAGCAGACCACCGAACTACACCTGGGGGTCAAAGTGGGCGTTCGTGCGTAGAGGCATATCCACGTCGCCTTATACCAGGAGGCCCTCCAAGACGAGGTCTCCGCCTCCGGTCGGCTCTCCACCGCCCACGAGGATGTCGATGCCGGCAATGGCGCCCTGCATAGCGGCCACACCGCCGAGGTCGAGGCCCATCACTACGCTCTAAGTATGGACATGCTACGCGGCCTCCACGAGAAGGCCATAACGGTCTTTATACGTCACTCTCAGCGGTGGCATCGCTTCCTCGGTCTAGACGAGCCGTATACGGCGGCCAAGTCCAAGAAGCGAGTTCGGCCCTCCCCGGACCCTATATCGGCAATCGCTAACCGGCTTGACCGTATTGAGGTACTTCTTCGTGGTATCACGACTACCGGCCTCACTAGCGTCACTAGTGGGACTAAGGATAATAACTAGGATAACAAGAAAGAGGACGACAAGAAAGAGGACGACAAGAAAGAGGACGACAAGAAAGAGGATAATAAGAAAGAGGATAAAGACCAATTCGACGATTAGTTTAACGATGATTTTAATACCGACTTTGATAACGACTTTAACGATAATCAACCGGGTAATGAAAATACCGATGAAAATGCCATTGAATATGCAGATGGAAATGCTGATGAAAATACTATTGAACATGCAGATGGAAATACCGATGAAAATACTATTGAACATGCAGATGGAAATGCCAATGGAAATGCTAATGGAAATGCCAATGGAAATGCCATTGAACATGCCATTAAAAACGCCATTGAAAACGCCATTGAAAATACCAATGGAAATGCCAATGGAAATGCCAATGGAAATGCCAATGGAAATGCCAATGGAAATGCCAATGGAAATGCCAATGGAAATGCCATTGAACATGCCAATGGAAACGCCATTGAAAACGCCATTGAAAACGCAGATGGAAATGCCATTGAATATGCCATTGAATATGCTATTGAAAACGCCAATGGAAATGCTAATGGAAATGCCATTGAAAATGCCATTGAAAATGCAGATGGAACTACAGCTGGAAATGCCAATGGAAATGCAGATGGAAATGCAGATGGAAATGCAGATGGAAATGCAGATGGAACTACAGCTGGAAATGCCAATGGAACTACAGCTGGAAATGCCAATGGAAATGCCAATGGAAATGCCATTGAAAATGCAGATGGAACTACAGCTGGAAATGCCAATGGAAATGCAGATGGAAATGCAGATGGAAATGCAGATGGAAATGCAGATGGAAATGCAGATGGAAATGCAGACGGAAATGCAGATGGAAATGCAGATGGAAATCAACGTCTATATCAATATCAACATGAAAATGGGAATCTGTCCAGGAGCCAGGCAGGGAATCTAGAGAAGGATTCAACGGAAGGCCCCGGAAAGCCGTACCAGCAACAGCAGAGAGGGAAAAGGCAGTTTACGTGCGACAATACCGAGCCTCAAGTGACCAAGCGGGCTCGCCTCGACAGCAATCTTGTCCTCGTTCCTCCTCAACCGGACCACTGGGCCTTTATCCACCAGCGTCTCCGGGCCTGGTACGGCGATAACTTTCAGTGGCGGTCCCCCGGGCAATTAAAGGCAGTCCAGACGCTCGTCGACGGTCCTCCCACTCATAATATCTTTGTGCAGCTACCCACCGGCGCCGGTAAGACCGTGCTTATCGAGGTGGCCGCGGCTATGGCCAAGGGTCAGACCGTGGTGGTGGTCGTGCCCTATCGCCACCTTTGCACCAGCCTGGTTCGTCGACTCCGGTCTCGCGGCTTCGATGTGGCCGATCGGTTGACCGCGGATCACTGGCGCGCCGTCCCTGTACTGGTGGTCGTCCCTGAGACGTGGGAGCAAGACTCTAACTTTCGGGTCCTCCTCGACTCTCTCCTGACCAAGCGCAGCCTCGCCTGTATCATCTTTGACGAGGCCCATCTGCCCGCGATGGAACTCCGGGACAATTTCCGTCCTGCCTGGGCCCGTGTGCTCCGGCCCTGCCCGTCCCACGTTCGGCGCATCTTCCTCTCCGCCACCCTCCCCGCCGACGTTCGAGACCAGTTAATCACCCTCGCCCAAGTCCAGCCCGACCGCCTCCTGAGTGTGCGGGAATGTAGTAACGTCCCCGGTATCCGCTGGGAGCTTCGACAGCGGCCGGGTCACGAACCGCTGTCTGCCGCACTCCAGCGCCTGGTCCCCCTCCCGCCCCACCATCATCTACGTCAAGGGCAAGGACGAGGGTCGTCAACTGGCCACCCAGACCGGCTGGCCTTTCTACAGCAGTGATTGCTCCGACCTCGAGGCCGCCGCCATCCTCGAGTCCTTCCAGGATGGTCGGTGTCCCACTCTGTTGGCCACCACCGCCCTTGGTGTCGGCTACGACGTGCTTGTCGACCATGTTGTCGTCGTGGAAGGGGGGTATGACCTGATCACCGTCGCCCAACAGGCTGGCCGCCTTATCCGGACCCCGGGCCAGCGAGCGACATGTACGCTGTTGTTGAGCGACTGGCATCGCCAGAAGTTCCTCTCGTCCGACCAGGCGCCCTCCCCGGCCCTTGGCTTCATGCAGCTGCGAGAACTCGTCAACACCACCCGGTGTCGCCGTCAAGTTGTGGTCTCGTATCTGGATGACGCCCCCTTTCGGGTCTGCCAGTTTCCCACCGACAATCTTTGCGATCTTTATCAAGCACGCCGGTCGCCCTCACCTTCTTCCGGCTCGGATTCGGACAGGCCTCCCTCGTTCTTCGGTCGTCTACCCTCCTCTGGCACCACCGTCTCCCCCGTCGGCCCTCCCAAGCTCATCTCCCCGCCGTCGAGTCTAATCCGCCGTCCACCACTGTCATAGCCAAGGTCCCGCCCAAGGTGACGGTCAATGTCATCTCCCAGCTCCCGTCCAAGGTGACGGCTAATGTTATCTCCAAGGCTCAATCTACCATTGTCAAGCGCACTCGGATTCCTCGGCTGATCGACCCCAGGACGGGCGCACGTCAACCCTTCTACGACGCGCCGCCTATGCAGACCTCCTCGAGCAGTGCCAGCCCGAGTACCCAGGCTCGTCTCTTGAGGCGAGTCCATGAGGCGTGGACTCACCACGTGGATTGTGATCGCTGCTGGCTCTATGGCGATCCGCAAGATCACCCAGACGGCTTCCAGCACTGTCCCCGCTGGCAGGACGACGTCGCCACGGCCATCGACAAAGTTCGGCGCGTGCATAAGGAGAACCTCCTCAAAACGATGAACCTACACGCCAACTGCTTCTTCCCCACCTACAAGGGGAACCCCTTACACCCAAAGAGTCGGTTCAATTTCTCCCACCTATGTGACATCCATGGGCGGGTCTGGGCCATCGTGGAGGCCGCCTTTGAACACCCCGACCTGGCCTCCTATCTTGTTCGCCAGTGGGAGATTACCAAGGAGGACTGGCGGGCCCAGACGAGTTATCCTGATCGAAATCAAGACTTGATCACGCGGCTATTGGCACCGGTGCCGGGGCAGGAGGGCACTTTGGTGCTTCATCAGGTCGCCTGGAGTCTTCTCGAGCAGGCTGGCGTGGCCACCGGGGCTTTCTAAGGTCGGGTCTCATCTCTTGCGACGTGACGAAGCGGTGTTGGGGGACGGGCCTCGACTGGGTTGAGGAGCTGGGTGATCGCAGCCACCTCGTCGAGGGCGGCATTGGCATATTCTCGTCTTTCTTCTCTTTCTTATTTAGCTCTCAATTAGTTTCTCTATCTTTCGTGGTTGATATCTCTCCTTTCGGCGGCGTCTCCGAGTCTCCTTGCTCTCTCGTCTCTGTTCTCGTTATACTATGGCCGGACTTGGGAGGTTGCTCGTCCTGGAACCTCACCCGACGGTGATCAATGGTAGACATCCCATGTTTCGTCCTTTAGACCAGCAGCACCTGAGCCATCCAACAGACCGACGATATCGAATACGTCCTTTCTGCCCGCCCCAGTGTGTGCCGACCATAGTTGCCTGGGAAACGGATTCATCGTGCTAGGTTGGCGGAGGTATACATCTCTCGTCGCATAAAGCGTACCGGTGATGTTATTGCTTTGTTGTCCAAGACGCGGTACTGCCCCGAGTCGCCAGGCGCCTTCATCAAGTGCCCAGATCCCATTGTTTTTTTCCTGTACAAGGGTTTCCTAGTCGGACCAGCGCCTATACTGTTGAATTGGTGGCATTTATGACCTATCATGCTCCTTGTCCGCTTTCGTCGTTGCTCTCGAGCGGGCGTTGGGCACACGCTAGAATAGCAACCGTATCCCACTCTAGGATTGATCCATATCGCCGCGGGGTCTCTGTCTCTCTCGTCTGTGAACCTGGGTGCTCGTCACGCTGCTTGATATCCCGACTAGTGTCATAACCCGTCCCTTCACAGCTCCTCTGGCCCCTCGCGTCTTCACCTTCGTCGATCATCTTTTGCTTCCCTCTGTCCATCCATCTTTCCTTACTCACCTCTACCTATCTATCCTTCCTTACCGACTTCCCTCGATCTTCATTTTCTCCTCACCCTCTCCTTTTCTCGTTTATTAGGTCCCATCGACAGCATGGCGGACCCTATCGAGACCGACGTGCATTAAAGGTCAGAGAAGTGCGGTTCGCCCGAAGCGAACGAGGTGCCTGTGAGTCCGGCCAGACTCCCCTAGATCGTCCATGATTCTAATACACGATAGTCACCATCGTCTTCCCCCGGTCGCGACGCTGTCAAGCGGTCTACCACTCCACCCCCATCGTTGCACGTCCAGGCCCGCGAGGAGTTTCTCCATATCCTACCTCCTGGTCCGTCTTGGTCACGCGCACTAGAAACACCGTCGTTGACCTTGAGCTAGATATCCTACGAGCCCCAACCGCCCCGGTCGAGACGAGTCGCACTCGCGCCCTAGCGGCGGCACGAGCCACGTTGGAGAAGCTGTATCCGAAGCAGCCGGATACTGCTGCCGACCGGTCGTGGCGTATGGCACTCCATGCACGCATATAGGCACTCGAGAGGCATAAGAAGAAGTGGGCGCAGGAAATGGGCGAGGCCACGGCAGAGCCAATGGAAGTCGTGAAGAAGTGGGTATAGGAAGTGAGCGAGGCCACGGCAGAGCCAATGGAAGTCGTGGACCCGCCTCATGATCGCCACGGCGAGATCGTTGCGGAGGAGACTGCTGGTTATCAATAGATTCTAGCCATGTTATACGGTCACTTCAGTCCCAATATCAATCATGTGCAGCCAAGACCCAGCATTCTAGGCCTCGCTCGGCAGATCAACGACATAGCTATATGAAGAATCATAATGGCATATCGAAAGAAATGCAACGGTCTGCTGGAAGAATTGCAACGGTCTACTGGAAGAATTACAATGGCATATCGAAAGAAATGTAGCAACCTGTTGCATGAATCACAGCCGGCGGCCAAAGAATTGCTGCAATTCTTTGCATGAATCACAGCCGGGCGGCCAAAGAATTGCAGCAATCTGTTCAAAGAAAGAATTACAGCAATATATTGTAAGACTCACAGCTGGCGGCCAAAGAACTACAGCAATCTGTTGAAAGAAAGAATTGCAGCAACCTGTTGCATGAACCACAGCCGGCGGCCAAAGAATTGCAGCAATCTGGTGCATGAATCACAGCCGGCGGCCAAAGAATTGCAGCAACCTGTTGCATGAATCACAGCCGGCGGCCAAAGAATTGCAGCAATCTGTTGCATGAATCACCGCCGGCGGCCAAAGAATTGCAGCAATCTGTTCAAAGAATTACACCCGGCGGCCAAAGAATTGCAGCAATCTGTTGCATGAACCACAGCCGGCGGCCAAAGAATTGCAGCAACCTGTTGCATGAATCACAGCCGGCGGCCAAAGAATTGCAGCAATCTGTTGCATGAATCACCGCCGGCGGCCAAAGAAAGAATTGCTGCAATTTTTTGCATGAATCACTGCTGGGCGGCCAAAGAATTGTAACAAGTTGTTCAAAGAAAGAATTGCAGCAACCTATTGCAAGAATCACAGCTGGCGGCCAGAGAATTGCAGCAATCTGTTGCATGAATCACAGCCGGGCGGCCAAAGAAAGAATTGCTGCAATTCTTTGCATGAATCACAGCCGGGCGGCCAAAGAATTGTAGCAATCTGTTCAAAGAAAGAATTATAGCAACCTATTGCAAGAATCACAGCTGGCGGCCAAAGAATTGCAGCAAGTTGTTCAAAGAATTGCAGCAACCTATTGCATGAACCACAGCCGGCGGCCAAAGAACTGCAGCAATCTGTTGAAAGAATTGCAACAAGTTGTTCAAAGAATTGCAGCAACCTGTTGCATAAACCACAGCCGGCGGCCAAAGAACTGCAGCAATCTGTTAAAAGAATTGCAACAAGTTGTTCAAAGAATTGTAATAAGCGGCCGGAAAATTCATCATGGTAAGCCGAATAAACCGTGAGAAAGGCCAAATCTTTAATCCATGTAAGTCCACCGACTTGAGCCCTCTTACGACATCGTCGCTAATGGCCGAATAACGCTTTCGTCAACACCGGGGGTACCGTACTCTTAACCTGCCGGCACCACTGGGTAGGCGTACCGGCAAACATATACCCTCGAGGAGATATCTAGACAAAAACGAGTTCGCGCACCGTATAAGGGCGTCAACCCACACAGCTAAGGAGATCAGCGTCCCTCATCACACCCCCGTCCACGTTGCCGGTAGAGTGACCTACCACACCCCCGTCCATATGGCCGGCAGAGTGACCCACCCACCCAGTATATATATATATCAATTTTGTGAACCTCGACTTCTTGCACGCCGCTTTTGGCCAAGTTGTGCTGGTGCTTTTCGAATTTCTAGGGGTGAGTCTGTTGAATCGTTCTGTTGCGGAGTGGGCCTACACCTCATAAGCATATACGGCGTACATATATCAATCCCTTTGATTCTGACCCAGATTTATAGCGCCGTCGGCCTCTCCCTCTCCCTTGCCTCCATATTCCGTCTATAATCTAGCTCCTCAAAGGTCGCTATAAAGTCGTTGCTATCATCCATATTAGGAGGTAAACCACCCGCCACGATAACCGGAGACACTTCTTCAAGTGTCGCAAATAGCTCCTATTCTGGTGGCACCCTTCCCCCATATTCTGTCCATAACCTACCTCCTCTTTCTGTCTATAACCTACCTCCTCTTTCTGTCCATAACCTACCTCCTCTTTCCGTCCATAACCTGCCTCCTCTTTCCGTCCATAACCTGCCTCCTCATTCCGTCCATAACCTGCCTCCTCAAAGGTCGCCATAAAGTCGTTGCTAAAATCCATTCTCGCGCTCGCGTTCTGGGGCCGTCTTGAACTTGTACTTCAGCTTTGGCAGGATAAAGGCTTACTTCGACTCAGTCTGAGGCTGAGTTTGCTGAGGCTCCGTCAGGGAATTGTCGGATACACATAGTTCACTAGGAAGATGCGAAGGCAGCCTTTGGCAGCATAATTGCGTCGGCGCCACCCGCCGCAAATGGCTCCTGTTGTGGTGGCACGTTCCAGCAATCTAGTCCACAGCCGTATAGTTCGTTGTCTCCCGTGATAATCGGAGACACTTCTTCGAGTGTCGCAAATTGCTCCTGTGGCCTGAGCTCGCATCGGCTTTGATCTTTTGGATCTCCCTGCTATACTTTCCTACTGCCACAGCCGTATAGTTGGTTGTCTCCCGTGACTTTCCCGAGTGGGATGTCTGGGAGATGGATGGGTGGATTCAGTTCGCCCGTAGATGGCGTCGAATAACTACCACCGTATAAACGCTCAATGGCGTAAACGATCTCGCTACCTCCGTTCGAGGTGAAAGCGTGGTTAAAAAGACCGCATTATCTGGTGTAAACCTCGCGTCTAGGTTCCAGGCTATTGAGTCGCCCAACCGGGGCGTTATCCTCGAAACAATATTGAATTGACTCACCATATATCCGTCCTCGAGAAGATAACCAATTACAAACGCGGCAACAGTACAACAAAGGTAGAGCTGTAACGAGAGTGAACCATAAGAGTGAGGAAGCCGCCACTTGTTATAGTAATCACAGGACTGACAGGGATAATGTAAGGATTACACCTCTTCCGGTAATATCCACTCCTCCGT
Organism: Exophiala sp. LBMH1013; assembly: GCA_024611085.1. Taxonomy (NCBI): domain Eukaryota; kingdom Fungi; phylum Ascomycota; class Eurotiomycetes; order Chaetothyriales; family Herpotrichiellaceae; genus Exophiala; species Exophiala sp. LBMH1013. Next base: position 30,882 of record JAMFLB010000009.1, on the reverse strand, counting down.
CCTGTCGAGTTGCTCGATATAGGGGTATCGTCGTCTGGTTATTGGACCAGGTAATATTAGGGTATCCGACCGATATTATAGGACGCGTACCAGTGCGCATACGGTTCCTAGTGCTTCGTCCAAAACCTACGTAAATATCATAGAGAGGATCTTGATATCAAGATCGAGGAGAAAATAAGGAGGTCTTGCTCGTACTATACCGTCACCGGAGGGACAAGACCAGAGGCCTCCCTCTTTCCTATATCGCAATCTATCAGACATAACCTCGGTCGGTTATACTGCATTTCCACCGGCAGAAGTAGTGAGGTTTCCTATCCGCTCTGGGGTGGATATGGGTAATGTTCAGCTCGCTGTACTTCTAGTTGGTGAAATAGACCTTACAATTTCTCACGATACGGGAGATCTAGCCCCGCGGGTGTGCTGCATCTCCGGCGTCTATTCATCCATGCCATAGGCAAGTAGGTAACCGAAACGGCACCCAGCCTTGGTATAGTCGTGTGGTTATTGGACCAGATGATGCAGAGGCACCATCATCAGACCGATATTGTTGGAATAGACTGCCCCGAAGCCTACCTGGGCACACCAGGCTTGCCCGTGGCGGAGGGCAGAAGGACACCAATATCCAATCCGGATCTCCACCCTCCAATACAGACACCAAACGGATATTAGTATCCTAAAGAGCAAGGGATGCCCTATCTCTCGCGCCCACCTGCTTCTCCTACTCTTCGACCTTGCGTTTGAAAACTCTGGTCCCGATGCGGTAGTTAGCCGCCCTCGACAACCCAGAAGGATCGAAGTATTCCCGAAGGAAATATGTCTCCCAAACAGATATACATCCCAAAGGGATATAAATCTCCAGAAGACATACCAGTCTCCCAAAGAGACGCCAGTATCCAAAATGGACACGAGCGTCCAGAATACACAAGAGCGTATAAGATACACCTAGGGAAGCAGAATAGACACGAGTGTCCAAGATACACAGGGGTATCCGGAACACACACCAGTGTTCCGAATAAACACGAGTATCCCAAACACAGCGGCATCTAGAACACACACCAGTATTTAGAATAAACACGAGTGTCCAAAACAGACACCAGTATCCGAAACATAGCGGCATCTAGAACATATACCAGTGTTCAGAATAACCACCAGTGTCGAAAATAGATACGAGTATCCTGAACACACACTAGTGTCCAAAATAGACACGAGTATCTTCGACAGACACCAGTGTTCAAAATAGACATAAGTGTCTAAGATACACAGCGGTATCCCGAACAGACACCAGTTTCCGAGAAACTTACCCAGTTCCACTCCAACATACCCCCCAAGTTCTACTCCAACCTACTCACCAAGTTCCAAGATACACACCAGTATTCCGAATAGACATAACCCTCCAAAACGGATATATATTCCCCAAAAGAATATAAATATCCAGAAGGCATAACAGTATCCCAAAGAGACACCAGTATACCAAACAGCCACAAGTATACCAAACAGCCACAAGTATTCCCGAAGAATATAGGTATCCTCGACGAATACCAAGTCTCTAAAGACAATATATCTATCCCCAAAGGATATAAATATCCAGAATAGATATCAGTATCCCCAACAGAACATAGGTATCCCAAAGGGATAGAAATGTATATATATAGTCGGGGGTTCTACCGACCTTCCCTAAGGCCGAAAGTCCCAGGATAAACCAATATCCTAAACAGACACCGCTTCCCACTTGGGCTTTGATCGGTCTGATTTCCACAGACCGTAGTATCCTAAAGAGACTCTAGTATCTTAATAGCCACAAGTACTCCCCCGTATATATAGCTCTGACGGGATAGGCATAAGTCGTGGCCGAGAGAGTGATCACGATACCAACCGTATCGTCACGACCGAAGAGTGTTGCTCTCTGCTGTACGGATATCGAAACCGACAGGCAACCGATCGAAATATTTATCGCCAGGATCAGCCATATATAGTGACTGGATATGGTTCGTCCCGTCCAGGTATATCCTCGGAAATGGTGTCTCTATTCTCGCCGTGGTCCCGAAGGCTTCCAGAACGCTATCTTCCGGGATAAATAGCGAGGGATTCCCGAGGTGTAGGATCTAATGTATCCCTAACCACCCAGCCCCGACGGATTCACACCTTCCTCCCAGTTCGTGTTGCGTTTGTGCGCCTTTGGGAGGCTTACAATCCTCTTCTGAATTGCTGCCACGACAGCTTCGCGTAGAAGTAAAGTGCCAGGTTTGTGTAAGAACCTAAGATTGGCCCCATATATGGTCGACCTAGATCCGTGTACAAACCTCTGTACAACTCCAAGCACGACTCTGAGTATGTAACTTTAGATCAAGCCATACCCTAAGCTAAGCACCATAGCCGAACTGGTCGACGCTGATTCTTGTGAAGGAAGACGGGAAAGATGTAGAGGTTGGGGAAGAGACTAACTTATACCTTTGCTTCCCTGCTCGAGGATAACTTATGCGAGGTGGTGAGGAAAAGTTCTGATCAATCGAACGAGATAGATGGTGGCGTTTCCCGGTGTCTCTATCGAAGCGTACCGCTGCAACAGCCTATGACTCGTCCCACGTACTCTCTCCAGCTCAGCTAGAGCAATGATCATGGTCTGATCACGGTGAACTACGGAGGTTGGTATTACCATTGCTGGGGTGCTATTATCTTGTGCTCCCAAGAGGCACTCTGTAGGATGAACAGTTGGTTGATCCAACCCAAGTCTTCGACGACAATATTGTATCCTCCGTGGTAATTGCGGAGGCAGCGGACAATATCGCCCTGGAGCTCACGAATATCGTAACAAATAGCTGAGGAGTGTTCCGTATTCCGGGCGGCTTATAGGGAGATCGCGCGGTTGGTTGTTGAGCCAATTGACCACGACTTCGAATGTAGCTGACTCGTCCTCCGTCATCCTCTTCCTTTTGCTTGAGACGTCCTTCTACCTTTTGCCTGTTTGACAGCCAGAGTGGAGGATAGCTATCCACCCTCGAGACTGGCCTTGGCGGCGATAGCATTTATGCCTCGGAGAGAGAGAAGCCATCCTAGTCGGCAATCAGAGGTTAGTCGTCTAGGACGAGCGAGGGGATAGAATGTTCGTAGGCAGGTGGCAGTCGAATACGTCAGTGTTGAGCACCGTCTTAGACGGCTATATGAGTATATATAACGACAGCGTCGTTGAACACCCTGTCCGGTCTTTATTGTGAGAATCGCGTCGCCATAACCGATAGCGCTTACTACCTACCGCGTAGGTCTGGGGTGGGATAGAGTTTCGAGGTATATATATAGGTCTGGGGTAGGACATGGTCTCGAGGTGTGTGTAGGTTTGGGGTAGGTATCGGTGTAAAGCACAATGCCAGGCTTGTTCGATAGGATCTAGACAGGATTAGTCATTGCTTGCTCTACTCGATTCGTTTCTCGATATATGCATAGGATATTGCTTGCTGCGCCCTATGCTTGTTGTATGTCTTGTTGCTGGCAGACTCTTATCTTGCTTACCGAATGTCATGTTGCAGGCTGCGCCCAGTTGCTGTGCGTAATGTCTGGTTGCTTCCTGAGGGTCTTGTTGTAAGCTGACCCGGCATCTTCTTCTCTGGCATGGTTAGCAAGCCCGGCATGCGGAGTGTATAGAAGTCTTTATGGCGGCGGTTGCCCCCAAAGCCTTTCTTGACCGCTTCCAAAAGGCCTTCGAGCCTGTCTCCGAACATCTCCCAGCCTATTCTGCCTCCGATATCCGTAACGAGGCTAATACCTCTTCCTTAAGATGATCGAGACTCCTAAGCAGGAGGTCTCTACGTCTGACGATTATCGAGACTCCTAATCAGGAGGTCTCTACGTCTGACGATCATCGAGACTCCTAATCAGGAGATCTCTACGTCTAACGATCATCGAGACTCCTAATCAGGAGGTCTCTACGTCCCTAAGCAGGAGGTCTCTACGTCTGACGATAATCGAGACTCCTAAGCAGGAGATCTCTATATCTGACGTTGATCGTTCTCGCCCCGCACTACTAGGTCATCGAAGCAGTGAGTTGTTCAACACGTAACGGATTAACCTAGAGCACCTCCTAAGCGTCGAAGTCGGTAGAGGCTGCGCCAATGTCCAAGATCATCACGTATTTCCCCTCGATAGCCTATTCAGGCTTGCGGGCCAGATGGTAGGTCAGAGCCGCCGCGGGCTCACCATAGATATAGGGCTTAGGTAGCCCGGCTCGTTTGGCTGCGTCTCTAGCCAAACGGACTTGGTCCGGTGTCGTAGCTATAGGGAGAGGCAATGCGACCTCAATAGTGATGTTGCCAGGATCCCAGTGCGGAATATCCTGCTGCTTGTTGACTCCCGTGATGCTGCGCTGAATGATTTGTTGCTGCGCTGAATGCCTTATTGCTTGCTGCGCTCAATTGCTTGCTATGCTGACTCTTATGTTGCTTACCGAATGTCTTGTTGCTTGTTGAATCTTTTGTTGCTGTGCCGACTCTTATCTTGCTGTCAGCGCCCAGTTGCTTTGCGGCATGTCTTGTTGCTCGTTGACTCTCGTGTTGGTTACCCAATGTCTTGTTGCTTGCTGAATCTTTTGTTGCTTGCTGAATCTTTTGTTGCTGTGCTGACTCTCATCTTGCTAGCTGCGCTCCGTTGCTGCGCTGAATGTATTGCTGCTTGCTGCGCCCAGCTGCTTGTTGAATGTCTTGTTGCTTGCTGCGCCCAGCTGCTTGTTGAATGTCTTGTTGTTTGCTGCGCCCAGCTGCTTGTTGAATGTCTTGTTGCTTGCTGCGCTCAGTTGCTTGCTGGATAGATAGGAGTTTGGGTTGCTTGCTGGATAGATAGGAGTTTGGGTTGCTTGTAGGCACGATGGGAGTTTGGGTTGCTTGTAGGTACGATAAGTCTTCGGGTTGCTTGTAGGCACGATAAGTCTTCCTAGGCTGTGATAGTATTGTGCATAGAGCAGGTATATATATACCTCGAATATAACGAAAGGTCCTGATGGTAGGAAGGAAAAGTCCTGATGGTGGGAAGGAAAGGTCGTATCACTTACACCTCTGGCCTCGAAGGCACTTCTGACTGATGGGCATCTCTGACTTAGAGGTCCGTCCATTCAATATTCTATACTCTCACTCCGACGGAGGGTAGGAAGGTGACTTGGGCATCCTTACTAGTCACTTAAGTCTTATGTACTCGGTGAAACGCCTCTATCTAGTTTTAGTTAGAGTAGACTTTCACTATCCTAAGACATTGAAGGAAGTAGGGTTGGCAACCTTCAATGCAGTGTAGTCACCTGATTTCACTATCCCGAGATATCGAAGGAAGTAGAGTTGGCAACCTTTAATGTAGTTACCTGATTTCCCCATCCTGAGATATCGAAGGAAGTAGAGTTAGCAACCTTCAATGCAGTGTAGTCACCTGATTTCACTATTCTGAGATATCGTAGCTATTGTAGTCGATGGTATTCATTGTGGAATAGTTATCCGCCTTTAACTATATAGTTAGTAGTTATTAACGAGTACGGCGAGTATGGCCAAGGTCTTCATGTCAATATGGGTAAGGTTATCAATACCTATGCGGCAATGGGTTTAGTAGTTATCAAATAGGTCGTACCCTCTCAATTCGTCAGTAGATTAGCCTGTTCTATCTTCAGTAGGTGGACGACGACCGTAGACGAGGGATAAGTATCCTTCGGCACCGCCTTCCAAGCTAACCAACACCTACATCTCCCCCTATGGTTAGCAAAATGCCGTGCTTTCGTCCATGCTTGTTTCTCATATGCCCGTGTCGTCTATTCTCCGGGCGATTGCTGCCAGCTTTGGTGTCTTCGGTGTAGGTCTTCGGCGTACTGCTGCCGTTTGCGCCTGCCAGGTGATAATACGATAGGAGGAATACCAGACAGCAGAGAGTCACTTTAGATATTGTCAGTTCTGGTAACCCCATCATATCCCTCCATACATATGTCGGATTTTTGCACTCACCTTCTCCAAGACGACCGTCTCCCTCAACGCCGAGGAACCGCGTATTCTCTTGTGCGGACGCCTAGACAGGATCAGCAGGGGATCATAACAAGACGGCACTGGGCTTGCTCGCCTTATCCGTCAGATGGGTTTCTCTCCGTCGATGGCCCCGTCCATCGCCTGATCATCCACCTCCATCAGTGATCCCGTATTGGCCGGTAGGACAGACGAGTCTATGGTCGAATTTCGTGTAAAGCTGTTATCGGTCTCTACAATCTCTAGCCTCGAGCCTGGCTACGAAGACGGGCTTATCATAGCGTCATCATCGTCTTTCTCTCCTCCTTCTTGATAATCTCCATCATTGGGGTCTTTGTTATCCTAATCCCCTTTATCTTCCTCGTCACTCTCGTTACCGTGATCATCTTCATAGTCATCACCATCTTCATCGTCTTCGATCGCGAACAAAGATTTAGCCCAACGGGCCTTATCTCGCTTGGCGTTAAAGCGGGTTGGCTGTGGCGGAGGAGTGTCTCGTTCAAGGATATCGAGGTAGTACCCGAACTCTTCCGACTGATAGACTGCCTGCTCCAAAACCTCACACTGCTCTTTGAGCGCCGCCTCAGTTGACCAGTCATCATTAACCAGTGCCTCTGCAAACCTGTTTCTCATAAGGTTGAAACGGTAAAACTCGGAGTAAGCGTATACTAGCTCCTGCTCACGCCCGTTCCTCTGATCAGCCCAGCGCCAGAGATCATAGCCCCTCCGAAGGACTAGGGGCCCCATTTCCAAGTCCCAGCGGCGTTCGATATCCACAATAGCCGCCTTGACCGTCGCCTTGCACTGTTCGCGAGAGAGTCGGCCGGTGATTGTCTTACTGGCTAGTTACCCCGCCTATGAGAAGGATCCGAGTATTAGAGACCGCGTTTAAGGAGGATTCAACGTACTTGGTGGTATTGGCGGTGAGGTCTAACCTGTGGCCGAGCAGGCTTTGAGGTCTGAAAATAGAGGGCGAAGAGAGTTTGATATCACGGTTAAACGGAGGGGGGATTGTCGATATAGAGCGTATTGCGTATACGGACTCGCGATTCCACCCACCTGCTGGCCTGACGGCTGCCCGGCTATGGACTAAGCACGAAGACACTCGAGTGCCTTCACGATAGCTTTACGCTACCCAAATAACATAATACCCAGTTCCGTTTTGAGTGTATCCATATCCATACCCAGAAGGATCTCCCCGTCAACGTGATTTTAACGCAAGGTGTCTTCGAGCAAATGTCGATCTGGGATCACTAGTGGTAACTATGGAGGGTTGGGATTACGGCAGAGCTCATCAACGACTCGCTCTAATAACCACTCCAGGGGATTGTAGGCATGAGCGATAGACGACTCCATAGCTGGTAAGGAGAATGTTTCTACGGCGAGGTATCAGAGGGTGAGTCTGTGGCGAGGGTGAGAGTTTCTGTGGCGAGGTGTCAGAGGCGAGGTGTCAGAGGTGAGAGTTTCTGTAGCGAGGAGTAAGAGGAGAGGTTTCTGTAGCGAAGAGTAAGAGGAGAGGTTTCTGCGGCGAAGAGTAAGAGGAGAGAGTTTCTGTAGCGAAGAGTAAGAGGTGAGGTTTCTGTAGCGAGGAGTAAGAGGTGAGGTTTCTACGGCGAAGAGTAAGTAGTGAGGTTTCTGCGGCGAAGAGTAAGTGGTGAGGTTTCTGCGGCGAAGAGTAAGAGGTGAGAGTTTCTGTGGCGACAAGTATCAGACGAGGCTTCCAAGGAGGATCAGGTAAGGTTGCCGTGAGGAGGAGTAGGAGACAAGGTCATAAACAACGGTTCAATGGGAGGCAGCTTCATGCGTGGTTCATGAGGTAGGAAGTCAGGAATGGATACTGACTCTGGAGAGGTTCTGGCAGTCAATGCTGGCTTTGGCCGGTCGAAGCCACGTCAAAGTTTACAGTTTCGCTGCGTCGCGGTGTAGACGAGGACAGCAAAGGCACAGAAGAGAGTGGTTGGTATACGAGAAAGTCCTTGTGCTGGTGACGATGTCTCAGAGATCGGTATCGTCGTCGATTGGGAATCCTAAGAGGTTTCCGAGAGAGAAGGGGGTTTTTTTGGCGGTCGACTGGATGGATCTTCTTTGTCATGAGTCTGTCAGTTCGATCTGACCTGGCGGTTCGGTTGTTCAACCAGGCTCGAGGAATAAAACCGACCGAAGGACTTACTGCGTTCTGTACGTCTAGACTGTCGTGCGATCTCTCGTCTCTGGGTTACGAGGGCAGAATCTTCGGTCTCTCTTTATCGTCGGCAGTCGAGGTTCACAGCTTCGTTGTACTGGCTCCTAATCTGACCTTTATTGTTATCTCTGGCAACGGCGTCGTCTTGCCAAGCTCTCGGTTGGCATTCAAAACCAGACTTACTTCACTACACTGGCGACTTTTCGCCACGTCATGTACGGCGCATTTTTTCCTCCTCCTCCTCTTTCTTCTTCAGCACCACTTCGCCTGCCTCGTCGTCTGCAGCTTCGTCTGAGCGTCGTCTATAGCTTCGTCTAAACGTCGTCTAAGCTTCGTCTGCAGCTTTATCTCTCTTCCTCAATAAACACCTCCATTAAACATAACCATACCCGCCACGACCTACGCAGACGACGGCCCAATCTCTTCCCGCCTACGTCCACGCCCTCCTCCACGTCCAGCTCCTCCTCCCCGTTAGCGCGCTAATCGGGTTAGCAGAGCTGGGCAACCAAGGCCCATCCCGATTACTGTACGGCCATGTACGTGTACAATGGAAACCATATACCAAGCTCGACGCCCAGCTCGCGATCGAGGACGTTTTCGGATGCAGTACATCCGAAATTGTCTACGCCCGCCCAAGAAATACGGTCGGCCCGTGCGTTAGGTGCGCATAGACCACGACGTCGGCTACCCACGATGGCGGCCAGGCCGTTTCAAACAATCCAATCCTCCCCGCTGCCATCTTCGCCGATAGAGGGATTGCACACTTTGGAGAAAGGGCAGCGTCGTATAGCCAGAGGTGCTGGAGGTGCAGGAAACAAGGCCATGTTGGAGGTGGATGAGCAACCAAACAACCAGCTGCCGGGACTGTCGAGGCGCCAGTATGCCACTAACCGACCATAGAACGCAAGAAAATTGTTACTTTGGTATACCGACAGGGGGGTTATAATTGAGCCTGATACCATAGGTTGGGCGTAGGCCAGGAGAACGTACAATATCCATCAATCAGTTGAGTAGTCTCTTTTGGTTCTTCCTTCCGTGGCCATACATGGCTTTTATGGACGACGTGCCCACCCCAACTCCTATCGACTCGCCCTACCTTTAACCTTTCACCATCATTTGTTTTGTCGTCGTATAGACCTTGCCGAGTCTACGCCCTCCGTCCCGGTGCTGAACTATAGGGTTCACCCTCCTGACAATGTCGTGCCTATATCTGCCGATCAGGCTCTACGGCCAGCCACTGAGTCGGTGTGGTACACTCACCCAATATCACGACGTCGACACCAAGTCTACTGACCATAGTCCAGGCAGAGCATTTATACTGTCCAGGTAATCCGCTTAATTGTTATACTGGATGTTTGAAACTGATGCGGTCATCCCCCAAGTCTCCTACAGGCCCTACCCGCGCCTAGTACTAATCCAGCCACCATGGCCAACCTTAATTCCACCACTGTCTGCTCCTTTCTCTCATCCCATTCTGTATTCCTACCACCATACCACGCCGTCCTCCCCTTTACACTGCCAGTGCCCGGAATATCAGCCTATCGCCAACGTAGAATACCTCCCAAAGAGGGTAGTCGGGCGTCCTCGCATTAGCACCGACGTTCATCTATATGAACTCCTTCAAGTATGCCCATATGCCGAGGCCCTTGGCGGCCAGAGCCTCCTTAACCCACGAGTACAGTCGGATATCCTGGAGCGTCGCCTCGTTGATCGCCGCGGTCCATGCCCACTCCTCACCCGGTATCCCGAACTCTTCCCCAAACGTCGCCGCTGGCGCCCACGGCCTATCCTGCGGCGGGATAGCGGCGCCTCTGACGACCATTTTGCCTCGGTAGACAAATACTGCCACTGGCACTGGCGCGACATACTCGCCATTATCTCTCATAGGCACACTCATATTGCCCACGACAACGCCTCTATGGCGTAGATCCGGCCTTGCCAGGTGGTTATTGATCAAGTATACTAGGTCGAGTGAGAAGGTTGCCCTCGGGTAGGTACGCAGTGTACCGTAAGGCAGTACGCCGAACAATAGACTCGAGTCTTCCGACGGCAGGTTGATCCGTCCCACGCCTGTCATCACCACGTCGTTGTCTCTACGACGTTGGTGTACTCTACCTACCGAGATAACTTGCAATTCGTTATCCGTGCTCGGTGCTGTTTCGTTGTCTCTACGACGTTGGTGTACTCTGCCTACCGAGATAACTTACAATTCGTCGTCCGTACTCGGTGCTGTTTCGTTTCTGGACGACATAGCTCTTCGTTATAGTCTTGTCTGGCGAAGATATATGTTGTCGAAGAATACAGAAACGAGAAGGCAATAGTGCGAATAAGGAGGAGACTAAGGAGGAGATTGAGGTTAAGATTGAGGTTGAGATTAAGATTGAGATCGGGATTGAGATCGGGATTAAGAGTGAGATTAAGAGTAAGATTGAGATTCAGATTGAGAGTGAGAAGGAGATTGAGAAAGAGATTGAGAAGGAGATTGAGAAGGAGATTAAGAAGGAGATTAAGAAGGAGATTGAGAAGGAGATTGAGAAGGAGATTCAGAAGGAGATTCAGAAGGAGATTCAGAAGGAGATTCAGAAGGAGAATAAGAAGGAGAAGGAGATTCAGAAGGAGAAGGAGAATAAGCATAAGAATAAGGTGAGAATGCGGATAAGATGAAGTTGTTCTCGTGCTCGTTACTGGAGTCAATACGCCGTCTGAGCAGGGTTACAACTGCGTCAATGCAGTCAAAATGAGGTTATCGTCGTCGATCTTGCTGTAGAAGCAACGTCGTTTCAGCTGATTGCCCACTGCCAGCTTAACCCCGAGAACATGCCGCCGCTGTCGTACCAATACACCAGATGGTTTACGATATCTAACTGTTTGCTTCGTTGGCTCGAGAAGGTAAGAATTCTTTATATAGACTAGATATAGAACTGCACAGGCATAGGTAAGAGAGAGAACACAGGAGACATGGTGGCTTACAAGATACAGAATGATATCTATACCCCAGAGAATACGTCCGAGTCCCAATTCAGTTGTGTATTCGTCTCTCGAGCATCTCGACCACGGCCGCTACTCCGATTCATTATCGACTCGCCTGTCTTTCATCTTAGTTGGTGCCGGTTCTTGATTCTGTCTACTCTACGCACGTCTGCCTGTTTGCCGAGCTAACAACAAATATAGACTACGCTTTAACGACCTTTCGTCAACGACGACGAACCTTTCCCACTACGAGCGTCTTCGACCAACAAAGCTTCTTCAATTGTAAGCTCTTCGTACTGCGAGCGGCTTCCATTCCAAAGTCTTCAAAGCACGAGCGCCTCTGACAACGAGCAGTTCTAATCATCAAGTTTCCTAGATACGAATCTTTCCAACTGCGGATTATTCCAACTGCGAACCTTTCCAACTGCGAACTTTTCCAACTACAAACGTTTCCAACTACAAACTTCAGAACTACGAACCTTTCCAACTGCGAACCTTGCCAACTACAAATTTTTCCAACTACAAACTTCAGAACTGCGAACCTTTCCAACTGCGAACTTCAGAACTGCGAACTTCAGAACTGCGAACCTTTCCAACTGCCAGGCTTCAGAGCTGCCAGGCTTCAGAACTGCGAACTTCAGAACTGCGAACTTTTCCAACTGCCAAACTTCAAAACTTGAAAACATTTCTAGCAGCAGACCTCTTCTACAAGCATCTTCCACAAGCACTTTTACCTGCGAGGCTTCGAAACTACAAACATCTTCACCTACAGAGCGCTTCTGCGATCACCTTTACCTGCCTGGCTTCAGGATCACAAACATTTCCAGCAGCAGACCTCCTTCACAAGCACTTTCACCTGCGAGCCTTCAGAATCACGAACGTTTACAGCAGCAGACCTCCTCCGTAATCACTTCCACCTACGAGGCATCAGAATCACAAACATTTTCACTAGCAGACCGCTTCCCTAATTATCTAACCTGCAAAGCTGCGGAATCATAAGCACTTTCACCTGCGAGGCTTCGAAACTACAGACAGTCTCACCCACAGACCGCCTCCACGAGCACTTTTACCTGCAAAGCTTTCGAATCATACACGCTTTCACTAGCAGACAGCTTCCATAATCACTTCTACCTGCGCGGCTTTAGAACTACGAACATTGTTCACTGCCGACCACGTTCACCCTCGACATTTCTCCACGTTAGTCCTCGACGTTACTCAGTTGCCTCTCAGCTTATCCTCAACGGCCCTTGAACTATACGTATCCTTCCAGCCGGTCTTGGAAAACTCTACTCCCTTCATGCCTCCTCCACCAACTCTCCTGGTCTTCCTTGAATTCTCGCTAACCCTGTCTAGTCTGTCATCATGCCTACTGCCGCTGCCATGGCGGTAGCTGCCCAATTCGACGAGATTACCCCTCAATACGACTGGAGCTTCGCCCACCATAGGGGTGAGGTCGTCCAGACAGTGGACGCCGTACCACTCCTATCTCACCAAACGGTGCTAGACCTCGGGACTAGGACGGGTTAGGTCGCCCAGGCCGCCGCGGCGAGGTGTCGATACGCGATCGGCATCGACATCAGCCCGCACTGTATCGTACAGGCGCGCACGAACGCTCAAAAGGCGAATACCACGAATATTGCCTACGGTTTGGCTGACATCACGGTGGAGGCGGAGGTCCGACGTGCAATTGAAATCGCCGCCCAAGCACTCGAGGTCGGTCCGGTCGCCGAGTTCGACGTCGTGTTTCTTTCGCAGACGTTGTCGCTCATTCCAGAGGGTGCACATTTGCCGCTCCTCCGCTTTGTCCGCGATCTGATCAAACCTGGCGGTAAACTGGTCTTCGACTACGAGTCACCCATGTTCCACATGCAAACGGTCGAGGTCAACTACAGCATTAACCCGCACTCGCCCATGGCAGGAGGGTTGGAGATGGAGACGGCACACAGCGTGCTCCGCCGCTACGTAGGCAGCGACGATGGAGTTCACAAGGCGCGTGAGGCGGCGCTCACCTTGCTATACGACGCCGGCTGGGTCTCGACCGTGACCACCGCGGCCTTACCTGACTGGCAAGCCGCCGGCTATACGGATGCCACCCATGAAGTCCGCCTAAGGGCGGCACGACTGGCCACGGAACGGGAAAGCCCGTGGCCGAATGGCCCGAGCTAGAAAATGCGCGCTTGCAGATACACTCGGGACTTTTGGCCCAATTCTACGACACCGAGGCCGAGTGGTGGCCGAGGGGCGTCGGTGAGCGCGACGTGCGTGCGCAGGTAGCCCATAAAATGGCGGCGGTGTTGGTGGTGGCAACGAAATAGCCGGTCTGGGCGAGGGTCGTACTGCCAGACAGCAGCTTGGTTGACGGTTCCGTGGGCTGTGGTGGGTCGGTCTTCATGTTTGTGTCGTGATTCGTGCGTAGGCCTCGATACAGGCCAACATGGCGCGATTCGTGGGGTTTGCTAGGCTGGGCTTGGTTGATAGGGTGATCTCCAGCATCTCTCTCCGTTGAGCGGAATCTTGGTTGGGCCCTGGCGGGTTCTCTCTAGCTAGTTGCTCACTGGACAATATGAACAAAGTATCATAGAGACTGTAGCCACCGGACAAATCCTCTTATCCCTGTCCTGTTCCCATGGAATCAGATCCTTCTACACGTCTTGTGTCGCGAGCGCCATCTGTCTAAGTTGATATCACGTGTATGTTTCACGGCCTGTCGAAGTCGATCCCCAGGAAAAGGTCTCTCCTTGCCTGTGTATTTACCCGGAAATGCCTTGTCCCTACAAGAAGTTCGACGTCTAGACGTGGACGAGTGCCCCTCAGGATATATGTGGTCGAATGAAATGCTCTGTCCGATAAGGCTCCGGTTTGACGCGGTACCATGTGTGATGTACGCCCTGGCAGACGGGGGAGAAGGACGATATTTATCTGGTAGGTAACAAGAATAGATCTCTCGATTGTGATTTAGGTGGTGATAAACGAGCAAGAGTAATGATGGTATTGTATTACTTGGAGAGTGGGTAAGTCAGAGAGTCCGGTGCGTGGTAGTCCTTCCATTCCTGCTTCAACACATTCCGAATCACTATCCTGTGCTTTAAATCCAACAAGTCTCGTGGTTGACACTTTCTTTCCACCGGAATGATATTTCATCAAGAGATTATCGTCTTCCGTCTGCTTAATACTGGCCTGGAGATAATCTTCGTGTATACGTCTGCGATGTTGCCTCCTGACGAGACATACTTGACGATATAATCAACGTTGTCGCGCTCTTGGATGAAGTAGAAGTGAACCTTGATGTGTTTAGACCTGCGGGAGAACCGGTGGTTTCTCGACCACGCCCAGGGTAGGTTGGTTGTCACAGGAAAGGAGACATTTTGATGTCGGCATGTTTTCGTGCAGTTCTTTCAGCGTATTCCTGCACCAACTTAGCTGGGATGCTACTTGAGATGCCGCAACACGTTCGGCTTCGCATAACGACCTGGCGGCGGTTGACTGCCGTTTCGCATTCCAGCCGATCGGGCTGCCATACAGGAATAGGATGTACCCCCTGTATAATCGTGCAGTGTTCGGGTCGTGTGCCAACGACGTATCTGAAAATAGATCGAGTTGCTCGTTTATATATTTCAGTCGTGGGTTACGTTCGTACGTCAGCACAGTCTTAGTAGTGCCTTTGAGGTATCGAAGCATTTGACAGGCTGCCGCCGAATAAGTTGTGTTTGGCCTTGAGTTGAATGAACTTATCATTGTGACGGGACATGCCAGATCAATGTCAGTGTCTATAACGAGGAAGTTCAATAATCCCATAATCTGCTGATACGACTTGATGTCTGCAAGGTCGTCTATGCCTTTTGCCTTTTCCAAACGTCGGTCGGGGCCAATGGTGTGGGCCGTGCGTTGTAGGTGACCATATTGAATCTTTCCTGAATTCTACATATATACGTATACTAAGATCGTGATAGAAGAATCTGTCTGGACGATCCTTAGGCCCAGCAAGGAACGAGCGGGACCAAGGTCTTCGCACTTGAAGCGTTTGCTGATCATCTTCTTAAAGCGCCGCACCTCTGGGGGGGTCGTAGCCGGCAGAAGGTTATTAACATAAACAGCAACAATCAGATTTGCTCGTTGGAAATGATTACCCATGGATCAAAGTGCGTCTCCCCTAAGCCGTATTGCCTCCTTGAGCGTGCTAAACCATTCTCGGCCTGACGGCTTTAGGCCGTATACTGCTTTTCGAAGAATAAAGGTGGAGTTTGGTTCATCGCTGTATGATTAAGGACGGCGTATATATACGGTGTGACTCAGTTCGGAATAACAATATGCAGTGTCGAGATCCAGTTGATCGAGTTATAGACCTTGGTGTGCTGTTCGTCTGATGATTCTCCGCAGACTGTCGTATCTAGCCACAGGCGGGTATATGTCGTCGTAGTTGATTCCATGAACTTGTGTGAAGCCTCGAGCTACCGGTTAAGCTTTGTCCCTGACCAGGGAGCCGTCGGCATCGTAGTTCTTTGCAAAAAGCCATCTGGAGCCAATAATATGGTTCGGTGAGACGTCTTTCTCTCTCGTCTTCGCCCAAGTTCGATTCTGTTTATACGAGGACAGCTTAGCGTCGATAGCCTTTCGCTATTACGGCCACTCGGCAGACTTGGTGGCAGCAGCATCCGTTGCCTTTAGTGTTCAGGTGGTCGACAGTACTGTCCATCGTCTCGGACGGCGTGGTAGGAAAGAATAAGCCTTAGACTTGGTCTAATATAAAGACTGGTTTCATTACCTTCGTAACCTCATGACTTAATGACTCGCACCTCTTTTGCATCTTCTGCCAGAGTTGGTGAAAGTTATCACGATGCTTCTAGAGATCATCGCTTTCTTTGAAGCGTAGGGAACCGATAGTTCGAAAGAGATGGATGGTAGAGTGTCTAGTATCTCGATCGAACCGTTCTGCCAGAGCAGCCTATGCTTCGGCAGGTGTATAATACGTAGTGCTTATTGTAGTCAAGCCACTGTGGACTACTGACAGCAGCATCACTCTTGTTTTGGTATCTCCATCATCCTGTGCTTTTCTTATATCACCATCTTTTCTCTCGTTCTTCCCCGAGACGTAGTCCCAAAGCTTTACGTATTTGAAGGCCAAGGTCCATGACGCGTTCCATCCCGTAATGTTGTCCCCTCTTGCCTGCAATTTTGCCAGTGATGAGGGGTCAGGCTTGAAGGACAGAGAAGCCATTTCAGACCAAGCGTTGTATAAAGGCAATCGTTGGTGAGTGGTTTAGGAGGTAAGAGGGAGGTTCGCAGGCTGAAGTGTGGATAAGGAGGGTGGTCGAGAGATGAGCGATAAGTAGGGATCTTAGATCAGTAGAGGCGGAGGAGTCATCAGATCGGTGAAGGTGCTTTAGAGGATCCTCTGGGCTTTATAACCTGATGAACAAGCCAGGGTTATCATCGTCTTGTATTGTTAGAGAGTAAGTAAGCGAGAGAGTCAGGCGCGTCGTAGTCATTCTATTCCTGCTTCACCAGGTAGCAATACAGGGCGAGTATTCATCGGGTACCTACCTAGGTATATATCGGAGCGAGTTTATGAGGCCCTTAAGCACGGCTATCGGGTTTATTCCTGTATTGGCGTCCTTGAAGACGGGACTCCCGCATATTTGGAGTCTAGTATAATATTTATCTAAGATAATAGGAAGATTATTATGGTAGAGAAGACGATTAAATAGCTCGAATATAGTCGATATTATGCTTCTTTACATCACACTCAACACCCGCCAGATCTTCACGTGGGACCGAAGGGCTCTTCAATAGGAAGTCTGATAAACTGTTCCTGGCGCTTTATGATTTGTTCTACTGACTGGATATGCTTCGCCCCGGCACCACGGTATAGGCGATGGGCGAGCATAGCTGGCGCCAGCGGTCGGACGAACTTCCATGCCCCTGGTTTGTATAGCCAATCAAAAGTCTCTCCAACGTAGTCTCTCAGTGCTTGAATGTCAATTTCGATCTCCCATTCCTCTAGCCATTTCCTCTCCAGTCTTGATAGTTGATCCTCGAGGGTCACTGCTGGATTTAAGTAATAGCTTAGTATCCTGCGGTCGGGGAATGACTCGGGAATGCTCCCCGACTCGCGTCTCATCTTGATGTATCTACTCTCGTTGGTCTCGATCGAGTCGCTCTCTCCACTCCTGAAGACCAGTATTATTCCGTCAGGATCTAACCCCGAGAGAGACTTGATGCTCGAGAGATCGAGCACACTCATATACGTTGGAGATCTGTTGTGCTTGTAGGCTTCTTTTGACCAATCTCTCAACGTTACGCTTGAGCCCAAGATGATTGTATCGACATCTTAGCTTATAACAGCGTCGACTAGGCCTTTCTTTTGCAGTATAGCACATTCGGCCTCGGCCTCGCCAGGTGCGACGTGGTAAGGGAAGCGGAACGCTTGGACGAGCTTTTTTAGACATCTCGATGGAGCCCGAGTTGCCGCGTGCAGCAGTTCGTTCGGCGTCGTGTTTGCCGGTGAGAACGGCCGGCAGGGCGGGCTGAGGGGGATGATATCAGCGAGGAAGCTTCCTAGCCACTGTCTCGCTGCCACCCCCTTGTCGCCGAAGTTGGTTACGTATGTGTTGATGGCTGCCTCGTCCAAGTCAAACGCCTCTGGGTGATATGCCAGCTAGGGGGGCACCGCCAGCAGTGCCACCATGACCACCGAGCGAGTCTCCGAACGTGTATTTCTGAGTAACGTTGAAGTTTCCGGCGTCGTTGAGTTCGTATCTCTTGTTACTGCCCAGCCGGTCGGCGCGGTCGGCGCCGCGCCAATCTTGCCGATTTTATGACGGTATGAGTCCTCTGGCTTTTTCTTCGGGTCTACCGGTGGTATGCTGCATTTCCACCGGCAGAAGTAGTGAGGCTTCCTATCGGTTCTGGGGTGGATGTGAGTAACGTTAAGCTCGCTATACTTCTGGTTGGTGAAGTATATCTTGCAGTTTCTTACGATGCGGGGGGTCGGCACGGCGTATTCCTTTTCGTGTTCCTCGGTGTTATACTCGAACCGCATAACCTAACCCACGTGGGTTCCCCTTCTATCTCTGGCAAAAGCAGTTGTTCTGCTGTATGTGGTGGCAGTCTCTTTCGGAGAACGCGTTGTCGGCCACCGAGGTGACTTGTCGAGACTGCAACTTGACACTATGGCGGACGTCAGGGCTATATTTATAGGCAAGCAGGGTGAGTCACCAGTGCTATTGTGGCAGGTACGTTACGTCAGACATTGAATTTATGGCCGTGGTGGAGTGAGGCAGGCACCAGTACTATAGTGGCAGGTACGTTACATCAGACGTTGAATGCATAGCCGTGGTAGAGTGAGGCAGGCACCAGTGCTATTGTGGCAGGTACGTTACATCAGACGTTGAATGCATGGCCGTGGTAGAGTGAGGCAGGAGTGGTTGATTGTACCAGTCATCCTCGTCGGAAACGTATGCATTCCCGGTTGATATGATTTGCTGCTTAGTCCGGGGCGGCTTTTGTTGTGGCAATGGGCTCTAGTTTCTCGTTATATCTGCCAGATAATCCTCAATAGTTAACAAGACATCTTCGGCATCTTCGAAGATATACTCTTTATTATCGGTCGACACTATAGCAGCACCCGCCAGTTAGCTGCTCTTATGCTTTGGTGTTGATTGGACCTCGAGGCGATCCGCCACGGCTTCGTTGTATCCTGGAGTTCCTGGTTGGATAACTTTCCTATTAACAACCTTTGAGCCAGGCTTTCGTCCTCTCGTAACACCGGGGAGTTGCTAGAAGCTTAAAGTGAACCTGAAGAGGTCGTTGGGAATAGGGTGACCATTGAGAATCGGGAAGCTTACAGTGAACTTGAAGAGGTCGTTGGGAATAGGGTGACCATTCAGAATCGAGAAGCTTACAGTAAACTTGAAGAGGTCGTTGGGAATGGGGTGACCATTGAGAATCCTGAGCTGGGTCCTCTAAGCCCCCAGATTCTGCTTGTCTCTGATCTCGTGGTATTTGCTCACCTCAACCCCGTTGATGGCAGCGTTGGCGGGAGACGCCTCCTATTAGGAGTCGAGGCGCTTAGGGAGTAAAATAGTATATCCTGGCGCCAAGACAGCTCTTTTCTTAGTAAGCCCCCCAGCCAGCCACAAATCTACTCTCCATCTCCTACACGGCCTATCTTTTCCTGAAAGTTTCCACTATACCTTTTAAATGGGATGCCGAAGCGGAACGGAATCTTCTCTTGTTTGCAATACGGGAGATGTCTGGACCCTCGTCGACAATCTGGCCGGCTGTTGCAGAAAGGATGGGGACCGGGGTGGCCATTAAGAAACCTGAAGCAAAAAATAAACTTGAAGAGGTCGTTGGGCATAGAGTGACCATTGAGAATCGGGAAGCTTGTAGTGAACCTGAAGAGGTTGTTGGGTATAGGGTGACCATTAAGAATCGGGAAGCCTGCAGTGAACTTGAAGAGGTCGTTGGGAATGGGGTGACCATTGAGAATCCTGATCTGGGTCCTCCAAGCCCCTAGAGTCTGCTTGTCTCTGATCTCGTGGTATTTGCTCACCTCAACCCCGTTGATGGCAGCGTTGGCGGGAGACGCTTCCCAATCAGGAGTCGAGGCGCTTAGGGAGTAAAATAGTATCTTTGCGTTGGCCTTGACTCGAGGAGTCGTCTTTGCCTTCTTCGCCGTTGGGCTGTCTTCTTCGCCGTTGGGCTGTCTTCTTCGCCGTCTTTGCCTTCTTCGCCGTTGGGCTGTCTTCTTCGCTGCCATTGACAGCACTGGCCTTTGGCCTGCCTCGTTTGCCCGGAGTCTTGGGTGGTGTCATGGCCTGGGAACCGCCTCCATTCTCAAGAGATTTCGCAGTGTCCTTGATCTTCGCAATGCGATGGATGATTGCCTTGGCTGTACAATCTATAATCCGCCACGGCTTCGTCGTATCCTGGAGTTCCTGGTTGGATAACTTTCCCATTAACAACCTTTGAGCCAGGCTTCCGTCCTCTCGTAACACCGGGGAGTTGCTGGAAGCTTGAAGTAAACCTGAAGAGGTCGTTGGGCAAAGGGTGACCATTGAGAATCGGGAAGCTTACAGTGAACTTGAAGAGGTCGTTGGGCATAGGGTGACCATTGAGAATCGGGAAGCTTGCAGTGAACTTGAAGAGGTCGTTGGGCATAGGGTGACCATTGAGAATCGGGAAGCTTGCAGTGAACTTGAAGAGGTCGTTGGGAATGGGGTGACCATTGAGAATCGGGAAGCTTGCAGTGAACTTGAAGAGGTCGTTGGGAATGGGGTGACCATTGAGAATCGGGAAGCTTGCAGTGAACTTGAAGAGGTCGTTGGGAATGGGGTGACCATTGAGAATCCTGAGCTGGGGACCTCGGGTGCGCAGTGGGGTGGAGACAGGTATCCTAGACGTGAGCAGTGAGCACAGGCAGAGAGAGGAGATGAGCTCGTCGCGCTCTCGAGTTCCGAAACCTGCGTTCTGCGCTGCCTGACGGGTAGCCTCGCGGGCCGCTGGGCTCCACGTGGCCGGCAGCGTGACCATGTACCGAAATCTGGTCTGCTCTACGGCGTTTTTGCCAATTTGTCTGGAAAGGCAGTCCATAGAGTAGCCTACCGATATTAAGAGCCTACTAACTAACGTATCTAACGACCTCGAAGAGCAGTATAAGGTGTTAGTAGACTACCTTCGAGACGCCGGTATTTATAACGATAAATACGACCCCCTATGCTCCGGGATACAGCTCACCGCAAGCGGCGGGGACATTGGTACTAGAGAACGTTGACTTTACTGGTAGCAAGTCAGTAGATACGACTATTCGGAGCCGGCTCGAGGCTTCATTTACGAGGCCGATGACACAGCCCTGGATATTGCCGCAGGGCGGAAAGAGAGCCTTATCTTCGTTAATGCGAATCACGCACGAGGCCAGACAGAACACCACCGACTCCAGCTGCAGCATCCAAGCCCCCCGGGGTATCTGCTCCCCTCAACCCCGTTGATGGTTTCAATGTCAAGTGTCACGGATGACAGCCTTGTCAAGCGATATCACAGGACATCACGTGATATCGATTACTCGGCGATGCGCTTGGCGAACCTCGATTCACAGACAGCACGTGACTTGATAACGAACTTCTATCTCGCCAGCGCTCGCAACTCTTGTATAGATACTCTATTTGTCTTGGAGTTCATATTACAGTTTATATAACACGTTTGCTCGTCGCTTGTGCTCCGTAATATCAAGGGCCTCAGCTCTCGTGTCAGCCCAAAACCACAATATATAGCCCTCTGTGGCCTCATCCAATCTTAGAACTGCTTGCGTAGTATACCTGCGACCTTCTTCAATTGCCTGCATATCGTAGTCTAGGCTCGGCTTCATCGCGGGCTTCAGATCCTTCGGCCCCTCGCCGTGTAGCATACCAGTCCAAAGTTGGCCGGCGGCAGCTTTATACCGCCTGCCGAGCACTGCATCATAGGATATTTCGAAGGATTTGGCAGGGTCGTGTAGTGTCACGGTTATATACGACAGTAGACCAATTCTATCGCATCACCACTGATATTAGTTAAGAAGCCCAGAGGAGGTTTAAGGTGTTGATTACAGAGCATTAAATGCTATTACTATCAAGAACTAATATCCTATCCCTCGTATTCGAGAAATATTCGACCGACTCTATAGAGCCAAGTACTATACTAAATTGGATATTATTACGGCGTTCAACAGAATTCGTGTCGCTGATAGAGACGAAGAGAAGATAGCCTTCGTTACGCGGTTTAGGCAATCCGAGTAGTTATGCCTTTTGGACTGTATAATGCTCCGTTAGCCTTCCAGAATTACATCAACAGTACTCTGCAGGACCTGCTCGACGACTTCGTCATAGTTTACTTGGATAACGTCTTGATATTCAGCAATAATTTGGAAACGCATCAGAAACATGTCTCGATAGTACTCGAGCGCTTGCAGAGGCTGGTTTATACATCGATATCGACAAATCCCATACGGATAAGGTCAAATACCTCGGAATGACTGTCTCGACAAATGGACCGCGAATGGATCCTGCCAAGATTGAGACGGTAGAGAACTGGCCAACACCTCGGTCGGTTAAAGATATCCTCTTATTCCTCGGATTCGCCAACTTCCATCGAATGTTCATCGAAGGCTTTGGTCGTATCGCCTATCCTCTGACAGAATTTACCAACAAGAGTGATAAGCCGTTTGTCGGGTCAGAAGATTGCCAGGCAGCCTTCGAACGCCTGCAACTACGATTTGTGGAACAACCTGTGCTACAACCCTTTAATCTAGACGCTGATACGTGCGTTGAAGTGGATGTATCGGACTATGTGGTAGCAGGAGTACCATCTCAAATGAACCACGATGGGAAATTTTATCCCGTTGCTTACTTCTCCAAGAAGGTGAGCCCTGCTGAATGCAACTCTGAGATTTCTGACAAGGAGTTGCTGGCAATAGTCCGAGCAGTGGAGACCAGAATTAGCCAGTATCGACCCGGAAAGGCCTATCAAGGTCCTGTCAGACCATCGAACGTTGGAATACTTAATGACTACCAAACAACTTCCTCGACGACCAGCGAGGTGGAGTGGATTCCTGTTAGAGTTCCCTTTTCAGATTCAAGATCGTCCTGCAAGCATAGAACGAGGCCTAATAGTCTTACTCGCAGACCTGGAGACAAACCTAAAGACCCTGACACCGACGAGAGAGTTCAACACCAATATCAAGTGGTGTTGAAACCATGTAACCTTCTGTCTTTGAATTCATCCATTAGCACCCCCGTACGGTTCGTGATGGTGTAGGCTCAGACTCGCGCCAAAATTTTAGCTCTATAGAATGCGCCTTGCCGGGGCGCTGGGTTGGGTGAACTAATCCCAAAATTCCGTAGAAATTCTAGCTTAACGAGTCTGAGGGCTAATACGTAAAAGTAGGTATTAATTCCGTCTTACTCCCGCGGTATTGGCGTCAATATACCTACCTAAATTGTAGTTACGAGTGGTGTTACGGGTGATTTTAGGGATATCGGCCTTAGGGGAATTCAGTACTTGTCTTATCTAATGGTAACTACTCTCCTCTGGTCTTACTCGTTCAGACCGGATACTTATTTGCCGGTCTGTAACGAAAGCCGACTGCTTTAGCGATGGTACGACCCGTTGCCGGCGGCTGTAGACACTATACTCGAAAACGTATCTAATCCTCCGAGACGCCTCTCTAACCTGGTGCTCTCGTCACCTCTGCCCACTCAGCCCATACGTTAGATTTTCCTTCTGCCGTGAGCATGCGAACTGTAGGCTATCCGAACACGTTTTGCGCCTCCACCTTGAGCCTGAATTGCCCGTTACTGGTGTACATGGCGTACACCATATTGGGTGCGTTCTGACCGCGCACCGTTCCCACATAAACCTCCACTGATACTAAACTAATGCCACCAATCTGGATATATCTGCGTCGTATGGGTTCGAATACCGTGCCAAAGAACGACGACATGTCTCCGGTGTATATCTGTCCCCGCGTTTCTGACTCGGGGATCATGCGTGGTAAGGTTGGATCAAGACTGTTGGATCTAAACGGCGGATCGAATTGACGGGGCGTCCAATTTCGGGAACCGCGGGCATGTCGTGGAGTAGGGTTGCCTGCCTGCTGATGGGGAGGCGTGGTGGTGGTGGGCGGTCTGGTCTGGCGCTGTGCACCACCTCTCGATGGATAACCTGCTGGCGTCTGATCGAACAGTGGCGACGATGGCGTTGATCGACCCTGAGGCGTCTCTGCATTTGGGCGTTGGGCTTGTCCACTCGCCGCCTCTGCCGTTCTCCTCGCCCGAGAGCTAGAGTAACCACTAGTGTCTCCTTCCGCCGTCCTTGGTCGCTTTGGTGTATGCGGATCCGTATCATGAGCTTGGTGTCTTTTGCGATTTGGCTTGCTTGACTGTTCGTTCTCGTCATCCGAATCCGACACGACAATGGGCGGCGACCTATTACGACGCCTATTACTCTGATGGTTCCCACTGCCTGAACGTGCTCCTGCCTCCTGTGAAGTAGTATCCTGTGTATCCTCTGTTGTTTTCAACCGGTTGACGACGGGGTTGTTCTTACTCGTCCACTCCCATAACGGAGGGAATCGGACCTTACCCAGTGGAGTTCTTCCCGTAGCGAACACGTCCACGTGGTCGGTGTTGACTTCGTCGTACGTCGGCCTGTATAATCTGTTAGCTCAACTCTCGACTACACACCAGGTGGGCCTGGGTCGGGTATATCAACTGACCTGCGCCACATGGCCATATAGTTTGCTGGCCGTACTTCCTCGGGGTAGTATGTTGGGTTGGGAAGTAGAATGCCGGCGGTCGAAGTTTTCCCCGAGAAAGCCTTGGGGTTCCATGTCGATTGAGACCGTAGCTCCCAGAACAACTTTATCTCGGTCCATACCTGAGCACCCTTTGACCTCTTTTTGAGGTCTGACAGTTGCGCTCTCGCGTGGTTGACGGTGGTCTGGGTGGGGTAGGCTAGGTGATCCAATGCGTGTTTGTTGCTGTGTGAGTGTCTAAGCCGGCGGTCGGGATGCAGTTGTAACGAGAGCTCCTTCAGTGCTTTAAGCACGACGTCCAGCTGCAGGTCGGGAGTCGGGGCGATTCCAACCAGGTCAAATACATCGTAAGGTAGATCTGTCATCCACTGCGCTTTTTTTGCCTTCGGAGGGGCCATCTTCTAAAGCAGATATTTGTTAGTAAGGTATGTATGAAGTTGCATTGGGTCTATACCAAGTGCAGGGTAGATCGGGGTGAGAGAGAGAGAGGAGGGTAAGGTAGAAAGCGTAAGGTAGAGAGCGTAAGGTAGAAAGCGTAAGGTAGAGAGCGTAAGGTAGAGAGCGTAAGGTAGAGAGCGTAAGGTAGAAAGCGTAAGGTAGACAGAGGAGGGCAAGGTAGAAAGAGAAGAGTAAGAGTAAGAGTAAGAGTAAGAGTGAGAGTGAGAGTGAGAGTGAGAGTAAGAGTGAGAGTAAGAGATATAACCTTGCCAGTGTATGAAACGTAGCTTAACAGTTAAACACTGCTGCCGTTCGCAAGATAAGTCAGGTCTACTGACCTCGAACGACAAGGCAAGCAGGGGTTGCCAATGATCAAGGATAGTCTCTTTGGATCTTGTCTTCTGGGAGTATGGCAACCTCAAAGACCACCCCCATCGCCTAGGTCAAGATCCGATTCTGGTCACGATTGGTCAGTTTACAAGGACGACGAGGGTACTAGTAGAGAAGGTTTTCCTAACCTTTTACATCACTAAACAGTTCTGGTCTCGATAGACTGGCCTCGAGATCGGGTCCTCCGCGTGTTACGCTCTCATCTCCCGCGTCGTCAATATCTAGCATGTTAAGAGGAATATTGGCAGTCGAGTCCGCCTCTATCGGCCTAGCCCGCCGCCCGCCTAAACGTCTCATTGAACTTCTGAATAGAAGAAGTCGTGGTGTCACTATCGCTCTCTTCTTGTGTGTCTGATGACGGCGTAACCAGGCTCTTCAAGAACAACAGGGTATACTGTACCCCGTCCACAAGTGACGCCTGAGTCTGACCGTCGTCCATCCTCTTGTATAGTTCCATTGAGAAGTTAGATATACTGTCGTTAACGCGGATAGAGTTGCTTAGTTGAATATACACATGGTGTTACGGACGTTGGAAAATCAACAAAGTCCTCGATCGAATAGGGTTTAGCGCGCCATATCATTTATTTACTTGGCTGCTATCCAAGTCTCAAGCTCGTCTTTGTACATCATGTCAGCGTAGTTCATCCCTCTAGACCATGTCAACGCGGCTTATCTCGTCCAAACGTGTCCCGTCGTGGTGATTGAGATGATCTGTGGACGATGTATCTCCTCGGATAGGCCTTTAGCCACTAATATACCCAGATCTGGACGTTTTCCAGCCGGTAAGCTTCGTGACCACAAATGAGATGTTCTTGATCACAGCAAGCACGAAACTCTTGTCGCTGGGATTGTACCACATCTTGCCGAAAGTTTTCAGCTGGTTGTTGAAGTGATCGCTGAATGCGACCTGTTCAAAGGGAATAGCGTTCATGGTTGTCTGAATCGGTCGATATCTTCCACGATCAGACTGCTCCGGCCAGTCGATTGGATCGGCTGTTCGTACTTTGTCGATAAAGAACTGCACTGACCGAAAATGTCCCGTGACGACACTCTCACGTACGATGACGACTGCCACGACTTTCCACCGGCCAAAGTCATCGTTCATGGGGAACCACTGTTGGTCTTGCTCACTACCCTTCCATTTCCCGACCTCAATTTGCACGTACCCGTCGGCGACGGTTCCATTAGCTGCCGTATCCGGGGCGTAACAAACGAGACTGTCCGGAAACACGTACATGCCGTCGTCATGTTCTTCATATGTCGGAGGCGGAATGGGAGCTGGGGGGAGGAGTGGATGATTGCGGCGCAGGCTGCTTCGGCGGTGGACTGGCTGATTGTGGCACAGGGTATTTCGGCGGTGGACTGGCTGATCGTGGCGCAGGGTATTTCGGCGGTGGACTGGCTGATTGCGGCGCAGGGCGTTTCCGAGGCGGCATAGGACGACGGCGACTGGCCAAGTGCCTGTTATAGGCATCCATGCCGAACGTATCAATGATCATGTCGTCTGACAAGCCTAGGGATCGAGTCAGTATATCTCATCATCCCGTTGTCGATTCACAACGTACCTTCGAACGGATTGTCGGGAGGTGTCTCATTGACTTCATTCCCAGCGTTGTCACCGACATTCGAGTCCTGGTCGACAAGGTCAAGGTTAGTCCCTTCGGCCGCTCGATCCATGGGATTGAGCGCGTTACCGACCAGTCGCGACAAGTTTTCGTGGGTCAGCTTGGCTGAGTCCTTATTGACAGTGTTATTATCAATATTGTTGGCCGATGTTGGTAGGCGGGTAAATCCCATATGAGGCGCGCGTTGGTCAGCCATCCTGGCCTTCCTTCACCTACTCTTCAACAGAAGTCAGCTTCCAACTGCGACGAAATGATGAAAGTAGGACTCACTGCTGTGTAGCTGGTCTCCCGGTGTACGATTGCTTCCTCGGCGACGTCGAGGGAAACGATGAATGGAGGTTAACGAAGAGGAAGAGGAAGAGGAAGAGGAAGAGGAAGAGGAAGAGGAAGAGGAAGAGGAAGAAGAAGAAGAGGAAGAGGAAGAGGAAGAGGAAGAGAGAGAGAGAGAGAGAGAGAGAGTAAAGTTAAAGAGGAACCAAAGTGAAGTGAAAAGAGACTGCCTAAGTGAAGTGAAAAGAGACTGCCTATCACAATTTAGACCACGGATGAGGCAGAATCTAGTTCACAAGATGTCGACACTTGGTATTATAGTGAACCCACCGAATCGTGCATAGGCAGCCTTTTCGGGCATTTTGCTTGTACGCTTTCCTCCCTCTCTCTGTTTTCCATCTTTTCGGTTATTGCTGGTAGATCTATATAGACGTTAGTAGTATCAGACCAGATCGATTGAGGCTACTGTGCAGGTACAGGATGGGGTACACACTTTTCAACGGTATATATAACGAGACCTGTTGACGGACGTCGAGCGTAAGGACGTCAACCTAAGTCGTAGTAAAACAACAAAATAAACAACAAAAGAGAGCGTCGTACTCAGTAACGTATTCTCCAACCTCCATCACACTCGCAAAGCACTACGCATCAACTAATTCGAAGCTCATTCAATTGCATGATATCTGGTCTGTCTGCTTGTGAATGCTAACTTGCTTACCCTCCATCATGCACTGTGTTCCTGAGAAGACAGGTGCTTCCCACGAAGTCACGTGCCTGACGTTGCACAGGTGATGTTGACCACCAAACCCCGTCATAATACTACCATAACGATCGCAGAACTCGACTCCGCACACAGTCTATGTGATTATAGCCTTCGATACGTTCTACCATGTTCAGGCAGGTTGGGCATTATGTCCATTTCCTCGCACTTCCCAGAGCGAATAGTACGGCTACTGCGGCGTCGGCGGCAGGGCAGATCCGGCCGGTATCCTTATTTCCTGTGTGCTTTTCCAGGTTTTGTCTGTATCGACGATAGGTTGTCTTGCTGCAGTTCAGACAGAACCCGAGTTCCTGAGCATGGAGCTGTTGAAGTTCGGGGACGAGCAGGTTGGAGTAGCACAGTATCCAGGACGGGTCGCGCTGAATTTAGCCTCGATTATTTTGTCCCGTTCCAGGATCTCCTTGTCCTCCATGCCGCCCCAAATGGAAATCCGCCGAGGTCTGCCACCACACTTGGGCGGGAATGCTGCCTTGCTGGTACCGCCTGCTCGGAATGCCGTATTGAGGCATGGTGTGCCGTCGCGACATCAGTATGCGAGGTTTAGGAGGTCGTCGAGTCTGAAGTCTTCCATCTTGCCTTCGGGTGAGGTTGGATTCGCCACCACTGCCGGAGAAGGGAGCTGCGGCTTAGAGTCCTTGTCGTGGTGCTCTACGGTCTGCTTTTTAGGAGTGTCGCTGGCGAAGACCCTCTTGGTATCCCGACCGAGACCGAAGCCGGCACTATTGGTGTGCTTAACTAACCACGCCCTTGACAGTTTTCTTGCGAACCTACCTTCGTTATACTCGGATCTCAAAGCTTCTTCGGATTGGATCCGGCAGCTAGGTGGAATGGACAAAATCAATAAATATCCCGAATTGTCGGCGGCCAGGCCGGCTCCGCATAGAGGACTCTATCGGCATAGCTTCTCCGGTAAATAATCAAAAGGCAACGGTTACTAGGTTGGATTCGTTATACAAAGCGCACTCATCACTATATCATCCTCGGACCGTCTCCTCGCACTTTATCGAAGCAATCCTGTCCGAGAATTAACATAGAAACGCATGCCTTAATCATGCCGACATCTATTCCCGCCTATTAGAGTCGGCCAGCGCATATGCTGTAATAGAACCGAAGTAGCTGTGAAGTCGTAGGGGTTTTGCAGAGCAAGGTCCGAGTAAGCGGTAGACGAACCGGGCCGTAAACACTCGCTGGCAAGAAACGGCCGCCTCTTCCTCCGCGAGGGTTGAGTGCACAGGGCACCGCTTCAGCCTCGTTGCCAGATCCGGAAGCCCAGGCAGAACAAGAACAAACAGGCATTAATATATCGTCACCCGAGGAGAGAGCTATCATATCTCGTTTCCTTGATGCGGTCTTGCTCGAGGTCCTTGAGAAGCTAGTCTTCTTCTGCCGCGTCTTCGCACTTGGGCTGTATCGAGGCCTTTTTCTTCTTGGGCGTTTCTTCCTCGGAGTCTGTGGTGTCTTCGCACTTAGGCTGCATCGAGGCCTTTTTCTTCTTGGGCGTTTCTTCCTCGGAGTCTATGGTGTCTTCATCCTCCTTGATTATGAGCCGTAACTGGTATCCTGAATGGCGTTCTTATCCACCGAATAGGCTAATATAGACCATCGATATAGGTGGGAACAATCCTGCTAACCTTGGGTATTGGCCTTTATATTATGCTGGATCCTAAGATATCTGTTGGCACTATTATTGGCTTCGAGATCATTGAAGGGATCGGATCCGGACTTCTGTTCGAGCCACCCTTGATCGCCATCCAACAGGGCGTTGAACAAGATGAAGTGGGCACGAAGGCTTTTACTATTCAATACTGGTCGGGAGGAGGAGACCTTGAAAAGCTCCGCCACTTATACCTTACGCTTGTCTCGAGGCTTATAGAGGTGTCTATTAGCCACGATCACGCTACACCCGAAGACTTGCCGGACACACTTCTGGACATCTCCTCCTATGCTACGATGTCAAGCTCCTAAGCTGGCGATAGCAGTATCTTACATTTAAGCCTACATAACCGCCCGTAGCTTCTTCTAAGGTAGGAAACTCAAGTTGATCGAGAACTATCTGCCAAAAGGTTGGCTGCCCTGTATTTTGAGCTGCGATATTGCTCTCAAGATATCAGGCAAATCCAGGATACTCGCGATATTACACTATATTCCACTATATAGCACTATCTCCCACTATATAGTACTATCGTTCACCATCTCCCAGCATCCCCCAGCATCTCCCACTATCGTCCACCATCTGCCACTATCTCCTAGCATCCCCCAGCATCTCCCACCATCGTCCACCATCTGCCACCATTGTTCACCATCCCCCAGCATCTCCCAGCATCCCTCAGTATCTCCCAGCATCCCCCAGCATCCCCCAGCATCCCCAGCATCCCCAGTATCCCTCAGCATCTCCCAGCATCCCTCAGTATCTCCCAGTATCTCCACTATCTGCCACCATCTGCCACCATTTACCACTATTGTTCACCATCCCCCAGCATCTCCCAGTATTGTCCACCATCTACCACCATCTACCACCATCTACCACCTACCACCATCTACCACCATCTACCACTATCTACCACCATATACCGCCATATACCGCCATATACCGCCATATTTCAGCATATACTCCCATCCGTCCGAATATTTACCCGTATAGCCCCAGGTCTCCCACCGACGGCCCCAGCAGTCCACAGTGTAGGGTTCGGCCGCAGGACGAACCCGTAACGACCGAGAGTGCACCCGACGACGTCCCCCCGGCCCCAGCAGTCCAAAGTGTAGGGTTCGGCCGCAGGACGAACCCGTAACGACCGAGAGTGCACCCGACGACGTCCCCCGGCGTAGCCGGCAGGTTAGGGTTAGGGTTAGGGTTAGGGTTAGGGTTAGGGTTAGGGTTAGGGTTAGGGTTAGGGTTAGGGTTAGGGTTAGGGTTAGGGTTAGGGTTAGGGTTAGGGTTAGGGTTAGGGTTAGGGTTA